>PPLV02000001.1:0-1450014 GCA_003706635.2 Ambrosiozyma maleeae (nom. inval.)
CACCCTCACACCCTCGCAGCCTCGCACCCTCGCACCCTCGTACCCTCGCACCCTCGCTCCCTCGCACCCTCGCACCCTCACACCCTCGCACCCTCGCACCCTCGCACCCCCGCACCCTCGCACCCTCGCACCCTCGCACCCTCGCGCTCAGTGGCCAAATTGTCGCACATACGACATATGTTCTGCAACAAATACATTAAATTGAAAAGAATGTTCCATTAGGACAATCAAAAACAGATAGATATTGGAATAGATATTTAGCATATAAAAGTGACCACAAGAAGACAGACATAAGGTGGTTTTCGTAATAGCATCGTTTACCAAGGTTATAGTTTGATTTGTATATTAACATAGGTGTGTAAATTTTGTAAATATTTGTGTTGTGTATATAGTGTAGTTTGGTTTTAATTAGTTATAAAATAAGTTAGATGTTTAAATATTATGTAGTTGAGAATTCTACAATTTAGAGTTGTATAATGTTTTTTGAGCCAATTTTAAGATATCTTCAGTCACTCCCCAACTATCAATGTATCCAGAGTTTCCATTACCGTAATTGTGAATAAGTTTTTTGTTATTTTTATCAATTCCTATATTAGCACCTCCTTTTCTTTCTGGTCTGAAGCCAATATTGTGTGCAATAAATTTAAGCTCCTTTCCATCGGCTAGTAAGTCGGGTATGTGTTTGGCTGCCTTCTTAACCAATCTATCAATGTAATCTTCGTGTATTGATAAATCGAACTGCGGTGAATGGTCATCGTAGATACCACCCAATATGGATCCTCCCTCTTTTCTTGGGAAAAGCATCAAGAATTCACCCTTTTCATCCGGTTCTGGTTCGTCGAAATGAACTTGGTAAGGTAAATTGTTATCCACTATAACGGTATGTCCCCTGATGGGAACTAAATTGGAATCAGTGCAATCGGATAAGTTGTTGTATTGTAATCCGGTACAGTTGATGACTAAATCAGGGCCTGTGTGGCCGTCCGCAAAGACATGTGATTCAGATTCTTTCAAGGAAGTGAGGATGTGTCTTTTAACTGTAACACCCTTCTTTGCCAATTCATTGATTAAGTAAACCAAGTACAATGTGGTTGAGATGACGAATGATTTGTATTTGTAAAGATGTTTAACATTAGGAAACTTTTGGTCATTGGTTCCGATGTACTCGAATCCTTCAACATGATCTTTGTACCACGGTTCATGATATTCAGGAACTTTGCTACCGGGACGCACAATTTCGCCACAGTACATATCCAATTCATGCACCCAGGATTCTGGAATTTTGACCAACTCTTTGAACTTTTTGTAAGATTTGATTTGCCATTCTTTAGCCCATGGTTTTGATTGATGGGAGGACCAGTGTGCACCGGCTTTTGGAGATGTGTATAAGTGAGTTGAGTCACCTGGAAGGTCCTTTGCAATAACTTCAATTTTACAATTAGATAAATTGTCAGCTAGTGTGATGGCTGTTGTTAGTCCTAAAACACCTCCACCAACAACCAAAATATGTTTAGTCATTTTATGATAACGTGTAACGGGTTGCGTCTAGGGGTTGCGTCTAAGGGTTGCGTCTAGGGGTTGCGTCTAAGGGTTGCGTCTAGGGGTTGCGTCTAAGGGTTGCGTCTAATGGTATGGTTTCAAAAATTATAGTACTACGTTAAGCAGACCGTAAGTTTGCAGCAGTGAATTTATGGAAATTATGGAAAATGTCCTGATTATAACTGTTGAATTTCTAAATAGTGGAAATTACCCTGTTAGATAAAGTATGCTCTCTTAGAGTTTCCTTGTTTCGCTCCCTATTCAAACTGGTATGTGCGCTCCAGCGATAAGTGTTATCATGAAAGGCTCATGAAAGGCTGGAGTTTTTGGTAACCAATAATGCAAGAAATAATATAAATGTGACAATAAATGATATAAAGGGTCTATTATTATGTGGTGGGTTTAATCTAGATAAATTATAAGTGGTGCAGTGGGATGAAAACCAATTATCATGGACTAACGAAAACTACGAATACACCGGAGAGACGCTGTAAAATCCCCAGCAAGTGAGTTTTCAGGCATCCATTGCTCCAATAAGACCAGAAGAGTTTGTAGATTATTTTTAGAAGTTCTAATGCAGCCCAATGGACTTTTATCGGTCCCTTCAACTTTGATGTCGTCTAAATTTCTTTCCAGCAGCAATCTTCTTCAACAGATTTCAGAGATCCCCATAATATTTCCCGATTCGGCAGTCACAGATATGGCGGTTGACGAGGAGCTCAAAATGGTGGGAACTTGGACTGACCTGGTGTTTTATTTGGCGCTTGAAGTATATGATATGTTGCCAATGATGTTGAGGTATAAGTTGGCCCTTGTTATTATTCGGTTGACTTTCAATCAGATCCGTAGATTTTAAAAAAGTTTGTAAAACTAACGCAAAATCTCTCAAAAGGTACCGAAAATCAAACGTACGTTTTATTAAGGTTGAATGGCTGTCATACCTTTCTATCTCCACATGATGCTCTAAAGACACCTTCATAATTGGTTCAACATCTGGTACGTTTGACAACACGTGCCTTTACGGTAAAGCAGTTTAGTGTTTGAACAGTGCTCCACAGTGTGGCTAAATGCGTAGAGAAGTGTGGCCCGATGTGGCGTTGTGCACTGTGAGATCTGGGGTTTGTGGCTCCTGCTACAACGACATTGGTATAAATACCAAACTTTCATCCATTTCAGAAATTCAAATACAACAACAGTAATTGATAGTCAATACAAATGGCTGTGTATCAAGCATAAGCAATGTCCTCAGCCCAGACAGTTTTGGTTACTGGTGCTACCGGCTTTATTGCTCAGCACATCATTGATGTCTTGCTAAGAAAGAACTTCACCGTCATTGGTACCGCAAGATCTGAAGCTAGATACACTCCAATTCTAGCCGAATTCAACGCCAAATACCCAGAAGGTAAACTATCATTTGAGATTGTCGAGGATATCTCAAAAGACGATGCGTTTGATGAGCTATTGAAGGCCCACCCTGAGATCACTGCTATCTTACACACGGCCTCACCATTCTCCTTCGGATTAGACAAGCCGCTGGAGGAAGCGTATCTATACCCTGCAGTGAATGGTACTTTGAACATTTTGAAGTCCACGGTGAATCATGCGCCGCAAGTCACACAAGTTGTCATAACATCTTCATTTGCTGCAATCTTCACCAAAGGACCAGACTTCCTGAAGCCCATATACACTTCTGAACACTGGAATTCAATTACGTGGGACTCCGTGGAAACAGAGATTGAAGCTTATCTTGCATCCAAGACGCTGGCTGAGAAAGCAGCTAGAAACTTTGTCAAAGACAACGATGTGAACTTTAAACTTGCCACGGTTAATCCGCCACTTGTGTTTGGACCGCAGGTATTTGACAGCAGTGTCAGATCATCACTAAATACATCTAATGAAGTTATCAATAAAATTACCAGGATTGACAGGAATAATACTGAAGCTCAGTTTACACCAGGTGAAATTGGGGTTGATGTAAGGGATGTTGCGGCATATCATATTTTGCCATTAGAAGAACCGGAATTTCGTGAAAAGAGAATGTTTATCAGTTCAGGGCCATATATAGCCCAGGGAATATTAAATGTATTGAACAAGCATTTCCCCCAACTGCAAGGGAGAATCGCCAGAGGGGATCCTTCTTCTGTCGATAGACTGATTGAGGAGTACACTCCCAAGTACGATGTTTCAGATACTGTGAAGCCTGGCCATGTTTTAATCAGTATAGAGCAGAGCATCATCGACACGATGACCCAGTACTTAAAGAATGCTACTTTTAGTGGTTAGTTAACCTATTGTATGGCCGCTTGCTACGACGCTGCTTTTGTTGTTCTCTTAAAAGTACTGTGAGCCTTCTAACTTCTGTTCATTGAATTAGGAACAGAACAGCCTGGGATAGTCATCTCTCAAGCTTCTGACACAGGACCCAATTGCATTATGTATAATATTTTCCATGCTTAGCATTGAGTGGAGAAAGGATCATGAACAATAGCCAATCATCTGACATCATGGTGTTTGAGTAACAACAATCTACCAGTCAGCGAGGCGTTTTTAACTAAGGCCTTTCTATCTAAGGTGCATTCCACTTTCAGTTAATTTGTAACTTAAACTCTACTATACTATTTAATTGTGAGATACTTACAGTGTAGGAGTACCCCATGCAGTAGTGTGATATTACCTCTGATTGTTGATCTCCTATCAAAAATCATCCTGATTACATCCGTGGCTCTCGATTTCTCAGAGTGAGTTTAGGTTCTAGATAATTCCCAACCCTTCTCAATATCATCAATTACACACCACCTATGTTTGCCACGCACATTACGCTCTGTTGCCAACAATACCATCAATTCTCAAACAGTTTCTGGCATGCACCTATTGTTACTTTAACACCACTAAGTCCATTATTATTCCATTTAGATTCTAAGTCACCCCTACTAAGAAGCCATCCATCCCTTTTTATGTCCTGATGACAAATCTACTATTGTTAGCCCTTCGAGCCCATCAAGCACATACAAACCAAAGATCACGTAACCGATTTATTGTCAACGAAAACCTGTGGCCTCGTGGCTGTGTCGACATATAATATCACGTGACAACTTAATTGTCGACATAGTATTGCTAGCGTGTCGCTCTCTCGACATTATACCGCACGTGACCCTGTCAACTGCAAGCTGTCAAAATTTTATTCCGTAGACAGTCTTCGGCTAAACAGCAACCGTCGACCCGAAAACGTTGATTTTTCGCCGTTGGAATTTTTTGATAGTTTGATAGTCTGAGCCGCAGGATCGGAGTTTTTCTTAATTCCATCTCCGAATTTCAAAGAGCAACAATAATGGGCACTTGATGGGTGAAGAAATGAGGCAATATGCAAGAACGTTGGGAAAAGCATTGACAACAGCACTGAAGAGCTAACTGGATGAAATGAGTACGGAAAAGAGTGTATTGAGTATAAATAGAGGTGCAGCGAGCTTTGATTTTGAATATGATGAAGCTGTAATCGTTTAAGCATATATATTAGTACCGCCAGTCCACACTATTATTACTACTTAATTTACCAACAGCAGTGCACTTTACTACAATTATCTCTACTCCACTTAAAATGTCTTCTCAAACAGTTTTGGTTACTGGTGCTACCGGCTTTATTGCTCAGCACATCATTGATGTCTTGCTAAGAAAGAACTTTACCGTCATTGGTACCGCAAGATCTGAAGCTAGATACACTCCAATTCTGGCCGAATTCAACTCCAAATACCCAGAAGGTAAACTATCATTTGAGATTGTCGAGGATATCTCAAAAGACGATGCGTTTGATGAGCTATTGAAGTCCCACCCTGAGATCACTGCTATCTTACACACGGCCTCACCATTCTCCTTCGGATTAGACAAGCCGCTGGAGGAAGCGTATCTATACCCTGCAGTGAATGGTACTTTGAACATTTTGAAGTCCACGGTCAAGTATGCTCCTCAAGTTGCACAGGTTGTTGTCACTTCTTCATTTGCTGCTATTGTGAATCCAGGACCAGATATGTTGAAAACTGTTTACACAAGCAAAGACTGGAATCCAATCACATGGGAGTTGGTCAAGAATGAAGTGGACGCTTACTTTGCTTCAAAGACTCTGGCTGAAAGGGCCGCAAGAGACTTTGTTAAAGACAACAAGGTGAACTTCAAGTTGGCTACTGTCAATCCACCATACGTCTTTGGTCCTCAGTTGTTTGACTCAGGCGTCTCATCCTCGTTGAACACCTCCAACGAGATTATGAACCAAATTGCCAAAATCGACAAGAATGCTACTGAACCTCAGGCCGATCCAGGCTTTATTGGTGTCGACGTTAGAGATGTTGCGGAGTATCACGTTTTACCATTAGAGGATGCAGATTATGCAGAAAAGAGAATGTTCATTGCCTCTGGTCCCTTTATTGCTCAGGATACTCTTAACATTCTTAACAAGAGCTTTCCACAGCTCGAGGGCAAGATTGCCAAGGGTGACCCAGCCTCTGCCGAGAAGCTACTACAGGAGAGAACTCCAAAGTTTGATATTTCTGATTCTGTCAAGCCTGGGCATGAGTTGATCAACATTGAGAAGAGTGTGGTTGATACTATGACTCAGTACTTGAAGAAGTACGATTTTGAATGAATTTGTTGATTTCCGATTTTACTACTACGTTTGTATTTCTGTTATTTGAGCTTTCATGAATGAAGTTATAACTGCTTATCTTTGCACTTCTGGTTTGAATATTCAGTCATGCTAATTGTATCGTAATGATAGTCTTTACATATGTAGCCGTGAGACGTGTTCCAAAAGACCTCACTGAAATGTCTTGAGGACTCCATGTTGTTTTGTGTTGGTCAACACTTCGTTCCACCCACAACCGCAACATGTAAATACTTAATGCATAATTCATCCAGCTCCTCCAGCTCCTCCAGCTCCTCCATCTCCTACACATCCCACCTATCACTCCATATTTATGACGCCATTTACATGTCGTGCTGCCTACTAGCTCTCGTATTTTGCTTGGACGCTGTCATCAAAAATAGCGGGTGCTCGAATAACAAGAAGTGAAGTTCAACACCATCCTGGAACAACATCTGGGTATACAGAAGACATCATAGGCTTGGCGGGTTGATAGTTGTATTGGCAGATTATACAATGATGCACAACCACACAAATCTGATACCTTTTGACCACACGTACATTTTGTACGACGACACACAACCTGTCACGCTTGTTATTGCCATTTTTTCACTTGTGCCCGTGCTGATACTAGTGTTTATCTTTTCATGGTTCCTGATAACACGAGAGATAGAGAGCTGCTTCATAGCATTAGGACAGGTAATTAATGACATTATCAGTATTGTGGTTAAAAAGTGCTTAAAGTTTGAGCGGCCACAGAACGGACAGATATTCAAATCTGAGGGAGGTTTGGAGTACGGAATGCCCTCATCGCATGCACAGTTCATTTCATTCTTTGTCACTTACCTGGTGTTGAAGCTGGTCTACCAGTGGCCCGTGGCACTTAGCACTAGGACCAAACTTGTCTCATGCGGGTGTCTGGGCTTTATGCTGGTATCGGTTTGCTACTCCAGACTGTTCTTTGAGTACCATAATGCAAACCAGGTGGTTGTGGGCCTGCTGTTGGGAAACTTTTTGAGTTGTGGATACTTTCTAGCTGTTTCACTGGCAAGAGATGTTGGCCTTGTTGACAGGGTTCTAAGTTGGAAACTGGCAGAAATCTTCGATATGAAGGACACATTTAATTTTGGAACATCCCCCACACTACGTGAAGAAAGACTACAGTGGATAGGATCTAGAACCAAGTCACAGTAGACAGTCTGGGGTTATCTTTTAACTTATTTAGATATTTGTACAAAAAAAGAGGTTACCTTTGATTATAATTATTTGCTGGCCTTTGGAGGAAGCGGAATTTCATCACCAAAGTCGATCTTTCTTTCACCGTCAATCTCCTTGGACTTTGCTGAAGCTTCCTCAAAGTAACTGTTCAAGTCATTCTTTGCAATTCCATACTTTCTAGCAGTCTTTCTAGTTTGAGTAGCCTGTGGAGGCGGTATATCGCTCACATAGCTTTGAGGTGCTGCAAACGTTGGAGCCTGTGCCGTGTTCTGTAACAAGTTTCCGCTGGACTGATAAAATTCCTCTTCATCGAGATGACTGTTTTGATGACCTAGATGGGATTTTTGGTTGAACATAACGCCTGATAGTTCAATGTCAGACGCATCTTCCTCGTCAAAATTCAAACTTTTGAATTTATTGAGCACCTCTGGGATTCTGTGCAACAATCCATATCCAATGTCACATCCTAACAAGCCTTTACCACCCCATGAGTCGTTTGGATATATAGTAACAGGTCTAACAGCATCAAATTCGTGATTGTAAACATACAAAACTATGGAGCAAGGTGCAGTATCACCACCGTCACCCAGTCCTGAGGGCTGCTGAGAATGGTAATGGTTGGCAGCGTACTGTTGTCTCCATCTGCTGTATGTGGAATTGATCACTCTACCTAGTAGATCTTCACCACCGGTGGCCAATTTTCCTGCTTCACAGTTAATGATGAACTCGTCCGGTAGTATGCCAGCCTGGTAAGCAGGGGAATTTGGCTGAACTGTCAACACGTGCCACACGTATGACGACACCGCTAAAGAGGACAGCTGTAACGACAGTTTCAATCTCTTGAATGCAGAGTGTTGCACAGTGGCCAAACCACTAGCATCTGTAGTGATCTTGACCGGGTTGTCGGAAGAGATGTTCACATCGTCCAACTGATTATCCGAGAAGAAAGCTGAGTTTTCAATCTTGATATTTCTCAGAACACCACCCTTACTTGACCACACCTTGAAATTCAGGTCGGCCTTACTCACATTGACCTCATGCGAGATGTAGTTTATGAAATTGCTGTAATCAATGTTGTTCGGGTCAAAATAAGTACCTGATGCCTGCACAGGAACCGCCACGTCATCAGAGAATCCACCAGAGCTGCTGTACGGATTCGAGTCCGCTGACTGCCCAGGACGCAAAAAGGACACCACCTCGTGTCCGTTCACCGACAGAATGAAGTCAAACCAGCTCTCAAACCCGTGCCTATCACAGATGGACTCCTTTTCCACGTTCAGCACCCGTAGTCCCAGTTTGTCCAAATCATGGCTAGTCTCCTGGCCCGACGATGAGTTCGCCAGGTAATTCGACGCTTGCGTCTCAATGCTGGACACAATTTTCTTTGCAAATCCAAACATCTCCGTCTCAAAGTATCAACCGCAATACCCACACTCTCAGCCTCCGCCTTACTCCCCTCTCAGCCCTCCTAACCTCTGCTTTGCTACACCAACATCAACAGGCCTGTTGCTTAAGTCGCTTTCCTTACGTTAAAATTTTTTTGTCATTTTATTCAGGCTTTTTCAGGATGGCTGATCATCAGGAAGAGGCGGGATAGTGGTAGTTGTAGAGAAGCAAGAGGGTCTGGGATACGTGTTGTAGTGTCATCTAGATTGATAGAAGCTTGGTGCATTATTTCGAGTTGTTTTGGGTGCATTTGAGGCGATCGGCGAACAGACAAGTTGGAAACACATTCTCGAGATCTGGCATGAATACGATGAGTGAAGTTCCGGGGAGAGAGTTTGACACCAAGGTGTTGAAGGTGGATACAGACAGTATCCACTTTGGTGGAGATGGCGAGCTGAAGATAAGTGACACAGAGACCAAGAGCAATATTCTGCAAGCGTGCGACATCTTGACAAAGACCAACGAGGTTGTGGGGTTCACCACCGAGACGGTGTACGGCTTAGGAGCACCATCGACGAACTCCGAGTCTGTGAAATCCATATATAGAGCCAAGAATAGACCGCTAGATAATCCGCTGATTTCACATGTGTCCTCAGTGGATCAGCTAAGAAGAAAACTGCTCAGCAAAGGACAGGAGATCCCAGAGGTGTATTACCCATTAATTAATAGATTCTGGCCCGGTCCCCTAACTATTCTACTGCCTGTTCTAGAAGACTCTCCAATATCTCCTTTAGTCACTGCTAACCAGCCTACATTTGCAGTTCGCATGCCATCCCACCCGCTAGCCCGTGCCTTGATCCAGATGAGTGATACGCCTTTGGCTGCACCTTCTGCGAATGCATCTACAAGACCATCTCCGACATTGGCATCCCATGTTTATCATGATCTAAATGGCCGCATTCCGTTGATTTTGGATGGAGGTGCCTGCTCAGTGGGGTTGGAGTCTACGGTTATAGATGGCTTGTGCAATCCGCCAATGCTATTGAGACCTGGTGGTGTCTCTTTGGAAGACATTAAAAAGTACGGTGGAGAGTTTTGGCAAAACATTGTACTAGCTAAAAAGACAGCAGGTAAATTAGAGCCTGTCAGAACTCCAGGTATGAAATACAGACACTATTCGCCTACTGCCAAGGTTGTGTTATTCTTGAATTGCGGTGATGGTGTGGATCAAGTTAACAAGTTTATACGGGAGAGTGGCATATCGCCTGAGAAGCAGAAACTGTCCTTAATAAGATCAAAGCATTTCAAGAACGCTAGTGAGATCAACTCCAATATATCCATAGAAAGGGATTTGGGCACAACTGGCGAGTCGATCCAGAGAAACTTGTTTGCTATGTTAAGAACAGTTGATGAGATGGGCGTGGATTATATATTTGTGGAAGGTGTCGATGAAACAAACGAGGGATTGGCCATTATGAACAGATTAAGCAAAGCAGCCTTTAAGACTATTCAAGGTTGATGTCAAATGTGTGCATTTAATATATTATTTTACCTTTATATATGTAAGTTAATTTCTGTCTTTTTAATATACGCATAGACTAAATACTAATGAATTCAAACCACATAAATCATCTTTACAATTCATCGTGAGCAGCATCTTCAGAAGTCTTGTCAGTGGATTTTTCCTCTGAGGTAGCTTCCTTGGCAGCAATGATAGCTTCAGCATCGATACCTGTGGAACCATGCTCCTTTATAAATTCAGACATGCCTTCCAAAGTTCTAGCACCTTGGAATTCAACAGGCTCAGAGCCATCAGCTGGGTATAGGATCAAAGTTGGGTAACCCTTGATATCTAGAGAAGCAACATCATTTTCAGTGTGATCAACCTTAGCAATGGTAACCTTCTCGTTAGCGACTGGGTCAGAAGCATAAACTTCAGCCAACTCTTCATAGATTGGAGCTAGTCTCTTACAGTGACCACACCATGGAGCATAATACTTCACCAACACGTCCTTTGGAGCATTGACAATAGCATCGTGTTCATAACCCACCAAGTGGTACACGGCCTCATCTTGGGTCTCTGGAATTGGTTCGGACTTGATGATTGGATCAACCTTACCCTCCTTGAAGTTCTCGACGAACTGAGGAATCAAAGAGTTGTCCAAGGTCTCAGCTTGGCTGATACCATACTTTAAGTTTTTGGCGATATCGTGGATGACAAATAATGGGAAAGTCTCCTCCATGTTCAGGTTTTTAGCATGCATACCAAACTTGGAGGCATCCAAGCCAACAAAGTTGATTTCACCTCTGTATTTCTTGGCTAGCTTAATGATGCTGTCTTTGACGGTAGATTTCTCGGATTCAGTGTTGTAGAAGTAGTAGGCCAATGGGATGTCCGCATCCATGTAAGCCTTGAAAGTACTACCATTGATCTCACCAAACAATGGCTTGCTTTCAACGTCAATGAACTCCTTCAAGTGGGTCTCATCGAGCTCTTCAAATTCGTAAATGGAGGCATCCTCTATGTTTTCATCAGGTCTGAAGATCAAATAGGAAGGCTTATCGCCGGAGGCAGCGTACTTCTTGACGTAGTCAGCGTTTGAAGTGGAAATGAAGGTGAAAGATTCTCTCAACTGATTTGCAACTTCATAGTATGTAGCATTGTTTGTTG
The DNA here is from genome assembly GCA_003706635.2 of Ambrosiozyma maleeae (nom. inval.). NCBI lineage: Eukaryota > Fungi > Ascomycota > Pichiomycetes > Pichiales > Pichiaceae > Ambrosiozyma > Ambrosiozyma maleeae (nom. inval.). The sequence continues at coordinate 11,445 of PPLV02000001.1, forward strand.
TCACGCCTGCTGGCAACACCTGTAGGATGACTGGCTCGGTGGCCTCAGCGATGGAGTCAAGGATGTCTGCAGAGTCGTCGGTAGCAGTGACGGCTGATGAGGCCTGCTTCATCATGTATGAGTAGATGGAGTCTGCCTGTCTTTGACCCTGGTAGTCGCTGGCGTCATTGTTACCTCTGAACACCTTCAAGGTTGGGTATCCTTTGATACCGAAATCGGCACACAACTCTCTCTCCTCGGTACAGTCGATCTGCGCCAACTTGATGTTCTTATCTTCTAGTCTGTCGGCTGCTGCCTCGAATTCCGGGCCTAGCTTCTTACAGTGGCCACACCATGGAGCAAAGAACTCCGCTAGCACTAGCGGGTTCGTCTTGATGAAGTCCTCGAACGACGCTGCTGTTAGCTTCACAACAGCAGAGTCTGCTGACGCAACCGCTGGCTCGTCGCTGGCTCTCACCACAGAAAGCGTGGCCAAAACTGCCGCAATGGTCTTTAAGTTCAATAATTGCATTTCAAATACTTCTCGGTCCTATCTAATCCAAGTGGTACTCCTCTTCCCCTCTCCGCTGCTTCCACTTCTCCCTCAAACCTCTTCCCGTCCTCTTAACCCTCATGACACCTGCCATTTTATCCAGGCCCTCTGTCTTTGTCCTCTCAACGAGGCCGTGAGCTCAGGGCGTGTCTGTGCGAAAAGAACAGCGCACGTTTATCGGCGATAGAATGCGCCACCATGGCTGGGGATTAATAAGCGGGTGGCGGAGGCGGTGGCGCGGGCGTTTGTCACTGCGCCCCCGTGTGCACAGCCACCGCATTGCCCCCGTCGATCGCCGCGTCGATCACACCCTCCCACACGCCAGAGGGCAAAAGGGCAACCACCTTCTAATCAGGTGGCCTAACAGTTGCCTCGCAAGTGCTGCACAGACCCTGGTGTGGTGCATATCGGCCATAGTCACTGTACTGGACACGCTGGCTCAGGTTTGCTCGACTTCACAGAGTGTTGCACAGCCCAACGCTCAGTCTGCTTGTCATATATATTGGTGTCCCCACATTCTCCCCACATTCTCCACAGCACTTGTAACTCTTGCAGGCCACGGCGTTGCTTTTGAAAATGGCCAGAAAGACACTGGATTCGTCCTTGATGGAGCAGTCGGAACTTAGAACTGGCTACGACAATCAAATCACCAGCATCCTCAATACACCCCTGTTCCTGACACCGAAAGAGTCCCCGTTCCCAGACACGGCCCGACAACCTGATGACTCAGTGTCATCGTCGGACTTAATTCAAGTTGCTCCTTCCGCCTCAACTTTGTCCATCACTCACTCTCAATTGTTTTCCTTGATCATCCAGTACTTGTCAAATTTTAACAACCCTAATTTGCTCTCGATCAGAGATGATTTGATAGCAAAAACTGGATTAGACAACGTGAATTACGACTTGTTTCTTTCCATCAAGTCCATGGTTATGGACACTAATCGTCTAATCAATCAATGGGATGACCTATATTCTGTGGTGGGTTTGATCACAAAAAATGACTCTACAGTGCTAGATAAAGTTAAGCTTTTGGTTCAAGTAAGATTCTTCTTGGAGAGTCTATATTTGGAAAAGGACGTTAAGAAAGCTCTTAGAATATTAAGAAACTTAAATGAAGACTTTTTTAAGCACAAGTCACAGATCATTGAAAGCTTCAAAGACAATCCAGAAGGTGATATAATGAAATCGTTATCTTATTTACTAGTTCAAAACGACTCGTCATCGGCCGGGAACCCCAACAATGTAGATAACACCACCGACGCAATCTTGAAAAATCTTGATTGGTCTTATGGCACTGACTTGAAGCAATCAAGGCAACAATTACTCCAACAGATCTTGAGAGCTTTGCCCCCAGATAAGGTGGCAAATCCTAACAGGCTAGTTGAATTGATTCAGCAAGCATTATCATTTCAGCTGATGTCAAACCCTTACTATATACAAGCTGAGCCACAAACTTCCGGTAAGATTCTTGATACATCTACAGTTGCAAATCCTTTGAGTAACTCACCCAGTCTATTTAGCGATATAAACTCGGACAGCAGTACCACTCTAGCAAGTAGGATTCCTAACAAGTTAAAGTACAAGTTGGAGGAACATGAGAATGAAGTTTGGGTAGTCAAGTACTCACACAATGGTAAATTTTTAGCGTCAGGTTCTGCTGATAATGATATCATTATTTATTCCGTTGATCAGGATTTGACAATTGATAGACAGAAATACTCAATTTTTAAAAAGTTGCAAGGTCACGCAGGGTCGATTGTTTATTTGTCTTGGTCTAAAGATGATGACAAGCTGATTTCAACATCATTCGATCAAAGTATTAAAATTTGGGATGTTGAAACAGGGGCACTACTAAAATCATTTAAAAATAGTGAACTTTTTAACTCCAACCCAAATTTAAGACTATGGTCCATTGAATTTTTTGGTGAAATGGATAACTTTATAGTTAGTTCCCCTGATAGAAAATTGGCCATTTTTAATATTGATGGCGAATTGATACATGATTTTGACACCGAACTCAGGATAGAGGATTTTACAATCCTAAATGACGAAAAATTGTGTGCCATTACACATTCTTCAGAATTTCTAATCTTCAATATTAAGGAAAACTCAAATTTCGAATTATTATCGGTCACAAAACTAAATAGAAAATTGACATCAATTACAAAATCTCTTTTGGATGTCAACCACGTTTTAATCAATATTAAGCCTGACCATTTACAATTATGGAATGTGGAAAACCCATTCAAGCCAATGGTTGTTAACAAATACTATGGATTACAGCAATCAAATTTTATTATTAGGGGATGCTTGACCGACTTTAACTTGTCCTTGAGTGGTTCAGTGGATGGCTATATTTACATTTGGAATAAAAAATTTGGAAATCTGATTGATATGTTTCAAGGTCATAAATCTCTAATAAACTGCATTGATTTCCGGTTTGATCCTATGGGTGATTTAGAATGGGCAAGTTGTGGTGATGATAAAATTATAAATATTTGGGGCAACTAAGAGAGCAACAGATTTGTCTCTTCGGCTTAGTTAGGTTATGTTCTTTTTTCTACCTTGTTATTCTCTTTTTATTTATTGTTTTATATTTTTTATTCACTAGATTTTTGGCTTAATTGCCATTAGGATCATATCGGAAAGTGAAGTCTAATGAAACAGGGTTACAAACGAAATCGCAGATTTTTGCGTTTATTCTGGTTTTTGCTATGAAAAATACAATAATTGCTATTGGTCTAATGACAGATCTTACCTTTGGATTAAGCTTAGTCATCTGGCTGGTCGTTGTTTGATTCAAGTACGCTGGCCTCACGAATTCCCCGATTAATATTCACACCAAAATAAATAATTGGAACACTCATCAACAGCAGCAACAGTAGCAACCAAAAGCATTTTCTAACCTCATGAGTGTAATCAATCACCAACCCAACCAATATGGGACCAATAATAGAGGACCCTTTGTCGGTAATACTAAACAATGCAAAGAAAACACTTTCTTGCCCCTGTGGGATTAAAAGTGAATAAAGAGAACGTGATAATGTAGCAATGCCACCCAATGAAAAACCGTACCAAACGGCCAAAATGTACATTTCCAACCAATGATGTAGGCCAAATGATTCAATAAAGAAGCCTAGGATTCCATATAATGGGATCATTGAACCCCAAAAAATTACAAAAATTAATGTCTGTTTTATGTTCCATTTGAAGTAAACTTGTATGAAATTTGGAATCAAGATTGATCCGCTTATTGCTGATATCATTGTCAATACACCAATTTGGGATAATTGTAAAGTTGACATCTTCAAATCTGTTTTGGCAAACAATATGGCCGTTGAATTTATGGTGGTCAATGAGTCTGATATGATGAACCAACCCAACAAAAAACAGCAAATGTCCTTCAATTGGCTGGCTTGCCTTAATGCATAATAAAGAGTTTTGTACCCGTGAAAAACGTACGCCAAAAAGATACGCCACTTGAAGACAAGGAGTTTTTGAAGATATCTCCGATCTCCATACACTGGCTTTTTTATATGATCCAATTTTAAATCTGGTGATGCTCTTGATTTGAGTAAAAACTGAATTGGGATCTGGAAAGTTAGCCACCATAAACCGACTAATCCAATAACAATCTTCACAGGCCCTATCAAGGATTGCACATCTGATCTATGCTTAATTCTTAAAATAACAAGCATGGTGATGATCTGGACAATTAAGGCTGATATGTAACCGCAAGCAGAGCCAAACCCACTAATTTTGGCGCTGATTTCGCCCGTCTTGAGAACTCTATAAACTGGGTCAGCGAACTCTTCAGACTCGTTGAGCGCCTTAACTTCAGAATGGTTTCCAACAAGTAGAGGCAAGAATGAGTTGCCGCAGACGCTTACGCCTCCAAATGCACTATTTGCAAGAATGGCTAAAATTGAGGCCACGTAGTAGCTATCTGGATGAATTAGCCAATAGCACATAGTTGATAAAGCACCAAAGCAACCAAAAAAGATAAGCAATGATTTTCTATGAGATCCTCTATCTGCTGCACCTGACATGGTTATGACCACAACTGTCTGGACTAGCACCGAGGCTGAAAATGTATAAAGCGCATAGGATGAGCTATCGATGAATATCTTTCCGTTAAGAACAGGCAAGACACAGGCGGAATCGTCAGCTAAAGAAGCAGAGGAAGGGGGTTCTGGAATGGGCACTCTTGATCCAATACAGGGGCTCACCTTATCGCTGAACTTGACACCATTGTCTCTCGCTATTTGCTCCAATAGCAATGGCACATACGTGCCAACAACACTCACAACAAACGGTTCAGCTGCCCAAGCGTACAGGCACCACCCAATAATGTCAAGCTTTGTGGTCGTCGGCGCCTCGTCTCCTTGCTCTAGGGTGACTTGGTCGCAGCTCAATAATGGATCCAGCTGCCCGCTCTCGTGTGAGTCACCTCCATCTTGTACACCATGCGGATTCTTCGGTATCCGGAGATCTCTCTGGGCATCCTGACCCGGTAATGACTGCATTTCCGAATCTCAACTGAGACACTCTATCTGAACTAAGCTCAACCGCAGTTTCCCTGCCACAAATCCGCCAACTTGAACCCCTATCTACCGGTAACACAACTCCAATAACAACACCGGCTCCACTGTCACGGACCGCCGAAACCCTCTATGCTCACAGCTTCTTATCAGCATAAAGCAAATTCATGTAAAGAGCGTTGCACTTCTGGTTTCGCCGTCCGGGCAATTGACCCGGTATTTGATGATGGCAGATGGGTGGTATCAGAGGGGTGGGTATGACGGTTAGAGGCGTTGTGGGTGTTTGCAGTTCAGGGCTAGGCAGAATAGGGGATTTCGAGGTATCCAAAGGGTTGAGATTGAGTCTATGAATGCACAGAGACGTATACGGGAATTATAATTTGAAAGCTATGTACATACTCGCGTAGCTGAACAGCAAGCCGAAGAGCTTCTCCAGCAGCGAGTGGAAATGGATGGAGGTCATTAACAACATCCAATACCACAGAAGCACCAGAAATATGCTTAGGACAAAGGGGTTGTTGCAGAATATGCACTTTAGACAATTTAGCGGCTCTCCTTCTTTGTAATGTCTCACAAGATCACCCCTGAGAGAGCTCAGTCTGGTTCTGAACAGGCTCAAATCATAGCACTCCACCAGCTGGCTCACCAGAACCGAGATGCTCAATGTCAGCAGAAATATGTGTCCTGAGGGGTCGTGGCCGCCGTGCCATCTGCCCTTCATGGCACGGCACTCGCTAGAAGAGACGCTATTAGACGTAAAATAGGTTGTCCCCTCACTGAAACTGGATATGTATGCTTCCAGCTTGACAAACTCCGTTGGCTTAAACTCATTTATTAATTGCGTGCTCAGCCTGTCCTGGGGCACGTTAACACATGACCCGCCGGTCAAAACAAAGATCCTGTCCATGATCGGCATTCCAAAGAACCACTGACTAAAGAGGTACCAGCACAACGTGGCGCACACAAACATCTTGGTAGTCTTAATCACCTTAGCGATGCTACGAGGCATCTTTGGACCTCTCATCACATCGCTCACCACCAGCGCAAACGCAACAGTTGTCCATAGCCATCCAACCTTCACAAAGTAAACGTTCACTACGTTTCTCTTCTGTGAGAAATAGTTGAGTGTCAAACTGCCATCAGGAGTTACTAACCATACCAGTTGCCCCAGAAATATCACTAATGGAAACGTCAGCATCAAAAGCATCTGCCACTCCCGAATCTTGAGCTTGGTTGACATCACTGCCAATCCGTGTCTGGCTGTGTTCAAATGTCCGACTATCGGATGCTCGCTTCTAGAGCCCATCGCAGTAGATATCCAGCTAACCCTCAAGCCTGATCCACAGGTAGCCGGTTGACTTGATTGCTTTGCATCTAGACGAAGACCTACTTGCACTTTCTGTTTGGTCCACCAGTTAACAGTCGTTAGAATAGGTTTCCCGTGTGGCTAAGTATGGATGGCGGTGGCAAGTACAGTGGCTAGTGCCGTGGCTCATGTTGAGTGGCTGGTGCATCTGACCGCTGCGCCACATGCTCTATTGGCGGTCTCCATTTTTCGATTAGCTATCTATTCCAAAATGAGTGGTTTTAGTAGGAGAGTGCAAGGTGGAAAGCAGACTATAGAAGTGTGTATTGAAGGATATTGGTAGATACCTGTTTCTGAAAGTGGAGGTTTTTAGGTGCTATGTCGACAGTCACGCAAGAACAATTGCAGCAGCAGCAGCCGGAAGATCTACCGACGAGATGGGAGATTGAGCTTGAGTTTGTTCAGTCGTTAGCAAATATGCAGTACTTGACGTACCTCGCACAGACAGGCTACCTAGAGGATGCTGAATTCTTGAACTACTTGAACTACCTGGAGTACTGGAGAAAGCCAGAATACTCAAAGCAGCTTATATATCCAAACTGTCTCCACATTCTGACGCTATTGAAGTCTAAAGAGTTCAGAAAGAGCATAAGCAAGGCCGAATTGAGTGAGTTGATATACCAGGACATGGTTAACCGCTGGAAAGAACCATTAATTACGCAGCAGATGGAGAAGGAGAAGGAGAAGGAGAAGGAGAAGGAGAAGGAGAAGGAGAAGGAGAAGGAGAAGGAGAAGGCGAAGGAGAAGGAGAAGGAGACAGACAAGGAGACGGAGAAGGAGAAGGAGACAGACAAGGAGTCGGAGAAGGAGAAGGAGACAGACAAGGAGTCGGACAGGGAGGCAGAAAAGACACAGAGTGAAAAGGAAAATGAGGAAGAAGTGGAAAAAGATAAGCATAAGGAGAGTCAATATGTGGAGCCTATTCAACAAGACCTTGTGCAAGGAAAAGTTGAACAGCCAGAACAAAACCAAGAGTCGTCTCTTAAATCAGATACCCTTACTGTAAGTAGTGGACCGTTGTTAAATGGAAATCAGAGCCCTGGTGTCACTAAAGCTGAAAATAGTGACGCCATGCAAGTGGACGGTTAATTTATAGGCTATTGTTTATGCCGTATCTACAAAGTGTACATTAAATTAATCAAAATTCTAATATTTTGTACTTTATTTAATCTAAACCATTCTTTAGAGTGGTAATTTTGACCTAGGCTTTCCGGCAACTCTCCAAGCTCCGACCGGAAGACCTTGTAAAGTTTTAGCGGTGTTTCTAATCCAGCCAAAGTACAAAGCCAACCCAACAGCTATACAGATCATGTTCGTATAATAGTAACCATCTGATAACATGACACACTGTCCACCGTTAGCAATGCACTGCTTTTTAGCATCCGAGGCGTAACAATTGAAATAAGGCTCCGATGAAAATGGATTGACGGCCCGCAATGGTGACAATAAATCAGTATCTGCAGGGTAGCAGTTTGCAACAGTTAGCGTATCAATCAAATTAAGTACAACAATCTTGGGCCATTGTCCTCCAAGATTACTCAAGGTGTTTAGCGTAGTCATGTAAGTTCCACCAATACTTGGATCAGCAATATTGGTGTGAAAAGCGCAAATAGAAACAAATTGAACGGTTGACATGAAAGAACCAAACAAATTTTGCAAGATGACACATAAAAAGTATAACGAGTTGACCTTTCCACTTGTTGGGAAAGACCACACCAACACTTGGCCCATGAAAGCTGCAAGAACTCTTCCTAAATAAGCATACATCCAAGGTTTCAATGGTTCATCGCCTGTGGACCATTTACCCGCATAGTATCCAAAGATGATCTCAAATGGGAAATCAATCAAAACGGAAATAGCTAGATCCTCTCTTGAAAACCCTTTATCAAGTAGTTTTAAACTGGTGGCTGCTTCATTGGCCTGGAATGCAATCTTTGACACCAAATGGATGACAATGAACAATCTAACATTCTTCAAGTTGAAAACAGACCACATTTTTCTGTAGACATCAAATAAGCCATCTTTCGTGGACAGGGTCTTATCAACACCACTAAGATAGGCAGTGTGAGTGTGTGTAGGATTAGCTGCAGACTCAATATCTCTTTCAAACTCGGTAAGCTCTATTGAATGATCAAAATCATCATTGCTCTTTTTGGTAAAAGGTGGATCTTCCGGAACTATCAATGCAACGATTACAGTCACAATCAAGTAAATGTAACCAGCCAATGTCATATACTGGCCTAGAGAAATCACTCCTTCATCGCTAGGCACTGATCTCAAATAGCTATTGGCAAAATCTGGTGAGTTGAAAGCAAGGAACACGGTAAATGATAAAAAGTAGCCGGAATTCAATCCTATCGTTTGTGCAGTAGAGGCGTAACTCAATGCTTCTTTAGATATAATGGTCAAAGCCCAGCCATCAACGGCAATATCCTGAGTAGCACATAACGTGACTAGCATCAAAAATACGTAGGTGATTTTATAAAGGTTGTTTGATAAGCTTTCTTTGGCCATTAGGGAATCAATACTGGACCCAAGCATCACCAACACCAATCCGGACACTGTTTGCACTGGAATGATCCATGATCTTCTTCTACCAACTTTTTTCCAGAAAAAGGAGTCCACTATGGGAGACCACAGCAATTTCAGAGAATAGGGGTAGGAGGCCAAGGAAAAGATACCAATTTGAGAGTATGACAAATCTCCTGACTTCAAGATGAACGGGATTGATCCAAAAGCCAAACCCACCGGAATACCCTGAAGTAGGTATAAAATCACCAATAAAGCGAATCTGGGTCTATCACGGGCTGGCAATGATTTCACTTTTCCATCACTGTCATTGTAGCCTCTGGCATGCTTCTTCTTATTAGAATAGGGTTTCAAGTGATCAAATGATCTTGGCGAGTTCGATTGGGAATGCGATAGATTAGCAGACTCGTCATGTCTGCTCAAGGAGTTGGCGTAGATCGGAAGCACCTTGCCTTTGCTTGAATTCTCTCCGTGGTTCTGTGCCATGATTGTATCTGACAATATCCAAACCACCCAAGTCCCTTAGCGCTGATCTGTTCAATACCCCTGCGGAAAACCCTCCAGCTGCCTCCGGATAAATCTCCAAACCGCTACCTACGGTTCTGTCCTGACTCTAGATCCTACTGGAAACCTGATACAAGTCTAATTGACTCCTACAGCAGCCCAATGGCCCAACAACCGGCCTCTTCCAGCTGCTATTGCAGCATGAATCGTGTCTTGTTCTAGAGCTCACCCATGTCCACACGACATCTCTACACCGCGTTTCTACGCCAATAGGTTGATGAGGTATCATTATGGATGCAAACATGGTAAACAGGTAAATAGGTAGACAATACAGAAACACAAGTATACAGTAGGTGTGTGGTGAATGTAGGAGGGAATTAGAGAAAGAGGTGGAGGGTCATTTTGCGTCTAGAGGAGGTGTCGTAGCTTATTGAGGGGGGCTTCATTTCTTCTGTTTCTTGGTGGTTGCTCTGTCCTCAAACTCGTCCTCGTTGGCGTCTGCGGCTGGTACCACGGTCTGCAAGAACTTGTCTATGAAGGTCAGCACGTCCGCTTTTAACGCCTCGGTCTCCACCACGATGACAATCACACCGTCAGATCCCACGTCGTACTTGATGAACCCCTCGTTCGGGTACGCAATGTCGCTGTCGAATTTATCAAAAAAGCTGTTAACCATACTGAAGCTCGTCACTCCAGACAGTATTCTCTCCGACATCTGCGACGCTTCTATCGACAGCGACTGCTGCTCCTCCATCCCTTTGCTGAACTTCTGCTGTATGAGGATCACTCTGAACTCGTACTCTAGCTCGTCCACCTCCGGCTGCTCATTGAAAATCAACGCGTCCTCTGTCTCGCTCATCTCGTCCTCTTAGACCGTCTCTGCTCCTATGACTAGAGGTGCCTGTGTTTACTCTTCTATTCTGTCCCCTTCCTTTCGCCATCTATCCACCCATCTGCCTTCTTTATCTGCTTAAAACCGTCTTTGTATTAAAAAATTAAATAGAAAAATTTTATCACATCTGGTGCACGGGTGTCGACTATCAGGACGCGTTAGCGTCACAACTACAAGACGGATAGAGTAACATGATACCTGGAGAGCTTGGTATGTGGGCAGCTGTATCGGGATGGGGCACTGTGGACACACTAGTCTGGCAGTCTGCAATATAGCCTGCACGTGGTACAGTGGGCAAGCGACATGGCGTCTGTTCCGGGCTCGCCAGAAGTTCTAGACAGAGACAGCCAGCTACAAGCGGAAATCGAGCAGCTGGAAGCCATCACCAGCACGATTCAGGACACCACCCACTCGATCACGCATCTCAGAGACCAACTGAAACACTTTGGAACAACTGTTGATAACTCGAACGAGTTCCTTGAGTTCTGGTCCAAGCTGATATCACAGAATAAGCACGTGTACGATTTGATATCCACGTCCTCAAACGTGCACGACTCGCCCGCAAGTAAAGGCGTAACTTGGTCAGGACCGGGCGACTTGGTGGAGTCTTTGAAGAATAAGCTAGCTGAGTATGAAAGCCTAAAGCAGTACCATGATCAGTTGGTCCAGGACACCAAGTCATATAAAAAAAGATAGCGGGAAGCACTACCTGGCTTTATATTGAACAAACTCTTTCCATTACACATCTGTATATTAATATGATCTCAAGACATAAATTACGTGACAAATAAATATTCATTTAAAATTGCGATACAGCATAACAAAGACAAAGTGAAGCAAAAACTCAAAAAACAACCAAAAAAGTGTATATAATCTGTAAAGCTGGACATTCTAATAAACTAGTCCCCAAAATCTCTCCATCAAACTACGCGGTAGCTTCTTCCTTGAGAATGGTGACAAGCAAGTCACCGGCATCAACTGAGTCATTGCCCTTCACGATAACTTCGCCAATTTTACCGCTGACCGGAGCACTAATAACCATCTCCATTTTCATGGCAGACAAAACAGCCAATGGGTCACCCTTCTTCACCTCGACACCATGGTGAACTCTAACCTCGACAATAACACCAGCCATTGGGGCACCAACTTCGTTTGGATTATGAGCATCAGCTTTAGGTCTCGTAACGCTTTCAACTGCAGCAGTTTTGTCCTCAACTGTAACTTTTCTCATTTCACCGTTCAATTCAAAGTAAACCTCTCTTGTACCATTGGATTGAGACAAGTCACCAATGGCCATAACTTTAATGATCAAAGTCTTACCTTTTTCAATCTCAACTTCAATCTCCTCCTCTAGTTTAGGTGGAGCAAGGAAAAATCTGGTTGGTAAAACAGAAAGGTCACTGTACTTTTCTTGAATCTTCTTGAAATCTTCGTACACCTTAGGGTACATGTTATAGGCCGCAACATCACACTCGGTGATGGATGGACCAAATCTAGCAGCAAGGTCTTCTTTAATAGCATTCAGATCAAATGGCTCTAATTCTAAACCAGGTCTCTTGAGTAGCTTTCTTCTCTTTCCGGTGATAACATTGGTTCTTAAAGGTTCAGGGAAACCACCATATGGAGTTCCCATCAAACCTTCAAAGAAGTCCAAAACGGAATCTGGGAAATCCAACTCCGAGGCCAATCTTTCAACATCCTCCTTTGTCAGCTTGTTTGAAACCATAAATTGAGCCAAATCACCCACAACCTTCGAAGTTGGTGTAACTTTAACAATGTCGCCCAACAACATATTAGCATCCTCGTAAGCCTTCTTGGTCTCTAGCCATTGTTCGCCCAAGCCAACCTGTTGAGCTTGAAACAATAAGTTTGTCAATTGACCACCAGGAATCTCGTGGTTATAAACCTCCGGGTCGGGACCCTTCAAATCAGCTTCAAAACAAGAGTACAACAATCTCATTTCTAACCAGTAGGAATCAATAGTTCTAGCCGCTTCCTCAGTGATACCAGTCTCGCCATCAATGGCAGCCAAGAAGGCACTCATGGAAGGCTGAGAGGTCAAACCAGACATTGAATTGACAGCACAGTCAACAATATCAGCGCCAGCATTAGCACAGGCAACATACGTGGTGACACCGGTACCTGCAGAGTCGTGGGTATGAACATGGATTGGCAACGTTGGGTATCTTTCTCTAATAGAACCGATCAAGATTCTAGCGGCCTTTGGTTTCAAAGTACCAGCCATATCCTTGATACCCAAAAAGTGAGTGCCCATTTTAACGATTTTATCAACAGTCTCTAGGTAATAAGCCAAGTTATACTTCTTACCTGGTTTTAACATATCACCAGAGTAACAAACTGTGGCTTCAACCACACCGCCAGCTTTCTTAACTGCATCAACACCAACCTTCAATTGCTCTAAATCATTTAATGCATCGAAAACTCTGAAAATATCCACACCGTTATCCTTGGCTTGCTTAACAAAGTGGTCAATGGCATTGTCCGGCAAAGATGAATAAGCGACACCGTTAGCACCTCTTAACAACATTTGGAATGGAATGTTTGGCACAGCTGCTCTCAACTTTCTCAATCTATCCCAAGGATCCTCATGCAAAAATCTCATGGCAACGTCAAAGGTAGCACCACCCCAACATTCCAAAGCAAAGGCACCTGACAAAGCGTGAGCAGTGGTTGGAGCAATGTTCAGTAAATCTAAAGTTCTAACTCTAGTGGCCAACAAAGATTGATGGGCATCTCTCCAGGTAGTATCCATCACTAGGCAACCTTGGAATTTTCTAACTTGCTGAGCAAATTCTTCAGGACCATGATGGATTAAGAATTGTCTCCAAGAGACAGGTGGTTGTTTGGTCACATCAACGATTTCATTAGTTGCAGGATCAACTAGCTGAGGAACAGCGGCTTCGGTTTTCAATTTAGGAGAGCCAATTTGACCTTTAATTGAGGAACCATTAACACAAAGGTCACCCAAGTAGGACAAAAGTTTTTGAGCTCTGTTTTTGGACGAAACCATTTCAAACAATTCTGGAGTATCATCTATAAAAGTGGTCCAACATTCACCTTCGATAAAAGTTGGATGAGTCAACAATGCCAACAAAAAAGGTATATTGGTCTTGACACCTCTAATTCTAAACTCCACCAAGGATCTGATCATCTTTCTTCTAGAAATTTCGTAGTTTGAACCAGAAGTAGAACACTTGACCAACATAGAATCATAGTGAGGTGAGATGATGGCACCTGCAAAACCATTACCACCATCTAATCTGACACCATTACCACCTGCTGATCTGTAAACTTCAATCTTACCTGTATCTGGCTGGAAGTTCTTTGAAGGGTCCTCTGTAGTGATTCTACATTGAATAGCAAATCCTCTGGTAGTGATTTTGTCCTGCAGTAGACCCAACTGTTCTAAGGAAGCGCCTGCGGCAATTTGGATCTGAGCAGCGACAATGTCAACACCTGTGATTTCTTCAGTGATTGTATGTTCCACCTGAATTCTTGGGTTGATTTCAATGAAGTAGTGTCTATTTTGAGAATCAACCAAGAACTCTGCAGTACCTGCGTTTCTATAGTTTGCAGTCTTTGCCAAAGTGACTGCGTCTGTCAAAATTGCGTCTCTAACTTCGACGGGAAGAGTCTTTGCCGGTGCGATTTCAACAACCTTTTGGTGTCTTCTCTGGACCGAACAGTCTCTTTCAAACAAATGGATAACGTTACCGTAGTTATCTGCCAATAGCTGCACTTCGATGTGCTTTGGTCTGTCTAGGAATCTTTCAATGAAACAGGTACCGTTACCAAAGGCTGTTTTAGCTTCTGACGAGGCTCTTTGGAATGCGTCAGCCAAGTTATCACCTTCTCTGACGACTCTCATACCTCTACCACCACCACCGAATGCAGCCTTTATGATGACTGGGAATCCGTATTTGGCGACAAAGTCTTCAGCCTGTTGGATGCTCTCAATTGGGCCGTCGGTACCTGGGACGACTGGGACGTTACAAGCATTTGCCAAGTTTCTGGCTGACACTTTATCACCGACCGAGTCTATGACATCGTGAGGAGGTCCGACCCAAATCATACCTGCTTCTTCCACTTTTCTAGCCATTTCAGAGTTTTCTGATAAGAATCCGTAACCTGGATGGATCATGGACACGTCATGCTCCAAGGCGATTTTAATGATTTCGTCAATCTGCAAGTACGCCTGGACCGGGGAGAACTGGCCTCTTTTACCGATCACGTACGCCTCGTCGGCCTTCAATCTGTGCATGGACAATCTGTCTTCATGAGAGTAGATTGCCACTGTTTGCATGGACAACTCATGGGCCGATCTGAAGATTCTGATTGGGATTTCACCTCTGTTTGACACTAAGATCTTGTTGGCATTTGAGAGGATTTCTGACTCTTTTCTGAGCTTGTGCAACGACGAGTGGTCTTCCACTGTGGACATTGTGTAGGGGAGATGGGATGGAGCAAAGGCGGGGCTTATGGGCTGGAGCTTATGGGCTGGAACTCTCTCAAGCTGTAGATTCACCTCGAGCCAGTCTCCTGTTTTTCTCAGTGCAGTATCCGGCTGCTTTCTTATTGTCCAATTGACCAATTCACCAATTGACCTACTGACCTGCTCACTGCTTACTTGCCTCCTTCTCCTGCCTCCTATCCCTCCTCTCCACTAGGAACCACTTGGCTTTATATAAACGGCGGAAAGCAACAGCAAACTCCACCAGGCTGCCTGACCTCACGATGACCACGCTCCGCTTTTGTGCTGTGCGCGGTGACCCGGTGGCCAGCGCGGGAGGCTGCGTGTGTCGGGGGAGGCAAGCTGCCGGGGGCCGGGCACGAGGTTCAGGGCTCATCTCGCATCCTGCGCGGAGTGTTGGGCGCGGTGGCCGCAGGGCCCCCGTGGTGCCGGCCGCAGTCCCCGGTACAGCCGCACGCATATGCAACTGAGTCATGTCTTAACCGTCTATTGTGCTGGAGGACTCAGGTGATGAAGTAGGGAGATGGGGGTTGCAAGGAGGATGTACATGTTACCTGAGGGGTAGACGAGGTGGGTGGCAGGAGGTGGATAGCACAGGATGGGCTAGTTGAAGACGGGCTAGTTGAAGACGGGCTAGTTGACGACAGGCTAGGTGAAGCGTGCGCTCAGCAGTGCACCCACAACGCACACCGTGGGGAATCTGGCGTGCCGCCCACCACCCAGTCTCGGAGTTGGCGTCTCCTGGCGTCCGCTGGCGGTCACGTTACAGAAAATTTTGCTGGTTAATCACCAGTGGAGAAGAGCCAGCTGCTGGATAGGGAGTGACGGCCGTGTCCATGGGTGGTTGATAGGTGGTTGATAGGTTTGGGATTGTTATGTGCATTGTTAGGTGAGTTGTTTGTGCATTGCTGGGAGAGTCGCCTGCATTGTTAGGCAGATTGCCCGGCGGATTGTCAGTAACCAGCACAGATCAGGCCTGCGTCTAACAATGCTCTTTTCTTTTGGGATGACTCCAGCATCGCCGCTGGCGCACACCGGACGACTCGTAGGCGTAGCTCATCACACACATGACCACCGTGCCACTCGCAGCATGATTCAACAACTGCTGTACCCTTTGTGACTCACCGAGCCCCTATTGTTGGGGCGCCTGGCGTGCACATTGAATCATCCAATCACTAGACACAGCGTACAACAATGCTCGCTCTTCCATGGAATACACACACTGGAATCATCCAATCATAGCCAGACCACCCCAGGACATTAGCACATGGCTCAATAGATAGCTGGCTTCCCCAGACCCTCTCTGTACGCTGTTTTATGGTTTCATTTTACTGAAAAATCTGTCTTATTCCGTATAAAATATACCTGCACCACATCCAACCATTTGCCTGTACCAGTACACCCGAAATCAAGTATCCTCAAGTATCCGCCAACACACTTCTCAAACCAAGTACGAAACTAGCAACCCAAACGCTAGCCCTGCAATTGACGTATCAAGCTTACCACTCAGACCGCCCGCAGCATGACCGGCTGAACTCGAACTCGAACTCGAACTCGATTCTGTGCTCGACGATGACCCGCCGGCTCCACTGGTAAGTGTGGTGGTTCCTAGGATCCCAGATGATGACCTTGTACTAGTGTTGATCGACGTGGTATTGATCAGCGTGGTATTGAACGCACTGGTCATATTGTAATACGCAACCGCACCGCTTGCTAGCCATAGTGTCGACAATGGCAGTACTTTCATTCTGGAGTCTTCTTTGTTTTGTATTCCTGGTTTGTCACACTTACAACCAGTTAACCTACATATAATCTGGGTAAGCTATGTACGTGAGTCTGAACTCATGGATTGCGGATATCTCTAGCTTTATTAATCAAAGCCTCTAGTATTGCTAAAACTAAAAATAGCAATACATTTTTGACTGGCTTTGAACTGTAGCTCTTCAAACAGCAATTGCAACCTATTTAATAAGCCTAACCTGCTCTTAACTAGTGTTCCCATTTCAGCAATTAGCTGTTTTTATACTTTGAGTCTAAATTCTCCGTGTCCATGAACTCACCTGTTGTATTGGCTAAAATAACTAATATCCACTTACAGCCACTGGGTTTTGTCTCAGGAACTCCATCAACTTGGAATGTTCAGTAATGGCTGTCCCACTGTGATCTAAATTACTGAATCATTGATTTTCCCAAACTTGAGCAAACTAAACGTTCACAATTCGTCAGACAGACCCCACTAGTTTTTGCTTATTGCTTTATTTAGCAATCCACTTGTTACCTCTGGTGTATTATCTCTTGCACTAACTATATTCCAAGTTGACCTGTCTGTTTCAATGAGGCGTTAACTCAAAACTTAATATAGTAAAACGTAAAATTGATTAAGCTATTTATAAATATGAATGTAGAGAATATAATCAAAAAACCAAACAAGCAAAGCATCCGATAACCTTGCCAGTTTATTAAACACTCAATTTAACCTCTTCCTCGTTGATCAAACCCTTATATTGTGCCAAAGCCTTAGCAACTGTAACCTTGACAAACTTTTCAGTTTGCTGTGGAGCTCTACCGATAAACGTAGATGGATCTAACAAGGAATCCAAATCGTTCCAAATTGGTCTAAAGTATTCTGTGTTCTTGACTCTGTCTATCAAATCGTTATCACCACCCTCCTGCTTGACAACTGCAGATGCTTGATGAGACAACACTCTGATTTCTTCGTGGCAGTCTTGTCTAGAACCACCCTTCTCAACCATTGCCATGATGATGTTCTCAGTAGCCATGAACGGTAATTCAGATTTGATTCTTCTCTCAATAACCTTTGGATACACAACTAAACCGGAGGTGATATTCAACAGGGTGGAAAGCAAAATGTCGGCAGTTAAGAAAGCCTCTGGAATGGAGATTCTTCTGATGGCAGAATCATCCAAAGTTCTCTCGAACCATTGAACAGCAGAGGTTTGGAAAGCGTCTTGGTAAAGAGAACCCAAATGTCTGGCCAAAGAACACACTCTCTCACATCTCATTGGATTTCTCTTGTATGCCATGGCCGAAGAGCCAATCTGTGATTTTTCAAATGGTTCTTCCATTTCTTTCAAGTTGGCCAACAATCTGATATCTGTGGCCATCTTGTGGCAAGAGGCACCCAATGAAGACAATGGGTGTAGTGCGTCGATATCTATCTTTCTAGAGTAGGTTTGACCGGTACATGGGTATGCGTATTCAAAGCCTAGCAATTCAACAACCTTCTCATCTAAGGCTTCAACCTTGTCATGGTCACCGTGGAACAATGACAAGAAGGAACCTTGGGTTCCGGTGGTACCCTTAACACCTCTCAAACCCAAATCGTTTCTGGCTCTCTCCATGTTTCTCAAATCCCAGAGCAACTCTTGGATCCATAGAGTGGCTCTCTTACCGACAGTAGTCAATTGAGCTGGTTGGAAATGTGTCCATCCCAAGACTGGCATATCCTTGTATTCCAAAGCAAAGTTGGAAAGTCTGTTGATAACGTTGACCAACTTTGGAATCAAAATGTCGTAAGCGTCTCTCAAGAAGATCAAGTCAGCGTTGTCGGTGACAAAACAGGAGGTAGCTCCAAGATGGATGATACCTGCGGCAGCCGGACACGTCTCACCAAACACGTGCACGTGCGCCATCACATCGTGTCTGACAATGGCTTCCTCCTTCTTGGCCTTTTCAATCTCCTCGTCCGTGATGGTCAAGTGCTTGGACATCTGTTCAATGGCTTCATCCGAGATCACCGATAATCCTAGAGACTGCTCAGCAATCGCCAGGTTATACCAAAGCTTTCTCCAGGTGGAGAATCTGGTTCTCATCGAGAACAACTGCGACATCTCTTTCGAGGCATATCTCGACGAGAGTGGGGTAGCGTACGAATCGTTTGACATGGCGACAATATTTGACTCTGTTATCTGTTACAGTAAGCGTGACCTAAGTAAGACCTTGCGATGTCGTATAAAAGAAAGACGCCCACACTCGCAAACTTCAATATTCCAAAATCACCAATTCTGCATTCCATCCCTTGTGTTATATACAATTCCATCTTTCTTCCTCTATTATTAAATAAATTAATATTATAAATGCTTCACTTTAAAAATTCAAGTGGAAATAGCCAAGTCAGTGCGACTTCTGTAGCGGCCGAATTGGACGAGTTGACTTCTTCCGGTCACGTGACGGGATGGCTGGTGTGGTAGCAAACAGCATGCCATAGGCATTGGATGCAGCAGTGCCGGTCTAAGTAGTGTGCGTTAGTTAGGATAAGTTAGAGGGGCTTACTGTGCAGGCAGTATATCCCAGAGAGTGCATTCTGGGCTGCATGTTCTCCTTTGGAAAGGGACAATCACCAGGCGTGCAAAGTTTATCTCTGGATGCTCGATGTGCTGCTGCTCTGGATGCTCGATGTGCTGCTGCTCTGGATGCTCGATGTGCTGCTGCTCTAGATGCTCGATATCCTACTGCTCTAGATGCTCGATATCCTACTGCTCTAGATGCTCGATAACCTACTGCTCTAGATGCTCGATATCCTACTGCTCTCGACTGAACAAGCGTCCTAAAGACGCCGCCTATAGTAGAACCACGTCACGCGTGATGTATATTACAATTACAAAAATAAATACAGAAACAAGCAACGAAAAAACAAAGACAAAAAACACATGGCAGATCTCTACTTGTCGTTCTTACTCACACTCTTGTTGATGAAGATACCGTTCAATTTCGCATTGTGAGAACCATGAGGCACAAACTTTCTAATGGATCTAATCTCGTCGGCGGCGTAACCCGGGATTCTGATATTCCAATTTTTCTCCAAGTGCAATTGCACATCCTTGGCCTCGATACTGTCCGACTTTCTGTGTTTGGCTAGTCTGCATGCAAACGACGTCACAGAGGTGATGAATTCATCAGCAAGATCTAAGAGCAAGTCTTCAACGTCACCGTCAATACCAACCTCAATATCACCTTCCTCAGACCCCACAGATCTAACCAACTCTTTTAATTTTCTCTTGTTCAAAACCCTTTCACCTTCTAATTCAAAGTGTGGAGGTCTAACCAAGACAGGGTTTGTTAGAGATGGGAAATTGATTGCATTTCCGTTCAAAATGGAAGGTCTATTGTTTTGTTTAACAGAAACAGGCTGTGGAGGAGTGATCTTCAAGTCCTCTGGAATCGGAATATTTGCAAATCTATTTCTTGTCAAAGCATCCTCGGCAACAGAAGATGGCTGATTAGCCATACCAACTAAATTTGTGGAAGAGACCGTGTTCATTGGTTTAGCAGCAGCAGCATTTACCGATGTAATTGTAGCATTTGATGCAGGGGTTGCAGGTGCAGTGGCTGTTTTCTGCTTTTTGTTAGGAGGTTGGATACCACCCACTTGTGCAACAGAACTTTCGGATCTCATATCAACCGAAGGCACAGGTGTACCGACATCCTGTTGCTGCTGCTGTAATTGCTGCAATTGCGGTAGTAAAGCTTGCTGTTGAGGTGGCATAACGCCAACATTTGCAACTTGACCAAACCCTGGGACCTGTGTTTGAGCTTGAGCGGCCATTTGCACCTTTGACGGTTTTCTCTGAACGGGTTTTTTCTGTGCTGGAGGTTTGATTGGAGCTTTGTTGCCTGCAGCAAGTCCAGCAGTTGGTGGTGGGATCTGCATTTGTTGCTGTGGCTGTGTTTGTTGCATTTGCTGTTGAAGCGGAATCTGCTGTTGTTGTTGCTGCTGCTGAAGTTGTTGTTGCTTTTGAAGTAACTGTTGTTGCTGTTGCAATTGCTGTTGCTTTTGGAGCTGGATCAGTCTTTGCTGTTGAAGCGCCTGCTGCTGTTGAGGCGTCAACTGCTGGTCTGGCAAAGCCTGTTGAGATGGTACTCTTTGGAGATTGCCATTGACACTCACAGGAGATGCTGCAGCCGTTGGCGAAGCCCGGGTACCCGCTGGTTGACCTGTTTGGCCTTGTCCAGGTTGTTGTTGTTGTTGCAGTTGTTGCTGTTGGATGAGTCTTAACTGGTTGGCAATCTGTTGCGCATATCTTCTGAATTGGTCCATCTTATTCTTCAATTCCTTTTCTTTCTCCACTAATCTAGACATTTGATCGGCATTAATAGTTGGATCAGTCTTCTTCTGTTCAATTGCCTTTAATTGATTCTTAATTTGGTCTGCAAATTTGATAACATTTTGATACTTGGTGAATTGCTGTTGCTTTTGTAACTGTAGCTGTTGGGCAGCACTCAAGTTACTTGGCTGACCAGCAGCACCTGTGGCCGGTGTAACCGGTTGTTGCTGCTGTTGTTGTTGCTGTTGTTGTTGTTGTTGTTGCGCTGGTAGTTGCTGTAGCTGCTGCTGTTGTAGCGGCTGCTGAGGCTGTGGTTGCTGAGGTTGTGGTTGCTGAGGTTGGGGTTGCTGAGATTGGGGTTGCTGAGATTGGGGTTGAGCTTGTGAAGAAAATGAAGTGCCTGACTGTACTGGTACATTTGGCGTGGAAGGGGACTGTATGCTTCTTTGTGTCTGTGGACCCATCCCTGGTCTAGCGCCTGGGATTGTTTGAGGCGTTGTGCTTCTAGCCAGCTGGCCCGACTGTTGTTGAGGAGTGATGACTTGCTGGGAAACAGGAGAGCTTACTGGTTGGTTCTGAGCTTGGATTTGGCCTGCAATTGGGGGTTTGGCCTGAGGCTGACCCTGTTGTTGCGGGGACTGTTGTTGTTGCTGAGGCTGGGGTTGTTGCTGAGGTTGAGCCTGGCCTTGAGGGTCACCCTGTGCATCACCCGGTGCTCTTGTTTGGGATTGTTGTTTTTGAGCAGCTAGCATCTTTTGTCTTTTGTTGTACTGTATCAAGATAGCTTTGATTTTCTCAGCCTTTTTAACGTGTTCTTTACCTTCTTGCGTGTGGAAGCCCGCAGACTCGGCAGCGTCCTTCTCAATGTTGAACTGCCTGAGTAGTTGCTGTGCATGCTGAGCGGTGATCTGTGTCAGTGTGATGGGTCTTGGCTGCGCTTGCGCTGCCGACTGCTGACCTTGTGTCTGGGCGTTCTGTGTGCCCTGCGGTGCCTGAGGCGTCCCTCCACTCAGCGTAGGGGTCGACATGCTCATAGGGGTCTGCGGCATTGCAGGGGACGACTGCTGGTTCATCCCGCTCGGGTTCGGTGGAACCTGGTTCGGCTGGTTATTCATCTCGTCAACTGTACACCTTGGCTTTTCACCTAGTATTCAAATATAGCGCCTCCAGAGTCTTCACTTGTTACCGCCTCTCTAACAATAGTGCGCACGCAGCCTGTGTCCAATACTCAAAACTCCGTACCTGTATTCTAGAAGCGTCTCCTACCCTCTATTGATCTCTGCTTGCCACCGGGCCCCCTTTGGTGTCCCTTCAAGTGTCCTTGTTTTCGTCTAAAAGTCTCCTCTCTTTTCGTCACTCGGTGGTTTCGTTGCTTACAAAAAGGGAAAAAATCAAAGGTAGTGTGGTGGTGCACGGGTGTTGTGTGAGGGCTGTGGGTGGACTGTCAGCAGGCTGGAGGTAGCAGGCTGTTTAAGCGGTGAGCGGTAAAGGGCGACTAGTGGTAATTGGTGGGTATTAGACAGGTTACCGGTAGAGTAGACAATGGTCGAGGGGCAGGGGTAAATTGGGAGAAACTGAGGGAGCGGGCAGAAGCTGAGGGAGCTGGCGAAGAGAGTCGCTACCAAGAGCCAGGCCCCTGCTCCAGACCTGCATGGGTAAGAGCCACTTTAAGAGACTGATAGAGACTGTGACTAAAGGTGCCACGTTGGTGGCAGGAAATGCACCCTGAAGCGCCACGGCCTCGGCGCCGTGGCCACTTGACAAACCGTTGAAAATTGTATATCTGATTAATGATCCACTTTTGTATCATAACTGGTAATCGTGCTGATTTTAACTGTTTGTCAGAAGTTCCCTTCTGCTGCTTGTGCCATCCATGTGTTTTTTGCATTGTTTTTGTGTCCAACAGATCTCTCTCTGTTGCTCAAGTTACAAATATAACTGGTGTTTCCTTTCACTTTTCTTTCTTTTTTGCAAGTTTGTCATTCTCTGCTCTTCTGGGTACTGGATTTTGTAAATGTAAAAAGCATTGTCCCAAAACTCACCATGGACAATTTAGAAGCTGACGATTGGATTAAAGAGCTCCTTGGCAATGGTCTAGCACCTAAGAGCTTATCACGAGACGCTGGAAATTTGATCAACGAGCATAAAGCCTTTGAGAGCAGTGCAATCGTGAATGAGTTTGCTGATACTGTAATAACATCAAACCCTTCTACAACTGCATTTATTCCTCCACATCACGAAACCATGCGCCTAACTAATGAGAAGTTGCAAATATTGGACAATAGCTGTGCCACCGAACTTTCAGGCTCCCTGATCAACTCCTTTCTATCAGACATTGAACATGAAATAATATCAAAAACTGTCTTCAGCGGTGAGACAAGCTGCTCTTCTTTATTACCAAACCCGGCTAACGCTTCATGTTCCCCGCTATCAACAGATTCAATATTGACCACATACCCGGATAACAAGTCATCAAGTTCCACTTCCGCTGGATGTGTCTCTAAATATGATGCTACATATGTACCCCATAGCTGCAATATGCCAGACTTCAAATCATTAATTGACCCAGTACAACCCAGTGATACAATTTTTCAGCTGCTTGCTACCAGCAAGGAAAAAAAAAGAAAAAGCCCAGCTAACCACATCGATTCTAAGAGACCCAAGATACACACCCAAAAGGTTTACAAGCATGGGCTTGAGGCAAAAGTTAAATATTATGAAGACACGTTCAAGACGCCAGAGCTGGATGGTTCGAGCCGTTCGGCGTTGGTTCAGTTACCGAAACCAGAACCTGCAGTTGTTGTTAATGCGACTAGGGAACAGGTGCTTTATTCGCCCATTAAATCTTCCAATAAATACTGCAGGGACCTGCAGAGAGTGCAGTATACGATTCTTCGCTTGATAAAGTCTGAGACGGGAAGCGGTGATTTGTCTCGTTTCAGGATGTTCAATAGAATTAATTTAGATCACTTAAGACATTTGAACCAGCCGAATTCAGAGTATATCTACTATGCAAATAAAAAGCACAATGAAATGGCGTATGAGCCGACAGTTAACAGAAAGCTTAACCTCAAGAGAATGGGAGAGGGTCTTGCGCATAGCCAGTCGGTGAGTGAAGGTAATTTTGGATTGTGTCCGTACTGCCCCATAGCAGACGTGAGCACCGAAGATAAATTGAAAACCATCTTTTTTAAAAGAAACGACTCAAATTATCTTCACCATCTAATTCAGCATCATGGTGTCTTTTCCAATGGTTTAATGGTTCAAGAACCTTTGGTTAAAGCCATTGCGATGGAGCCAGGCATAAACACGCCCGTTGAGGCTGTTCAATGCCCGTACTGTGACGATTTCATTGGCGTAAAGAAGGTTAAACGGGGACGTGAAAATGAGCACCGGCTATTAAAATACCTACGACACGTTAAAGAATTCCACAAAGCTGGACGTCTACTGCAAAAAAGAATAAACCCCCAGTAAGACATGAGATGGACATGTATCATTTAATTATTCTCTACCCACCTGTTCAATTAGTTGGCATATTGGCTAACCACGTCAACACGTTAAGAACTATCAGTTAAACATCCTTTCAATGACCAAGTGATCCTAAACTGTCTTAATGCAGAAACCTGACAGCAGAAGACGATGAAGCTGTGCTTTGAAACGCCTGCTACAGCGCAGCAAACAACAACAGCCAACCCTGTCGTGAGCAAACATAAAACACCCGTGCACCACACCTTTACGCTGCTTTATTTTTCTTTATGTGCCTGAAACTGGAATTCAAAGACATGGATATTTTGAATATAGTGATTACATGGGCAATAAAGGGAAGGTGGACATTGTACTTGTTTATATAAACTGGGGTTGTCAGCTAGGTTACAAGCATTGGTATAGGATGGCATCTGAAAGTGTCCCTCCTGCATTGGAGAAGAAGATTGCTGAGCTATCAGAACAAGAGACTAAAGATCATAAGGATCAGAAATTGAGAAAGAAAGTTCCAGTCAAGAAGCCGATCTTTAAGACAGTTTGGTTGGCCGGCCATGGTTTAACATTAGCATGTGCATTGGTGTACACTTTCTACTACGTTCAATGGAAATCTCAAACGTCAATCATTGCCAGATTGTCCTACAGATTATCCATGGTTGGAGTGATTATCAGTTACGCGGTTTCCATACTTAGCTTGTATGATAAGAAATCCATTCCAAAGTATTTTGCGTTAATGCCTACTGAAAATTTTCAATACTTGTTACTGAGTATTATTTGGTGCTTCAATGTTCCAAGTTTGTTCAAGATGATGCCATACATTTGCATTTCGGTGCTGCAACTCTCGACTCAATTCAAGGTAACCGCCGTGTTGAAATTGTCTGGCGTCATTGAGAAGGTGATTGTGTATAATGAGCTCTGCTTGTTTGGAGTCTTGATAATTGACACTCTCATGATGAGAGGTAACTCTGGTTTTGGTTTAGTGTGGTACTCATTGTTTTACTGGTTGAGGCTGTTAGAAAGTGAAAACACTAGGTACGTTGTGTATGGTTTGGTTCTAAAGCTAGACAAATTTGTTAGCAAGCAGAAGAATCCAAAAGTTGTGGAAATCTGGGTTTCTGTTAAGAAATTCCTTACTGCAAAGCAAGGTAGACTAGAGGAAGAGTTTTTGCAGTAGTTATGGTGTGTCCAGTGAGACTCCAAGCGGAACGTTCCGTACAACCAAACGTGTATACAATGTTTAACCATTACAACATTTTCAAATCTACAATCAATAAGTTTTTCTTGGCCTTTGCAATGTGATTTCTTCTGTTATTTCCTTTTTAAACGTGTCAGACAAAGGTAAGCTTGGTAAAAAAGTTATCTTCATGAATTGTTCAGAAGCAGAACTGATTAAATTTTGTTGCTCATCATAGTAAAAAAAGGTTAACAAGAAGTAAATACACATCTCCAAGACAATAATTGAATAGTGCACTCCCCTGAGTGAAACCCGTCCAATCTGCTTGACAGGAGTAGTATTTGTTCTTCACAACTCAACATGAATTAAAATGCTGCGCTATCTGATATAACTGTTAGTAACTCCCTCAATACAAAGCTCACATATCCAGTCCTTCAATCATTAATTCAGCCAGCTTGTTCATTTCTAATTCATATAAAGTCAGATGGTGATGCATGTAGTTTATTCATAGGCTCATGTAAAGTCACCGAATAAAAAAGGTGTAGGAAACACATTCATCAGATGAAAGAAATCACACGAAATGTCTGATACCTGATATTAATGATCAATATAACTGCACTAGTACCAACTTACAATTCCATACGGTTCCCGAGCAACCTCCCATATATTTACATCCTGAGGAAAGAGTAGGGTTGAGGAATAAGTTAAGGCTCCTCTCTTCACCATTGGCTTCTTAAAGGAAAAACTTTCACCATAACTGAGGTTTGATCCACGCACGACCCAATCAAAGGGTTTTCATACTTTGACAATTGGAGGATGGCGTATAGAGTAATAGGACACCAACAGAACACTATCTGCTGCATGATGTTGAATACAAGATGTCTGTATGTGCAAAGATAGACATGGGAGACGGGAATTACTACTGGAGTTCTATCTTAAACACTAGGCTTGTGGCACTAGTATTGGTATTTCAGTTAAGGATCCAAATTATAACATTAAAATATATAATCTGGTCTGTGTATACAATTGACTGTAATGGGATGTTTTTATTAAGACAGGAGAAATAGACGTATAAAGCATATACATTACATTTACTCAGAGATAGCTCTGGTGTAGATGTATTGCTTGGAGTGCTTTAAAACTGGCTTGATAACACCGTCCTCTTCCAATTGTCTCAAGGCAACTCTGGCAATGGAACCACCAATCTTCAATCTGTCAACCAAAACGGAGACGGAAACGTATTTGTAGGTTGGGACATCCTTCAAGATTCTGTCGTACTTCTCTTGGTCCAAAATGACAATGTGACTGGCCTTGTCCTTAACCTTACCCTTGGACCACTTCTTCTTGGACTTCTTACCACCGGCCATAGCGGCAGCAGCCTTGGCGGCCTTAGATTGTTGAACTTTTGGAGGCATTTCTATATAAAAAAGGTTTGTTAGTATCACCTGGAAAACAAAACGTATAGCAAGAGATGCATATAGGCATGCAAGGCTGGAAATCAAGCTTCGCAAGTCAAATCATTACAGATATCACTAATATGAACAATGCTCAACTTTGTACTGTAATGGCGTATGTTTGGCTTTCTGCTGGGGATATCTCCCTGCAGATGTTAGCTGCTCTCTGTTCTATCTTAATCGAATTCCTGTCTCTTCGTCTCAATAAATACACTGTTGCTAGGTTGCAAACGTACGCCACTCCTAGACCGTGCTATATGTTGCCCATTTGCACTTGGAACCTGTCATGACGCCGTCCTGTGTTTCTATGTAACTGGTGCTCAATTTCCTGCTTGCTGTCTCTAGTGCTATCTCTATTTCGTATTTTAACATACTTATTTATTTAATGTTCCTTTGACGGTTCTGTACTTTCTCTAATGTCTTTCTGATACTTTTAATTAACACTATTCAAACTTTGAAAGAAAAGTTTTATAATATGGGAGTAGAGTAGGTTTCCACACTGTCAACCTCCCAGTGCTCAACCTCTCTGGGTCTCTCCAGTCTCCCAGCTGTTCACCTCTCGGCGGGACTCGCCGCTCTAAAATTTTTAGCAAAGATTATGTCATCGGGTGCGTGGGCGCGCGTGGCAGACTGTGACTGTGTTTTGCGACAAATAGACCAATCGCGGAAATACACAAGGGCGTAAAACCCGCAAGGGAAGCACGTGATAGCCGCGTGACACGCTGACGTGCGCAGTTACGTCACTGAAAGAAGCCATTTGCAAAGAAAAGTGGACCGCAAAAGACACCAGTTAAAGACACCGAGTGACGAAGTAGAGGTGGAGAAGGTAGATAGCAGGACAGCTGGAAGAGGCAACAGAGTTAGACCAGCATTAGGCAATAAATAAGGTAGTACAATGTCCGGCAAAAGAACAAAGACACAGTTGACGAGAGAGCAGGCGTACTTGGGCGAGGAGAAGTCAGACACAGACTCCAGAGATGATGAACCGTACGTTAAACCCCAAATGGCGTCAAAGACCAAGATGGCCACTAGAAAAATTG
The DNA here is from genome assembly GCA_003706635.2 of Ambrosiozyma maleeae (nom. inval.). Taxonomy (NCBI): domain Eukaryota; kingdom Fungi; phylum Ascomycota; class Pichiomycetes; order Pichiales; family Pichiaceae; genus Ambrosiozyma; species Ambrosiozyma maleeae (nom. inval.). Next base: position 39,514 of record PPLV02000001.1, read on the forward strand.
CCTCATTTAAGCCAAGATTGAATGGCGGGTCATCAAGTACAGGGGCTAACGCTTTCTCCATGTTCAGCGGAGCCTCTGCTACTCCAGACACCGCGGCTTCATCATTTGGTAATCCTGGTGCTGCCTCCAACGCCCTCTCTGCATCTATCGATACGATAACTCCTTCTTTAAAAGACAAATCGCTGCAACTCAAATCGTTGAATGCCAACTTCTTGCAGTCCATAAACAATGCTATCACCAAGAATCCTGTCGCTGACTTGAACCCAATTCTTGCAAAATATTCTGACTATTATGAAAAAGTCGAACAAGGCTTGATTGAGGTCAAAAACCAGAGCATTCCTAAGGTTGAAGTCAAGCAAGTGCAGGAGAGTACACAGTTTTCATCTAGTTTTAACTTTGCAGGCTTGGACAAGCAGCCCCAGCAACCTGTGACCAAAGATGAGACAATGAAAGAGACAACTACTGATGTTGCCAAAGATCACGAACAAAAGTCGTCAGATGATGAAGACGACGATGACCAACCTCAACCAAAAAAGGATGTCAAAATTGAAGGCCCTCAATTTAAATTGGACACTTTACCAAAATCTAGAGATTATGGCTTCAAATTTGGACATGCTCCACCTCCAGATTCCGACTCTGATGAAGATGAAATTAAAATTGAAGGTCCAAAGTTCACAGCACCTGTCATCTCAAATTCAGCCAAGTCTGTTTTTAGCTTTCCTACAAAGACTGAGGAAAAGAAAGATGAGGTTAAAGACACGAAGCCAATGTTTTCATTTTCTTCTACGCCAGCAACAACAACAGCCACACCAGCTTTTAGTTTTACGGCTTCCAAAACCAAAGAATCAGATAAACCAGAGGAGAGTGCACCATCGACTGCCCCAACACCAGCTTTCACATTTGGCTCCACATCCGCCGCACCAGCTAAAAATGAAGACTCCAAACCAGCTGTTCCACAATTTAATTTTAAATCTGCCCCAGTGACCACATCAAACTCCGACGCTTTTTCATCTAATGTCAAAACAACTCCAGCTTTCTCATTCTCAGCCACTCCAACCTCCGGATTTACCTTTGGCTCCACACCAACTGCATCTGCATCAGATTCTGCCTTTGGAAGCACATCCACTTCAACCATAGCACCAGCGTTCTCTTTTGGAAATCCAACCTCTACTTCATCCACAGATTTGAGCAAGCCATCCACGACCAGTGCATTTTCTTTTGGCTCCTCTAATCCATTTAGCACCGGCTCCACCGCCTCTACCGCCCCATCCTCTAACACATTCAACTTTTCATACAATGCACCAAAGCCAACCGAAAATGAATCCCCAGCTACTGCTGATGATAAAGAAGCCAATGAAGAGGAACCAGAGTCCAATAATGTGAAAGGGGATTTTACAGTGGTGAAGTTAACTCAAAAAGTTGATGTCAAATCGGGTGAAGAAGATGAAACAACCTTGTACACCAAGAGATCCAAGATTTCCAAGTATGATCCAGCTAATAAGGAAAAGCCATACCTTACAGTTGGTCTTGGTGAATTAAAGGTGTTGAAAAATAATAACACTGGCAAGTGTAGATTCTTGGTGAGATCTGAAGGTTCAGGTAATATCCTGCTAAACACATTCATTAGAAAGGACACAACATATTCACTAGCAGGCTCTAAAAACAACATGCTAAGAATTCCAACGGTTCAACAAAATGGTGAGATGGAAACCTTTGTTGCCTTGGTTAAAACTAGTGCTGATGGTGACGAATTGTTAAAGATTGTGACTGACTGCCAAGAATAAAAGGAATGCACTTTTATCTGTTTACCGTTTTGTTTTGTACCATATATAACAGTCTCTTTTGACTTGCTTTCCTTTAGTCTTCCTATTGCATCACTTTTTTGTTCTTTCTTGTATAACTATCTAAAAATACTAGTTCCTGTATTCCAATACAATTGAGTTATGATAGCTTGTTCCATCTAAGGGATGTTCAAAAGAATCCAAAATATAATGTTAGCTTAAAAAGCATTTCAAAAATAATAAACTATATAATAGTACAGCTATTCAAACAAAACAAAAGGAAATTAAAAATATGTGAAGGAAATGTTGGTTAACGATGACAAAGCAAGTCAAACATCTTCTGCTAGTCTAATGCTGCCTTTTTAGAATACCTCTAATATCGCTTATAAATTGATCAACATCTCCGACATCTAGGTAAACAAAACCTTCTAGCTGCTCCGCATTATCCACATTTCTTAAGCTCTTGAAGCTTTTTTTATTATTCAAAACTAAATAGTCGCTGTCTAGCTTTGAATAAACTCCTTCTTTGTCACCAAAGAGTTTATAATTAACCGCCTTAACCAGTGCTAGCAAAGAACGTAGTAAGAAAGTGTCACCTTCAAACAAGAAAATATCCAATACTCTTTCTATCGTTTCAAAGTTGAGTAAATTGGAAAAGATTGTCGAAATGGTGCTTTTAATTATTAACAATGAGTTGACATCGTTCATAACAAAGCTATTGTACAAGCTTGGAGAAGTTGTTAACAAAAATCTATCAAATTGATTCTTAATATCCATCAAGTAGTCGTTATCCTCGGTAATAAGTTTCAGTTGTCCTGATAAGGACTCCACTATCTGACCGTCATCAGCGGAAATCAACCTGTTAATCAGCTTCTTGGAGGTTATGTATATTAAAGCGTTCAGTGTATCCTCTTTGTTATTCAAGTTGAAATACAATACACATATTAGGTTAACCAGAGTCAAAGTGGTTGCAAATTTAGGGAACTTTTCAAAGTGAGACAATTTGGACAAGCACAACTCGTAGGCTAACGCAATCTGTAAGATATCCTCGAATATTTCACCAATCTGGAAAACCATCAAATTTGGAAAACTATACTGTATTCTATCAGAAATTTTTTGAACAAAGATGATGAGCTCAAGCTGTTTTGAATGTTTGGTTTCAAAACTCTTCTTTGAGATCTCTGAATTTAAAAGCTTATAATCACAGGCATTTGTTATTATGAGTTGTGATGTTTCAAACGATTGTAGAATCACATCGCCATCAAGCCTGTCTCTATTCACTGATTGCTTCGTCCAAATCTTGGGTCTTAATTTATCAGGAATACCCCTCCACCACAGTTCCCTAGTTCCTGGTAGACATATAGCGTTATCGTAATTGGAGATAACTTTTCTCCAAAGTTTCTGATTTTTATCGTTTTGGGCATCTTTTATTTGTCTCTGCTTTTGGTACTCCAGTAGCTTTTGCTTCTCCTTTTCAATTTCCGCTTCAAGTAACACATGGTAATCTTTTAAATGCTTGGACGCTTCAAATTTGTCCTTGGGTGGAAGGTTAGCTTGACGAGTAGCTGACAGATACTTGTTTCTAAGTCCTTTAGTAAGTATTGATTTGGTTGGGTTTGTGATATTTTTAGATGATGTATTTTTTGTGGGTATCGTTGCGTCTGTTGTTGGGGTTGAAGTTTCATTAATTTTGGTCGTGATATTTGTAGTTTGGGGCAGTATTCCTGTTACACTTATATGAGAAGAGCCCTCAAGATTTTTAAACTTCTTCAGAGCTGCTATTCTTTCCAAGGTCTCTTCTAACTTCATGTCTTCGTGCTTTGAGAGAAGCTTAGCTTCTGTCGATAGGTTCTCATCTAAGCTTATAAAACTCAAATCAGAAAGGTCTGAGCCTATTGAAAATATCGACGAGGCTCTAGCAGCCGGGGATGAAGTGGATGAGCTGCTGGTGTTTGATAATCTCTTGATGTGTTTATAAAATTTAGGTTTGCAAAATTCAAAGCCGTGGTCTGATAAGGACGTAAGTGGTTTAGAAAAGGGGACGTCAAACATCACCAGATCCCCAGGGACCTCATCGTCGTCACTATAGTCTTCAACAAAGTTTTGGTTTGTATTTGATTTGACCTGTTGTTCGGTCTCACGGAGCTGTCTCTTTCTCTTCTGGTTGATTCTGAATTTCTGAGACGACGTCAATAGGAGCGTGTCTTTAGAGTTGTTTGAAGGAGCCAATGACAAATTCGAGTATGTGAGCCTCAGCCTGTTAGAACCTGCCGACAGGGTTGACGCGTTGGACACTATTGAGTTCATTCTAGATGGGACACCGTCTCCGTCCACCGAGGACACTACCGACGCTGGCCCGCCAACCGCCGAGTTGAACGACCGTGTGCTGTTTGTCCTGTGCGGTGGCGCCCCTGTCTGCAAGTGCCCCGTCATGGACAGCATGCTTCCATTACCTGTGCAGTATTGCTGGTTATACACCTGCCTACCGCCTTTGGAAGGAACCGCAGGGTCGGTCTGGCTCAGCGTCACCTCCTCAAAAGACTCGTCAATCACGTCTAGCGTTGGCGATCTCGGTTGCACCATTCTACCTCTCAGCTGCTCACAGACTCTCCTAGACTCCTCTGTACCTATTCCACACTTACAAGCTATCTCTTCTCCCAAAATCACTGTCCGGGCCCTTGCTGTTATCGTGCTATCCTCTTTGTTGTTGCCTGTCTTCTCACTTTTCTGATCCCCGTGTTCTGAGCTTTGGCGTCTAGCTTAGCACCCGTTTGAGTTGCTTCTTTATTTAGAAGCGGCGGGCAGAGCTGTGTGTGCGACTACGAGGCGAGATACCAGGATGTGTGGTGGTATCTGTGGTGTGTGGTGTGTATAGTGTGTATTGTGTGTAGGGTGTGTATCGTGTGTCAGGTGGTGTGAAGTCCAGCGTCATGCTCAGGACAGTTGTGCCTCTGAACCTAACGGATGTTTACACTGCTCCATGCCTCTCTGTGGTGTTTACGAGGCATCCGTTTCTGGGGTCCTGATATCAAAGGCGCGTCTGTTTTTGTTGTGTCCTGGTATAGAGGGGGAATGGGTTTTGATATTGGGGGTCTGTTGAAGCACGGGGACGGCCGTGGGGGCCGTTGGGCCTTTGTGGGGCCGGTGTGCCGGGGTAGCGGTCTGTGGGGCTGCCTGTCAGACAGTAAGCCAGATGTAGGACCTGGTCTGCTCGCCAGACAGTAAGCCAGGTGTAGTGCCTGAGCCCGGCTGTAGGTCTGCTCGCCATTTAGGACCTGGCTGTGGATCAGGACAGTCTGTGCAGTGATCACCCTGCGGACTCCTCAGCCAGTACTTAGCACACTTTGGCCTAATCAACCGCTGCCGCTGCTGGCCACTGAGATATATACCTCCCCATTAGCCCACTTGACTCTGTCTCGGCTAATTACTCAACTCTACACGTTAGACTCAATATTTACAGAATTTAGGAATGGAAAATGTATATACAGTATATATATATTAAGGCACACCCTCAGCCTCATATCGTATACAGAAGCTGCTCAGATCTCGTATGTGCAGGCTCATGAGCCAGCTTGCTGATCACATAAACTCACTTGTCACTCTTTTTGTCACCGCCATCGCCAAGGATCTTTTTGAATGCATTGGATAAGAAACTCTCAATTCTCTTGACATTGTTAGGGTGCTCACAGTCGGACTGAGAGACGGCGTCGGCGTCTCCTTGGCCTTCACCGCCAGCGTTCTTGGTCAGGTTCTCAAGCGGCTTCCATGCAGGGTCAACCCTATTGGCATTGCTATCACCAAACGCATCCGCTAATGCCTCTAGCAAGGCGGTCTGTGTGGCATTGACTGGCTTTAAAGGCTGCACCTTCAACACAACCTTCAAATCACCTCTTCTGTTGGATCCTCCATATGGAACACCCCTCTCTGGAATACTGATGGTTCTACCATCCTCAGATCCAGATGGAATCCTCAACTTCACCTTTTGGCCTTCTAGTGTCGGGATCTCAATAACACCACCAAGTGCGGCGGTGGTCATTGGTATTTTACATTGGTGAATTAGATTGTTTCTATCATCTCTTGAAAAGTTAGGGTCAGGCTTGACTCTGACTCTGATGATCAAGTCACCGTTCGATAGTATGAAATTTTTGGAGGTGGTGGTATGTGGGGCATCACCAGCGCCAGAAACCTTGATTCTCGTGTTGTCCCTGATACCCTTAGGTAACCTCACTTCTGTTTGCTTTTTCTGTTCGGTAACACCTTCAGCGTGACATGTGTCACAAGCATCTGATGCCTTGATTCTGACACCAGATCCACCACATGCACTACAAGTTGATGCCATCTGGAATCCTGCTTGTACATAGTGCACCTGAGAACCTGTACCTCCACAGTTGTCACATGTAGACTTTTTCTTGCCTGTCTTCAAACCTGAACCTGTACATGTGCCACACTTGTTCAATGACTGGTAAGTCACAGTAGCGCTGGTTCCAAAGATGGCTTCTTTAAAAGAAATGGTCTTCAACACTTCCACGTCTTCACCTTGAAAGTGTTGCATAGAGTTTCCTCTGCCGGCACTGCCGCCACTTCCGCCCATATTACCGAACAAATCTTCAAAGCTAAACCCACCAAAGCCACCACTGGCAAATGGGTTCTGGCCTCCTGCACCACCAAACCCTGCAAATGGGTTACCGCCATGGGCGCCGCCAAACCCACCAGGGCCGCCAGCTCCTCCTCCCATTCCTCCGTCAAAGGCAGCGGCTCCAAACTGGTCATACTGTTGCTTCTTCTGTGGGTCCGATAAAATGTCGTACGCTTCCTGCAGAGAATGGAACTTCTGCTCAGCTCCCTCATCCTTGTTTATATCTGGATGATATTGCTTGGCAAGCTTGTAGTACGCTTTCTTAATGTCGGATGCAGAGGCGCTCGCTGACACGCCTAGCGTCTTATATGGGTCATCCAATCTCGCAGCCGCTGTAGAATGAAATCCTCTAGCTGTCAATGTTGGTCTGTTTCTGTTTCTGCATGCCTGCGATGTTAGACGCACCGACGCCCTTCTCATTGAGCTGATCAGCGGCACAACAGACCCGCCCACGCTCCGTGAACTCATTACAGTTCTTGCCACTATTTTGGAGATTCCATGGCTCATCTTGCAAATTAAAACTACCGCTCTTGTCTTCCCAAAACTCTCTCAAGTCACAATATGTCCCGAAGTAATAACCAACTCAGCACACTCAACCACTCTCAATATCCTCTCTCCCCTGCTAAAGCTCTCACCTTGCCCATCGCTCTCAATCCAGTTCCAACTTGTCTATTCCTCTCTATTCTATTCTTGTAGCCTTTTATTGTCAGCTCGAGAGAGAAAAAGTTTTGATCCTGTGGGCCAGGGCTGCGTAACGGGCTTCTAGAAATTTCGTGCTGCACCGCCTGGAAAAGAGCGTATTTCCAGGGGAGAATAGCAGGACGGGGGCCGTGTTGGTCTGCAAGCGTCCTTGAGTGGCGGTTACTACATGGAGCAGTTAGCTTTACAATCGGCAGCTAAAATTGGGATATTGTACATATAAGTAAAAGCATATATAAGGAGATTTCATTGTTATGAACTTGCACGAAATCCAGCTCAATGTATGGGCAAGTGACTATTTGAATGCCTCTGCAACTAGATCCTTTAGTTCATTGGCAGCGTCAGCATCATCCGCTTCAGCGCCATCGCCAGCCGGAATTCCAGGCCCTCCAACATCGGGCACAGATTTATCCGTGCCTGCCTCATCTCCACCGTGCTCCATAGTGGCATCCTCCCTAGCATCCACGTTCTCAGCAACAGCTGCTGCCGCAGCTGCAGCACCTTCTTGTGCAAACAAGTTGTTTATCAAGTCCTCATACGTGGTCTCGTCCTTGTTCTGCGTCGTAACCACACCTCTACCAGAAGAATCTTCCTGTATTGGCTGCTGCATTGTTCTGCTGATACCTGCATTGGCACTCTGGACTCTGTTACCAGTCTTTGGCCTTTTGATCTTATCCTTCCCATCCGTAATGTGTCTGTCCATGTCACCCGGAACTTTGAGCAAGTAATCTGGCATCGTCAGGTTATTTTTCAAATAGTATATCTTCCAGTTTCTGGCCTTGTCCTTCAATTGCAATGTAGTTCTATTCTTTAAATGTTCATTAATAGAACCACCTGCACCGTACAGCTCCAAAATAGAAGTCCACTGTGTTCCTTTCAATTTAATACCGGATCTTAATGTCTCCTCTTCAAGCTCTGTCCACGGTCTTCTAAAAGCTGAAGGTCTATTTTGCTTTTGCTTCTTACGTGGAGCACGCTCTGAATCTGGAGTAGCCGCCCTCTTGGCACCTGACACTGCAGTTCCATTGCTATCACTGTTCTCTTTATCAACATCTGCTGAATCAGAGGCAGAACTAGATGCACCATTTTTCGATTCACCGACATTGGTTTGATAAATATCAGACTTCTCAGACTTGATGTCTTTAGCGTTGGTATTTGATAATCTTGTTAATTCAGAGGCAATTTTACCTCTTGGACCCCACACTAAGAAACCAACATTCTTAGCAACATAATCTAGTAGATCATTTAAAAATTTAATCCACTCGTATTTCTCCATTAACGTGTCATCACCAGACGTGTAACTCATCAAGTTTTTCTTTCTTGAATCACATCTAGTCAAGAAATCTAACTCGGCTGGTGTGAACAACGTTGAATTTCTCACTATTTTCTGCTTCGTTGTGTCAAAGTTTGGATCCTTACGCTTCAATAATATCTCATCTAGATTTTCAGGAAATAGATCTTGAATGATTTCTTCCTTGGATCTGTCACCTAATTCAATAGCAGATATGAAGGCCTGGGTCTTCAATTCTAGATAAAGAATGGCCTGTGACTTTAAGAACTTTGTTTGGTTATAAGGTCCTTTACTTAATTTTAGAGAAAATCTCTTTCTTTGCAGGATTGCCGAATCTAAAGTGATGTCAGACTTTTGTAATGAAAGCGAAGATGATGGCTCGATATTCTGCGGAGGACAAAAGACATCTAAGAAGGCTTCATTCAAAAAGAAAAAACCAAGGTCAATCAAACCTAAGGTAGCCAACAAGAAAGTAGCCAAATTGACTTTTCTTAGAGTTCCTTCAACGGTGTCCTCTCTACCATGTAAGAAAGCCGGAGCTGGTGCGCCATATTTCCAGACACCAAAAGTGACATTTTCAACTGTGAAAAAAGGTGACTCTTCGGAGTTATAAACTCTCTTAGTAGTTTCAAATAACTCGATTAAGTTACTAAACGCAATACCAGTGTAGGAATCTCTATTCGAAACTAATTCCATAATTTTTTGATATGGGCCTTGAGCTATGATTCTTAGAATCTGCGTGGAAAGATTGTCCAACACAGGAAGAGTATTCAGAAGTAATTGAATGTTAAAAGACAAATGATCAGGTGCAGTTATGATCAACGGTAGTGCAGCTAGCTGTGCATTCACAAATTTTGCCGGTTTAAATGAAGTTTGAGAATTTTGGAGCAATTGCTTATAGTGTTTCAGCGTAACTGGTTGTTCCTCCATTAGGACACTATTAGCAGGAATTGACATTCCTTTAAAAGTGGCAGTGTTAGCAGTAGTATCGACAAATTCTGGATATGAAAGAGTTGTGGCATCAGGTATATTATCAGGCTTTGCTTGTGTAGTCTCCTTCTGCTCACTTTCAACTTCTGCTGTAGGCTGCACATTTCCTTCTTGCTGTGTTGTCAAATTAACAGGCTGTAATGAAGAGGGTAAATCAATATTGGATTCAGCAGATGCACTATCCGTTGGTTCGTTAACCAGCTGAGCTTCTTTAACTGTTTCTGTATTTTGTTTTTCTTCTGAACTTTGAAGATTTTGTTTTTGGGAAAATCCTTGGTCCACCCCTGATTGTTTTGTCTGTGTTTTTAAGTCTGCGTCCATTGCAGTTTCAGGCAAGTGGTGTTTCTTTGAAGTATCCTGAACCACCTCATTATCGGTTTTATCAGCCTTTCCCTCAATCGGTTGTTGTTCATTTTCCTTTGAATCTTGCTTGAATTGTTCTTCCATTTGCTTGATTTGCTCCTCAATTTCGATATCTACATCCCTCTCTATTGTCTGAATATCATTTTGAATTTGGACATTGTCTACACTGTTCTGCGGACCGACAACTTTATCAGCAAGCTTTGTTTCAACATTTCCTTGTACTGGTTGTTCGGGGTAGATTTTCCCAAACTCTTTTTGTGTTGGATTCTGCTGTTCCTCTGCTTGTTCTTGTTCTTGTTTTTGCCCATGGTCTGGTTGCTTTTCCAGCTGCTGCTCGGGTTGTTCTGACTGCTGTTCTGTTTGTTTTTCTGTTTGTTTTTCCGTTTCTGGTACCAGTTGTTGCGCTTCTTCTGCTTCTTCTAGCATTTGGCCATCTTTATGCTGTGGATCTTTCTCCTGTTTTGAATCTTGCTCTGGTTGCCGTTCTGGCGTATGTTCCGCTTGTTGCACTTCTTCTTGCATTGGCTCTTGTTCTGGTTCCTGATGCGCGGTAGAATCGCCACCATCAATAATCTTCTGTAAATGCAATTCCAAGTCTTCATTGCTCATGCTATCCAACGAGAAGTTCAATTGAGACTCAAGGTAGTCTAAATCATGGCTCTTATTATTGATTGAGGCATCGTTTTGTCCGTCTGGTTTGCCGTTCACGTTAGATCTCTCCTGGCCAGAGGGCTCTTCCTCCTCTCCTAGCTGAGACATAGTAAATTCAGTGATTTTATTTAATTCTTTCTCTAGAAGCAGGGCCTCGTTTGGATTTTCAATCATCATTTTGTCTTCATCTTCGTTTGCCGTCTCTTTCTCCTGTTCGTGGTCTTGTTGGCGTTTCAAGTCCATGCCGGACTCTGCTTGAGGATCCAGGGACTGATCTGACATTCTATTAGATTCACCACTCTCTCTGATATAGCCACCTTTGTGCCATAGTGGCAATATTCCCCAATCACTTGCTCTAAAGGTTTCTCTAGTGTCAAAAGGCTTGTTTTCCTTATAAAAATAAACAAAATTTTTTTAGAGATTAGAGCATCTACACCCGTGCACCTAATAAATGTTTAAGATTATGTCATCGCAGTAGTGGAGCTGTCCGGTTACAATGTGGAACTAGTCTGGGTGTTCATTTGGGGCATGCACTTGATATTGCTTTCCCGTTACAATTTGCACCTCCTCTGTAACTATCGTGAAGAATGTCTATGCAAGCCATCTGATACTAGCAAATTCAGTAAAAAGGTTAGCCATGTCTCAGTTATAATTTAGTTGCTGCATATTTAACTCAACAAAGCGTAAATGGCCGAGTGGTCTAAGGCGGTAGACTCAAGATCTACTCTTCGTGAGAAGTCGCAGGTTCGAACCCTGTTTTACGCACATTGTTAATTTTTTTAATTTCCGCTATTCTGAAGATGGCAGTTCTGGGAGATACATGTCTCATGTGCACATATGTCAAATGTGACATTTGTTCCCTACCGAAGCACTCTCCATGTATATTACAGGTGCGCATTCCAACATGGCACAATAGACATGGAGTCGTCTGTTGTTTGCTGTGTGTCGTTCTCCGCCCACCGGGGCGCAAGATGGCGCAAACGCCTGGATGACCAAGCAAAGCCTGGCGCGGGCGCGAGATCTAAAATTGCCAGGTGGCCAGCAGCGAATCACCCCTGCTAAAAAACACACGCACGGCATGGAAGGGTCTGGCTGGCAGGGTCAAACCACGGTGGCAGGAGATGGCCAGGAGGTTACAAGTTTATGGGAATTACGCCACTAAGTGACTATAGACGTCCATCAGCGTCCATTCTACCTTCACTGTACGTGTACTGCGCCTCTAGTGCAGCTTGCAGCTCGCTTATTACACGGGGAGTGCCGCAGGTGGTTGTCTAGCAGCTGGCAGATCCAAATGCCTCCAGGATTGGTTGTGCTGTTAGCTGGCAGTGTGCGGCGTGATGCTGAATTCCAGTCGCCAACAATACAGGCAGCACGGCACGTAGTTTCAGGTGGCATCTTTCGTATAAATAAAGTGGGATTTCCATTCCAGGGGAGATCAGGTTGAAGGTGGAGATATAACGAAGAAGAAGAATGGCAATTGATTCGACACATTATACAAACAGTATATTCTGCAATGTCTGCTAACGATTTCTACAACTCTGGTGAGCAAGGTTACTACGAGGGCCAACAAGGCCAACAGGGTCAACAGGGCCAGCAACAAGTTGCTGGTGAGGAAGGTGAAAGAGGATTGTTGTCCACTGTCATTGGTGGTGCTGCTGGTGCCTACGGTGGATCAAAGGTGTCTGGCCACCACTCTACCTTGGGCAGTCTGGTGGGTGGTATAGTTGGTGCCGTTGCCGCTAACAAGATCGAGGACAGATTCGAAGGCCATCATGGTGGACAACACGGCGGCTACGGTGGTCAACAAGGTGGTCAAGGCGGCTTTGGCGGTCCAGGTGGTCCAGGTGGTCCAGGTGGATTTGGCGGTCAAGGCGGCTTTGGCGGTCAAGGCGGCTTTGGCGGTCCAGGTGGTCCAGGTGGTCCAGGTGGTCCAGGTGGTCCAGGTGGATTTGGCGGTCCAGGTGGTCCAGGCGGTCCAGGCGGCTTTGGCGGCAGACCTCAAGGCCCTCCAGGTGGTTGGTAATGGTGTTCTGCAACCGTTGCCCGTGAAATATAAATCACTTGTGTGTATGCACGACATCATTACCCCACTTTTTGCAACCCTACATATATACCTGCTAAATAGTTAATTAACTAACTGCGTTTTCCTTTTGCTCTGTCGTATGTTTAAAATACCCCAAACTCTATTCACCCGGACAGAGGCACTAATCCTTACTCTCCGCCTTCCTCCAAATCTACTCACTAACCGCTATACACGCGGTGGGACGTCACCGCACCGGCGAATCAGCACCCTGCCCCTGGATTCAGGGGTCCCCGAGAAGGCGCTTTTCTCAGCGCGTCGCCAAGAGAATAGCCGGGGAGTCAGACTGTGGGGAAGCAATGACATAAGCACGGGAGCTGGGGCGGTAGTGAAATAGCCAGAGCAAACAGGATATCATATAGTATGGAGAGGGGGAGGTGAAGGGAGATAATAGGTAGAAGAGTTGCAAACGGAGATTACAGAGAGGGGATAGATGGGAGATCTGTAGATGCGCCAAGCGGTGGAGAAGCAGGCGGTGGAAGGGCAAGCGGCGGAGGGGGACGAGCGGTGGAGGGGACGAGCAGTGGAGGGGACAAGCAGTGGAAGAGGAAGGATGTGCTGATATCGAAGAGTGCACTTGAGATATGTTCAAGTGTCCCGCTCTACATATTGTGGAATTATACAGTGCTAAGCTAAATAAGCGTATATTAAAGAGTGCAGCGGGAATATATACATTAAAGGCTGCGTCTGGACATATAGCGGATTATATACAGTGCTAAGCTAAATAAGCGTCCATTGAGTGCAGCTAGGCATGCAGAACTAAACTAAATAGCTCTACTTGGTAGCTTTATCTTGGCCAAGAATGCTGGCCAATTAAATCTAATGCGTCAAACCTTCACGGTTGTCATCTGTGGTCCAAATGCCTCATAATTGACGCGTGATAGTTGCATGCCGTTTAAAACAGTCAAAACACTGTTCATGAACTCAATGGACCCACAAACATATGTGTCAGTTCCCTTAGGAAGATTCTTCTTCAGGAATTCTTCGTTAATCCGGTCATCGCCTTCACCCGTGTGAACTTGGATGTTCACAACGTCTCCTGTGGCTTTTTCTAACAGACCCTTCACTTCCTCTACAAATGGTTGGTCATCTGCGGTTTTGTTGGACTGGATCCACACAATATCTCTTTTTTCCCCAGAGTTCACCTGCTCCCTCAGCATCGCCAATAATGGAGTCACACCCACTCCAGAACTTATGAATGCAACGGTACTGCCATCACTTGAATTGTTCAAACAAAAATCTCCACCAGATGGTGCACTTAATTCTATGGTGTCTCCTACTTGAACACTGTCAATAAGATGGTGAGAAACCATACCTCTATGGACACCTTGATCTGCAATCTTAACAGTGAACTTGACGTGGTCTCCATTGCTTGCATCGCAAATAGAATAATGACGAAGGGAGTAGTAACCGTCGTTATCCTCAGGTTTGACTCTCACAGTGATGTACTCACCCGCCTTAAAATCACGACAGCCCTTCAAGGCCTCTGAATTCTTAACCGTGAACTCATAAATATCGCCTGTCTTGTTGACACACCTCTTCTCTATGCACTCGAATTCAGCGAACCCGTGCCATAGCTCGGCATCATACATTGACTTCTCTACGCCAATGAAAACACCAGCAATCTCAGTATAAGCTTCATTCCACGCGTTCAACACTTGGTCACCTGGATTGAGAAGCTCTTTAATGGCTCTCAATAAGTATTTACCAACTATGGCGTAGTGTTCAGGCTTAACCTGTAATGCGCGGTGCTTATATCCGATCTGTTTAACATACGGAACCAACACTGACAGATCGTCGATGTTCTTTGCAGCTGCTAGAACAGTCGTAGCCAGCGCTGTTGGCTGGTTACCCGTTTCTTGGTTACGTTTGTTGAAGATGTTGTGTAAATCTGGGTTCTCCGACAGCATTGTGCTGTAGAAAAGTTTGGTCAGCTGAACACCGTTCTGTTCCAAGACAGGAACGGTTGCCTTGACGATAGTTCTAGTTTCTTCTGATAGCATAGTTGGTTGTTGGTGGTTAGTCAGCCCGTCACTGCATTTAGTGATTGTGTTTTGAGGAGACACAAGCAGGATTTACTCTTATTTTTATATGCATCATTTTACAGTAGGGCTATTCGAATCGTACCATTAGTTATGTGTCTCTGGCTACATATAATCCCCATCATGGTTAGAGTGTAGTTAGTACCGTGAAAACAGTAGCTAGCTGTCCAATAGGACGTTGTTTGATCATCATCAAGAGCGTTTCTGTCGAGCGGAGAATACTTCACAATTGCACGGCACCTGGCTGTCCGATGCCCATTTAAACTTTGCACAATGCTCAAATTCCTGCAGCGATGTTCCAACGGCGTTGCTCTCTGTGGCTTATGGAGGGTATATGCCATCTTCATTCTGGAAATGACTCAGGTGGTTCAAGGGGCCCATCGGCAATCCATAGCGGTGGGCGTGGGGGGTTGACAAAATAGTGGAGCCACCACTATTGTGCCAATGACAATAGAATCAACGGGAGCGTTATGAGTGTTACTATTCATAAAATTGGTCCATGAATGAATATTGAGGGTTGGGGTTATCCAGGACAGGGACCTTGATGAGGTCTCTCAGTTTAGGTAGCTAGGTGAGCCTTCCTGTCCTATAGGTCAACGCTCCCTCGAACCACAGCTCGGTGCTGATTCGAAATCATACCCTTGACGCTCTGATACACTGTGTTGCTGTTGGGTACCATGCTTTTCTGGCTCCTCTGAAGGCATGGTACCAGTCCCCTCTGCGTACTTAGTACCGGTCCCTTGACAAGTGCCTGCAAATAAGACGCTCACCGAGTGCATGTATGGGTAATTAGTAACCGGCGCCTGTCTGTGATTTCTGAATGCTTCGTAAAAAAGCAAATCCGGGATGCTAGTGGGCTAGTTCTTGTCCACTCCTTGTTGGCTACGGCGTTCTACACTCTTGGACCAGACCCTTTGACGTATCTGCCGGAACAACTCTGGGTAATTTGCAAATCTCACAGACTGACTTCTTCCAGTACTCAGAACCTTCCACTTTTGATACCACACCCAGCCTTCGTTCAAAACCCACTCTCCACCCATATTCCTCTCTACTCTCCCTATTAGTCCTGTACATCTATCACACGCTGACATGCTTCCTTAACCACTTCTCTGTCTTCCATGGTGATCGTGCTGGCTGTTCACCACCAAAAAACATCAATCAGATACCAGCATAAAACACCATTAAATCACCACCAAAAACATCAGTTAGATAGATACCATCAAAAAACACCGGGTACAGATCACCAGAAAATGCCAGTTAGATACCACCAAAGAACACCAATAATATACCAGGAGAGTACCCCAAATGCAGTTAGCAACACATTAAAGAATATTTAAAGTAGGCTACTTTGTTCGTACCTTTGGTTGGCGCAAAGACACTTCTCTAAGACGCCAGCAAGAAAGTAACTGATGAAGCAAACACACAAACAACATATTATAGAATATTTTGAATAGGATGTTTGGGTTGACACGTCTGGCAGGCTTTAAGGTGCCTACCCTGGTTCTTCGTAGTAGTTTCTTAAAATGCTAAAAAGCAGTTGATTGTGATCATTCAAAAGCTACCAAAAAGACAGCGGTAAAGACAAAATCAGAAAAGCAGAGAGGCCTCTGGTCGACACAAAGGCTTCTACCCTAGTGTTTGAATCTGTTATGCTATCAAAGAAGTAGTTTTTGAATTAGTACTTGGTTGGTAAATCTGCTTGGCTCAAGACATTTAACCCCGCAAAGAATTACCTTTGGTTGGCTCAAAAGTAACTACCCTTGTGTTTCGCATATGTTGAGAATCAAGACAGTAAGGTATGTTTGGTTGATACTTGCTATCATTAGAGCTTTCATTTGATAAGAACCTTGATATGTGTTGAGCTAGTACTTTTGACAGATAACAACAAAGACAACAGCGTAGATATCTCTGGTTGGCACAGAGATAACTAGTCCCTTTGTTTGCAACCTGGAAGATTAGCAAATAGAATCAGGTGCCATTAGCTGCCACCTCTGGTTGGCGCACAGAAGCAACAGCAAGGACAACAATGTAGACATCTCTGGTCGGCTCAAATACATCGACATCTGGCCCCTTTGTATAGCAGCCTGGATTTTCAACAAAAAGTGTTATAGGTGTCTTTTTGTGGTATCTGTGTTGTGTTGTCAGTAGCACTGGCCGTTATTATAAAACCTATGAGACTATGGATCTTTTAAGGTCTTGAGTACAGAGAAGGGAAAGAAAGGGGGAAGGGAAAGGGAGAAAAAGCGTATAGGAAAGGGGAAGGAAAGTAGGGGAGAGAAGGGGTATAAGAGGAAGGCAGGAGGAAGGCAGTAGGAAGGCCTGCAAATAGAAAACGCAAGAGAAAAGACAAAGGCAAAGACAAAGGCAAAGATAAGGAGTAGGGCAAAGGAGTCGGGCAGTATGAGGATTACAAGCAGAAAGACAAAGGCAAAGAAATCCAGCAAAAGTGCTGAAGCTGCCTATTTCCCATTTCAGCGGGCTTTCTACCCTTTATTATCTTGTATACGGCCCGTCCTCCACCTTCAAAAGTGCGCAGATTGTGGAAGCACCTGTAGTGCCAACAGACTAAACAAATTATGTAGATATGCCGGTAATCAGCATACTTACAACCAATATCAATTAGTATTAGACACTTTGAGACATCCTCAACCTGTCATAATTCATCTACTTACCACAGACAAGCCCCTCATTACTTAAGTGCACTCCTTGCTTACTCAAGCGCACTCCCTGCTCACAAATCTGCTCCATGAACCCTGGGCGCTTTCGTACTACCTGCCAAAACATCCTCTTCCTGTGCTCTCTTCTATTCTTTCGTCTCTATGCAGTTCGTGCTAAAGCCCCATAGCTCACATCGTTCAATCCCACGCTCACAGGCTCCCTTAACCACTTCCCAGTCTTGCACGGTGATCGTGCTGGCTGTTGATCTGCCACAACAACATATTCTGTCGCAAATTCGAGGCGAAAATTTTTTAGTGGTGAAGCCTTGGATAGTGAAGAGATGTAAGTAGAAGTAGCTGGATGGTTGATGGAGGGTAGTACGGGACAGGAGAGGTGGGTAATAGGAAGGAGTAGGAAGAAGGAAGCGGGAAGTAGCACCGAGCAGCAGAAGACACAGAAGACACAGAAGACACAGAAAGATACCAGTTGAATATGACGTCGAGTGTGGCATCATCCACGGTTCTTCTCAACAGGATCTTGACGTTGAAAGAAACATCGCCGTTTCTTTTGGCAGTTGATACGGTGGTGCAATCAGCGAACTTTCTCACCAGGGAGCTCATATATAAGCTGCAATCCACACAGGCAAACATAGACATTGTGTATCTGTCATTTGAGACGACAAACAAGCCGTCATATGCAACAGCCTTCATAAACTTGCTAGGCCTGCCCCTTGCCCAGATAAAAGAAAAAGTGAATCTGCAGTTCACTAACAAGACTCTTGTTATCGTGGACTCATTCAACTACATCAAAGAGCAGGAGCTCTCCCAGTTCTTGCAGCTGATTATCTCCCCAAACTCAGTCATATACGGTACTTACCATCTGTCAATTCCTCTATCCAGAAACGCCGCAAACCCCAACACGCCAAACCTTCTAACCAGACTGCAGTTCATTGCAACTACATTGTTTGAAGTGAAACCCCCTGGAGACATTGATGACGAACAACACGATTACATTAATTCAACACTAGATTTACCTACCGGAAATACCAACAAGGCCAAATTTTCCATTGAATTGACCTACAGACGTAAATCCGGTAGATCTTTAATTTACAACTTCATCATAGATTCAAACACTCACGAATACACCCTGAAACAAAGTGAATCGGAGACAGATCAGGCTGAAGATGAGGAACAGATATTATCAGGGTTGACAACGTTCAATTTGACAACTACTCAAAAGCAAAAAATGATAAAGGACAAAGTGGATCTACCTTATTTTGAAGCACAACAGAATATGGGATCTATGGGTGGTGCTATCG
Organism: Ambrosiozyma maleeae (nom. inval.); assembly: GCA_003706635.2. Lineage (NCBI taxonomy): Eukaryota > Fungi > Ascomycota > Pichiomycetes > Pichiales > Pichiaceae > Ambrosiozyma > Ambrosiozyma maleeae (nom. inval.). The sequence continues at coordinate 58,023 of PPLV02000001.1, forward strand.
TTTATGAGTTTGAAAAAGATGATGATTATGACGAAGATGATCCATATGAGGACCCATTCTAATGTATACCCTACACCAGATGTACTTTGCTTTGAACTTGTATATTAAAGACTGATTTGGACTAAATTCCAATTATATGTAACCAAAGCAAGATATTGCCGCATTAAGTGGCAAAACAAGCTACATAATCGAACAAGGCAAAAACGACTAAATCTTATCATGTACGTAGACAAGACGGCGAAAAAGACAGCTTATAGACTTCAATGATCCAAGAGTCTGAATAAGAACGAAACACCAACAGACGCAGCCAAGGCAAAACAGATTAGCCTTGGACCCAATTGATCATCATACCTGACAGCTCTTTTGTATCTGATACTGATGACTCTAAAAACGTACATACTAGAGGAATAACAGATTGTGAAAAGTGCAGTCAAGAAGAAGCACACAGATGTCACAAACGAAACAGTGTCACCATAGTTCAATAATGTATGAGCAGTAGCGCCAAATATTAACGAAATAGACAACCATGATAGGTAAGTTCTCTCAGTAGCAAAGTAGACCTTTGGCTCAACTCTGACTGGTACGGATATTTTCTTTCCTGGAGGTGCTTTGAACTTGGCTTCAAACTCAGTCCCATCGGGAACTTTATTAAATGAGTTATCAGGAGCGGTGATCTTGTGAAACCAATTCAGAAGCTTTGTACCAATCGGAGCGTGAGGATCGGTCGATAATTCTTCGATTCTATTGTTTTCTTCTTGTATTTGAACAGAGCCATAAGAGTGGCCTAAGCTACCACTCAGACCAGCTAACTCTTCCTCATCCAACTCACCACCTTGTCCGTTCTCCAACGCTCTCTGCCTAATGATACCGTAGGAGGCATCGGCCTTTGGTTTCTTAATATCAACATGCATTTGCGGTAACCAGAACGGGATCAAATCAACCTTCTCTGGCAATAGTGTAGCACAACCATGAATGAACTTTGAGAATTTAGGAACTGCTTCAACCAAGTGAGAAGAAACCATATCCTTAACCCATTGAGGTGGCTCTTGACCCATCTGTGTTTGTAACTTAACTTCCAAGACAGCATACGGAAATCTCTCTGCTTCCTTATCAGACAAATTTGGGAATGGAAAATCCACACCAATGTCCATTCTTCTCCAATTGTTTTTGGTTCTGTTAATACCATCGAAGTTGTCTTCTCTCACCATTGTAAGTTCAGTATCCAAAGAGATTCTGACTCTTGCATCACCGGGCAATTGGAAAGCAGTTCTGTTATAGAAAGATCTCATAACCGGTCTCATCTTATCTTTCAAGACTCTGTATTGAACCTCAGTGGCTAATCTTTCCAAAGATTCAATCTCCTTCTCCGATTTTTTACCGTCCTTTCTCATCTTCTCAAAAGCTTGTTGGACGGTATATTCACCAGACAAGAAATCGTTCACCTTGGATTCTTTCATTGGAAATCTCGCTTTCACAGACTTCTCACCAGTCCAATCTTCTCTATGCGTCTTTCTCTCTATGAACACAGTCTCAGCGCCCATACCACCATACCATCTAATTCTGATTGCCTCTGCACCTTCAGTTTTTTCCAATCTGCCATAATACAAATCCATTGCATCGTCGTCAAAATAAATAGAGGTGATAGCCGAGTCTTCAGTTTCGAACTCCTTGTTTGGGTTGAAAACCAAAACTGGAAGGTGCTTTAAGATAATCAATTTCAACTCTGTAATGTTATCTGGATGAACCCAATACTTTGTAGTTTGTCTCACAAAGTTTTGCATGGAACCACCAGCTGAGGAGTCTCCCTTGACCGGATTACCCCTAGTTCTGACCAAGTCGTAAAGTTTTGAGAGCTGCACAATCAATGAGTCGTAATTGTCTTTGTAAAAAGCTTTAGAGTTCAATCTGGCCTGAAAGATTGGCTTCAAAATGAATTTCGTTTGCTTATCATGCTTCTTTAGAATCTTTTGGAAACCAATGTAGTTCAATCTAGTGAAGGTTGACAAATCGTGCACATCGGCAATCATGTCAGACAATTCCTCCTCCAAATCTTGGAAATCTTGTTCATAAAAGTCCAGTTCCTCTTCTGACACGGCGTTCTTAGAATTCTCAACGGTTTTGTTCACCAATGACTCAACTTCTCTGATTCTTCTGACAACCTCTTGGTGCTTCAACTTGACAAAGTTGAAGATCTTATCCAATTCCCTCTCCAGGTTGTTAACAAACTCTTCCTCCATATTGCTTGTCCATTTGTTCCCATGTGTGTCTAGTCCCTTCTTCACAGAGTACTTCAGCTCATCGTATTGAATATAATAGTAAGCGTACTCCTTGATAAGAGACGACTTCAACGTCTCGCCAAACTTCATTCTCCGGTTTCAGCTGCTAGCTACTTCACACTGACTCCTGAGCACCTCTAGCTGATTTAAACTATTTTAGACTGAATCTAACCAAATAAACCCAAATATACCAGATCAACTCTGCTTATCAACTTGGCTTTCCCAACTCTGACCTGTTGCTCTTGCAATTCCAAACTGCAATTTAATTAACGGCTGCAAAAAATGGAGGTACATATCCGGGCTGTGCTACAATTGGACTCCACGTGGGAGGCGTTAGCCAAACACTGACGTAATCGAAACAATGCACAGCCTTGTTTAATAATCGACGCGTCGGAATTCGGGTGCGGATGCGCTGCGACTGTCGGATCTCGGAAGCCGGATGTGGGCCCGTTGATAAGATAGCAGGACGCTGTTGTTATCAAGGAGCTCTGGACGATGCCCTAGTGGTTGAGCGCTACACCTTGGACCAAGCGTGGCTGTTATACTTGGGAGATACCAGTGAGTGAACGGAGAATACAGAGCACGTATCTAGCAAGAATGTCAGTAGTGTGCAAGAAGCGGTTTAAAAGGATCTCTAAAGCGTGCGAGAACTGCCGCCAAAGAAAGGTGAAGTGCTCTGGAGGTGAAGTCTGCGTGCACTGTAAGAGATATGGCGAAGAATGCATCTTCAGAGAAGCGTACAGAAGAAAAAAAAGGGTAGAATCTCTGGATCCACCCAACAGTGCAAAGCATGTGTCGATTTCAGTTGTTGTGACACCTGAAAATCGGTCACCCCCTAGCAATAGCGAGAGCGTTACGGATAAAGCGTTGGATGGAAAGGCGGATCCCAGCCAGAAATTGAGACCCTCGTACCAGAAGGACTTACCAAAGTTCTTGTCGGTTACTAAGTCAAGCTCTGACTCGTCATGTATGGAATTTTTTGGTCCAGCTAGTAATTTTTCGTTTGTGAATCAGCTGAATGATTACTTGCGCCGGTTGAATGGCACGAAGCAAAACGACGTGAATAGATCATTGGATGAAGATCAAGGATTGAAAAGGTTTGGAATGAATCTAATGGTTCTATCCAATCCAGCAGATGACTTTGACTATACGCTTTCAAACATATCTACACCACTAGTGAACGAGCTGATCACAGCTTACTTAGAGACCTGGAACGTTCCATGCCCTATATTCACGGCATTAGATCTGTTTGATCTATCAGTACGAACCTGGAAAAATGATTCTGCACCGTCTCATATGAAGGCCTTGCTATACATGGTCTTATCTACAGGCGCTGCAACAACTTTCTTCAAGTCAGACGACCAATCCAAGTCAACCTTGCGATTAGCCAGAGGACTCTTTGAATTGGCACTCAAAACGGTTCCAAACATTTTTGGTGAAGCCTCCTTTAATGCGGTTAGAATACTGTTCTTGATGAGTTTAACAACATGCAGCTTGGGAGATACAGCTCACTCATATTTGTACGCTGGTTATTCAGCGAGAATGGCGATAGCCATTGGGCTTAACAAATCTTCAAAGTTTGTATCGAATCATCACATGAGAACATGGCTTTGCATTTGGCAGTGGGATAACTACTGGAGTTTCTGCGTAGGCAAGCCAAGCTCCTGCAGAGAAGAGACAAAGACCGAAAACTTCAAACCTGAAGTGTTTCAAGAGGCAGGATACGGAGAAAAGAATAAGTTTGCAATCAATTACGAGCATATGAGGTTGAGGTTGTTCTTTGGAGGCACATGTGCCAAGATCTTTTCACAGCTATACAATAACTCAAATGATCTACTAAGTGTTCTGACGTCTGTGCAGAGTTTATCAGAAGATATTGATACGGTTTATTTTGGATCTTCGGATCCATTATTGTATAAATCTGATGTCAATGACCCTAAGGTTCTCAGTCTTGATATGAATTCTTGCAGAGAATGGTTCTGGATCAGAATCTATTATCTTTACCTCAAGATTATGCTATACCGCCCATTCATGATCTTCTATGCATATTTGAGGAACTCTAAGGCAGCAGCCTCAGAGCTCATTACTGCGATGCTGAAAGAAAGATCGGACCTATGTGTTAAATTTGCAATTGAATTATCCCGTTTTATAATTGACTTGAACAGTAAAGTCAGGATGAGACAGCCCATTTTCTTTATATGTACATATCTTGAAAGTGCATCCACAATATTGCTGTTCCATGTTATATGCCTACAGAACGATTCCAATGAGAACTCTGATGATTTAGCTGAACAGATCTGGGATGTTTTACAGGATACTTGCAACTTTTTGAGTGGAAATTCAGGTCCTTATGTGGGCAGTATCCAATTAATTGCCAAAGATGCATTGAATTCCTTGCGTGATAGCATATTGTCCAGGAGATTGTCAATAAATAACACAACCTATTTTGATAAGGTAATGCAAGCTGTTATACAATCATCTAACAGCCTTCCTATTGAAAATGTGCTGAGTCCAGGATATGAAACAAACCATTATAAGGATGCCCAGCAGAAAGAAGAACAGGGTTTGCATAACGTGAGCAGTTTAATTAATAATGAAAATGGAGCAGGACTCAACAAACTGAGTAGTTTAGACGAAATCACCCCTGGATTAGAAGATTTTTGGCAGCAGACCTTGGATTGGTTATGCTTATCATGATCAAGACGCTTGCTGTTATTGAGCTTGTTTTTGATTATGTTGGAGGTGTATATTTATTTGTATATATATGTTTTTAAGGCTTAAATACATTGAGGGTCAATGATGGATGCAATTGCCATAGCCTTTTCTTCCTGAAGCTTTTTGGTGATCACTTGGATGCAAACTGGCATTTTATCAAATAAATCAGGATCATAGGCTTTATAGTGCTTGCCATCCAACTCATTCAATGGTGTATATGCTTCATCAAACACATCCACTGATTTGTCTACTTTAGTGGTAGGCACAACAACACTTGCGCAATCACAGATGTTGCATAGTGTTGTATAGTTCAAAATTGGTAAACCGTACTTCAAATGAGAAGTAGACGGCCAAACTGGTGCAACAATTGCATCTAGTTCTAGTTCTTCCCAAAGCTCCAAAAACTTTTGCTTTATAAGACAAACCTCATTACATAGATCAAAGAATTCACCGACTGACAGAACATCTTGAACATCTTCACTATGTATCATCCCTAGAACCTGAGGCGTTGGATTCTCACCACTCAATTTACAGTGCTCCTTCACTTCAGCTGCACAGTCCGAACCAAACACTTTGCCAATGGTACGACGAAGCTCAGCTTGAAATGGTATTCTAAATTTCACAACATTGTGGCCTTTGCTGACAAAATCCTCCTTAACTTCCTTTAAAGCTCTTTGCAATGGAGGGTGAGGAGTAACCTCATCATCGCAATCCCAGAGACCGATAGTGAGTGGTTTATTTGTATCTACAGAAACATCTTGCCATGGAACAGGTAGAACTTTAGGGTCGTATCTCCACGATTCACTGTCAATAAGCAATTTGGTAATCATTTTGATATCATCAAGAGAGTGCCCCATTGGACCAATGACAGAAGGAACACACTCCTGACCCGAATAGGAATTTGTCACATTCTTATAACTAATTCTGCCAGTGGAAGGTTTTAAAGCGTAGAGGCCTTGATGGTTTGATGGAATTCTGATACTACCTCCAATATCGGTACCAAATCCTAGTGGCGAGCCCTTAGAACCAATTAAGGAGCCTTCACCACCGGAAGAGCCTCCCGCAGATAGCTTAATGTTAACTCCATTGCCTGTGTAGCCATGTAGATTTGAAAATGTCTCACAGTACATCATTGCCATTGGGACGGTAGTTTTAACATAAAAGATAGCACCATTGTCTTCCAAAACCTTGGCGATTAGAGCTTGCTTTTCACTTGGCTTGTTGACTAGACCAATATAGCCAATGGAAGAGTCAAAGCCTGGTAAATCAACTTGGTCTTTTAACGAAATTGGAATACCATGCAATGGGCCAACCAGTTTACCGGTTGATTCAAAATACTCATCTTGTTTTCTAGCTTTTTCTAATGCATCTTCCATGAATATTTCAATGCAGTTGTTTAATAGTTGATGCGATAGAGCAGCTCTGTGGCAGAATGCGTTAGTCACTTGATATGCTGATAATTCACCGCTGCTCAATAATTTAGTCAGTTCTGTGACAGTCTTGTACACTATCCGAGTCTCTTCCTTTGGAAGAATTTCATCCAAAAGCTGATTAGGATTGACATATCCTTTTGATAGCATAATATCTTCCAAATTGTCCATTCTCCACTCTAGTGGAATAGCATCGATTAACGACTGCTTCTTCTGTGCAGCCAAATCTTCGCAAGTCATCTAATCTCTCGTAAATCCAAACGTATAAGTTTAACCCTGATGGGGGAAATGAATTAGAAACTAGAATCTAAAGGTTGCTTTGATATGCATTGTGTGAGTTCTAGCGTATTATTGGATAAACTAAACCAACTAAACCATACTTCTGCCATTGGAGTCTAGTATCCAAGTTATATACATGTACATCTACAATTTCATTAACGCTCATGAAAAATGTCCAGCCTTGTTCGGTGGTGATCTGATCCACGGATCTCGGATCATGCAGTCCTACCTCTGTAACAGCTAAACCTGATAAAGATTCACGGATGCTCTGATAAGGTGCTAGAAGATCAATAACTTCAAAGTAACCCATCAAGATGTTACTGATATCTGATAACGGATCTCGGATAGCGGATCTCGGGTCGCGGATCTCGGATTGTGGAGCTCCAGTCGACGTCTGGCTGTACGATTTGAGTAACTGACACCTGAGCTATTGTTAACGCCATTTCAGGAATTACCAATTGTCTGCTGTCATTTTGCATCATCTTTTGGTGTTTGAAACAGCCGTCCACAGAGGTGCCCAGAACTGGCGGATCTCGGATCTCGGATGCCGGGTGCGCTGTGCACCGTAGTAGTGATTTCTATCTGATGGATTTCTCCAGTGAACAATACAGTGTTGATCTACCCCGGGAGTCTTATTGAGTCATATGAATTTACTCGAAACAGAGAAAGAGAGAGATAGGAGAAGTGGGAAGATATACTAGTAAAACAGCGATAATGTGGATTTCTTATCGTCTCACTTTGATAGCACAAGCGATACGATCGTCGTATATTGTATTGAACCTTTCGTTTCTCAGCTCATTAAACTTTCAGTAATATTTGAATTGGGCTTTTGTCGTATATAGATCGGTAAAGTTATATAAGCTTACAATTCCATCATAACTGGTCAGCGGTGGTTAACGACACAGACAGTCCTGAACAATCATTGAACCAGGGCAGTTGGAACAGCGAAATCATAGTCACAAAGATCAGTGTAAATACTGTTCGTTTGTCAATTGTCTATAACCCTTCAATCCGATACGAGAAGATTCTCATAAGAATCCTGTTCAGTTTTAACGTTAAAGAATGTCGGACGCTATTGTTCCTGTGCTTAACCAGGGATATGGTTATGGTTTTGCTTTGGGTTTAGGTGCAGCCTTTGCATTGGTTATGTCCATGATCACTAAGGTGTTATCTAAATACTTGGGGCAAAAACAAAACTCTGAAAGGTTCTCTACTGCTTCTAGAAGTGTCTCATCTGGACTGATCGCATCCAGTACTGTTTCTGCATGGACATGGCCAGCTACCTTACTATCATCGGGAACCTGGGCGTATAGTCACGGTATCATGGGTGGATACATGTATGGTGTTGGTGGTGTTATTCAAGTCACTTTATTTGTTTTCCTTGCTATTCAGATCAAACTAAGGGCCCCATCCGCTCACACAGTGAGTGAATGTTTTGCTATTAGATTCGGTAAATTGGGTCATTGGTTGTTTCTCTTCTATTGCACGGCTACAAATATCCTTATTTCATCCTTGCTGTTGTTAGGTGGTTCTCAAGGCTTCACAGCTTCTACAGGAATGCACACCGTTGCTGCCAGTTTTCTGTTGCCATTAGGTGTGATTGTTTATACTGCATTGGGTGGTTTGAAAGCAACGTTTATTTCGGATTGGATTCACACTGTGATCATTTATGTTATTTTAATTGTTGCTTGCTATACCGTTTATTGCTCATCATCGTTGATTGGATCACCATCCAAAATGTACCACCTTTTGAAGGAAGTGCAAGATACTTTCCCAAGCTCTACTGGTCAGAGTTATCTGTCCTTTAAAGACAAAGAGATGATGCTATTGACCTGGTCTGTCATGATTGGTGGCTTGGGTAGCGTTTTTGGAGATCCAGGTTATTCTCAACGTGCGATTGCATCAGAGGCCAAGAGTGTTTTCCAAGGTTACATGATGGGAGCCATCTGTTGGTTTATCATTCCTGCCGGTTTGGGTTCATCTGCTGGTTTAGCTTGCAGAGCTTTATTAAACAACCCTGCATCCATTACATACCCAAATGAATTGAGCGCAGACGAGGTGAACTCAGCATTACCTGTGATCTATGGACTAGCTGCCATCTTCGGTAAGAGTGGTGCTGCTGCTGGTTTAGTGATGCTTTTCATGTCAGTTACATCTGCGACATCTGCAGAATTGATTGCATTTTCCTCCATCGCAACATACGATGTGTACAGAACCTATATAAACCCTCAAGCACATGGTGAAAAGCTAGTTAAAGTGGCCCACTTTGCTGTTTTTGGGTTTGGAATCTTCATGGCAGTGTTGGCTGTTGTGTTCAACTATATCGGAGTTACGGCCGGATGGCTATTGACATTCACTGGTATCATATTATCGCCAGAAGTGTCCGCTGTTGCTTTGACTCTATTTTGGGGCAAGTTTTCCAAGAGTGCATTAGTGATTGGAGCACCACTTGGAACGCTAACCGGTGTTGCGTGCTGGATTGCCGGTGCATACTGTTACGGAGACCATATTATCAACAAAACGACATTAAGTGGCGGTGAAGCCACATTTATTGGTAACATTACATCACTTTGCTCGCCTTTGTTTTACTATGTTGTTTTTAGTTACATCAAACCTGACAAAGAGCCATTTGATTTCGCCAGTTTCAACGAGATCAAACTGGGAGATGATTTCGACAAAGAAGAGAGTGAGGCTATTATTGTGGACGACCAAGAGAAGAAGCTGCTTACAAAACAGGCATGGTGGTGTCTATACATCAACCTGTTCTTTCTTTTTGGAATGTATATAATTATTCCATGTGCGCTGTACGGGTCAGGCTACGATTTCAGTGAAGCCTCATTCACAGCGTTGATCGTTGTGTATCTCATCTGGCTAGTGGTTGCGGCACTGTACATTATTCTATTCCCGCTATGGCAAGGAAGAGGCAGCATCAAGTATGTGATTTTGCAGATTCTCGGCGGGTCTCATGCAGAACAGATAGAGAACGTTTATGATAACAGTTCTAGTGTCTCCGAAGAAGTTATCCAGAACACTGGAAAACAGTATTCATAACCAAAGGCCAAATCGCTTCCAGGGCCTAGACCGGATTGCATTTTGCCTCGTGCCCTTATTTGGCGGGATTCTCTTCATTTCTTGGTATATTTAAGTCTTCGATTATTCGATTCTTCAGTTATTCAATTCTAATTTCTTCTTTATAATCTAGTTATCTTTGGGTTTTAATCAGACAATAACCCTATGCAGGTATTAACTCCTTTGTAGAGGTGAAAGCGGATTTACGTCTAAAGATCGTGTTTTCCGGTCCCCCAATTAAGTCTAAAATTGACCTTTCCGGTTTCAGGCTCCCCTCTGCGAATTGTCTTTTCCGGTTGGCAGTTGTTCCACGGAGTCTACATGAACACACCTGTCGACAAAACTGGTAAAAATTTTGGACAGTAATCAAAGGTTCCCGCTCAAATTAACAATAAGGCGATCCAATTTCTCTTTCCAATATCTGATCCAGCGGCTCAAATTTTATCTAAAACACTTATTATCTGCTTTGGAATATCTGTGGGCCGATGCTAAAATGTGGGATGAGCAAAATGTGCACAAATTCCCACGGAGAACGTTAGACTTCCACCTATATATTTGCGGACAAGCCACTGGGTGACAATCAGATCACATCCGAGGCAGCGGTTTGCCAACGCTTGGATCTTCCCATCCCTTTTTGATGTAGAGCCGCCAAGCCGTGCATAGGGCCAGTTTCGGTAACTCTTGTCCTGTTGGTTATTCGGGCTGTTAATAAGAAGGCTGTATTCTGAGCAGTAGACATGAAGAATTGGATAAATAATTTGGGTTATCCTGTTCACCAAGATCAGATGTCTAGTTGCGAGTACTGCGCTAGATGGGTACGTGAATTTTGGGTTTTTGATCATTGCGCTGTTAGTCTACTTACGTGCGGGTTGTACCAGCCTCTATATACTTGAGTTGTTTAGCTCAAGCAGCAGATATAAGGAGACAAGTGGATCACTTAGCAGATAGTCTCGCTCACAAATAGCAAACACGCTACAAATCAAACATAAAATTCTCTTTGCTAGACGTTCACAGCATTCATCTTGTTGCTCTCTGCCTCTCTCATCATGATGATGCCTACAACGGATCACGCGTTCTTGATGGATCTATCATCTTCTATCATTGACACCCCTGCCAACAGCTCATGCATGCCTGCTCCGATATTCTCAGTAGCAAACCCAATTACTGATATTCATGACGAGACACCGGTAAATGCAACCAGTTTTCCATATGATCCAATGTCCTTGTTGCTCGCAAATCATGACATATCTAAGATGATCGCCGATCAGCTAGATTACATGTACACCGATAAGACAGCCGAACAAGATAAATTGAATTCACCAGCTCTAGATATGAATGAATCGTTTTTGCAAACGGACCTGACGGCTGAGTTGGACTGCTACGTACCAAGCACAGCTACAACTACAACATCCAGTACGAAAACCGGCAAGAAGATCCATAGATGCTTGCAATGCAACAAGGTATTCACGCGGAATTGGAATCTAAAATTGCATAACGAGATAAACCATCTTGGAGTACCACCTAGCACATGCACTGTTTGCCACAAGAAATTCAATAGAAAGTCTGATCTCAATAGACACCTCAAGGAGGTGCATTTGATCAGAGAGAAGCTGCATTGCTACAACCAGCCAAGGAGAAGATCTAATAATATCAAGTTGAAGCTCAATCAAATTGATAGCATGGCTGATTCGGAACTTATAGACAGCGATTGCTGTGTCTCACTACCATCCTTGACGTCTTCGCCGTGCTCCGATTCCTTCACCGATAAAATGTCGTCACCGGACTCCTCGTCTCCCGCTGGGGACGACACGATAAACTGTTCATCTGACGGCAGCGGCAAAAAGGAAGGTCTGACCTTTATTTGTGGAGGCGTTAATCTGGACGGTACTTCATGGGGCTGCGGATCCAGGTTTGTCAGAAAGTACCAACTGAAAAACCATCTAAAGACCAAAAAGGCGAAGAAGCACTGCAAAGTTCCGGACGATTTCTGTATAGAAGAACCATAGGTGGCCGGGCCGCCTTCTACAGTTTGCACACCCACGCATACATGCATAACGAATACACATACATATACATATACCTGTCATCACAGCAGTGTGTGTCTTGATCCCTAGGCCGTTACTCGGAGTCACGTAAACCCATGTAGCGGGGCTATAACCGCATCACCTGCTCACCACAGCATTACGTAAGCGCACGCCTTGGGGCTCAGGTGATGCTAAATCACGTAATCACACACCGCTGGCGCAGAAGCTTATAAATTACGTAATTACTTATCGCCCACACCAGCCATAACCGCTGACATAAGCACACGCGGCTGCTGACGTTGTCCGGCAGCGACAGGATTTCCGTCGCGCACGTGAAACACGCGCGTGGCTCGTGCTGTTGCTTTTTTCCAGCAGGCAAAGGAGAAGAGAGTATTGTCGAATACGGAGTAAGAAGAGAGTGGTGGAGTGGTGGAGAGGAGGAGAAGGAGGGGATAAGAGACAGTTTGAGTGGGTAGACGGAGCGCACTTGCACCTTGAGACTGACTTGTGAGGACAGCTAGCGAGCCCTGGCACAGCGGATACTTCTAGGCACGTTTGCGGCGGCTAGGACTGGAGAGTATTATTGGGAGTGAAAATCATACTAGAGACAGAGACCGGAGGACACGAGTGGGAGAGAGACCAGTATTCGCCATGTTGTCAAAAAGAAAGCTATACCTATTCAATATGAGACTGAAGCGGATCATCAAGTCCAACAAGGGGCTGTTTTGGATCGTGTCAACGTTTCTTGTGGTGAACATGTGGCTGAGAATCGGCAGCAGTTCCCACAGCGTGGTGTTTGATCTCGGCGATGAGTACGCCGGCACTTACAGAGAAAAGTACTTGAACTCCATTACAAGCAAAGAAGAGATGTACTCGGACGATTTCTATTACAAGTTTAAGGTGATGGGATACCTAGATGACCTGGTTAATGAGCCCATCGAGACATCACACTACAACAATTCCATGGACCCGCTAGCCATATTGAAGCAACTTTACCCGGAACCAGCCGATTTCACTAAATTATCGTTGACCGAGCAGTTTGATGCGTATCTGCAGAAAGTGCTTCCAGAATCCCATTTCAAGTTCAGACCTATCCAAGATACCATCTATAAGGATATCTACTATCCAAAGAAATATGTTAAAGATAGATTGACAAAGTGGAAAAAAATTACAGGTGTCTTATCGGAAGAAGAATTGAATCAATTAGAAATCAATGATGAATTGTTTAGAGACGCATTGATCAAAACCAAGGAAGCCAAGTCTGCGTACAATCAAAAATCAGCAAATGAAGTTGGTAACGCCTTGAAGCACTTGAAAATCTTTTCCAAACTGGCTTTCAAATCAAAGACTGACCAGACAACAGTCCAAACAGATGAACTGAAAACCAATAGAGAACAGTTCTGTAACCAGGCCTCCCAAGCTTTATTCCCATGGCTTTCAGGTTACTATCCAACCTTCACCAAATACAATAAGAAATTTGGAGCCACCACTTTAGAAAAATTTGACCAGCAAAATGCCTGTATGGTTGACAACCTACAAGAAGGCCTGTCTGGTAGGGGTATTGTGATCACTGCTACAGATGGATTGGTCTCTGAGTTGGCAGGTTTGTTATCATTGTTGAGAGTGTTGAACACCGATTTACCAATCCAAATCATTCACAACAATGATCTATCAATGATGTCGATCAAGAAGTTGATGGAGGTTGCAAGCGATCCAATCATGAGATTGCCTAAACCAGCAAGTGGATTCAAGCCACCTTCAAAGATTCCATCTCCTTTGGATGTCACATTCGTGGACGTGTCAAAGACCATTGATTTTAGATACAAACAGTACTTTAGCAGGTGGGGAATGAAACTACTAGCTTATATGTTTAACTCCTTTGAGGAAATGATCATGATGGATACTGATTCAATCCCGCTAATTCCAATTAAAAGCTACTTTGACTTACCTGCTTATAAGGAGACGAAGACTTTATTTTTCAGAGACAGAGAAGCAAACTCTTTCTTATATGACGGTGTGATGGATTTTTTTATTGGTTATTTAGTTCAGGATGATGATCATAGATATTTAGGCTTAAACCTACCATCTGCTCAGACTACTAGTAACAGATTTTTCCACGAAAAAGCTAGACATTTTATGGAAGCCGGGTTGTTTGCTATTAACAAGAAAGAGAAATTTGACGGTATGTTAGCCTCTGTTGTTTTGCAATTCTTTAAGTTAATTTCCAGTTCTGTTCATGGAGAGAAGGAGTTTATTTGGTTGGGCCAAGAGTTTATGGGTAACAGTTACAGATTCAACACCCACGCAGCACTTTCTGTTGGCGAATTAACTGATGATCCAGACATGATGGCCAAGGAATTATGCTCTACTCATCCTGGCCATTTAGGTGATGATGGTCATCTTTTGTGGTTCAATTCTGGCTTCTTGACTTGTAAGAAACCAGATTCATTTTATAAAGATATCAATTATGAAAGAAACGCAGGTAAGACTTTGCCGGGTTTAAAGAAAGAGTACCTGTCTCCATTGCATATAACGCATGGTTTGATTCCACCGCCTGCTGAATACTCTTTGCAATCAGTCGAGCATCCAGACGAACCTTCCAGAGGTTGGGTGATGACTCCACAATGTGAAAACTACATGTGGTGTGCTTATGATGTCATTGGTTTCGGTGAAAATTCTGCCATTCCTAAAGGTGAAGTGATAAAGTTTTCATCTGGTGACACTGCTAAGTGGGATTATTTCGGTCAAGTTTGGGTCAGTTATTTTGGTCTGGGAAAGACAGGTAAGATGGATTCCGGTATTGCTGAAGATGAACAGTATGATGAATTGGGATTAAGCGACGACGATAACGAGTATGATGAGGATGAAAAGTTAAGTGGCGATGGTTCTTCCCTAAAAAGTTTCAAAAAAGGTGGATTTGCTTCTTCAAGTGGTAATTTCGGCGACGATGGATTTAGCCAGGGTGATGATCCCAACATTATCGAGGGATCTAAATACTTGAGAATTCAGAAGTCCAGTAACAAAAAGGGTGGCAAATCTATTGATGCTCTAGATTACGAAGAATATGATCCAACTGAACGTAATTCGACCCGTGCAGTTAGTGGTAAGAGCAAGCAGAAAACCAAAATTAGTCAAGATGCTGATTTCATTGATGATGATGGGTCTGGAAAATCTAAAGGATTCAAGGAGACTGATTCTTTTGGATCCTCTAGTTTCTTAGATGATGAAGACATTGATGAAGCTGAAGCCTTATTAAAGTCGACATCTAAAGCTTCATCATCCGACGGGTTGGGCTCGTGGTTCAAGTCTTTTGGATCCACATACAACAAGGACACAGAAAAATTGAATTCTTTTGGCAGTGATTCAGAGCTTGACTTTGACGACTTGGTCTCATCTGCAAAAACGGCTGCCAATAGTACTTCTTTCACTGAACTCGAGTCTGATTACGATATACTGGGCAAGGAATTAATCCAGAATTTCAAAGCAGACGCTAAGGGCAATGATGAACAAGTGGAGAAATTACAGGCTTCCGCTGATAACGCCGGAACCAAAGAGTCTAGTGATCAAGAAATGAAAAATGAGAAACTGGAATCTGATGCTGCTGCAGTGAATAATGCGAATGTTGCTGGAACTAGCTCCCATGACTGAGTATGAACGAATATGCGCTTAATAACCAAATACATACACACATACATACATCCCTTCATATACATTATACTGTCGACTCTCTTTTCTTTAAGCAATTCAACATTAAGATTATTATAACAAAACTTGCAAAAACAAAGACAACTAAAGCTAACGTTGCCAAAAGGTTTTAATCCAAGCTTTGTGTCTTTTCCTCAGTACTGGTGATGGCTAAGACTAGAAGTAAAAACTGAGCTGGCAGTTCTAATGTGAATTCTGCAAAGTTTGACATTCAAAACGCTGCACTGAATTTGAGAGCATCATCATCGGTTTTTGGTGCTCCCTTCTTTTCTATCATCAGCTTATCTCTCTTTCAACAAACAAAACCGTAAAATTATATGCAACGATATTTAGGGAATTCAGTTTTCCTTAAATTTAGCATAGCTGAAGAATGTGATAAAGCACAGGTACGGAAAACGTAGACATGATTGTTTTATGCCTGGCAGATAGAAGACTCCATTGAAATGCGCCAAGTATATTTATCACTCCAGAGAAGCGAACCAGCAGTTAGTCTAACTATTTAGTGGATAGAGCACTGTTGAACTGCCTTGAATTACCTAGATGCTTGTATGTCAGTGAACCCAGTAGGCCCGCTGGATTCGACCTGGCGTGGAATAACCATTCACTTGAGTCGTTTGCATGTGATCAACCACAAACAGTGCTGACGGTGAGCATCATGCTAACCAAACGCTCACTGACATCAAATAAGATACTTCTGACGCAAATTCCACGAAGCACGTAGCTCCAGACAGAAGATCTCGTTTATAATTAGAACTGTACTCCCATTCGGTAGTCAGTTCAGGATTTCAAACACAGCAGGGTAGTTTGTGCCGCAAAGCACATGTTGTCACTCTGCTTGGAGTAGCACAGTGTCAAGCAGTCTTGTCCCCCTGAGAGACACTCAGTGCACCTTGCACTTTAAGCTTACAATGCAATGCTACCACAGATGACTCTGATCAAGGGCTCCCATACCGTACACAATCCAGTGCCCCAGTGTACAACTGAACTCACTAATCACCACTTTCAAGCTACAATAGCTGCTACTAGGTCTTGCTCGTGATCTCAGCACAGCACAATACCCTAGTTCTATGCTCGTTCAGTCACTATTCTATTCTGCCACCAAATGTTCGTTTCCCACGAACGGAGGGGGGGGCTACCTTGCATTCGCCGCCACCAGCCTCATCTCCCTATACGACCATATTCGGGCGCGTTTCCGACCGGAAACAACAGAAAACGCCGCTGGCATATGGGTTGCTCCTTTTGAGGTTTTTCGGATTTTCGGGTGTTTAAACATCCTGTGCCTGCTCGGCCCACAGTAAGCACATCGCCTGATAGGCGGTTTCCGGTGAATCCTACTGTCTCTCGCGGAAGGTCTGCGGACACCTCTGGGCCAAATTATGGTTTTTTATAATTGAATTCAACACTTGCGGATTTGTGCCCGCCTGAAGAAAGATCTGCTGTGCGCAGAAGGTGTACGAGGGCTAGAATCTAAACAGCAAATTACAAGCATACGAACAGATAGACCGGGCATTAGGGCTGCTTAGCTGGATATCTTGCCAATAAACTAAGCAGCCGTTTCGGCCACCTCCTGGGCAAACAATTAGCTAAGCGAGCTGGTGAGGCCGTGCTTAACTGGGGATGAGAAACAGACTCGCACAGCGTACAAGCTGCTTACCCGTGGATAACCCAGTTAGGAATAGGTGGTCGGAATTTTTACCGCCAACCACATGTTTCCATGCTTGCCACAGATTTGGAAATAGGACCAAATCAAGAGTAGCACATACTTGCATAACCGGAATTCTTCTTTGAGTGTCGACAGCCCACCTTTAATAGCGGGACACTTTGCCACACAGGCAAGGTGGCTGTGCTACAACAAGCAATCAATGTGTCCTGTATTGTACAATCAATTATGCATCTTGGTAGTTGTGTGAAAAGCTTCTCTGGCCAACTAGGTGGTTTTATTGTGGTGGTGAACAAAGCTTTCAGATTCACAAGCTAAAAACTGGAGATTATTACTTCAGAGGCATTCCACGATTATCAACATACACTTACATACACACACATATATGGGCCGCCACTTCGTAAGCCAACAGTTACGTACAGCCATTAAAAAATAATATATGTAACCATCTACCGTTTAGAACAGCTAAAACTTTACACAACAAGAATAAAAACAAAAGGATGTTGGCCCCGTGTAGCAGCGATCATGCTAATACATGACCGCTATTGAGGCTGTTGAATTACAGCCACTCCGTCAACTAGCCAATCTTCCACAACTCTAATGCTAGAATACTAAACTTGTTACTCTTACTTAATGGCTCATTGCCAAAAGTCTCCACAAAGTCAGATGCACCTTGATACAAATCAGATCCAATCCATAACCCAAATTTACCGTCTCCAGAGCCAATACTGATGAAATCATGGTTGGAATATATAATAAAATCGTTCAGGGATGTGTATGGAAAGATTTTCAACCTCAATTGCTCTTCGTCTTCGTCGCCACCAATCGCACCGATTCTTTTAACCTTTGCTCTCTCACATTTCCAAAGAAAACAATCTCCATTTCCATAGTATCTCTTTGTGTCCATTGGCCTCAAATATTCATTTAGGTATGCTCCAAAGACGTCATGATTCTGGTCCATCAGTACCAAGAAGAAACCGCGTCTTTTAGACACATACTTTTCCCTAGATGGAATACACCTATCGTATAGCGTATTTAGAGAGGTTCCGTTCTGTTCGAGTGAGTAAAGTAGTGTCCAAGTGTGGGGGATCTGTAAGATTGACGGCACATTGGTACGCAAATCCTCTGCCAGCTCAGGAGTCAGTAACCTATGTTTTGTGCTCGCTGTATAACCTGCCAATTCCAATGGTGTCAACGGTGGGTCTTCGTCATAGTCATAGATCCCTGGCTGTTCGTTCTGGTCCCCTTGTGTTGGAGGTGTCTTGTATTTACCTGCGCCAGTCTCTTCCGGCTGTGGCGACTTCGACTTGGATTTTGCCCGTGTCCCAAACACCGACGCAAGTCTATCGAATCTGTGCGACCCCGTCATCCTGTATGTCTAATGGTGGCAGACCCACGTCCAAGATTGCAGTTGCCCTGGTTCTAATCTTATGGACTCTGTCCAATCAACAACTGTCCTCTAAACCTATACAGTTCCAGATAGGCTCGCCAACCATGAACCCCTCACAATGTAGTCATCCACGTGCACCTGACTGACCGCTGCTTCACCAACTACCCAACCTTCCTACTCCCCCTTCCTGAACAACCCATAAAGCCCTCCATCCCATCATCTATTGCCTTCACTCTTCTTTGTCTTGTCTTTGTTGTGTTTTTATAAATGCTATTGTTGCTGCACCGCCACGGCACCGCCACACCCCGCCGGAGCCCGCGCCACACAGGTACCACCCCCACAGGGTGGGTAGCAAGACAAGACAAGACGGGAGCAAAGGAGACACAAGAAGGAGGAAGGGAGTGTCTTGTACACAAGTGGGGATCCGTGGAAGTGAGCAGAGATATGCAGTTAATCAAGGAGCTATTACGGAGCGGAGACGCCAGCCAGATTATCGCTGTGTTCAATGTCACACAGACACAGACCTCTAATGCGTCTGTACGGGTGAGTTTAGAGTCATTGGTGTCGTCAATCCTGATCGCGTTGGGGTATCTCGCATTGCAGCTGCTGGTGTTCATTTACCTTAAAAGCAGGTTCACGTACTTCTATAAACCACTAGAGTACCTGAGAGCTCAAACACCCCTTGAAGAAAAAGGCTTCTGGCCATGGACGGAGGAAATGAAAGCTTTGGACATTTCAGGTTACCACGACAAAGGAGCAGACCAATATTGCTTTGTCAGGTTTCTAAAAAACTTGATATTGATTTTTCTAGTTCTCTCGTTTGTCAACATTCCTATCCTTTTGACGGTGAACTATTTCGGCGGCGACTGGGATGATGATAATAACGATCTCTCGATTCTCACAGGTTTAAATGCACTCTCAATAACCAACATCTCACCAGCAAGAAGTGTG
Organism: Ambrosiozyma maleeae (nom. inval.); assembly: GCA_003706635.2. Lineage (NCBI taxonomy): Eukaryota > Fungi > Ascomycota > Pichiomycetes > Pichiales > Pichiaceae > Ambrosiozyma > Ambrosiozyma maleeae (nom. inval.). The sequence continues at coordinate 77,522 of PPLV02000001.1, forward strand.
GGATACTTTTTTCACTTTGGAATAGCCATTTTTGTCATTGTATGGTTCCACATTGTACTAAAGTATGAGCTAGATTTCTGCATAAAAGAGAGACATTCTAGCATGGTCTCTAACTCAAACAAAAAGAAAACCAGGTTCCAGCTCTGTGTCGTCTATGTGGACAATTTACCGTTGAACCTCGGCTCAATCAAAGAATTAAAATCGTTCTTTGACTCAATACCTGGCTGCACAGTGGAAAATGTATGGCCAGTGTATAACTTCCAGGAACTAGAAAAAGTAGTTGTGTCTTTCAAGGAATGTAAAAATGAACTTGAAAAAGTTGTCTTAGGTCAATTAATTCAAAAGATAAAGCCAAATGGGATCAACAACTATCAGAAAAAAGTCTCCTTGCCAATCAAACTAGACAACGGAAAAGAGCTTAAGATTCCTTTGATTGCAAAGTACACAGACGCATATGAATACTACACTGCAAAGCTACTAGAGCTATCAAAGCAAATTCTGGCAATGCAAAAATCAATTCAAAATGTCCAGGAAAATGGAGAGCTTTTGACAAGAGCTTTCGTCAAGTTTACTCAACCCCATGGAGCCTTCATTGCGCAGAACATGCTAACCCAAAAAGAAGCAAAAGGGATGGTTATCAAATTAGTAGATTTTAATCCAAAAGATATTATCTGGGACAGTTTATTTAAAAACGATAGCCTATTCAAATTAAAGATAAAGAAAGCAATAACATTCACAATGTGTTTATTTTTGGTTGTGAGCTGGGTAATCCCTGTTGCTTTGGTAGGCTCCATATCCCAGTTACCATATTTAACCATGTTGATTCCAACTGTCGGATGGTTGAATGGATTACCACCATATTTAAAAAGTTTCATAGCAGAAATTTTTCCAACGATTGTGTTAGGTTTATTGACCATAATAGCTTTAAATATCTTTCAGGTTTTAATTTCCAAGGATACCAAATTGTTAAAAAAACATGTTCAAATGAGTTTACAAAGATGGGTTTTCATTTTTCTATTTTTCCACTTGTTTATTGTCATCACTTTATCATCTGGGTTGGTTGTCGTACTACAAAACTTGCTACACAGTCCAACATCAATACCTGCCATGGTGGCAAAGGATTTTCCTAGAGCTTCGAATTTCTTCTTTTCCTTCTTTATTTTAAGAGGTTTAACATTGTTTGGAGGCAATCTTTTGCAATTCTATGATTTTTTAAGAGAATGCATAGTGTGTCCGTTTTTATTTGATCAGACACCAAGACAAATATTCAACAGGAGATCACGCATAGCCCGGAATAACTGGGGCACAGTGTACCCAACTTTCTCGGTATATGGCTCGATTGGGTTGGTTTATTCAGTGATTTCACCCTTGATCACCATCTTCTGCTGCCTCAATTTCACCTTAAGTCTCCTTTCCTATAAGTATAAGCTTAGGTATTCTAAGGGCGTCAAAACAGATTCACAGACAAACGGCATTTTATATTCGATAGCATTACGACAGCTGTATGCCGGTATTTACAGTTTAGAGATTTTCTTGATTGGTTTATTCTCAATTGTGAAGGACACCAACGGTAACAGGCCTTGCATTCTGCTAGCGGCCATTATGTTGATTGTTTTGCTTGCCACTGTCAAGATGCACATGAACATCAACAAAGAGTATGACCCCCAACTCAACGACGTGCCGTTGGAGCTATTTAAGGACCTGGACCAAGACGAAAGCCGTTCTGCAGACACTGTGGAGGCGGAAGCTCACCATCTGGAATATTTGCACCCATCATTCATGTTTGACCCACGCCAGCAATTCATTTGGATCCCCAAGGATGCATTCGGCTACTACCTACATGAGAAACGCAGCCTAGAAGACAGTGGCCTACTAGTGTTTGCAGACGGCTGTGAGATAGACCACCACTTGAAATTGAAGCTCTCTCGTCCTCCGCCCGAATACTCAATGCTGAACGCCCAATAGACGCCCACTACGCAACCACTCTTCATGACTGAATGACAGGCGCCAAGTGAGAGAGCACCCATCCCGCCTTGCTGAAAACAAACAACTAAGCCCACCAACCGTGCCCCTGGCCTAATTTAGCCCCGACACCATCGAACAAAGCCCCTCTCTCTCGAAACCAGCCATTCTCGTTTCACCTCAACCCACTAGTTCCAGGCTTTCCACCGCTGTCAACAACCCCAAATTTATTTTTGCTACCTGCTGCTGCCGGCCCGGCACCAACACCCACCTCAACCCCATGCCACACCATGAAGTCTATACCGTGGAACTATCATCTGCGTCAGAATACCGTCCCAAGCTGCTCAACTCTCCTTGTCACTGGCCGGCTCTTCACATTAGGCTGCTAAAATTAGCCAACCAAGGCTTATACGCGTCCCAAACAGGCAACCAGATCTTGGCTGTGCACGGTGTCACCCCAAGGAGGCTGGTTTGTGGGTTTGGGCCATTCTCTTGTTCTGCTTTTGTTTGTGAAGAGGGTGTCAGGGTATATAAGGAGGGGATGTGCTGGATAGAGGCCTAGGAAGAGGACGGTAGAGCAGCGGGAGGAGCAAGGGTCGAGGAGTCCAAGAAAGCACGCAGAAAACCGTTTGGCACGCCACGAGAACAAGATTGGACAAGACTGAACAAGATTGATGATGAATTTCAAGAAAGCGCTTTACTCCAGTATCCTGCTAGCGTCGATTGCAGCAGCACAGAATGCCCAGAACACGGTAACACAGAACACATTGACGTCGGTGACGACTGGCTCCTCGGAGACTACAAGTACAGCCACCAGCAGCACCAGCTGTAACCCATTGAGCTCGTCCTCGTGCTCTGCAGACCCAGCATTAGCAACGTCTATAGACTTAGACTTTTCGTCAGCAGAAAGCGAGTATTTCTCTATCTACAGAAGCTCTGGTGAGATAGGGTATTCCAGCGATGACGGTATTAGTTTGACACTGGCTAAAAGATTCGATAACCCATCTTTAGTGTCTAATTTTTACATGATGTTTGGTAAAGTTGAAGTGTTATTGAAGGCAGCCAACGGTACCGGAATTATTTCTTCATTTTACTTGCAATCAGATGACTTAGATGAGATTGACCTTGAGTGGTTCGGTGGTGATGGCTATGAAGTGCAGTCTAATTTCTTCTCCAAGGGCAATACAACCACCTATGACAGAGGTGAGTACCATCAAATGTCTGATCCAAGAACAGCCTTTCATAATTACACCATCGAATGGACAGAGGAGTCCTTGACCTGGTATTTGGACGGAACTGCTCTCAGAACATTGTCAAACGACACTTCCTCTGGCTATCCACAGACTCCAATGAAAATCTACTTTGGTATTTGGGCTGGCGGTGATTCTTCCAACTCTGAGGGAACAATTGAATGGGCTGGCGGTGAGACTGATTACGCAGATGCTCCATTCACAATGTACGTTAAGCAATTAGTGGTTAGTGATTATTCAACTGGTTCTTCGTACTCATACGGTGACAAGACGGGTGACTGGACCTCTATCGTTTCCGACGATGGTGAAGTGAACGGTAGAAAATCTGAAGCCGACTCTGAGTTTGCTGCTCTTGTCTCAGGTGAAGACATTTCATCCGAATCTTCTTCGTCTTCTGCTTCGACGGTTTCTACATTTTCGTCCGCCTCCACTTCAAGCGGCGTCTCTTCGACTGCTCACAAAGCAAGCACGGCATCTGGTTCCAGCATATCTGCAGTTTCCAACTCCACGTCCAGTATTGGCTCAACGACATTGACAACAAAGACGAGATCGGTTTCTGGTTCCGCTAGTTCCAGCTCAGCGTCAACCCACAGTTCATCGTCGATTTCTTCTGTGTCCTCCACCGGTAACGGTGCTCTCCAAACTACGCCGGGTGCTGCTTCCCTCATATCCGCTCTACTATTTGCAATCTCACTATTCTAGTCACTTCCACAAAAACGCTTCCTTGTACACTAATTCTCCTGTTTATTCCCCCTTCCTTCCCTTTCTTTTCTTCCCCTCTCCATATACCTCAGTCTTAGTGTTATCCGACACCATGTAGAACACCTGGCTGCTTTTTCTAATCAAATAGATCCTTATATCCTATCCTACCTGTTCATCACCACCAAAGGATGCCTGCGGTAGACCAGCCGCCTCTGTTTTTGATTACATAAGCCAGTACGTCATGCCGCACAGCCCGCAAACTAGTTACCTAATACCGTACGTCATCAAGAACAGCTCCCAAGGCAACTTAGCTAATACCGTACGTCATTGTGCACAGCCTGAAAAGAAAATTTTTCTTTTTTTAAAAGTGAAGAATAAAAAGACATTTAATTCACACAACTAGTGGACACTCTGAGGGACGGGATATCAGTGAATATCGTAGGATAGACGTTTGGAAGAGCATCATAAGATTACGCAAGATGGCTAGAGAAGACGTTAAAGACAAGAAGAGAAAGTACGAGGGCTCAGAGGAGGTCTCTGGGCACAAATTGAAGAAGGAGAAGAAGGAGAAGAAGGAGAAGAAGGAGAAGAAGGACAAGAGGGAGAAGAAGGACAAGAAGGACAAGAAGGATAAGAAGGACAAGAAGGAGAAAAAGGAGAAGAATGAATCAACCGAGTCTGTTGAAACAGCCTCCAGAAAGTACCAAGACGCCAGCTCCACCTCCCAATCAGATATTGATGCGTTCTTGAGCGAGAATGAGATCAAAATTGAAGACCCATCAGATAACTCGTCGGTCAAGCCAGCTTTGACTTTTGCATCCTTAGGCGACCAGATTGACTCCAAGATTATGAAAGCCATCTCAAAATTCCCAAAGCCAACACCAATCCAGTCGGTGTCCTGGCCTTACTTGATCAACGGTAACGACGTTGTGGGTGTCGCAGAAACCGGTTCCGGTAAAACCTTTGCTTTCGGTGTTCCTGCTATTGACCATATTTTGAAGTCTAGTAACTCTAAGGACTTAAGAGTTCTCGCCATCTCGCCAACCAGAGAGTTGGCAACCCAGATCTATGACAATTTGAAAGAATTAACAGACGCTGCCGGTTTGCACTGTACCTGTGTGTACGGTGGTGTCTCAAAGGATGAACAGAGAGCTTCTATCAAGAAATCCCAATGTGTGATTGCCACACCAGGTAGACTGATTGATTTGTTAGACGAAGGTTCCATCAGCTTGAGTAAAATTGACTACTTGATTTTAGATGAGGCAGATAGAATGCTGGAGAAAGGTTTTGAAGAGGATATTAAGAAGATCATCGGAAGTACCAACTCCAAGAGACAGACCTTGATGTTCACTGCCACCTGGCCAAAAGAGGTGAGAGAGTTGGCTTCAAGTTTCATGAAATCGCCAATCAAAGTTACCATCGGTAACAGAGAGGAATTGACTGCCAACAAGAGAATCACGCAGATTGTGGAAGTTATTGACCAGAGAGATAAAGAAAAGAAGCTACTTCAATTATTGAACAAGTACCAATCTGGTGCTAAATCCAATGACAAAGTGCTAATCTTTGCGTTGTACAAGAAGGAGGCGTCAAGAGTTGAGAGAACATTGAACTACAAGGGCTACCAAGTGGCTGCACTTCACGGTGACCTATCTCAAGCTCAAAGACACCAGGCCTTGGACTCTTTCAAGAAGGGTGAGTGTAACTTGATGTTGGCCACCGATGTGGCTGCTAGAGGTTTGGATATTCCAAACGTGAAGACTGTTATCAACTTGACTTTCCCATTGACCATTGAAGATTACGTTCACAGAATCGGTAGAACAGGTAGAGCCGGTCAAACGGGTGTCGCCCACACTCTGTTCACCGAGCAGGAGAAGCACTTGTCAGGAGCCTTGATGAACGTGTTAAGAGGTGGTAACCAAGAGGTTCCAGAGGAGCTACTGAAATTCGGTTCGCATACTAAGAAGAAGGAGCACAGTGCCTATGGTGCTTTCTTCAAAAACGTTGATATGAACAAGAAGGCTAAGAAGATCACCTTTGACTAAACTAATCCTTTACATGTGTACAGTACAATAATCCAACTAGAGTCATACTTAATCTACAGGAGATGCAATAATGTAGTCAGGCTTCATCTACAGCAGATGCAATAATGTATGTAGTCAGGCTTCATCTACAGGAAATGCTATAATGTAGTCATACTTAATCTAATAGTGTGTGTGGTATCAAACCTTTAATGTATTAAATGTATTCAATGCAGTATTATACAGGCGAAAGCCGCCATCAGATGGTGTAGTTGACAATCAACTTACAACAAGAAAGCACCGGCAGCCATAGCAACGGCACCTGCAGCGTAGTAGGAGCCAAAACCAGCAGCACCAGCCTCGTAGGTGGTGATGGAGGAAGAGTTGGCGTATGGGCAGTCAGTGACGGTAGAAGCACAAGAGTAGATGGTCTCCAAGTCAGTGGAGTAAGCAGTCTCGGTCTTGACAGAGGAAGCAGCTAAAGCAGAGGCAGCAAAGAATAAGGTGGCGACGGAAAATTGCATTGTGGAGTGAAAAGTGTAACGAGCGTGTGTGGAACTGGTTGATTGTTGGTTGGCCAACGTCTCTTTTACCAAACTCTCTCTTTCTCCACCTCCTAAGCCATGGACTCTCGCAGGTATTTATACACCCCTCTCCGTGCCACCAACTGCTACCCTGCCCGGGCCCAGATCTCAGCATTCCACTTTTCAACAATAGAACCAAAAACAAACAAGCAACAATGTCCTCGGCCAGCCAAACCAAAACAAACACCGCGTTCCAAGTGTTATTGTTTACCATGCAAAGACACGGTTGATGAATAGAAGGAGGAGCATTGCGGACTGATGAATGGGTGGAGGGTGGAGGGTGGAGGCCCAGTTTGCCTGAGCAAATGGGTCTCCGCTCACCACTTTTTTCATCCAGACACTACAACCACTAGAGACAACACTGAGGCATGTTCGAGCCCCACAGTGTGTAGTGGAAGCTGTACAGGCAGTAGATAGCGTCGTACGAGCGTGTGCCAATTGGTGGTTTCCTATTGTCGTGAGTAGGCCGTCTGGCGTTCCATATATAGAAACAGTCGTCACCTTTGGTCTCCTGGACACACGCAGTTTGACATAGTCGTCACCTCTGAGTCTCCGAGAAACACGCACTTTGGCACAGTCCACCTGCCCACATCCTGGCTTGTGTACACTATTACAAAGTACTCAAACACTCAAACACACTAAAGCGTCTGCCAACCGCCAATATCGATCTGGGACTCTAGCTTTCTGGCGATCTGGTTCATCACATTATGCTCTAACCACACGTGCCTGATGAACTCATTGTACCTCGTCGTGGAGAGGTGCAAGTCGTGGCCCCTCTTGGAGTCCTCGTCACTCTCTCCGTAGTCGTCCAAGTACGGACTCTCAAAGAATGATCCCTTGTCCTTGTTCAACAAAAGAATGCAGTTGCTTCTCAAAACTAAAAAGATTCCAAAGCCCCCATTGATACACTGCCATCTAGAGTGCGTGGTACATGACCCTAGATTGTCTCCATAGTTCGTTGTTTGCATGTCAAGTATGCTGGCACAAAACAGACATATCGCCGGGTCCTGTGGCTTTTTCTCTAGGCTATTCAAGCAGTGGGTGAAAAACCTATTCATCTGCGTTGGCAAAGAGATCAGCTTCACCTGGCCCGGGAACGCAATCTTTCCATCACGCAATTTCGCCTTTCTCTCAATAGTTAAGCGGAAGTCTTCTGGATCAAAGCTCATGACAACCTCATCAATGCTAGGTAAATTCAGCACCCTGCAGATCTTGTCACATTCCTTCTCATCGAGCAGCTCATCAAACGAAACCTCGTTCAACAGTGTGTCATCCGCAAACCTAATATGGCAGTAAATCAAACATCTTCTCAAAAAAGGTGTAATCAATCTGACAAGCATGGCGTATACAGCATGGGCAATGTTCAAGTCAAAAGTCTCGTAATTCGTAGAATCAACAAAGCACCTACCAATTTGTTGTAGTGCCGCATCACATCTTGACTTTTCACCCAAATGAACCAGCAATTGAAAATCTAAGAATTCCTTGCCGTTCTCAAGCATAGAAAACACTTTAAACAAGGACTGCTTCAAATGCTTGCTATAACACGCATACAGCAAGCTGTGGAAGTTCAACCCAATGCCTTTGATCTCCTCGGCACCAACTAATAACTTGAAATAGTCCTCACCGTCAAGTAATAAATCGTCGTCATCAAATATATTCTTCAGCAACCCAATGAGTCTTTCGGGATAAGTTAGAAACCCTTTATTGTACTCACTGGATGTGGATGTTGTCGCCTCGGTGCACCTGATAACCTCTCTTTGCTGGCACCAAACCCTCAAGGATGTAACTGATTGGTTGGAAATCTGCGATATAACTAAAGGAATACCACAACCGCTGGAACTATAGGGCGCCCCACGTAATGAAATTTCAATGGATTCAATAGTTTTACTGATAATAGCACTCAATCCATCAAATGGTAGAGAAAAAACAGATAATAGGCTCAAGGAATGGTTCAATGCCATGAAGTTCCTAGAGTTTATGTCGATCGAGTTATCATCTCTAATAAACCATCTACTGGGCTTCACTTTAGATTTGACACTGCTAACTAACTCGTTCTTAATAATCTCCAAATGAGAAACTGTATCCGTTCCGATAATGCTATCCAAACTGACTGCGGTTGCTTGGAAGTTTCTCAGAGGCGTGAGTTTCTCCCGCAGTGATTCACTGTTAACGGTATAGTTTATGGGCACAAATACATTGTTAACAGCCTTACACAAGGGGCATAGAAACTCCTGCAATTTGGTGTCCTCTGGAATTGTTCTCGTTATCTGACTTGTTTGTCTGGCTTTGATGGATTTGATATAACTAATATAACAATTGAAATGCATTCCATGACAACAACTGGATATTATTGTTTGATTGTCGCTGGTGTGATCCAAATCATTCGGGAATCCTGGACCAATGACTGCATCATGTTCGATCTTCTCTAAGAATTCATCAACCTCGGTGTTTCTTTTAACTGGCTCTTCATCCAAATTAGGAGACCCATTGAAGGCTTTGTAGAACCAATACTTATCGCCGGTTGGTACAGATCTGAACTCATTGCTCTGGGAGATATGACTGATTATACCGAAAGGTTCGTCCTCGTCCGAAGGAGCCATCTGACACAAAATACAGTGCTCATCAGGGAATTTCCAACCGTTGTCCTCTAAAATCTCATCCTCGATGTCAACGTCCATCAAATCACTATTTTCCAGCATGTAGTTCTCGGCAAATTTCTGTTGCTGTTTCTTAAACTTTGCCAATATTCTGTCTTTCTTCTTTTTGGACAGCTTCTTTTTCTTCTCAGATTGTTCGTCAGTCTTGTGTGAGTTATCTTGCAAAGATGCCAGGATCTCATCAAAGTCATGAATCATAGTTGCGGTGATCTTGGAATCAAAAGAAAAGAAATCAAAGATCAATCTGAGAATCTCTTTTATTTTGGAATGAGAATCCACAAATGCATTGTTTAACAATACGAGATAGAGATTTTCCGGGATTTTGGATGTTCTGATATAGACACCTATAAAATCACTTGAATTTGGCAACTTAATAGCAATGTGGAGTAAAGCAAGCACTAGATCAAGTAAGCTGTCGACAGATGCCTTAGACTTGACAGTCAATTCATCAATACAAAAACCCAACGTGCTTTCAATGACCTTTATAAATGGCTTGGTACAAGTAATTCTAATAAGATCACTGAATGGACTCTTATCCCAATCAATATGTCTTGGATTGATAAAACATTCCAAAGGTTTGAGGTCATTTTTCTTAGCATTTCTTTCTTTCAGCACCTTGATGCAGTCTTCTCTCTTATTGGCAGAGTAATGAATGTAATAAGGATCAACCTCGTCAAAAAGCTCATCCTTTAATCTATAAGTCTTGGCCTCTTTGGACGTGGATGCATTACCGTTGATCTCTTCCACACATTCACAAAACACAATAAAAAACCTTCTCTCCGAAGCGATATTTTCAGAAATATCTTGCACCATATGTGAGTAGGTCAAAGGCTTGAAACAAAGGCTCTGTATTATTTCTCTTTTGATTCTAGCATCACCAATTTCAGTCATAGGCTTTTTGTGTAGGTGTAGATCCTCATTGAAGATGTTTATCAAAAACAAAATGAATTCTTCAGCCATCTCTTGGACATGGTCGGAGTAGTCAGACTGATCATATATGCCCTCGCACCATTCAACCAACTTCCATCGATCAATAATGCTAGACATAACCAAAGAAGGTTGTTCATAAGAGCAGTAAACTTGAGTGAGGAATAAATCTCTCAAATAACCGAACTCTCTAATTCCAGAATATCTATAAATATTCATCTGTGTTTTAATACTCAAACCATTTCTAACCCAAAGTCCAACTTTTATCTGGGAAAGTAGCACAATAGTTCTTAGGGGAAAGTCAAATATTGCCTTCACACCATCATCAATCAAGCATCCAATCCCTGTGTTACTATTCATGACATCCGTTTCTCGTGAGACCATATCAAAAATTTGTTTTAGTCTTTCGGGGGAGTCCAAGGAACAATCTGCTTCAAATAAGTAGGACAACATGGAATTGAGAGGATGCAAAAAACTAACTCTATCTCTGAGAACATCAAAATGAACATATCTACCTCTAATTCCACAGATAATCTTATCTCTAAACTCTACTGTGGGTTCACAATCATCTATCATTTTTGAGCTGCCGTTAGTCCCTTCGCATGTTACTGTTGGTTCAAAAAAGGAGATTCTTAGCAGTGACTGAATCACCATTTGAAATAACTGATCTGTTACATATCCCGCATCTGTTTGTAGATCCTTAACCTGAATCTTATTCAATGATTTTGCAATATTTTCTGAAAAATGGGATATCACAGACATACCATTAAAATATAGCCCATAGTCTGTTGTCTCATATTCCACATGGTTTGATGATTCTCTTTTTATTGTTGGCTTTCCTTGGAACAAGGATAATATGCTAACAAACATTTTAAAGTATCCAGAGCAAGAAAATAAATTCAATTTCTCCGGAGTTCTAGTAACAAGGTATGTTAGATCTAAAAACACATGACCCCACTTTCTGTTTTTCAATGACGAGTACATTATTGAGTTTTGGTTATGCATGTGTACGATTTTCTGATTATGTGTCACTTGGCCATATCTCAAATAGCTGTCAACCATTCTTAAAATCTTGAAGGCATCGCCATGTTTCATGATCATAGAACAAGTGGATGGACATGTGAACACTTGAGTCGTTAAAAATGGAAGCACAGAAAACTCTGGCTCACGATCAACTGAAAGAAACAATGCAAATAAATCCTCGTAGATGTCAATAAATTGGGCAGCCTGAAGGTGTCTGTACTTTACATTATTAACAAGTAAAGGATTGTAGATATCATGTAGTTTGTTTCTTGTGACGCTACTAAACCTAATGTCAAAGTAGAGTAAGTATTGAAGTCTTGATGCGGCAAACAAGTATGAGCTGAGATTAGGTAAATTTATGCTGTGATCTTCGTATTCACACTCCAATTTGATACTGTCGGGTATTTCCCATTTTAAATCCTTTCCTATAATGTCCGATTGAAAAGGGATATATCTCAGGGATTCCGGAGATAGAAAGACAGAATCTTTGCTCACTGGGACAGGGTCATTGGAGTACCCCTTAATATATTTCCTCAAAAATGCAGTGGCTATAGTATCTCTAAGTTTGATGTTATTTTTCACGATATTTGACTGGAGCAAATCAAAAATCAACACGATGATATCGTCACACATCTCCTCTTTGAACACATCCCTACAGCTTCTTATGCAAGCTGTTAGTCCCGTAGAGCAGAGAACTTCTTGTTTTTTCAGCAGAAAGTTGATATCCTCCGAGATCATGACAATTGCTTTACCGTACTGGTTGCATCTGTTCACTATCATTTCTGCGAATTCTGTCACTTTTCCCGTGGTGAACCGGACTCTTTGAACGGCGTCTCTGTACTGGTGGATCTGATCGTTAAACAGCATCAATGCAAATTTCGACGAGTTGTCGTCGTAGGAGTAATACTTGCTGTAGTCCAATGAAGATGCGGCGGAGAAGTTGTACACGTCTTCGGCGGTTTTGGGCGTCACCAATACCGGTGTGCAATGTGACATGAAGTCTATGACAAAGTCCAGCAGCACGGCGATGACCTGGTACGACTGGCAGAGCTGGTCCGGCGATAGCTCACACCCCACGTCCACGTTCAAGTAGTCACAGTTCGGGTCTTTGTACGCCTCGGGGTCTCCGCAGTCACAGAACCCCGAGTTATCTCTGTTGATGATTCCCCTGTGCACCTGGTGCCCGATGTGTCTGCTGGGCTGGAAGCAGAAGGAGCAGAGTGCACACGTCTCGTCAAACCCACACGTCAGGCACCGGTAGCACGTCTCTCCCTTCTGGAACTTCCACCCACACACCCTCCCACTGTGGTTGTGGTTCTGTTCGTCCAGCGTCAGGTCTCCAGGCGCCAGCCCCAGCAGTCTGCACACCGTCTCCCGAAGAGCCTGTCTCGCCCGCCCACTGTACTTGAAGCTGTGTGTCTTTGGCAGCCTCACAAGAAACTGTCTCAGCTGCCCCCGGCACGACTCCCTGTACGACTGCATTCTCTGTCTGTCTCTCTCTTCTGGGCCTCCTATCCTGACTCTCTGCACTCCCCCTGCCCTGCCCTGGCCCTTCATCACCTCTTCTTCTCTTCGTCTTGATGTGTTGACCCGCCCTTGAAGGTGGTGTTTGCCACTGGCTGCGCCACAGCAGACGGGCACAGCAAGCGGCGCGTGGCGCAGCGAGGCGCCTCGCCGCCCTGCGTGGGGTGGCGCATGCGGTGGCGCATGCGATTTGCCCCTTGGTGGCGCATCGCCCGCCCAACGGCCAACTCCTGGACAAAGATGGACCCTTGCAGGCCTTTGCCACTGAAGAGGTGGAGAAGAGCAGCAAGACAGAGCGTGACACAGCGTAGACACTCAGCAAGTACAGGTTGCGGGCTTGACAGACCATTTGAGCAGAATTGCGCAAGAATGGGCCAGACAGCTGGAGAGCAGAGCGGGCCTGTGGGACCGATGGATTTGTCATACGCTACACAGGAGGCTCTGGGAGAGATTCCCAAGCAGGAGTACAGGGGGAACACAAAGCACGTCAGGACAGCAGTCCACAGATTGTTGTATGCGCAGTTGTCGTCTGGTGGAGCCCACTATCCGCTGCTGTTTCCCGGAGTGGCAGTGTCGGCGGACTTCCCTCGCAATAGCCAGGAGGCGATCAAGGGCCCGTTTGAGTCGGCTGCAGCCAAGGGAAGGTTCTATGATGCACAGAAAAAGTCAAGAAACAGAGCACATAAGGGAAGAATCTGTGCACACCAGATCCCAGACGGCGAGCCGGTGTACAACTGCTACGATTGCGGTGTCGACCCAACGTGTTGTATGTGCGCAGACTGCTTCAACAGAGACGAGCACTCGGACCATAATGTGGGAGTCCACTCATCCCACGGAGGAGCAATCTGCGACTGTGGTGACTTGAGCTCATGGAAAACACCCTTGAATTGCCTAGCAAACTCAAAGTCAGAGGAATATTCAATCTCTGATTTGCCGCAAGATTTGAGAAACAACATCAAAGACGTGATTAAAGGGGCTCTTGATTTCTTACTAGACTTCCAACTGAGCAATGTCATGACTTTGTCGTATATCGAAGAGCAGATTTCCTCGGGATCCAGTCGAAAAGAGTTGATCTACGAAATCATACAAGTGCAAGAACAGCATGATTGCTCTGGAAAAGCTGATGAATACGTTTTGCTAGCCTGGAACGACGAATTCCATAATTGGCAGGACGCAATGTTCTGCTTGTCAAAATGTCTTAATGAAGATTACTACAGCGCTCAGATTAAGTGCAAGGAAATTGCTAACAAAGTTGATTCAAGAGGTGTGGCTGAAGTGATGAGAGCAAAGCTCTTAGACAAGTTAATACCGCCTTTGACGCGTCTTCATGCCCATCAAAATGGATCCAACGGCGGTCTAACTGGTAGTATTGTAACTGTGAATACTTGGAATAAATTCGCCATAGTTGAAGAAATCATAAATTGGCTAGATACTATGAACAAGCATCCAGATATCAGAATTGCAGAGCTTTCAAAGAGCATGTTTGGATCTTGCTTATTAGAGAAATACACAACCAGATTGCCACAAATGAAACGCAATGACCTGATATATGATCCTAATAAAAATACAGTGGGCTTACTGACGAAGGATCATAAAATATCAAATTCATCAATCAAAACAATCTCTGCCCCAGAACACATTTCATTGAAGGATTTCCATAATTTAGGTTTACGCAGTTTTGAGTCTGATTTATTTGAAGCTCAAAAGTATGCACAAACCACCAGATTACAAATGTTGTTTTATTTGGAGCCAAGATATTGGAAATCTTTGAGAAAAAAGCTTAGAAGCTTTGTGACTTCAACCTTGACGAGTAACCCGGAGTCAAGAATCGTGTTTGCTCAGCAAATAATGGAAATCCTACCATCTTTGGAGCACATGAACAATTATGTTGACAGGGAATGGAATTTAACAATGTTAGATAATTACAGGTTGCAAGTGTATCACGACCCTAAGATTGGAACAATACTGTTGAAAAATGGCGGCTTGAAAAACCTTTTCAAGAGTTGTTTGAATGTCCTCGAAGCACAGTCAGATCACATTCGCTCATTTAGAAAGGCTGATAGCTCTTTTGCCTGGAAAGATGCAAGACTAGGAGAAGTTGAAAGAAACGTGGTGAAGAATTTGCAAGTAATTTTGAGCTATATTGAAACTGGGTCTGAAGAGCTGTTTAAAAGTGAATATATAATTCATATGATCATGATTATGCAATTGTTTCACAGAAGTTATTTTGTCACAAGAAGAACTGGAAATCATATCGAACACGAAAACTTTGCATTCATTCCACACTATAACTACGCGTCCGATATGTACCAGATAACCAGAAACTTGGGACAAATTGTGGCCGGTGTCAAGAAAAGATCTGTTTTGATTGAGAATGCAATCTCGATTTTAAATACTTATATCTCTTTGGATAAAAGAACCACTGATGAAGATTCCCTAGTGAGCCATGCTGTATCTTCTGACCCATCAACATTTCTCAATCCATTGCACTCAATGTTGGCTGAAATTATGTCAAACTACAAGTACTTTAATGTTTCTCTCTTGAAACGTACTGTTGAATACGTTGATACCACGAAAGATGAGGTTCACCTGCATGACGGCTGTATAGATGAGCTTTACATTTCAAACGACGTTTTACAATCCTTTGTGTTGAAAGCTCAAATTGATTCTGGTTTTTGGGTTAGAAATGGTGGAGAAGTTATCAGGGAAGTGTTTTGTCAGAAGATGCACTTCAACACTGAAGGTGATTTATATTTAAATCAGATATCAGTTATCATGGAACCTGATTTTAAGAGATCAATAGGGAATACTTTAAAGACTTTTGAGGTTCTAGATTGCTTTAATGATAAAGGCCTGGATCTTCAGGAGACCGTGTATGAAGAGGATCGTATCTATCCGATGTTGATGGACCTCTTTCAATATTTCTATGTTCTATTGACCTTCAGAGTTCCATTTGATTCTAATTTAAAGAGGGATGATTTAGAGTATTTGAGCACTAGGAATTTCCTTTCTTATGCACTCGCAGCCCAGCCAATGAAATACTCGGAAATAAGTCGAATCTATGATAATTTGCCTTTCTTTACTGATGCATTTAATGAGATCTCAACATACATCCCGCCGTCAGGTGTTACGGATTATGGCCGTTACGCATTGCGTGATGAAGTCTACGAAACTTTAGATTTCATCAATGTTTCGAATGTATACGTGCCCATTGACGATGTTGAAGCGTCTTTATTTAAGCATCTTGCTAGAATTCGAAAGTCCAAACCAGAAGATATCGTGCTATACCCTAAAATTTATAAATTGAATGAAAAAGACTTGTCCACTTTCAAGCCTATTTCAGACATGATGAGGACACATGCATTTGCGAAGGTTATTTACAAGTCGTTGTCCTTTGCTATCAATTCTGAGAATGACACTTTCCTGCCGATTCTTTTGCATTTGGTTCATGCTATTATACTGGATGATGACATGAGCAGTGGGGATGATGGACATGGTCTGTCTGCATTCATTGACATCCCTTTGAGCAATTTGTTGTTATCCTTGATTCAAAAGGAGGATATTTCAAAGACAGTTATTAAGAAAGCTTCCTGCATATTAGATCTCTTATTGCTTAAAGATGATGATGTTTTGCAGTCCTTGATTGACTGTTTTGGCGAAGCTCATATCGATGATTTCAAGAAATCTAAACATGGTAAGACTTTTGAGACCAAAAAAGAAAGAGCTAAGCGGTTAGCTTTAAAGAGACAGCAAAAGATCTTGAAGAAGATGAACAACCAGCAACAGCAATTTATGAAAAAAAACAAAGAATACTTTAAAGATAATCTGGAGCAGGTTGAAATTGCACAGAGCTTGAAAGCGAAATTGAATGAAGAAGAAGAGAAAGAAGATAGAACTTGTATTCTGTGTAGAAACCCAGAGAACTATAAAGAGATTTTCGGGTTACCTGCTCTCATTTCATCCTCACCTGTGTTCTGGAAGATTCCGACTGTCAATTTAAAAGTCCCAGAAATGATGATTCCAGGTTTTGGTTCAAACGACACAAATGGAGATAGTACTTTCAAGAATTTGAGAAACGAATGTTTTGGAAGTTCGATTGCAAAAAGCAGACCTGTTATAACCAGTTGTTCACATGGAATGCACTATAACTGTTTTATGAATATGCTAAAGGAAACCAAGAGCAACATGAACTGCTTTTCCTGTCCGCTTTGCAAGACTTTTTGCAATGCATTTATTCCTTCTGTGAAGTCACCTAAATTTAACGTTTATATTGATGGATATATGAGAGCGGAACGCTGGGAAGATATCTACAATCAAGAGGAAGTTGATAATTGCTCTGATTTAAGTAGCATAGTGTTCAACAGGTCATTTTTTCATATACTTTCTGACAAAACCTCAAGTGTTCACAAGACTATTGTGAAACAAGTTTCGGCTATCATTAATGATAGTGCTGTTTTCGATATCCCTCAGCTTGGCACTGGGATTCCAAAAAGGCACTTACTTCCGCTGTTGATAGGAAATACTATAGATATGCTTCAAATTGCAAGCAGAGCCGATAGTAAGGTGCCAGAGCTATCTGAAAGAGACATAGAGCTACTCAGAGGGTTGCTGCATAGTCGGATAATGTTGGATTGCACTCCGAAATCAAAGAGAGAAGAGTCTTTTGATCTGGGACTGTTCTACAGTACCAACGATTTGGGTTTTGTCTCCGAGATTATGATGCTCTATTTACAAGGAAAGGAGGCTTTGGAAGTTATTTTGAGGGTTGTTTCTTCTAAATGGCTAACGCGTGCAGTTTGCTCTGTCTTGCTGAGACGTTGTTGTAACGAGAAGAATTTGAAGCTTGATTCTATATTGGATGTTGTTGAGATTGATTTCAAACATGGAGTCGAGGACACTGTGAAAGCAGATCTATCTACACTATTGAGGCAATGTGCCTCGAGTCTGTTCAAGACGACTGCTACTGCTGTGGAGCCTATGTGGTGGGGTGGCGAGATGACGGAAGTAACCTACAAAATTTTGGCTAATATATACCATAACTACATGCAACAGTTTGCATTGTTGAAGCAATTGTTGAACATTGAGGAAGGGGACCCGGAGAGTCTTGACTCCTTGATTGCTAAGGCGACAGATGTGGATGCCCTAGAGTACAGAGTTGCTTCTGAGATCATCGCGGAGAGCTATAATACCAAGACTAGAGCAGAATCCTTAGTATTGGATTTCCCGTCTAAGGTGCATTTGGACAAGTTGCCACTCAAACTATCTGATTTGTCCAAGGAGAAGAAGTTGACTAACGATAAGTGCACCAACCTCGTGACCTGTCTTATGTGTGGATGTGTAGTGAAGGACCGGCAGCTGCACATTGACAACTGCGAGATGACTGGCAGGTACTACGGCATATTCTTCTCGCCATTGAAGAACCTTCTGCACATCCAATTTGGCCACTCCAACTCCAGTGCCATCTTTGGAAGAAAGGTGCCGGCCGGGCTCTCTGTGAGCTTTGGGTCTCCGTACTTGAACAAGCACGGAGAGGCTGCGGGTGGCTTGGTTGGGTACGGAGACGCCGGAACTTTGGAAAAGGCGAGATTCGAGTATATCAACCAGATCTGGCTTAACCAGAGCATGTTTGCCACGGCGTGCACCGACGTGTACGCACACATGTCGAGCAGAGCAAGAACGCTGTGGGACCCGATGGCTGCGTTCTTCAACGGGCAGGTTGGCGCTACACGGGGCGGCGGGACCCCAGCAGCAGCCGGCATGGAGATGTTTGTGGATCGGACGGATGATGACGACTCGCTAGCTGGCGACCCCGACGAGGAGGAGGAGGAGCAGGACCGCTTCGGCCTCACCGAGGACAGAGAGATGCGCATCATGCAGCA
Source organism: Ambrosiozyma maleeae (nom. inval.) (assembly GCA_003706635.2). Taxonomy (NCBI): domain Eukaryota; kingdom Fungi; phylum Ascomycota; class Pichiomycetes; order Pichiales; family Pichiaceae; genus Ambrosiozyma; species Ambrosiozyma maleeae (nom. inval.). The sequence goes on from PPLV02000001.1 coordinate 96,048, forward strand.
GCTGGGCATCACCGACATGGTTCTGGACCTCGATGACCGTGGCCTGGGGCTGCGTGGCGGCCCCACCGACACGTCTGACGAGTCCGACGACGCTCTTGACGTCTGATACTCGGGCTACGTACCACTAGTTATAGCAATACACGACGCTTCCACTCACCAGCAGTAATTCGGCGTAGGGCCCTGCTGCGCGCGGCGCGCGGCTGTGCGTCCAAAAGGCCCTGCGGCTCAGCGGCGGCCAGCCACGCACCTGCGCCACACAGCGTGGCGCGGCCAATCAGCGTCGTTCAAAAGAGCGCCAGTCGACACCGAAAATTTTTCCCCCAGAGACGGCCTCACAGGCCTCTGAGGCAGAGAGTGGAGGGCCTTCCTTTCTATGGCGGGAGAGGAGAGGCAAGAGGGTAGATAGTGGTGAAGAGAGAGAGAAGAGGAGGGTGGAGGCATTGGAGGGCTGTGAGAGAGAAAGAGGGAGCCAGAGCCAGTACTACACCACTACACACAGCACAGTCAAGATGAGCTTCAACACTGCTATTGTCAACACATTCTTCAAGAGAAACTCGGTCTACGTTGCCACCGTCTTCACGGGTGCGTTCATCTTCCAAGGGTTCTTTGACGCCGGTGTCACCTCGTGGTACGAGAACAGAAACAAAGGCAAGCTATGGAAGGACGTGAAACTGACCTTGGGCGCCTCTGAGGAGGAGGAGGACGACGAGTAAGGCGGTCCGGCGGGCCACCAGCACACATCCATCTCTTTGCTCCAGGAACCAGGCTGGCTCACGGACACGGACACGTACGTGGAGGCCTATCCATCCCATTCAGCTCTCCAGACGCGCCCCACACTCCGTGACGACAGCCCGAGCTTAGATTGGCAGATGGACTCTGTGAGTCAGCGTCCTCCCACATGCACTATTTATTATTCTTATTATCATTATCATTCCTATCACATCTCCAGTCGGTTCCGAACAGTGTGTGCACCACTATCCCACGCTACACGAAAGATACGAGCCAGTTCAAAACAAATATATAATTTACAGTTTTATATTTATGTGTATATAAATAAATTAAAAGTCTCAGGAAACCACAGCAGTAGCGTTATAGAACCTCCATGATCTTGTCGTCGTCTTCGTCGGACTCGTCATCGCTGTGCATAGCGTCAACCTCGGCGTTGGAAGGCGCCTCGTCTCTCATTAGCATCTGCACTAGTCTGTCACACAGCTCGGTGATGAGCTCGTCCTCTTCCGGACACGTCTTGTGGAGCTCTCTGATGAGCGGGTACACGGATTTGCTTCTCAAATACTCTCTACCTGGTCTGGTGACACACAATAGCAACAAACTCTCGAGGTGGATGGCAATCAACTCCTTCAATGGCTCTGTTTGCTTGTCCTCTCCAAGCAACTGTAGCTCGTCCGGAAGATCAAAAATCTCCTCGTCGTCTAAACCTCTATTGTTGGCAAACGCAAATGGGCCTACTATGTAAGGCAACAAGTTGATCTTCTCGTCCTCTAGCAACTTCATGTGCTGGTCGGTGTCAAATAATGAGTTCTTGATGGTGGAGCACACACCCTCTCTTCTTGTCTTGGAATCGTACTTTTCCGTGAACACCAACAACTTGGAGATTGGAACAACGTGGTCGTACTCCTGCTCGTTGACAAAATAGTGTCTTCCTTTAGGAAATCTCGAGATGTCGGCAAAGAAATAGGAGAGATAGTCGTAGTTGGCACGGGCGTTCAAGGTTCTGTCCGATCCCTTCACAAAAAGATCCATTAAACAATCCAAAGCCTTGTTGGACTTGAACACCTCCTTGTTCTTCACCTCGATTTCAAAGTCAAATATAGATAGAATAGAGTCAGACTTGGCCAGGTTGGTCAATAGAATACACATCAAATCGGCGTTGGCGTTGTCGGTGTTGGTCATCTCGCTCAGCAAATGCTTGAGAAATGGCTCGTCTTTTACTATTAACGCTCTCAGCTCTAAATCGTCACATAGGTTGGCTAGAATCGTTAGGGCATCTGTGACAATCTTGGCCTTATTATCTCTTGTTAAAATCTTCAAATCCTTGATTGATCTGCAGTTGTCATATTTGAAAATCCCCTGTTGTGTGTTTGGACCAGCTGGCGAAAACTGAACCAAGTTCTCCAAAGCAATCTCCCTGATCGCAGCTTGTGGAGAGTGCAAAAATTCCACTAGTTCTTCAATCTCACTTGGCATTTTCTCGAGTCACTTTAGTTTACTAATCCTCCGTGTTCTCTTCCCACTTCAGTACCCTTTTAAATAAATGTCTATGCTGGTAGTTGGAAAAAATTGCTAAAAATACAGTATATATTGACAAGAAAATGGTTTTCTCTTGCAAAAAAAATTTTTCATAGAAAAAGTTGATAAAAAGCAGAAAGACCGTCTCTAGGGCGTTGTGGGGCAGAAGAATATCTTTGCTACTTTCACTTTCTGTGCACCTTTTTGTTTTTCAAGACAAAGTGGTCTTTTAGGATCTGTTTCAAAATTGCCCTGGAATTGCTGTCCTTGCTCATTTTTTCTCTGAGAGACTTCACTAGAGAGGTCAAATCGATTGGGCCATCTTGTAGCAAGTCGTCAATGTCCTCTTTAGTGATGGAATTGCCCACCTTGCCTGAGTCCAGAGGCGGGGTTTGTGACTTGGGCTTGGCGCTGGATTCTGACGACTCTGCAGGCGGAGCCTCTAGTTTTAGCTTGATTTTCTTCAATGGAGGTTCCTTGACATCCAAGGCAGACACGTTTCTCTTAATGGCAGTCTTTGGATTCCACTCTCCCTTTGGGAACTGTTTCAAAATCTCCTTGGTTGCCTTTAAAACAACAAAACCGTTAGGATTGGCAATTTTAACCGATATCTTGGCGTTGGCATTATTAGCAGCTGGTTTATTCTTCTTGGATTTGACCTTTTCGTCCTCGTCGTCCTCATCATACTCCTCGTCATCCAACCCAGGGGAATCCGACTTTTCTTTCTTGACCTTGTTGTCTTCGTCGTCCTCTTCGTCCTTGAGTTTCACCTCTTCCTCCTCTTCGTCCTCTAAATCACTCTCTGACAAGTACGGATTTTCTTCATCGTCAGTATCGTAAACTTCATTAATTGCGTTCTTTGCTAACGCAGTTCTTAGCTTCTTGCCCTCCTTATTGATCTTCTTCACCTCGAATAGGTCATCCATGTCGTCGTCTTCGTTGTCATCATGCTCAATAAGGTTGTTGGCTTTCAACATCTCCTTCTTCATCTTGCCCTCCACAAGCTTGTTTTCCTCATCGTTACCCTCCAAGATAGGAGCCTCCTCATCATCCTGGAATTCCTCATCGTAATCAATGTCTTCGTCATCAGATCTCTTTTCGCCGTCAGCAGCAGCATCCCCACGTCTAGAGTTGGTGGTTTTCATCTTTCTATATCTCAAATCCACTCTCTCACCTCTAATGGCTTCCTCCTGCATTCTCTTCATCAACCATCTCTGAGAAGAATTGCCTTCTCTCATCTTGGCTTCTGCCTCCTCCAACGTCAAAGTGGCATACTTATTTCTCACGGTGAACTTGTAAAACTTCTCAACAGGGATCAATTTGAAGCATTTGTTCACATTGTCCAGGACTAAGAGGCAGTAGTTTTCGTTATTGCCTGCTTCGTAATTACCGACCCAGGCCTGTTTGGCATCGTAATCTTCCAAGATCCACGGATAGAACTCTTCGTATCTTAATCTTCTCTTGTCCTCGTCATACACCTTTATTTGTCTTGTTTTCTTCTTCAATATCTGCTTTTTTGTCTTTCTGGCGCCTCCGTCCGGTGCAACCATCTGTAGATCCGCCTCTTTCTGCGCAAGCTTCCTGGCCTCTTCCTCCTTTTTTCTCTGTTGGTCCTCCCACTTCTTTTTCTCTTCTTCTGTCATTGCCTCCACTTCGATCTGCTCGTCAATCTGCTCGTCCGTCAGCTCCACAGGCGCACCCTCCTCAAATCCCTTTCTTTTCAGGTAGTCCTTTCTCAACTCCACCTTCACCTTCTCCTTGTTGTTGTCGTCCAGTCTTTTCTCCTCCAACTCCTTCAATGACAACTGAAACTGCAAGTTCTTCGGGTCCTTTCTATGCAATCTCACAGGGTTTTCAAAATCCCCAAAATTCACGTGCTTGGCCGAGTGGAACTTCATGATATGATATCTCGTCTCTTCCACCTCCTCCTTCGTGCACGCCTTCAGTGGGAAGTAGTCAAACTGCGGAGCAGCTGGCATCACCTTGCTCTCTTCCTTCTTGACTGCGCTTCTGTTCGACATGTTCTCTGACCCAACCAGTATCCTACCGTGTCCTACCGTATCCTACAGTATCGTACGTATCTGCCCGTCTGCCTCTGCTCCCTTCAGCAGCCCTGCCGTTGCTCTTCTACTGTGCCCTTCTGTGCCCTTCTGTGCCCTCTAGTGCCCTTTTGTGACGAAAAAAGGGATCAACTTTGAAACACCTCTACACCAGGTAACTTGGTCTACAACATCCCTACACCAGACATGGAAGCAAACACCCGTGCACTGGGAAACGGGCCGGAGAGGGTCTATCTGGAGAGTTAATAAGAGGACAAGCACTAGTGCCAATGGTGAATCCCAGTGACGCAGTGGAGCAGAGCACACAGAAGACGTTGGCCAGTTTTAGACAAGTGTGGGCAAGCTTAGCAAACCGTTAGTGGCGCAATGGCAAACAAGAAAGGAGGGTTTATAGATGCATTTGACAGACAGTTGAACTTCACACCGAACATCCAGCACAACAGAAACATTGTTATCAGGATAAAGGATATAACGTCACTCTCATTTGGATCGTGCTGTGGGCTACTCAAATTGGCATCATTGGATGGGTTTCTGTTCTTCTTGGTGACGAATCTCATAACAAGCGCTATTATATATCTTGTGTTCCTGCAGGGGCTGAAAGCCAGACAGTACTTCACAAATCCCAAGACAGATATATTTGTGAGTGAGATAGGGAGGTTTCTCGCCAGCTTCATTATGATGTGGTGTTTATTCTACGCCTTGGTTTAATATGTTCATCTCCACGTTTATACAAATACATATCCCAGAAATGCCTTTTATACTTTACTTGATAAACTTATCCCGGAACTTTTCGTCGTTCTTTGCGTAGTTGACTTCAAACGTCTTATCCTGTAGGTCTCTGATTCTTCTCCGTTGATATTTCGGTTCATAGTTAGGAATATCCTCCACGTCTGGAGGAAGCTCCATGTCTAAAACGTCGAAAAACTGCTTTAACGCACTAGACTGGGTGAACGAATAGCCAATTTCAGGATCGCACGTGCAGCTGTTCTCAACCCTCGTCTTCAAACTAGCCGGGCAGTTTAATCTATCTAATGAGTCGTAGTATCCTATGTTACCCAACCAAAAAATCTTATCACTTGGAAGAAAACTTGAAATGTAAAGCGTCTTGAGATTATAATCGGTCCAGCGCTCATAGAAGATACCATTGCTACTATCCATGAACTGAAAAAAGTCAGAGTAATTCTGATCTCGAAAGATATCTAAATCGGCAACTTCGAAATTCGAATCAAAATTACAACGAGTATATGCGTTGGTGTCTTGGTTATAGATGAAGCCAAACAGATTGTTGTCCGCCAGTTTCAGCTTGGAAGTCTTCAGGAATTTCAGGTAATGGGAAAAGAGGGTTTTCGTAGACGTGTTTGACTCCACAGGAGCATTGGCAAACCCATATAACATCCCATTCTGTCTCATAAATTTAAAAAAGTCGTCCTTCACATTGCAGAGTATCTGCGTTTCAACTTCAATGTTACAATAGTACTTGTAATTCTTTAATGACTGCAACCTTTTAAACAAATGGCTGTGGTACCTGTTTTTCATCTTGTAGTGAATGAAAATATGGTTTGGGTTAAGTCTCTGCTGCTTTTTGGACATGGACTTCTTCAGGAGATCATGATCAACTTTTGCACCAAGGTTGAAATCGGCGTCAGGAATTCTCTCGATAATCACTTTCCCCGATACCATGTGTTCCAATCTCCGTCTGAGCTGTTCAGGAAATGGTTTTCTTTCGATATCGTAGTATGTGAACACCCAGTCGTAGCAAAACTTGCTATTGAAGTTCTCTTCCATAGAGTGTACCGTCTTTAGCAGCGACTTAGGCTGCGTCACGTCCGGAATATACGTGTACAGTGTCGCATTCTCTCTCCTGTTCTCGAGCAATGTGTCCTTCAATAAAGACAGTAGACCTTGCGAGGATCCAGACGGCAGCTTCAAGCCCTGTGGTAGCTTAGACAGACTCGACAATGAAAACTCGCCCTCTTGCTTAGCCATAGTCTCTTTCACATCCTTCAAGTGCTGTCCAAAGATAATCAGTGCTACAAACACCGCCACCATAAACAGCGTCGACCGTATCTGGGCCATTTTCGTTCCTGTGCTTTTGTCTATATGTGCTATTCGTACTCTGTCCTGTATCTCACCTCACACAACCCACTTCTTCCCATACTACCCAGCCTGCTGTGCTGTCTTACATGCCAAAGCATCAACAGTCCGCCAATTCTATAAATACAACCTATCCAGCCTACACACCTGTACACCGGAAACGCTGGCGCCTGTCTGGGCGGCTATCAGAGGGCCAGAGAGCCTATCAGAGAGCCTATCAGAGAGCACATCAAAGCCAGGCCAAACGCAAAACCCTTGCGGAATCTACTATCGGTTTGGACAGTCCCTCTCTGTCTACTTTGAGTCAGCCGCCGCCAGTTCTGTCTGCAAGCTCATGTTCTCTCTGATGAGCGCTATACTAATAATGTTCAACCGCATTAACTGATCATGGGTGCCACTGTCGCCGCTGTGCACCAGTTTCAGACTCTTCAACTTCAAAACGATTCTGTTGAGCTCCTTGATCAGCTCGTAGCTCTCGAGATCTTCGTAGTAATCTATACTACCCTGCTCCCTGAAAAAATAGAGTATATCTGTCAACCTCGACTGCAGGCCAAGCAACGTCAGCTCTGTGTTCCCTAGCAATGGGGCGCTCTTTTCCCCCTGTTTATTTCCAGTATGACTTCCCTGTTCGTATGTCGACGCCTGGTTGATCGAATTAATAGCAACCTTCTCCGATTGTAGCATCTTAACTTCAACCCTCTCTATCAACGTATGTGAATCATCAAAAAGTCTTGTCACAACACACATGTTTCGCAGATTGGACTCGTCAACCGTGGCCTGTAACGACTCGTGGAGAGAAAAATAAATCAAGTCAGCAGGATCCCTTATAAACGATGCTACCTCATCGTCCGTGCATTGCTGCAAGCCTAGTGCAGTTTCTCTCGCCATGCGAGCTCCCTCTATCTCATCTCCACTGAACAAAAACTCAGCTTTGTCCTGCAACAATCTCTCGTTATCAGACACCTGAAAGAACCCTACAATCTTCAAATGCGGGTAGATCTCTCTGAACAACTTCACCCGGCTCTGCAGCGACTCAATTGCATCATTTACCAGTATCTCAAATGCCATCAGTATTGATATGGACCCGCCTGGCTCCGATGCCCCCGAGTTTCCTAACAGAATACCAACACCCGGCCGTCCACCACTCCGTTTCACATTGCCTGTTGATGTCCTTTCTAGAAAGTCCGCAATATTGAATAACGAAAGCGGGTGAAAGATTATATCTGGCTTAGATTCCATGGCTGCTTCTAGTGCACTTATCCAAACAAGCAATCTGCTTACTGCCCTTTCCCCCGGCCTATATTCACACATTGCTGTGGTTCCTCCATGTCTGAAGGCCTTCCTCCTTTAAAAGGCGTTTCGAGACCCGTTTCCAAACATACACCTGTGCACCAGCATTACGGTCCCCCTGCGACAGTTTTAGACTGTTGTATGGTTGCTGGACAGTTGACGGAGGCATTACACCTTGGAAGGATGCTTCGTACAGAGATCGGAGTCTAGTATATGTAGTGTATAGTTGGAGGTGCAGAATATTTGCAATGTTTGACATTTTCTAACGGGACGGAAATAGACATATAAAGTCAGAGTGGGGATTTCAGGTTTCGATATATTTTTTAATTACTTGCTACCAGCGGGAGATGCCATCGACGATTAGTCACTTGCACGATGAAAGTAACCGGTATAAAGAATCCTATTATACTATATTTGAGGTTTTCTACGCCTATACTGGCTTTTTCCTGGTCTAATACGTCGACCGCCACAGCTACCGAGCTAAGTCACGATCTAACTGGCTTTTTAGCCAAGTATGCTAGATTGACCTCTCTTTCGTACTGTGTCCATACAAAGAGAATAGCCCCCGATGGTAACCGAGCGCTCGAGGAAACCTGTGATACACAGTTCTGCCGCTCGACAAAAGGAATACTAGTTAAGCAAGTGATTGACTCAGAAGTGTCAGCATTGGTGCTAGATGACGTTGAAGCCAGAGAAATAATATTGAGTTTCAAGGGAACCTCAACAACGGGCGAATGGATGCTGAACACGAATTATTTGTTGACCAGATACCAGCCATTTGCTGTTTTGGACAAGTATGCCACCAGGGAATTTGATTGTTTGGGTTGTTCAGTCCACAGGGGTTTCAAGAAAGGTTACTCTGTGTTCGAAGATTCTGGCTCTATGCGATCTATAGTTGATCACTTGCGCAAAAATACAGATTACAAGGTAACTGTTGTGGGCCACTCCTTAGGCGGTGCATTAGCACAGTTTGCAGCAGTGGAACTATATTTGGCTGGTTTTGATCCAACTTTGATCACTTTTGGGTCCCCAAAGATTGGGAATAGCAAACTGGCTAAATGGATGGACAAAAAGCTTCATAGTGGTTCTTCAGTTAATCACCTATCGCCACAACAAGGGATGTATTATAGGGTTACCAAAGAAAAAGACCATGTTCCTTTGCTACCTTTATCTCAAATGGGGTTCCATCATTCGGGGCTTGAGATCTCTATAGATGTCGACAAACAGACAGCAAAGATAACAGGTCTGAAAATTAAAGGAAAGTTTAATGCCCAAGGTGAACAAGATCACATTATGAAATTGATTGACAGTGCTTGGAAAAGATTTAAAAATAATTGGGTTATTAGTGCCGATGAATTCCTACACACCGAAGAACATAAGTACTATCCAATAAGAATGGGTTGCAAATACAGCACCATGCCTTGAAAAATCCAGGCCTTTTTTTGTATTGAATGCTAATTAAGTGAAAAATTTTAAAATTAATGTTGAAATACACATTAAAATAGCTAAATATTTAAAAACAAATCATCACTAGCAAAGTAGAAGATGATTGATGAAATAAAATAAATTGTGGTATCAAAAGAGCTTTAAAGTGAAATCCAGATAGCAAAAAAGTTGCATGAAGAACCTGGATAATCAAAATATAAAAGGTTGCTGATAAGCAAGATAGAAAAAGACAATTTCAAAGAATTATTTATCAAAGCGTACTTAGAACAATAAAGCAGCAAGCAAAGCAACTATACCAGATGCAGCAATACCTGAACTTAATCTAGCGGCATCACCTTCATAGGTAGCTGGCAAAGAAACGGCTGAGACTGAAGTGGATGATGAAGCAACTGCACTGCCTTCTTGTAAGGCATATCCAGAAGTTGTAATACCTGTGGCCACGCCAGTTGCTGATGTCTTAGCGGATTGAGAACCTAGAGTGATGGTTGTCCAAGTGGTTTGAATACTAGTGGTTGTAGCGGTACTTGAGGTATCTGCTGTTGCTGCAGAAGTCGAGGTATTAGCTGTTGCTGCAGAAGTCGAGGTACTACACAGAACAGTGATCGTTTCGGTAACACCGTTGGTAATGTACTCGGTGGTGGTGTATTGCTTAGTCAAATCAGAAGACTTAATAGAGGCAGTGGCACATGAACCATCACATGCAACGGTAACGGTAGTGGAAGAAGCACCAATAGCAGTACAGATGGTAGTGTACAGAGTGGTGATATCACATGGAACTGTCACAGTTTCGGTGACGCCGTCAACAACAGTGGTGGCAACAGAGTATTGAGAAGACAAATCTGATTCATTAACATCTGGAACCTTTGTGCATGAACCGTCACAAGGAACCGTCACAATGGTGGTACGGCTTTGGTAAACGGTAGCGACAGTGGTGTATTGAGTTGAGCTTGAACTGCTGGAGGAAATATTACCAGTAGAAGAGGAAGTAGTACCTGAAGAACTAACAGCAGAAGCGCCAGTTGACGAAGTACTAGCAGTGCTGGAAGCACCAGTTGACAAAGTACTAGCAGTGCTGGAAGCACCAGTGGATGAAGCACCCTGAGTAACAGTGACAGTGGCGACCAAGGTAGTAGTCACGGCTGCTCTTTTCTTCAAAGCTGCAGAATTGGTTGGTGCCAAAAGCAAGGTTGCGGCATATTTACCAACCGGGAATGGACCGTCAGTCAAAAAGACCTCAATTGTATCTTCAACGTCAGACAACGATTTTTCAAAGACAAAGCTCAATAGAGAATCAGTTGTAGAAACATCGTAATAGGAAGAAGGAACATTGCTACCATCAATCTGAACAGCAGCAACAGCTGGAGCAACCACAGATCCTAATGGGCAGCTGAATCCAAACAAACCGTATCCAACCGGAACGCTCAAATCCCAGATGGCTGTATTACCGGATGCGTAACCTGTAAATGTTGGCTTGTAGGTTGAGGCAATCGTAGTGGCAGTTGAGTTAGTGTAATATCCTGAAGTTGCCAATGTGGTTGAAGAGGTGGTTGAAGATGAAGATGATGAAGTAGTTGAAGACGATGAAGTAGTTGAAGATGATGAAGTAGTTGAAGATGATGAAGTAGTTGAAGACGATGAAGTAGTTGAAGATGATGAAGTAGTTGAAGATGATGAAGTAGTTGAAGACGATGAAGTAGTTGAAGATGATGAAGTAGTTGAAGATGATGAAGTAGTTGAAGACGATGAAGTAGTTGAAGACGATGAAGTAGTTGAAGATGATGAAGTAGTTGAAGATGATGAAGTAGTTGAAGACGATGAAGTAGTTGAAGACGATGAAGTAGTTGAAGATGATGAAGTAGTTGAAGATGATGAAGTAGTTGAAGACGATGAAGTAGTTGAAGACGATGAAGTAGTTGAAGATGATGAAGTAGTTGAAGATGATGAAGTAGTTGAAGACGATGAAGTAGTTGAAGAAGCTAGACATGAGGTTGGGGTTGAAGCAGATTGAGAACTTGCCCCGCCATTAAAATCACAGCTATGATAAGCTTCATAGTACAAGTTCATAACATAAGACAACTTGTCATAAGGATCACAGAAAGAATAATCACCGTAAACACCACTGTTACCGTCGGCATTAATCTCAGAGCAAGAAACTTGACCACAGATATAAGAGAACAAACTGGCATACTCAGATGTGGACAGTGAAGTAGAGGCAATACAAGACAAAGAGGAAACCATACAGTCACAAGTCTTATCACTTGGAACCGGTGGCAAAGTAGTAGAGCCTATCCAGGTGGAGTCAAGGGTTGGGCATGTTGGATAAGAAGTAACCGTGGTAGCGGCAGACATGGCGACGGAAGTTGGATTAACGCTATTGATCTGAGAGGAATAGTAAGGATAATCTGTCAACGTTGAGACGGTGGTGCCATCAACAGTGATAATACCATAGTTATCGTCGGTTTCAAAATACATGAACATAATACCACCAGACCAGACGCCAGTCATATCATCGGAAAATAAGGCGGCAATTTCGGTGAAAGTTCTTGGTCTGACAGTAATACAACCATATTCTGAGAAGAACAAAGGAATACCCATATCTGCGAACTGTTCTGTAAGCGTTTCATAACCGGATGATTCATAGCTAGAAGCACCACACCATTCGTAGTTGTTTAAACCAAAAAAGTCTGCTCTGGAGGCATCATCAGAACCACATGCGAAGTACTCAGCCGAATCGGTTCTGATGGCAGAAACATCCATACCTGAGTAACCGACCGGAATAGTTCTGTAGCCTTTTTCAGAGATGTATGATTTCATGTCTCTAATGGCTGCTCTGACAAAAGGAGCAGCATCAGTGCTCGAAGAGCTTGTCATGACCTCGTTACCGACAAAGAAACCTAGGGTGTTATCGTACGATTGCATCACGTCAACAACGGAAGCAAATCTGTCGTACAAGGTTGTAGTCCAAGCAGGGCTGTCAGTTTCAATAGAATAGTCTGCGCTTGACAATGCGGCCATCACGTAGATGCCTGCATCGGCAAAAATGCCCATACAAGCGTCATGATCAGCAGCTGGGTCGATGTAGTAAACTCTGATCACGTTGGTGTTCAAGCTCTCCAGGACAGTCACATCTCTTGCACAGGCAGCTGAATCTGTCAGAGGGTCAGTGGACTGGTCTGCCTGATAGGCAACACCTCTCATGTAGAACTGGTCTCCGGAGGTCTCATAGAAGAACTTTGTTCCTTTGATGACGATAGACTCCGCCAACACGGTTTTCGTCAATGCTGCCACAACGGCAGCAGACTTCAAAAGACTTTTGAGCATCATACTGGCTATTTCCTTCTTTTCGACTCGTGGTGGGATAGAGAGGCAATCACTCAAACAACTGGAAAGATCAACAAAAAGGGCAGCAGAGGGCAACAGAAAACAGTGTGCTTTCCTTTCTTTCTCTGGGACCTAAAGAGCGTAGGGGTAATAAGCGAAGGAACGTGAGTGGGTGTAGTTGGACTTTTCAGCAGTTGTGCACGCTGGACTCTCAGTGTCTCAAGAAGAAGATCCGCTCTACCAACCGCTACTCTCGGTGCTTCCTCCTTATATCCACACTTTTTGCATCCCCTTTTGCCTCCCTTCTGCCTCCCTTTTCACCATCCCAAAACCAAAACAAAACACTCTATAGTCTCCATCCTAAGGATCGCCCGTGGCTGTGGGGACACCTTCCAGCGCCCGGGAGCTTCGCCGGCACATATCTGGGCCAGGCCATTGGATTGTCTCTACCGTCTCTTGCGCCGCTTGTTGCGCCCACGCGTGCACAAGGCCTATTGTCTGCGCTTGTTTGGGTGTATGTATTCGGTCTTTGTGTTGTGTTTGGTTCTGCTGATCCTCTTGTGTCTCTGTGTTGTGGTTTCTTGCTCGTATCGCATTGTTGTGCTATTGTTGCTGCTATTGTGCCCATGTTGCTCATGTTGTTGCGTGGGCAGCACGCTACCGCGATTTTTCCCGATTAGGAGCGAGCAGCGTGTGGCAGTTTGCTCGGCCCGCGCAACTGCCGGGGGATGTATCTGGCGAGCGCCGAGGATCTGGGATCTGCGGCGGATTTGCGGTTCAGCCTTGGACGGGGGTTGACAGGGTGTTGAAGAATGGGGCCATGCTTAGGGAGTGAGCAAAGCCATGAGGTGTGTTGCGGGAAGGAGGGAGAGAGGAGGAGGAAGCACGCAAGCTTGTGCGTGGCCCGTGGCGGCCGTTTGGACGCTAGTGTGGGCCTAACCACATTGTCTAACCCCAAAGCGTGGTGCTCGCCACGGCTACCCACCAGCAGACAGACGCCCATCAGCTGCTCGAATACGGGCTCGACGAGCAGATCTGGGCTTTTGAAAAAACCCACTAGGAACAAGAAAACAAACTTAGACACAGAGGCAGTTGCAGGGAGTTGCAGGGAGTTGCAGGCTTATTGTTCTGTGTGGCTAGACTTGCGTTTCAGAGCGTGTAGCCATGTTCCACAAACCTTAAATTGGGTTTGGACATGCACAGACGCCCTCCTAGCGGTGATGGTCTCAAAACACCTTTAGTCCACCATCCACAAACACTACACATGCACGACAAACCATCACCTGGCGGCAAGAACTGTTTCAAAGCATCCTAACCCCACAGAAACGCATTTCTTCTAGAGGACCCTTTAAATGCGGAATGCTTCTTCAGAACCTTTATTCTAGAAGCCGGCCACACCAAGCCAATCAGCTATGCTGGACTTAACTGCGGCCCCAAGAACTACATTATGCACTGCTGCCTGCGCATCACTTTACATCACTCATACAACGCATTGAGCATAAGAGAGTTCCAAAATTATACAATTTCAGTAGCATTCAACTTCTCAACCCCACTACCGGCTATCTATTGTATACACACCTGCTGTCCCGCTCGTCCAGCTCCCTGCTTGCAAACTTGTAAAATATGCTCTTGAGTACGTCTTTGCCCTCCTTCACTTCGTTATCTCTCAGCAGTTGAGCACTGTTAAATCTCCCGGCAGGCGCAAACTCGTACATCTGGCCGATATACAACTTGATTGCATTCTCGTCGTACTGCTGGAAGCCTGTCTTTCGACCTTCCAGCCTCTTCTCAATCGACTCCACCTGCTTCTCTTGGCTTGGAAGGGTCTTGCTGTTGCTCCAAATGCCTGATATCCCGGCGGCTGTGGCCTCGGCAGCTAGAAAGAACAGCGGAGTGTCGACAATACCATTGTGGCATAAGGTAGGCTCCCCAACCGTGAATGCATGCAAAAACAGGTTATCTGCTCTTGTCTTTGCAATGTTGTCAACCCCCAGGTTACCTGACAAAACCTTAACGTACTTTTTAGAGTCATTCTCCTTAAAGTCTAAAAACGGAAACTGTAAATGGTAACCGGTTGCAAAGATAACCTTGTCGAACCCACTAGTTTTAGTTCCATCCTCGAATACAACCTCGTCGCCCTGGAAGCTTTTGATTCTTGGAACCTTGATGCAGTCCAGTGTGTCGTCTGCCAGCACTGCATCTATCCAATTCGCCTTTCCCGAAAGCATACCATCGGTCTTGTCCTTGGTGCTGGCCCGATTAGTCGAATGGTAAACTTCTTTGCAAATTGGGATGAAGTACTGCAGCAGGTCAACAGCAGATATCCCTCCACCGACAAGTAGCACTTTTTTACCAATCAGGGAGTTTGTGTTTCGGTACGATTTCGTATGAATAACAACCCCTGGGTGTGAATCGGCAAATAGTTTCAGGTTCTCAATCTTTGGGTAGAAAGGAACATTGAATCGACCAGTGCTGACCAGGACGGCATCGAAGGTTTCCGTATAAAACTTCTCCTCTGCAGTATTCTCATCGTACTGCAGCACCGTCACGCTCCATTTACCGTCCTGTCTCTTGAATAGCTTTTCAACGGTGCTGTTAAATCTGATGTGTTTCAGAAGATCATTTTGTTTAGCAAACGTTTGCATAAACTCAAACACCTCCTGGTGCATAGCAAATGGATAGTACACGTTTTCAGACGCTGATCGTAGATGGGAGTCAACGTCAAACCCAGTTGAAAACTTCATTAACCGTGCTGGAATATTGGTGAACAGATTATCATACACGGCACTTTTTCCCCACATAAGATCTTTAACTATAGCTTCCGATTCCAACTTTCTGGTAAACGGACGCTCAACTGATGAAGCAGCTAATTCAGACTCAGCTGGAACTTGGACTTGGGGCCTCAATGAATCAGCATCGGAATAGTTCTCCACGCCAACAGGAAACCCCGGATCTGTCTCCGCTGAATGTGCCCAAACGCCACCTATGCCACTCGACTGCTCAAATACAACAATTTCCTCAAATGCAGGCTCTTCAGGAACACATGCCGTAACTGCACATGTCCTGATGGTGGATGTTCCGTCTTTGCAAGTATGTAGAAACTCGTTCAATGACGCTAATCCACTTGCACCGGCTCCAATGATTGCAATTCTTCTGATATTCAAGGGTTCCGTTGTCATGGTCGCCTGTTTTGGTTATCTACCACCTAGCATGGATTTGTGAGTCCATATAAGTGATACTTCCAATAACACAATCTAATAGGTGGCCAACCGTCCTGTTTATATCATGTTTCGGCAAAGACGCTGAGCTTGAAGAAACGCAAAATGGAGTTACCTAATCGGGAAATAACCTCCCGTCCTTATCGCAACTATCAGAAAGACATAGCGGTGATTTCAGTGGGATCTTTTGGTACCCATTGATCTGAAGGTGAAGAGTAAGGGCTGATCAGATATTGTTGATATGAGAAGAAAGGCAGCAGGACCGAGCAAGAGAAATCCAGAGAGTAATTGTGCTTGAACAAATCCACGGTCTTGACTCAAAACTTGGGAATACTATTCATTCAGCATAACTTTTGACTCCTAGTCTCCAATACGGGTATGCACACGGTTTTCATAGCTGATAAATAGAACATGGGCAATACTTAACTTTATCAGGGGTCCCGCCGGTGGCTGTAAAGCTCGTTTAAACGACAACATTTGGTTGGAGACAACTAAAGATTTAGGAAGCAAATGTCACAGAAGCTTTTAATATGGATTACTGTCTGAAGGCATGCCAACAGATACTTGGCCTCACAGACTGAATTCGGTGTTTTCTGTTGCTTTTTCAATGATTCTGCCGGTAAAAAGCAGAACTAATGGCCTGAGCCAGACGGTCGTAATTACTGCCATTGTCACCATTACATGAATTTTGCAATTCTGCATGTTTGCTAGTGGGACGCACACTTCAGTCTTATTCTAGGAATGGCCAAGTGAATTCAAATAGTAGACAGGGTTAGCTGGACGACTGGTTTTCCTATCAACCTCCTCTATTCTCTTTTTTTGGCCTTTGAAATTCTTTCCAAGCTTCTAGAGCACTATACTGTACTGTAGTGCTTTCTGAACACCTGAATTGTTGCAATAGCAGCAGCTATCCACCAGCAAGTGCGGTGATCATAATTACCTCCAAAACGCTCACACAAAAGTGCAAGACCACGGACTCATGTAATTGGAACTGTTCATTTACTAGTGACTCTGACAGCAGCAGTTGCTATTCCAGAAGAACAAGGCTAAGGTAGTCTAAGTTTTGATCACTTTAAACCAGTAGTTTCCCAATACCGCCCTGGATTTTCGGTCAACTGCAGGTTCTGCTGGATCGGATCAGTGGCATCCCGGCAACTGTCCAGCAGTCATGTCACTAAGCCACCACGCAGATCTATGGACAACTACTTTGAGTCTGCAGTCTTCGCATGAGAAGATGGAAATAAACGAAAATCCGGCCCATCTTCTCTCATGCGTGCCGTCTCTAAAGCTCGGACATCCACCCCCCTGCCCGGCGTGCAGCTGTATCTAGAGTCCAAGGAGCCAGGCTAACCATGTTCTCTTTTCCCTGGTCCCACCGCACCCTCCCCTTTGGCCTCACTACCTACAATCCCCTTACCACCATCCCCTCTGTATGCTATGCTGTAGGCCTCTAATTGCATTTCGTAACATTGCGGCGGCGCAGTAACCACTAACCAACGGCCGCAGAGGCTGAACCTGCGTGGCTGTGCTGGCGGGGCCTGGTTTCTCTTTCAGGAGACCTCCAACGGCTTCGGATTTTGTATACCGGATTTGGACACAGCCGGCACAAGCACAGTTATCTGGAAACCATGTAGATTACATGGGTTTATCTTTAGATATGACACAGGTAGACAGTGTGAGATGTATATGATAGCATCAAGGGGTACTTGAAGAGCCGGTTGACACAGAAAGGCCAGGTGCTTGGAATCTGAATTAGAGACTACACAGGTTTGCGGTTACAGCGGCACACATACACGTATACACAGACATATACATACACATACACATATACAGATACAGATACGAAACGAGAATGACGGTGAACATCCCTGGAGTGCAGCAATTCAAAATTGAAGGAGCAAGAACAAGAGCCAAGTCGTGTAACCCTTGCAGAGAAAGAAAGCGGAAGTGTTCCCGAGAACTGCCTTGTTGTTCCTTCTGCAAGTCACATAAATTTGCTTGTGTGTATTCCAGACCACCTAAAAAGCCAACCTCTCTAAGCTTAGAAGAGCAGGCGAAGCTACTTGTTGGACTGGGATCCGGATCGCCATCCAACAGCCTGACTACGCCACCTGTACTGGACGTGACAGAAACTGCAAACATCGCTTCTTCTCCAGTTTATACCACCGCCGGTACACAACAAGCCAGCTTCTCTAAACTCGAAACTCAGAAACTGACAGATAGGCATCATATTGCTGCCACGAAGACGGAGGAGCCAGCTAGCGATGTGCTAATTACCAAGTCCAGTTCTATTGCAAGATTTCTTAACGAACCTACTCCTGTGTTGCTGAGTTCGTCGTTTGCAACCTCTGAACCATCTATAAGCAGTCCTAAAGAGTCCAAAAAAAGACTCTTCACCACCGATGCAAACCATCCTCAGTTGCTATCCAAGTCCCACTCGATGATTTCACCATCTCATAGCTCTAAAAGTACTGGCGAACGTTCTTCTAGACCTACAGGCACCATGCAAGGCTTGACTCAGAGGTCAACAGACTTAAGAAAGAAGATGCCTGATACTGCAGAGTCCACAGGCAATGAGGCGAATAGACTGTTATCCAGGCCCTTTTGGTCCGATCCAATAGACTCAAACACAAGCCTGAGTCCTACCATGAGAAAAGGACCTGTGTACACTAGTATCTTAAGTTCGAGTTTGAACTCTAGTGGGGCTCCGATAATGAAAGATTTGGATTTGCTGGCCACTTACGTTCCAGATAAAGGAGTTGCAGATGTCTTGTTTGATCGCTACAGAATATCAATCCACCCAGCTATACCTGTTTTTGATCTACAGTCTTTCTATCCACAGTATGAAATGTACTGGAATGATAAATCACAGGCCGACGTTGCATTTTTTATAACACTATTCACAATCCTTTATGCTGCCTCAGTTTCTGAGTTTGAAGAGACAACAATACGAGCAGACCATGGATCCAGGATGAACGAGTATGTGCTACAACTGAAATACTTTGTTGGTGCTGCCGAAATTGCATTATCAATGTATGACTTTCCATCTAGAGTGACCATTATTGGATTACAGGCATCGGTGATATTGCACTCTGTTTTGCGGAATGACTGTAGAACAGACGACTGTGGTGCTGTTGCAACACTTGTCAGATCTGCTCAGCTTATTGAATTGCATAGAGATCCTCTTAACTATCACAAAATATCCGACAATAAAGATATACAAAATCGGAGAATGTTGTGGTGGCATATTTTCCATTTAGACACAACCAGTGCTTTATCATCAAGGTTGTCTCCAAACATTATAGTTGATGAATGTGACACACTATTACCCAGTGAGTATGCTAAAGATTATACAGGCAGTTATAAACTTGACCAGGCTGTGACTTTTGCAAATGCCAAGTTTAGGTGGGTTGAATGCTGTAATAGGATTTTGAGAAGTTCATCGAGTTTGAAAACGGATGATAAAGCTAGCTCTGGCGAGTTGAAGCAATCCATTGAGAACCTTTCTTTTCATTGCTCATCTTTAATTCAGAGAATACTTGATCCAGCTAACATAATGCCGTCTATGGAACAGTTTTCTCTGTTCAGCTCTTCAATGATATCAACATTTCCAGATAGGTGCTATGTATTAATGCAACTTGCATTCACAGAGTTCGAAAGAAAGACGCTCAACTCGAAATCACAGCTAGTTCCAAGGAAAGACTTGTCATCGGTTGCAAATGTTGATGAGCAGCAAGTGGATGGCCAACTCGTTGAAAGGCAGATTCATTTATTAACAGAATTCTGTAAATATGGTGCCATGCCTTCAAATGCTCTTTTTCTTTGGGAGATCAGAAAGTTTCAGCCAATCCAGGCCATCCTGTATTTACTGCGAGCATTGATTCTGCAGGTCAAAGAATGGGATTTCAACCAGGATTATTACAGTTATAGGTCACTCAGTCAGGACAGAAAAGTCACAACTATTGAGATGGCGGTGGAGAAGTTAGGTTACCTGTCAAATCATGCCACACAGATGTGCGTTGAACGTTGGAACTTGATAAAGGACTTGCAACAGGCCACTTGGGCACAGTTATTCAATACACCTCCCGGTACGCGGCTGGCTGTGGATCAAGGGAGTGTTTCTGGCGCCGGTTCAGCTGCAGACAGTGCTGCGGTAATGTCCATGAACACGTCTTCGACATTTAGCGACGATGAGTTGACTCAGAAAGAGTGGGTTGATATCCTGCTGGAGCTGGACACTGTTCAGAGGATTATTGACGAGAACATTAACGCCAAGCTATGGGACCACTCCTCCGGCCACTTTCTCATGTAATCTGGCTGAGGCCAGCTTACTACCTGCTGCCCAATCCATGTCTTGAGCTGCTCGTGCTGCGTTTTGAGGCCAGCCCTGCATCCAGCAAGTCAACCCTCATCCACGCAAGATCCCTTGCCTGCGTGTGCGATTCCGCCGCCACCACACACCCTCTCCTGTGACTATATACAACAAGTAGATAACAATAAGAATTGTGTCTCTTTTCAGTTAACTCCTTCTGCGCTTTCCCAAACCTTATTCTCTGCGCTCTACCCGTACTACCTGTCTGCCTCATGTTCTGGTCCTCCTGTGCTCCTGCAAACCGCACACACCTGTGCTACCCGTAAACATTCAACCAGACCCACTTGCCAAGAATGACAAGGCGCAATGGCTGAATTGAGCAAACATGCTTCTTGTCTTGAGTTGCTTTGAGTTAAGGTTTGCCGGATTCAAAGCCGGAAACTCGTTTCCACTCTCTGTTGTCGACGGCCGGAAACGCCCCGCGCCGCACCGGAAACAGAGACACCGTCGACACGTCTTCCCCGTGATGCGCTGTTGCATTGTCTGCAAGCCGTTTGGCTGGCGTCGTATTTGGCAGAGCATCAATAGTTTAAGATAGCAACGGCCAGTGTGGAATGGGATAGCACGATAGAGCCATAGCAACTGCACCAACGGCATTTCGGTAGTCGGTAGTTGCCGAAGTTGGTTGCAGCGGTAGTTGCAGCGGTAGTTGCAGCGGTTTCAAGTTTGCGGGGAGAAGCTTGCTGGTTGGTTGCTTCGTCTGTGTCTCTTTTGGAGCTGCTGTTTGCTGGTAGCCGCCTGGCAATTACAGGGGGCTCTATGCTCTGTGGTGCTTAGCTGTGCTATCTTGCAGTGCTCTGCTTTCATTGGATACCCCAGTGCTTAGCAGGTTGCTACTGATAGTTCTTCACATCCGGCAGGTTGCTACTTTTCCAGGTCTAGATCTCCAGCTGTTTGCTGTGACGACAGGCTCTCACACCAGTGGAAGCTGGCGTGGTTCTATCCTCTTAGTATGTGCAGATTCGGCCGGCATTTTGCTACCTGGTGCATTTCGTGTAATCAAATCCTGCGCACTCTCAACACAACCGTTATGGAAATAGATGGTAGCCAGACGTCCTACTCCCACTTCCTCTAAACAGCAATGTCTCGAAATCCTCTTAGGTGTTGCTACAAAGACGAAGGAGGCATCCAAAACCTCCACTTGCTTGCGTCTGTTTTACTTTGCTTTTCTGCTCCAGATGCTGGGGGGACGCTTATGGCTATTCATGTAACAGATAGTGGACTTTGTGACGGCTGCACAAGATACTTGCAAATAGCCACCAGTCTGTATGCTGTACCTGCAAACACAAGAACCTGTGTAAATATTGGGCAGACCAGAGACGCCAGGAGTGAAGAGTGAGAAATGAAACATGATGCAGCACAAAAGACTTTAGTCAACTTTAAATCAAATGTAGCCTGGGACTTCATCCCAAGGTGCTTGACATCTGTGTTATATGCCACTGACTTCTTTAGCATGTCTTCTACACTGTAACTCTACATGAGACTCAGTGTCCAAGTGCAAAAATTCAATATCAAAAGACCAAGGAAGGAGACTTTGACTGCTTTTCAATGCACACATTCAACCTTTCGGTTGAATTGCCTTACGATCATTTTCCTTGCGCAGAGATGGATTTGGAACGGTTTCGTGATATAGCAGAGGAATTACCAGAAGAAAAAAGGCATAAAAGAATAAAGAAACACACAGCTGCATGTCTAAGATAAAAATGAAAACAAAAAGAAGCCACCAAAGACCAAATGAAAGCCTGAAACAAGCAAAATCAACCAAGTACAAAATTGAAGTAAGAAATCATAGTTTGGATAATTCCTTAACAAAGTTTTCACCCCAGAAACTTGCAGTATACTTGTTGATATAACTGAACATCTTATTGAAGTTTGCTTCTTTCTTTTCTTGTGACATGGTTAGACCCTCATAGATTGCGTTTGCCAATTCATCAGTGTTCCATGGATTCACAATCAATGCACCGTTTAGTGACTGAGCAGCGCCGGCAAACTCACTCAAGATCAAGGATCCCTTCAACTCAGATTGGCATGCTATATATTCATAACTCACCAAGTTCATACCGTCCCTGGTGGAGGACACCAAGCAAATATCACTGCTTGCATAGATGGAAATCAACTCATTAAAATCAACAGACTTGTGTAGGAAGTGAATCGGAACAAACTCAATGGTTCCAAATCTACCGTTGATTCTACCAACCAATTCGTTAACGTTAGCTCGCAAATCCTGATACTCTTCGACATCACCTCTCGAAGGAACGGCGATCTGAATCATAATCACTTTCCCAATAAATTCAGGATTGTCTTCAAGGAAAATCTCAAAAGCATGCAACTTCTGTGGCACACCCTTGATGTAGTCCAATCTGTCCACGCCAACTATTAGTTTGACGTCAGGTCCAAATTTGGCCTTTAAATCGTTTATTCTATTGACCACCTGGGGCTTCTTCAGTCCGTTAATGAACTTATCAGTGTCTATTCCAATAGGATAAGCGCCAACAGATATGGTTCGACCCTGATAGATGATACCCTGGGGTGTCGTTGTCAACTTTAGTATTCTTTCAATACTGGATAGGAAGTGTCTAACGTAGTCATAGGTATGGAATCCAATCAAGTCACATCCTAATAGGCCTTCCAAGATCTCCTTTCTGACAGGCAAAATACGGTAAATTTCACTTGATGGGAAAGGAGTGTGCAAGAAGAATCCCACTTTAACGTTTTTCAAGCCTCTTTCTTTACACTTTTGTCTTATAAAAGTGGGTAACAACATCAAATGGTAGTCATGCACCCAGACGATATCGTTGTCCTGAATCTTGTCGAGTATGCGGTTGGCAAAGATGTTATTTGCTTTTATATATGCGGCCCATGCGATTTCATCAAAGTTCATTTCTCCTGGATGATAGTGGAACAACGGCCAGAGAATGGAGTTACTGAAGCCGTTGTAGAACAAATCTGCAATCCCATCGGATAGCCACACCGGGTGGCATTTGAAGTCGGTGAACAACTTGAGGTCGATTTTGTTCTGGTCCTCCATGGTGGGCACCGACAACCCCGGCCACCCAAACCACTGGAATGACCTCTTCAATCCCTGCAAGGCGGTGACCAAGCCTCCAGACGACATGGAGAAGTCGTACTCACTGGTTTCCGGGTTTTTCTTGATGGTCACCGGGATTCTATTGGACACAACTAGCACGTTTCCTGACATCTTTATCTCGAGCAAGTGCGGGCCCGCTAATATCCAGCTCTGTGCGACTCAGATCACACCCGTGAGTCTAATATCAAGTTTAATGCAACACAAGTGCAATCCACTAGCTAAACCTTGTCTAGATGCCGCTCAATGCCAATCTGCTCCGGAGCTGCTCTCTGCTCTCGTGTCGTGTGCTTCTCCCGCCTTAATTTTTGCGCTGCTCAAACCAATTGGCTCTTTGCTCCTGCTACCCACTGACTACCTTCCACTGTCTCTATACCCCACCTCTCTGTCTGCCCGCTGCCCACCACTCTCCACTATCCATCTATACATGTCCGGCACAGCTCTCACCACATCAGCCGCTCGTCTGGCCGGTTTGCTGTCTTCCTGACACCCGTGCACCTGCTGCGCGCACCGACGCAATTGCTGACGTACGCACATTACCTCATCCATTGTGTCAGCATCTGCGTCAGCGCTGACGTCAGCACGGCTTGTTGTGGTTTTCGGGTGTTGATCCGATTTTGGGGAGGTTGACAAGGGCTGGAGGGGATGAAGAGGCGGGGGATGGCCGGGGCGAGTGCTGGGGAGTGCTGCGGAGGCGTTACTGGAGTAGGAGTAGGTCGTGGACTCGGCAGTGGACAGGTATTGGGCGTGGACTGATTTTGAGCTGCGTTGCACGCCGAGCTATACGACCAGGACCGCACTGGACAGGACATCACGCCAGCAGGCGCACAGGCTCTGAGGCACAGTATTGGAGACACAGCAGGGCAGACATTGTGGTCCAGGCTCTGCACACAGGTATCACACAGCCATGCTGAAACTACTCTGGCCAAACCCACAAGGGCACCCGGACTCCACCAGCCAGGTGAGGGAGACCGAGATCAACATACCCACGTACCACCACGGGATGGACGAAGATTCGATAGACCTGCAGATCAGATCGTTGACTTATCTGTTTAAAAAGTACAAGATTGCCGACCTGGCGCATTTGCACTTCCGAGAGCTGGAGTTTTCGTACGAGGACGAGGACGGCGAAGAGGAACAGGAGCACGACAAACCGCCTTGTGAACGTGCCGGCCGCAGAAGCAGACGGCATTGCCGCAACACAGATGAGTTGATTAACGACAAATTGGATCTCATTTACAACGTGAGCTTCTTCAAGAAGCAGCTGCTGAATGACCCGTACAGAGTGATGATTGATTTCACCAAGAACAAGTTCAGGTCTCTATTGATAATCTCTAACCACCCAAAGGAACTCAACCTGCATGATCTGCACCCGGACTTTAAATTTTCGATATTGAAACCAGATACGACAGATAATGAATACATCAACACGCTCGTGAATTCAGATATCTATAAGGAGCACGAAGTAGACTTGTCAACCAAAAGAAACATACTCACGAGCATAATAAAAGAGAAACGCAGACTGAAGAAGTTGCAAACGCTAGCTAGTGTACATGGTGGAACTGACGTACCAATTGATGCTGACCTTGGAGATGGGTCGGTTATGTTTGATAATAACGATAGATGCAGGATAATAAGACTCTACCTAATCAAATTAGGTTTCCACGTACAAGTTAACAGACTGTACAGCACCAAAATGAAAGAGTACCTGGCGCAGTTCCCTGCCGCTAAAGACAGCCAAGATGAGACATGGAGAGCCATTAAGATGGACCTATACAAAGATGCCCAAAACGCCGTCAGAGTGAGAATCAACCAAGAGTCCTTGAAAATACTCTCCTGAAGAGTAAATTGTAATTTTAAGATACAGACAGATATCCATGGATT
Source organism: Ambrosiozyma maleeae (nom. inval.) (assembly GCA_003706635.2). Lineage (NCBI taxonomy): Eukaryota > Fungi > Ascomycota > Pichiomycetes > Pichiales > Pichiaceae > Ambrosiozyma > Ambrosiozyma maleeae (nom. inval.). Next base: position 121,065 of record PPLV02000001.1, read on the forward strand.
TATTATATGTACATACTTAACAGGTCTGAGATAATATTAGTTTATTGCATTATTACACAACTCCAAATACACACACTATTTTCTATTTCACCTTACTTAGTTTATCTGACGTTAACATTGTGTGTATTGTGATGTTTTCCATTTCCATTTTAAAATTGCAAGGCATCACAGTACTGTTGACAAAGATCGCTTTCGTAGTCTAACTTGGAGTCACTCAACACGTTGAAGTAGAGGTTTCCTTCTGGAAAACTGTAATTTTCAATCAGTTGCTTGATTTTATTGATGCTCTTTGTAAACTTCACTATTAGCTCATTACCCTGCACGCTTTCATGCGTTGTCAAGTGCTCGATCTCAATCAGGAAGCCCTTAAACAGACCATGCAAGAAACAGTTCATCGTTCTGATCTTGAACGTCTCGTACTGTTCAGCCTCCTCTGCGGCACCTTTGCTCTCAGTGCTGTCCGATTCGGTAATTGGCAGTTTCACTTTCAGCAGGTACGAGTAGCCGCCGTCACCTTTGATCACCTGTTTCAAATTCCACAGTGAGCTCAATTTACCCAACATCAACTCAAAGCCCTCATCAGACCCTGGAGCTAGGTTATTACAGCACCCGTTTTCCAGGTGCTTGATCAACCGTTCTTCGTCCCGTGCGTCCTGCTGTCTCTGCGCCAGCTCCTTCTCCTCCTCCTCCTCCTCCTCGTGCCCATCGTACCCGTCATCCTCCAGCTCAGAGCCCAACCCTAACGTGCTTGGTTTCAGCGTGATCACGCTCTTGGTGTTATTGATGATCGATATGGTCTTGCCATTCAAGTAGGACAGGTTGAGCGTGTACAGATACCTGTTGGGGACGTTCTTTGGGTCGATATTCGCCGGCTTCGAGTACTTGTTGTTCAAGAAGATCTTGAGCTCAAAGCTCCACGATCCCAGCGGAGCCGGCAACTCGTTCGATATCAGATCGTGGAACGTGGAGATCGTAGTCGGTGTGGCATTTTGAACGAATAAAACACTGCATTTCTTTCATCGTGTTAGTACTATCACTCTGTCAAGCCAGCCCAGCTTGCGCCCAGCTTCCGCCCAGCTTCCGCCCAGCTCCCCCAGCTCCGCCCTGCAACTTACGCTGTAACCATTATGACACCACTCTACCTCCCCAGTCTCTGCTCTTCCGGCGCCTTACAACCCCTATCACCCCTCCAATCCCCAATCTCTCCACTTCATCCATGTCTGCTGTGTTGGGTTGGCTGGTAGGAAATTCAACAACGCAATTTTTCAGGAAAAACCCTCTACAACTCCATGTCCTGGCACAGTGGATGGGATGTAGCGGGGCGGGAGAGGAGGTAGAGAGAGACAGAGCAAGTGGAGTGAGTGGGAAGAGGAGTCCGGGATGTCATTCACGATTCTTGACCAAGAAAGAAGCATTTTGGAGGTGCTGCAGAGCATCGAGAGCGCAATAACAACAAGGCTCAAGTACAACTCCCAGCTATACCAACCTAGACATGTGAAGGACCACAAGGTTTTGAAATCCAAGGGGCAGGAAGGCAAGGCTGAGAAGTACATTCTGCAGCACGAGATCCACCGGCTCGCCAGGGAGTACGACGCCAAGAAGCTGAGTTTGGTAAAGCTGTTGGAGAACGATACACAGACGATCCAGGATGAGCTGGCGGAACAGGACGCCAGCCCGGAGGCAGGCAAGGCGTTCAGGTACGAGAAATTCGATAAGCTGTACAAGGAGATAAGTGGCTTGCCAGTCCACGAGCCAGCGACCGGCCCATCCAGCTTGGACATGTGGACCAGCGATTCCAAAGAAGTCACCAAGAACAGGACAAAACGAAGAAGAATCCAGTCCAAGTTTGCAAACGACCTGAAACTATCCAGCATCTTCAGCAAACCAGAGAAGCTTGGCCGGTTTCTAGACCTGACGACGCACTACAAAGAGTGGCTTAACTTGAGCAGGTGTGAGAAACTGGATACTGCAAACTTACCCAGCTACGAGAGCTATCTAAGCGGACTAGCCAAGAGTGATGCCAGTGCAAATCTTGTGAAAGACAGCTCCTACCTCACATACCTTGAAACCTTGATGGAGTATCTCATAAGTTACTATCAGAAAATAAACATTCTTACGTGTCCAGAGCTGTCCATAGATAGAGTCAGAACAGTGGCCCAAGTGGACCGCATGAAAAGCGTGAAGCCAGAATCTGATGCTGTGTTTTGTAAGATATGTGACAAGGAGTTTGCTAAGGAGACTAGTTTCCAGTCCCATCTGAACGGTAAGAAGCACTTGAAGTCCATGAATAAGCTGGGTAGTAAAATTGCTATAGCGGAATACACCATCCAGGAGCTATTGTCCACCTTATTAAGCAAACAACTACAGGACACTATCAACGAAGTTCAAAGATTCAAATTGCTGACACTTAGAGAGAAGCAGCTTGAAAAACAATCCGAAACGACATTGTCCGACGATGAGCTTTTAGCTATTCCAAATGAACCTGAAGAAGGCAGCACGGGAGATGACAGTAATGAGGACAGCGCCGACTCCAGCTCTGAGGCAAGCGCAATGTACAACCCAAGAAACATCCCATTAGGCCCTGACGGCAAACCGATCCCGTACTGGCTATACAAGGTTAAAGGACTAGACGTGGAATTCACGTGTGAGATTTGCGGTAATATGAAGTACCGGGGAACCAACGCCTACAGTAAGCATTTCAAAATCCAGGGTGCCAGACATTCCCAGGGGTTGGCCATGCTTGGTGTGTTAGGCAACACCTCCAGCGATGCAACAACAGACCTCACCATTTACGACGGCTTGAATAAGATCGACGATGTCTTGAAGTTGTTTAATTCCATGAACAAGAAATTCAAGGATGGATTGCAATTTAAAGACTCGAGTCTGGAGGTTGAAGATGATCAAGGAAACTTGATGACCGAGAAGGTTTACAACCAGTTAAAGAAACAAGGCTTGTTGTAAATATTATAATGTCTAAGTATTATACGTACAAATAGTTATATATATGCTCAAGAGTCATAATGGTGCTTTCGAGTACTTCTTGAGATAATTAGTACACTCTGTTTTCACAGATTCATTAGATTCACCAGCCTCCGTAAGCATCTCATTCAAGATCTTGATACAACCGTCAAATAGCGGTGGTTTGAACATGATCAAATAAAGCAAGCTTTGGAATCCAAGCTTATATCTAACTGGATCATAGCATAGTGATTTGAACTTTTGTAAAATCTCATAACTCAAGTATGGCAATTCACTGATCAATCTGATAAACAGCTTTCTATCGTTCAACTCCAAGAAAGGAATCAAGTTGTCAAATATTGTCGAAGTATACTGGGTGTACACTTTATGTTCGCTGTCTTTTAGTACTAGAGAACTGTAATATTCTTCATTCAACCAATCAATAATCATATCAATCTTGGATTTAATATCGTTCTGAAAATATGCCAACAACTGATCTCTTATTATTTTGGCCAATTGATCTTGTTGTGATTTTTCCTCCTTGGTGACTTCATCATTAGGCTTTGTCAGTAATCCACGCGTTGCCAATCTTGAAAGAATTAATATAGATGAGTTGTTTGACCACTTCGATATAGCAACTTTATCTAATGATTTATCGTTACTTTCATAGTCTTCTGATGAAGCCGGTCCCAAATCGCCACCATTCGACAATTTGATAAAGTTATTAATAATGAATTTTAATTGCTCCGTTTTTTCAGGCAAGTTCAATGGCTTCGGTAAAGGTAAGACAAACTCATTGAAATCTTCTGCTTCATAGTTTATATCACCGTCTTCTAATGGCTGGGGTGTTTCATCACCCAATTTAGGTTTTTTTAATTTACTGTCACCAGTATCAAACCCCACAGTTGGATCATATTCATCGTCTTCGTCTTCGTCTTGCTCAAATTTCCTCTTTTCAGGAACACTGTTTGAAGTAGTTTCCTGTTTTAAATTACTGTTCAAGTTCTGAACAGGTTGTTGAGCAACAGCCATCAAATTTTCAAATTGTATCGGGTCCATAAGGCTCTTATACCTCTTTGACACAATAGTTAAAGCCTTGGCCAATTTGTTGATTGGGGTTCTACTTAAACCGTTGATAATCATGGAGGTCAATAAGCGAGTATCCAAAGCTGCCATATCAAAGTTTGACAACTCTTCATCCGGCTTTAGTAGATTATAGATTGATTTATAATCGTTGGAGTCTGGCTTTTCAGATTCGTTGTAGAACCAATCAGTGTGATTACTTTGATATTCTTCCAATTTACGTTGTTTAATACGTCTCACTTCATCATCTTCTTCAGAATCATCCTTGTCTTGTCTAGAAATTCTTTTACCTCTTGTTCTTTGAATTTCTGTCATGTGTCTCAACTTATTCTCAAATCTTCCTTTCAAATTGGCGTCTTTGCTCAAGAAGCCTTTGTTCAAGAAGAAGGACAATGCAACTTTATCCAATTTGTCATTGAATTTTTTGATCAATCTTAATTTGAAATTGTCAGTGGCAAACTTAGGTGTCAATTTTAACAAAGATTCATATGCTAAAGTAAAACTTAACAACTTGTCGCCGATATCATAAGGTCTCAATTTGAAGAGGTTTAAAAGGGTGAAGAACACTGTGTTGAATACAAGAGGGTTGAGCAGTTTAGCATCGTTAACCAGCTCAAACAATTGGTTGATCAATTCTGTAGATTGTGAGCCAAGAGTTGGACTGTTGAGTAGATGATTGGGGTTTTTGGATATCAAGTCTGTCGAAACGTCAAATTCGTCATCAAATTTCATTTCATTGAGGTTATTAGGCGTGACATCACCGCTCTGCTGCTTCTTTGAAGGCAATTGGGTCTTGATAATTTTACCAATCAGTCTTATTGATGCAATCTTACAAGGTAGGCATCTGTTCTGGTCTGTGTCCTTATTGTAGGTTTGGAAAGGGAACGGGGTCTGCCAGTTTGACAAGATTTCATTTTTCAAAGTGGTCAAGAGCATCCAATCGTCGAATACTGGATCTTTGGCAAGAGATAGGAACATGAGATCGTAAGTGGAACCAAGGATCTCTAGGCATTTCGTGTAGACTTGATAGTGTAGATCTACCGTGTCTTGTAGGACGAAATACGATAGAAGGTGGATCAATTTGGTACAATTAGACAGACGCAATTGGAAACTTGAGATCTTCTTTAGATGGAAACACTTGTAGACAAAATTCAAGCACTTGAGCTGGATTGGCACGTTGGAGATGGGCTGAGACTTCACTATGGATATGAAGGTATCCAGGATCTGGTCAAAGTAATCTTCGTTACTGAAGGCCAACTTTTCCGCTTCCGCTAGCTGGCTGATTAGCTCTTCGTTGGGACCCATCGTGTGCACCAAATAGACGTGTGTGTGTGTGTGTGTGTGTCGTGTCTGTCTCCGTGCAGCAACTCGAGCTCTCCGGCGCAACTACAAGACTCGGATAGACAACCCTCTGGTTCTGCAATTCAGGTATCACTTGGCTTGCGATTCTTGTGCGCTTCTGGCTGTTTCCCGGTCTCCTTTGCTTGTCCTTTGCTCAGCTTCTACAGTTTATTAAATGGACCTGGCTAATAAAAGATGCAATGTTGTAGCTCACTAGCACTGTCTTGCGCTGGTTGGCTCTGCCTGGCGTGTCCTTGCGTGTGTCCTGGTGCCGTGGCTTCTGCTTCTGCTTCTGCTTCTCCTCCTGCTCCCTCTCCCTCTCTTCCTCTCCCTCTCTCTCCCTCTCCCTCTCCCTCCCCCTCTGTGTTGTCTTTATTTCGCCTGCCTTTTCCTCTAAGGTGAGCGCTCAGCCATTTTGGAAAAGCTTGACGATTTTTCAGCCTGTTTTACGGCCAGTAGGGGGAGTACAGAGGAGCAGAGGGAGTAAGGGGGTAAGGGAGTAGGGGAGTAGGGGAGTAGGGAGGAGTACATGGTATTAGTAGAGAGGATGGTGCGAGGAGCTGTGAGGAGGGAGCTGTGAGGAGGGAGCTGCGGGGAGGGAGCTGCGGGGAGTTAGAGCAGCCTTGTCGGGCCAGGTTTACGTTCTGAGTCACGCAGAGCACAGTACGGAAGTAGGCAGCTAGTACAAGGGATACATGGTATGAGTAGACTGCGACAGCAGGGTGCCAGGAGACTACGGGATGCAAGGAGGCGGCTGTGCAGAGCTAGCAGCCTAGTATCAGGCCTACAATGAGTTACAAACTTCATGCCATCGGTAGTAGCAAGGATACATCGTATTAGTACACTAGACACAGCAGCAAGCCTACTGCATGTGGGGAGGAAGCTCCGAGGAGTTATAGTAGTCCGTGTCAGCATCACGATCTGACTCACGCTGAGGCATGTCACGGTTATGGTCCCTTTCTCTCTCACGGCCCTGACCGTGGCCTGCGCCGTAGTAGTGGTCTGGCGCTGGCGGCTGGTAGAGATCGCCGGCACCATACTGATGAGGTGGGCGCTGGGCATCGTACTGCTGCTGATAGTTGTTGTATCTGTCGTAACCTCTGTTGTAGTTGTCGTAGCCCGAATCGTAGCCGCCGTACTGCTGGTACTGCGGCTGCTGATTGTAGTACTGCTGCTGTGGCAGCGGCTGGTCATGGTACAGGTCTGCAGGCTGGTTGGCATACTCGTGTGGAGGCGACTGCTGGCGCTCCTGTGTGTAGAACTCGTCGGTCTGTGCGTGCGGTGGAAGGTGCTGCTCGTACTGCTGCTGTTCGTGCTGCTGGCCGTACTGCTGTCTGTACGGTCCTCTGGGTCTTTCTCTGAACCCGCCTCTTCTGGCCCTGCCGCCTCTAAAACGGCCTCCTCTGAATCCGCTGTTGTTTCTTCTATAGTTGTTTCCGCCATTGTTGTAGTGCTGTGCCACCCTCTGCCCACCGTCGGCTCCTCTACCAAACTGTCTGCCCTCTTCAAAACCCGGGTCAAGGTCGATATCCATCGCCTTGCCGTTGATCTTCATCTTGTTCAAGTACTTCACTGCGTTCAATGCGCCTCGGTTGTTCTTGAAGATGATGAAGCAGAAGCCCGTAGGCGTGAGCTTCAGCTTGTCGAGACCCATGATGATCTTATCAATCTCGCCACACTTGTTGAACAGCTCAAACAACTGCTCCTCCGTCGTATTCAGCGACAACTTTCCAATATAGATCGTTGTCGAATGCGACAACTTCTTCAAGTTGGCGTATCCATTATTCTCGTCTCTTCTGGCCTTGCTCAACAAGTACGTTGACGGCCTGTCCAATCTGAACGTGGAGTTCTTGAAATTCGGCCGGTCAAACTCTTTCAAATCAACCATCTCTGTTCTTCTGCCTCTGGCCCCTGTACTTTCTCTTCTCTAGGCCCAACCGCTCCACCAGCTATACCTCTGCTCCGTTCGGTACCCTCCTTATGGCCCTCTCTATAGGCTCTGGAGCTCCAGGCGCCTCTGGCGTTTTTCGGCGTTCATTGCGGTGCAGGGGTGTCCTTTCATCACGGTGCACAGGTGTACCCGCCTTGTGCGCCTGCGAAACGCCGGGTAACCGCCCGCTCAGCTTTTCCTTGTCTGCCATTTGCATGAATTAATAAGACACCTAAACCTGTTGGGACTCTTATCGTAGAGGAGGTTGGGCGGGCAAGAGAGGGTGCCATTTGCTGTCTGCGGAACCACCACTTCTCTACCAGAGGTTTGTCACCTACCCGCACGAGGCTGAAAAGCAGCAGATAACCACGCATCAAGCACACCCAAGCACACCCACCCTTGCCACGCTTGCGATAGAGTCCGGAACCATTACTTGCTAAGCTCGTATACATTTGACATCCAAGTTATGGGAAACTCACCCAGTAAAGATGGCTCATCTCACACTGCGAACAACGGCGGCTCCTCGTCTAATGTAGGAGCTGCAACTGGCTCTCTGGACGACCCAGACCCCTCACCGTCGTTGCCGTCACCCAGATACTCACGGGCTTCAGCCAAGCTGGCCCCCAGCGTTGCCCGCTGCTCTATACCCCAATCCTATAATATAGACGCCTCTTCATCCAATGACCGCACCACTAATGACCAACAACGCCCGGTTTCTAAAACCGTTAATGACCAAGTGCCGTTGGATGTCAAGAGTAAGAAACACTCAGCTGCATACAGTGCCAGCCAAAAGAAACCCCCTGCAGCGTCTGCAGACTCGAACGCTCTTTCCGTCTCTCCAAAGTACACCAAAGAGTATTATGACTTAGAAATCGCCGCTTCCCTTGCCAAAGCTTTGAATATCAACGACTTTGATAATGAGAAGAGCTCTTGTGCAGACCGATTTAAGGCAAAGGATAAATTCACCACCAAGAACGATGATCAAGAGCAATTACTGTCGTCATCTGACAGCACAACTCCTTCTTCTTCTTCTGAAGATGCTACGTTGACTAAGCCGGATACTGGCAACTCCTCCAATCTGCTAGGTAAGTCAGAGATTATGTCCACCTCAATAGATAGTAATTCAGAATCATGCTTTACTACTCAATCTTGTTCATCTACTTCATCCTCCCCTTCGCCTTCCAATTCAAATGAAAATATGTTATATCCCATAGACGAACTATCCATTGAAGATTCGATTTCTCATGATCATAACTCTGCTTCCACAGTCTCCAAATTGGACGCCACAGCGGCCCCTGAGATCATGTGTAGGGATATTACCAGCACTGTACAGCACGTTGAGCAAGATACAGTGTTTCACCAAGAAATGGAATCCTATGAGACTCCAAGAAAGCCTTCAGCCCTCAAATCGAAGCCCTCCATCGACATAGATGCCATCATTGAAAGGTTGGTTGAGTCTGGTTTGTCTAAAAAATACACCAAGAAATTCATTGTTAATTCCAGCGAGTTAAGATTTATTACTTCAAAGGCCAGGGATATTTTTATGAGCCAGCCTATGCTATTAGAGCTAGGTTCACCCGTGAAATTGGTTGGAGACATCCATGGACAATTCAATGACTTGATTAGAATCTTTAAACTATGTGGCTTTCCTCCAAACGCAAATTACCTATTCCTAGGTGATTATGTGGATAGGGGTAAACAGTCTTTAGAAACGATTGTGTTATTGATGTGCTTGAAGATCAAGTATCCTGAGAACTTTTTCATGTTGAGAGGTAACCATGAGTCTGCCAATATCACCAGAATGTATGGTTTCTATGATGAATGTAAAAGGCGGTCCAACTTGAAAACTTGGAAGATGATTGTGGATGTTTTCAACACCTTGCCTGTTGCAGCTACCATTGCCGGGAAGATTTTCTGTGTTCACGGTGGACTGTCGCCGCAGTTGACAGATTTGAAGCAGATTAAGAAGATCCAAAGGCCTACGGACATTCCGGAGGATGGATTGTTGGCTGATTTGCTTTGGTCTGATCCGAAAGAGAACAACTCGTTTTCCATGGGTGGAGGCTCATCATCGTCCTCAATGCCATGGTCTTCTGGTAACGGTACGAGTAGCAATTCTTCGAGCGGCTCGTCCAGCAAATCTCTCAAGAACTTTGGAGGCTCAGATTGGGCACCAAATGATAGAGGTGTCAGCTACTGTTTCAGCAAGAAGGTGGTGAACAAGTTCTGTGATTATTTTGGATTTGATTTGATTGCGAGAGGGCACATGGTTGTCGAGGAAGGCTATGAGTTTTATGCCAAGCGCAAGTTGGTGACCATTTTCAGTGCGCCAAACTACTGCGGTGAATTCGACAACTGGGGTGCTGTTATGAATATCGACGAGAAGTTGATGTGCAGTTTTGAGCTTTTAAAGCCAACTGGACACAAGAAACACTGAGTGCAGGGGCCGTTTGCATGTCTGACCATGCACCGGTACATCTTTTCGTGTGACGGCGAGTTTTGCGCCTCTGAATCCACTTTCCAGCTCTCATGATGCTGTGTGGCCGGCGACCATTTCTGAGCTTATCTTTTTGTTGTCTCTTACTCCATACCTTTTTATTCCTTTTTATTACTCTGTTTTCTGTTTTACCTGGGAAATCGGTGGGTGCTTACCTGTTTTTATTCTTTTCTTTCACTTTGCGTTTACTATACGTCACCCCGAACACCGATCATATATTCACATACATAATATACATGTTGCTTTAGTTTTAAGTCTGCAGGTGTTGGCAGGCCTGCATGGAGACCTCTATGGGAGAAAGCCCTGTATGGGGGGGAGGTCTCTATTGCAGGGAGACCTCCATTAACCTCATTAACCTCATTAGCCTCATTAACCTCATTAACCTCATTAACCTCCATTAACCTCCATTGGATGAGACCTCCATGCCGCACGGCTCGTAGTCGGTACTGCCACCCGTGCACCACCATGCTTCCTGCCCCGCACACCCCTGCACCACGTCCGCCGCATCGGGAAGCCTAGCCGATCGGTCACGGACCGCGCACGGCGTGCGCCCACCAGCCCGGATCGGGGCGTCTGGGGAAAGGCGAAAACTGCGGGGCGGCAAAGATGGCGGAAAGGCGATGACGGGCCAAAAGGCCACCAGAGAGCACCAAAGGCCTGGGACGACGGGTATGAGGAGGTGTGGAGAGGCAGTAGGAAGCAAGAGATTGTCTGTGAGACTGGAGTCTAATAGGCGGAAGCGGCAGAAACAGGAGATTGAGGCGAGGAGCCAAGTGCAGCGAGCAGAGCAGAGCAGAGCAGAGAGCGAGCGCAGCGGAGAGAGAAGAAGCTGCTCCTAGACACCAAAGGCGGTTGGTACATCACACCCAAGACCAGCGTAGCACAAGGAGGACCGAGGGAAGCAGCAGCACAGGGACGATGTTTGTGTTTCCAGCATTCAACCAGAACTTCAAGGACAGAAAGCGAACGTTCAAGTGCTGCTCGCACTGTAGAACCAAGAGAATCAAGTGCCAGCTGATCGAGAACTTTGAAGTCAACGGGTGCAAGAACTGCCACAAACTGCAGATCTTCTGTAACCTTGTTTCCAAAGTGCCAGGTATCTTGGACAATGAGCAGCCACCAGACACGCTCGGCCAGCTGGAGACAGCATCCATGGCTCCAAGACATGAGGACTCTAACATAGAGCCCACAAATAAGCGCAAGCTGAGCTCCGAAGCCAACGTGATATCTGCACATGAGCATAATACTCAAGCCCAGGGACACAACCATGACGATGGTACATTGAATTTCAGCGTCAAAAGAGCAAAACTGCCAGGCTCTGACCCGAACTCTGTGAAGCTGAAATTAGAGGACAATCCTGTCCCTCTAGTACCAACCAAAAGACGTTCATCCCGCTCGGTTAAAAATGCAACCGGTACATCAAGCAATACCAGAAGCAGGAAGCAGCAGTCACCCAAACCACCAAAGTCAGAACGGTCAATACACCATGAGAACGATCAACACACAGAATCATCCTCAGACGCTGAAGAAAGGCTCGAAGATATCAAATTTGCTGACTTCAAACCGGGTGAAACAAGATTTGTGTCCACTTGGGATTCACTTATAAAGATCCTGAACTTGCCATTCACTCAAAAAGATGGAAATGTTCAAATTAAAAAGTCAAACAGTGTAACCACTTTTCAGGCTATGTATTCTAAATACGTGGGATCCACAGACGCAACTGCAGTCTTTATTCAGTACTCAGGAAAGGAAAATGATGAAAATGTCCAGGGTCAGGAAATGAGTAACAGTGAGCGGATAGGTGATTCACATTGCTCCGGTGAGGATCCTTTGATAAACCCTATTTCAACAATTGATGATCACCATAGAAAGTCGTCTGTTGTTGTGAGCGAAGCAACAGGTGGTGCAGTTGATGGCGAGTCTATAGCTTCATCCTCAACAGCTCCGATGTCTGCATCATCTAATGGTTCATCCATTGATAGTGAAGAATTTGAATCAAAGATTCCAAACTATCATAGCTTTGCCTATAGAAACTCCAGTAAATTGCCAAAAGCTGGCACTTTTAGAGACATGCTCGGTTTCTTTGTGAAGTCCACAGATTATGACCAAAAATCAAAATGCTGGCCAGATCCAACAAATTATGGCGCCTTTAAACTACCTTCTGCGCTTTACGAATATTTGGATTCAAATAAGTGCTTTGACATTGGGATTAGCAAGATCTGTCAATACAAACTAATCAAATTGTACTTCAGAAAATTTAACAAAATCTTACCTTTCCTAAGTGAAGAATCATCATTGACAACGTTTAAGAATAATCACATGCCTACTCTAATCCTTTATGCCTTGGTTTTACTAGCTGCAAGATTAGATTCTGCAGATACTGTACTAAAAGAGTATGGCGTTGATGACATAGTGAAGTTTACTGCGGATTTGGAAGCAAAATTGAGGACTCTTTTGAGATTCAGTTTGGATGAAAACAGATTGACGCTAGTAAGAACACACTTGTTGCTATCTCTCTACGGAGGTGGATTTAGCGGATCAAATGGGTCATTAGAGACATCGTCTATGGATTTAAATATTGCGATTCATCATTCTTACTCTTTAGGTATTCAGCATAACCATTTTTCTTTGCTTCAGCAAAAGAGACAACAGATGAAGCAGCGTCAACAGCAACAGCAACATAATAAACAACAAAATACAAAGTCGCAGTCGCAATTTAATCAACAGCAAGAGCAAGAAAAGCAAGCCTTATTCAAGAAAGATACTACAACGTCCAAGTTATTTTGGTGTCTTTTTATTTTGGATCGTCTAAATGCTTTGATTAATTCCAGAAACTTCATTATCAATAGAAAGGATTCAAGTTTGTACTTTCCTTCAGACAAGAATCTAAACGGTTTGGTTCAAGCTGTTATTCGGTTGGAAAAAGTTATTATATCATATCAACCTAGAGGCGATTCAAGGTCAGTGCCTAAAGATATTGATTTTGATACCAATGCCATCCCATTAAACAATGCCAACGAGGCAGTTGCATCAGATGCGTCGGAGTGTTTGAGAAGGCTTATAGTTAATATTACCATTTTGATAGCCCAAAAAAGGAGATATGATTTATTGGATCCACAGGCAACAAACTACGAGACTTTAAAATCTGTCCCGGATGAGATTTACTCTAAATCTGCTTTGCAGATTTTAAACATCACTTCAAATTACGGCTCCATTTTGCCTGTAATTAACTTTATCCCCTATTGTATTAGCTATACATTGAGTTGCTTTGTGAAAATTGATTTGAAATCCATAAAAAATGCAACGGTCAATGGAATTACGCATGACCCACTTGTTAAAGAGTGGGATTGCGAACAGGTAATGCAGTTCTTAGAGAGTCTAAATAGCACATATTGGTATGCCGGCGAGACATACAACATATGTCTGGAATATCTTAGACAAAAGAAAAATAATCAGCAGAAGCAGCTTCAAAAGCGGTTAGAGAAAGCTTACAGAATTCCTCTAGGTGGTCACCAGCCCGAGCTACAGAATTTGCAAAATCTAAACCAGCACAAAACGTATGGACAGCTACAACCAAATTTGAAACAGGAACTCAAGAGATCTCATTTGGAACCCAAATTTATTAATAGAGCTTCACACTGCGCATCAACAGAGGATTCATCAATTCAACAGCACCAGCAAAACTATGAAGATGAAGATCAATGTTTACAGCCACCGGTGATGTGCTCTACAAGCAAACTTAATGTTATGTCGGTTCCTCACTCTTTGCTTACCTCTCCGGTTAATCTTAAGACCCCACCAGATCCATCTCTTACAGTTCCGCATTTAAAAAGCGTCGCCGATAATCAAAACTCGCAGAGCCTGATAGCAGATAATCTTCTATCTCCAATCAATGCATTTTGCTACCCCCAAGGTCTTGATTCTTTTCATATGCACATGTCTCAGTTACGCCAAACACCACAAGAGAATAATGACCCTTCTCCTCAATTCCATGCTTTCCTACAAGGACAACCGCAATTTTCTAATGTGGGGACTCAACGAATAGCCGCCACAGCACCAGATTCACAGCCATTTTTATTCCCTTCCAACAACGTGTTCTTCAACTCTCCCTTGCTTCCCAGTTCAAGCGGATTTTTTAATCCAGTAAAGTCGCCTTCAGTGTTGCAGCAAACCCCTCAGCAAATCCAACAGCTGTCTCAAGGCTCTAGTGGTATAAGGCAGCAGCACCAACAGGTGTTATTGAACAACGGGATATCTCCAGTATCCGCAGCCAGCCAACCTTCAGCGGACATGGCCACACCAGCTTCTAGACATGCCTCTGCTCAGGGTGAAAAAGCATCTGATGAACGTCTTGCGGATTGCCTGGTTGATGATGACGACGCTAATGACCAGCTTCTGTTTTTATTTAACGATTTGCCTAATTTACAGCAGTTCTTCTGGAGCTAACGCTCAGATGATCTCCACCGCCGCCTTCCGACTCGAATGCACTCAGTCTACGGTGTCACGATGTATTACACAAAATGATTGACGAATAAAAAGCTAAGCATTACTGAATATATACCCATATCAACATTATTCTACAGATGTATCTTTTAGCAAAGATTATGATATATTGCTTGTAGAGGCTGGCCTAGCCTGCGTATCTGGACAAAGTGCTCAAGTATCATAGAACTTCTTGAAGATGAACTTACACAGATTGTCCACGTCTAAGACAACCAGCTCGCCAAAAAGCGTGAGTTTGTCTTTGTTCTGGCTCTGAGAGTAGAGTAGATCATCCAATGTCACCTTCTCTATTAAGGAGCCGTCAAGGTGACCATCGTTATCTTGAACTTCAATGGAAAACTCACCAGCCCTGTCACAACTGAAAATAAAGTTCAACTTCTTGATCTTCTTGCCGTTGCTGTTAATCTCCCGCAAGACGCTATTATCTTTCAAGTAGGAAGTGGAATACTTGAATGTACCAAACTTAGGAATGTACCCTTTCTTTCTCTTCAACTCCTTCTGATAATAGAACTGCCGGGAGAAGAACTTGGAAATACCTTTCTTTCCAGAGCTGCTGTGCGATTTTTGGGAGCTTTTGAACTGTAGATCATACATCTTACTATCCAAATCACTAACATAGTCGCTGTACATCTTAGCGCATATTCTTTCCTTTTGCCGTAGCTTGCCTAGTGTATCAATGACAGCCTTGAAGTCGTTTTCTCTCTTTTCAACGATGCTCTTCTTATTTTTGATCTCCTTACAGATTTCGTTGAGGATGTCCTGATATCCGTTTGTTCTGGTGATCACGCCCATCTTCTCTAGTCTTAAAATGACCTCTATGGATCTTTTCTTCAGTTGGGGAAATGTCAGTGTGTAAATATCATTGATCACCTGCCTTTCTAAAAACCTTTCCTCCTGCGTGTTAGGAGCTGCAGACATCACTCTGGTAACATCATCTCTTTCATGCTTGATCAGCTCCTTGAACTTCAATTCTTCCATTGGAGTTATCTCACTTAAGAGCAAATCCAAAAGGTCCTCACCATCTTGAACCTGTAATATGTAAACCACGTACCTTTTGATCTCCATCAGCAAGGCCTTCGTCTCCAATTCCTCGGCATTGGACTCCTCAGCAATAACTGGCTCTAGTGTTAAGCTCATCAAACTTTCACCCTGTGTGCCAGTCTCCCTAATTCTCTTCAATATCTTGGCTCCATCGCTGAGAAGAATCTGATTCACTTCTAGCAGCATGAATCTCATGATATCGTTCCGGTCATTACCAGTAATCACATCAATTTCATTTTTGAAAATTTCCAAAACTTCTAAAGTCTCTTCATAAGTCAACCTCAGCACAGGCTTGCTGGCAGAAGCTACATCATCGTATATGGCTCTCATATGATAAGCATCGTCAATGTTATCTGGTACATCCAGAAGGTCTTTGAGAATGGCCCGCATGCCTTCAATGAACTCTTCTAAGAATGGATTCAATGGCTGCAAATACACCTCACTGGATCCAAATGGTCTCATTAGAACCAACTGATTCAGTACCTTACTTACCTGAAATAGATTATTCTGAACTCTATCCTCATGGGCACCAGTCTCAAATGCATACCTTTGGATATTCACGCCATAATTTGAAGGGTTCACAAACAAAGGTAAAACATAGCACTTCATAAAAATAGAACCAACAGAGCTTAGGTAAAAACGTTCACTCTCTCCAGGGAAGTGACTCTTTATTTGAAGGTAAAACTGCTTACAAACAGCCCTCATGAAAATTGGTACTTTTGGAATGGTACTTCTAATGAGATTCATCACATCATAGACACATTCCCTCAGATCAGATAAGTTTTTAATAAATTGATCCCTGGTTGCTGGATCATCGATTGGATCATCTTCGTCATCATCATACAGACGCATGGTTTCAAGCTCAGTTTGCAATGTCCTTTTGATTTCATGAGGATTTGGTTCATACCAAGCTTTATCGTCATTTAAGACTCTCAAAATACAATCACCTAAGATGTTCTTGGAATAGATTTTCTGATTAGGCAAGTTGATAAAGGAGGTTAAGAGCATTTCCCAGTGTTTAACGGTATACTTTGTCAAATTAGACCTAGATCTAATGAATTTTTTGTAAGTTGCAATATCATCTATGTTTGAAATAAACTGTGATGATGCATATAAAACCAACTTCATGAGCAAATACTCTTCACGCTGTGATTTAACTGCATCGGTAGTGGCAATAAATCCAAAGTTAAAGCATTTCAAAACCCAGTCCTCAATATTTCCAGTACTCAGATCAAGTTCAATACCAATTTCATTCTTAAAGCCAGCGTTATCAAGTTCTGTCAACAAATTTCCTAGATACTTAGGGTTTGTCTGCAAAATGTAAAAGAATTTCGCATATATATTGTTTAACTCTTCAATACATTTATCAATACTATCAAAGCTGTCTTTTCCATTTGACTTGGATCCCAATGACATTCCCAGGCTTTTATTCAAAGAATCTTTCAAATTCTGGGAGTACTCACTCACGCTTAAATGGTCGTCTTTAAATTGAATGACCTGATCCAATGATATCTTGTTTTTCTTCAACATTTGCAACTTGAGGCCTAGTTGCTTCAAATCATGTTCCCACTTCTCAATAAGTTTTGTTTCTTCCAATATCTGTTGCTTGTACTTTTCAATTTTTAACTCATCCTGCACTTCAGTGTCTGGTCCTTTCAATAAATATATGTAGTTCTTAATTGACTGTAGGGGTGGGTTTTTCTCAGTAAGCAAAGATCTGTAGTCAACTTTGGCTTTGCTGGCTCTAAAATAGCTTTGAATTTTGATAATTTTGGCAACATTCTCTGGCCTACGAAACCATTTCTCTCGTCTTTCAATCTTATCTCTTAACAATTGACCTCTGATGTAACTTTGCAGCAACACGACAGACTTCAAATTCTGTTCGAGTTCATCTTGGACAATCTCGTATGTGAACCTAGCCAGTGCACCTCTAAACGTCGATTGCAGTGTTTTGATGACACCAATATTCCTATTCAATAATTGCTTTTTTCTATGGATTTCATCCCTGACCAGTTTACCTTTTGCCAAAGCGGCCAAAGCCTTGAATGTTCTCTCATTATTATAAATTTCATTGACATATCTGTTCAATCTGGCCCTTGCCAGTCCACCACGTGCAATTGACTGTAACGAGATAATGATGCTAGTATCGTCAACAAGCTTTATGTTACTTGAAGCTGATAGGTCAACGGAAGGAAGATCGGGTAGTTGTTTGGTATGGTAAACAGATTTACGTAATGCATCCTGAACCAACTGACCTCTGATGGCGCTTTGCAGCTTGATGATCTGATTTGTCTGTCTAAACAAAAGCTTTCTATTTTGGTATAACCTTTCTCTTAACATATAGCCTCTTATGGAGCTCTGCAACATGGTGATATCCGTATTGTAAATAATAAGATTTGATCTGGCATTAGAAAGCTTGTCACCCATATTACGGTTTTTGAGAATTGTTTGTACAACAGAGAGTGAGTTGGACTTTTCATTTAATTTGGATCTATTCACTGAGATATTGGATCTTGCAATATTACCTCTAATGATACTTTGTAACCTAATGACGTTGGGTGTGAAAACTTTCAGCATAAATCTGTTAATGAATAAATCGTATCTGACTAGAGATCCTCTGGATACTGCCTGAAGCTGAACCAAAGATGATAAACACTCTGCGTCGGCTCCATTTGAAAACAATGAATTAACACCTTCACTATCAGATAATATCGTACCAATTGAGCGGTCAATTCCACCTTGGACTGAGAGATCTAACAAAGGATTCTCGCTCTGGATCAACTCTGAGTATTTCTTCTGTATGGCTTCAATATCCACATCAAAGGTCGGTTCCTGATATTCAAGGAATAACTGTCTTGCCTCCGACGTTTCAGCACGAGAGGAGGATGTGTGGTTGACATCAATAGTTGATAACGTGGACTCTTTTGTTTCATTGATAGAAATGATTGAGTGCTGACTTTTATCAAGTCCGTCATTAGATCCAGTCACATCATCACAATCATCCGCTGGAAAAGTAGAAACAATACTTTCAGTTGCAGGGAAGAGTTCATTAGAAAGTGTCTGGCTATTGATTGACGTTTTCTGTACAGAGCTAAGACTGTCATCAAAAGTACGAACGTTAGCACTGGAAACCAATGGCGGTTTTTCTTCAACCAATAAAACCGGTTGAATGTCCTCGCCAATATTGACTCTAACACCATCTTCAATGTTATCAAAATTAGGTATCTTGATACCTCTAATCTTGGATTGAACTTGTTTAACGTCCTCTTTCGTAACATCAATATCAGTTTCCAGCAATCTTCTAATGGGTGGTGCCCGACCTTGTGATGCCAGAATACAACTCAAGGCATGCAGACAAAACATAACTTTGGGAAAATTCTTCATTTCAAATAAGTCCGTCGTTTCAAATATAAACATATCTGGAACATGAAGCTTTTTCAGGAATGATAAAAAGAAGACAATGTTTTCGGTAAACTTGAAATACAAACCACTTTTATTCTTATAGTTGATGGAGCCGTTACTGCCACCACTTTTCACTCCATAGTAAATATCTTTCACCATGGATGGCTCAAATTTCTGGATAATCTTAGCCAAAAGAATACCATTTCTAAGATATTCTTGAAAGTCAGCAATGGAATCCTCATCTTTTAAAACAATTTGAACTTCCAACACCTCTTCTATCCAATTTTTCAATTCCTGTATGTGGCATATGTAGCTAACTGCTTGTAGTGTCTTAATATCGGCGTCGATGAAATTGATATCAGTCTTCTTATTCAAATTCTTGTAGGACACGTCCTTAGGTAAGTTCAATCTTCCGTGGATTCCCGAAAACGTACGTTGGGCATTACCATTGGCAGCTGTTGGGGCCAATTTGTCGCCGGCCGTCAGTTTTGCCTCGATGCCTCTGAGCTTGTTCAAATTCTTCAAAGACGGGGAGCTTGACATTGCCGAGTTCATCGTTTCAATCTCGCTTTTGCTCAAGCTATGCGGAACCTCTCTGCTGGACAGAGACAGTCCGGTCATGTTCGTAGCGGCTGCTATCTTGCTTGTATTGTACTTCTTTGGCGACACCGTCTTTTTGAAGCCGGAGAACTTCACAGGGGAGTGGTGCTGCACCGGAACCGGGATGAAGTCCGTGGCATTATTCGCCACTGTGTCTTTTTCCTTCTGCAGCACCAGTCTCTTGACCGGTGACTCTGCGACACCAGACCCACTGGCCACAATAGCAGACAGGTCCTTCACTGCACACGACTTGATCGGAGACTTTTTGAACGGGTTTTCGTTCTCTTTCAGGTTCGCCATTTTCGCCAAGCCTGTCACTTTCGATGGGCTATCCGGCGTGTTCATTGATGTTCTTGCTGCTGGTCTTAGCGGCGACGTGCCTGGGCCTGTCACACTCCCGCCTATCGCGTCCAGGTACCGTGACGCCAGGTTCTTCTTACCTTCCTTTGTCGGCGAGCCCGGTGCTGACATCCTTGCTCAACTCGCTTGCTTATCCGACTCTCTGCTCTATCTCAGCAGCCTCTATCTCAGCAGCCTCTATCTGCTCCCAACCGGCCCCTCCCGCTTCTCCCGCCTCTCAACACCTCCACCAACCACCTCTTCATTAGAATGTGTGTGCATTTCGAAACGTAAACAGAGCTTTGGCGGGTCGCCTGGGCCACCTGGGCCACGCGGGTGGCGCAGGAGGTGGTGGCGCGCTGGCCGCGCCGATCGACGCGCGTGCGTCGCGCGTGCGTCGCCCCGTGGAACCTTCTAGACGTTTCTGCCGCCGCCAAAGTCGTCGAGAAACTTCGAGGCAAAAAGGGCACAAAAAAGGGAGCGACTAGAGGGGGAATTGCCCATCGGGGGATTCCAAAGTGTATATATAAGGCCTTTTCCTCTGGAGGAGAGGTAGGGCATGGAGAGAGCTGGGAAGGGAGAGCAATCAAAGCTGTTGATAGTAACTTAGCAGATAACTAGATACTTTGAAAATGTCCAAGACCGAATCCTACGAGTTTCAAGCTGAGATCTCCCAGCTATTGTCGTTGTTCATCAACACGGTGTACTCCAACAAGGAGATCTTCTTGAGAGAGCTGATCTCGAACGCGTCCGATGCGTTAGACAAGATCAGATACCAGGCATTGTCCGACCCATCGATGATGGAGACGGAGCCAGAGTTGTTCATCAGAATCACGCCTAAGCCAGAGCAAAAGGTGTTGGAAATCAGAGACTCGGGTATCGGTATGACCAAGGCCGAGTTGGTGAAGAACTTGGGTACCATTGCCAAGTCCGGTACTAAGGCGTTCATGGAGGCGCTATCCGCCGGTGCAGACGTGTCCATGATTGGTCAGTTTGGTGTCGGTTTCT
Source organism: Ambrosiozyma maleeae (nom. inval.) (assembly GCA_003706635.2). Taxonomy (NCBI): domain Eukaryota; kingdom Fungi; phylum Ascomycota; class Pichiomycetes; order Pichiales; family Pichiaceae; genus Ambrosiozyma; species Ambrosiozyma maleeae (nom. inval.). Next base: position 141,767 of record PPLV02000001.1, read on the forward strand.
ACTCGCTTTTCTTGGTTGCCGACCACGTCCAAGTGATCTCCAAGAACAACGATGACGAGCAGTACATCTGGGAGTCCAACGCTGGCGGTAAGTTCAGCGTCACCTTGGACGAGACCAACGAGAAGATCGGTAGAGGTACCGTCATCAGATTGTTCTTGAAGGAGGACCAAACCGAGTACTTGGAGGAGAAGAGAATCAAGGAGGTTGTCAAGAGACACTCTGAGTTTGTCTCCTACCCAATCCAATTGGTTGTCACCAAGGAGGTTGAGAAGGACGCCCCAGCCGAGGAGGCCGAAGAGGTGAAGGAGGATGACAACAAGGAGGCCAAGGTTGAAGAAATCAAGGACGACGAGGACAAGGAAGAAGAGACCGAGACCAAGAAGGTGAAGGAATTGGTCACCGAGACCGAAGAGTTGAACAAGACTAAGCCTTTGTGGACTAGAAACCCAACTGACGTTACCCAAGAGGAGTACAATGCTTTCTACAAGTCCATTTCCAACGATTGGGAAGACCCATTGGCCGTGAAGCACTTCTCTGTTGAAGGTCAATTAGAATTCAAGGCTATCTTGTTTGTTCCAAAGAGAGCTCCATTTGACTTATTCGAGTCCAAGAAGAAGAAGAACAACATTAAGTTATACGTCAGAAGAGTTTTCATTACTGACGAGGCTGAGGAATTGATTCCAGAATGGTTATCTTTCGTCAGAGGTGTCGTTGACTCTGAGGACTTGCCATTGAACTTGTCCAGAGAAATGTTGCAACAAAACAAGATCTTGAAGGTTATTAGAAAGAACATTGTCAAGAAGTTGATTGAGACCTTCAACGAAATTGCTGAGGATCAAGAGCAATTTGACAAGTTCTACCAAGCCTTCTCCAAGAACATCAAGTTGGGTATCCACGAGGATCAACAAAACAGATCTTCCTTGGCTAAGTTGTTGAGATTCAACTCCACCAAGTCCACTGAGGAGATGACTTCCTTATCTGACTACGTCACCAGAATGCCAGAGCACCAAAAGAATATTTACTACATCACCGGTGAGACTTTGAAGGCTGTTGAGAAGTCTCCATTCTTGGATGCTTTGAAGGCTAAGAACTTTGAAGTTTTGTTCTTGGTTGACCCAATTGATGAGTACGCTATGAACCAATTGAAGGAGTTTGAAGACAAGAAGTTGGTTGATATCACCAAGGACTTTGAATTGGAAGAGACCGAGGAGGAGAAGAAGGAGAGAGAAGACGAGACCAAGGAGTTTGAGCCATTGACCAAGGCCTTGAAGGACATCTTGGGTGACCAAGTTGAGAAGGTTGTTGTTTCCCACAAGTTGGTTGACTCACCAGCTGCTATCAGAACTGGTCAGTTTGGATGGTCTGCCAACATGGAGAGAATCATGAAGGCTCAAGCCTTGAGAGATACCTCCATGTCTGCATACATGGCTTCTAAGAAGATCTTTGAAATTTCTCCAAAGTCTGCCATCATCAAGGCCTTGAAGAACAAGGTGGAAGAGAACGGTGCCGAGGACAGAGTTGTCAAGAACTTGACCACCTTGTTGTTCGACACTGCATTGTTGACATCTGGTTTCACTTTGGACGAGCCAAACGCTTTTGCCAAGAGAATCAACTCTTTGATCTCCATTGGTTTGAACATTGACGAGGAGGCCGAAGCTGAGCCTGAAGAGGCCACCGAGGCCCCATCTGAGGAGGCTGTTGCTGAATCTGCCATGGAGGAGGTTGATTAGTGGTGATGCAAAAATTATATATGCGTATATTGATTAATAAAGTTATCTATTGAAAGTCTGTTTGAAGATATCGGGTGGAGTAGCTCGAATGAAGGCACATAAAGCTGGCGAGGCTGGCCATCCATCGTGTACAGCCCAGTGCTGGCTCTCGAGCGTCTCCTTGCCTCCTAACCACACTACGCAACCTGCGCTGTTCACCCACCAGGCATCTGGCCAGCGTTTCCCACCACCGTGGTAACGTGCACTGACCCTCCTGTCCCCCCACTAACTGTGTCCTTTGCCATGTCCTGCTATTGACCCATCTAGAAATAGCTGACACTGTCGGTGGAAAGTTCCGGAAACAGAAAAGGAATTCCGCGTGGTGAAGAGTTAAAGATGGACAGCTCGGAGTAGCTGATGTTGGTGGTGGTGGAGTGGATGTGTAGGATGTGTAGTGGAGAGCAGGATGAGGAGTAGCGAGGAAGGTGCGTGGATCTGTAGTGGGTACGGTGGAGACGCAGATACAGGGAAGGTGAGCGGAGCGAGATGGACGAAGTGTACAGGCAGCTGGCATTGGCGGTGGAACTGCTGAACGGGGCCGGAGAGGCACAGCAATCACGAGTAGCGGCGGTTGAGAGGCAGCAGGGGGTCACATGGTGGATACACACACAGGTACTTGAGGTGATACACTACCTGAGACGCAATTACAAGAACCCGAGACTGCAGTTGGCGATCTTGGTGTCTGGCTTGTCTATCTACGTGCTGTCGCCCAGCATACTACCGCAGAGACAACCAAGTATGCTCTCGTCGTCTAAGAGACCAGACAAACACGTCACAGGACTGATCAATGTGTCTGTGGACTGCTTCGCCAACTCGACACTGCAGGCGCTTTCGGCGCTGCCGCAGCTGAACAGATACCTCAACACTATCATAAGCCTACACTCCAAAGTGAACGGGCTGGCAATAAACGCCGGCTCCACGGCAATCAAAGGACACCTGCCCAGCATCGCATTGCACTTGTCACTTGTGGAAATACTAGCAAAGCTACAGGAAACAGTGTACATTTCCCGAGTGGTGTCGGTGTGGGACTTTCTACATGTCTTGGAGAAACTGTACAACTCCAGAATATCAAGAAACCAGCACGATGCCCACGAGCTCCTGCAGTTGATCCTGGAGACACTGCATAGAGAGTACGATGCCCTCATCATGTTTGTCAGAACAAACAGTGATGCTCTTGACTCTGCTGGCCTGACTCTTCCGAGCTTCCCGTTCTTGAGTGGCCAGTCGTCATATTTGAGGTGTCTCAAATGTGGTTTCAAATCTGGTTCAAACTACCACCCAATGATGATTCTATCTCTGGCTACACCCCAGGAGAATTCCATTGGGTTGGAAACATTGATGAGACGGAGTGACAATGAGATCATCGACGACTATTCATGTTTGAAATGTAAGCTACGGTTTATACTGAATAACCACAAGCTAAAACCCAGCTATTCCGAACAAGAAACTGAAATCCTGGCTCAGTTGCAAACCTTGAACCAAGACGAGTCATTGCTGATTAACCAGGATCTTCCTCCTTTGCTTGAGCATTTTATTGAATCGTTTCCAAATATCAAAGAGCCTACGGTCAGATCCAGTGTTCATAGAATCGGAAAAATCGTAGAGGCTCCGGAGATCTTACCTATTCACTTGTCAAGATCAATCTTCACGGATACGCAAGCTTGGAGAAACTCATGTGAAGTTTCGTTCACTGAAGAACTCAAGTTGTCGATTGATGAGTCTGAAAGAGATCGGTACCGTGATTTAAAAAGAAGCTTGCAACAACAGCAGGTAGAGTCTAGTGAATTGAATAAAATTAACGGTGACACAATCACGGACTCAAATGAAGAGTTCACGAACTCACTCGATATCCTTGAGAAAGCAACACAGGAGTTTGCTGAGGAGGTGGAAGACGAAGAGGCAGAAGAAGAAGGAGGCGAAGCTTTTGTTGATGAACAAGATAGTGTCAGTAGTGCTGAGAGCGATGACAGTGAGCTACAGCCGGAACGGCCACAACCTGTAAAACGCAAGTCGTCATCCAAGGTCAAAGCCTCTGAAGCAAGTGCAGAATTACAGTTTCCGTCCACTTCCAGCATAGAATCCATGCTAAACTCCAAGTCCAAAAACAAAGAATACACATATAGACTAAGAGCAGTTATACGGCACCAGGGATCTCATTCGTTAGGTCATTATGAGTGCTACAGGAAGAAGCCAATGTACTATAAAGACAAAAGAACTGGCGAGTACTACCAGCGTGATTTTATTGATCTTGTGGATTCCAGACAGGCGTTAAAGCAAGGACTGATCACTGCTCTCAACAGCAATATAATCGCAAACTCTGCCAAAGCAAAGACTGTGGATGCCACCAATTCAAGCGCATCTGAAATTGACGACACTCTGAATAACTCAGTTGTTTCATCTTCAGACGCTGAATTAGTCCATGCTAGAAGAGCAACCCAAACCACGTCCCCGACACCTAAATCCGTGGCACAGTCATCAGACCACGACTCTGCTGTGTACTCTGCGGTCTCTGAAACAGAAGCCGAAACCAGGTCAATGAGGAGAAAGAGCTCTTCATTTTCAAGGTTCAGGTCCAGAATGTCCTCCTTTGTCTCATCCAGACCGTCTACTGCTGATATCGTGGCACCGGAATCGAGACGTGGCTCAGTGGTGATGTCGCCTTCTAATGAAGATACTCTCAACTCCATAATTCAGGAATCCCGCCAAGACACCACATTAAAGGTCATCAGCGGCCAATCAAACAGCACAAGAGATAAGAAGTTGGCTAGCTGTGTGAAGAATCCGTACTGGAGAATCAGCGATTCAAAGGTTAACGAATACGCAACCCAAGACGTGCTAGCAGACTCTAAAGCTGTGTACATGCTCTTATACGAGAGGGAAGATGTATAGAACTGGCCTAAGGCTTTTTAAATACCTAAAAGAGTTTTGAATTGAATCATAAAAGATAAAAATTAATAACAGAAGACTAATGTGAACTGTAAAAATAAACAAATAGCAGATAAAAGATCGTAATATCAGGTAAAGGAGTCCCAATGAGGCTCTCACCCCCCACCGGGCTTACCCACCATTAATGCTAACCTTTCTAATAATTATTGAATGACAACAACCAAATCACCAGCCTCAACCATATCACCGTTGACATGAATCACTTTCAACACAGTACCATCCTTTGGAGCGTTAACAACCATCTCGGTCTTCATAGCTTCCACAACAACTAAACCTTGACCAGATTTCACCTTGTCACCAACCTGAACCAAAGGCTTCCAAAATCTACCAGAGTATTCGGAGTAAACCATCTCAGCATCCTCAGGGTATTCTTCAACCTTACCCAAATCCTTGCTTCCAGATTTTTGCAACTCATCGTTAGCGATCTGAATCAACTTATTGAATTCCTCAAGTTTATCACCACCTTGGTTTTGCTTGAAGTTCTCAATTGACTCAGAGTTCTCTTGGATCCAAGATAAGTACTTAACATGGTCAAAGACAGAATCAATCATGTCAACCTTGAAGAAACCTGCTTGGGCATCATCGCACATCTTATCCAATTCCTCCTCGCTAACAGGGTAAAATTCAACTTGGTCGAATGGTGACAATAGCCATGGGTTACCAACATTGAATTCTTTGGTGTGTTCACCTAGTGATAACTTATCCCAGATTGGAATGGTTCTACCAACCAATTGATAACCACCTGGGGATTCCATGGTGTAAATACACATGTACATACCACCAATACCAACAGTACCATTTGGAGTGAAGGTTCTGGATGGGTTATACTTTGTACCCAATAATCTGTGTCTTGGGTCTAATGGAACAGCACATGGAGCACCCAAAAACACATCACCTAAACCTAACACCAAGAATCTAGCACTGTATAACATATCAGTGACACTAGATCTCTCAATGCCGTTGACTTGGGCAATGAAGTCAACGTTATTTGGCAACCAAGGGGCAGAAGATCTAATTGTCTCAGAATATCTTTTAACAGCATCTAAAGTCTTTTTATCTTCAAATGCCATTGGCAATTTGATCACTCTTGAAGGAACGGACCACTTATTGGTGAAAGCAACTTCCGATTCATATGCAATCAAGATATCAACTAATGCCTTTTGGCCAACCTTAGAACCATCAAATTCAATCAAAACAGATCTGACACCTTGAGACATCTCAACAATACCAACTGTCTTGTGCAAAGCAACCATTTCAATTAACTTGTGAACTCTGTATGATAGATTCAAATCCATGATGTTCTCACCATATTCCACTAAGATGTATCTGTCACCGGCTTGTCTGTAAGTAACAATTGGAGAATTAGATGAACCAGATGGTTTATAGGTTGATAGAACTGGGTTCTCTGGAGCTTGTAACGGAGTTGGTAAGACTGGGATGTCACCCTCCAACAATTCAATGATTTTGTCCTGCTCAGTCTTCAAAGCTAAGGCGTCATCAAATGCAATTGGAACAAAAGTGATCAAATCACCTGGTTTAACTTGACCGACCTTCCACATTTCTCCTTGAGCAACCACAGCTTCACAAACAAAACCACCTAATGATGGTCCGTCACAAGTTAGAATGACAGGCTCATCACCGGTGAAATTTATAGCACCAAGAGAGTAGACATAATCGTGTGCATTGGAAGGATGCAAACCAGCTTCACCACCGTCTGGTCTAGCCCATTGAGGTTTTGGACCAATCAATCTAACACCAAATCTGTTAGAGTTGTAGTGAACCTTCCATTGAGACTTGAAGAATTCCTCAACAGATTCCTGTTTAAAGAAATCCGGAGATCCGTGTGGACCACAAGTAACACCAATAGTCCATTCTTTGTCAGCCATGACTGGCAGCAAAGACTTTGGAGCAGCTTGTGGAGCATAGGCAACACTTGGCAAGGTACAGGACGACAAGTTTGGTTGACCTAAGAATAAAACGTCACCCAATTTCAAAACTCTACCGTTGTAACCACCTAAGTTACCCAAGGCAAAAGTAGATCTAGATCCCAAATACTCAGTAACATCAATACCACCTCTAATAGCCAAATAAGATCTACAACCAGTGGTCAACTTACCAATAGCCAACTTATCACCTCTTTTAATCTCAATAGGCTCGAACATTGGCTTGGCTTCGCCGTTAACAGTAACTGGAGCAGAACCACCAGTGACCGCAATAACAGTCTCATGATGGAAGGTTATGGAAGGACCGTTCAAGGTGATCTCAATAGCTGGAGCTTTGTAATGGTTACCGACAATTCTGTTGGCTAATCTAAATGAGTAAGAATCCATTGGACCAGAAGGTGGGACACCAATTCTCCAATACCCTGTTCTACCTGGGTAATCTTGAACAGTGGTGTAAGCACCAGGAGATGTAATTTCAAATGCATTTGCCTTATAGTCGTAAGAATCCAAAACCTTAGTGGCAACCTTAGCGGTTTCAAACATCTCAGAATTAGCAATAGATCTCAAGTAATCAATGTTGGTGATACAACCATAGATCACGGTTTCATTCAAGGCTTGTCTTAACAATTTCAAAGCATCAGCTCTATCCTTTCCATGAACAATAATTTTTGCCAATGTTGGATCATACTCAGCACTAACGACAGTACCTGTCTTAACCCAGGTATCAACTCTAGCCCATTCAGGGAACTTAACCTCTGTTAATTGACCAGGAGAAGGCATGAAATCTTTGACAGGGTTCTCTGCATACAATCTGGCTTCCATTGAGGCACCTTGAACCTTGATTGGTTGAGAAAAGTCTGGTGGAGTATCAGCAGCAATGTTTAGCATCCATTCCACAAGATCCAAACCAGTGACCTTCTCTGTGATAGGATGTTCAACTTGTAGTCTGGCATTAACCTCCAAGAAATAAAACTCATCTCTCTTTTCATCATAGATAAATTCAACAGTACCAGCACATTTGTAGTTCATTGAAGCACCCAATTGCTCAGCAGCATTTCTCATCTTAGCTCTAGTAGCCTCAGGTAAATTTGGAGCAGGGGTCTCTTCAATAATCTTTTGGTTTCTTCTTTGTAAAGAACAGTCTCTTTCACCTAGAGCAATAGCCTTACCGTAACCATCACCAAACATTTGAATCTCAACGTGTCTAGCGTTCTCAACAAATCTTTCCAAAAAGACACCTGAATCACCAAAGTAGGCTTTACCTTGATGCTGAACTGTTTGGAAAACCCTTTCAATGTCCTCTTCAGAATCAACTTTTTGTAAACCAATACCACCACCACCTGCAGTGGACTTAACCATGACAGGATACTCTAGTTTGGCGGCGATTTCTCTAGCTTCAGCAGCTGAAGCCACTAAACCAGAACCTGGAACCAAAGGAACACCGGCTTTTTCGGCAATCTCTCTAGCAGAGTGCTTCAATCCTAGTTTTCTAATGGCATCACCAGAAGGACCAACAAACACAATACCTTCACTAGCCAATCTGTCAGAAAAGTCTGCATTCTCTGACAAGAAACCGTAACCTGGAACCACAGCCTCAGCACCAGAGTCCTTACAGGCTTTAACAATTTTCTCAATGTTGATATAAGTTTCGGCAGCAGATGTACCATGTAATGGGATCGCAACATCCGACATTAAAACATGTTCAGCATACTTATCTGGATCAGAATAAACAGAAACAGACTTTATGTTTAACTTTTTCAATGTTTTGATGATTCTAACGGCAATCTCACCTCTGTTTGCAACCAAAACGGTATTGAAAGGCTTCTTTTTAGTTGAGGAGGCAGAGTTCAATTTTTCCAAATGGGCTCTCCAACCACCTAATGCGGTGATGTCTTTGGTACCCTTTTGGGTGTAACCAAACTCTTCGCAAATGAAAGACTTGACAATCTCACCGTCTTCAGTTTCAACAGAGCCAATACCTAGAGGTTCAGGGACCATTGCCATGAACTCACCAAATCTTTCAATTGGGACAGCATAGATTTCGATTTCAATACTAGAACCACCAGATTCAACTTTTCTCAAACCTGGCTTGGCGACAGGACCAGTGACAGGCAAGGCATATAATTTGTAGGAGTCTGAAGTCTTGGTCTTTTTAATGAAGGTAGCTTGAACCTTCTCCAATTGCCAGTGCAATGGCAAACCCTTCAAGTGAGCGCCGACAACAGCCAATTTTATGCAGGAGGACATATTGACAGCTGGAATGGAGGCATCCAATTCATCCGTGATTCCAGCAACCTTACCGGCAATGTTACCAATGGTTCTGTCACCAGCAGGATACAATTGCTTGAAGAATCTGTTTGCCAATTCTAGCAAAGCAAAATCCTCAAAGGCCTTACCCAAGATGGTGATACCGTTTGGCAGACCGTCAGATCTGAAACCCACAGGAAGCGCTAAAGCAGACAGATCAGCCAAGTTGACAAAGTTAGTCCAGGTACCCTGTCTCGAATTAACCAAAACGGGTTCCTTGGTCACCTCTTCAATGGTTGGGTTCAACGGACATGTTGGAACCAAGTAGCAGTCAATTCCACTAAAGGTTTTTTCAACCTGCTTCAAGATAGCCTGTCTCTTGTACTCGTACTCGTATGCAGTGGCAGCGTCGTATTTTTCACCAGACTTGATAATACCGTAGACGGTTGGGTCCAAATCTTCGACAGGAGGGTTAGTAGCCAAGAACTCTCTAGTGGCTGACCATCTCTCTGCGACCCATGTACCTTCGTACAAACATTTAGCCAAATCTAGCAATGGGGAGAAATCCAAAGGAACAATCTCGGCGCCCAAGGCCTGGAAAGTCTCCACTGCCTTTGCATAGATCTTTGGGTTTTCTTCGTCACCAAACCATAGGCCATCGAAAGATGAAGAGACTGCAATCTTCAATTTAGCAGGGTATTTTCTGACTGGGTTGGCAGGCAAAGCTCTTGAGTACTCACACTGGTCGAAATCTGGTTTGGCCAAAATGTCAAAACACAATTGGGAGTCAGCCAAGTTCAAGGCAAAAATTGAAGGGCAATCCAATGACTTACATGCAGGAAGAACACCTGCAGTTGAAAAGACGCCGACGGTTGGTTTCAAGCCGATCAGGTTGTTCAAAGCAGCAGGAACTCTACCGGACCCAGCGGTATCTGTACCTAAAGCGATTGGGACCCAACCTTTGGCGACCACGACAGAGGACCCTGCCGAAGAGCCACCCGAGACGTACTTGTCATTAAAACTGTTTTTGGTGATACCGTAAGGGGATCTAACACCCACCAAACCTGTGGCAAACTGGTCCAAGTTGGTTTTACCGATGATGATGGCACCTTGGTCTCTTAGAAGAGACACAACCGTGGCGTCACGTGTTGGGGAGTATGCAAACGAAGGGCAGGCGGCCGTGGTTTCAAATCCCAACACGTCAATGTTATCCTTGACGGCGACGGGGACACCATATAGCTTCAGGGACGACTTGTCAGACTTGGACTGCAGAATTCTCCACTGGTGTTTTAGGTTTTCCTCTGTCGCCAACGAGATCCATGCTGGTTCTTGTGGTGCAACGTCTAAGGATGCCACGAGTCTGGTCAATGCGCCCAGAGACTCGTCTGGCGTCGACTCGGCGTGGAACTGGACCCATTGGGAAACGGACCAGCCAGTGGTGTTCATTTTCAGCTATGTGGGGCAGATGCGTCTGTGCAACGGTAGTCGGGAATGGCCTGTAAAAATAGCCTCGGTGCTTCTCTGGTCGGTTTCAGCTAGCTGCTACCTTGTATGTGCCAAATATAGGGGAACACGGGTGTAAGACAGATCAAATGCGGGGATTGTGAGAGTAGCGCAGTTGATCGCAGTACAGGCGTTGGCAGAAACACTAACTATTACTCAATATGCAGTACGCAGTGTGGTGTACAGTGTACAGACTAAACCAAGTCCCTCTTCCTGGCCCTTCCACCTAAGCTGTAGCTCCACCTGGAAATCTCCCTCTATTTAAAACCCCCAGATCAACGCCCGTCCGTGTCTGGCCACTCCCTGGGCACAATCTCCTAGCCCATGTCGCCTCTTGCTGCTCTGGCTCTTGTCCTTGTGCTGGTTCTGATGCCCTTCTCCACGACAATCGGCGCGCGGGGTGGGCGCCGAAAACAAGGCGAAAAGGTGCGATGCGATACGCCGTCCGGCGGACCGATAAGAGAGTGGGAGAGGGTGGGCGAGGGTGGGTGAGTGAGAGGGTTTGGCAGAGGGTTTGGCAGAGGGTTTGGCAGATGGTTTGGCAGAAGGTTTGGCAGAGGGTATCTGAGGCGGTTTCGCAGACAAGCATATCCGAGAAGCAGCACCTGTGTGCACCGCTGGTGTGGCGGGCTCGCTGCTCGCTGCTCACACGCCCACGCTCCTCCCTGGCGTCGTACGCGTGTTGTGCAACATGGGGTTCTCCGAACAAGACGCCGCCGGTGCACGGGTGTGCGCCACCTGCCGCTCGCATTACATCACCTCGCCGCCGCGCGCTGATTCGCCAGCCGCCGGACCTGCCATCGCCCCCAAGATCCCGTCCGGGCCTCTCCGAACCCGCTTCGCGGCTTCCTCCCCGTGCTTACGGAAGAGCCCGCTATCAGTTGGTGGGTCCACGCCCACAACGCCGGGCCCGTCGCAAGGCGGGCCGGGCTGTGCACTACGCTCTCGGCCGAAGAGCCCAGGCACAGCTATTCCTAGGACCAGCTATTGGGCCGCCAACACAGCTACTGTACGATAAACACTACATCGCAAGTGAATCAGAAACTAAAATGATAAAAACACAAACAAATCAGAAAATAAAACAAAAATACGTATTCTGCATACTATCTATATATTATTTACACACTCCCAAGACCAGGTCTACGACTTTTGAGCTAGAGTCTGTGCAAACTCAGCAGCCTTGGCCTTGACGTAGTCACACGCCTTGGAGTCACCCTTGCTCTCTTCAAAAGCCAGCCATTTACCAAAAAAGAACTTGGCTTGCTTCTTGGTGATCTTCTTGCCAATCACTCTCTCGAATAGATCCTCAACCTTGCTCTTGTCATCCTGCTTCATCTCCTGGTCAATGTAAACGTTCCATAGATCGATTCTCTTTGGAACGTCACTCAATAGACCTTCAAACAAGGATCTTCCCTGTTCGGCCTCACCCTTGCTGAACTCAAGTTGGGCAAACTTCTTCACCAACTCAACATGCTCTCTCTTTGGTAGCACCTGCAACGACTTGGCTAATGTCTCGTGGGCCTGTTCAACCTCTTCTCTATCAAACAAGAAAGAACCGTATGCAATCCAAACAGAAACATGCTTACCACCAAACTTCTTACACATGGTTCTGTATAAGGAGTCAGCTTGCTCAAACTTCTCGGAGGCAATGTAAATAGCAACTAGTTTCTGGTGTAGCAGGAAGGAGTCCATGTACTGACAACCTCTCTTGAAAACTTCGTCGAGCGATTCATCAGTGCCAAACATGTTTTCCAAGTTCAACATGGCAATCCAAATGTTCAATTTCTCTTGCTCCTCTCTGTAGTTGATGCTCTTCAATGCTCTCTCACCAATCTCACGAGCCTTGTCAATCTCACTCAATTGTAATTGGAAAGACATGTAGTTCATCCATAGAATAGAAGAATCTGGGTTACCAACCAATAATCTCTCAAAATCAGAGACAGATTGTGGGGCTCTGGAGTTGATCTCTTCGGTCTTGTCCTCTATTAAAGCCTTCTTGGCCTTCTTGGATTTCTTGCCCTTCTTATCAACTAACTCATCCTCGTCTTCATCTGAAGACTCATCATCCTTGGCTTGCTCCAAAATTGAAGCAGTCCAATCGAACCCTGTAGACAAACCGGTGGATAATGATCTCTCTTCCTCTTCAGAGTTAGCGTCGACATCAACGTCATCATCAGAATTGTCAGAGTCTTCACCAGAGTCAGAGACATTACCATATGCCTCAGCAGCCATCTCATCATCAGAATCCAGTTCAGATCCTGATTCTTCAACGTCATCTTCACCCATCTCAACATCACCGTCTTCATCACCATCTGGTGCAGAATTGGTTCCATTGGTAGGTTTTTTAGATGCAAAATAAGAACTCTTCATACCTAAGGACAACTGTTTCTTGCCGTTATCAATACCCATAATCTTGACTTTAACTCTGTCACCTTCACCAAAGATGTTTTGAATGTTTTCAACCTTGTTGTCAGAGATTTCAGAGTGATGGCACAAACCGACAACGTTGTTACAACCATCCAATTTGACAAAAACACCAAAGTCAGTGACTCTTCTAATAGAACCCTCATAGATATCACCAACTTGCAATTCTTCAAATCTCTTCAAGTGGTTTAATTCACCACTCACTTCACTATCCTTAAGTGTCAGCAAAACCTTTCCTTCTTCATCAGCTTTCAAAATCTTAGCTAGAACAGGTTGATGGACTCTGAAGAATTGCTTCCACTCTTTCAAATATGAATCAGACAAATCGGTGACTCTAACTAAACCAAACACATTTCTACCAAGAACAACGTAGACACCGTTATTGGCAACATTCTTAATGAAACCTCTAACAACGTCACCTCTCTTTAAATCTTCAACCGAGTTGATACTCTTATCCTTGATATCGTTAGTTCTCAAAGAAACGTAGATCTTGTTGTTTGGAACGTCAACCTCCAAGATGGTGGCGGCACAGATATCACTGGTGGAGAAAATATCATCCAATTTATCGGAGTAATCGTTTAAAGCATCAGTAATGAATGAAACAGCAGTCAAATTCTCGCCTAATTCAACAACAACATAACTCTCTCTGGTCTTTAAAACCTTAGCAGGAACAACATCACCAACTTGAACATCGTTAATGTTTCTGAGCTTCTTGGTACCAGAGACAACCAACTCCAACAAGCTACGCTCTTGGTCAATGGAATCAACCTCACATTGTAAGGCAGAGCCAATAGGATATTCCCTCTCCAAGTTAGAGAAAGTGGATGCATTATTGGATAGATTCATTAATGAGATCTTACCCTTCAGACTTGGGGAAACAGAAACCCATAAAAATCCTCTAGCAAAATTGTTGATGTATGAAGTAACCTTATCACCCTTTTTCAAGTCATTGATCGACAAGCTCACAAACTTCTTAGAACTCTTAAGAACAGACTGCTTACAAGACAACTCAATTATCGTTTGCTTGTTTTTCTTTCTGTTGGTAATAGGTAAGAATCTATGATTTCTGGCATCGTGGTATCCAATAACCTTAACTTCCAAAATATCACCATTCTTGAAACCTGCTAATGGCTTCTTGGTATCCTTAATATCCTTGAAATCATCAAATATTTGAGTGACATCGATTCTACCTTGTTGGTTATCGGCCAATTGAACGTTCAATTGGGTACCCTTGACAGATCTGACCTGTGCCTTGGTGATTTTACCTGGAACAAACTCATTCAAAGTCTTGATGCTCTTGTCAATTGGATTAACGGCAGCAACTGCGACAGCTTCATCAGAGGCATCGGAGGTGTTAGCATTCTTCAACGACAACAAGAATCTATGCTTAGTCTCATCCATTCTAATCACATGGCATGACACTGATTGGTTAACGTAAAACTCAGTGCTGAAATCCTCTATTTGCTTGTCAGATGCGTATCTTGGTAAAACTAAACCGGTCAAACCGTTACCAAAGGCAACGAACAAACCGTTTGCAGTGATGGATTTAACAAAACCTTTCAATGGCTTATCCGAGACAGCAACGTCTTCAAAACTGGTTGGGAAGGAGCCATCTGCTTTCTTTGCAGCTTCCATCAAAGATGGTTTAGTAGTCAATTTAACAATTCTACTCTTGGAATCTTTCTCCAAGACTAAAGCCTGTAATGTGGATCCAATTTCCATTTTCTTCATGGATGCCCTACATTGTTCAAAGTTTTCATCGCCTAGTTGACCCGAGTAAATCAAACCACGCAAGTTTGAGCCCTCTAGTTCAACCACCAAGGATTCCTTCTCTCTTTCAACAATCTGCACAGCAACAATAGATTTACCTGGAACTAACGTGGACATAACCTTCTTTTGGTTTTCAGATAGAGAATCAGACACTCTACAACTGACACTGACTCTTTTGGCTTTAGCATCAACAGAAATGATTCTCACCTTGATGGTTTGTCCCAATCTAAAATGATCTTGTGGCTTCTTAACGAAAGTTTCACTGATTTCAACGTTTGGCAAGAAAGCTTTAGCAAAACCGAAGAAGCTCATGATACAACCGGTCGGATGGAATTTCTCAACGGTAGCTGGCGTACGTTTGCCAACTCTAGCATTAGAGTAGTCCGTCACTATGTCTTCATCTTCAACGTTGACTAGGGACTTTTTCAAAGTGACATAGATAGTGGTCTTCGAAGCACCGCCAGAGCTGATCTTCAATATTCTACCTCTAACCTTGGAACCAATCTTGAACTTTCTCTCTGGGTAAATCAATTTGATATCGCTCATATGGTTGGTTGGAACAAAACCTTCAAACTTGTCCGTAATTTTCACCTGTAGACCTTTATCGGTGATGATGTTTAGGATCTCAACGGTGACGGCAGCACCGACAGGAATATCTTCAATGGTCAAGAACTCCTCGTCAATTTGCTTATTATCCAACGTCACAATGTACAATTTGTCAACCAAAGAGTATCCTAAGACTCTGGCTCTGTGATGAGAACCAATTTTGAAATCCATATCCATATCAGCACC
This sequence comes from Ambrosiozyma maleeae (nom. inval.), assembly GCA_003706635.2. Classification (NCBI taxonomy): domain Eukaryota; kingdom Fungi; phylum Ascomycota; class Pichiomycetes; order Pichiales; family Pichiaceae; genus Ambrosiozyma; species Ambrosiozyma maleeae (nom. inval.). The sequence goes on from PPLV02000001.1 coordinate 157,161, forward strand.
TTCGCTGACTCTAGAAACGTGTGCTTGGGCTAGGACGTTCTGATCGGCACCTGGAACCTCCAAGATGATGAATTGTGCATCCTTTCCCTTGACAATAACATCGTCGAATTTGTGACCCATTGGGAAGGCCTCTAGTGGGTTGACGTCGAATCTGTCCAATGTTTGAGCGTGAGGTAGTAATGACAATTGGAGTTTCTTCTCGCCGTTCTTCAAGTAGGCAGCAGTGATTCTGGCTTTGAAGGTGGAGCCCAAAGCGAACTTATGCTTCATTTCAGCGTATTCATAAACACCAAGGTGAGTCAAATTGATTGAAGCCTTACAGACACCGTAAACCTTGCATCCCAAGCCTTGCTTGGTCACGTTTGTGACCAAGGCATCGACAAGCATACCTGGAATAATGGAATCGACAGATGAAATGGTTTGCACGGATGGCTGCTTCTTCAAGTTACCCGCAGGTAACTTACACGTCACAGTTCTCTTGTTATTCTTAGAGATTGCCACCAACAAGACAGATCCAACATTCAAGTTCTTCGATATGTCAAATGACGCGGTGGTGGATAGTTCTTTATTAGAGATGAAGCCGGCTAGCTTGGATGATTCTTTACCAATGTTCAAGATGGCACCGTGGTCTTCAACGGATTGGACAGACGCTTGGATGATAGCGTTTGGGTTTAAATCCTCGTCGGTGTCCATACCGCTATTCACCTGTTCTGGCTCGATTGTCAATTCAATTCTCTTTTTGGACTTGGTCTTTTTACTTGAAGGTTTGGTTACAGGCTCGACAACTTTAGCTCTTAGCCACTGGCCAACTTGGAATCTATTTCTTAAATCTGGGAACTGTTTCTGTGCTTTCTTTGGTGAGGTACCCTTGGTGATCTTTTCGGAGTCCTCGTTATCGGAGTCGTCCTCGTCCACGTCCATTTCGTTCTCGGCGTCAGACTCTTCTTGCTGGTCCTCGTACTCCTGCAGCTGACGTGTGAGCTCCTTGCTGATGTTGGTTATTGGAATGAATCCGCTCAAGTTATCCGCCAGAGCCAGAACCAGCTCGAACTTGTTGATGGTCTTCACCTGACCTAGCACCACCGAGCCGGGGTTCAGCATCTTGAATGTCAGTGTGTCGATCGTGATGGCATCTGCTGCAGCGCCTGCAGCCTCGCCGCCAACCAACGCCTCCTCCAGGTCCGCCTCGTTCAGCGCCTTCTTGCTCTTCTTGTGTCTCTTGGACGATGGCTCGCTTCCTGTCTGCTGGGCGCCTTCCTGCTCAAACAGCACGTCCTTCTTCGCCTCGTTCGAGATCTCCTTCAGCTCCAGCGGTGTCAACACTGACGCCCCTCCTCTTGGAAACGCAATCTCCGCCGTCTGCCCTAACAGTGAGCTCTTATCGCTTCCCTGCTGCGCCTGCAGGTCTCTCTTTCTCTTTTGACTCCCAGCCATAGTTCAACCTGATACTTGTCTAGCCTCAAGGATGCCGTTCTCTTGTTCTTAGCAACTGCTCGGCTGTCTCTCTAAAGCTTCTCTCTGCACTCCGCTACTTCTTCCACTAGCCTTCCTCTCTCTTCTCTTCTCTTCTCTTCCTCAGGCTCTTCAGGCTCTACAGGCTCTTCAGGCTCTACAGGCTCTTTGGCTCTTTGCTGCCTGAAAAATTTTTAAGAAAATTTTCATGGCTGGCTGCGCCACGTGCGGCGCGTGGCGGGTGCGATGGGTGGCGCGACGAAAAATTTTCCAGCGGCTGACGTCAGCCGGAGAGGCCATTGTGTCCGAGTTGAAGATGGGTGGGTTGAGGTGCAAGTGGTGGTGAAGGTGGTGAAGCAGAGCAGAGGGCAGGCTCTGATTGTGAGGAGGCGAAGAAGAGTGTGTGTGCTTCTGGAGACACACACGAACCAAAATTGACGTTTTTGAAAGTGAGGGCACGCTGGGGAACAGAATACTCCGAGCTGATCCGCATATCACAGGGCCGCAAGCGAGAGCAGCCGAACCGGGGATTGAGAAGAGTGTGGACACGGTCTGGAATAGCCAAAGCAGCCAGACAGCAGCGTGCACAGGCGGCGGAAGTAGACAGAAGGACGGGAGAACCGCCAGACACGGCTGAGAAGAGGCATCTCGAGACGGCAGGCGCTCGTGGAAGAAGAAAAGGCATGTCGTTTGAAATCACAACAGTGAGTCACCCAACAGCGGACATCTGCAAACCGTGTGTTGTGCTTCGTGACAAGCTCACAGGTAAGAGAGACCTGATCGGGTCCATCCCAGAAGGCCTACAGAGAAAATGCAACGAGCTGGGAGTGAGGCTGTCAAAACTGGAGAACATCTTTCTCACAGGATACTTGAACTGGTTCAGCGTAGGCGGGCTTCCCGGAATGATCCTCACGGTCGCCGACCAGGGCCTGACAAAGCTAGGCATCTACCACAGTGGAAACCGCATCTTGAAGTTTGTTGTCGCCAGCTGGAGATTCTTTGTGTTTAGGTTTGGACTGAAGCTAACCCTCAAAGATATCGCAGGTGACGGAAAGGATAGCTTCAAGTCTAAAGGGTTTCAGATGTTCCCGGTCAACGTGGAACCAAAAGATTATCAACAAAAGATGGACATTGAATCCGGATCTGTGGTGGGAGCGTACGAGAAATTGGACTTCCTGGTGGACAGCATTTTTCCAATGTCCAAGAACGCTACAGCTAACGGCATGGGCGACACAAAACCAACGTGGAATGTTACTCTCCCTAAGGTTGTGAAAAATGAAAGGGTTTCAACCAACTGGATCCTAGCGGTGAACACAGTGAGAGGAAAATTCAACCTGGGTAAAGCAAAAGAATTGGGATGTCAGATCGAACACTTTAAGCCATTGTGCAATTTCCAATCAGTTACATTGGGCGATGGTACAATTGTGAAGCCCGAGCAGGTTTTAGATCCTAACAGAAGTTTTAAGCCTATTTTGTTTCTGGATATCCCTGATGATTTGTATCTGCAGAATACGATAGACCATGATTGGTCTAGAGATATCGAAAATCTTGATATCAAGGAATTCGGTGCCGTGTACCATTTTCTAGGTGACAATGTCGATAAAGATCTCTTAAGCACAAGCAACTCAAAGTACAGCGAATTCATCAAGACGTTTGGAAAGAACACTATACATTTTATATCATCAAAGTGGCATTCCCCTAATAGTATATCGTTTGAGACTTCATACGAAGTGTCTTTTAAATGGAGTTGTCTATTGAAGCAAATGTTCCCAATTTCAAAGTATTCAAACACACCTATAAGGAAGATTCCAGAACTATTTTCTGAGGAAGGATTCAGCGTGCTTCCGTTGGTGTCTGGACAGATATTGAATGTGCATAGTGAGAACGCTTTGCAGAAGTATGAATTGGTTAATCCAAACGGTGTTCTAAAGACATTTGAAGACTATCAGAATGTTTATGACGAATCTATGTGCACAGTTGGCTTTAAGGGAATGGTTTCTAGAGAAGAGATGGTTGAGATGTACTCTGAGGACAACCAAAACAATAGAATGCTATTAGAAAATGATTCTGTACTTGACTTTTTGCAGTCTGGAGGATCATTGAAAGATAAAGTGGAGACTATTGTGTTAGGTACCGGTTCTGCGCTACCTTCCAAGTTTAGAAACGTAATTTCGAATTTGGTGAGAGTTCCTTACAACGATGGCAAACAAATACGGTTCAGAAGTGTTTTGCTGGATGCTGGTGAAAATACGATAGGTGCAATAAAGAGACTATTTAATGAAGAAGAACTGTCTGATATTTTCCATGAATTGGGCATGATTTATCTTTCACATTTACATGCTGACCATCATATGGGAATTTCAAGTTTAATAATGGAATGGCAGAGGTATAACAAGGGAACAGGTAAAAAGCTATACATTGTGGCACCTTGGAAGTATGACAAATTCTTGAAAGAATTAGAGCAGTTCAATGATGATTTAATTGATATCAGTATGATTGAATATATCAACTGTGGGTCATTCATGCGCAGTGACCAGTATACTGCGGAGAATTCCAGAACAGGAAACTTTCAGATGTTTGCAATTGAGGAGCTACAAGTGGAAGAGATAATGAAGCTGTCGAATCTAAATTTGGAGAAAGACCAAAAAGAACTGTTTGAGAGAGAGGAGGCTGCCAAGATTGCATCGCTATATAAGGATTTGCAGTTGAGCGGTTTAGAGACGTGCTTTGCCTATCACTGCGAAAACTCCTATTCCATGAGTATTGAGTTTGAATTTGGAGATGCGGTTGAATACGGCTACAAGGTTGCATATTCTGGAGATACACGGCCGAAACACTTTTTCTGTAAGGTTGGGTCCGACAGCGATCTGTTGATCCATGAATCGACACTTGAAGACTCCAAGTACGAGGATGCTGTGGATAAGAGACACACCACCACGAGTGAGGCGATCCACGTGGGAGTGCTTATGAAGTGTAAGAAGCTGTTGTTGACGCATTTCAGCCAGAGATACAAGGTGTTCACCAAAGGAGACGACGTGTACAGGCGGATTGACCGCCCGTTCGGCTACCTTGAGACTACGGAGGCGGGCGTGTCGCCTGGGGCACAGGCCGAGGGGCAGGAGGTGCCGATTGAAACTGTGTCGCCCATCTTCAACGTGAAGCACCACAGCACAGTCAAGGCTTACGAAAAGCACGTCCAAAGAGAGGGTGTCATTGAGGTTGTGTTTGCCTTCGACAACATGTACATTAGGAGCGAGGACTTCCACCTGCAGCGGAGGATTGTTGAGCAGCAGACTAATCTCATTGAGGACCTGTTTTTGAAAGAAGAGGATGATGGCCAAGACGGCGACTTGCCACCACCCACTACAAATGGTAGCAACAAGTCCAAAAGACGCAAGCTGAACAAAAATGGCACAGCCACCAGCACAGCCTGAAACCAGGGAGCCCGCCCGTCCCGCCATGACGTCATCCCCTGCAAAGGGTCTGCTTCCCCGCACACGGCGACCCAGAGGCGCAACGCGGTGGGATCCCGCCTGCCGCCTGGCCCCACGCCCTCAAGGGCAACTATAAGCATACGTAACGTGAGATATAACACACTACATGTACATAGTAAATACGTGTTGGGATAAGCATATACAGAGAGCAGCGTTGGAGCCGAATTGGTGCGGAAGAAAAGAGTAGCGTGTAGAGGGAGTTGAGTCGAGTGGAGAGAGGTGTTTAGTAAAAGTACCGGAGATATATAGTGTTGATATAGAGTATAAATAGCTAGGAAATTCCTGATTTGGGTTTGAGCAAGCGGATGAAGTTTGTGGGCTGAAGAAGGCTGTATATGTTTGAGCTGTCTTTGCCATTTGGGATATATACATGATTTGAGCTATGGCATCATTTGAGCTATCTACTATCTACGCTATTTGAACCATTTGAGCTATCTACGCTATCCAAGTATCCAGAACACTCCGTGGTGAATTCACTTAGTCACCTGCTATTTCCGTCATTGCCCTACTAGAAACTGAGCCCGATGTTAGCTCATTAACAGCAGTCCTCTCACATGACCTTACTATCCTACCTATTCAAAAACCAGAGTCACACCATGGACACCACACCAGGCACACAGCCTCATCTGCAATCACAACCCAGCAGTGTCATACCCGGTGCAGATGCCGAAATGGACACCGATAAGGTGTCTTTTGACATGATAGAGGATATTGCATCCGCCCCAGCAGCGACCACCATTGCAGGATCAGCAGAGAGTATCGCCTCGATACCTTTGAGCGCTATCCAACAACACTACATGATGTCAGACATGCCCTCATTGCCTAGTATTGTGAACTGCAACACTGCTTCAGACGCACCTTGTCGCCCTACCTTGGTTCCGTTCAACTCGAGTAGAAATGCAAGTGCTTTCTTCTTTTCAGATGATGTAAACGATATCACCGTTGAACAGCAGTATAATGACATTCCAATGAGCGGTATTGAAAATGATGACGACGATGATAATGATGACATTAGAAATTGCAAGAGCGATGGTTCTGCAACTACGGACTCATCAACTCCGTTGGAAGTTGAAGAAATAACTCAAAACCTGAACGATAACTTCAGCACATTAAATCTTTCCAACAACGGCACTACTCATGCTGAAGATGTTCCAGCACATGCCACTACATACAATGATGATGAATGGGCAGTCAAGGTACCAAAGGAGGTTTACTCAAATGATATCCCTGACTATTATGTTCCTGGTAAGTTGATATATCCATATAAGTCTCCCTATGAATACACGGATGAAGAGTTTGATCGTATGAATCATTTTGAATTCTTGAATAGCTTGAATTTCAAAGAACCTCCTTTGCTTCCACCATACTTGAATTCTAATTTGTTAAATGATTCCTCGTCGCACAATTATAAAACATATCCCTACCAATACCAGCAATCCAATCATATCTACATTAACGATCAATACAGATACAATATAAACGATTTGAACACCATGGACAAGTATTCAAGGCACACCAGAGGTCATAACGCAAACAGTAAATTAAAATACAAAGGCAAAAGACACAAGAACAGCACAGGAAATTCAACTAGTATGAGCAAACATTCTGATTATATTGAAACCTTGGAGAGAAATTTCAAGCCTAACCATGTCATGTTAAATCATCTAATAACGTGTAATTCAAAGATAGATAGTGTCTTGACTGGCTCTTGTATACATAGGTATTCTGGAAAGTTTATAACACAGATAATGTACTTTTCTATAAGTGATGATAGAATACAACATTAGGTGGTTTATTTCTTGTGGTCGTTAACTGAGATGTTGTCTTCATTTGAGTTTCTCTTTCTAAGTACCTTCGATCCTGTGGTACTGTTCTTGAAAGTATAATATTTTTTGTTTTGTGGCTTGATTACTATTAACTCTTTTATTCCCGTTGTTTTATTTATTTGTTGTATAACTTGAAACATGTCTGTTAAAATTGCAACCTTTCTTCCGTTTGTACTATCCTTAAGTTCATTTAAATTTTTAACTACTTTAATCATTTCCTCTCTTCTAGAATAACCGAAAATTTTGACTATTGTTACCAAAAGGTTGATTCTCTCATCTTTTTTTAAATGATCCGGTTCTTTGTGTCTGATACTATGAGGCCACCAAAATGGCTTTGCAGAGTCACCAAGTTTATAAGGATATTGCGATTGCTTCCTAGGCTCAATCAATTTAATCCATATTTTGCAGATAAACTTGCAAGGAACCTGTTGAAACTCATTGAAGCAGCTGAATAGGTAATTATTCACCTGTATTTCATCCTGCAGATCCAACTTGAAAAGTGTTCCAGTTACTGATCGTGTTTCCATGCTTTTTTCCAATTTTTCGAATCCTCCAAATCGTTGCTTGTCCATGTTTCCGCCTGTAATGGCGTCAGCCTCGTTTTCTGTTAAATCACTATCCGAGGCGATGCTTGGATCTTTGAATATGGTTACTGGTTTGTTGAGTGTGTATGCGTGATCAAATACGACAGGCAAGTCTGTCGCACCATTCTTTGGTTCCTGTTGTTCCTCAAAATCCTGTTTACTGTTGAACTGTCGTAAATAAGTATAGTCGTCCTTGTAGAAGATTATACTGTATTCTAAACCATAATGTGTTCTAATTGATTCAGCAGACTGTCTAATGAGAGCAATATCGTATTCCACCGTATCCATGATTATTGTATGCACAGGAAAAAGAAAAATAAAGTATGCAACATCTCCACATTTCTATCATTTATACACCACCCTGAAAGTATGTCTTTTGGACTTTTAATCTCATTTTATACCTGTCAAATCTTGTTAAGTGAATGTGCAATACTTCTTTGATTTTCCACTTGTTAAACATTCTCGTTCATCATTTGACTGATTTGGATTTGTTTCGGCAAAATTGGAAAAAAGGAGACTTTCATTATTTCAACCTGGTTTCAAGTTGCATCCTAGCCATCTTACATGTCGGATACTTCTCCGCAGCCCTTGTAATACCACGGAGTGCTCCATTCACTTGATCTCCACTCTGCGACAGCCTTGTTACAACGGTGATGCTCACTCACGGCTCCCACACCCGTACACCACTAACACCGGGTTTTCCACCTTGATTTGGCCAATTGAGTGGTTTTAGATAAGAGCCAACACAAGAGAGACACTACTACTAGACACCATGGGCAGAAGAGACCAAAATAGGAGGTGGACAGGGCCAAAAAGTGGAGAAAAGGGATTGTGAAGAGCCAAGACTGGTATAAAAGATGGCGAAGGTGGATATAGAGTCGTTAGAGCTGGCGTTGAACAGTCTGAGTTTCCAAGGCATTGAGAACCACCCTACAAAGAGTAGAGACGAGATAGCCATGGAGCTTTTCCAATTGGGCACAATCAGAGAAAGCCAGGGGCTGCTAAACGAAGCGATCACTAACTATCGTAAGGCATTCAAGTTGAATGAGAAGATTGATTTGGCATACAGGGAGTTGATATACACAGGAAAGGGGCAAAGTGAATTGTTTCTAGCGAGTATTAACCATAACAAAGACAAGACCAAAGAGCGGGACAGCGAAGGATTTAAGAGGTTGTTAATCAACAAGGAAGTATTGAACAGCATCAATGTTAAAGATTTGCTAGCTGGGTGCGTGTTTTCGGTGTTGGAGCCCATTGACGAACTTAAGCCGTTTGGGATCAGCCGGTTGCCTGACGAGATTATCACCAAAATCATGGAACTGCTGATAGTTAAAGACACACCGAGTTGGTTCAATATGAGTCTGTGTTGCAAAAAGTTTGCCTATTTGGGGTTCCATCAGACAAGTCCGTGGAGGCAATTGGCGAAACTGATCTATCCCAGACAGGTGTACGGCGACCGAGACGGCGAGGGACAGTCTTTGTTCAAGTTGGAGAGGCTAATTGAGATGTACGGTAACGATTGGCACAACTTGTTGAATGAAAGGCCATTTATCAAGTTCAATGGCGTGTACATAAGCACTGTGAACTACCAGAGAGAAGGTGGCCGTGCAGAGCTATCCAATGCATGGAACCTGCCATTTCGGATCATCACATACTACCGGTACATGAGGTTTTTTCCTGATGGATCTCTGCTAAAGATGCTTACAATCCTTGAGCCAGAAAAGATTGTGAGCCGGTTCCATAAGAATTGGGAAGAACTGATGGACACGGGCAACCAGTGGGAGAAGAATGTCTATCGGGGGCGCTGGAGGTTAGTGGACGGGCTGATTGGAGGAGACGGAGACGGCATGAGGTTAGTGTGTGTGAGTGAAGGAGCTGTTGACAGTTTTGAGTTTATTGACGAGTTTCAAGTTGTGAATGGAGGCAAATACAGCCGGCACCACCGGTTAGACTGGGTGAGGATGGGATACGAGAAGGTGAGTGACGTGGATAATGAGCAGCAGAGTATGGATAGGGTGATTGGGGACTTTGACATATCTAACGAGCGTGGGTTCCGGTTCAGCAGAGTGCGGTCGTACTACGAGGGGTCATTTTAGACTGCGTGTGAGTGCAAGGACATGCTATGGAAGCTCCTATGGAAGCTGCTCTGAAATTAATGTGGCTGGGTGTGAGAGTGCAAGGATAATGCCAAGGTAGCACCTGTGGGACCAATGTGGTGTAGTGTAAGTATTACTGTGTATCTAATATTGCAACCGATGTTTCTATGTCCTAACCCTTAATCTTTATGTCTGGCTACCTATAGTGCATTTCCTGTTATCTCTCTTCCCCTAGCTTTCTGTTATCCCTCTCTTCCCCCAGCTTCCTCTTATCCGTATCCCTACCCTTATTCCTACCCTTATCCCTACCCTTATCCCTCCCTACCCTTATCCTTATCCCTCTCCCTCGATTGTGCCCTTCTCCATGCCCCGTCCACGTCTCATCCCATCCCGCTGCGCTGACGTAGCACCCTCTGCTCACCGCATGTGACCACTGACTCCTGCCGCGTGCCCACTACCCTCCCCCGTTTGCCCATCCGCTTCGGCCTGGCGCCATGGCCTTCCCCATCTGTCCGCATCCCGCGCCATCGATACGGAGCACCGGAGATGCCCCGTCGTGGCCACGGGTCCCCAAGTACCGTAGCGCGCAGCGCCGCCGCCGCTGGCCGGCCGGCAACTCCCGTTCGCGCGGCGGCTGGAAGGGAAACCCTATTCCAAAACTACATGCCCACGCAAAGTAGACAGATTACTAGGTAGTGCCAAAGGTGTCATTAATCTAGCAGTGCAGTATAAAGGGAGATATAAAGTACTAGTGGCGGCTATGTAGGGAGCATGTAGAGGGATGCAGATGGTTGTAATTTGTATACTGAGAAATACTTGAGGATATTGATTGAGAACCAGTACCAGAACCAGAACCAGAACCAGATCTCGAGGATATTTTATTTATTCTACCTGGATCATTGCGTACTATAAGGTGGTGGCACAAGTCGATATTGCATACACAGATCGTTACCTAGGCACTTACTGTCAGACAGACAAACATCCATCCCCATTGGCCCCGGAACCCATTTCTTCCCATACCACTCGCCCGATTCAGCATGGTTGCCCAATTGTACAAGTCTCCGCTAGACGGCGTCCAGATTCTAGGACAGGTGGCGGACAAACCGCTTCTATCTGTAAGCAGTCCAAGAGACATCCTCACTAAAGACGCCTTGGAATTTATCGTACTACTACACAGACAGTTCAATGCCACCAGAAAACAGCTATTGCTGAACAGACAAGCCGTTCAAAAGCAAATCGATGCCGGCAACCTCTTGAAATTCCTACCAGAAACTCAGTACATCAGAGATGACGCTAATTGGAGATGTGCCCCAATGCACCCAAAGTTGGCCTGTAGAAAGATTGAGATCACCGGCCCTCCAGACGCCAAGATGATTGTCAACGCTTTCAACACAGACGTGCACACCTACATGACTGATTTCGAAGATTCCTGTGCACCAACATGGTCAAACATGATCTACGGTCAAGTTAACCTATACGATGCCCTTAGAGACAATCTCGATTTCACAATTGAGTCTACAGGCAAAAGATACAAGATCCAAAGAGAAGGTAGAAGAGTCCCAACTTTAATTGTGAGACCAAGAGGCTGGCACATGGTGGACTCCCACATTACCGTGGACGGTGAGCCAATCTCGGCTTCAATTATGGATTTTGGTCTGTTCTTCTTTCACAACGCTAAGCTTTTGATTGAGATGGGCCATGGCCCATTTTTTTATCTACCAAAGATGGAACACTACAAGGAATCCCAATTGTGGAATGACATTTTTTGTGTTGCTCAGGACTGCTTGGAGATTCCAAGAGGCACCATTAAAGCAACCGTGTTGATTGAAACTTTGCCAATTTCATACCAATTAGACGAGGTTTTGTACACTTTAAGAGATCATTCATCTGGTTTGAACTGTGGTAGATGGGATTATATGTTCTCTACAATCAAGAGACTAAGAAACCATAAAGAGTTTATTTTGCCAGATAGACATCAGGTTACAATGAAAGTTCCTTTTATGACCAACTATGTTAAGCAGTTGATTAAAGTGTGTCACAAGAGAGGCGTCCATGCAATGGGAGGTATGGCTGCTACTATTCCAATCAAGGACGACCCAGAGAGAAATGCTGTGGCTATGGATGCTGTGAGACAGGATAAGCTAAGAGAAGTGTTGGCTGGCCACGATGGAACCTGGATTGCGCACCCTGGTCTATTGCCTACAGCCATTGGCGTCTTTGAGGAACACATGCCAACTCCAAACCAATTGTTCAACCAGAAGCCAGACACCTTTGTGACCGAATCAGACTTGATTGACACTAACATTGAGGGCGGCGAGATCACTTACAAGGGAGTGAATGCAAACATTTACATTGGTTTGAACTATATGGAATCATGGTTGAGAGGGCTTGGATGTGTTCCAATCAACAATTTGATGGAAGATGCCGCTACCGCCGAAGTTTCGAGACTACAATTATACTCTTGGTGTAAGCACAAGGTCACTTTGGATGACACCAAGGAGACCATCACACCAGAATTAATCTGCGGCTTGATTGATAAGGAGGTTGCCAAGTTGGCTCCTTCTAAACCAGGCAACAAGTATGCGATTGCCGCTGACTGTTTGAAGAAGGAAATCAGCGGAGAGGTTGAAGTTGCCGAGTTTTTGACCACTCTATTGTACGACGACATTGTGACCATTGGCGAGCCAATTGACTTGGCAACGTTGAAATAGGTGGGTGACTAGATGTGTACGTGTGTAACAAGCTAACAAGTTCAAAGCAGAAACAGTGGGTTGACGCCCCATCGACCAGTAAGGTGAGTGTGCGTAGCCGTGGCGATCAGCCGGCAAAGCGACGCCCTATCAAGCAGTAATCTGGGCATACGCTTAGTCCTTGTGTCCACCCAGGCTATTCTTGCCTCTGAAAGCTCCTCCCTCGTAACCCCACAGCCTAGAACCACGCGCTGCCCGACTCCTAAAGGCCCTCCCTCAGCATGCTCAGCACGCCAAGATCTACAGCCAAGATCTACAGCCACACAACCGTCTCCCTCGTGCTTCTCTTGCGTCCCCTACTTTTCTTGCTCCCATACCTCTTTATCCTCTCTGCCCTCCTCCCCTCCTCGCAAAGAGCACATTATCACACCTCCCATCCCCATTACTAATTGCTCTGCTCCACAATACAACCGTCAACGGAGCTCTTTGTCCTCGAGTGAAAAATATAATTTGCTCATTTTTGCTCTCATTTTTGCTCTTTGGAAGGTTGAAAGATGAAGAAGCCGGCTACCAAGTGCTGGTGACGAGCTAATATTGTGGGGCGGTTGGGGGAGGAGAAGATGTATCTGTAGAGTATAAGTACAAGTATAAGGCGGGCTGCTGCGGAGAGTGGGCAGCAAGACTAGAGATCACTTGGGGAAGAGCAGTACCGTTGGGAGCCAGAGAGATCTACACCGAGCCACAAGAGAGTACAGATGCTGGCAAAAAGAGACGTGTATAGAGATGGCGTGTGGTGTCTTGCCGACATGGCCAGTGAGGAATACGCAAGCCTGGGAGACGCTTCGCAGGCTGCGGTGACGTGGGCAGGCCAGCAGCAGTATGGCCACTACATGGTGTACTTCTGCATTGTGCTGATATGCTGCTTTGTCCTAAAGCATCAACTCTACAGGCTCGTGGACTCAAAGTCATTTGCCGAGAAGGGCGCAGCCGCCAGAAACCCACTCATCAAGCTCACGTACAGAATCAGCTCGTTCAACAGATACTTCAGCTACAGAAAGATCCCTGCAACGGTTTGTGAATTGCTTGGAATCCCGTCATCGCTTGGAAATTTGCTTATTGTGTCCGCAGGACTGGTGTATTTCCTATGCTACACGTTGATCCCACATTTCTGGTACCGTGCCTGTGCCGGTTTTGGATCGCCTCCATTGGCAATCAGAGCCGGGTTGGAAGCAATGGCTCTCATACCATTTATTTTCATGCTATCAGGTAAAGTGAACGTGATCAGCTGGTTGACAGGCATCAGCTACGAAAAGATCAACGTTTATCACCGCTGGGTCTCCATAGTGTGTTGTGTGGCAGCTTGGATCCATACGGTTCCTTTCTATTTCCAGGCATCTTGGGAGGGCGGAGTTACAAACCTTTCAAATTCAATGAAAACCAACGCCCAGCTTGTTAATGGCATTCCACCATTGGTGTTTTTGACGTTTCTCTGTGTTGCATCGCACACCAGGCTACGGAGCTGGAACTATGAGTTGTTTATCCATCTTCACTGGATCTCAGCAGTTGGCTTTTATATTAGTTTAATGATCCATGCATATGGTGAACTAAACGCTGAAAAATACCTGTGGGCAACCTTGGTGCTTTGGTTAACACAGCTCATCTACAGGGCCTGCTTTAAAGCCTGGTTGAACCCAAACAGAGGCTTTATGCAATCCAACAAGTGTGAACTTAAAAGACACTCCGGCCAAGGTGACGGCAAAGAGTTCTTTGAGGTTATAGTGAAGAACTCTTCAAAGTTTGTGTGGAGCCCAGGCCAACATCTATTTCTAAGATTCCCAGGTAGCAGAATCATGGATAACCACCCATTTTCCATAATGTCAGCATATAACCCGGAGCAATCCACAGATATTAAGATTCTAATCAAGCCAATAAAGGGCTTGACCAAACTAATATACAACGAAATTCCAAAGAAATCTGTGCTAAAATCAAAAGTGTTGATTGAAGGTCCTTATGGTGGTTGTCAAAGAAACGTTAGAGCGTTCAATTCCGTTTTCTTGATTGCTTCAGGTACAGGTATCTCTGCGGTGATGCCTTTCTTGGTGCAGTATTCCACGGATGTCATAGATAAAACCTCCTCTATAGAAAAGATCAGATTAGATTGGATAGTTCAACAAGAAGATAACATTGAATGGATTGCTGATGAGCTATCCAGGTTAGTTAATCTCGTTCCTAAGCATTTGTTTGAAAACGGATCAATTACTTTAAACATCTACTGTGCTGAAGTGAATACAGAATCGAAAATCACAACTATGATGCAATCAGCAAAGGAGTCATCAAAAGTTTCACATATTGAGGCTGAAGAGCTGGTGAACTCATCCGATGATTCGATTTTTATGATTGCGACAAGCAGCTCTGTTAATGTCTCTGAAGGTAAACCAAAAGCACTTGACATCATGACTAGCATTAAGCAGGATCTTAGTGGTAAAAACATTGTCATTGTTTCTGGATCTGAGACTTTGAAAACAGTTGTTGGAAACTCTGTTGCTGCATTTCAAAAAATGGTTTTTTCTGGCGATTCTAATGTTGAAGAGGTTTACCTTCACACTGAATCTTTTGGTTGGTAACGCAAATATCACATACATATACATCTATCTTTAATTAAAATGCATTCAGACACAAGTAACTCAAACGCTAGTAATCTATTAAACCCTCTTCCTCTTCCAATGGAACATATACGACAAGTTATAGTTTTTTCGATTTTATTTTGTTTAGTAAAGAATCAAGACAGACCGACAAATCACCTTTCACCTTTGAATAATTTAAATCCAATTTGTAACTCTTCATTAACAAAAATTCGTCCGATAATTCATAACCGTAAATGTGAGAGTGTAAATCATTAACAAACGTCTCATAGTCTAAATTTATAAATTTGATAAACTTTAAAAATGAAGATATGTTTTTATATTTCATCATGAACAAATGGAGGATATTTTTGACCAAGTTGATTAGTTCAACTTTGCTAGCCTGTTCAACAACCGATAGATCCAAGAGATCATGATATTTCAGTTCTTCTTTTGTCAATAATGATCCTTGATCAACTTCTTCTTGGTTCTGTCTCCGTTTTATATCGTCTGCCTGGGACTTTAACTCCTGTTCGTACTGCGATCGTATGTTTTCAATCTTCGATTCAACTTTGAATTGATAATCCACAAACCCCCTTTCTTTAGCACTTAACTCCTTACGCAAAAAGTCATTGTCGCTCTGCAAGGTGTGGATCAATTCGTCCTTTTTGTTCATATCAACCAACGTGTCTGCTAAAGCGCTGTTTTCATTCTGCAACTTGACAATCAGTCTATCTTTTTCTTTCAGCAAGTCTTTTTGTTGCTGTAATTGAGCCTGCAACTGCTTAACTTGAAGCGACAATGTATCTGAAGTGGCCTCGGACTTTTCCTGTTGTCTCTTTGTCAGTCTTTCCCGTTGATGAATGCTCGGAGACTCTTCGTACTCGTTCTTGTCCTCGTCCTCCTCTTCCGGCATGTCTTCAAGATGTTCCTTGGGCGCTATGCTTATAGTGGCTTTATGCGGTGTTGACGCTGAAAGCGCAAACTGCCCAAGGCTTTTCTTAGGGTTCAACGCCGGCGCTGTTCTGTTTCTGTCGTAGATCATCCTTCTAATCACGTCTGACTCCACGCTGTCGGTGGTTCGGCCACGCGGTCTATCCGGTTTCGTGCTGGTGTTTGTTTCTGTGTCCTCCGAGTACCCGTCTTCCAAATCCAGCTCTATTTCTGATAAGGAGAGGTCCTGAAGCCGGTTCGACTTGTCATAGTGGCGCATTTCAAAGTCTGTCTTAGGAAGAAAGTTATCTTTGAGTGATCCTGACATTGTGTACGGCTCGTCTAGTCTGTCTGTCTGCCGTGCTATTTTTCCGTGATCCGTCTGTAATCTGCCTGTTCTCCTCCTGTCTCCACTGCTCCACCTCCCTGTCATCTTCACCTCTTCTTATGGCCTCTTCTTGTCTTAGTGGGTGCCCCTTGTTTCCCCTTGGAGACAAAGGACGTGTGTATTACGTGGCCGCTGACGTCAGCGGCAGCCCCGCAAAACGGCCGTACAGGCCAAGTGGACACCCTAGAGGTGTCTGCGCAGGAGCAAGAGTAGGTATCTGTGGACAGCTAGAGGTTTAAAACTGTGGAGGTGCAAGCGCAGAGGCAAGCACACAGGAAAACCCCATTGATACGCCCAGTACAGAGGAGGCCTACGGACACGGATCATTCGCAGTTCTATTAAATTTCATGTACACGTTACACACTCTCAATTATCCTTAACAAGCAGCTTTAAGCTGTTGTTGATCTTGATCAACCGTTCCACCTCGTGGCTCGCATACATCATGACATTGAATTTGGATAGCGTCTTTCTCGTCGATACCGACTTCTTCCTTTTTCTACGATCCTCCAACTCCTCCTCGTCCTTGTCACTGCCGTCGTCAAATTCGTAATTCATTACAGGCGAGTCTGAGATCAGGCTCGATAAGTTGTCAAATGCGTCTTTGATCAACGCTCTTCTCTTTTGCTCAGAGTTAGTATGGTTAAACTTCTTCTCCGTCTCACTCAAAACACGTTTATTTCCTGTTTTATTCTCAACCACAGCCATGCTTCTCTTTCTCTTTTTGTCCACTTTCCTTGGAATAGGATCCAAAACGCCATGACCTTCTTCTTGCTTAATAGTACCGCTACTATCATTGGTGCCGCCATTCCCAAAATCCTCTCTCGGTTTGCTACCCGCTTCTGGATCAAGAGACGGCCAGTGCTTGGATAAATTGTCAAACGTTTGATCGTTCGCTATAGAATCTAAAAACGATTCAATTGCATTCGTCTCCGAATTACTCAACAAATCATTGTTACCCATACCTGAAAACCCAGCAGTGGCACCGTTGTTGTTGTTTATAGTGTTGATCTCTAAGCCACTACCACTGGACAGACCCCTGCTCAGAAAGCCATGATGATTCACAGAATAATTTAGATGGTTATATGTGGTCAGCAGGTTTTTAGTATTTGGAGAGATTGGAGACGATCCATTGACATTATTATCGGCATAGTTCAACAACGAAGTTGGCGGTGTCGAAGGCTGCATTATTCCATTTTTGTCAAAGAGCATCGATAGTGTAGTTGAGGATAGCGTGAACGCAAGAGCTGGGTTCGTGAGTGATGTTGAGCTCTTTGGAGATTGCGCCAGATAAACTGGTGGTTTGTTCAGTAATTCACGTCTCTGCTGTCCAAAAGGATCCAATGAGCTGGCCGAGCTCTTTGTATTTGTAGCTGTATTTAAGTCAGACGTTGTAGCTGTGAAAGACGTGACTGGAGAACTTGAGGATGATTCCAAGTTCATTACCGTCTTAATGTAGGAATCAGTGTTTGGAGTGACTGGCCTCAAATGATGGTCACTAGTTGAAGAGTTGAGCAGATTAAAAGCGGAAAGATTGAGATTTATATTTGAAGAGGACCTTGGCGAATTGCCAAACGATCCCGTGTTGAGCAAAGGAGGCGTTTGCATCGAAGACAGGGGTATTGCAGCATGAGGAGTTTGTTGATGCCACTGAGATGGAGTCGTTCTCTGTTGGCCGGGTGCCTGCTGCTGGTTTTGCTGATGCTGTTGAATATTTAGGTTACTTGGTGCGGTGTCAGCGGTCAAAAGCATGTAAGCTGTATCGAAATCCATATCAGTGTTTGCGAGGTAGTCATTTAAGTCGGTTGTGGAGGAGGGAGTTAGGCCTGTGGGCACTATTTGGGTTGTGCTGTGCTGTACACTGTTTAACGGAAGGTTTGTGCCTGTGGATGTCACACTGTTGGCCTGCGGGTTTGTGGGCTGGGTGCCTGAAGTGTTTGACGGTGTGTTGAACAGGTTAGGAAGAAAGATGGGAGAGGGAGTGTTGTTTATAGGGGTACAGTTGACTGCAGTCATGATGTGTCAGTGTGGAGTCATAGAAGCCAGCCGGACAGCAGCGAGAGAAGAATGTGGGATCAATGACGGTGGGGACAAGAGTTCACTCCAGTAGGAGTAAGGGTTCACTCCAGTAGGGGTAACGGTTCACTAGGTGTAGTTCACTCTGTAGGCCTAAGGGTTCAGTCGAGGCTGCAACGGTTCACTGAAGTTTCTCGGCAGCTAAGCGTGTGCAATACTTGGTCTAGGGATTGCTGGCACAGACGGAACTCTGTACTTTTATATCTGATTTGTATATCTCTGGGTGCCTATGTGCCCAGAATATCTCTCTCCAGCTCTCCAGCTCTCCAGCGCTCCCTATTTCTCCGCCTTTGGTCCTGTACAGCCATAGAACTACCGACTCGCTGCCCGTTGGTGTTGCCCCGTTTCCTTGCTGTCAGGGCGATCCATCCCATGCTCGCTTCATCACGCTGGCGTCGTGCGGGGCGACTCCTTGGGTGTGACCGCAGGCGGCACAGCCGCCGTGGCACGCGTGGCGCAGCCCGCAGAGACCCTGCAGCACGAGGCGCACGGACCCTGGCGCCCACCGCACACTACATGCACATACTACATGCGTACACTACATGCGCAAACTGCGCAGCGCCAAATGGCCCACAGCAGCAAGAGGCAGGAATCCCACCGCATTACACCACCAGGCAAAAGGGTATCGCATAACTTCTATATTTACATTGTATGTAGTGTGTGGCGCCCAGAGTCCCCGAGGACAAGCCGGCGGCAGTGGACGCTGGTGCAGCGCAAGCATGTGATAATTCAAGCGCCCCTGATATATGTGGCGAGTCTCGCGGACACAACGCTGTCGGTGTCGCTGGCGGTCTGCTGAATAACCTTGGCCTTCTTGAGCACGTCTCTGGTGTTGTCGACAACGCGGCTGCGGTCGACAGCAAACACGTTGGCGCTGAACTGGACGGTCTTGAGCCAGTCGCGGGCGTCGTCGGCACTGTAGTCAAGGTTGTCGGCGATGTACTGCACGCCCTCGTCGGGGTGCGCGTTGAAGTAGTGGATGCCGTGCTGGATGGCGTGCAGCAGACCCGAGTCGACGGTGTCGGCGTTGTCGACGGACCCCACAATCACCCACGACGGCCATGGCGTGTAGATCTCGCCAATACGGCGCAGCTCGCCGTTGTCGTAGTACTTCTTGGTGGTGAAGTGCTCCCACATAAAGGCGTCACTGGACTTGTCGTTGACACCGTCTCTGAGCCCCTTGAACGTGTTGTGGACAACAAACTCGTCAAAGAAGGGCTCGCTGAACCCGTTCTGGAGCCCGAGCACAAACGGCATGACGTACGACCCCGACCCGATCCGGCTCACACCAATCTTGCCGCCCTGGAGGTCTTGGGCGCTGTTCACGTCTGTTCTGTCCACGCCCGTGGAGATGGCCCAGCATAGCGGAGACTCCACATACGTTCCCAGAACACGGTACGACTCGTCTCCGTTACAGATGCCTCTGACAAACGCCTCTGTTAGGCCAATCGCATACTCGATCTCCTTGTCCTTCAGCGACTGGATCAGGTGGCCCGAGCCGGAGGGGTACTCGATCAGCTCGACCCTCGTGTCTGGGCCCAGCTGCTCGGAAAAGTAGCCTTTCAATTTGGCAAACTGGATAGGCGTAGAAAAGTGCTCAGGGATAAATCCAACCCTCAATGTAGTCATGGTGAATTCGCTTAGCAGTCAGTGTTTACTAGTTGTCTCAGCTCCCGCATTCACTGCTTCCGCTGTCTTTACTGCCCTCGTACAGCTCCTCAGTCAGGCTCTTTAATGAGTTGAATGCCCATCGGTGCTGAGACCCGCCGATATGAAAAAATTGTCTAGCGTTGGGGTTACCCGGCCTTGATCTGCTGGCTACGTGAACTGTACACTAGGGGAGGCCAGGGTCCGATGGATGAGCATCAGTGAATATATTGGTACTGTGGTGTTCAGTAGATGCCCTTCTATACGCTGGTGTATCATATATTGCTTATTATACATCATATATCATATTAGTGGTGGCGCAAGTTGCATGCAATTGCCTGTCTATCTTCTCTTATAAATACATGGCTTCAATAGCCACTCACCCTCTGGCTCGGCGTCTCTTCTCTTCTCGATGCTTTCAATGTTGGTCTCCTCTTCAATGAACTTGGTTCTCTTGTCAGCCCTGCTCTTTCTTTCCTGTAAAATCTCGTTGGATGGCTTGAAAAATTCAAACTTAGTAAACATCTTGTTCGAATCGTCAGTCACTTTATGGAAAAATCCAAGACTCTTCAACACTTGAACAAATTCGTCTCCTTTTTCATCTGATAATCTGGACTTGATCTCACTTATCCAAAGTTCTCCCCTTGGAATTAATAGTCTGTAGGCCTCCTTGATGAAATCCAAAAAGTTTGTACCCATCAACGCTAGACAGAAAATAACAACACTACATGACTCATCTTCCATTGGGACATTACCAATGTCTGCAACCGTGATCTTTTCATTCACTTTCTTCAAGTCAAACGATTTCACTTCAATGTTCAAATTTTTACCAAATTTTCCAAGACTCTTAGGTTTATTAGCTCCAACATTCTTGTGGCCTTTTTGCTTCGACTTCTTAACACTGCCTTTCATTTGTTCTCCATTAAAGAATCCATCGATATCGTATGCCAGCTGAGCTTCACCACATCCCATATCGGCAATGACAACCTTCTTCTTGCCGGTCTCCCTGTTAACCAAGCCAGGTAACCCACCTGGTGCATTGACATTTTTATAACAACCACGATCAATAATGGTCTTCACAAAAGTATCAACTGGATTCTCCGGCCACGACTCAACTTGCGATCTGAATCCTTTATGGTACTCGTCAAACAATTCCGGTTGCTGTGCTATCAAGTCTTTAGCAGAACCAGATTTGATTGTGTAAAGCTGTTCATTGATCCATCTAAAACGTGATCCAGATAACTTGTTCATCATTTTCTGCTGCAATGGTGTAAGTTTAACGTTTGAACCCATTTGCAGAAATTCAGGAGCCTTAGGAGTCGTCACGCCATTTTCAGAGTTCTTTTTTTGTTTCTTGGTTTCTTTCTCCGCAGACTTCACTTCTGGCTTATTCTCTGTGTGCTCGATCTTTCTTTTCTGTGACTCTTTTGATGGAGTGTCATCTTTCTTAATATCTCTTTTTTCCCTCTTCTCCTTTTTTTCTTTCTTCTTCTTATTAGAAACAGTCGCAGGGGCAACCTTCTTGTTATCCAATCCCCAGCCGTCCACTTCAAACAAAGACATTTTACCAGCTGCTATTTGTATGCCTAAACTACCTTTCTACTGATATCAGAACTCCAAGCTGCCCTGCTAGATCAAGACATATGTCACCTTGATGCCTTCTTGATGCCCCATTTTATTGATACTGCCTGTCTCTCTTTTCTCTTTTTTTTTTTAAAAAAAAATAATCAAAAGGTCGTGCGGGGGCTAGTACAAAACACCCGTGCACATGTAAATACTTATGTCACTAAAAATTAGCACAGCCCTTCCAAAAGCAGTAGTTGCCCAAGGGCCATTTCGTATCCAGTGAAATGCCCTGAAAGACTTAATGGCCTGAGATATTGGATTTACATTCCGTGCAGGTGGTAGGATTTCTGACAAAAATGCTAGCTTTAAAGGTATTATATAAGTGGGTTTTTTCAGTGTACAATATTTCCGTGATTTGCTTGGTAGGGGAGTTCAGTGATGGTGAAAGAGACATGGACTAGTAGCCGGACCAGAAAGGCTAAAGTAGCTTGAAGAAAAGAGAAAACATGGCAGCATTTAAGCAATCAAGCTCACAGAAAAACACTTTAAAAATAAGCAGTTCAAGAAGCCGTGCTGCTGCACTAATCGTTGAAGGTGATTAGGATTTGACACTGTGGCTGTTGGCATCTTTACTGATTATTGGTGGCTCTCGTTTTATCTTTGTTGCGTGACGAGTTTTCATAGCTTGAGTCTCCAATTTGATTTGTCTATGTTCTTGGTAGCTCTGGTAGTAATAGTCATTAGTTGCAAAGCTTTTGTTTATCACTGCTTCTATATCCTTAACAAACAGAGGATAAAGAGTATCGAATATTCCCTCATGCTGCGCCATGGCGGAAGCCCTTTCAAATGGAATCCAAACACCTTTCAAAGCCATTGAACCAAGTTTCACAACATGTCTTGTCTTTTCGGCTTTTAATATTCCGTCTCTACGGCCTCTGGACATTTTCACAACGTTCAATAATTTTGTACCGTTTATCATATTGTTGTCTGCTCTCCTTACAACCGTGACTCCATTGCACACAACCTGGTAGCAAATAGTCTGCTGTTCCTCCCATAATGTCCTTGTAACCTTTGTGATTTTCTGTTGTACTGGTTGGGGATCAACTCTATTGATCTGGATATTTATATTGCTATTTCCGCTGCTGCCAATTACATCACCCATGTAATAAGAACTGTTGTAGGGTATCTGATATCCGCACTGTGAAGATTGGTAAATTTGCGGGGGCCTGCTACCAAAAGCATCAAAAGCTGTTTTGGGAGCCATATTTGTGCTATGGGTTGCTGAAATGTTATTGCCTACCTGGAAAGATGAATAGTAGCTATAGGTTTGTGGAGGCGTCAAGGACGGTCCAACAGTGCCTGACCCACTGGTGCCAGTGCTGGCGGTAGCGGTCGGTATTATCGTTGCAATCGCAGATGTATCGTGAATTTGCAATCCCCTAGCAGGCGTAAGTGACTGCTGAGGTGGCGAGCTGTAAATTATACCTGGAATGAGTTTAAGTGATCCTGGTGATTGTACTTCCATCTCAGTTGCTGGTGTATTTGAGTGCTGCTTGGGGTAAAGCTGTTGTGAGGAAAAGTTTGTACTGGCGGAGTAGCTGTTAGTTCTACCAGTATTCACAGCTTTCTCTGCAGCAGAACTCGGGCCGTATTGAGGTTTATAGAAGCCGTGATATCCGTGTTGCATTATATGATTATGTGGTGAAGTTTATCAGCGTGTGTGACACTATTTCTCACAAAGTTCCCGAACCGCAGGCAAAAGGTACAAGTCTGCTCAACAGAAACCAGGTTTAACTTAATATATTTATATACTGGCATACCAATTTGCACAGCAGGTAAAGAGCAGCCAATAAATTTATAAAGATGTAATACGAGAAATATTTAAAAGCAAGAAAGCTCCCGGTTTTTTGGGCATAACGCAGCAACCGGTAAAAGCAGGCAACATAACTGTGAACTCGTATCAAGAGAATATCTACTCTACATGTCAGCGACACGTTATCCACAGATTTCTACATGGATCCACCTGTGGGTTCATGTATCTTTTCTGAAAACATGCAAAAGTCTTGACATTTGTGTGTCTAAATTTATACCAATATCGCTCCAAGCAGACATATTTTAGGGCACACAGCCAGTATTGAAATGCCGAAGTCCGCTGATTGGAGTTGATCCGTTTTTGAAAGGTGGTAAGGCACTGGATGCACAATATGCGTGATGCACAAATTCGACTAGCAGGTGCACTAGCGCTGGTCCATGACTACAATTTACACCACGTCTTTAGGTGTATGTATGTATCTTTTCTATGTGAAACGTGTATCTTAGATACATGTTTGGTATATGCATAAGTAATTCACTTGCCGGTCCATGTGCATACGCATTTCCATGTGCATACGCATTTCCATGTGCACAAACATGCATATACATCTAATTGGCCCGTTTTGGGTTCAGTGATCCTGAAATAATTAAAAATCGCAAATGTTAAATGTAGGTGGCAACCAATAGCTACATTAACCTGAGGGATGCCGAGGCTCCCGCCCATGTTATATTCTCCGCTCGCATATAACAAACGGCCTCAATTAAACTTTGCGTTCGCCGATCTGGCATGATTAATCTGCAGAACTCTGAAGCAGGAAGTGTTCTGTGAGGAACGTGCTTTCTTCTCTAGCCCTATACATATCTGATTACACAAGACAATATCTCTCTCCGCCAGTTACGTGATGCGGTGTTTCTTCCGCTTTCAAAGGCCTCCTCAAGTCCTCCAATGTAATTTACTTTCATGCGCCTTGTTTTTACTGCGCTCATAAGAATCTATCTGCATGCTTGTTCACGGCTTGGTCTACATGTAGATGCATGCATCAATGTATGCAGAACTCACGAAGAAAGTATGTATCAATAGATGCCATAAAACCCAATCTGTTGAATGCTTTTCTTGTACTCCTACATTCATGTCCGACGATAATCTACAACATGCTGAATTGACCCAAACATGCATTATTAATCACACCAGAAATGCCAGCAAACACAAAGGCCAGCAAAAATAAAAACAAAGACTCAAATGAAAAATAGAATACGAATGTGAAATGGAACATAAAAAATAGAAGAAAAAGGGCTCAAAAAAATCACCTGAAATCAGATCAAATCAAATCAGCTAAAAAAAAAGCCGAATCCAATAAAATTAGAAATGTTACATTTTGATTCTCTTGAACCAGACGGAAGTTGCTGGAGTGTTTCACTTATAAGTAATAGAAGTACACTCTAAACTGTGCTTGCCTAATCGCACAAAGGTATTTGCTCATTCTGATCAGCATATCTACTTGCCAGTGATGTGCGCCTATGCTTAGCCATTTTGTCCGCTCGAAAAATTCCTCCCCGCTCGGAAGAGTTCACACGTCTGATAATCCTTTAAGTATTATGTCAGACCGGATGTAACAAGAAACCGTAGCCTTCAGTAGGTAATCAATTAGCTAATCAGCACAAATTGTATTCTGATGTAATTGATAGCCGATCAACTAAATCCGCAGACGTTGCAAATGCTATGGCTGGCAGTTGGTGGCATTCCACGTGACTGAAAATCTACAGGGGGTAATACGGATTAGGAAGTAATTTCCGCCACAAAAAACAAGCAAGACCAAAATCAAGTGGAGGATGAGTTTTAGCCACGTGAGCTATCAGACACTCATCAGGAGGGTAGAATGAATCGATTACACAGGGGGGAGTGTTGCAAGCAAACAGCCGGCAGACAGAGATAGAAGCAAAGTAAAGCCTGGGAGCATCCCAGTGGCACCCTGGCCGCATCTGTCCCAGCCTGCCAAGCGCCTCCACTCGCCCCTGAGAATTACCTCCAGTCGCCTCCCAAAAGGCATCCTATCACGTGTCCCTGCCCACTGGCCGTCCACCGCTCCACAGGTGCCTCTCTCTCCCTCTTTATACTTTCATCCACAGTTTCGCGCCCGTTCACGCTCCTTATATACAGCGCTGCTTTGCGCCCGTGGCGCGTGCTGTGGCGCGTACTGTGGCCCTCCGCCGCGCCCTGCACAGCCGGCGTGCAGGCCCGCTGTGGTGCCACGTCACGTGACATGTCATCGCACCCCCAAATTTTTCCACTCTCTCTGACCGGAATCGAGAGCCGGTGGGAGCCACTAAAGCCACTGGAGCCACTGGAGCCACTAAAGCCACTGGAGCCACTGGAGCCATAGAGGTGAAGGTTACCGCTAGCTGAACTGTGTAGCTTACAAATCGTGAAACTGTGTAACTGTGTAAACGAGCAGCTGCGGTTCAGTTAGTAAGAGGATGTAGAAATTTGTGGGAGAAAAGCAAGCAGGAGGTTTTTCAGGGATATCTGTGGATCAGGTGGAGCTGAACTTGTCTTGGTGAGCTTCTCTTTTTCTTTCACTTGGGATCCACAGCTAGATATTGTGCAATTCGGTATAGATTAGCTAAAACTTGGCCACTTGGATCAATTGAGGCCACTCTAGTTCAACGCAGTACATTTTCAAACGTGATTGACACAAACTTTAACACACCTGGTATCTGACTTGCTCCACACTTGCCGGCACCCAAACCATATTCATTCGGTTATATATCTCACAAGATCTCTGCACTTTGCTAAATCCTGGATCACAAATAGCTCAGAAGTACACTGGCCAAGCAACATTAATAGAAATTATCCAGATAGTGTGCTAATATCAGAAGCTGTTATCCGCAATGTCAACAGGCCAACACATTCAGGGAGACATATCTGTGAAAGATCACAATGAAGACTCCTCAGTTCAGTACTCCACAGATGAAAGCTTTCCTCAGAATTACGCCAATATGGCTGTCAACCAGTACGTTGAACAAAACATAACCATCGGTCAATACGCTAGAGAACGTATTCCCAACCCAATAAAAGCAACGGTGCCTTACCTTGTATCCTTGTTTCCAATTCTAGGTTGGATTGGCCACTATCCAACCACACCTCAGTGGATTTACTCTGATTTTGTTGCCGGTGTCTCGGTTGCTATTGTCCTAGTGCCGCAGTCCATGTCATATGCTCAATTAGCTGGTTTGTCAGCACAGTACGGTTTATACTCCTCCTTTGTGGGTGTGTTCATCTACGCCTTCTTTGCTACATCAAAAGACGTCTCCATCGGTCCAGTTGCCGTCATGAGTATGGAGGTTGGTAAGATTATTGCAGATATGCAAGCCAAGCATGGTGACCTTTACAGTGCTCCCGTGATTGCCACAGCTTTGGCTTTATTGTGTGGATCTATAGCACTGGGCCTTGGTCTTTTGAGATTGGGCTTTTTGGTTGAATTGATTCCTTTACCTGCCGTTTTAGCTTTCATGTCAGGTTCAGCCTTGAACATTATGGCTGGTCAAGTTCCTTCTTTGATGGGTTATAACAAGCTCGTCAATTCGAGAGAGGCAACCTATAAAGTTATCATCAACTCCTTGAAAAATCTACCACACACTAAGGTTGATGCCGCTTTTGGTTTGACATGTTTGTTCTTGTTGTACTCCTGGAAATTCTTAACTGATTATCTTTATAAAAGATATCCGAAACAAAGGATCTTCTTCTACCTCCAAAATCTTAGACACGCTGTGATCATCATCTTTGCCACATTGATTAGTTTCTTGGTTATCAGACATCACAAAAAAGATTCTCCTTTCAGCGTCATTGGTGTCGTTCCATCAGGTTTGGATCACACCGGTGTCATGACAATGCCAGCCAACTTGGCAGCGGATTTGGCTCCTCATTTGCCAGTTGCAACCATCATTTTGGTCTTGGAACATATCTCTATCTCTAAATCCTTTGGTAGAATCAACGACTACAAAATCAACCCAAATCAAGAATTGATTGCTATTGGAGTGACGAATTTAATCGGTACTTTTTTCAATGCCTATCCAGCTACAGGTTCCTTCTCCAGAACAGCTTTGAAGGCTAAATGTGGTGTTAAGACACCATTTGCCGGTTTTTTCACAGGTGCTTGTGTCCTATTAGCTCTTTACTGTTTCACAGATGCTTTCTATTACATTCCAAAGGCTGCTTTGTCTGCTATTATCATAAATGCAGTCAGTGACTTGATTGCCTCTTATAAGATCACTTGGAACCTATGGAAAGTTTCGCCAATGGATTTCCTTATTTTTATTGTTGGTGTCATTATCACTGTCTTTGCAAGTATTGAAGACGGTATCTACTTCTCAATTGCCTGTTCTGCTGCCGTTCTTCTTTGGAGAGTTTGTATTCCAAACGGTTCTTTCTTGGGTAGGGTCAAGGTTGCCCACTTGGTTGAACCTCAAATTGAAGCAAACACCTCTGAATTTAATACTGTTGATTCCGTTACTGAATCAACAAGTGAGTCACCAAAGAATAAGGCTCCTTCCACACGTCAGATTACCAACAGTCTGGTGACTCCACAGATTAACTATCATTACACTTGGGTTCCAATCAAGAGCCAAACTAACCCATCCTCAATTCATACAAACTATGTTAACGATATGGTTAATATCGAATTACCACCACCGGGTGTGTTTGTTTTCAGACCAACAGAATCGTTTGTTTATCCAAATTCATCAAAACAAGCCGATTTCATATTGGATGAAATTAAGGCTAACACTAGACCAGCTCACCTGAATAGAGAAAAGACATTCAACCGTCCTGGTCCTTTGAAGTGGAATTGGAAGTTTAAGAATGTGTTCAAAAAGGGATCCACGATAGAAGACACAATCGAGACAAGCCCTGAGTCTTTGAAGCCAGCTTTCAGATTGCTACATTTTGATTTCTCTCAGGTTGTCGGTATAGATACAACATCTGTTCAATCCTTGATTGATTTGAAAAGAGCTTTAGAATTACATGCTGGCTCTGGTTTTGAAATACACTTTTCTGGCTTATTGAGTCCTTGGATCCGCAGGGCTCTAGCTAATGCAGGCTTTGGTGGTGATATTGTTGACGAAGAGGAATCATTCGCCGCTGTCAACCCATCCAGCTCAAGTGATGAAGAGTCTGGATTCGAAAAGTCAAAGAACCCGTCAGCTAACCTTGAAAATCCAGATTCCACCAAGGACTCTCAGCATTCAAAGATTGAGAGATTCATGGACGTTGGCTTCTCTCCAGACGGCCAATTGTTGCCATTGATTGGAACAAACTATCCGAACTTTCATTTCGAAATTCCTTCTTTTGCTAATTACGCCAATTGATCACTGGTGATTCATACATTCTTTTTATTGGAAACGTTTTTCTTTACTTTTCAGGTTTGCTTTTGGTTTTTATCTTTTATTCATTTTTATGTTCATGGCTTGTTTTATGTTTTCTGTCTATTCTGCTTTCTTATCCTGGCATCTTATGATTCAGCTTTGTTTCTATTTCTGTTGGCTCTGAGTTTTGGATGTTGGCTCATATGTGCATCTGTTCCTCCGCTTGTTTATTGTGTATTATCTCTTTGTCAATCTAGTTTAATCACTGTTCTATTGTGAATTACTTAATTTATTGGTTCAAATGTTTCATCGTACTTTGTTGTAGTAAATATATAGCTATTCTTAATGAAATCCTGACACCTCCCAACCTTTGATCAAATCCAACCATGAGCCCTCTTTATCGGCAGAATCTACATAATCGTCGTTATCTATAGCATCTCCACCGGTGGGGTCATCCAAACTGTCGGCGGCAATCTTCCTAGGAGTGCTGTTGATTCCGTAGTTTCTGCCTCTCCAAATCTCCATCATCATTTGCTTTCCAATCCATTTGTCACCTGCATCAAAACATGACTTACCAAGATTATCAAATCTATTCTGTAAAGACAGACTAATCGCATCAGTGCCACCAATGAAAAAGCACCAGAACGGTGGAGAGATCTTGTATTCAGTATGGTCCTCTAATGATAATTGGTGTAATTGTTCCAGATGGGTTAGAATGGTCAGCACATGGTTTTGAAGTAAAGTAGGATCTATATCTTTAATCAATCTGAAAAAGTATAACAAGATTGAATTATAAAAGCAAATATTGAAATGGTACAGGATTTCATGAATAATGCTGTAGAATTTATTGGGTCTCTTGTCTGGAGTTTCACTGAACAAATTCCAAGGTATCTTCCAATTCATCAATTCTTCTTCCAAGTCACAACAGACTTTGGGGAAGTTTCTGGGGTACATCTTCCTTCTCAAAAACCAATTTCTGTGGTCTGAAATTCGAACTGTTCTCTCCATCAATTCCAATAGTGATAAGGGAATGCCGTAACTTAATTCAACAGGTGAAATTAAGGAGTTAGCACTATTCAATGGCACTGGTATCTCAATCAATTTACCCTGGCCTTTATCCAATTGTTCTCTCTTTGCAAATGGAACATCCGGCAGCACGGACGTCAAACCTGTCAAACGATCAACTTGATCATTTTTAGTGTCTATCTGACCGCCAGGCTGTCGTTCTGCTTCATCCATCGCAGTATTTTGTTCTGTGTTGTCCCCAATAAAATCCTGTTCTGTGTAGTCCTCTGTTTCTCTTTTCCCGCTTTCTTCTTCCTCCTCTTCCTCCTCCTCCTCGTCGTCATTACTGCTTTCTTCTTCATTATTGAAATGAAAACTCACAGTAAACGACTTTGGTGGTTTATCTTCAACAACACTTCTGTTAGCAATTCTTTTTGGAATAGTGTCAGGAAATTGATGCCGTTCTTGCTCATCTTCTTTATCACCATTATCATGGTCATCATCATGGTCATCATCACTTCCAGAACCGCTATCACCTTGCGTAACATCGGCCACCTCGGTGGATTTGATTTCAATTTTATTGAATTCATTAGGCTTGAAAGAATCATTAAAATTAAAATCCTTTATCAGGTTGTAGCTCGATTCAATATCCTCGTATAAACTCGCCTCATCCTTTAGCTCATAATGGTTCAAGTCAATCTTTGAAGTGGATTTGAAGAACAAAAACATATATCTGAACCATAGAATGATTTCGTCCAGCTGTCTATCTTTACACCCCAGATTAGTTATATATTCACAGGTCTGTGAAGCAACACTGAAAAGTATCTTGTAATTATGCAAGATATCCAGCACTTCATCCTGCTTAATAGCCAAGATCAAGCACAGTAGAAACTCCTTGATCAATCCAACTGACACTAATCTATTTAAAACCTCTGTGTTTATTAATTTGATAGGTTGATCTTCGGAGTATTCTTTGATTAAGATTTCTATAGTTTGAGAAACGTGAATTAGTGACATCTCTCTAAATGCAATGTAGCACTTTAGATATACTGTTGAGCCCTCGTATAATCCGAAATTGTTGAATAACACCTTGTGCTGATTAAAAGATGCAATAGCCAGGGCAGATAATGTGAAATTTTGCTTTATCAGCCGACAAAGATCTTCAAACTTGGAATCATCCATCTCACGGTAATCATTAGCGGTACTTGTGTCATTGGGTTCTGAACCCAGAATAACAAAATGATTGAAAAGATAAAGTTGGCCAAGGGTTTTATAGAGTAATGGTATCACAACGGTTTCAAAGACGCTTCCCTTGCAATTTAAAAACATCATGGTTTTACATGTCTTGACAAATGTTCTGATTAAATCCTGTGTGAATGGAATAGTCATAATTGAATGGAACAACAAAGCCGGCGTAGCTGTCTCCTTGTTTTTATCATTAATTGCTGTAAAGAAAGACTTCAACTGTCTTTTGAACATGATGCCCAGCTTTCCGTGCTGGATTTTGAACCTGTCTACAATTCTGTTTCTGTATGGTTTCTTGTAGAACTCAGGGAAAATGGTGGCTTGTATTTCATTCCAGTCCTCAGATTCCCAGTCTGCATCGCCAACTATAGTCTTATAAGTCAGCAGAGCATCGATCTGTAACCTTGGATGTATCCAGATGTATCTTGGAACCAATTCATCTTGTTTTAACTTATTGCCGTCGGGTTGTGGAAGGGTTCCATGTTGGGCTGAAGCCAAGTGGACAAACAGTCCATTTTTCTTCTTTTTTGAAGACTGGCCCGTGCTGTCTTCAATGTCACTGTCCTCTATTCTCAAATTGACTATAAGGCCTTCTTCCTTAGGGAAACATCCAAACGGGCCTCTGAAGAACTCATGGCCGGGATAGTTCGAGTCTTCCATCTGGGTTAAATCTGGGTCCATATCTTCAAAGTATCTGTATGATGAGCTCTTTGGGAACTTCATGAATGGCACTTGACGTCTCTGGAAGGATTGTGCCCCGCCTCCGATCAACTTGTTGGAGCTCTTGTCGGCGTCATCTAAGGGTATACTGCCATACGACCCATCTGAAAGCACGGTCAGCAGCTCGCTGAATTTCAACTTAATGTCGTATCCAAGACAGTTCAGCTTTGACTTCTCGCATCTCAGACACACTGGTCTTCTACCGTCACACTTGACCTTTCTGTTTCTGCATGTCTCACAGCCTGTGAATGTTCGTCTTTTGATTGTTCTATCTGGCTGTTCACCCTCGTCACTTTTGGATCTCCTCTTGGTTGGCATGGCCCGCTACAGCTGCGCAGATCCGCAATTGGCAGCTATCTCTACGCTTCGTTCTTGTGCGTACTCTATAATGGCTGATGCTTGTTTCAAGCTCGCTTCCACCAGTCCGAGTCTCTTAGTCCAAGCCCCCAGTCCAAGTCTACCAGTCCAAGTTCCCAGTGCAAGTCCCAGCCCAAGTCCCAGTCCTCGCTCACGCACACTCCCGCTCGCAGCTGTCCCAAGCCCAAATCCAGTACAGAGAACAATGGTACACTGGTGATGGACAATCTTGCTAACTACCAGTCCACAAATAACAATTAAAATCTACAAAATTAACACTAACGCTAACACGAAAACTAAACATAAAAACTCAATCTCAGTCTCAATCTCAGTCCCACACACTCAGCTACCGTCGAAACCACTCTATCTGTGATAGAGACAATCATAACACCCGTAATCTGTAAACCAAGTAAAGGAGAATAGGAACAGCACAAAGTCTGCATCAGGACAATAGGCCGGGCTTTTGCCGAATGCGGCAACTCTCGCTTCAGGTGGAACTGTTGCCAAGGGGGCTGGAGGCAGTTTTAAGCGACGTGGTGTCTGGAGAAGCGGTGGTGGAGTGAAGCAAGTGGCCAGTCACTTGGATCATGCTCCTCGAACATGGCCCGCTAGAGTGAAGCAAGTGGCTAGTCACTTAGATCATGCTCCTCAAGGAAGTTTGCTCGGAGCTTCTTTCTGTTGAACTCTCTCTGGGGACTCAAAGACCGCTTGGGCTTGGACATGTCGGCCACCTTGTGCATCCCCAGCAGCGCCGACGCGGCGTCTGCGTCAAGCACCGCCACGTCATTCACCTGCCTTAGCACCGGCACAGATGGGCTGTTGAGCTTGCTGAAGGTGAACTTTCTAGGCGAGTTGGCGCTACTGTTCTCTTTTCCCTCTGCAGAGCTGCTGGACAGGCTGGAGTGCTGCTTCTCGATGAACGGGCTGGTTCTCATGAAGTCCAAGTTGAAGTCCACTTTGGACAGGGAGGCTCCCATTGAAGATTTTCTCTTTGAATTCTTCTTGACAGATTTCTTCTCTGGCGATGGGGTGCTCTTATTGCTTGATTTTCTCTTCTCTGGCGAAGCAGAAGAGAAATGCTGCAGCTTTTTATCAGGCGCCGTAGATTTGGCTTTCTTCTTCTTGGCTTTATCAGGCGACGGCGTCGCCTTCTTAGGAGATGGCGTCTTGGACTTCTTCAACCCGTGAGAGAGCAGCTGGTGAATGGCATTCAAAGTCGGAGGTTCATTATCTTCAACAGAGATAACCGATGCATCTCCACCCAATGTACTATCAAAGAAATTGCTGAGGTTGTGTCCTGCATGCTCATTGTTAACATTAGCATCGTTACCGCTGTGGTTGTCTTTACTTTTGCTACCACGGCTATCATCATCAATGCTACTCTGTGGGTTATCCTCGTAAATTTGAAAGTTATCCAATAACTCGCTAAATTCGCCTCCAAATGACTTAGATGGTGATAACGATTTCCTCTTGGGAGATGATAGCATAGCTAATGGGTCGTCTAACAAACTCAATTTGGTCTTTGCAGATTCTAATTGAGATTTCAAAAATCTCATATCCTTGTCATGCCTACTCTTTAATTCAGATACCTCATTTGTCAGGACTGACAAATCTGATTCTAGTGAAGTACATCTCTCCTTTGCCTGAGTCAACTCCAGGTCTTTTAATTGTAGCTCATCCGACATTGATTGTTTTGTTGTCAATAATTGCGCAATTTCATTTTCCTTGTTTGAAACAGAATGCTCTAAACTCACTATGGAATTCTGCAAATCACCCATTTGGCCTTTTAGTAATCCAACTTCCGAACTGTTCATCTCACTAGAAGCAGTAGCCTGGTATTTTAAAGCGCTGATCTCAACATCTTTACAAGATAGCTGCTGTTTCAAATCATCAATCTCCATATCCTTAGAGGAAACCCTCTGCTGTAAACTCTGAACAGATGTCTTCAAATCAAGTAGCTGACCCTGAAGCAATCCAATCTGAGAACAGTCCGATTCTATCTGTTGGTTTAAACTCTCAATGTTTGAGTTCTTGGATAGTAATTGCACATTTAATTCATCGACAGAATCTTTCAAAGTCTTAAGTTCAGATGTCATCAAGTCTGTTTGCATTTTTAAAGAGTCAACCTGCATATTTTTGGAAATTTCGGCTTGTTCAAGAACACCAATCGTAGTCCTTGAATCCTCTAATTCACTCTGTAGATTGGTGTTACTTAATTTAAAGCTTTCTAATTCTTGGTTGGCATCTGTCAACCGATTCTCTAGTGTTTTCACTTTTTCTATGTTCGCATGTACGAAGTCCTTTTTGGATTCCAATTCCCCAGTTAATAGGTCAATCTTTGCCTCAGATTCATTCAAGAATTGCTTCATCAACTCAATCTTTCTATCATGACCGGTCTTTAATTCGGTCAGTTCTGTGGAATGCTCTGATTTAAGCAGAGTCAATTGTTTTTCTAAATCAGTTACGTTAGATTCTAATTGCTCGGTTTCCATCTTGCTCTGCTTGACAAGCTTTTCCAATTTACCAACCTCCAATTTCGCTTCTTCAGACTCTTTCTGCAACTGAGCGACTCGATCTGTCAAGCTAGTCACTTCATTGGATTTTTCATGAAATTCTTCTTGTAAGGTTGTTATTCTCTTTTTATAACTTTTAGAGAGCTCTTCTAATTTTTGATCTGACAGTATCTGAGAATCAAGTCTGATTTTTTGATTGTCCTGCACATACTTATCTCTCAATTGGTTGAGTTGTCTCTCATTCTCGCTATAAAGTTCAGTTCTAACTTTCTGTTCAGTTTGAACCAGCTCATTCTCCAATCTGTGCAATTTCGATTGCAATTTGGTTTGATTTGATCTCATATCTTCTATTTCCCTTATTATATGCAACGGAGCTGTCTGAGTATTAAAAGACAAATGCTTCTGATTGCCCTGAATGTGTAGGGATTTTCTTTTCAGCTTTTGGTATTGAACAGGGTTGACGTATCTGAGAGTTTGAATAATCAAGCCTTCATCGCCAAAAGGATCCAAATTAACCACTATAGAGATTGGACACTTCTTTTTGACATAGTCGTTAAATATTAGCCTTGTCAATTTATTGGTTCTTAACAGAGACACATTGAACTGTTTAGTGACAGCCAGTTCCAAGCAACGACCGAGCTGGGTGAGAGATCCGTTTGTGAAGCTACCTTCTTTCAAATTGATTCCGGTTGTCTGAGATAATTTTGATCTCTCCAAGCCTGCCAAGTCAGCAAAAGTTAGTCTGGAGCAGGTGGCCAAGCCTTTAAATGTCTTCACCAAGTTGATAAAAATGAAACAGTGAGATCTTGATGAATCTGTATTGATAAAAGTAGATGCAGTGCTTCTTCTTTTAATGCATTTTTCAATTAGGCTCATACATGACTCTGCCGATGGTGCTAAGAATTGAGATAAATTGAAAGGCCGTAGTTTATGGTCCTTTTGATCCGTGACGATGTCTTGCATGGATCTTCTAAAGTTTGCAGAATTCGAGCTACTATTGTTTTCAATCATCAGGAGGTCTCTAGGTGTATCATTATAGATTTCAAACATTGAAATGGTGATTGCCATTTGAACGGTATCCGTGTTCGCTGAGCCAAGACTGCCGTCGTCATCGGTATTGTCACTGTCGCTGTCACTGTAAGACACCCCGTCAATTTTCTGCAGGTTGGTCAGCAACTGGGACAGCTGGTGATACGAGCCGCCCTGTGACTCCTGGCAAATGGACTTGTAGATGTGGTTGATGCTCTGGCTGATCAGCCCTGTTTGACCGTCAAAGATGGTGTAGCTCTTTCCCGAGTTGGATGGGCCCAGTGTGAATAGCAGCGCATCCTCGCCCTGCAGCAGCTGGTTATCAATGAGGTGCTTGCATGTCTTCTCAAAAAACTCACTGTCCGAGTCAGAGCCCTGTCCGGACACAGAGATCGACTTGAAATCAAACGTGGTGTCGTACTTATTCAGGATTATCTGCGAGCTGCTGTCTGCCGATCTGGTGAACACCTGCGATGTGTCCCCGTCCGCCACTGCCGTGTCAATATCAGACTTTAATCTCAAGTGCAATTCCATCCTGTCCTGTGTGACTCTTCTGTGTCTCTCCAGCTACCTACTCACCCTAACAACCGTGTCCCTGTGTAGCTTTCTGTTCTAAGCGGTGGTCTTTGGCTTCCTCTTGTCTTCAACAAAACAAATCAAAACAAAAGCAAAACAAAAGGAAAACAAAAGGAAAACAAATATGTAAACATTACGTCAGTTATTGTGTCAGCGTAATCTGGGTGACGGCGTGTGTGACGTAATCATTGGTTGTGTGTTACGTCAGTCGTTACGTGGCGGTGGACGCAGGCCTTTGTTTCCTGGCGAATAGGCGGGAGGAGTGTGGGCTTGTGGGCCTTGTCTGGTGGTCTCTGGTGGTCTCTATTTGGCAGATGTTTGGCAGATGTTCGGTAGATGTTGTGTAGTTGTTACTTGCTGGTCTGTGTCTCTTGTCGACAGGAAACTTGGAAGAGTATCGCATTATGGAGAGGCCTGTCCGCCGCGTTCTCAAGAGTACTGGCCACCACCAGCAGTCTTTCACCGGGCTCTCTTAGCTGGAGCCCTGAACTTGGACTTATCCAATATACCAAATACTAACCTCAATTCACACTCCATCCCGCTGTCTTGGTGCCTGGCTACTCAAACGTGCAGCCTCCGTTAGTACCGCAGTGCAGCTGGCATCGTTGCTTTGTCTCATCATAATCAACACCCTTGTTCCCGTACTGCTGCTCTGGTTCTTGCTCAGTCCAAACTCCATGTTTGCTTTGTATGATTCCTACTGCTCCAGTATAGTTCACAACATCCCGCAAACGCTCATAACAGATAACTAGTTCCCGCCGGCCTCTACCTTATTCTCACTACACGCCCCTGCTACCACTCTCTGCACCTGTCCTCCCTCTCCGTCCCCCACCGCTCCTCCTCTTGCTTCTCTCTTCCTCACATATTTTTAAATCCACACACTCACACTCTCTCCAAACTGTTGCTTCTGCATGACTTGGTCCTTCTTCACCATTAATCACCCCGCCGTTATACTGTCCACCACCCATCATCCAACCCAGTGGTGCTTGGAAGCCCCCGTCCTGCTATTATCTGGTGCACAGATGTCTGTGCTTTTGCTCTTCCACTTTTTTCTTGTATTTCAAACAGGGCTGGTTTGTAAGGGCTGTACATTACAACTGATGCATGATGCCTAGACGGTATGGGCTGCGTCTGCTTGGAAGCACAGAACAGTTTGAAATACTTGCAGATATTGGACACACACCCTTGGCTAGAGTTTTTTGGGTTTAGATTGAGCGTATTTCCATAATGGCAGAGCATATTGAGGCGAGCAAATCACAGAGTGCTCAAGTGGCAGACACGGCCAGTACGGCGGCTATAGAGCCAGCTGCGCAGCCATTGAGAGCAGATGGAGCAGAACAGGCAGCACAGCCAGTGAGCGAGCAAGAAGCACAAGAAAAGCCGGTTGATAAGCCAACAACCGAACAGGAAGCACAAGAAAAGCCAGCTGAAGAGCCAACAACCGAACAAGAGAAACCACAAGAGGAAAGAAATCAGGAAAATTCCGGCTTTAAAACACCGCTTGAACAAAAAGGTGGTGCTGCTTCAGCCAACCCAGACATTACAGCAGATACAAAAGATACAACCAAGAAGAGACCACTGGAAGATGAAAAGGTCAAAGAAAATACCCAACAAGAAGAATCGATTAAGAAGGTGAAGTTAGATGAAGATAAAAATGATGCCACTTCCACTGCTACATCTCCTGAGAAGCCTAAATTTGTGTTTGGCTCCAGAACAGGCTTTGGCTCCACCGCTGGTTTTGGCTCGTTTGGATCATCTACAGCCAAGAACGTTTTTGCTAGTATACCGTCATCTAGCAACAGTATATTTGGTAAATCTTCATTGATAATAGGAAAACCAGAAGAGAAAGCGACCAATGAAAGTAATGGTAAAACGGATGAAGAGTCGTCAAAGAAAAAAGAAGATGCAGAAAACAAGATCAAGCCTATTGCCGTGTTTGGGTCTGGCTCAACTTTTGGTAGTGCTTTCCAAAATTCACTGAACAAAAAGTCAATTTTTGATGAGCCAGAAAAGAAAGAGACAAAGACGGCGGAAACTAAACAAGAAGAAGTGAACTTAGATGAAAATACAGATGTTTACCAGAAAGTTCATCTTGAGAAACAGAAAGTCAAATCTGGTGAAGAAGACGAAGAGACTATATTTTCAGTGAAGGCCAAATTGTACTCAATGGAACTGTCCAAATTGTCTGAAGGTTGGAAAGAAAAGGGTTTAGGAGTGATAAAGCTCAACAAGCTTAAGACGCCAACAAACCTGTACAACTCGAGATTGGTGATGAGACAAGACGGTATATTAAAATTAATCTTGAACGTTCCGATAGCTAAAGGTTTTGAAGTATTTAAAGGATTGACTGCGTCTTTTAATAGTGACAAGTTTGTGAGATTTCAAGTCATAGAGAATAATGAAGTCATTCAGTATGCTTTGAAAATTGGCCAGGTAGATAATGCTACACTTTTGTTTGACCATATCCAAAGCACTATTCCTAAATAAGTATGTATCTATATATATTTATGCACACAAGTTAGTATAAATCATTTTTTTATGAAGGCTATAGAACAGATGGTTGAGCCCTTAACACCTCCAAATTGAAAACTTGGATACTTAATAGTCTTCCATTTGGTAAATTCTTCATTTGCTAGAATTATGCGACATAGCTCTTCTTCTGTGAAGTTACATGAGGTAATCAAAAGCACACCACCGTTTGGCCTCACTAATTGGCCCACTGTGTGTGGGTAAATCTCGACACCTTTTAAGGTTTTGGCATCTCCATGGGCATAAACCGTTTCGCTTAATCCAATAGCATCCAGGGTTCCTTTATCTGTGACCAAATCAAATTTTTCCCTGTTTCCAGCCATGAACTCATCATCAGAATTCAAGATATCACTTCTCTCAAAACTCAACCCATTGAATGCATCCTCCTCCTCTTCTTCCTGTGATCTTTTGCTCTTCAAGATCTCTTTTGCAAAATCCACGCTCACCTGTGAGTAATCCACACCGATTGCTGAGCTGCAGCAGTCTCTGAAGTCTTCCATTGGATCCAGTAATTCAAACAGAAAATGGCCATTTCCGGTACCCAAATCCAGCACTTTCATATCGGATCTGGCACCGTCTTCGCTCGCATCTCCAAACTGGTCGTTTATGAACTGAATCATTTTAGCTTCGGCCTGTGAATCGTCAAACCAGTTCTCGCCGGTGTCTTCATTGTTGTCTCTGAAGTTGTGTGTTTCCACAGAATAGAAATCGTCCCAGTATTGCTTGGTTCCCAACTTTGAGTGGTTCAAATTTATCGTATCCTCCGTGTGTGCGTCTTCTGAAGTCATTTCCGGCTTATATTTGCAACCCTATTCAAGCTATAGATGTCCCTACATAATTTGAGGCTCCCTGTCTGGACTTGCAGGCTGATGCAGTTCACTTCTACTCTGGATAATTACATTTGTCAAGCCAATGAAGTCTGACAACAGCTGTCGACAGAAAAAAACTGCCAGAAAAATGTGTCGACATGCTGTGCCTTCGGTGTGCCCGTGTGTGCACAGCCTTCATATGTGTTGTCGAGAGCACAGGGGCCCAGCAAAGGCCTGTCAAAGAACCGATGAAGACAGTTGCAGGGCACTTAGGGAAGCAAAGAGGGCCCGGATACAAACCAAAGGGTGCAAGAAGGTGGAGGAAAGGGGGATCTATATTGGTAGGATCAGCTGCGCAGTTCACTGGTTGGCGAGAAGCAGCAGGCAGGTAGCAACCAGTTGTGTCGAGCTGACCCATGTTTGCTGGCGCATATTGAGCGGTTTGTTCTTGTCTCGGGTAATCATCATTGCAGAAGTCACACAGGACGCTGTGTATGGTGTTGAGTCTAGTATGTGGATATCGTGTGGCACGTGAGTCCTGGTTCGGCTGTCTAGCTGATCTTGTGCTCTGCTCTACTGCTCTGCTCTACTGCTCTGCTGCTCTACTGATTAGTACACTCCTCCTGACTCCCCTGACTCCCCTGACTCTCCTGAAGACCTGACTACCTGACTCCTCTGGCAACCCTGGCTACCCTGACTCCCCTGACTCCCCTGACTCTCCGACTTCTCTCAAACTCCGTGGTGGCCCCAGATAACAAACTGCGTGGGATGGGCCCGGATAACGCGCGGGATACAGGCAGCCACGAGCGATTTTAACCGAACCCTCATAATAACAGGTTAGGCGCCAACATTTAGAAGAGCAGGAGTAAAGAATGAACAGGATCAGAGGTATAGGTATATATAGTAGATACAGAATCCGGAACTGGGCATCAGGATCTCTCAATGTTGGTTAAAGTTATTAGTGCAGGTGCCACAAGACAAGCAATCAGAACAATGACTTCAAGCTCAACAAAAACCACCATTCTAAGATTCGGACCAACCAGATTTGCACAGGACGCATGGACGTGCTTGTCTCAGAAGTACGCCGTGGACATTCTAGAGTCACAGGCTACCAAGAGATCTGAGTTTATCGAAGAGCTCAAAGAGGGTAAATACAAGCACGTGGACTACATCACAAGAACCTTTGAGAGCGTCTCGCAGACAGGATTGTTCGACAAGGAGCTGCTAGAGTTGCTGGTGGCCAACACAAACTTGAAAGCCATTTCCCATAACGGTGCCGGTTATGACCAGGTGGACGCTGTGTGCTGTGGAGACCTCTCGATCCAATTGTCTAACGTTCCATCTTTGGTGGACGACGCCACCGCAGACACACACATCTATCTTCTTCTCGGTGCACTAAGAAACTTCGGCTTGTCCCAGTTCAACATCCAAAAGGGTAAATGGCCAAAGGAGAAGTGTGCAGGTACACCGATCGGTCATGACCCAGAAGGGAAAGTGCTCGGCATCTTTGGAATGGGAGGAATCGGTAGAGCCGTCAGAGACAGAGCTAAGCCATTTGGTTTCTCAAAGATCATCTACCACAATAGAAGCAGATTGTCTCCTGAATTGGAGTCTGGCGCCGAGTATGTCAGCTTTGATGAATTGCTGGCCCAGTCAGACGTCATCTCCATTAACATCCCATTGAACAGCGCCACCAAACATTCAATCAACACGCAATCCATCGCTAAGATGAAGGACGGTGTCGTTATAGTCAACACTGCCAGAGGTGCCGTCATTGATGAGTCTGCTTTGGTGCCAGCCTTGAAATCAGGTAAGGTTGCTTCTTTCGGGTCTGACGTGTTTGAAAACGAGCCACACGTGAACATGGAATTGATCCAACTGCCAAACGTCATTTCCTTGCCTCACATGGGCACCCATACCGTGGAGACAATGAAGGCCATGGAGGAGTTTGTTGTCAAGAACGTTGAGACTTACCTGGATCAAGGAAACGTGTTGACCATTGTCCCTGAACTAAAAGGTAAATTTTGACTCCCTCTTTTGCTCCTTTATACTTGAATAGACTGCATAGACTCTAATACTAATCAATCATACTTGAAGGTAATTCCATCACTCAATTCCCCTCCACTTCTGTAAATGTATTGTCGCCAACTAGAAATAGATTCATCCCTAGCACCGCCTTAAAAAGACTAGGCGCCCAAACCATAAAGCCCTACAATATCAATACCCAACATTTTTCAAGTAAAGGCAACATTGTACTTGAGTAGCTGTGTTCTCTGGTGCTGATCTAGTGTAAGACGTATTAATAGGTGTATTCGAAACTTGAAATGACAATATTGACAGCACAGAGACTAGTTCAGCTATCGAGCAATCCTGCGTTGAAAGACTACTGGTACTTGATAGCAACGGTGACACTAACGGTGTGCAACCAGCCACAAGACATTCCAAGGATTTACCACTATGCCATGCATTTGAAACAAGGTAGCCATAGACCATCGGTGGAACTTTACGACAGGGTCACGGAGGTTATGAATAATTTCCAGGAGATCAGCTCGACGGGCCAACTGGCGAGTGGCGACTCTTCCAAAGCAAGCACGCCATTGAGATCGAGTGTTCTGTCAGAGATAGACTCGTTCTATACGCCTTACAGAGAGGAATCTACTGATGAATTATACGCCATGACTGAGAAGTTCAGAGAATGTATATTGAAGGCGAGTGCGCTATCGGGGTTACCCAAGTCGATAAATTCCATGATGAAATTAAAAGAGACAACCCCGCTCAACCTCAGGTCTATTAAAGGACCCAATAGGTCTGAGATAACGGACTATCAGGGTTTTAAGGAAGTTCAGCAACGTGGAGTGCAATTCTGGCAGAAAATATACAGTAAAATCTCTGGGCGTGTGATCAGTCAATTGAACACTTCATATAACGATCTTTGGACACACACCATTCAGAACGTGTACTCACCATTGCTATCGTACACAGGTGTTTTATCCGCCAAGGAGACAAGTATTGTTGTTGTTGCGTGTTTGATTCCCCAGGACGTGAACCCGCAGTTGAAAGGTCACTTGAAAGGAGCGTTGAACAACGGTGTGGAGCTGGACGTTATTCGTGAGGCCAGACAGATGTGTATAGATATAAGCAAGTGGTATGGGGTGACCTGGAAAAGCGACGTTGCCAAACTATAGCGTGTAGTTTGTATCCTATTTCCAGCCAGCAGCCCTGTGTACTGCATCTTCCATCTCTCCAGCTTTAATTACTTTGTGCTATCCACCTATTCATGTTCCTCTTGATCTGTATACTATGCATCTTCCACTTTCCACCTCCCTTCCACCTCCTCATCTCCACTACTCTGTTCTATCCACCTATTCATGTTCCTCTTAATCTACATACTACGCATCTTCTATCTTCTATATTCCATCCTCTATCCTCTATCCTCCATCCTCCATCCTCTATCCTCCATCCTCTATCTTCTATCCTCCATCCTCTATCCTCTACCCTCTATCCTCCCCTCCACTTCCACCTGCCACCTCCACGACTCACTGCTATCCACCTATCTATGTCCCCTTGATCTCTATTCTCCGCTAACTAACCCGATTATGTTTACCGACGCGTCGTTCGACGCGTCGCTTCCTAAACTGCCAAAAGATACGTCGATCGGCGCGTGCGTGCTTGCACGTGAATACCAGTCTGTCCCTGTCGTTAGTGTGACTGCGATGCCACAGTTTCATGTTACCACGTGACCCGCTGACGAGGGCAAACAGCTCTAAAAAACTTAATAGAATAGGCAAAATTTACTTCAACATGGAAAAGGTGGAGGCCACAATTAACATAGGATGAGGAACAAGCAGTATTGATTGTGGATGCAATAGGGAGGCTAGTGAACACCTGAGACATATTCACAGAGTTTTGCAGGGCCATAGAGGTTCAGAAATCAGCGGTTTCCAGTTTTGCAGTTGCACAGTTGCAGAGAAGAGACATAGTGGTGAGCTGAAACGTTAGGGGACCAAATCTTATTGTTTTGCAGGGCACCCGACGTTAAGCATCTGTTTTGGGTATTGTGGAGATATTTCCCGTCTGCCGTTCCACACTTGTCCAATTTTGGTATTGACAACAAGCTTTCTGGGGTTTTGACTCATACGATTGGATTTTCCAATTTGCCTGATTTTGTTTTTTCTACTTAGTTGCCTTATATACCTTCACGATGTCTTCTAATATCAACACATCCTCAGACACGCCGGCCGCCACGACCATCACCAGTGCACACAATATTAGTACGGCAAATTCGCTCGCCACGGCTTCTTCGTTCACTCCTACCGCAGAGTCCAGCAGCCATCACAGCAGCAGCAATAATATCCCAATAATTAATATGCCCTTCTCAAACAGCGTTGACGATACGCCTATGGCTCTATTGGAACAGTTGGTGTATGTGGATAACTTCCTCCAGAGTGGTGACCCAACTTTTGACAACGCAAACGCAGGCAGCAATAACGGAGCATTTGACGAACAACTATCGGCGGAGTTGGCTGCATTTGCAGATGACGCCTTTATCTTTCCAGATGAAGATAAACCAAAGATTAATAATGATGATGACAACGATGATGATCTGAATTGGAAAAATCATGAAGTGAATGCTAACAAGAATAACAACGATGTATTGAGAAGTTTTGCCAGAGGAGGAGATTTCAATCATGTATCACCACAGACCCCCGGTTCGAACAATTTAGGAGCCACTATGATACAACAGCAGCAAAGCGCTTTGTCATCTGCTTTAGCAAATATAAGTAGCAATAGCACAAGTGGTAGATCCATTCCTTCTACCATATACGAATTATTACATTCTTCGTCAACGCCCAATATAGCACAGCAACAACAGCAACAACAGCAACAACCGCAGCAGCAACAACAGCCTCCTCAATCTCAGAATTTTCAAGAACTGCTACAATTGCAACTACGACTTCAACAGCAACAGCAACAGCAGCAACAGCAGGAATTACAGTTACAGCAACAGTTACAGTTGCAACAGCTGCAACAACAGCAACAGCTACAACAGCAGCAG
This sequence comes from Ambrosiozyma maleeae (nom. inval.), assembly GCA_003706635.2. Classification (NCBI taxonomy): domain Eukaryota; kingdom Fungi; phylum Ascomycota; class Pichiomycetes; order Pichiales; family Pichiaceae; genus Ambrosiozyma; species Ambrosiozyma maleeae (nom. inval.). The sequence goes on from PPLV02000001.1 coordinate 201,543, forward strand.
GCTGCATCTCTACCCAGAGTTCAGGTTCCACAAGGTGCTCAAAATACCCTTGTGGCAGCTGGGTTATCACAAACACAGATTGAAGCTTTGGCAACGCTGATAGCGTTTCATAGACCTGAAATATTACAGAACCAGCCTGCTTCCGCTGGGAGTTCTGCTACTGCACCAAAACCGCCAAGCTCATTTCTTGCCCCTGGTGAACAACAGAATTTCTCAAATTTTAACGTCAACGATGCCCGTACTTCCTCACTATCTTTATCCTCGTCATCTGTTTCTACTGTGACAGCTCCAACGACGACCACTGCTACTCCAAACATTAACCAGGCGAGATTTGGCAACGGGACAAGCACGGTGTCTTCATTTTCTCCTGTTGCCTCGACTAATTTTGCGTCGTCGCCCCAGAATTTCAACAATCAAACTCCAACGACAGGAGCTCCAAGCAGTACGAGTGCTGTGGCCAACTCAGTGCTTGGCTCTTCTGGGACTGGTCTATCTGCAAGTTTGAGCGCGTTATTGGCCGGCAATCACAGCGACAGCAACAGCAATAGCGATAATAAGCCCTCACCCACGAACTCTGTCGATTCTAATACGAAATCCACGGAGAACGATAAGAGACGCCGCAACACTGCCGCCTCTGCGAGATTTAGAATCAAAAAGAAGATGAAAGAGCAAGAGATGGAGAGATCGCTGAAAGAGTTGGCCGACATGTCGAAGAACCTAGAGTTGAAGATCCAGCAGCTAGAAATGGAGAACAGACTATTGAGAAACTTGGTTGTGGAGAAAGGAAATCAGAGAGACAGCGAGGAGCTGGAGAGGCTAAAGAAAAGAGCCAAGATAAGTGTTGAACTGGAAAAGACTGAGAAGTAAACGGTACTTACTTTGTGTGTATTAGAGATGAATGTATTTTCTTTACTATGTAATTTGCAACAAACCCAACACTCAGCTGTAGCTGGCGTCGCAGTCTCTGGTACCTCCGTCCCTCCCCTCTGCGGGCTGTTTGGTGCGTACCACCACATCCCCAGCCAATGACGCCTGCGTATCTGCAGACCTCCGCAACAGCACTGCTGTCATGCCCCACAACACAACTTTCTGTCGCACAGACACGTGTCGGAGATGGCAGACACAGCCGTCTGCGCTCGCTTTTTGGTTGCCTCAATTTTGACCACAGAGAAACGCAGACACATACAAGAGGCCAGAGATAGGTGGAGAGCCAGGCAGAAGAGGGTGTGGTGGATAGAGAAGGCGGCATTGGATCATTGAGCAGTGATAATTTCTAGTATACAAATCGCACAGGATGAAACCAGTTGTTTCTGTACGTGAGAGTTTTGCTGGTGCCCAGGCGTAAGAACCCGAGCGGTAGAGGATAGGAAAGCGTGAAGGGATGGCGTTTTCCCTTGGGCACATTGAGCACACAAGCCAGGCAAAATACTAACAGACCCCGTAATTACTTTTATGTTTTCTGACAGGCAGGTAAAGCTTGGTTCTGCACATTAATATCGGCGTTTGGTATTGTTATACTCTCAGTGATTGGTACCCTGTTCTACAACAACCATGAATCCATGATGGGGTCAATAACAGACCCAACAGACGGTAAAGCCGTTGCACAGACTGTGTTTGGTGCGGTGTTCTTGTACGTTGTGTTTTTCCTCTTCTGCGGTTGCCAGGCGTGGTTATTACAAAGACAGTCTCAGATCCGCTTATAGGCTGTCTCCTCCTTATACCAACCCCAACCAGGCACATCTTTGCATATATGTTCACGTTTCCTTTCCGTTCTTCAGTCAGCCGTTGCCGTGATTGCTTGAAAAATAAATGTACACTTCATACACCAGAGACACAGGAATCTTGTGTTCTCTCATCTTGTCTCGGTACCCGGCACACATTAGATGGGGCATGTTCTCTATACTTTTCTCTATAAACTCTTTACTCTCTTTGTCTTGCGTCTACTTAACTAAATTAAAATGATCGTTGTCAAGTTAGCCTAACACATATCGGAGTTTAAAAGTTAGCTCGCCGGAATATGCTCAACCGGTGGTTTTGCACCTAGGGTGACCGCTCAATGCCCCCTACTCGCTATTCTCTTGGATTCCATGTCCAAAGATGCATACTTCTTCTTCTGATTATCGTGTCCCAAACTATTACTGTCGGTACACCCATTTCACTTTAACCTTCCAGGAAACTCCGTTATCAACGAGAAAATCGAGCGGCTCCATTTTTTTATTGTTCCTAGTAAATCATATAAAACAATATATATCACAAACAACCAGCAAAACCAAGTAGCAATAGTTGGGTTAGTGTTGTAGAACTAATGAAAAGATACGGGCCAGCAGCTATGATTCAAAGAACCAAGAAGATTGCAAGTTTGCAACTACACAGACAGATCACGTGTGGACCAAGAGGCTTTGAAAACAGAACTCCTAATGTGGACCCGAGGCTAGACAGGCGGCTAGATTGCTCTTCATCACTAACAGTGACGGATCCGTTGCTCATCTACAAGGATTACCTAAGTAGAGGACTGCTAAACCAGGACACAAACCAGTTTTTGCTGGCTAAACAGCTACACAAGCTTTATTTGAGATTGATTGACTACCAGCCAAACATGCAGAAGGCGTACAAGATCAACTCATTGATCAGGGAGCTAGACGTCTCGTACCTATCAACAGATTCAAAGTATCTGTCTGACAGAATACAGAGCATTAAGGAGCAGTCTTCAAATTACAACTTTTTGACTCCTTTACTAGCGTACCGAAAGGTGAATAGAGTCAACAAAGAACTCATAAAAGTGTTGGACGTTGAGCAAGAGATTCAGGACCTACAATCACCGAAAGGATTGATCATTAACGGTGAAGTTGGATGCGGCAAATCTATGATGCTTGACTTGTTTGCAAACTGCCTACCTGTAGAAGGAAAGATCAGAATCCACTATAACAACCTCATTCTATGGATTATGAACGAGATTCACCTTATTCGAATGAGAGACAGGCACGTTTCACCTTTTCTAACGGGCTCCCATTCTCTGCTTGAGCTGGAGAACGAGCTACTTTTGTTTGAAGTAGCCAACAAGATGATAAATAAATATCACGTTCTGCTGTTAGACGAGTTCATGCTGCCAGACCTAGCGAGTGCAAAGATTGTGAAGATTGTACTTACTTACTATTTCAAATTGGGTGGTGTTCTAGTCGCCACCAGTAACAGATTGCCTGATGAACTTTACAACAGTAAATTCAACAAGTTACAATTTGAGCAATTTGAAAAGCTACTAGGCTTGAGATGTGATGTCCACGTTATGAATTCCAAAGTTGACTACAGAGTGTCTCAGGAAAAGTCCAAGGAGTCTTATCTCGTGGTGAACTCCACTGAGAAACTAAACCAACTTGTTTGCTCTTTAGTAGGCCCTCAATATAGCACAGCGTTCAAGCCAACGTCGTTTACAAGTTACGGCCGAGAGTTGGTGATTGATAAGCACTACAAGGGTATTATTAGAATGGACTTCACGGAGCTATGTGCCGGATCTAAATTTGGTCCAAGCGATTTCATATCGATAGCATCAAATTACCATACCGTGATAATAGATGATGTCCCGGTATTAACTCTCAAGCTCAAGAATGAAGCCAAAAAATTCATAAACTTGATTGACTCACTGTATGAGTCCAGATGCAAGCTTTTGGTGAACTGTGAATGCGAGCTAGACTCCTTACTGTTTCCGGACTTGAACGAGGGGAAGGAGACCGTCGACAACAATTTGTTGAACCAGCAGGAGGAGATGTACTCCAAGACCGAGATCGATTTGAATAACCCGTACAGACCAAACGTGTCATCCTATGAGGATGGCCAGCGGGACTACCAGCACGTGGAGCTGAAGACGAATTTCAAGGAGGTGCACAAGTTCATCGGGCAGGACGAAATGTTTGCGTACAAGAGAGCAGTCTCCAGAATCCAGGAGATGTGCATGGGTGACAAATGGAGGGCCCAGGGCAGATGGATACCCAACCACGAGAGCCTGAGACCGTGGGAGTCTACGGGCAAGCAGAAAGTAGAGCATTCTGCACGCCACGGCACCGACGCAGATCAGGCCAGCGACGCCAGCGACACCAGTCAGATCCATGTTGCTCAGCTCCCCGAAACCGTCTCCACCGCCAGCAGCCAATTCGACTCTGCGCCGGTGTTCAAGAAGTACAACTTCTGGTCTTTGGGTAGATGGGCAAACAAGAACGCCACTCTTACAGACATAATAGCTAAGAACTGGATCAAAGGAGCCCCCTCTCAAAAGCCCAACTCTCTAGTAAAGTAAAAAACCAACCTCCTTCTTGAAGCTTCATAGGCTCATTTTTGCTCTTTTTCTGCGGAAAGAAAGAGTTTCATTCGATAAATACGATAAGTACGGAAATAGAGAGTTTAGTAGATTTCAAAGTGAATCGGTAGGAAAGGATACCTTGAGACAGTTGGTTTGTTGTAGGCATTGATCAGTATGGAGTACATCAAGGTGACTAAAGTTGAGGGGGTGATTTTGCACCGAAGAGGCCAGTCTGTGAAAGGCACGCTTCATTTGACGGCGCACCATTTGATATTCACATTGCCGCAAGTACCCCAGCAAACCGGAGGCGGAAACTCCCGAGAGTTCTGGATATGCTATCCGATCATTGAAAGAATTGAGTTTAACAGAGGATCGAGTCTCTTGAATTTACCGACATCACAGATTGAGTCACAGCGTGAGGCAATTAAGAGCCTGTTTGGCGTTGCTCAAGACGTGGAGGAGGGTGAAAAGTCGTTAATTGAGAGCTTACTAAAAGGAGGGAGCCTAAGGATCCGGTTTAGAGATTTTAACTACATGTCATTTGACATAGCAGACTTGAAGCTGTGTTTCGACGTGTACGAAAGTATAATGAAATTGACATGCATAGACAACATCCGGCAGGTTTACGCGTTTTACTACATGCCTAACAAGATCGAGCAGCCGTTTAATGGATGGCTGGATTATAGCATTGACACAGAGTTCATGAGACAGGGACTAAACCTCGTACCAGAAAGCCAGTTTGCGTCCACTGGATCTGATGGCTGGCGAATTACGGATTTGAACAAAGACTATAAACTTTGTGATACCTACCCGGCAAGATTGATAATACCAAAGTCTATATCTGATAACAATCTGGCTCATACAGTTAAATTTAGATCGAAGAACAGGTTTCCAGCATTAACATATTACTATAAAAAGAATGGGTGCACAATAACGAGATGTTCACAACCGCTGATTGGAATCAAGCAGAGCAGATCATACCAGGATGAGCGGTTGTTGAGTGAAATTTTCAAGACAAATGGTAGAGAACACCAACTGAATTTGATAGTGGACGCTAGACCAATCAAGAACGCCATCGCTCAGGTGGCCATTGGAGGTGGCACAGAGATTATAGACAACTACAGCAATTGCAAGAAATTGTTTTTAAACATTGAAAATATTCATAGCATGAGAGACAGTCTGGCTAAATTGAAAGATTGTCTAAAAGATGGGGACATAATTGGACCCAACAAGCCATTGGAGAAAGAGGCATTGAACAAATCGGGTTGGTTGAACCATTTGAAAAATATCATGAAGCAGGTTGAGTTGCTGGTCAAATTTATAGACTTGAACTCAATGAACCTTGTTGTTCATTGCTCTGATGGGTGGGATAGAACCTCCCAGATTGTATCCTTGATTCAAATTTGTTTGGACCCATACTACCGTACGTTAGAAGGCTTTATTGTTTTAGTCGAGAAGGATTGGTGTTCCTTTGGACACAAGTTCAGTGAGCGGTTAGGGCACATGGTGAACGATGATAGCTTTGTCAATAATAGTGGATTCAACAAAGTGGACCGGGAGAATGATGATGAAAAGGGTGCTGGGAACGGTGATTACGGTAAAAGTGCTAGCGTTGGAGGTGGGGTGTTTGAGATTGATGAGGATACACTTGGGCTGAGTGGGCTCAAAGCGGGTTTAAGTTTGAGTGGTATTGGGGGAGGCTTGATCAAGAAGAAGTTTAATGATTTGCTGAAGAATAATGATAGCTTTTTGGAGTCACCTATCTTTCAGCAGTTTTTGGATGCATGTTACCAGTTGATGAGGACAAATCCTGGGAAATTTGAGTTTAACGAGAGGTTTCTAAGAAGGCTTGTCTACCATATTTACTCATGCCAATACGGTACGTTTTTATATGACTGTGAATTGGAGAAGCGTCGGTTGAATTTGGAGAATGATACACGGTCTGTGTGGGACTATTTCAAGAGTCGAAGAAGTGAGTTTGTGGATCCTGGGTATGACGGGCAGCAGGGTTTGGACGAGGTTATATATCCCAACTACAACGATGTGAGATACTGGTACCAGCTGTTTGGCAGGAGTGATAGCGATATGAACTGAAGGGGTATTGCGGTGGGTATGAATTGTGTATGAGCTAGGTGGGGTATGTATATCCAGTAAGTATGTTTGGAGTGTGTCTCATGACTTATTTAGTGTGAGTGAGTGTGAGTGAGTGTATGTAAGTGTATGCTAAGTGCATTGAGTAGGTGGTTTAGCGGGTATCTGGGACAAGGGAAGGCCATTTTAGTAAATGCAGAGGGCGGCCGAAGGCATTTGTGATGGTGCTACTGCTCCCACTGCGTTCCTTCCCTGACTTCCCTACTCCACTCCCCTACTGCTCTTCTTTCATTACTAGTGTTCCTTAACCCTCCCCTACTTCCTAATTCCCTGCTGCTCCTTCTTTTATGTCTCTCACTTCCTCTTACTTCTCCACTTCCCTCTTGCTCTGCTCACCTCCCTCTTATTCCCTCTTATTCCCTCTTACTCCCTACTTCCCTACTGCTTTTCTTTTGTCCCTACTGGCTTCTCATCTACTCCCTCTACTCCCTGCTACTCCCTCTTTTACTCCCTCTTTCACTCCCTCTACTCCCTGCTGCTCCCTCTTTTACTCCCTCTTTCACTCCCTCTTGCTCCCTCTTTCACTCCCTCTTTCACTCCCCCTTGCTCCCCCTTCTCCACTCCCCCACTTCCCTCGCCACACTCGCCCCACATTCGTGGCGCAAACCCCCTCACCACAACTCCTCTTTTCCCCCACTGAAAGCCACACAATCGCCTCCCCGGAGACCTCTGCGCCATGGCCCCCCTGGACTCCGGTCTCCCCGGGACGCGCGGAGACCCCTGCCGTCCCAACGGGCCCAGCGGCCGAACCGCCGGCTGCACGCACCCGGCATGCCTCCCCCCTCGCCGTCTCGCTCTGGGAGTCTTTGATCCGCCGCCCGGCTCCCGTACAAAAAAGGAACCACAACAAACCACACGTAACAAACAGGGCAACAGAGAAGCAGACAGAAAAGGCCAGAGAAAAGGCCACTTGAAAAGGAGAGGTTGAAAAGAGCACAGGCGGTAGGAGGCGTTTCTTCTCAAGAAAAGAGGATAGGAAGAGCAGCCACATCCAGATCTGAGAAACAGGTACGGTATTCAGGTACACAGCTAGAAGACACAATGTTTGCTAAAATTACAGCCCCAATCGCTAGAAGAGTAAGTGTGACGCCATTTAGGGGATGGAGGGGGTTCTGGCCTGGCCTGTGGTGAAGGGCTGGGCACGATGGGCTCGCTGACATGGTGGACACGGTGTCCAGCAGCTGAAGCAGCATGGCGAGCCGGAACTGTACTCTTTATGTTATCCTGTACACTAGATTTTACTAACACGGCGTATCCCGCTTTTACTACAGTCCCTTCAACAAGTGAGAAACTTGTCCATCCACGAATACAGATCTGCCGCCTTGCTAAGATCGTACGGTATCGATGTGCCAAAAGGTGACGCCGCCACCACCCCTCAAGGCGCCTACGACATTGCCAAGGCATTGAACACCAACGAGTTGGTTATCAAGGCCCAGGCTTTGACTGGTGGTAGAGGTAAGGGTCACTTTGATAACGGTTTGCAATCTGGTGTCAGATTGATCGAAACCCCAGAAGAGGCCAAGGAGTTGTCCGAGAAGATGCTAAACCACAAGTTGATCACCAAGCAGACAGGTGCAGCAGGTAAGGAAGTTACCGCCGTTTACATTGTGGAGAGAAAGTACGCACTACAAGAGGCTTACTTGTCCATCATTCAAGACAGAAAGAACCAATCCATCTTGATCGTTGCCTCCTCCGAAGGTGGTATGGACATTGAAGGTGTTGCTAAGACCAACCCTGACGCCATCAAGAAGTTCCCAATCAAGATCAACCAAGGTTTGTCAGATGAGTTGGCAACTGAGATTGCTTCCGGATTGAAATTCACACCAGAGGCTGTTCCAAAGGCTGCTGATACCATCAAGAAACTTTACAAGATCTTCATTGAAAAAGATGCCACTCAAATTGAAATCAACCCATTGTCAGAAACCAGAGAACACGCCGTTATGTGTATGGACGCCAAGTTTGGTTTTGACGATAATGCCGCTTTCAGACAAGAGGAAGTGTTCTCCTGGAGAGACGTCACCCAAGAGGACCCTGATGAAGTTAAGGCATCTCAATACGGCTTGAACTTCATCAAGTTAGACGGTAATATTGGTTGTTTGGTCAACGGTGCCGGTTTGGCCATGGCCACCATGGACGTTGTCAAGTTATACGGTGGTGCCCCAGCTAACTTTTTGGATGTTGGTGGTGGTGCTACTCCAGAGACTATTGAACAGGCTTTCAAGTTGATCATGTCTGAGAGTAACGTGAATGCCATCTTTGTCAACATCTTTGGTGGTATCGTTAGATGTGACTACGTTGCCGAGGGTCTAATTGCTGCCACCAAGTCATTGGGTTTGAAGATTCCTGTTGTTGTCAGATTACAAGGTACCAACTTCCAAATTGCCAAGGAGTTGATTGAGAACTCTGGCTTGAAGTTGTTCTTGCACGAGAACTTGGATGAGGCCGCCAAGAAGGTTGTCGAATTAGGTGCTAAATAGGCATAAAATTTTATTTATATAGATAAACTACACGAAACAATTCTATCGATATATATGTATATATCCGTAAACCTTCCCTGAACTTGAGCCAAGATTATTACATGTTATACTATTAGCACTCAACTCAAACTCACTTTAGTATCCTTGACAAGCGTCTCCAGGTAGTCATCCACCTTCATCTCCGAGACAAGCTCAACGTCCGTCGAGTCACCAAACAACTCTTTCTTGACGGCTTGCAGTGGGTCATTATGGCCGGCAGGAGTGCCGTTCTCTTCGCTGTCCACGTCCATGCCTTCTTGCTCTGGCGCTTGCTCTTGCTCTTGCTGCTTATAGGCACCGTTTTGGAAGATAACGTACTCTTCGTCGTCCTCCATCTTTCTAGCCACCAGGGCGCCACTTAGTCTCGGCTGGTTTTCACCTGTTGATTTGGCACTCATCTGGACAACCTGCACCTTATTGGACCCGTTGCCGTTACTATTGTCGTCGCCCTTCGGATCCTCTATGCTGTGCTGCAACTCCCTCATGCTCTGGGCCTTCATCGTTTTATGGTCATCTAGGTACTTGAAGTTTGGTCTTATCTGCGACACGTAGCTGATCTTGGAGCAGTACAGGTGGGCCTGGTTCTCTGTCTGCTTCACTTCACACAGGAGGTAGTTTTTGTTCTTGGATTCTATCAGGTTTCCTTTTTGGACGAGTTCTTTCAGCTCGTTCCAGTTGCTCGACTTGTCGTGGTTGAAGAACTTTAAGCTCTCCAGGTTTGTGGAGATCTCCATCGTCTTGGACACGGGCTTGATCTTGAGCAGCGATGGGCTCTGCTGCTGGCCCCGTTGCTTCTTCGTGGCGTTCTGCACAATCACTATCTGGTTCCCGTTCTTCGGCTGCTTGTAGTGGATAGGTATCTCGTACACAACCTCGTCCTCCTCCTCCTCGTAGCTGCTGCCCCCCACGCCCGCCTCCGCCTGCCTCCCGGTCTCCTGCCCGGCCTCGTATGGCTCTCCACCTCCAAACTCATCATCGCTCGACACAAATAAAGACATCCTATCCTATAGCTCCAGCACCTCTCTCCACGCTCCTGCACTGCCGCTGCCTGTTCTCCTCTCGAATCCCACAGCTGTCTCTTGCTCACGCTCCACTCCCCTGCACTATATCCCTGCAACCCTCCTCCTCTTGCTACTCCCGTCCTGTGTAGGTGTTTTATCTCTATAAAAAAGGCTGAAAAAATTTTCATATAAAAAAGATGAAAAGTGAAGAGATGATGATTGAGCCGGGTTGTGGTGATTTAGGTGTGGAGCAGGGCATCTGGGCAGCGTAGGGGTATCAAGAAGCATACTCTGGAGCAGAGGGTCCTAGGAAGTGTACGAGAGCAAAAATAGCGGCAATATGGAGGAGGACGACGGGCTGATGCTGAACTTTGCGACGGGGCCAAGCGCATCGTCAAGCGCATCCAAGAGACAGACGGGGGTCAAAGTGTCAGGCGGAAAGTGGACAGAGCGAAGAAAGACACAGCTGAAGATGGAAGGGCGGTCACGAGGCGCCGGGAAACAGAAGAGCAAGGTGGAGAAGGTGTCTGAGGCGAACTCGACCCCCGTGTCGAGCAAGAGACCAAGACAGAAAGACGGAGAGGAGCCAAAAGAGGCTGACGGGAGCCAGGCAAAGAGACTCAAGGAAACAGCAGGAGAGTCCGGAGGTAAGGGAAACACATATGTGTCGTCGCTTTTCACGGCCAACCCGGAAATCCAAAAGAGAGACTACCAAGAGGTTGAGCAGCTGAGCAACGAGCTGGTGCCTTCGAATGCACCCCTATCCGATGCCACCACTTTCGAGAGTCTAGGGTTGAACGAAACACTAAAGAACCACTTGACCCAGTTCATGAGATTCAACAAGCCAACCAGAATCCAGAGATCAGTGATTCCGAACCTGCTAAACAGAAAATTCAATAACGATCTTTTCATCCACTCCCAAACCGGTTCTGGTAAAACTTTGGCGTTTCTACTACCAATCATTCAGAAACTGATTCTCATGCCAAACCTAGATAGAAAATCGGGTTTGTTTGGGATAATCCTGACACCGACTAGAGAACTAGCAATTCAGATCTATTCTGTCCTAGAAAACTTGGTCAGATGTTGCCACAGAATTGTTCCAGGTATAGTCATTGGTGGTGAAAAGAAAAAGTCCGAAAAGGCCAGATTAAGAAAGGGTGTTAATATTCTAGTGGCCACACCAGGTAGATTGTTGGACCATATGGACAATACACAGACTTTGAATTTGTCGCAAGTTCGGTACTTGATTTTGGATGAAGGTGACAAATTGATGGAGTTGGGTTTTGAAGAACCTATCAAACAGATCGTTGCAAACTTGACCAGACTCCAAAGCTTTGATTTGGATGAGATATTGCCTCACAAAAGAATCAATGTTTTGTGTTCAGCCACCTTCAAACCAAATGTTGAAAAGTTGAGTAAGATAGTGTTGAATGAAAATAATCAGCTAAAGATTTCTAATGAAGATTATAAAGATGATGATAAAGACAGAGAAAAGGTGCCTGATCAATTGCTACAACAGATTCTTATTGTTCCACCTAAACTTAGATTTGTTTCGTTATCGGGATTACTGATGAAGTTAAGCACCAAGGAATGTTCTAAGACTATTGTGTTTTTTTCATGTGCAGATTCCGTTGATTTTCACTTCATGGCATTCAGCAGAGATGGTAAGCCAGTAAGTGTTTCAAGCAGAAAAGTCACTGAATTAACTGATGCCGCAGAGGATGATGAGAACGCCCACAAAGATATCACTGAAAAGCAGAAAGAGAAAAGAAGAAAGGAAAACGAAACCACTGCTAATACCTGTCCTCTCATCAACAAGGACGCTACTGTTTTCAAACTTCACGGTTCTTTAACTCAGCATCTAAGAACATCAACTTTGAACAGTTTTGCAACTTGTAAGCAATCTGCAATTTTATTGTGTACTGATGTGGCATCTAGAGGTTTGGACTTGATGGATATTAATAACGTTGTTGAATACGATCCATCCTTCAGTATCGATGACCACCTGCACAGAGTTGGTAGAACCGCTAGAAGTGGTGCATCTGGTAATTCCTATTTATTCTTATTGCCTGGATTAGAAGAGAACTACGTGTCAAAGATTGAGCCTTACCACAACAAGGACAATTTCAATTTCATTAATTTTGAAAACGTCTTGAAGGATGCATTTGGAGAACCGGAAGAAGCAGAAGCAGCCGATAAAGATCAAAAGAAGAAGAAAATGAGTGGTAGAAGAGAGCTAAACTGGGATACACACGCAACCACGTACCAATTGAACTTTGAGAGGTACTTACTAGAAGACGATCGTGAATCTGACAAAGACTTAGCATCCAATGCGTTTATAAGTCACATTAGAGCATACACTACGCACTTGTCAACAGAGAGAGACTGCTTCAACCTGAAATCCGTCCACATGGGTCATCTGGCCAAGTCGTTTGGTTTGAGAGAAACCCCAAAGAAACTATCAAACACTTCTGCAAACTCTAAATCTGGCGGAAATAAGAAGGAAAGCGCAAAGAATAAGATGTTTAGAATGGCTAGGTTGGCAGTCAGTGCATCCAACGATGAGTTCAACACCTTTTGATAAATTAGAGCATTGTATATTATGCACGGTATCTATAGAAACACATATTAATTTTAATAATGCACGTCCAATTGACTGATCAAGTCTGCAATGTCTGAATTGACCACCGATTCAGAATCCTTGATAGTCAGCTGGAATCTTTTAAGCCCATTTTTCAACTTCCTTAACTGGTTACTTTGTAAATCACCAAAAGAAATAGCCTTACAGAAGATAAGGCAGAAATACCCAACCGCATGGATTCTATTGGTTTGACTATCCTCAAACTCGACTCTTAGCTCTGTTAGTATCTGTCTAAGAATGGTTTTGGATTCCTCTGTGACACTCAGCTTCCCGATATGGTTTATGAGACTCAAAAGGTACCCCAAACAATACAATGAGACCTCCTGCTCATGTAATTGAAGCACGCCAGTGATTAAGAATCTGGTTTGTTTGATTTTATTTAGCAAAGGAATGAACATGTCCTGTTTTAGAATGCTTGAACTAAGCTGAGTTGGCGTTTCCTTGTCAGCGATCAACCTTGTACTCAGAACGATACTGATCTTAAGTAAAGAGGTGAAAGCTTGCGTTTCCAAAGACAGATTGCACATTAAAAGACTTGAAATGCGCTCGACTAACCTGCTTGTTAGCCCTGTGTCTCTAAGTATAAGTCCTTGCTCGTGATCAAAATTGACAATAAGCTCAACAAGCCGGACAAGCTCAAAAAGAAAAATATCATCGGTTTCTATATCGATCAGTCTCTTTAAGACTGATTCAATAAATTCGTATTCAAAGAGTAACCCATACATGTTCACCAAATCAGCAGCATCGCACTTGCTACCGTAGAAGACAGCACCCAAAAAGCTGCAGACTTGTAAGCTGGGATTATTAGAATTAATCTTTAAGTCTAGCCAATCTGACACAATCGCAGTCTCCAACTTGTTCAAATCATACTTGAGCGATTCCAACGTAATCTGGCTCTCCAGCGGCAACGCAATGGCCAATAGGCGTCTAAAATTGGATATATTAGAACAGGATTGCTTACTCATATAATTAGCAAAAGATCTGCCTGGATAGCTTCTGCTGACACCGACTCTTGAGAAATCTGCTTTCCAAAGTGCAGTCAATATTTGAAGCAAGTTTAGTGAAATAATGATATCAATCTTTTCGGTTAAAAAGGTATCCAGGAGTTTCAAAAACAAATGAAACTTCTGGTGTAGTATTGCCAAAAACTCCTCGTCTGTATGCAGCTTAATGTTGAATTCCACCAAACAGAGCCGTTTCGTAGTTATGATAGCTTTATCGCTGACTATATTATCCACATAATAGTTGAGTTTTTCAAAATTGGAGTTTGTTGCTCTAGGGTAGCTTGGTGAGGTCTCTAAGTAGCTTTGGTCGCCTGCCAATCCCATGGACCTGGCCAAATCTGAGGCACCTTTATCCTCTTCATCTTCATCCACGCTACGTTGGTTAATAATGAATCCGCTGGTGAATCCACCCGCAAGTTTCTGGCTTTGCTTCTCTTCAGCAGAGTTCAAAGTCTCCAAGATTTCATCGTCAACAGATCTGTCTTTCTTTGCTCTCTTAGAAGGCGATCGGCTGGCCAATTCCATCATGTTTTGTTTGATTCTGTCACGCAGACCTTCCAGTAGAATGTCATCATAGTACGAGTCTTGTTTGGCGCCCACCGTTGGAGATGCTGTTTCGTCAGTCAAATCCAATGATTCATCTATCCTAAAGGTGGCGCCGGCACGTCTTTTAACACCATCAGAACGAGTTTGATCCAAATCTTTAAAAAGACCAAACAGAGGTCCGTCTTCGGTGTCAATGCTTCCTTTGTACTGCTCACCTTGACACGATGGCCGTGTTTCGCCTTTTCTAACAGCTTCTGGGAGCCCCAATGTGGGAGATTGTGTGGTTTGTGCCCGTGTAACGCTGGTTGGTTCGGCAAAGAGCACGTCATCTAGGCATTTAACAACCGGAATGGCTGTCGGAGAGCTGTCGGTAGTGGGTGAGCCTGGAGACTCGCCTGCCGGTCTCCGTTCGGGCGACAACGGGCTTATATCTAGCTGTGGTACAGGTGCTGCAGTTCCATCTGCCGTAGCTCTCCATTCCGGAGTCGTGGGTATAGAGAACACTGCGTCTTGCGGCGGTGAAGGGCACCGTGTCGGAGTGGACTGGCTGTCGGTGGTTGTGCGACGCAGTTTGCGTGCCAGCGGTGATTCGCCAACTGGCCGTGCAGGAGTGGCCACTGTCAACCTTCTCCTAGAGCCTTTGGGTGACGGCGAGTTCAGTATAGACGAGTCGAGCTCCGCCACCTGCTGGCCCGGCTCCAGACTCAGTCTTATCGAGTTGGCGGTGGGCGTGTGCGTATCGGGCGACAGCGTCACCCCAGACGCTTTGGCCACGCCTCTAGTCCTCTTGCCGTATCTTGCTGCCACCATGGCGCCTGCTGCTCCAGTCTCAGCACTCTTGCCTCGGTCCAACGCCTGGAGCTGCCTGGATCTGCCTGGATCTGCCTGTTCCCGTGCCGTCTAGTTGGCTCATCTCTTGAGCTTAAAGAGTGAAATTTTCATGCTGCTCTTTTTTGCGGCACGTTAGTTTCTCCGTTTAACGTGTTTATGGTGTTTTGAGGAGAAGTGGGGTTGGTGGAGTATAGAGGGCTGGAAGCAGGAAGCAGGCAGATAGAGAGTAGGAGTGCTGGAGAAAGAGCGGCGCATCATGTACGGAGACCTGGCAGATAAGCTGATTCTCGACGCCAAGAGAACACAGTCGTTGGACAAGCTGCCGCTGTACCAGCAGAATCTCACGAGACTGATAGTGAGAGAAACCAGAGACCTGCAGAGAGAAGCAGAGCAGATGGTGGTGCAGTCGCAGTCGGAGGAGATCAGCATAGAGGACAAGGTGAAGCAGTGCCAGCTGTTTGTGGCGCATCTGTGCATGAGAAGAAACAAGCGGTGTCTGCTGGCGTACCAGAGACAGAGGTCGACACGGCTGGACGAGATGGTGTGGTCGAACGTGGAGGTGTCGAAAGACCAGCTGGGCAACCTGTCGCACTACGAGCAGGAGTACCTGAGTAGGTACGAGCAGTTGGTGAGCGAGTTCAAGGGAGCCATGAGCGAAATAGACTTGAGCGGGTCCCTGGAACCGCCTAGTGACGTGTTCATCGACGTGAGAGTGCTCAAAGACGCCGGCGAGATCCAGACAGAGTACGGAGTGTTTAATCTGACGAAGGACTCGCAGTTCTTTGTCAGGCAGGCCGACGTGGAGAGACTGATACAGCAGGGCTACCTCAAGAAGCTGGGTTAACTAAGTTGTCTTTTAAAAAAATTACAGAAACTTTCAAATATAAGGTGGTTTCGACCAAACCGCCAATGGCAGCAGACATCTCCGTGGCCCCCAGGCAATACACTGATTGATATCCAGGTTTCGTCCTCCTTGCGGATATCCACTTTCGGCCGCTTGGCACGTCTTTTAAACGCTCTAGACCACACGTCCGTCCTGAACCCCACTAATAGAGGCTCACTTGCATGTTCATCGCCCAAGCTTGTCTTGATAGAATTGATAGTCTCGATACCAACTAATATATCTATGATTTTATCGTGCAATGAAGCGTCCTTGCTGGGTAAAACTCGTAATTTAAACTCAACCTTGGAAAGTCTCACTATCCCGTGATGGTTGAACAAGTTCAAATTCGGTTTATAGCCTTTAAAGTTCCAAAATAGAATCCACCGTGTCGTTGACTTTGAGCTGACCCCACTTGTAAACTGATGAATCCAAAACTCAGTCTCCTTGTTGTGGTTTATGACCGATCGCAATGTGGAATAGTTTCCGATCAGCGTAGTAAACCAATCTATTTCGTCACCGTAGGAGATACTGTCAGAAACTAGTTTATTTACAAATTTCACTTCGCCGCCGTCTGTGACCAACTCGTTCAGTGACCCCACCACTGCGTAGCTTAGATCACTGTTCCAAACGTCTTTAGTTTCTCGTTTACTCAGCATTTCCTCGATCGAAGAATAGAAGGGTGGGTTGCACATACTAAAAGAGACTGTTCTTGAGGCCTCAGTAGTTCTGTGTCTCTGCAGCTCACGTGCAAAGCATTTGTAGCTATTGTCGTCCGGCTGAACGGTTACCAATTTGACAGTATCCTCGAGGTTATTCAACGAAACGTTCATTTCGGCGTTCTTTATTGACGCCTCGTCTATATCGGTGCCAATCAGTAAGTGTCGTTCGTCTGCCAGAAGTCTCGAGAGCACCATGCTATATATGGAGGCCTGTCCGGTTCCTATATCCAATCCGATTGCCATGCCAACCTCGTCTGGGGCCAATGGCTGCCAGGTGCACTCTTTCACCAGCCCGATTATAAAATTTGCATAGTCTAGTCGGCTGTAATACCTGGGACACAGCTTTTTCGGGTCCAGTTGCAATTTCAACTGCAGTTTTAGTTCAAATACTGTCTTGTTGAACTCCACAATGCTCTCGTTATCCTTGTAAAAGTTGAACCGCTTTTCTGATGGGTCGTAGTACTTCCGCAGCACCGGGTTCAACCTCGCCAACTCGTCATAGTCCACTACTCTTGCATCACTGTTCATCGGTTGCCACGGACTGACACCGTGCTGAAACTGCATCCGATAAGGAGACCGCCATGTCTGCGTCTTCCGCTTCTTAGAGTGGGCCCTTTTCTCTCGCCGTTCCGAAATCTGCGACAGGCCCGCTGTCGTGCCCGGCCACTACGTAAGCGCTTACGTTGTTATAGTATTATGTCATGTATTACGTAGTGTGTGGATGAAGAGTATGGGTCTCTCTATATATGCGGCAGAGGAGAAGCAAGGCCGAATCAACACCAGAACCTGTAAGCTCTGTAGTACAGAGGCTTAGATAACAGGTAAGCCTTCTCCTCGGCCATCTCCTCTCTGAGGTAGTCCAAGTCGCTGGCGTCGAACTCTCTACCCGTGTCGATATCGATCTCCCGGTTCTTGAGGTAGATTCTAAAATCTCTTTTCCAGAACATGTAAAAGACGTAGCAGCACATGATAACAGGAACACACAGCCAAACTTGGAAGAAGTCGGAAGCGTTTGGTTCTCCGCCAATTGGAAACAAAGCTATCCAGAATTGGGATATCAAGATCAAGGCGATGATCAAGATTCCCAAGTACGATCCCGGCAATCCAACCTGTGACACAAACGCCAACTCGTCAGTGTCTCTGCCTCTGAATCTTAAGACTGATCTGAATCTGATATGCGACAAACAGATAGAACCCCAAGTAAACAGGTTTGACAATCCGGAAAGCGCCACAAGCCAAGCAAACACCACCTCTTCCTTTGGTGTCGCAGCTAGGTAACATAACAAGCCAAAAAACAACGACAGCATGGTTCCAACTAACGGTCTACCTCTTCTGTCGATGTAACCAAGAATTTGCGGACCAAATCCTTGCTCAGCTATAGATAGAAAAGATCTGGAAGATGCAAAAACTGAGGAGTTACCAACCGACAAGACAGAAAGCATGATGACTACATTCATAACGGATGGTAAACCTTTGACACCACCATTTTTGATTGCAATGACAAATGGAGACGCCGTTGCATCAACAGAAGAAGATCCAAGTAATCTTGAATCCGTGTATGGAACAAGCAATCC
This sequence comes from Ambrosiozyma maleeae (nom. inval.), assembly GCA_003706635.2. Taxonomy (NCBI): domain Eukaryota; kingdom Fungi; phylum Ascomycota; class Pichiomycetes; order Pichiales; family Pichiaceae; genus Ambrosiozyma; species Ambrosiozyma maleeae (nom. inval.). The sequence continues at coordinate 219,700 of PPLV02000001.1, forward strand.
AATCAAAATCAAAGAAATGATATAAAACAGTGTGATTCTCCAGAACACCTGTTTGGTAGCCTTTGGTAAAGCTTTTCTTGGATTTTCAGTCTCTGCAGCTGCCAAACCACACAATTCAGTACCCGCAAATGAGAAAGCGGCTGTGACAAACACAGAACAGAGACCTTTGAAGCCGTTAGCAAAGGCACCTGGTTCGTACCAGTACTCACCACCGATATAACCTTTATGTGGACCGCCACCACAGTTCAACACGACACCTAAAATGATAAACCCAATGATAGTTAACACCTTAACCATCGACAAGATGGATTCTGCTTCACCGTATCCTCTGACTCCAAAGATGTTGATGATAACTATGGCGAAATAAAATATCGACACCCAGGCAGCTGGGTTAATGTTGTTATTCCAGTATTTGATGGATATGGAGGCAGCAACCAGTTCCAAAGGGATACACACAAGCCATTGGATGCAGTAATTCCACGCCATGCAAAAGCCCCAATTTGGAGATATGAATCTCGATGAATATAAAACAAAGGAACCTGACACAGGAAAAGTAACAGCCAATTCTCCTAAGGATTGAACTGTACAGTACATCATGACACCAACCAGGAACCAGCCAATTAGGAGAGCGGCTGGTCCACCCGTGTACAACGCTGAACCTGTACCAACAAACAAACCTGCACCTATGGATCCGCCTATAGCAATCATTTGGATGTGTCTGGAATATAAGTTTCTCTTCAATGGTTGTCTAGAGGATATGATGTAAGATTTCTCCTGTTCCGTGAGTTCAGGGTCAAGGTCTGCTTCGTTTATCTGATCTGCTCTTTTAAACCCTTCAGCAAACTCAGCAAACCAGGATGGCTGTGGTATGCCATTGGGGTGTTCCTTATTGTGTTCTGATGAGTCTCTTCTATGTGCCGAAGGCAAGATTGCTTTGGCAAGAGTGGAGAGTGATTTGGGATTTGTATAATTTTTATCTGAGCAAGTGGAGAGTGGGGATACCGACTGCTGGTTTGAAGTGGTTATTGTGGTAGAATCTTTAAGTTTCTTGTTGAACATCATGAGTTCAAAGTCTCCATCAGCGGAGTGCACCGACCAGGAGTCGTGTCTATTGATTGACATTGTGTGGTGGCAATAGGGGTATGCTGTGTGACGGAACTACTGAATGTCCGTGTCTCTGGTTCGGATCTCAATAGCTGTGTCTCTGTCTCAAATAAATTAGTTGTCTCTGATTCACCGCACACAGTCCTGCACTCTCACTATCTATTCTCACCTCTTAAGATTCACTGAAAATCATAATATATTTATATGCACATAATATATACTGCTAAATACATACAAATTGACGTGCCATATTGTATGGAAATGGACATCCATATCGACATTCCCTATCTAAATGCTGAGCTTCCTTCTTTATGGATCTTCTCTTTTTTCTTCGTTCTCTGGTCTCCTGTCTGCTGTCCCCTCACTTCCGTCTGGCCCTGCTTTCTGATGGCTTTTCATCAAGCTGAGATGAACTGGGGTCTCTGGCCAATAGCGGCAAAGTCTACAGATCCCAGTATGGGAATGCACAGCCACCCATCCAAACGCCCTTATGCCTAATCAGGTAATGGGAATGCACTGTGCAGCACGCAGCACATGCCCTGTAGAACTCTGCAGGAGCCCTGCAGAGCATTGTGGTGGCGCTGGCCAATCACATGACTTTTCAGTAAGACATTACCTGGTCAGCTCGCACTGCTCCCTGCACCGCTCCCTGTATGCTGTGCATGCCCTGCATTCTTATCGATTCGCTGATTCCGCGATAAGAACCCGCTATGGCGCGGGCACACGCACACGCACACGCACATGCCCGCTCCCAAAAGAGGAAAAAGCAATTTTAAAAAAGAAACGTGAACAAAATCTAGGCGGTGCGCCTGCGCACGACCTTGTTACGTAAGCTACAGTCCCCGCTGGCGTCCCTCGTGCACAGAGTCGCAGCCCCAGACCAACAACCGGCCTCTTTTCCTCTCCGTTCACCGCTATTTAAACCACATGCAACTGCCTACGAGTACTGCTTTTATAATGACATAAAACTCAAATTAGAAACATTTAAACATAAATTTGATCTGAAAGTAACTGAAGTAAAAAACAACCGGCATTTTGCCTCCATTGAATTCTTTAACACCAGAACTTGTACATTCTGTAGTAGAATGGCTTGGAGGCCATGAAGGCTCTCTCCTCGGCCAATTCTTGCTTCAACAAGTCCAAGTCAACCTCTCTTCTACCAGTGTCGACATCAATTTCAGTGGCTCTAATGTAAATGGTGAAGTCTTTTCTCCAAACAACGTAGAAAACGTAGAATGCAATCAAAACTGGAACGGTCAAGTACACCTCAAAGAAGGCCTCGGCATTTGGCTGAGCTCCAATAGGGAACAAAGCAACCCAGAATTGGGCAATCAAAATCAAAACGTTCAACAAAACACCAAAGTAAGATCCAATAACACCACATTGAGAAGTAAATGACAATTCGTCGGTACCTCTGCCTCTGACGGCTAGCGCTCTTCTGAATCTGATGTGTGAAAAACAGATAGATCCCCAGGTGAAAACAGATGACAAACCAGACAAAGCTAGCAACCAGTTGAAAACATCACCCTCCTTAGAAGAAGCAGACAAGAAACACAACAAACCAAAAATCAATGAAATGGAAACACCAACCAATGGTCTACCTTCTCTGTCAATGTAACCACAGATCTTTGGAGCGAAACCTTGCTCAGCCAATGATGCAATGGATCTGGAACAACCGTAGACAGAAGAGTTACCGACAGACAAAACGGCAATCATAATAACAACGTTCATGACAGATGGCAAACCCTTGATACCACCGTTCTGGATAGCAATGACAAATGGAGAGGCTGTAGCATCAACAGAAGAGGAACCAAGTAATTTTGGATCAGTGTATGGAACAAGCAAACCAACCAAAGTTAAACAGATAATGTAAAATAAGGTAATTCTCCAGAAAACTTGCTTGGTAGCAGATGGCAAAGACTTTCTTGGGTTTGCAGTTTCAGCAGCGGCCAAACCACATAATTCAGTACCTGCAAAAGAGAAAGCAGCAGTGACAAACACAGAACAGACACCTTTAAAACCAGCGGCAAAGGCACCTGGATCGTGCCAGTACTTACCACCAATGTAACCACCCTTTGGACCACCACCACAGTTCAAGACGATACCTAGAATAATGAAACCTAAAACAGCTAAAACCTTAGCCATGGAGAAGATAAATTCGGCTTCACCGTAACCTCTAACACCAAAAAAGTTGATAAACACAATCAAAACGTAGAAAATGGCAACCCAGGCGGCAGAAGAAATAGTCGAATTCCAGTATTTAATAGTCATAGAAGCAGCAACCAACTCTAAAGGCATGACAACCAACCATTGCATGGCATAGTTCCAAGCCATACAGAAACCCCATGGGGCAGAGATAAATCTTGTGTTATATTGGACAAAGGAACCTGAAACAGGGAAAGTGACAGCCAACTCACCCAAGGATTGAACAGTACAGTACATCATAATACCAACCAAGATCCAAGCAATCAAAACGGCAGCTGGACCACCGGTACTCAAAGCAGAACCAGAACCAACAAACAAACCGGTACCAATGGAACCACCAATGGCGATCATTTGCAAGTGTCTGTTCTTCAAGTTTCTCTTCAATGGAGCTCTAGCGGATCTGATGTTAGCTTTTTCAACCTCTGATAAGTTTGGGTCGATTTCTTCCAACTCAATTGGCTTGAAACCGTCCTTGAAGTTCTGGAACCAGCCAGCATCGGAGGAGGAAGATTGATTTGTTTCGTAGACTGGGGACACTGTCGAAGAGACAATGCCCTCTGATTTACTGTCTTTAACGGACATAGTGTATTGATAGATGAATAGTTGTCTGGATGTGAAATATCAGTCAGAACTGACAAACACAACCCCAGATGAGAAGGGCTACCAGGGACATCGCTCCTCTTATATACTTTTTGAGCAGCCTGCGTCTCCCACCTACATCTTGATTCCAACCACCAATTATTAGACTATCGTGTGATCGGCCCCATGGGTATGTGCATCACTAAAGATAGCGCTCCATAGGATAGCAACAGAATGCAATACACAGATAAACCGGCCAGTAGATAACAAGATGCAGATGCTGCTTCTCTTTTCTTTTCGCCACGCCCTCCTCTATCCACTATTGTCCTATTATGCCTTTACACTCTGACGGCTTATACTTTCTAGCCTACACTGGTGCCATTATCAGTGTCTCTGGCGTCTCGGTCGATTAGCAATCAATAGGTTCACAGAGAGCCGTGAATTGCACTAAAAATACCCCCAAAACCGCCCGGTGCTGATAAGCGACCATTGGCCTGGTGGAATTGCAGGTCGCTGGGTGTCGTGCCGCCAGCACGCGCGGTTGCCGTCTCCTCGCGGCCGTGTCCACACGGCAATCGATGAGATGTGCGGCTCTCAGGCCGGTCGACGCAGGGCAGCATCGCTGAAAGGGGTAGAGACAGGGGAGCGACCTAAGGAGATGAGCGAGCATCAGGATGAAACGGGCTGGATGAGCTGTCGGTGACATATTTGCGAGCGGTCTGCTGTGAGTTGTGACTGGTGGTGAGTGGTGGTTGGTGAGAGATGCGTGTCTGTGGGAAGAGGACGCTGTGACATGGCCCACCCTGTAGGCAAGCTGTTGCAGAGTGCACGGCACTGCATCTGCAAACGTACCATGAGCAGACCACACCGTTCCTGTCACCGGAGTTGGTTGGCCCAGCAGCTCATACACGAGCTGCCGTATACTGATAACGTGCAATGAGATTTTGTACAAGGCAATAAAAAGCGAACCCTGGCCATGACCGTTGCGAACGGGTACGGCAACGGAGCCTTTCTAAGAAAGGCATTACTATTGTTGAGCAGTGCTGCTATTGTTCTAAGCTCCAATCAGCCCCCACAATACCAAACTTCCTCTCACTATCCCAAGCACAGTCGCAAGCAGCATTCAGCTATTCGAGTCTCATCTCATGCCCAAAAACAGGCTGTCTGTGCTTGTCTTTTCTTTTGCCCCGACACCCTGGCTCAGAAGCATCCATCCATCTCTGATCTGGCTGCACCCGCTTGCCGCAATCGAAATCGACTAGTCCTCTGTAGCATAGCTTATGTCTTCCACTGCTTGGTCCACCCTAGGTTATACTTGCACACTTCCCCCCCCCCACTTTACTGTACTTTATCCTAGTCTATGGCGTTAGTCTATCTACTAATGCCTAATACCCCCTACAGTCCAATATCACAAACCCACCTCAGAACAGCAAAAAGCAATTTTCTTAGCGCTAAAAAACGGTTTTTTACTTACTCCCAACGGCAATGCCATAAATGGCAGGTATCGGCATTACTTGCCGCTAAACGCCAAAGGCAGTCTAATGTATTGCGGTCACGTGACTGGGTGGTAAGAATAACCTGATTGACCGTAAATGGGATATGATTGTTAGTTAGTGGACAGATGTGATCATGCCGTTGGCTGTTGTACTTACTGTAGGAGGTATGGTGAAGCGATGGCAAGGTTCTATACGTATTATAGGAGACATGGTCAGACGATGGCGAGCCTCTATTGGGTAACCGACCCGTCGCATCGCCTTATGGTTTGTACGGCAACACAAAATGTAGGGGGTAAAGCCTATTGTGAGGAGCAACGGCAACTGTCCCGTAACCGCTTGCCGGGAGCCAAGTATCTGCCTATCGACGGACCCACCTGGCAATCAATACAGGGGATGAAATCTCATATCAAATCCTTCTCTATTGATGCACTCCATGTAATAGTGAAAATCACCCTATTATGCTTTTTGTAATAGACTCTAATCTCACCTTATCATTCCTATTACACCCAGCAACGTTCGGGTTGTCTCGTGGGTCCCCAAGCTTATTTCTTTTTTTCGTATCTGGTATCTCCTATTGTCTTTGTATTTCCCTATTCTTGATCCCAGATTCCGATTTAACGTTTGGCCAGCCACTATTAGCCTGTCTCCGTCTTTCTGATCCCACATTTCTGCGGATGCTATCCCTAGACAACTTGCCTGGCTCTTGCTCTTTCTTGGAGTCTGACATCCAGAAGCCCTCAATAATAGTGTCCGCACGTTTTCTTCTCTATTAACATAGCGGCAGACTTGTTTAGGTATCCTGATCCTGTTGTCGCCCTCTTCTCCAATCTATCTAGAATGTCGGTGGATGCCCATCCAGTGTACCTGTTTCTTTCCAGTCCCTCCCATTCAATAAAAAAACAGCTTTATAATATTGATATGTCAGGTTCCTCCTACGCCTGTATTATCTGGGAATTCTGTCTCCGTATGTTTCTACCTTTCCCGTACACCTTCCCCGCTTCCCCCACCGTCTCACTCTCTACTTCGAGGCCTGTATCTGGGAATTCTCTCTCAACATTTCTCTACATTTCTCGTACAATTTTCCCGCCTCCTCCATCTCACTCTGTTCTTCAAGTTCACCCACCCACACAGCTGCCCACACCCTATTTTCTCTTAATGTGCCAGTCCGAACTTCCCTTAAACACCATCTGAAATTGTCAACTATACGTACCGCACAAGTAGCACCGCCCTTTGTTGTAAAGCTGTCTGGTTATGTAATTGTGTATGTAATTTATTGGAAGCCATTTTCGGGAGAAAGTAACACAAGGCTAGAGTGCTGGTGTTTCCAGCTATAGCTGTCTGTTACATTGCTTGAACCGTTTCTATCTAACCCTATTTCCTCTAACTAAAAACCCAAGCAACCATTACCATTAAATTTGATAATGGCTGATGTTTTTTCACAAAAGCAGTAAAATAATGCAAGCGCAATTTCAGGTGATCAAGAAAGATGATTTTCTATGACATGTGCGTGAGCACAGGCTACCTAGGGGTTGTACATGTGAGACCAATTTAGTGGTTTAGCTTAATCTGGATCTTTTGGTCACAACCATTCATAAACTTAAACGGGAGCAATATATTAAATTGACCAGCAGCCTATTGGAGTCAGCAGCCTACGAACCATTTGAGTTTTCAGCTTCATAATTATATCTGTATATATCAAATTAATTACAACTGCTCACATCGTTGGTCGGGCAATACTTGGAATTATATCAGATAGATCATATGGCTCAAAGAAGACAATAAGTTGAAGGTAAGAGAACGGATTAAACTTGCAATGAAAAAACCGTGTAATTTTATCTCTTGCAAAAGTGGTAACCTTGTGGGAATTTTAGCAGCGAAAGATTAGTTGGATATCGCTTTCAGAATACTATCACTATTCATCTTGTCATGCTATTATATTTCTATCTGTTTCCGGTAACCACGGGCGTTAACCCGACAGTAAGGCCATTCGTGAATCCCGGTAATTATATAGTCACCCGTGCACCATCAATCTGAGGTGATGCGGAGAATACTTGATTGATAGCACCATTAGTGGGATGTAGAAAGTACCCATGAGATGGGCATCATCTAGAAGGCGAATCAGGATCCACAATGGTTTGTGGAGTCGCTGTGATGACGCGTGAGTGAAACCGGGAAGCAAAAGGAAACAAGAGGAAACATCGTCGAACCAGTACCTAACTATATGCCATCGCATTGTCAGCATGTTTTTAAGAGTTAACTACAAGAGTTGAGCCACGGCTAGTGGTGTATATTTTGAACTCCGGTGACTAGAACTACGACTGAAAATTAATTCATGGGTGCTCAGTGTGCCATCCCGTGTATGCAGTTGGGCATACTCTCGGCAGACTGGATCTCGCTCTCTGTATATCACGATACCGCTGACAATCTCCTTATACACTATGGCTACTCATACCCCCCCCCCCCCGACTCCTTCAAGCTGTTTACTCGTAGTTGATAGATCTCCTTACGGTCAAATTTATCTCCACTTCATGCCGGGTATATCCAAATCGGGTAAAATTAATGGCACCGGAAACGGTTACAAATTCAGTCGGTTTCCGCAGGGGTCCTTTTTACCCAACACAGAACCTGGTGCATGTTGTGGCACGCTTGTAGCACCATCTCCTTGCCTCTGTCAATGCCCTCCAAATCCTATAACATCAGGCTAAGACCCAATTCGATACCTAAAGTTCCTAAGAAACCTCTCTTCTAAACGTCCAGCCAATAGAATCACATACAGTTTCCGGCTGCCTTTGGATAAAAAAATTTGACGCAGCCGGCCGGTTTTGTTTCCGGTAAATTTTGGGTTATCTTCAAATGACTGCACGTCCGTGCTAATTACATGGACATAGAATTGCAGGTAACGGATGGGTATATATATCTGTGTAGAGTTCTTGCTTTTAACAGGGTCAGCTTTGACGTGGTTTTCTCGGGCTTGCTAGTTAGTAGAAGTTTTTTTACAACCTTCCTCATAGTTAGCTATTTTCTTTTCCTTCAGATTATCAACCTGAAATAATAAGCAATTAAGTCCACCATGCGTTTATCTGCTGCTACAATTGCTTCGGTGTTTGCAGCTACCGTGAACTGTTTGACCATTGACGCTGAGTCTCTTGGAGGGGAGTACACTGCCGTTGGTACGTTCATCTTTGGTAGACACAATGACAGAACCTCAAAGCCGGCTACGGTGCTAACCACCCTGGGTGCAAATAACCAAGTTAAAGTGGGTGAATTCTACAGAAAGAGATACTTTGGTCTTGATGGCGACAGCAACGCTGTCAGTTCAGATTTCAAGATTGATGGTCTTAACGATGAGGGAATGTACATCTACGGTCAAGTCTACGCTCAGGCACCAGCCGATTCCGTCATTGAGTACTCACAAATGTCCTTCTTACAGGGATTGTACCCTCCATCCACCGTTGTCAACACCAATGTGACTTTGGAAGACACCTACGATGCAGGATTGTCCAACGGTACCACAGTTATTGGACCGCTAGGCGGCTACCAATACGTGTTCATGGACACTCAAGTTGAAACATCCAGTGAGTACTTCTGGATTAAGGGTGACGCTAACTGCCCAAACTCCGATGCCGCCATTGCTGAGTACTTGGCCTCTGACGAGTTTAAGGAGATGAACTCATCCACCTACGAGTTCTACCAATCTTTGTCTTCTCTCTTACCAAGCTCCAAATTCCCAGCTTCCAAATTGTCATTTGCTTATGCCTACAACATCTTTGATTACATCAACGTTAACTCCATCCACAACGAAGAGGATGCTGAGAAGTTTAATTCCACTTTGTTGTATCAGGTTAGAGTCTTAGCTGACGCTTACCAATGGGGCATTGCCGACGGTGCTACCAACGATGCTGCCAGAATCGGTGGTGCATCTATTTTGGGTGCCGTTTTGACCTACTTGAATACCACCAAGAACGACGGTGCTCCATACATCAACTACTTTACTGGATCTTACAACACCATGAACCAGTTGCTGTCCCTAATGCAAATGGACCAGGTGTCAGTCAACTTCACCGGTGTGCCAGATTACGGTGCAACCTTTGTTTGGGATCTCTTGAAGGACTCCTCCAATAACTACTTTGTTCAATTCTCTTTCATGAACGGTTCCGATTACGCTGATAGACCATTGACCACCTACCCAACCATGGGTACCAACGAGACTCTATTGTCGTGGGACGACTTTGTCGATTCCATGAAGAAGATCTCCATTGTGAATGTCGCCGACTGGTGTAGCGAGTGTAACTCCACCATGCCACAATGTACTGAGTACTCTGAGACCTACGAATATGCTACTGAGTTGGTCAGCGATGGTGTCTCCTTGAAGCAGCTCCTAAGCGGCAACTTCTCCTCCTTGGACATCTCCAGCTCCTCCGCCAGCGGCTCTGGCAGCAGCCTGTCCTTGGCCGATGCCGGTGGTATTGGTGCTGGTGTCACCATTGGTGTCTTTGCTATTGTTGGAGCTCTGGCCTACTTGATCATGAGATCCAGAAAGTCCAAGACTCCAGCTTCTGTCTTGCCATCTACCAAGCAAGAAGCCACTGACTCTAGTTCTGGCCACTCCACGCTGTAAGCTGCCCCTGCGCACCTAGACAGCTAATTTCCTTTTTTGCGCTTTTATCGTCTGTATCATCTCTTCTATCATCTCTTCTATCATCTCTTCTATCATCTCTTCTATCATCTCTTCTATCATCTCTTCTATCATCTCCTCCGTAATCTTCCTACTTCAATGTAACCCCCTGCACTCAACTGTCCTTCTATTGTGACCGTACCCACCCTGAAATAAACCCGTGCACCACAATTAACCACCCAACGAAAAATTTTCACCCATTTTGTCGGGCTATTAAAGCACCCAAAGATACGTTTTAGCCGGAAGAAGTCATGTTACTTAGGTGTGTGATCTGTGCTGGGTCCTCTAAAGTCTATATACAACTTCACCAGCATACATTGACATTATAGGACACAATTTGTAATTGAGCCCAGTTCTATAGTGTCTCATATTGGCCTGGGAGAACAAGGTATAGTATTTATTCAGTTGGGTACCTAGATTAATTCTAGATAGGTTCTTCCGACTCTACGAGTACTATTACATTTGTACAGCAAAAGAGATTAAAAATTGAATTAGCGAATTAGCAAGGCTGGTAGAAGTAAAGAAGGTGAATTGTCTGGCATTATTCGGATACATCATAGTAATCGCCGTCGGCTGCGTACACTGGCGCCACGTCGAACCTAAAAGGACAAACAAGCTCTTCATCGTCAAACCTGTCCAGCCATTCACAGTTACGTTTCAGAGCAGCGCTGCAGCGCAGCCTCTCTAGGGATTCTGAAGTCTCCTGTAGGTCAGTGTACTCGATAGCGCCACCAGTGAATTCTTTCAACATTAGCTTGAAATAGAAAATTAGAGAATTTAAACCTCTGAGATACCCTTCATCTGGCCTACCAATGTGCACAGGCGGGAAGGTGGTGTTCACAGGCAACGGCTCGTTGGCAATAACACATTGTGCAAAGTCGATCATTCTGACAATCAGTGGGCATTCGTCATTAGACCCACTAGAATCCTGGCTTTTAGAGTCGTACATCAATAAAACAGATGACCCATATAATCTGTAGTTGTCCAAGGCCTTGAAAGTGCTCTCTAATTCCTGTAAATTAACAATCAATTTTGGGATGTGCCTCACAATGGACCAAACGCTCAATCCATCATACAAGAATCTGGACAATGATCTAACAAAACCTTCTCCTACTTTTAGATCTCTTCCAAAGTATTTGTTTCTATTGATGTAACAATTTGTCTTCAAATCCCAAATTTGCATGCCACATATTCTAGTACCCAATTGTCTAGATGTCGTACTGTGGCACTTCTTTCTTTGAGATTTCTGCTTAGATGCCTTTGCTTCGACACCATATTGTCTCGTTCCCATTTTTAAGTCTAATACACATGGATGCGACATTCCACTTGTCAAATCCTCTAATAAAAGAAATCTCTCAAACCTTGTATGTTTTCTCAACTTTGCCGTTTGTGGTTCCATTACCGTGTTGCTCATATTGATTTCTTCTCCTTCATCAGCAATTGCATTTTCATTATCCTCTTGATCCATCAAAAAGATTTCATCGTTACTATCCATCGATTTAGGGAGCTTTTTCAATCCAGAAATAATCTCTTCCCTGCGTGGAAAACTGTTCTCCTCCTCTTCCTGATATTCATCATTAATTCCGCTAGACTTGGAACTTGTCAAATACTTGAAATCGTCAGATTTCACTGAAGAAGGGCCGTCCACCAGTGGTGACATATCAGAACTTTTATCATCCGTAGCAAAACTTTTTCTATAGCTCTCCCTGAACTTAGGACTAACAGCGGCACTGGTAGAGTAACGATGCAAGCGTGCAGGTTGCGGTTGTGGTGGCTTGATATCTGTTCCAGATCCTGAATCCAATACTGATGAGCTTCCATGAGTAGATATTTGGCTAGAAGGGTGATGGTGGTGATGATGGTGATGATAAGCTCTGCTTCTGACTTTTCTAGCATATTCCTTGATGGGAGCAAAAACTTCGGTTAACACCAACTCCTGTAATTTTCTATTAACTGTCGTAGCGCCTAAAGATTCGGAAAAGGAGTTGTCTCTATGACTACCCTTATTGTTGTGGTATTCCATACTAACATCGTTATCCATATTCTCTTGGTCTGCAAACAAGTTATCATTTTTGAAGGATGGTGAGCTTCCTTCCAAAGAAGACTTGATCATGTATGACTCTAGGGAGGGTGCAGAATTTGAGTAATGGCTCCATAGAGATTGTGGTACTATATGTCTGTTATCTTCAAGAACAACTTCTGGCATATTCATTGATGATGAACGATTCATAACAGAGGGCCCATTGGAAGAAGTAATGGCCATGCTACCTATTGAAGGTAATACTGCGCTTTCATTAGAATTTGGATTATTTGTTTTGATAGTCAAGCCTGTCAAAGCGTTTTCACTTGCAGCTGTATGATCAACGTAACTTGTGGGTGACCCACTTGTAATACCCATGGTAGACTCAGGAACGGTGTTAGTGTCATCGTTTTCATCGACCAAGCTGCTATACCTCACATTTAACACACCAATATATCTTGGCATAAACCTCAGCAATTCTGGATGAGTCTGCTCAATATTCTCGTACCAAGTATTTTCTCTGTTTACCAAAGCTTTACAAACAGCCCTATGACTAAATTTAAAAATTGCAGTGTGGCCTCCAACCTTATTTTTAAAAGGTTTTAATTCGACTGCCAAAGGAAACTGTTTTTCATGAACAACTAAATTATCATCTGCAGTAACTTGTTCTTCCGTTTCTACTGAGCCCTCGTCGTCATCTTCTTCTCCTTCTTCTTCATTCTCTTCCTCCTCAGACTCCGTATATTCACTTGCCCCCTCCAATGCTCTCTCATTTTGTGTGACCCTTTCATGATGTTTCCATAAATCAGATAGTTTTTCTTTCCCATCTTCAACTGGATGTTTGTATCTGTATTCTAGTTCTTGGGTGATTTGAGCATCCATTTTGTTTTCAGCTTCACGATTAATATTGACAGCTTCGTCCGTAGCGCATGACTGATCAGAAGTTGCAAGCGCTGGCAACTCAAATTGTTGATCTTTTGTCAGTAGACTAGTATTAGTCTTGATATTAATTCTTTGTTTCGAGTCATCACTTATAGATCGAATTTGATTCTGTGCTTGAATGTGTTCAACTTCTGCTAACAAATCGCCCTCGGTGATCTCTGTGGATTTGTGTTTTTTCTGTAGACCTCTGTCTGTGGTTGCTGGTTCATCTGTATGTAAACGATCACATTTTATTGTATCTAATGAGACATTGGAATGATTATGAAGTCTTCCAAGCACGGAACTGACAGCCGCAGTTACAGTATTACTGCCCTTTTCTATAGCTTCTTCTGTCTCTTCGATTTCGCTCAACACTGCCTCTTCATCCGATCCGTGATCGAACTCCGCTGCAGCGGTCAAATGCTCTGGTTGAGGCTGAGAATTAGAATCCATTGGGGTATGTGGGAAGTAAATGGCTGACGAAACAGGTTCAAGCATAGGCAGGGATCCTGCCAAACTGTGTCTTTTATTAGTCAATTGCTTTTCTCTGCTGTTGTTTTCAATGTTGTTTAAAGTGACATGAGGTTTAAAGTCCATAGTGGTTGACACCAGGACAGACTTCTGACGAGGCCTCTCAGTTTTGTCGTTAATTATAGGGATGGGAAGATCAGCGGCATGTGGAACAGCTTTGGTGGTGGTGCTATTGTCATAAGAAAGTTCTTGGATATGCGATTTAATAGTTGTTTCGCTCAGGTTTTCATTAAGTATCACGGAATTTCTTTTCTGTTGATGAAGTCTTTCTTCACTTTTCATGAACAGAGGTTTGAGCATTCCGATACCATGAGAATCCTCAGACTCGGTGCCCTGCGCTTCCAGTCTTCTGGAAATTTTGGATTCTGTTGCATCGGAACCTCTGAACAATCTTAAAGATCTGGCTGCTTTTCTGCCAGCTATGTTAGACATGCTTCTTTCTTTAACCTTTGATTCATCTCTGTTCACCTCGGATTCGGAGTCATCTTCGATATCAGATCTGTCCGAGTCGCTTGTGTTGGTTAGCACGGCTTTCCGGTGCCGTGAATGTGCGCCCTGGGCCACTGTCTGTTCGCCTGTGGCTGGTGTGTTCTGTTCGTCTCGTATGCTGTCCATGATTGTAATTTGTATGCATGGGAGTGACCTAACTCTAAAAGACGGATTATTGTACAAGCAGAAATGAAAAGAATGCAATTATACAGCTGCGCATGCAGGAGTCTGTGGGTTATGTTCTCTTGCAAAAGGAGAATGAATGATAAAATATATATAAGTATGCTGAGCTGGAATGTACCAGTCTGCTTACCGCTCTGTTTGTGTTTCTTTCTTCTGCAAACTCGTGCACGTCCACACAACACCAAGTATCGTTATCCAATTGGCTCTGTATCCTCTGATCTGCAGTGTCCGGACCTTGCTTAATGCCGCTTCACCAGCAATATACCCAACGACAAAAAAAGGGATGCACTGGGTCCCAAGCTCCTCTTTTCAAAATGTCTCCTTCTGCGCTCCTCGGTCTCACTGCCTGTGCCTACTGAGTATCCAGCACTGCCCTCTCCAGCGTCTTCAAAACTGCCTTCAAGTTCCTCACACTCTACCTCTCGGGTCTCTACCACCTCTCCGTATCTCCCCCTTAGACACCTCTACTCCGTAGAAAAGAGCATAAGGGGAAATAAAAGGCTCCTCCTAAAATCCCAAAGCCCTCCGTAGAGTAGAGGGGCACTGTTACACCTCTGCACCGGCACGCGGGGGCGGTCAATTTCCGTCACGTGCCGTGTCCTCTCCGGCTGGCTCTCCAGCTGCTGCTTCTAACCGTGCTAGACGGGGTGTGCAGGATGCTGGGTGGTTGTCTATTGGAAGAGAAGCAAGCGGTGCTGGCGAGAGGAATGGGACAACACAGGGAGGAGACTGTACCCGGGCAAAAATATAGCGCCAGGTTACAGAATTACAATTGGCAAAAAAAGGTCGTACCCGGATTCGAACTGGGGTTGTTCGGATCAAAACCGAAAGTGATAACCACTACACTATACAACCTGTTCTGTAACTTAATAATGACTAGTGATTTATCAATGCAAGGATAATGTTTGACCCAAATTAGTAGCACCAAGTAGTGTTTGGAAGCTTTATATGAGGTGGGCCAGTGTAAGACTGTAAAGCATATACGTATTGATTAAAGTTACGGAAAAAGACACCCGCTGTTGCGACCTGGCTTTCTAATCTTGTGCTAGCAAAGCATTTATTGTACAATAAAGAATAACACCACTAGTTAAGCTATGCACTAGAGAAGAAAAAATGCGATTTCAAGTAAATACATTACATACTAGAAAATGTTTAGTTTTTCATTGTCAGTCCTTTTGTTTCTTTTCAGACTTCATCAATTCACTCTCCTCACCCTGTGTTTCCTTCAGCATTTCCTCTTCAAGATCTAAATTCTCTTGGATATCCCATAGTTCCTTATACAAAGAAGCTGGCTGCGCTAACAACTCATAATGGGTACCTTCTTCAAGAACTTGACCAGCTTTCAACACAATAATCTTATCAGAATCAGCTATTGTTCTCAATCTGTGTGCGATACTAACATTGGTTTTTGAACTCTCTTTAAACAAGCTTCTAATAGTTCTTAGCAACGATTGCTCAGTATGAGTATCCAATGCAGATGTGGCTTCATCAAAGAATGTTATTGGAGCATCTTTCAGTAATAATCTACCAATAGCCAATCTTTGCTTCTCTCCTCCAGAGATCATCATACCTCTCTCACCAACAATTGTTTGGAGGCCATCTGGTAAGTCTTTTATCAATTTATCCAGTTGAACTTTAGGTATCACTTTAAAAATATCCTCATCGGTCGCTTTCAAGTTACCGTATCTCAAATTCTCCAAAATAGTTTCGTTAAACAATGGAGTATCTTGAGGAACAACACCAATTGCCTTTCTCAAAGTTTCTAGATCCACATCTCTAATGTCCTGACCGTCTATCAAGATTCTACCGGAACCGACATCATAGAATCTGAAAACCAATCTCAAAATGGTAGACTTACCACTTCCAGAAGGGCCAACGATAGCAACCTTATTACCTGCTGGAATCGTGAACGAACAATTCTTTAAAATAGGTCTATCTGGATGGTATCCAAAAGTGACGTTCTCAAACTTGATTTCGCCACCAGAACGTAACTCTAAGGGTGGGGCATTTGGCTTTGATTGGATCTTGACTTCATATTTTTGCAACTTGAAAAGGGACTCCATGTCCAATAGGGATTGTTTCAATTCACGATACACTGAACCCAAGAAATTTAAAGGAACAGAAAGTTGGAAAACCAGCTGATTGATTAAAACCAAATCTCCAACCGTTAAAGAGCCTGCCGCAACGCCTTGGCATGCCATGTACATCATTGCAGTCAAAGCAGAGGTGAAAATTAAGTTTTGACCAGAATTTAAGAAAGCCAAGGATGTGGCCACTTTGATGGATGCATCTTTATAGGCATTCAAAGCAGTATCGTATTTTAAAGCTTGGAAACTTTCATTGTTGAAATATTTGACTGATTCGTAGTTGATTAATGAATCAAGTGCCACACTAGCGGCTTTTTGGTCTGCTGTATTTGCTTTTCTTCTGAAACCCGTTCTCCAAGTAGTAGTTCTAATAGTAAAAATAGAGTAAGCCATCATGGTAAGTAGAGTCACTGCGGCAAATGAAGCACCATAGTTGTAAGTTAAGATACCACACACAACGGAGATTTCAAATGTTATTGGAATAATATGGAAAACCATAGCGGTCAAAACGTATGAGATACCTTTAGTACCTCTGTCTATTGCTCTAGTCAAGCCACCTGTTTGTCTGGATAAGTGAAAGTTCAAATCCAAATTGAGCAAATGAGAAAATGTGTTATGGGCAACTTTCATAATGGCACTCTGGGCAACCTTTGCAAAAATGGCATTTCTCAATTCACCAAACAAAACAGCACCAAATCTGGTAACACCGTAAGCTAAGATGATAGCACCAATAGAGGTTGTCAACAAGCCAGCTTCAGTGACCCAGTCGATGTTCATCGAATCGACGATTGACTTGAAGAAAAAAGGCACCTGCACGTTCAATATCTTTGCTGTTATAAGCATTGACAGAGCCAACACAACACGGAACTTGGCCCATGGGTTTGACTTAGGCCATATATAACCTAGCAGTTCCTTAAGAATCTTCAATTGGGACGGTCTGCCTTTTTTTGGAGGTGGCGGGGTAGCCAGTGTTGGTTTGGCGCCAGCTTTCTGTGTGTCCGTGTTCTGCGTCTCAGCCAAGGGCACACTCGAGGACCGGAAGCCTCTCATTTGGTGGAATGCGGCTATGTTATATTTGAGTGGAGTCAGTCTGGCTGCACTTTGAATGTGCAGAGCTCTTTGCGTGCCCCAGCTGCTTGATATGACTCTCTTTCTCAGCCCCGCTCTTGCCACGCTTGTCACAAACGCCATCGGCTGCGACAGCCCTAGCATTCCTCTATTGAGCAGCATCCCTGATGATATGTACTGCACGGTGAAGTGAGTCTGTGTCTGCTTGATTTAAAAATATCGGCGTATGTATGGCCCCACGGCAACCTGTTACTTCGTGTCCGCTAATGATATTTCCTGCACTGCAATCACAATCACACTGTCATACAACCGCACCTCTTAAGACTCACCCACCGTTTCCTGCCTCCTCTCGGCTCTCCATCCTCTGCTCTCCAATGCCATGTCTCTCTACTCCTCCAAAACGGCTCCAGAGCTGTGCTCTTTCCTGATTCTCTTCACCTCTTAGAAAAGACAGGCCGCGCACTTTTCGCTTCGGAGACGCTCTGGGGCGTCGGGGGATGGGGCGTCTGGGCACGTGATGTGCTGTCAGGTGTGACGTAAGCAAGCTATGCGCGGCGCGGCGCGGAGTTTATAAGCGCTGACGTAACAATAGTTGCGTCCTTGTTTGCTTGGCCAGCGCTGACATAAAGCTACTGTTTGCTGGTACGTGTATGACGTAATCCCATGCGGCGGTCGGAGTTTCAGGCGACTCGCAAAAAGGCAGTGTGGCCTGGCACCGTTTCTCTGGCCTTTGAACCATGGGGAGCAAGTGGAGAATCGGCAATAAGGACAGCCAAACAGGTGAGCACGTCGTGTGGGCACCCTCAGGTTGCTGCAAGACGCACGCAATCGTAAACAGCACCGCAGTGCATAATAGCCATTCGTGTCTCAGCAGAACTGCACTGCTGCAGATGCAACCACGAGCACCAAGCTGAAATGATACTCTCGGCACTCAGTGGTGGAACGATACTTTTCACTATCGAGCGTGCTGGCCGGGCTTGCTTCCTCTTGGTGTGCCTGGAGCCGGCTTCCGGCCGAGGTGCAAACGCGCTGGGTTGGATATACCAGACCCAGCTGGGCCTGACTGGCCACCTGGAGTTTAGGTTTAGCTGCGGAGATGTAGACCTCAGCTTAAGGTTTGGCGATGCGGGCTTTAGCTTTGCGAGTCTGGAGATTCTTAATCGAGACGAAGCACGTACAAACAGGGAATTCTATTGTCCCAAAAAGAAAAGCACGGGCCGGAAGCAGTAAAAAGAAAGAACAGAAGAGGAGACAGTGACTGCCGCAATTTCTAATTTATCTTGCCTGATTGTTGCTCCATCTGATATCAAAAATCATCTTGGCTCTTTGAAAAATAGTAATCTAGACCCTTGCTTCCCCACATATTGCACCACTTAGAACCAATATTGCCGGACTGCATTCGTTTCGGGTCTGCACACCTCCTCTCGGGAGCACGGTCGGATGGCCCTCGTATTACATCTCTATTGTTGGTCAGAGTTGCAACCAACGGTGAATGCAGGTGGGACTGTCTCTGTGGTATAGAAAACCCTTGCTAGCTAATCTGCGGTAATAAGTATCTAATGACGCAGTGTACCGTTTTGTGCTCTTGTCTTTTGAACCTTGCCCTTGATCAGCAATTGGTCACCTCATAAAAGTAGCAAGCAGGCCATCTTTTCTAATGGACAGGCAAGGATGGCTTTTTTGCTGCAAAGCACCATTATACTTACATCTGGGCGAGCGACTCAAGTACATTTGATCTCAAGGATTCAATATATGGACTCAAAGATGCTACGCCATTACCCCAAGGTTTCCAGCTCTAATCCACAGCAATTACTACACTGCTGGGAAATGTAAAACCACATTTTCCCCATTTCTTTCTTTTTCACAGACTTAGTGCATTAATCTCTTTTGAATAAGGCATAACGTATAAATTAAGCAGATAAAGATAGAAGGTCAATTAATTCCAAGCTGCAGATCTCTCTTTTCTTGCAACATGAGAGAGACAATAGCATAGAAGCATTGATCATCAGTCAGCATATATCTTTTCGCTTACAGATGCTGCGGATTAGACCTTCAGACACAAGTTAATCGAGACTATCTATTGTCTCTTTGGTTACTATACTGTAAAAATTGATCAAGGACATATAATCACATTGTAGGGGGTGGGCATTGACTAAAACATTTCTGTGGAGCAACACACAACGGCTTTACTAGAATGCAGAATTCAAAAATGCATACAATTATTACCTTTCACAATCCGTATACTGAGGTTTATAATATCAGTAGTTTGATGAGTTAGTAATTCAAATAAAAAAAGGGTGTAACAAAGAAATCCCTCTCTTGTGAAATTCAATTGACTTAAAAGATAGATTAAATAGCATCTATACTCTTTTTGTTGTAAAATTTCAATTATGTGTTAAATATATGTTTATATATATGCGCTTTCTGTTTTATTTATTGAGCTTTCACGTATATGAAACAAAGCATTAAACTGACCAACAAATTAAGTTAAGATAATTATAAAAAGAGAGTAGCTACACAATGAATAAAGGACAATACAATAGTCTTGAATTGGATCTCAACAACCTGCCAGTGTTAAACGCTACATTTTCGCCATCAGTTGATGATATTAATCTAAATACCTCTGAGAAGTCTTATTGCTTTCCAAACACTAGTGTGGACTCAATCTTCACAGATGATTCTCTAATTTTCAACAAAATAGAGTTTGAAAATCTCGAGCCAGGCCGGCTACCAAATAAATATAAACATGACATAGATGGAGCAGAGGCTGCGGAAGAAACAAACATAAATAACAACATCCGCTCTACGAGACAAGCACAATACTCCAATTATGCTTTTGGTTGTTTAGATAGTTTTAGCAATCTGAAAGATCCTAAGAGAATTAGCCATTCTAACAGGTACGACGACTTTGACATTGGAGCCGGTAACATAGAAACCGGCTTTTTTGAAGTTGCTACCATAGACGATATCGATACAGAGACAAGTAACTATATAGTTACAACCACTAATAAAGGTGCACACGGAGCTACTAGTTCTGTTGTCAGCGATGTTTCAGACCATTCTATTTTTGACTTTTCATGCAGATCATCTTTTTCAAGCTACTCTGATGATGAACAACCAGAAAGGTTGAATCTTGCACCCGTTTCAAGTTGCACCACTCAACCCACTGTTTGCAAAGGTCATAAGCAATATCATTTGGATGACATAAAAACTGAAATTGAATATTGGGATTTTAAAACAAGTAATAACTGCTGTACGGGTCTTTTTGAAGAGGATAAGATACCGTTTTTAAATGACTTGGATGACACTCGATTTCTTTATACTCTAGAAGTTCCGTGTGAAAAGTTTGAGCTTTTTGAAGTTGAAAGCACCCAGAAAAAGGATAAAGTGGATACCAAAAATAAACTCCAAAGCAAAGCTGTTGCTTCTGCAGCTGGTCATTACTTTGACAGTAAAGAAGCACATACTGAGCGGATTTTAGATGATATGTGTGAGCCCGAGGTAACCAAAAAGGCTAGAGATGAGCATGGAAAAGTTGACGTTTATAATGCTGAGTACTATTCTAAGGTGCACAGTAATTTTGATTTGTCTTTATTGGAAAATCAAACACCAACCATCTATAATTACACAGCTACAGATAAGGAAATGCAAAGTTTGTCAAAGTTGCTGGTGGATATCTACCATTTTGAGATTGACTATGTTAACAATAGGATAGCCAAATTTAAAAGGGAGTTTCCCACGGAGTACAAGAAACAACTACGCAATGGGTTTGAAAGAGGCGGAAAGAGAGACACTGACTATGGGGATGATGAAGATGATGAAGATAAAGAGGAAAAAAATAATGAAGAGGATTATGGTGATGAAGAAGCAGATGATGAAGAGGAGGATAGAAGCAATGATTGTGCCACCAAAAGCTTGGATAATTTGGCGACTGACAGCAACGGAAGATCTCCATGTAGAAGAAAATTGGGTGATAAAATCTACTGGCAGCCTGTGATTGGCCACACATACTACAAGTGCAACGTGCGCAGGGTGAACCAAAGGGAGGCTAAGTTAGTTGCCAAGTTTACAAGGGAAAGATGGAGGCAAAAACCAAAAGATAGGTATGGAAAGTTTTCAGGTTCTTGTTTTGGGATTTTGAGTCTACGACAGCTTGCAAGCTGGAACAGAAGCGATGTTGGCAAGAGACGCTTTTTGTGAGACTTTGAATAGCACTTTGCATTTTTCAGTTGTTTTGTGTGTTTTGTGTTTTGTGTGTGTTTGTTTCTGTTTTTGTCCGTGATTTGATTTGATTTTGTCTTTGTCTCTATTTTGTCTCTATTTTGTCTTTGTTTTGTCTTTGTTTTGCATCGAGTCATCTAAAGAATTAACTGATAATACGGCACACTTGTATGCAGGGAGCATACACTCTGAATAGGGCCCTTTCTACTGGTGCTACGCTGTGTACGCAAGAGCTCGCGGGCTTCTGCTGGACGGAGTTTGCCAATGTATTACATAAGCAGACCCAGAAGAGCGCTGTTTAAATGACGTTAGAATTATGTCAGCATGTCTTTGGCCGGCGGCAGCCAATCAGAGGCGTGAATTTTGGCGGCCTCGCGCTGGCGATGCGCTGTCAAGTTTGAGCAGCACGTGAAAGGGCCGGGTGGCGAGGCAGCCAGCGGCCTGGTGTAAGGGTGTCTGAGCATAGGTAGGACAGCTAGACGGTAGGACAGCTAGGCGCTCATCACGCGTATGATAGGCAACGTCTAGCAGTACGAGCGCCTGTAAAGACCAGCCTGGATGCTGTGTAATTCGTGCCCCGTCCTAGTCCCCTGCCCCACCACCCCACAGCCAACGCGCCTCGCCCTCCCGCCGGGCAACTCTCCCCACGACACTGACGCGTCCAACTCCCCGGTGGCAAAAAAACAACAAAATTTTGCGATTGTCGCGACGAAAAAAAAAAATATTTAAATGTTGAAGATTCCCGAAAAAAGACGAAAAGATCCTTTAGAAAACACAAATTAAAGAAAAGGAAGAGAACAGAAAAAGAAAGAGAGAGAAAGAGAGACATAACTGAGCGGAGAAAGAAAGTCGCGCAAACCAGAGAAAAGAAGAGGAACATTTTGGACACTGGATTTGAGTCGGGACAGGCTAAGATAGGTTGAACCACAGTTGGAGACATAGAATAGTATAGCGCAGGGTGGCAGAAGCTCAGATCACACACACATCAGGTTATCAGGTTGCGAGGTTGCCAAGTTTTGGATAAATGGTTATGTCTTTGGAAGAAACTACCAAGCTAGCAGGCAGTCCGGCCAACAAGGTGGAGGGCGAAGAGGGCGCCAAGCGGGCGCTGGAGCCGGGTGAACCATCTGCCTCGGAGCCACAGTCCAAGAAGGCCAAGACGGAGGAGGAATCCGACAAGACACCGGGGGCGGCAGACGAGTCCACAGGAGCCCCTGCTTTGGTGCCGGTCAACATGGTGCCTGCTCCTAAACCGCCGGCTGAGCCAGATATGAACAGTCTCCCAGAGCACCCTATGCCTGCACATCAAAAGAAACACGCCCTAAACTCCATCAAAGCGGTGAGAAGATTGAAAGACGCTGCCCCATTCATACAGCCCGTTGACATTGAAAAGTTGAATATCCCATTTTATTATAACTACATTAAAAGACCAATGGACCTATCAACAATTGAAAGAAAGATCACCGCAGATGCTTATGAAAACTCTGAACAGGTTGTCAGTGACTTCAATTTAATGGTGCAAAACTGTCACACATTTAACGGTAAGGATTCTCCAATCTCACAGATGGTGAATAACGTTCAAGCCAGCTTTGAAAAGCATATGTTGAATATGCCTCCTACCGAGCTACCAGTGACGGAAAATAAAGTCAAAAGAAAAAACTCGTCAACACCCGATGTTCCAAAGATCAGAAGAGAAAGCACTGTTGACAATGGTAGACCCAAGAGAGAGATTCATCCCCCAAAGCCAAAAGATATGCCATATGATATAAGACCTAAGAAGAAGAAATACCAAGCAGAGTTGAGATTCTGTCAGCAAACATTGAAAGAGCTGACATCAAAGAAGTACGACTCTTTTTCCTTCCCTTTCTTACAGCCTGTTGATCCCGTGGAATTGGATTGCCCGACATACTTTGATATCGTTAAGGAGCCAATGGATTTGGGTACTATTTCTAGTAAATTGCAGAATGGTGACTATGAAACCGGTGACCAATTTGAAAGGGATGTGAGATTAGTTTTTGCTAATTGTTATGCTTTCAACCCAGAAGGCAGTCCTGTTAATATGATGGGACATAGATTAGAAGCTGCATTCGACGAGAAGTGGGCAAACAGACCAGTGACACCGGCGACACCACAAATGTCTGAAGATGAATCTGACGATGAGGTGGAAGAAGATTTCACTGTGGATTTGAATTCCATTACCGACCCAACGATTGAATTTTTGGTGGCTAACATTGAGAGAATGACGGAAGATTTGAAGAAGATGAGACAGGAGAAGTACGATCAACTGAAGAAGGAATGGATAGCGAAGAAGAAGAGAGTGAGGGCTGGCAAGAAGGGTAAGAAACGGAGTAAGTCGAATGCTAATGGATCTAGTCTATATCCAACGCATGTCACATACGACATGAAGAAGGAGATATCCGATGCCATGGCATCTATTAATGAGAAGATGTTGAAGAACGTGATTGCGATCATCAGGGAAGGTGTTCCGGACCTCGGCGATGACGACGAGATAGAATTGGATATGGATCAATTGAACAACAGCACCCTATTGAAGTTGTATAACTATATTGTGAAAGGTAAAAGCAAGAGCATACAGAAAAAGGCCAAGAGCGCTTCTAGTGAAGAGAAGAAGATTGAGAACCTGAAGAAAAAGTTGCAGCAGTTTGAACAGGCTGAAGATGGCGCTGATGAGTCTTCGGACGACGACGACGACGAGAGTTCCGAAGAGGAGTGATTTTCTCTCCTGTTCCTCTTCTCCTTCCCCTCTTATCTCTTGCTTGTGTATATTGAATATGTATTTGTAAATTATAAGTTTAAATAAATTAATTGCCAATGAAAATAGTGTATTTAACTCATCGCACCGATTTTTTTGGTGATGTTTTTTACAACAATAAAATACACAAAACTAAGAGTAGTTTGGCTTGGAGACATATCTGGTTTACGGTTCTGAGGCGATGTAGTGGCACAAGCACGGGGATCCAGGACACTGATCTGGTATGACTGAGGTGGACAAGATAGCTATAGTTTTATCTGCGGGATTCAGCACGGCGCTACTGTTCAATATACAGCATATTCAAAGGATACGGCAGGACTATGGAATAGCTGGCTTGTTGTCGGGGACGTTGCCAGTGGCACCGCAACAGAACTTACTACTAGGTCTTCCACTAAGACTATCGATATATGAGTGTCTGTATTTGCTGGATTTGCAGGTGGCGTATCTTGTGAAGAGCGAGTATAAGGAGCGGGAGGAGTGCGATGGAAGTAGCAATACGGAGGACGGGTCAAGAGCTGGCGAGCCCCTGCCGAGCGGCAAGGTGTTCTTGCACACCTTAGATTACGACGAGCAGCTGGATGAGCCGTACGATGCGGCAAGACAACAAGAGTACCTAGATGAATTACTGAAAAATAACCAGGAAGGAATACCGTTGGCGGAGGTGGTGAGGAACTATAGAACGTTCAAGTGCTTGAAGACAGGGGCCCGTGATGGTGAAGTGAGCTCGCACAAGCCCCAGTTTATCCTGCCTGGCTTAAGGTTCGGCGGAGTCTTTCTAAGCTACCCAGGGGACCCTTTGCGGTACCATGGGCATCACATTGTGAAGGTGAAAGATTATTACAAGGACGGGGTCGATATGATGGAAATCGTCAACGGGGGAAGGCTAGCTACAGGAGTGAAGAAGACGTGGGTTCTTTCAGGACAAAGAAAGACAGAAACCGCAGGCAGTGCGGTGGCCCCACAGTCGGATGTCGATCGTGTGTGCGCAGATTCCGGCATGGCAGAGCATCAGACAGATACAGTGTTCTACTCTTTCAAATGGTCTGGATTCGGGTGAAGTGTTTAGCTCTGGCCATGTCCCTGCACACGGCTCGTGATGCTTTGTGATTGTGGCACGATTTAATGGAGTAGACTGGCTCTTGCGCACAATCTGTTGTATTGTTTATCTCTTTGTATCTTTCCGCTTTGCAGACATCGGTCCAGCTCACCTGACCCCATACGGTGAAAACCACCTCTGCAGCCACTACGACATAATCCCAGACTTATAAACATGGCGGCAAACATGGCGGTAATCCGTCTTCAACTGCTCCAACGGCCACTCCAAAGGCTGGAATAATAGCAGCGGACATGGGTTTCCGCAGTCAAGCAATCTCGCGTGCAACTTCCTAATTGGGCTGTGTGTATAAGCAAACCGTTGCCTATAAGTAGAAGACATTGCAAACAGCAGTGGATTGATGGACCGTGACGGTTGGTGGTGTTAGCCGTGCTGATAGACTATATAGCATATATAGCATATCTATACAGTAAGACAGCAAGAGAAAGAAAATGTCGAGTCGTAGTAGAGTGATCGTTATTGGAGCCGGTATCTCTGGACTGAAATGTGCCATTGACCTACGAGCAAATGGAATTGATACGCTCATCTTGGAGTCGAGAGACAGACTAGGCGGCCGGCTAAACACAACAAGCACGAAGTCGGGAGTTCCATTAGACTTGGGGGCGTCATGGTTCCATGACTGCCTCAACAATCCATTGCTGAAGAAATCTATTGAGAAAGGTAATGTCAAGTTCTATTTTGATGATGGAAAGGGGCAGTTGTTCAACAGAGAGGTTGGGTTGATTGATGAGAATATGAAGCTAGAGCCGGTTGCGGCCGAAATCGAGGCGTTCATGTCATACTACATGAGCAGGGTTGATCCGGAGGAGGATTGCTCGGTCAAAGAAGGTATCTTCAAATATCTACAGTCCAAGAAGGATGTCTTGACAAAAGATCAAATCAAGTACGCTACACAACTGTTCAGACACATCGAAATGTGGATTGGCTCCTCTTGGGAGGTGTTGAGTTCCAGATTGGCTGGTGAGATCAGTGGCTCGCATTTGGGAAGAGATGCCATGATCCACAATGGATACTACACTGTCTATCAGAACGAATTGCAAGAGTTGTCAAAGCTAAACGGCTTCAAAGCAGAAGAAACTGGAAAGCTGATAGAATCGGGAAAGATTCTTCTACAAAGGGTTGTGAATAAGATCTCCTTTAATGAGGAGTCCAAAGAGATCTGTGTTCAAGTTAAAAACACTGCCACTAGCAAAGTTGAAAAGTTTTACTGTGACTATTTGGTCAGCTCTATTCCGTTGAGTGTTTTGCAGCTAGAAGATTTGTCTGAGACCGGTGCCATTGAATGGAGCCCACCATTACCAACTGCTATAACCTCCAACTTGAAAAAGATCACTTACTCAGAGTTGGGTAAGATCTTTTTTGAATTTGACGAGGTGTTCTGGCCAAAGGATGTTGACAGGTTCTTCTGTTTGCCAGACTCTGATGATGAAATTACAGAGGCAATCTTGAACAATAAGTCTTTATCTTTTAACAAGGGTAAAAGATATGATACCCCAATCGCCGCAGACTCCATACCTGATGGCTTCAAACAGACCATTCTATTTTTGAACTTGTACAGAGGCACAGGTAAACCGCTCTTATTGGCTTTAACGTCAAGTCCTTTTACAAACTACATGGAGTCGAGCTCTTTAGATAACGTTTGGTCTGTTTTCAAACCATTGCTAGCCAATATTTCAAGCATTCCAGTCAGCAAAGTTCCTGAGCCAGTTGAGATTGTTCGTACCAACTGGACCAACGATCCTTTTGCTAGGGGTTCTTATACAGGTATGTCGGTCAAGGATGTTCCAGAAGGTGCTAAACAGGCCTTGATTGATGCCAAAGACATTTTTGACGGTAAGGGAAGAGTCAGATTTGTTGGTGAAGCGCTCTGTGATGAAGGTGAAGGATGTGCTCATGGAGCTTGGACGACTGGTGAGAGAGAAGCCCAGAACTTAATAAGAATTATCTCCAAAGCAAAGCTGTAAGCGGTTTGGTGTTGTTTGGGCGGATGGCTTACGCTTTCCATAGTTTATAGTTTTCTGGATTACATTTTGCCGGTGGCGTTTATGTTTGTAGAGTATGTAACTGATAAAATCAAGAACTATGAGATAATCTAATATTACAAAAGGTAGTATGAACTCCAGGTCAAAGGGCGTGCTGGCAGGGTAAGTCTGCTGGCTTTCTAGTAGGGTTTGAACCCGCCTCTACCTCTAGCTCTGCCTCTGAACCCACCTCTTGGGCCGCCTCTGCCTCTGAACGCTCCTCTAGACCCGCCCCTAGACCCGCCTCTGCCTCGAGCACCGAATCCAGGCAAATTTGTTCTCTTGTCTGTCACCTTGAGCATTCTTCCTCTGAATAGGGAGTCGGACAGCTGCAGAGCCTGGGGGATGCTCTCTTGGCTGGCAAACTCCACGTACGCAAAGCCCTTAGGGTGGCCCGTGAGCTTATTAGTTGCGATGGTGATCCGGTTGATGGTTCCGCAGTCCTGGAAGTGCTGCTGCAGCTCTTCTGGGGTTGAAGCAAAGTCCACGTTTCCCACAAACACTGACCTCGAGTCGATTTCCTGCCGTTGCTCAATGTCCAGACGGGTCTGTGTGTCTGTGTCTGCAGCGTCGCCTGCTGCGCCCGGCTGTCCCGCGCCGGTCTCGCTTGTTAGCTGCTGCTGCATCTCCCTGAGCTTCTCCGACTCCTCTGCCAGCTGGGCCATCTTGGCCTGCATCTCTGAGAGCTCCAGCTGTTCGGGCTGCTCGCCGCTGGCGAGCGTCTGTGTGTCTCTCTCGTCGCCCATCAAATGTCTGGTTCCTCAGTGGTGTACAACCTGCGGTGCCTCTGTCCCCCTCTTCTCCTCTCTTCTCTTCTCTTCTCTCCCCCTCCCTCCTTCTGCTCATCCTCCTCCTAATGGTCCTCCTAATCTCGTCACTTCAACTATTTTGGAGGCGCTGAGAAGCGTCTCGCGCTGACGTAAGCTGCGGTGCCGTGCTGGGCCTGAGGTGTTGCCTAGTGGGCCACACTGAGAGTCAAGGGGATGAGCTGAGGGCAGGCTGATAGCCGGGGAAGAAGGCGGCTGTAGTGTATGAAGTGGTGAGCAGGCAAAGCATCTGGTGTACAGAGCAGTTGAGGGAATTAGTGTGGTTCTCATATATGTGTTGCAATCGGTGTTGAGGCACGTGAGAAGAGAGCACAGAGCACAGCGCACAGAGCACAGAGCACAGCGCACAGAGCACAGAGCACAGAGCATAGAGCAGAGAGCACAGCGCACAGAGCACAGAGCACAGAGCACAGAGCACAGAGCACAGAGCACAAGTGCAAACCGCAAGCCACAATCCACAATCCACAGCAGAAATCTCCATCCTTGGCAGTAGACTCACCCAGATGGCTTGGATAAGGCAGCTTCTGCGGGCAGCCCTGCTTGTGTGCCTCCTTGTCGCCATAGCATGCGGTGACTCTGCCCCAAGCGCCGGACTGGGTGCAAACGCAAAGGGCGATACTCCCCCTACAGTCTCCATCATCGACATTCTCTCTCTGAATGCAAACTTCAGCAAGTTCATAAGATCACTGCAGAGAGGCGACCTTATAGACTTCGTTAACGAGCTCGGCAATGTCACCCTCCTAGCACCTCAGAACGTGGCTTTTGGTCCCCACCAGGATTACATCAAACTAACAGAGGAAACCCTCAAAATGCTTATCCTCGACGCCCCGTACCTATCAACCGATATATCTGGCGTCCGTATATTGAACACCCTATATGACCAAGGGTCTCCCTACATCGAAAAGTTTAACATGCCTATATTAACAGACAATAGAGACGGCCTGTTTGTGTTTGAAAATGCCAAAGTTGTGGAGCCAAACCTTATCTCCAAAAGCTCGAACTCAGTTGTGCATGGACTGGACCAGTTTCTTGAATTTTCCCAAAAGGAAAGTCTTTGTAAGATGATTGCTAAAAAGTATGACGATATTCCCCACAGAAAAGACATTAAGTTGTTTGTATCTTTACTGAATGAACACAGCTATTGCGCTAAAAGATCATTGTCAAATATTACAGTATTATTGCCGGTCGATGATGCTAAACCCTTTTGTGATGACGGTGAAGAATCAAATCAATATTTTAATGAAATTGAAATGAATTACTTATTAGGCGAATACGGTTCAGCAGATAGAGACCGGTTTCTAAATAACTACATGGTTAATGGACTAGTCGGGGGTGATCTTGGTCCTTCCACGCTGACACTTCTAAATTTGAATCAGGCGCCTATCAATTTTAGTTCTCAATTTTACGGTGATTCTATTGTCATAGATGGTGCCTCCGAATCATTAGATGCCAATTTTCTTCTCTCAGATGCTGTGGTACACACATTTGAATCTATGCTGTTCAATTTCTCTGAGAACGGTGGATTTGCCGGCAATTTTCCAGTATTCACTCCAAGAAAATATCTTTACGGTTTGAATCAGTCAGATTTTGTTGAAGAATTGGATTTCAGAGAATTGCAAGGTTTAATTGATAATAACGAAATTGAACAAACCATGTTTGTGGTAGCGGATCCTGGTGATCTATATAGCGTTAATGGTCAAATCAAGAACGGTTTAATGTATCATTTTGTGGAAGGTAAGGTGGAACTAGATGGTAACAAGCTATTAGAATCAAAATTTTGCTCACCAAGTTCGCCCTTAGGGCATTGTCAGAAGATTAAATTAACAGTCTTAGATGGTGATGCCATTCTTAATAAAAACATCCATATTATGGGCAACAGAATTGAAATTGGAAATACGTACATCTACTTTATTGATGATGGCATTCAAACGCCGTCCAAACTTGAACATAGCATTCCCACTTTCATCAAATGTTCTAAAACTATACAGTTCCTCGACCATTTTAACCTCTTGCGATTCAAACCTAACAATGGATTGGGTTATACGGCTTTTATTCCCCTTTCTCAGGCTTGGACAGAGTTGGATTTAACTTTGGATTATCTTTTGGGTAATTTACCAGTCCTTGAAAAGGTACTGAAAAACATGATCCTTAATGGTTTAATATATGATGACTTTGTTGGTAGGTCCTTTTTTAGTACTGATAATGGAGATCAAGTTGAGATATATAGGAGAATTGGCGAGTCTGATTTAGTTTTTGACGAGCATGCTAGAATTCCCCTAAATTTTCAATCAGAGATTTTGTTCAAAGACGGTGTTGCATACCCAATTGAAAGTATTCTATTTCCTCCTGATTTTAGTATCTCCATGAAAGATTTGATGGGTTTCATTGACTCCACTGAATTTATGGAGATAATGAAGTTGGTGGGATTAGATCACCTAATAGCAGATAACAATTATTCATTTATTGTTCCAACAACAAGATCACTTTTGATGGAGAATATTACAAGTTCTTTAACTGATATTGAGTACCTAAGGAAGTTTGTAAAATTACATATTCTACCTGGTGATTCTATAGACAAGGTTCTATCTTGTCAGGACAATATTCCCACCTTACTAAACGGAACCCATCTTGCATGCCGTGAATTGTCATCGGGTGATTTGATGTTGCAGATAATGGAGGGTAATGATCATGAGGTCAGGGTGTTAAGAAAGGGTTTCACTGTTTCACGCCTTGACACTGGAGACCTAAGATCAGGATTACTTTTAATTGACAAGCCGATCAACCCATCATGGATGGATGAGCCTAATGGTCCTATCCATCTCCACTTACCTTTTATTGCAGTCTCGATAGGTGTGATTATTGGGATGTTTTTATTGTCTTTGATCCTGTCCTGTTGTTTTGTTTATGCTATGGGCAAATCTTCTGGAGAAAATTTACAGAACCATGAAACACAAGCTTTTTTGACGCCCAACGCCTCCTCACCTCTGCTAGAATCTCAGACTGTATCCCAAAATTACGGATCTCATAACAATTCCTCTGACTTTAGTTCAAATGGCATTATCAAAAGTAATCGCACGTTGGAAAATCGGGTATTTTCTGAACATTACTCTCAGCATTCATCAAGTAAACCAATAGATTTCCCTTCAAATGCTCAATGAATAACTGGTTTACTCAAGGGTATCAAACAAGGAAGAGCTTATGTGTATACCACTTGATATTAATATTTATTTTGAATCTTCTTTTTACTTTAAACAATAATATAATTTTCCTAGATTGAAAAACAGAGAGAAATAAAAGTATATGCAAGAATATATAAAAGATTTAAGTTGAATATGACAAGAATAAACACAGTCAATTGGCCTAGTAAGAGATAAACTAAGGCAAACACAATGACAAAAAAGCAGAACAGAAACTAATGCTGGCTTAGTGTATTTCCATTATGAAAATACTTTATTAGACATTTCCATAACGGCAGAATAGTGTCCTAAAACACCGAACAGAACAAAAAAATGCCAGATATTGTGAGAGTTCATAAAGTAATCAATCCAATACAGAGAAAGGAACTTCTTGTGGTGTTTGGTTGTCTCTGGGACTTTATCCAAGTATTCTTGCAAATCACCTGTTCTATCCAGGTCCATCACCAATTCGTCGCAAATCTCAAACTTATCAACAATGACATCCGATCTCCATCTTTCAGGGATCAAACAGCCATAGAAGACGACACCTGATAGATACCAAACAAAGCTTCTAAGTAGAGGTAGATATAGGCTTAAGGAATACTGTAGACCCTCAAAGAAGCAAAGTAGGACAAAAGAACCAATACCTAAACCTGCCAAAGACATGAAGAACAAAATTCTTATTGGTCTGGATTCAGGCTTGTCAAAAGAAGGTGACCACGTAAAGATGATTCCAATCAAGCCTGCCAGGGAGCTAAAAGTCATAAACCCATAGCTGAATAGAGGATAATTGTTCAAACCGATGTGCTCTGTGATCAAAATTGATCCAGTAATCAAAACGGTGATTCCAGTGTAATCAATGCAAGCAAATCTTTGACGCAGAGTCAGAGATGAAATGTGCGCATAAGTATGCCACACAACTGATGACAATAGACATTCCATGCACGTAATGAAAAACAAGTTCATTATACAGTGGTCCATAAATCCAGTTTTCATGTAGACATCAGAGTTTGGGTAATGCACAAGCATAATGTAAACAATTAACAAAGCTCCAATAAGATGAGACCAAATGTTGACAGTCTCATTGTGGCATTCGCAAACACTTTTCATGGCGGACCCATGGGAATTATTAAATCTGTAACCGTACATAATGA
Source organism: Ambrosiozyma maleeae (nom. inval.) (assembly GCA_003706635.2). Lineage (NCBI taxonomy): Eukaryota > Fungi > Ascomycota > Pichiomycetes > Pichiales > Pichiaceae > Ambrosiozyma > Ambrosiozyma maleeae (nom. inval.). Next base: position 252,344 of record PPLV02000001.1, read on the forward strand.
ACTTATTCTCTCTCCACTGGAAAGGCAGTTCATAAAAGTGCAAAAGTCTAGAAGTACCGGCAACTAAAGCTTTTTCATAGTTATATAAGGAGGAACCCAACTTTCTGAGTCTGTGGTCAGGGTTAGAGGTAATGTTGAAAGCTCTTTCAAATTGATCAATCTTCTCATCAAGAAAATGCAATCCCCAAAGCACTTTTTTATATCTTTCACCCTCTTCGGATTTTTCTCTTGCTTGATTTTTAGTTGGTGAATCATCCGTCTGTGACAAGCCGGAGGAAGACAATAAAGGGCCATAGTAGCTATCCAAAATTTGGCTTAAAGGATGTAAATTCTTTTCGTGGTTTGATCTCACGCTCTTTTGGATAGAATCCAAAACGTTATAAAGAGTCGAGTAACTGTCTTTTTGTTTCAAAGATGGATCAGCAGTTATGCTGTTTTCTATACTGCTCAAGGTGTTTTCAATTTTCTCTAGGAACGAGTCCAATTTCTCTAATATTGTTTCTTCTATGGATCCACCGATCAGACCACTGGATGATTTAGATTGCGCCCTCTCCATCAAGACGGCATCGGATACAAACGGCTCGTCACCACCATCATCAATGCATCCTGCTTGATTACCGCCAATGGTACGTTTTCCGCTTCTGTTCGTTAATTTAAGTTCTGCTGACACAGACTCTGATGATGTCGTGATCCCTAACGGGATATCTTCACTAGCAGCTGCAGAACTAGATTTCACTAACATGGATCAAGATACTGGATTTTAGTTGCAAACAGATATCCGAAAACAATCTTCGAGACTCTCTGGATTTTCACTACTCAACAAAAGTGTCACCTGTTGCTTCAGCGCTTTTAGTCCTTAACTCGTACTTTTCTATATCTCTCCACTATCGAGTGGTCGTTTAGCATCCTCTCATGGCTACTTAACTTTTTGTACTGTAGTTTCCTCAAACATTAAAAGCACTCGATTCTCATAAATAAAAAAATTACTGACCAATCAACGGTGCCAGGTGCACGTACGTGCTTAGCTAAAGGTAAAAAAATTAATCGCTGCGTAAAACAGGGTTCGAACCTGCGACTTCTCACGAAGAGTAGATCTTGAGTCTACCGCCTTAGACCACTCGGCCATTTACGCTTGATTAGTAAATTTCTTTCTCTTAATTGCTAATACAATTTACTCTTAACATTAGCGTACAAAAAATTTAAAGATTTTAAACATCAAAAAAATTAATCATTGCGTAAAACAGGGTTCGAACCTGCGACTTCTCACGAAGAGTAGATCTTGAGTCTACCGCCTTAGACCACTCGGCCATTTACGCTTGATTGGCTGTTCTCTTTAAAAGTTTTAATTAGCAAACTTTAATATAAAAGTGTATTGTCAGAAAAAAATTAATCACTGCGTAAAACAGGGTTCGAACCTGCGACTTCTCACGAAGAGTAGATCTTGAGTCTACCGCCTTAGACCACTCGGCCATTTACGCTTGATTGTCACTTTTGCCGCTCACAAAATGTTTCATGTTGTACAAGAATTTGTTCTGTTTAATGACTTTTTACTTCAAATAGATATTATTCAACTTGAGACTCACATATTTTGTGGCACTGCACTTGGAAGGGAGAAAGATTCTAATACTAAAAAAGCATAACAAAATTTTCGTTGATTAGCGAAATGTTGATTTACCTATATACCAATCACCTATCGTTGTCATTAGCTTTAATTGATTTGCTTTAGTCTTCAATTACTCATAAAGGGAAAACCTTTTTTAACTCTTTTGGCTAGCTTCCTTCTTCTTCTGGATCATGTATTCTACACTTTTATCCAGCACTAACTAGTATGCAGTTTTTAGCTTGCTACTATTGGCCATTTTAAATTATCCATTTTAAGGTAGTGTTGGTTATTAAATATATTATGATGCAATAATTGATTTGATTAACCTAAATAGTAAGATAACTAACTTAGAGAGATTGATTCATATACTGTTAGCAAAAGCACCATATAGTCATAATATAGATTCAAGATACTAAACTCGTTCCCAAACATAACAAGCGCAAATGGTTTAGTGGTAAAATCCAACGTTGCCATCGTTGGGCCCCCGGTTCGATTCCGGGTTTGCGCAATCTTTTTTTATTAAAAATCCTATATCTGATGTTGGTTTGTGACAACTTTATTCTGCGCCTTTGGCAACAGGAGTAGAAATGGTACGGCAGTCTTGCCTTTAGTTTTTTTAACAAGAAGTTGATAAGAGATTAAGGATCACGGATGTTGCGTCTCATGAGTGTTTCTACCTTGTTTTTAACGAACAGCTAAAAATATTAATTCACCTCCGTAACAGTAGTGTCAGGGAAGTCCACAGCTTCATTTTTTCTTTTGGCTTGAGGGATATTTTCCAATTAAGGAGCAGACTGTTCCTCATATTCTCTTCAAGCCTTTCAGAGATTAATGAAAACATGGTTACCTATGTCTATAGGATAAAAAATTAAACGACAACTGCAGGATTCGAACCTGCGCGGGCAAAGCCCAAAAGATTTCTAATCTTTCTCCTTAACCACTCGGACAAGTTGCCTCGTTATGATTTTTTAAGTACAGTACAGATTCTTCATTTGTTACCAATTAGTACTTACATAAAACGTATTTATGCTGAATGAGGTAGGGTAGTTGTTTTGCAAGGGTTAGGCAGAAAGAAAAAGTTGGTAAAATGAGATCTCATCGCTACGTGTGTATATATTGCCCATATTTGTTGGTTTTACTTTTCCAAAACATTGCAGACCTTTAACTATTTATTATTGAAAACAAATTCATAGGGCTAAAACATGATTACTGATGAGATGTGAGGCAAAGCATCTGCCATTGGCTATACATATAAACAATACGTATAAGTATCATCAATATTCCACCTTAACAACGTGTACTTGGACCACGCGGGTATGACGATCTACTCGAAGATCTTGGGTCTATCCAGCTCGGACGTTCTGTATGATTCCAATTATTTATTATTGGTACTGAAAGATTCAACGGTTTTTAGTTTGCCAGTTTCAGATTAAAGTTTTTTTGTGACGTTAAGTTTGCAGTCGTCCCAATCGACATAGGATTCCTTATTAGGATAACATTGTATTTACGACTTGCTGATTATTTCGAAGCCAAATAAAAAAACCATTCATTAACTTATCGATCATCAACTAAATTAGAATACGCATGCCCTGCAAGATTTTGTGAAATTCATGTTTAAAGTTATTATATTAATCGGGCTATAAAAATTATTCGAGTGCATAAAAAGTCTATGGTAAAATATGATCAATTACAGTGTAGAAGTAGGAACTACAGTATCATACAAGTTGGTAAAGGCAGATCCTGTTTATACACAGTACAGGTACACATATTTGGTAGACATTCACTATAGTTTCTTTCATAGAAAACTATATATCTTAAGATTACCTTACTCAATGATGGTACATTGAATTAGTAGCTTTTTTAGCTTTGAGATGATACATAAGGGTAAGATGATTTGGGATTTTTTTGATAGAAAGCTAAACTCACTTTGTTTTTTACAAATAATTGTGAGAAGTTCTAATACATATATTTTTATTCATATTTCAAAACGGGTAGTACTTGGATTAAAAGATCATTTATTTTCTGCTGATAATTCTTGAAACAATATCATAGTAAAAATTGTTGAAGTCAACTAGTTCTAGTTGTAAACATATCCAATAATAATACGATAGTTAATAATTAAAATATTCAACTTAATTTTTATATATATGTATAAATGTGTTAATTGAGAAAATTAGTTAGGTGCGATCTTGATGCTAATTATATAGTGTATATTGGTAGTTAAATTCTAGATGTTTATAATGTCTCAAATGCCAAGATGTCTCAGCTGCCAGCATGTTTCAGATGTCAAGATGTTTCAGATGCTTTGCTTCACATCTCAACAAACATATCAGGAATAACTAAGAACTGCATTTGTTAGTTGAAGTTATTTAATTGCACAATTTTTGAGATGTGAGGCAGAAGCATCTGAAATTTTCCATAAAAAAGCTATGGAAAAGTGGCTACCAATGTGCACTGTTACATAAGTAAGACCAATTTCCTAACTTACTGACCTTTCCCAGCTTACCTTAAACTATGTATACATTTTTTCACTTTAGATAATTATTCCAGTATTTACGAACATTTTTTACAAGTACACCATAAACCAAACATTTCCATTATAAATTACAGCAGGTAGCTTCTAGCTTAGCATTTCTAAGGAGCATTGGAAAAAAATCAATTTTTTTTTTGATTGCTTTGCTTTGCCATGTTATTTTCAACTAGTCAGATAAACCAGATCTAAGAAGTGGTCAACAGTCAAACTATACTGAAAGTAGAGACGAAAATCTCTGAGAAATTCAAATGCAGCGGTAGGTGTTGAGATGTGAAAAAAAGCATCTGAAATATCTTGACATCTGAAACATTGCGGAAAAAGAACATCTAGAAGTTAAATGTTAGCTACTACTATGAATTATTTAAGCAGTATCAAGATCCCACCTTGCCAACATTTTCAACATTTTCAACTTACCCAAACCTTTGTATATATATGAATACGTTAGTTAATTAATTCAGTATTCATTCTATTATTCTTACCTCATTATGGACGCTTTTACAGCTAGGATTAATTTACTTCAACAGGATGTGAGTGAGTACCTTTGCGACCGCGTGAGGTTTCAACCCCAGCCGCAAGTTGTCATCTCCGAGCAATTATCATGCTTGGAGACAAGAAGTTGCTATGATGCTGACCCTTTACGGTGCTGCTCTTTGTGAATACTTCGTTAATAGTAAAATTTTGGTTCCAAATGATACTCCGGAGGATGCTCGGGTCACCTCAATCGTTCTTTGCAAACTGTCCTGAAAAACAAGGTTGATCCGAAAGTTTTATCCAAATATGCCGGTGTCACTGTTTATGGCATTGGCTTATTAGCTGCTCTACAAGCTGACTACGGCGAACAGACACCCCGTGGGATATGTTTGCCCTTGTTCGGAAGTTATTAAAGGTCCCGACCGTAGATCCTAAATTAATTTTAGCTGTAAAAATGTCCATAATAATATGTAAATAATAAAATATTGAATTAATTAATTAAAGTTGCACTATCAAGTGCCATGTTTTTCATTTCTGTAGATGACAGCACGATTGTTGACTGCTTTGCTATTTTCCAGGTAGTAAAGCCCATTCCCAATTTTGAAAACTTATCCAGTTGTGAATTTTCTGTCGTTGTTGTCTTCAAAAACCCCCGGAATCTGAAAATTTATTTTGAATTAGATCATTAGATAATTGAGATGAAATAGAGTAGTCCGGTGCTCCCTTAATATGTATTTGAGAGCCTTCCCTGGAACACACATTTAAGGCTGCAACATATGGCTGCTTAGTAAAAATGGTAAACCACAAGTTTGGCCTCACAGTGCTAGAAGCAAGTATGAGTTTTTTCCCATAAGTCTTTTGTACTGGAAAGACTCACACTGAGTAATCAGCCATTGGTTAGAAAGAAATAAGTGCTTTCAAAAACAGCAGCAGACATATAGTATGACAGTCCTGTTTTTGCTATTTTTACAGGAGATTTATTAGGTATTGTAAAAGACCATTGGAAAGTGTGACATGAGAAATTGTTAGATATCATTAGTCGGTTATCAGCATAAAAAGCAATCAATATTAAGGGCCCATACCAAGAAAAAGTCCTGGCGAAACTTGAATCAACAGCTAAAGAGTTGATTTTGATTTCCCAATATAAAGGAGAGTGCTTGAGGCCATAAAGCTGTTGAGATGCGATGTGAAACAAAGCATCTGAATCCTTCTGGATTTAGAAGTTAGCTACCAATATGCACTATATAAGTAGCATCAAGATCCAACCTTACCAACTTTCCCAACTTACCTAAACGTTTGTTTATATATATAAGAGCTTTGATAAATTTTTCAACATTTATTATTTACTATTACATTATTAGAGATAGTTTTACGACTAGGATTAGTTTACTTCAACAAAAACTTCTACGAAGAGAGACACTAGTAAAATCCATCTAAATGTATTGTTATTTTGAATTGAGCTTATTATGTATATAGTTCTACATAGTTTACATAGTACGCGAGTGCTTTCGCAAGGAATCACCGCTTTGGATGTTGATCTACAATAAGTACTGGATTAATTAATTTTTAAAGTAATCCTTATATAAAGGTTTAGTAAGTTAAAGAAAATTAGTAAAATGAGATCTTGATGCCGCTTATATAATGTAGTTCGTATATTGTAGTTTTCCATCTAGAATGTTCCTGATGCTTTAGTTTATATTTTAACACTCCACCGGAAGTTCAACATTCTGCTAGATAGCATATGTCCCTAAGCTTTGCTAACTTCAACTTATCAAGCACCTCAGTCAAACATATCTGCAATCTGTTGAAGTAAATTAATCCTAGCTGTAAAAGTGTCTAACAATTATATACATACAAAGGCTTAGGTAAGGTGGGAGATCTGTTGAGATGTGAAGCAAAGCATCTGAGAGATCTTGACATTCGAGACAATATGAACATCTAGAAGTTAGCTACAAATATACACTATATAAGTGACACCAAGATCCCACCTTACTAATTTTCTCAAGTTACCTAAACACTTATATAAATAAATATAGACAAGAAATTATTTCATTTAATATTTTTTTATTTATTATGGATACTTTTACAACGAGAATTAATTTACTTAAACAGGATTTTGATGCTACTTTCATAGTGTACATATATTGGTAGCTAGCTTCTAGATGTTTTTGCTTTAGAATGCTTCAAATGCATCGAATGTTTCAAGTGCAAATAATCTTTCAGAGATGCCTTGCTTGACATCTCAACATTAGGAACACAGCCAAAATGTCTAAAAACCGAGTCATGCAGATAGCAAACCATTTTTTGAGCGGAGTTTCAAATTGAATAGGTAAAGATGGCAACCGGTTAGTCAGGAACGCTGCTGTTTACAAGGTCTCTCCCAAAAGGCTTCAGGGCAGGCCTGACAAGATCAAGTGTTCTAAGCCGCTCTTGTTTCGTTCCTTGTTTTCTTTTAGCAACGCCATTTTGAGATGAACTGTAGGTAACAGTAAGATGATGGGTAACACCTCTTGCGACTAGAACACCATCAAATGCTAGAATAGCATCCTTTTTCATTTTGGAAACCACGGTCTACAGAAGACCAGACAGGGAGACCCACGATATGTTTTGTGCTTTGGACTATATATAACTATCCTCGTGTGCAAAAATGATAATTATTCTGTAGATATGATTTGCGAGTTAAGACCCAAAGCGGCCGTAAAGGTGTTGAAATGTGAAGCGAAGCATCTAGCTTCCAGATGCGTTCTTTTCAAAATGTTCCGAATGCTTCGCTTAACATTTCAACAGACACTGCCATATTTAGGACTGACTAATCAAGGCCAATAAAATATAGTAGTCAAAACACGTTTTCAAGGGGGCTTCAATTGAAAAATAAAAAATGCTTCAGTTTAAACAGCCTTTCCACTGAAAGCCTCAGGCAAACCTTGTTGGGAGGCACCTTCAGAAAGAAAAGCACCTAAAATTAATTATTAATATATGAACCACACTATATATGCATCAAGATTTCACTTTACCAACCCTCACAACTGACCTAGACATTTATTTATATAAGTAATTATTCTATTATGTATTTGTTATTATTAACCATACTATGGAAATTGTTACATTGTTAAAACCAGGATGAATTTACTTCAACAAGCTTGGCGAAGATCATAAATGTTTTAACTTTGTCTTCCTGCATCATTCTACGTTTTCTTTCAGCAATACCATTTGAAAAGAATCATGGGGAAAGGTCAATACAAGTAATGTCTCTCAGAAATCTACCCAAGAACTTGAAGCAATTCACTATTGCCACTAAACAAAAACAAAAACTTCAAGCTCTAAAACAGGCTTCAGAGGTAATGATTGTTGAGATGTGAAGCAAAGCATCTGAAACGGTGCATGCGTATGAAACGTTCTGGAAAAAAGAACATCTAGAAGTCAGTTACCACCAATACGCACTATATGAGTAACACCCAGATCCAACCTTATTAACTTCTCCCCAACTTACCTATACCTTTATAGATTACCTTAATTAATCAATACGGTATTTATTATTACTACGTTCTTTACTTTATTATGGAACTTTTACAACTAATTCATTAATGATGAACCGTCTAGTAGCAACCAATTAGCAGTAATGAATTTGTACTAATCCACTACATTGAAACAAGTGAAGTCATATATAAATTGATGATGCTCTCTAGTTAAGGTAGAAACCGAAAAAGGTTCCAAAATATCATCACGAAAACCTCTAGTGAATGCTTTGTCGGGTTCACTGGAGAGCTGTCCGATTGAGGCATCGAAGATTAACAGGAACAAATCCGTTGGCCATTAACTACATATCATAGCTAAAATTCCTGGCTTGGCTGGAGAGGCAAACTCAGGGACTGGAAAGGGTCCCGAAACAGACAAGCTCTAGTTGACGTGCTGTCACATTAAAACGCGTTTTCGGAATGACTTTGGCAGTCTTTCCTGTTGAAGTCAATTAATCCTAGCTCTAATAGTGTCCATAATAATGTAGTAGTGATAATAAAATAGATACTGGATTAGTTAATTTAAAGTAATTATATATATATATAAAGGTTTAGGTAAGTTAAAAAAGTTGGTAAGGTGGGATCTGGATGCTACTTATATAGTGCATATTGGTAGCTAGCTATCCTCCAGATGCGTTTTCTTTCTAGAATATTCCAGGTGCTTCGCTTCACATCTCAACATATCCAGCCACACACAACGAGTATAGGGTGTGGTCAGCCGCTGGTGCAAAGCCAAGCTGCCTCATGGAGGCAACAGATGGGTGACAACATCGTGCCTACATCAGTTCCACAGAAACAGATCCACCAGCCATTGCGGCATAGCTAAAATCCTGAACTGTCTTATTTGTTTTTGCATCAGTAACAGCTTTAAAATCCAAACGGTAGAGACCGTCGGCAATCAGGGTTCAAACTCGAGCTTCAGTGCCATTGAAAGGAAACTCAAAAGATTCAAACTCGAGATCTTTCAGGGTGCAGCTATATACTGGAAATCACGTTCTTGTCAGCACCACGCACAAACATCACATCGCGTAGATTGATCTTACAACATGTTGAGATGTGCTGCAAAGCATCTGAAGCTTATTGATAGCTGAGACATCTTGGAAATTAAAATATTATGAACACGTAGAAGTTAGCTACCAATATGCACTATATAAGTAGCATCAAGATCCCACCTTACCAACTTTCCTAACTTACCTGAACCTTTATATATATATATAATTACCTTAAATTAACTAATCCAATATTTATTTTATCACTACCATGGACTCTTTTACAGCTAGGATTAATTTACTTCAACAGTTGATCCGAAAGTTTTATCCAACTATTATGTGCTGGTGTGCTGCTCATGGCATTAGCTTATTAGCCGCTCTCCAAGCTGACTACGGCAAACAGTCACCTCGTGGGATGTTTGCTCTTGTTCGGAAGTTATTGAAGGTTGCTTTTGAATTTCTCAGAGATTTTCGTCTCTACTTTGAGCATGGTCTGACGATCGACCACTATTTAGGTCTGATTTATCTCACTAGTTTTGAAAATAACATGCAGTGTCCAGAATGTTAGACACTGTTGTCCCCAAATCTATCTCTGAACCATGTCAACTCGTGTTTATTAGACTTAAAAGACTCGAAGTCTGCGAAATCAATCGTCTCAAAATGTCGGATCTCAGTCTTCTTTTGCAAATCCAAAGGCAAAGTTGTCTGCCATCGTTGTGGTGCTGCAGGACATATGAGTCCAAAAAGCCTGGCTCCTCCACCTGCAGCTATATCTGCAGAAATCAAACACGATCACATCTTTTATTGGTTGGACAGTGGTTCTACAATCCATTTGACTAAAAATCTTCTTGACATCTACTGGCTTGGTTTCTGGTATTGGCCACTTCCCAGTGGCCATTTGTGGTAAAGGTACCATTCCGATGGTATATACCGACGGTCGTGTTCAAATAAATTAATTCTAGTGATAAAAGTATCCATAATAATGTAAAAGTAAATAAAATCTTAATTAATTAATATATCCTTATATATATGTATATATAAATGTTAAGGTAACTTGAGAAAGTTAGTAAAGTGGGACCCTGATGATACTTAAATAGTGCATATTGTAGCTAACCTCCAGATACTTTCTTATGCTTTGCGTCAGGTTTTATGTATGCATACACCGTTTCAGATGCTTTGCTTTACATCTCAACATTTTGGGTTTCATCCTGATTGACAGTGACAAGGCAGGAGCCCGGTATTTTGGATTAGTGTAACCCCTTTGCTCCAAAACAAGGGCAGAAAAGTTGGCAGGCTGTGTTGAGATGCAGATGTGACGCAAAGCGCATCTGGAATGTTTTAAAAAAGAAAGCATCCGAAGTTAGCTACCAAGATGAACTATTATATAAGTAGCATCAAGATCCCAACCAACTTTACAACCTAAAACCTTTAATTAACATTTAATTAATTAATCTATTATTTATTTTATTACTTTATTATAAACACTTTTACAGCTAGGATTAATTACTTCAGCAGTATCAGCAAGGTGCGATTTTATAGGGATTAAATTTAATCCATAAATGTGTGTTCACATGTCCGAATAAGCTTAGATTCAGTTCTCAATACTTTGTAACTTACGAAGTTCAATTTGTCTTTGCATATTTTATTAATACAGTTGATCCAAAGGGTTTATCCAACTATATCGGTGTTGCTGTCCATGGCATTAACTTAGATGCTCTGTAAGATCAATAAGGTCGACAGGCTTTTCGTAGCCATTGAAAGTCCCAACCTTACTTCCTACTACAGCCTATCTATTTTTCAGAGATTATCGTCTCTACCGGTCTAAAGTCTATTACTTTTTAGGTTTGATTTAACTCGATAGTTTTAAGAGAACGTTAAATATTTTTTACCCAAATCTGTTTTTTACTCTTGGCTTGAAGGAGTCGAATCCTGATCTTGACAGTTCTAAATAGCTGAGTTCAGTCTATCTTTGCTGTAGTTTGTAACAAATCCTCAGACTGTCAAAGTAAATTACTTCAAATTATAACAATGTTCATATTAAGGAAATAAAACATATTGGAATTAATATGAATTTTGAAATTTACTAATAATGTTACTTCGTTACATCATCATAACTAATAAACACGCAGCAGCTACAGACTGTAAAAGAATTCAAGAATATGTCAGACACTATTACAACGCAATTGATTTTTTGTTACCTCTAATTTAAGAACTTCACTATTATTTTTTTGTTCTAAGCAAACTATTACTTGAGACTTCAATTTTTATCTCATTTTTTTTATTTTAAAGATCGCTGTTCCGTATTCCAAAATACGTTTACTTTAAAGCCTGTTCTAAGTTTACTATGCTTCTTTTGGGTTTTTGGTCTTTATTGAAGTTGATTTTCTTTATGGAGTTTTTTAAACCAGTTTACCACAACCTTGCTGTAAGTAGTAAAGAAAGGCGAAGGATGGTCAGATTTCCTTAACCATATTTTTTTTGAATTTATTATTTTTTTGTTGAGATACTAAGTAAGCTACTGAGTGTTGAGATGTGAAACAGAGCAGAGCATCTGAAACGATCTGTGCACATATGAAACGGCCTGTGCAATTGAAACCTTCTGGAAAGAAAAACATCTAGAAGTTAGCTACCAATATGCACTATTTAAGTAGCATCAAGATCCCACCACCTTACCAACTTTCCCAACTTTCCCAACTTACTTAAACCTTTGTATATACATATAATTACTTTAATTAATTAATCCAGTATTCAGTAGCTCCAAGATTCTCGCCAGTATCAATTGAGGATTGCAACATAGAAATAGTTCACAAGCTTGAAAGTGATTTTTTATCTCTATCCTCTCTTCCTATCTTTTCCTCTTCGTAATTCTTCTCTTCGTCAAATTCTAAGTTGTATTTGAATTTGTCCAATACAGATTCCAATGATGAAGCACTGGATGGCGGCCATATCCGTATTGGATATAGCAACTTTGGGGGATTGCGATCCTTCACATGGTCATCACTTCCCACGGTATTCATTAATGCATCTATACTGACAAAGTTAAAAATAGAACTCTTTAAAGCAACGTTTCTCTCAGTTTGAATAGAATGCTTATTATCATTATGATCATTGTGAGTTTCAACGTCAAAATCGTCCTTGGGCTGCATATCTGCAAATTCTGTGGTCAGTTTATCAGTCAGTACGTTCCTTCTTTTGATTAAAAGGTAAGAAGTCTTCATTACTTATATCAAAACATGCGAAAGTGGATGAGACAGATGATGAACTATCATCACTGCCACATTATTATGATAAACACTTTTACAACTAGAATTAATTTATTTCAACAATAAGGCATCAAAGATATGAGTATGTTTCCTCACACATATATTTAGGCATATGGACATATATGTAGAAAACGATCTCAGCCATCGATAACCATTATAGTTAAAATCCACCACCTTGTTATATGAACATACTTTACTTGAATTAATTAATTTTAGCATTTTTTATTTCATTATTGACATAGTTACAACTAGAATTGATCTATTTCAATATTTTCATTGTGATTCACAATTGAATTTTTTATGCGGTTGATGTTTTTAGGAATAGTTACCGATGTTGAAGTAAATTAATCCTAGCTGTAATAGTGTACATAATAATGTAGTAGTCATAACAAAATAAATAATAGATTAATTAATTAAAGTTATTCTATATATATATATAAAGTTTTAGATAAGTTGAGATCTATATGCTACTTATATAGTAAATTGGTAGCTAGCTATCCTCCATATGCGTTCTTTCTAGAATATTCCAGATGCTTCGCTTCACATCTCAACAACCGAAAGTCAACAGATATTCATTAATTTACTCAGAGCTAAAACACGAAAGCCTGCAACAGCAAATTGAATTTCAGAAGCGGAATTAATCCGGTTAACGCGAATCAATAGCATCTGATATGGCAAGTAATGCATTCACTTGATAGAAACTGATGTCATTCACAATAGTAAGGCCGCCAAACCTGTTAAAACTGTAGTTTCAGTGTGACCTTTTGGATGCGGCCTTCTTGGTAGCGCCGGGCAATAAATAACATTATGTAAGTCAGAATTGTCAGCACAAATACCCACAATGATCGCCTAAACTCAACGTGGCAGGCTTATTTCATACGGATTGAAGAGCCACTTCCCAGCCAATGAATTCGAATTCATTCGAGATGAAACAATGTTCGCCAGTGTACAACGGTGATTAGAAAATTACTATATCAATCAATTGAAGTAAGGGAAGTGAATAATAAGAAATCCTAATGCATATTCATTTGGTGCTATTTGGTGGTCATGATAGAAAGATTCCCCTCAATAAGTTTTGTTTTAGTTAAACTTTTTTGTTTTTCCCAGAATGCTTATGATGCATTACATTGCATATTGATTGAACTCAGGGGCCGAAAATAAACTACCTAAACGTTATTTTTTATTATTTATTTGTCCCAGCATGGATTGCAAGTCACATTATATCCTAATGCTGCTGAAATTAATGTCTTTTCTTTTATTACTATGTGAAGGATTGAAAAAATGCAGTTCATGCTTATTTTACATGGGCATAGTTAGTTAGTTGTCGTTGAATTCGGTTACAGTGGGTGAAGTTTGTGTTCAATTCCTGAATAATTTTCTGATATTTCTGCATTTGAAATCTGAATGGTTTGGTTTGCTTTATTGAGATGTGAACCAGAGCATCTGAAACATGTTGACATCTGAAATATTATGAAAAGAAGAATATCTAGAAGATCACACTTTACTAATTTTCCCGACTTGATTACACCTTAATTAATTAATCCAGTATTTATTTTATTATTACTATTATTTATGGACACTTTTATAACTGAAATTGATATACTTCAACATGCTATGCTTTACTTGCTAATTTTGATACTTATAATCCTTTTTCCATTAAATGTATGAATATAGACATAATTGACCTAGTCAGCTCTCTGAAAATACTGTTAGTTTTACTCTTACAAGATCACGAGGAGTTAATTAACTTTAACTAAGCAGTTTAATAAAGATGCTAAAAAATAGCGCCAGTAAAAGTAGATAGATTTTTTAATTGTTGTGCGATCAGTTTGATACACACATTTTTCGGTATTGTGAATTTGAAGAGTGACTTTGTGCTAGAACACCAAGAGCCAGTTGGTATCCTAGTGGGCAGAGGAGTCGTTCAGGGTGACGAGCATACGCTTAGAAACTGAGCTACAGTTGCTATTACACATGCCCCAATAATCTATCTACCTTGCCTGACTAAATCCACAGTAGCTATAGCTCAATGTAAGAAATTGGTAAGCTTCCGTTGAAGTAAATAATCTTAGTTGTAAAAGTGTCGATAAATATTAGTAATAATAAAATAAATACTGGATTAATTAATTAAGGTGTAAGTAAGTTGGGAAAGTTGGTTGGTAAATTGTGATCTTAATGCTACTTATATATTGCATATTGGTAGCTAGCTTGTAGATGTTTTTCCTTCCAGAATGTTTCAGGTACTTTTTGTTTCACATCTCAACAGCTTTCACTTGCAGACAAAGAGTTTTGAGTTTGTTCAGGGCGGCTGCAATATTCTATGTTCCACAAGACTCATGGGGTAGTTGGCCAAAGCAATATTTCAAATTTAAAACATGCCAAGTGTTAAGATGTGAAGCAAAGCAAGCATCTGATACATCTTAACTTGCCTAAACATTTATATATATATATATATATATATATATGTGATTACTTAATAAATTACATAAGCTTTTATTATTTACTTTCTTATTATTATGGATTCTTTTACAATTAGAATTAATTTACTTCAACACCAAGAAGCATGAAGTGAAACTAGCTTTAGAATACCAAGAAATGGCATCGCCCTTGGGTCTTTCAAAGTTATGTGAAGACAAAAATAACATTGTGGTTAATAATAAATTCAAAAAAATAAACAGAAAATGACTGAACCCAGGATCGAACTGGGGACGTTCTGCGTGTTAAGCAGATGCCATAACCAACTAGACCATCCGGCCATTTCTTGTGCTAAGAAATGGCTTTGATTATTATATATTATATAGGTATTTTTAAGATTACTAAATAATTTTTAAGGAAATGATATGCAACCCTAACATGTAATATTAAGCTGAAAGTCCTACTACAATAGATAATAGAATTATATTTTCACATTCCTAATTATTCTGGGAAAATTTAAGGAGAGTAAAGATATCACCATAATTCCGTAATTTAAGTTAGGCTAACTGCACAATTGCCGGAGCTAAATTTAACTGTTAGTAAAATTTAAATTTTTTCAGGTTTATAATCCTGTAAATAAGACTAAGATTCTCTTGTATCTGAAGTTAGAGATATCTAGAAAAAACTTTCTATTTATTACATATCCTTACTCAAAAAAAGCCTTCTAATTGCTTTTTTAGAACCTGCATTAAAGACTTCCAGAGGACAAAACAATAACATCAAACAGCCGTTCTAGTATAGTGGTTAGTACTCGTCGTTGTGGCCGACGCGACCTAGGTTCGATTCCTGGGAACGGCATTTATTTTTGGTTTTTATTGATTTATTTTTTGGTGCTGGGTTTATTGTTTCTATGATGAGCAAGAAACACTAGTCAAGTTGACATGACAATAGAATTGCAAGGTTTTATCTAGTTGGGAAGGATACAGCT
The DNA here is from genome assembly GCA_003706635.2 of Ambrosiozyma maleeae (nom. inval.). Classification (NCBI taxonomy): domain Eukaryota; kingdom Fungi; phylum Ascomycota; class Pichiomycetes; order Pichiales; family Pichiaceae; genus Ambrosiozyma; species Ambrosiozyma maleeae (nom. inval.). Next base: position 268,121 of record PPLV02000001.1, read on the forward strand.
GATTGCCTCTAGTTTGTTCTAAACAGAATTTGTGCCAAAATAGTCAAGTATTATTAAATGAAGTTGAAAGTTGCAACGGAAAGCCCAGAGGTGCTCCGAAAATCATTGGGGTACCTCTCGAATTTACGGAAGATGTCAGTGTTCAGATTCACAGAAACCCATTTGGAGATAATATCTTCCTTGGTGAATGAACCTGAAGTGTGGTGTAAATTAGATAAGTCAGTTTTTGAAATATATGACGTGGAGTCAAGGAGGGGCAATGTCATATCATTTGAGATCAACATAGAGCCACTCTTTCAAGTTATCAAAAGTTTTGAGAGATCCAAATTCTCAGGGGGTCTAACTTTCAGATTACAGAGAAAATCAGGCACTGGTAAGCCAGAAAATGAAAAAGACAACAGTACAAATAAGAATAGAGCAGCTGCACTGCTGACACTTTATTTCTCTGAGAAGATCAACTTCACGACAATCAGCCACTCTTTTAATATTCCTATTCGACTATTAAAGCGTGACGCCGATGATAGGATTCACGAACCTTCAATAGAAAGAATGTTACTTGCAATTAAAATACCGAGCTTTTTAAACTATCTTTTTAAAAGAATCGAAAGGTACAAAACTTCCGAACATATACTGGCGTCTGCCAACAAGCTTGGTAAATTGAAGTTTATCATAGAGGAGGATGAAAGAAAGATTGAAATCACTTGGAAGGAATTATTGCAGGTATCTGTTCCAGAAGAGGAGTCTAATATTAAGAGCGAACCAATCATGATGAATAGGGGGACAGATATAGACAGCCAGGGACCACAAAATGAAGAGGATAATGAGTTGAATCTCATATCACCATTTTTACTAAAGATGAAGTTGAAACATTGGATTTTTGGCAGCAAATTAATAGAGTACACAGACGCAATATCTCTTATTATACATGAAACAGGTGGTGTGATACATTGCTTTTTGGATCTTGAGCAGACTTGCGAGATCACTGTCTTCATAAATAAGATTGGGAATTTTGATTACTAGTTAATCACTTATGAATCCAGCAGCCAAGATTGAGATTCAATTGGAAATACTTATAATCTTACGAGCTTTACTACATACATCAAAGAGCATACGTCCAACATACACGGCAAAGGAGTAGGAGTTTGTGACTATTATACTTGTAAATTAAAAAATTGCATTCTTTATTTGTTAGCTTCGGCAAATTTCTCAAGGAATTGGGATAAAAGCTCAACACTTTGTAAGCTGACAGCATTGTAGAGGGATGCTCTCATACCACCAACAGATCTGTGACCTTTCAAACCGGTCAAATTAGCTTCTGCGGCTTGCTTTATAAACTGAGAGTCCAATGAACCATCGGTGATGGTAAAAACAACGTTCATTTTAGATCTGACGTCCTTAGAAACTGGTAAGTTGAAGAAAGCCGGATATTTCTCAAGGGTGGCATATAAAGTCTTGGCTTTGACAAGATTTGACTCTTCCTGTTTCTCCAAGCCGCCAATAGCCAACAGGTGTCTTAGGACCAAGTCAACCACATGCACAGTAAATGTCGGAATAGTGTTGTAGGCAGAATTGTTCTTCACTACGGTTGGGTAATCAAAAGCGATTGGAGTCAGAGGAACGTTTAATTTCTTCAATTCCTCGTCTGAAGGATGCTCAAGCAACGATTTCTTGATGATGTAGATAGAGATACCAGCAATACCCACATTTTTTTGAGCACCTCCGAAGATGACACCGAACTTACTGACATCGATTTTCTTGGATAAAAAGTTGGAAGACATGTCGGCGACGATTTCAGTACCGGCAAACTTGTCAAATGGGAATGCAGATGTGTCAAACTCAACACCATTGACGGTCTCATTATCACAGTAGTAAACGTAGGAGATATTTGACATGTCTTGAGGGATACTCCACTTATCCACAGAAGGAATAGTTCCGAAATGACCGTCCACCTTCTTGGAGTCCAAGATCAACTCGGTATCCAATCCGAGTCTGCTAGCCTCTTCATACGCCTTCTTGGACCACGATCCGGTGACAATATAACCCGCCTTACCTGGCTTTCCAGTCTTGTTGACAAATGATGCTGTCAAGTTAGTAGCAATGGAAGAAAACCCAGTAGTACCACCACCTTGCAAGAAGAAAACCTCGTGGGTATCTGGGATGCTCAGCAACTCCTTGAGGTTGGCCTTGGTAGACTCAATGACCTGCATACCATCCGCAGAACGGTGACTGATCTCACCAGCTCCCAATCCCAACCCATTGAAGTTGACTAGATCTCTAGCAGCTTGCTGAAGCACGGCTGTTGGAAGTAGTGCAGGACCAGCTCCAAAATAGTTTGGCTCTTCTCTCTCTAAGGACATCTTGCGTAAACCTCTCTACTGACTCTCAGTCCAAAGCTATCAATTTCTCCCTTCTTCTTACCTTCTTGCACAAACCTCGGCGTAGTGACTGTTGCACCTTTAAATAGTAGCTTCTTGGAGAAATTGAGTCACTCGCTTAATTTCCAGAGTCAAAAAAATTAATAGCCAAAGGCACGAGGATAATGGAAAAGATGAGGAAGAAAGACCGTCCAAGGAAGAAGCTAATGGATAAAGGAATACGATTTCAGGATAACAGACAGGCGTGTACATGGTATAAAGAAAAACACAGGAAAAAGAACGGGGCGAGAGAGAAACGGGAGTACATTAGACGGACTACTCCTTCTTAGCACTATGGGATAACTTGTTATAGTCATCTTGCTTTTCAAATAGCACGCCTTGAAATTTACCGTCGTTCAACACCTCTCTCTTGACCAAAAACTCGAGAGGAACCAACCTTGGCCAGTTAACGTACTGGATTCCATTCTTGATAATGTCACGGAAGGATAACGCAGCGGCAGCAAACAGAATAGTGACAAACGAGTAGTTTTTGAAATCCAACAGGGAACCCTTTGGGTACACCAGGATTGTGACAACTAATATTAAAGAGGCTAGGAAACCGTACGGCATGGCCTGTGTGGCAAGAGGTCTGGTGTCCTGGAAAGGAGACGCTGACATCTCGTAAGGTAAAACATTGCCCAAAAATAGATCATAGCCGTCCTGTCTTGGTCCGTCCTTGTAGTTGTTCTTAATGTATCTGGTGATGGAGTTCATCAAGTCATTCAATGCACCTTGCTTTGTTCTCTTACCTGTTCTGGTGTAATCTGTCTTCAAGGCACCGGTACCAGAGTAAGAACAGGACACTCCGTCAGCGTTATCGGCCCAGATATTCTGAAAAACAAACAAGAACTTTGGATCAACAATAGCCCAGTCTTGGGACTTGTTAATAATTGAAGCATGAACTAGTTGTTGCTGCAAATACCAGTGCCCCATAGTCGATTGCACAACGTTTGTTCTGTCCAAACAATCCATACAGTTTGTTCTGATAGTGTGGCTCTGAGTCTTCTCCGTCGAGATCTTTTCTCCAACAACATAACTTGAGTAATCCTCATGCGATAGACCAATTTTTATCAGACTTTCAATTAACAATTTAACTCTGTCCCATCTCATCTTTCTACATTCATGATGGAAGTCAAAGTAAGTATACTTGATGTTTGGATCGTCTAGAGCAGTGACTGCATTTTCGTAAGCCAACTTAACCGGCTTTTCATAACCACTCTGGTTAACCAAATTGACCAAATAATTCACACCGTACTTTTTTATTGATTTGTCAAAGTGCTGTCTAGTGGCGGAGTAATCTGCTGGGCCCATCAATAAGTTGGGCTTATACTTCAGATTATTCATTTCAGCCCAGAAAACGGGAACAGAACCTCTTGTTTGTAAGTAGGTTGTCACATTGTCATGATTATCCGAGTGAATGACCAAGAACTGCTCCGTTTCATTGAAGTTTGCCACGTTACCCTCCTTGTCGATACCTCTACGGAAATATCTAGTACCAGCTCTGTAAACCGATCTTCTAGTTATCAGTCCAAAAGTGATTGGTTTCAAGTTGATAGATGTCTTGACAAATTTGGAATAACCATAGATGATTGGGATTATAAAGTTGTTGGCAAAGGGGTTTCTCTTTGCTAAGTCAATCAAATTCTGAGAAGCAAAGTGGTTCCACATAAACTCCGGGTCAAACCCGTGCTCAGTTTGCTTTCCAAATGGCTTAGTCATGTCATAATCATACGAGAAGTATAGGGTTGCATTATTCAAATGATCTTTCAGCATTTGAAGGTATCTGTTTTCATCCTCATCGGCCTGGTACTTCTTTGGAGACAACGGAATCACCGAGAGTTTTGTCACTTTGTAGACCTTTTTATCTGCATAGACCGTACCAACCTCTGCGACAGAGTCGAGGGTGATCAAGTAGGTGTCCACAAACAAGCGGATCGTACCTAAAATACCCGAGATTCTCTTGAAAGAGGTTAGGGTGGTTGTCTTTTCTGAATCGACAATCTCGCAGTTACCAGAGTCGGAGATCAGCAAGGCCTGGGAAGACTCCGACACTGGCAGCTGGATCACGTATCCTTCTTGGGACTTTGCTATTTCTAGGCTTTGAGGAAGAGCCATTGTGTATGTATGTGTGTATGTATATGTCTAAGCGGTCTAAATGGTCTAAGCGGTGTTACCAATGCCTAGTGTCTGCTGTGTCCAGTGGCTCGTGGCTCCAGTATATTATACCTAGTGTCTATCCTACTAGTATACCTACTACCCCTTTCCGTGAATCTCAGCACCCTTGCTATCTCTTAAATGCCGTAGTTCCCCTCGATCGCATCTTATTCTTCCTTCAGAACCCTTCACTTCTCTTGGTTTCCTCCAATAATCAAAACACCAGACGCCTTTGTGCAGTTCTCTTTCAGGCATCGGCGTCTTTTCCGGCTGACGTCAGCTGCCACAGCAGCAAGATTCGTATTACGTCAGCGTCACATCAGCCGGGGCCTCTAAGATGGCCAGGATGCATGGCCAGTGGGTTAGAGCAGGAGGCCAGCACTGACCGTCGGCAGAGCTGCAAGTCCTAGACATAATAGAATAAATAAATACTAATTTAGAATACTAAACACGAGACAAATGAGATACAGTATGCGTGCTCGCACACAGCTTTAGTAGTCAAGAATATCCAGCTTGGAAAACTCCCTCACGGCTGGAATTGGAATCTCTGGAATCAAGTACACCATGCCCTGATCGTCTAATCTTTCCCTGTCTCTTTCGTTGATGGTGTAGATCTCCACAATGTTCTCCTTGATCAGCTCAAGAACTTCAACAAAGTTCTTTTGGATCTGGTAGGCCTGCTCATTCTTACCTCTTCTTAGAAGTCCCTCCATTAATCTCACAGCCTCGGGCTCACTCTTATCTAACCTCTCCACTAGTCTACCAATAGACTGAATCAAGTATTCTTCCTCATAGATCGTACCCTTTTTACCTCTCGCCTTCTTTCTCTCTTCTCTTCTTCTATTCTTGGCCGTACGTCTCGAGGCACCTGTCTTGGCCGTTCCCGCAGTCTTGCCTGTGTATCTCGTGAAAAAGGATTCCTTAGTCGAAGTCTCAGATGCTGCTATCGAAACATTGTCCGGAGTGTCACCGTTGTCCGCATTCTCACCATAGAAACTGAATGGATCCTCTTGCTTCTTGGCTCTCAACTCTCTTAGCCTGTTCAATTGTGAGTTCACCTGGCCCTTGCAATCAGCAATCAATTCTGCAAGAATACCAAAGCCTTCACCCAGACCGGCATCAACCACCGGTTCAATCAGGTCAACTCTATTTTCTTCATAACAAACCATAATTGCCTTTTCGTATGAGTGATCTTTACAGTAAAGCTTTAAGCACTCCTCAATATGACTCAAACATCTTTCAATGTATGCAGCCGAAGAGTAGTCATGCGAGTCTGACAAAGCAGACACCAATCTCTCGGCGGTCTCGGTGAACTTGTCCTTGAGTTCAGGCTTTCTAGCCAAAGACATAGCCTCTCTCCACTTTTGACCCAAAATATAGTTTTCCAACGCATCTTCAAAATGACCAAGTTGTTCATACGTAATACCAGCTTCAGAGTATTTCTGTGTAGCATGCAAGTGGCTTGCAAACGACTTCTGAATAGCTTGGAATTTCTGTGAACTGTCACTGCTGGTACTCTTGTGGTAGATGGAAAGTGCATGTTTATAAAGACTGTTCTTACTCACATAATCTAAAATCTCCTGATCAATATCTGGTGTTTCCTCGGATCTGATTTGCGTCAATGAATCCAAAGCCTTTTCAAAGTTCTTTAGATGATCATCAATCATAAATCTTTTTCTCAAGTCAGTTTGAACATGCAACGTCTGCAAAAATGGAAGGTACTCCTTTGGGTCCATTTGTGACTGCTGAGCAACCACCAACGTCAAGGGAATGTTGTAGGTTCCCAAAGAAATCTTGTATAACTTTATAACGTCCAACAAGAAACACAAGTGCTGCACAGATTTTTCAATTTCAATGTCATTGGTGAAAGTTCCAATCAATTTTAATGCTTCTTCGGTCTTTGGTGGATGTTGACAGGCATAACCAGTAATGATGTTCTGTAAGTACTTCTCCTTGTATGCAGGGGTTAACAACACATCAAGAATAGCTTGACATATCTTACTGACCTTTTCCTTACCAGAAGCCTTCTTTTCAGATGAGGAAAGCTGTAAACCTTGGAAGCTTTTCAATAGCTGTTGTTGATAAGCTTCTTGCTCATTTTTTGGTTCAACCTCCGAAGGACCATCACCTTTCAAGGTCAAAGTCTCCTTGTACTTTGTTTCACAAACATCCTCCTCAAGCAAACAGGATAAGAAAAGATCCAAATATTCAACCTTACCAATCTCATTAATGAAATGCTCGACATTATTACAAAATAGCTCTGGATTGTAATCATGTAGAATGTCCAAAGAGATTCTGTGGGTTCTACAAGTCATAAATGCCTCTCTGTACTTTTTCTGACGAATAGACTCCCTGACCTCTGTTAAAACCATAATTCTTGGGTATATTGTCTCCAAATTACCTCTTGGGGCTTGCAAAACAACTAAAGATTTTGATGGAATGGCAGAAACCAAAATAGAACCTCTTTCAATCATTCTTGTTCTTTCATCTTCATTTGCGATTAAGGAGGATTCTCCTTGAGCAGCAATAGCACCATGTGTCTCTAAGATGTTTTCATTTCCAGACTCTTCCAATAATCTGGAATTGTTGACCAAATGAACAAACTTCAATTGATGTTGAGCAGTGGTATATAACAAGTGAGAACCAGTCAAAAGAATAGAAGTGACACCCGAACAAAGCGGTTTAGACTTGACAAACAATCTACCATTTTGAGAGACACCAAATGGAATGTAGTGAACAATAACTGTATCTTTATCTTCAGCATCATTAGAAGATGCATGGGCAATACCAGCCACACCATAATCGTTACAAAGCTGTGGAAACTTTCCTAGCAACGTGGTATTAAAATCTGAAGTGTCCAATTGATAAACAGAACCATCAACAGTTTCATAAGTTAAATGTTGAAAGTCAATCGTTGGCTTGATCAAAACGGCTTTACACGGTTGCACATCTAAAGTATGAACATGAGCTAAAGAGCAGTCTTCACTCAACTGGGTGATATCAATTAATGCAATTCTTGAAAAGTTTTCAGAGTCAAATAAAACGGCAACCAAGTCATTTTTAATAATAGACACTTGCCTTAAAGTATCATTAGCCTCACAGAAACTAGATTTCTCCAACGTTTGAATAATCTTAGGATGTTCACCCTTGACCATATTATTTGAGTTAACTGTAGCTATGCTTAGCGATTCATTAGTTAAGATAGCAAAGATATTATTAGACTGAGAAACTGCAGTGTCTGTGATCGGGGACTCAACATCAATCTCTCTTAATGACATTGGAGGAGGAACATTAGCCAACGCAAATGGGGTAATCATACAAGTATTTCCATCGACGACTAAGGTCATACCCAAGTCATTTGGGGAAGCGGTTGGACCTGACGAGATACAGTGAGTCATGTCGACAATTTCAATTCCGGAGGCGGTACCTATCATTAGTCTCAGTGGCTTTTCTGGGTGAAACTTCATGAAACTTATTGGTTCTTGGTTATCACTGAAGATCTCTTTTTTCAGGTACCAATGATAATTCTTGGTTGTCCATATTTGAACAGAGTTGAACAATTGGAATGCAATGATTTCACTGTTACTTGACCAATCCAAGTCTACCACTTTGGATCCTGGTTCTAATCTACTCGTGAACTCACCGTGTCTCAAACCGTTTTTCTCAAAGAAGATTAAATCCAACACTTCTTCGCCGATTTCCTCTTCAAATCTTCTCTGTGTAGACGCAATCAAGGAACCTTGAGGTTTCCAAGCCAAGTTTTCTTCTTGCCCATTTACAGCTTCAGAACATGACTCCAACTCGCCGTCTCTGGAATAAACTCTAATGACTCTTCTGAAGGTGTCTGGCTGGATTTCTTCCATGGTGTTCACTGCAAAATACTGACAATCACCTCTCCATGAGATTTTGGTTGTCTGGTGATCATACATGGACAGAGTACCTTGCTGCAGTTCGCTAACTGTTGGGTCATGCAGGATAGAGTGTTCACTGTCAATGTTGAGGCCGGCATGTTTCAAGGCCAATCTCTCTCTTTCCAATTGCTTTGCACCTTTACCTTGAAACTGTGTTTCCTTTTTACCCCAGCCAACAGACACATGTGATGATTGTAAGACTTCATTTGGGTTTAGAAATTTTTCAGAGATAGGCTCAAACGTTCTAGATAGCAATAGCAGGTTCTTTTCGGCGGTCAAAACAGCCAACGTTTCTTCATCTGGGGACCAGGCAGCCGACACAATACCTGAGTCAATTGAGCCGACAATCTCCACCACGGTGGAGTCTGGATCTGGCTGTGTGTAATCGTATGTGGCAGTCACAATATCACCCTGTTCAAAGACAAAGATCAGCTTGGTGAGATCTGCAGCGTGCTCAAAGCACAGAATTTTATCACTCTGCTTCACTGGAAAGGAAGCCAGCACAATGACATCTCCCGATTTGAGGAACTGCTGCACCTCCACCAATTGCGACTCCTCCGAGCTCAGAACAATCGTTATGCTATCTGTGATGACATCAAACTGCGAGGTTACCACCTGCAAATCAGGGTACGTTCTCGAAGTTGGTTTCACAAGCCCCTTGTTCAAGATGCTAATATTCTTCATTTCTCGATCTTCCAATATCAGCTACTACCTCTATTCCTTCAGGTGATCCCGCCTTGCCCTCTCAATCTCCTTCTCAAGCTCCTCCCAAGTCCATGATGGTAGTTGAATAAATCCTTTAATTAAAATTTAGCCGAAAATTTTTTTACAATTTTTTTCACCTGTGTTGAGCTCTTTACTAGCAAGAGCAACGATGCTACCACAGAAGACAGGTGGTGACTAGGTGGAGTAAGAGGGCGCTTTGGGATAGCTATAGGTAGCGGGAGAAAGTATATGATGGGAGGTTAGGAGTGAGGAGGGGGGGGGGGTAAAAAGAGAACGGTGGAAGCGGTGCTCAAGCGTGGGTCATGCGGTGGAGTACACACAGGCAGTAATCTTTGAAATGATGGGCCAAGAGAGGTGGGCAGGGAGGTACGTAGATATACAGAGCCCGAGATGCTGGAGAAACACAGACTGTTGCCAGCTGGCCCTGAAGTCCAGAATAACGGGCACATGGGCATTTCGCCAGCACAAAGATTCACAGCCAGGAGGAGCTGCCACGGCGTGGCCGGGGATCATAGGCTGCAGTCCAATACAAGCAGGACAGGAATTGTAATTCCAGATGGCCTCACTCAAACACAAAAAAGGAGTGTGTGGAATCAGGCCAGAGGAACACCACTTCTTCTACAGGTGATTTTCCGTTTGCTGTTGTGATTTTGGAATTGAACCACAGCAGCACATTAGTATGCATTTATATACTGTATTGACATGAGACTATGTACAAAAAAAGAAACAGGCAATGAAGTGAATCACCCTAACGCTAGTCAACCTCGCATTATACTGTGGTTGCGGTTTCTTTGACTTCTTTTTGCTTTTTCAAAAGTATGGGCGTAGGCAATGGAAGCTGCAGACAGAGTCTAAAGAGCTCATTAGTTATCAGAGTTGTAGGTGAATCTGGACTCAACGATCGACCAATCAATAGTGTTCCAAACGTTTTCCAGATACTGATCCTTACCAAACACACCGTAGTCTCTCAAGTAGAAGGACTGGTTAGAGCCGATAGCAAATAGAGGTTCATATGAGTAATCCAAAACCTCATAGATATCTTTAGCTTCTTCCACAGTTGGAATGTCAATGATTTGCTTATCTGATGCCAAACCCTCATCGCCAAACTCCTCTGTGTTCTTTAATTCCAGCTTCTTTTCGTTGTATTTTCTGGCGCTGGAGATTTGACCAGATCTGAACTGATGTGGGGTACCGTTGTTATATGTGTTAACAATAACTAGCGATGAGTATTTAGCCATTTCCTTTGAGAATTCACCGGTGTGTGGTTTCATGAATCTGTGCAGAACCCAAGTGTATCCGTTACCCTTGATGGCCTTAGCAGATGCTAACAATATGGTTTTAAATTCCTCTAATGAGCCGAAGTGTGTATTGACCCATTTCAAAAGGTCACCGGTTGGATGGTTTGCTATTTGTTCGTTAATGTTTGGGCTTTTCAATAGAGATGATGCGGCCGGTCTGGATATTTGGGTGTTCGAGTTGCTTGTCTTCAAAGACGATAGGAAATAATACAAGTTGTAGATCGATGAGGCAGACTGGAACACCAATTCTTCGCTTGAGTTTTTCGCTGTTTTCATCAATAGTTTGTAGTATTGGTCGATAACCTTGTTTGAGGTGCTCAAGGTGAATTCGTCTATCAAAACGTTAGCAGCTCTGTTTCTTAGGCTTCCGCTTAAGGAGCTGGACTGCTTGTTCAGGAATGGGTTGGTTTTAAATCCCAAATTCTTGGACTGGACGACAAAACACGATTCTAGATCGGTCTTGCTTGAAGACTCAGAGATACCGTACTTCAAGTCTTCGGCCTTGTTGGCCACCTGATCAAACCAGACATCGTTTAACACTCTTGCAGATAGCACACCTGGTATACCTGTCGATCTCAGCAATTCAAGTCTTTCTATGCTGGGAGTCTCAATCACTGGCGAAGTCAACTCGTGGCTGCTGCTTTTCAGGTTCAATTCCTCCTCTTGGAGTCTCACTGTTCTGCTCGACCCAATTAATCTCTTGGCGATTGTGGTTCGGGAAGAGCGTGCCAACAACACGCATCTCGTTCTGTAGCTTTGCATCTTGTCGCTTACTGGTGTGTCTATGCCAGAAACCCTGACCCTCTCTGCTGCCTGCGCCCGTCACCCTGTATCACCGTCCCCCATTTCACCACTCTAATTCACGAGTCTCCGTCTGCCTATTTCCCCTGTTGGTTTCGCCAGCCTGAAAATTTTTTGGCAATCTGGGTTTTTGTGGGTCACACGACCCCAGGAGCTGGGAGCTGGGAGAAGCACGAGCTATGAGTGCCAGTGCCATGGGTGGTGGAGAGAGCACCTCTGGGGGCATGCTGAGACTACATATTGGGGTGGCTATATAAATTGGGAGGCACTAAATACATGGGTGTGGGTGAGAGGGAGGAAGGACGGTGAACGGAGAAAGACTGCAGGGGGAGCGGGAGCATCAGGTCTGCGAGGTGGAGGCGTTCTTGGCCCCACCGTAGATAGAGCTATGCCACGGATAGCATCACGGATAGCATCACGGATAGCATGATGTACTGCAGAGAGACCTGCTATTGCCATTGATGATGCTGGTGTGGCCCGAGACTCTGAAACATGCGGATATCTGTGTTTGGCCATGGTTGATGCCAGTTTATCTGCTGAACACAGCTCACAGGTTGTTTCTGGGGCCCGAGAATGCCACTGCGCCTGCACAGTCCAGCTGAGTCCTGCCGAGCCTGTTCATCTAGTCTACAGTTGTACGGTAACAGGCCTCTGCTCTTGCTGCCAGCTGCTTCCACCGCCGGGCTGCGTGACGTCAGCGCTGACGTCAGTAAGACCATTGAGTGTTACCCGGCGTCTGGCCAGCGGGCTGCAATTGGCAATGCCAACAGTACTACTGATCGTATGGCCATGGGCAGTGGGAAGCAGTGGGACGAGGTGAACAGTCAGAAAAGCAAGTCGTTGGGTAGGGAGCGCAGCAGCACAAGTCAGCCAGGCACACTGCACCCACAGGATCGGGGAATCTGATAGTTGAGGTAATAATTATTAATCATCAGACACTCCCGGCTCCCAGAGAGTGTTTGCAAGTATCGAGCCATTTGCGACGGGGTCGACGTCACAGGCTCACTGCTCCAAGGCCCACTGGCCCCTTAATCTACTCTTCATTCACTCTTCACCTACTCCTGAAGCCCTCAACCCTCATGCCCGAGCTTTCTCATTGCTCACTACGTGCTGCTATCGTACCTACCTTGTATTGCCTCCGGGCACCACGTACACCACGCTCACCACGCCTCGTAGACCTGTACCCTGGCCACAGTATCGCCACAGGACTCCAGCCGCCTGCCCTCCCCCTTACAGGCCCCAGGCAATTGCAACCCACCGACGAGAAAATCACGATATCCCCTCCCCCTCTCGCCCGCGCGTGCCGGGCGCCTGGCCTGTCACTTACATAAGCGGTGATAAACCAAGCGGCCCAGTGCGTGGCGGCAGACAGCGAGCGACAGCAAAAAAAGAGGGAAAAAAACACAGAAAAAGGGAAACAAAATTATGGAAACAGCACTTGCACAAGTTGTAGCGTCCGAGGGGAACACACACACGGAGGGCGGAAGCACACTGGAAGCATACGTCTGTATAGTAAAAACACACTTCTGGCATCTTCATATCGCTAGAGATACTCTTGGAACAGAAAAGTGCCCTTTTCTGACCACTACCCCACCTCATCACCGGCTGTACACTATTTGCCCTTTTGGACACCACGCGTACTGCGCCAATCCCACTAAGAGCAAGAGTACATTTCCGAGCAATTGGCTGCTGTCCGCTCACATACACACAAACATACACAGAAGCTAGTTGAACACCCGGTACGGAGTGTCAAGCCCTGACGACTGTTTTTCACTTAGAAAGCGTCCTGCTGTGTGCATTTGCCCTGCTCGAGTTTCCTAAAGCTAAACACAACACACCCTTTATCACACCCGTTTGGTCTTGTAAGCGCCTTCCGACTTTACAGACACACACTTGTATAGACAAGCACGAGCTTCACTAGACAGGCTTTTATTTGCTCAGCACAGGACTTTCATACGGAAGAATTACCGAGTAATTTCCATCCTACACATACATACACATAACTACATATACATACATAATGAGTGAACCACAAGAGGCTGATTTGGAATCCATCATCGACAGATTGTTGGATGTCAGAGGATCAAGACCTGGCAAGCAGGTCCAACTTCAAGAATTTGAAATCAGATACCTTTGTACAAAAGCAAGAGAAATTTTTATTCAACAACCTATACTATTAGAATTAGAAGCTCCAATCAAGATCTGTGGTGATATCCACGGTCAATACTACGACTTGCTAAGATTGTTTGAGTACGGTGCTTTTCCTCCAGAGGCTAACTATCTTTTCCTAGGTGATTACGTTGATAGAGGTAAACAGTCCTTGGAGACCATCTGTTTGTTGTTGGCCTACAAGATCAAATATCCAGAAAACTTTTTTATTTTAAGAGGTAACCATGAGTGTGCCTCTATTAACAGAATTTATGGTTTCTATGATGAATGTAAGAGACGTTATAACATCAAGCTTTGGAAAACTTTTACAGACTGTTTCAACTGTCTACCTATTGCTGCTATTATTGACGAAAAGATTTTCACCATGCACGGTGGTTTGTCACCAGATTTGAACACCATGGAACAGATTAGAAGAGTGATGAGACCAACAGACATTCCAGATGTCGGTTTATTATGTGATTTACTATGGTCCGATCCAGACAAGGACATAACCGGATGGAGTGAAAATGACAGAGGTGTTTCGTTTACTTTTGGTCCAGATGTCGTGTCAAGGTTTTTACAAAAACACGATATGGATTTGATCTGTAGAGCGCACCAGGTGGTTGAGGACGGTTATGAATTCTTCAGTAAGAGACAGTTGGTTACCATTTTCTCCGCTCCAAATTATTGTGGTGAATTTGATAACGCCGGTGCTATGATGAGTGTCGACGAGTCATTGTTGTGCTCTTTCCAAATCTTGAAACCCGCCGAAAAGAAGAAGTATGGATATGGCAGTCAGATTGCACCAAATGCACAGAATGCAAAGAACAAGAAGAAACCAGTCAAATAAATGGACAAACTTACATGAAGTATTTAGAAAATGAATTTGACGACAAGAGGAGAAGAGATTAGAAATGACAAGAAGAGAGAAAGAGAGAAAGAGACGAAAAGAAAAAAGAGACCCTCAAATTCATCTAAGAAAGGGAAATGAAGAAGACCTATAAAGCACAGCAAGCTTAGATCAAGCAAGACAAATTCAATGTTTAAACCGAACATTCACATACTCATAGGTGACTTTGATTTTTTTCTATTGAACTTGTAAGATGACAAGTTTTGAATGTTTTGTTAACGGACAAAGGAGTTATTCATTCTAAAGAATATTATCATTCATATGGCTACAGTTCTACAAATTAATATGACAGTTATTGAATTAGAAAATAAATGAAGAAGAAAACATTCAAGGGATTGAGTTAGAGTTAACGACGATGTAATGCCATTTAGCTCTTGAATACTTTTCTTTATTTTAAATTATTAATTGTTTCACTCAGCATTGCAGTTCATTCTCTTTGGCCTATATCTACCATCCCTTTTCCCTTTGGATTTCTTAACTTGGATCATATTGTTTGGATTCTGTATTGCTAATGGTTTTTTTTTATTTTTCCTTGTTTTCGTTCTTGTCTTTTTTTGGGTTTTCGTTATATTTTCAAGTTTATGAAAGAGTGAAGAACAAAACAATGTGAGAAAGGAGGAGACCAAGGAGATATAGAGATTATAGATAGGATATACAGGAGATGGAATGAACCGCAAAGAGAACAAGGGACTGCCTTTGACTGGTTTCTGTTTTCGTATAGATATATATAGATAGGGTATTGATTTATATGTATGGATGGTGTCTGCTTATTTTGTCTTTGAAATATCCATGGTTGAATCTTTTTAAAAGTGTGCGCCAAGTTGTGCTAGGTTGAGAGAGCTCATTTTCGTTGATTGGCTGGAGCCACGATTTGCTTATCTTTTTTGTCCTCTTTTATGTATCTACTGGTCTCTCTTAGACTTTTTTGTTACCTTTTCTTCTATCTTATCTCATCCGTTTGATGCTTTTTTTCTTTTGATTCTTGTTTTGATTCCTTCTTTCCATTGCACATTATCAGCTCATTGTAGCTACATTTTTCTTTTTATATTCTATATTTTATATTTTATTTTTTATATCTTTTCTCTTTATTATTATCATATTTTCTCTCTTTTCTGCTACTCTGTCCTGCTTTGCTTGTAATATATCTAAGCCCTTATGTGTAGTGTGAGGCTTCAAGTGCTATTGTCAAGCATTATGCTAGTCTGCGGTAGCTGGGTAGCAGGCATATAAGGTGGCTTGGGTGTGTAGTTGATTTTCTTGAATTTATCCAATATACTTTTCAAGGAGTTGCAATTAACATGAGCCATTTGTGTTTGCAACCAGCTTGCATAAATTTTGGTATTCTTTTGATCTGGTAGCTACTGAAGCTGTGGTGACGTCTGGGTAGTTGCTGAAGCTGCGATAATGTCTGGGTAGCCATCAATGTTTTGATATCTAGCAAGAGTTTTTGTGGGGTAGAGAGACCCAGGCACAGAAACCATTCCGCACACTTCATAACTTGCCCAACTCCAAAAGGTTGCGGGTGAAGGAGACATGGCTTGGTTAATATATGCCAAAACTACTAGAATCGTGGTATAAGATTTCTGCATCTTTTGATTTTTCAAGATTAGGGGCCAGTGCGGTTGGCGTACGTGCGTTCTTTCTGCTTATCGTGGGCAGAATTCAAGGCATCAAGCCAGCTTCCCTTTGCTGCTTCACGCCGCTTGAGACACTACAGACAGGTGAATGTATTTACGCCACACGCCAGTACTTGTGGTGTTGTATGCAGCTATGTACACGTCTGCACGTAAATCCGGTTACGCTCCCCATATAGCCATGCGGCCGACTCCCGCTATATATCCATGCCCATACACCTCCACACTTTATGTATATACCTTAGATACGCCTATTGACATATCCCCCTTTCGATATATCTATTATCTTATAACAACATCTACCGATAACCATATACCTCTGTGTGTATACACACCTCAAACGTTCACCAACCGGCATAGGCATCTTAGACACCCCTATCAGTACATACCCGAATGCAATAAGCTTTACCCATGATTGCGTAACAAACACCATACGAGGGTTGCAATCTCATCACGTGACATACACAAGGGTTATAATCCAGCCGTCTCGCCCGTCTTTTGCTGGTGACTGCGTGCCCGCTGTCTCGAGCCTGAAAATTTTTGCACACTGCCAGCAGCACAGAAGCAGCGCGACTGAATTTTCCCGTTTGGCGCGCCGAATGCGGAACGACAGCGACACACCGGCGATCTCCAGAGTGGAGCGGGAGGGCGAGTGAGGGAGAGCAAGAGGGAGAGGGAGACGAAGAGCAAGGGGAGTCTTTTTCTAAGGCTAAAATTATTCATACCTTTTTCTTAAGAGAGTAGGGGAGCTTCTTATGTCTTGAACATCCATAGTCAGTAGTTCTAATAAAACTTACATACATAGAGTCCAAGATGGTATGTTAGAACACAGGACCCAGGATTGGGGACGGAGTCAGAAGACATGGAGCACAGGGACGAGGGCACAGAAAAGCAGCTGAAAACGTGCCAGACAGAACAGAAAGGGAGTTCACAGGCTATAGGATGCCATGCACTGCATAAATTACACAGGATACTCCACTGAGTAGCTGTACCCATATGACATGACACAGCGCAGACCGGAGTCAGGACCGAGCGTTGGATGCCTACGATATATTAAACACATACACATCGACAAATCTACAGACAGCGATATCC
The DNA here is from genome assembly GCA_003706635.2 of Ambrosiozyma maleeae (nom. inval.). NCBI lineage: Eukaryota > Fungi > Ascomycota > Pichiomycetes > Pichiales > Pichiaceae > Ambrosiozyma > Ambrosiozyma maleeae (nom. inval.). The sequence goes on from PPLV02000001.1 coordinate 285,212, forward strand.
ATAAAAGACCCAGTCACAAGAGTAATTAGAAACCATGGCTGTACCGCACACCGTGCTACTGCTGACTGCAAATTCCAATGCACCTATGCTGAGAATAGACACGGAATTTGCACAGATCACATTGCTTGCATACATGGAAAGTGTCAATCAAGAGATACCGTAACATATTAAAACTTGGGATCCATGTTGCATAAAATCCAGGTCACATCCCGTCGTCTAGATGCGTTTAACAAATTTGAGTCCAATGTCTGTTCCATTGGAATCACTTTTACAATAACTGGTCATTTCATCCAATGCATTCTAATTTGAAGTTGAAACAAATACATAGGTTTATATGCACACATTCTCAGTACCTCTTCCTTGCCTTCTATCGCTTTCTGAAACTCCTTTTCCTGGTTGAATATGATCCTTTTTTGGAAAACTAGTTACTAACCAATTTAATATTTTTTTCTTATTATTCTTACAGGTTTTAGTTCAAGATTTATTACATCCAAGTGCTGCCTCTGAGGCCAAGAAGCACAAGTTGAAGACTTTAGTTCAAGCTCCAAGATCATACTTCATGGATGTTAAGTGTCCAGGTTGTTTGAACATCACAACTGTTTTCTCTCACGCTCAAACTGCTGTCACCTGTGACTCTTGTACTACTGTTTTGTGTACTCCATCCGGTGGTAAGGCTAAGTTATCCGAAGGTTGTGCTTTCAGAAGAAAGTAAAGTTATAAATATAAACTTATAATAGATTGGAATGATAACAAGTTAGTATGAAAAACACACTTTAAAAAACTGTTTTTTATTCTTTGCTTATACTTTATATAAAACTTTATCGTATATTCAAAACCAAAAAATAATTCAAAATTCAAGATCCCTCTTTAAAAGTTCATGTATACGGATAGATTAGCTGGAGTGTAGATATATCTGAAGTGAAACGAGCGGAATACGAGTATTATATTAAAGGATCACATAAATGCAACAAAACTAACACCAAAACAGAAAAGCATACTATCAAAAGTCAGCAAACCATATACATTGATATGTCTATGAAGCCTTCTCCTCTAGTCTGTTTAGAAAATAGAATTCACAATGTCTGAACCAATTGTGGCACCAGCACCAAATATAGCAGCGTTTCCCAGCTTTGATCCAAACTTTCTGAATCCACTATGATGGTGCTGCTGCTGCTGCGGTTGTTGGTCTTGAGCAACAGTCATTGGCGTGTATTGCTGTTGCTGCATTGGCTGTTGCTGTTGCATGTAAACGGGAGTGGCATAACCTTGTGGCGGATAGAATTGCTGCTGCTGTTGGGTTGGCATAATTGGTTGCTGTGGCTGTTGTTGGTACGAGCCTGATGCTGCGGAAGACACATTAGAGCTTGAAGTATTAGCTCTAAACTTTTCATTCTCAGGTCCTAGGAGTCTAACGTAATTACTTGGAAAGATTCCAACTTTACCGTCAACACGGCCTCTCCACCAGGAGTCAGACAATCTTTCCAAGATGACAATCTTGTCTCCTTGCTTCAAACCCAAATCTTCTGGTTCTTGTGGTTGATAGTCGTACAGCGCCTCAGCGAGCTCTTCTGTGGTTGCAGGTGTACTGGCACCTGCAGTCTTAGTCTCTGTGGATGGCGCAGAGAGTGTGACAGGAGGCATGCCGTCCGAATATTTAACAGGCAAAGATGCAACGATGGTATCATAAAACGACTGGGTAATCACATGTGACTCTAACAAGAATTCTAACTCCTAGTTCATCAACAGTCCAACAGTGGATATTTGCAAAAGCGCATATTTGTGGGGTTAGTACTCGATGCCCACTATAAATCCGGGGACCCTCGTATACTTACCGTCTTAACGGTGGTCAATGAGCGGTTGATTGAAGCTGACATATTTGTCAAACGGGCTGCGCCTAGTGTTTATTCTAACTAATATACCTATCAGCTGAGTGTACTACGCTGCTGCCCAGAACCTGCCCGCCAACTAGGATTAGTAAAGCAGTCAAGAGGCAAAAGCAGTGGAATCAACCGCCTTATAAAAACCGATTTGAAGCTCAGCCATTTTTGAGTACGTGACGCCTTACATCAGCAGACTCGGCGCTCGCTTTGGCGGGTGGCACGACAGAAGAGTTGCAATGCTGGATGTTTCTTTATTATAGTTTATTATATGGTACAAAGGAACACCAACACCGTGGAGGTGGTGGTGTTTTAATATATTTTTACTTTTTAATGGAGATGGGTGGTGACGTCAAGGGTGGCGGTGTGTCTATAGGGGACCCAAGTAGTCCTGCTTGATGCTTCCGATGGCACTGATACTGTTCACGTCGGATCTGGTACCAATGATCTTTATTCTCACCTTGGAACCCTTCATGATCACCTGATCGTCACTTATATACGCTGGAGGCGTATGGGAGGGAGTATATTTCATATCGTTTGGAATCAAGTGCTTGGAGATGAACACCGACAATGGCCCGACGTCGGCGAAGAAGCCCATGTTGTTAACCGAGGACACCACCGCGTCCACCACCTCGCCTTTGAACGGTTTCCAGACCACTGCTCTGTATTTCACTTCAAACTCAGCGTATCCAGAGTTACCTGACACGATCTTTCCTCTGCCCACATCGATCGACATGGAGTCTAGCACACAAATGATGTATCCAAACTGACCTGTGCAGGTTCCTTCCACGTCCGTCAATAGCTTCTGTCGTAAGTACTGGTTCATCTGCGGCCCAAAGTACGATGGGTGGAGCGTCAAATTTAGCGAGAGATCTTTAATGAAGTACATTGTGGTGTGTACGTGCGCGTGTGTGTGTGTGTGTGTGTGTGTGTGTGTGTGTGTGTGTGTGTGTGTGTGTGTGTGTGCGTGTGGCTAAGGTTAGGGCTATGGCTATGGCTGTGGCTGTTTCTGCGCTTGTGTCAACTAAAAAAGTGCCCGCTTTTCTTCTCCGTCAAACTGCTTATGCGATTTACCGCCTTGTCTGTTCAATTCCTATCTTCTTCGCACCCGTCCTAGTCTGACCTGCCTCCTCCGTCTGGCTCTCTAGCCCTCTGTTAATCATCTACCTGCTTTCACAGCTTCGTCCGCCCGCTGCATTTTTTCCTCAGTGCAACCGAGCATAACTACCATGTACATGCTGGAGGCGCCACCTGCGATTGAATAAGGCCACGGCAGTTATGCCGCTGGTTTTTTTTTCACCAGCATGAGAGTTGATGATTTGAAGTGAATAAGCCAGTGATAAACCTGTAGGTGGGGTGAAGAAGAGGGCGTGGAGCAAGAGAGAGGAAGGCGAACGGAGACGTGAGTAGAGAGACATACACACACGAGATAACACAGATGTCGAACAAAATTGGAAGAGCAGGTTTAGGGTTTTCGCGTGTCTGGCACCACATTGATTTGGCGGAGGAGACCAGAACGTTGGGTAGACTGGCTTCGCAGATAGCTATTGTGCTAATCGGTAAGCACAAGCCTATTCTGCACGAGACCCAAGATATTGGCGACTACGTGGTTGTGTCGAATTGCCAGCATCTGAGAACAACAGGTAGAAAGTTCGACGAGAAGACGTACTGGTCTCACACCTTCAGACCGGGTTCTGGTAGAGCCACTCCTATGAAGACGGTTGTCCAAAACTTGGGCTACTCGGAGATCTTGAAAAGAGCAGTCTCAAGAATGTTGCCTAAGAACAAGCACAGATTCTCAAGATTGAACAGATTGAAATGCTTTGATGGCTCCGATCACCCGTATAAACAAAACCTTATAGCCTGGGCAGACCAGAAACCGTTGGTTGACCAAAGATTGCAGGATTTGGCCAGCAGAAAGCAGATAATGGAGGATTATGAAAAGAAAATGGCTGACAGAAAGTTGTAAATCCATTTTCTTGCCTCCGCTTGTACATATAAACCCACACATCTCTATATATAGATTATATACGCTCTCAAACCACGAATATAACTCTTCATACAACAACCCTGCCCTTTTTGCATCACCCGCCCTTGTTACTTTGTATGTTTATGGTAAAACGATTATTTTTAAACAGGGTAGGTAGATATACAAATATACTTAAAAAAATTGAAGAGCTGATAATAAAAGCATTTTTTCAGTGTTTTTTTGTGTTTTTCAAACTTTTCTAAAGCAGTTGTGCTTTTAAATAGGAATAATGATGGCTATACCACAGCGTTCATTATCGTCTTGTCTTAACGAACAGTAACTCCCGATTTCTGTGTGTACAATCTTGGAGAAATGTTCATACTCATCAACTCTTGGAATAACAACTTGGCTGCATAAGGTATGTGGATTTGGTAAATGTTAGTCTTGTTCTTACATGACTTACATTCAAACTGACTCTTCTTTAAATTGGCAATAACACTCATCAAACCACAGATACCACACACATGCACTCTGAAGGCGTCTGACGAATCCATTAATCTCTCCTTCAAGAAACCAGATGCACCATGGGCAATCATACAATCTCTCTCCATTTCTCCGAATCTCAAACCACCATCTCTGGCTCTACCCTCCATAGGCTGTCTAGTCAAGTTTTGGTATGGACCTCTTGCTCTTGCATGAATCTTATCATCCACCATATGTCTCAATCTTTGATAGTATGTAGGACCAAAGAACACTTGCGCCATCATCTTCTTACCAGTGTGACCATTGTACATGGCTTCAAAACCTCTACTTTGGTAACCATTCTCTCTTAGTAATTTAGAAACAGCGTCCACTGTCAAATCTGTGAACGGAGTCGCATCACCTTCATAACCTCTCAAAGATGCAACCTTAGATAGTAAACATTCAATCAAGTGAGCAACAGTCATACGGGATGGAATGGCATGCGGGTTGATAATCAAATCTGGAACAATACCTTGGGCGGTGAAAGGCATGTCTTCATTTCTATAGGTAATACCAATGGTACCCTTTTGACCGTGTCTTGAAGCAAACTTATCACCAATTTGAGGAATCTTAGTAGTTCTCATTCTAACCTTAACGAATCTCAAACCTTCAGCGTTAGTCGTCAATAAAACTTGATCAACAATACCGTTTTCTGTGGTTCTCAATGGTGTCGAGGCATCTCTCTTAGTATGATATTTGGTTCTTTGACCCAATTCTTCAGTGTCCGGTGGAATAGGAACGGTTTTACCAATGATTATATCATCACCAGAAACTCTCAAACCTGGGGAAATCAAACCATCATCGTCCAATTTTTCGTATGTACCAGCTTTGAAACCTAAAGTACTAGAACGCATTGGTTTTTCGAATTCTTCAACAACAGAAATACCATTTCTTCTCTCCTGATCCATGTAAGATCTGAAGAAAAGAGATCTGAACAAACCTCTATCAATAGATGATTGGTTCATAATCATAGAATCTTCTTGGTTATAACCGGAGTAACAAGCAATAGCAACGACAGCGTTTTGACCAGCAGGTAACTCTCTGAACTTCAAATACTCCATCGCTTGCGTCTTGGCCAATGGTTTTTGTGGATAATACAAGATGTTAGCCATGGTATCCATACGCACATTATAATTTGTCAAGAACACACCCATAGCCTGCTTACCCATCGCAGATTGATAGGTATTTCTTGGAGATTGATTATGATCTGGGAATGGAATAATAGAGGCAGCAACACCCAAAATCATTGAAGGATGCACCTCACAGTGAGTGAATGCATGCGCATTCACAACACTCTTAATTCTCTTAGCTGGATCCAGTTCAATTTGTTTCTTAGTATCTTGTTCACTGGTAGGTATCAAATCTTCAGGGGACATGGCAATCAAAACAGTCTCCTCCTCTTCAGCATCCAAATATTCAATAACACCAATATTGACCAAAGACTCCCAACCAAATATTCTTTGTATTGGTGCCAGTTGTTCGCCATTTTCATCATAATCATCTTCTTGTGGTATCTCCTCAACCTCTCTATCCAAGATTCTTCTACAATGCTCCTTGGTCAATTTCAAACCACCCTTAGTTTCACTGTCTGGGTCATCATCAACAATAAACAATGGTCTGTAAACTCTACCGGCATCAGTGAAGATCTTAAATTCTCTTTCTCTAATATCTCTAATCAAAGAAACCTCTGGCGAAATGGTTCCTGATCTTCTTAATTGTTTCATGGTATCAACCAACATGGCAGGATCTCTGTGAGTACCGACCCAGTTACCATTCAAAAACACTTTAGTTGCGTTTTTATGTTCTTGTGGCTCATACTCAGACAAAGGCTCCAAACCCCACTCTTCTAATAAATAAGTGATAGGCTCAGAAACGGAACCAACGGAGATACATGACATTAGTGACAAGTTCTTAACCAAACCACATGCTTGACCTTCCGGAGTTTCTGCTGGACAAACCAAACCCCAATGAGTGTTGTGCAATTGACGTGGCTTAGCTAATTTACCATCTCTACCAATTGGTGTATTTGTTCTTCTTAAGTGTGATAACGTGGAGGAATAGGTGTATCTGTTTAAAACCTGAGAAACACCAGCCTTAGAGCTCATAGCCTTCTTTTGTTCACCCCAGTTACCGGTAGCCAAAGAATACTTCAAACCTGATGTAATAGTCGTTGATTTCACAGCCGACACAATGTTGAAATCCTCACCTCTTTCAATACACCTTTGCATATATCTGTAAATATCCCTGGATAATTTTCTAAACAAGATTCTAAACAAGTTAGCCAATAATGGACCAGCCAAATCCAATCTCTTTTTACCAAAATGATCTCTATCATCTGGTTCTTTTCTTTCTAAAGCACACAACAATAATCTATTAATGATGTAACCCAAAAAGTAAGCCTTGTTAGTTTCGTAACCACTGTCTTGGGAAATATGAGGCAAAAACTCTCTTTGCAAGATATCTTTCGCAAATTGAATACGTCTTTCTCTTTTAATACCAATAGCGTTACCTCTTCTTCCAATATAATCCAAAGCAACTTCCTGTGATTGAATGACAAAACCTTCTTCAATACAAGGCTTCAACATCTCTAACATCTGCCAATCTGTATCGTCATAGCAAATATGTTGTAAGATATCACCATCTTCGATGACACCTAAAGCTCTAAAGACAATAATAATAGGAACATCAGCCTTAATATAAGGCAAAGTCGTCTTAATGGAACGGCCAACACCACCGGATTTAAAACTGGAGGCTCCACCTCTTGATAATTTAACCTGAATGGAGGAGATCAATCTTGATCCTTTTTCTAAAGCGGATCTGATCTCAGCAATGTGTGATATTGGGGATGGACCTGATTTTTTAAAGACTTGCACAATATTCGCAGCTGATCTTTCTTGTGCAATCAAGACCTTTTCGGAACCGTTGATGATGAAGTAACCACCCATATCGAAAGGACACTCTCTAATTTCATACAATTCATCATCTGATAAACCGTACAAGGTACAAAATTTAGATTTCAACATGATTGGAATTTTACCAATAAAGATTGTTTGTGTCTCTGCACCGGAACGGTGAATTTTTGTTGAGTGTTTCTCGTCCACTATATCATCTTCATCATCGTTGAACGAAGATGCAATAGGTATCAACTCATCGATATCACCGTTTCTGTATCTATTAATATCACCTTCTCTGAACCATTGAACTTGGGAAGTGGAGACATTTTCATCATCGATACTTTCCCTCACCATTTTTTTCATTTCAACATAAAGAGGAGCAGAGTATGTTAAGTTTCTTAGTCTAGCTTCTTGTGGTAGCAATGTACTTGTGGTACCGTCTGCCTCTGTTTGAGATGGTTTGGAGAGAAAGATGTCACCGAATGTGATTTCATATCTTCTGTTGATATCGTCGTCTTCAGCAATGTGTTGAGCTGGCTGATCTAGAATTAACTTTTTGTCTTCTAGGACCAATTCCTGAATAGACGACTCGATGAACTCCTCGAAGGATTCCAACTGCTGAGCCACCAAACCCTTCTGCTCGAAAAACGACGAGATGACGGTCCAACAATCTTCCGTGGTTATTAGGCCGTCATCTTGGATGTCGTACATGCTATCGTCGTAACCCATTGTATGTGTATGTGTCTGTGTGTGTAATATGTTATTAATGTCTGTGAAGAATTAGATACGGCCTGCGGTATGTGTGCAACCTTGTATTTTTGTGTACCGGTCTTTTTGGCTTTTTTATATCCAAGAACTGAAAATTAGAAGAGAAAAACAGGACAAGCAAGAGTCTGCTACCCTGTGGACCGTGGCCTGTGCGGGGAAGACTATCGATGGTGTTGATGGTACTTGTGCGTGCTAAGTACTTCAGTAAGCTATCTGTCAAGACGCAGTTCTCGTGTTGTATTCCTAGAACACGTCTGCTCTCAACTGTGCACTGACTGGGGACGGGGACTCGCTGTGGGGGATGTGGCACGCCGTGCTGACTTCTCTCGTGTAGCTGTGCAAATGGGGTGACCGTGATACGCTGCAGCCGTATCTTCTGCTCCTGCTCTTGCTCTCAACCCGCTCCGCAGCCCCTCCTGCCTGTTTACCACTTGTCTGTTGTGCTTGCCCTTTTGCCTTTCCTCTCTTTCGTTCACCACTTTTTTTCGAAGCTGCTGGCCAACGCGGACGTCAGCGCTGACGTCAGCGCATCACGTGCTGTGTTACCCGGCCCTCACGGACGTGGCCAAAAAAATTTTCGACCGAGCGGCTGGGGAATCAGATAGAGGAGGGAGAGGGAGAGGGAGAGGTGAAGGTGAAGAAGGTGAAGGTAAAAGGGAAGGGGGGAGGAAGAGGCTGGCCAAGAGAGGCACAGAAAGAAGAGGCAGACACAGAAACGAGCCCAGGATAGCAAAAAGACTTGAGCCGGTTGCAGGACAGACACCGTACACTACGCCGGGCAAGATGATGAGCAACATAATAGCGCCTTTTATGCAGCAGGCGAGATGGAGCCAGCAGGTGAGAACTATAGTGCAGGGAAGATTCCGGCCGTTTGCAGCCAAACCGCAGGTGGAGAAAGACAGAACCAAGAGATCGTTGCAGTCCAAGAGAATTGCAGAACTGGTGAAAGAGTCAATCGCCAATGACGAGCCAGCCTTTGCACAGGGATCCAAGAAAATCTACTTTCCATCAGCAACCGTCACCCTGCTAAGACCCAACGCAAAACACACGCCAAATCAAGCCAAATTCATTGTCCCTAAGTCATTCAATAAGTTAGACCTCAGAGACTACCTCTACAACGTGTACGGGCTCAGAGTGTCCCACATCACCTCCGCATTGACCCCTGCAACCTTTGAAAGATCATTACCGGCTCCATACAGAACCAGATACAGAGCTCCCCAAATCAAAAAGATGACAGTTGACCTCTTGGAGCCGTTTGTCTGGCCGGGCGAAACTAACGAGTTCAAAGAAGAGTTGCAGCTGGTTGAGCAATTGAAGACCTTTAGAGACGAGAAACACCAAGCCACAGGCTCCGATAAACTAAAACCTTCAAAGGCTTTTGGCGGTATCATCGAACCTAAGGTGAGAGCTATGAATTTCATTCCAAAGAACTTGAAAAGACAAATGAGAAACACAAAGAGAAGAGACATTTCAAACTTGAAGAAACTGCAAGCTGAGAAATTGATCGCCCAACACGTTCAGTTGTAATGGCCCCATTGCACATCCTTATACTCCATAACCCCTGTATATATTTATATATATCATGCATATAACCCAAGTACCAATAAAATAAACGAAAACTTATGCAATTACACAACTTGTCTACAATAAATCACGAGTAATAATGATAATCATTTAAAAATCAAATATAACCATAACATAAACACAAGTTCCCAAGTTTGATCCACAACCAAATAATAAAAGAAGCACTTGTACTAACAACAAGACAATTAAAGTAAATTTATGATAAACAATCAATTCTGTTTTGAAATAGAACTTGTCCTGCTTTTTGTAGTACCGCTTTTCCAACCAAAATTCCAAGACCCCTTTCTCTGCACCTGCTGAGAATCAGCAGGAATAGGCGGTGATGGCAGTTGAAACTGTTGCTGCTGTACGGAGGCATTAGAAATAATGTCAACGGACGCTAATGAAGTACCCGAGACGACTCTACTCTGGCTCTTGCTTCTTTCATTTTCAAATGGACTGGCACCAGTTGTCGAATTATCAACAACGCTGTTCATAAAAGTCGATTGTTGCATATTAATGGCATCTTCCTTGTTGACAATATCAAATTCGTCAAATAAGGTGGAAGAGACATTACTGGCCATAACAGACGTAGACACAGGAACACCAACGCTGGCGCCAGCAGGAGAGGGAGAAGGAGAGTGAGAAGACATCACCCTTTTTGTAGATGCTTCGCCCGCAGATTTGAAAAACGACAGAGTTATTATTGGACTAACGGGACCCCACAATGCGTTTAGTAGAGTATCTGGAAAGTAACCATGAGCCCTAGCGTTTGAGTTTAAATTTGGAACCGGAGCAGAAGAAGTAAAAAAGGTGGCAGTGGCGGCACTAGTAGCAGCTCCAGTATTCGTAGGATTGGATGCTTTAGCTTGGCTTGTGAATTTAAACCCACTCAATAAACCCAATCCTGTGTAATTCTGCTGCTGCTTTGATTTTTGGCCTGGAATAGTAGAAGACTGCTGTTGCACCGGTTGCTGTAAATTTAGTTGATCCTGACTAGATGATCTCTTTATTGAACCCAAAAAGCTGTACACGATATCGGCCACACCATTACTAGTTTGCCTGATCTCTCTCGAGCTTGCACCTGAACCAGCTGATTGTCCAATAATGATGTAACTTCTTAAATGGTCGCCAATTGGTAAGTAGGCTGTAACCAAATAATTATACACATCCACAATGCAGGCTCCCAATCTATTCAAGACTGATTGCAAGTCTACATCACCAAGATAAGAGTTCAGTCTAGCCATCCGGCTTGATAGGTAAAGCTGATAAAGTAGTTCACACCCGGTAATTTTATCCACCGGGTTACCCACTCTTGGTTCTGCAATTTTTGCTGGGTCAATTATCGGGAACACAAACCATATTTGAAAGTACAAGTTAATCAATGATTTGAGAGGAATGAACGAGTTGCTTGTATATAGCAGTTTGAAGACCGGGGTTGACTGAATCGTCAGAATGATAGATAGCACCAGCCAGTAAACCAACCATTTTCTAGATGACTGCTGCTGCTGCTGTTGCTGTGCAAGATTTATATTTGGCAGAAACTGCGTAGATGGCCGTGTCATGGTTTCAAGCACTTTGTATGTTTCGTTAAGAGGGTATATGTAGATAACCGAGATGCCCAACAGGGAGAATAAAATAGATAGCATTGCTGGAGTGAGAGCAGACAACCGCCCAGATACGAATACTTGTCTCAGGAATCCGGGGAATTAAAAAGCTGTACCAGCCAAGCGATAATGAAATAATAGCAAATAACCACCAGGATTATCCAATTGACATGTACTGTGCTTGCTACACTCTCCAGATTCTATAACGAAACAAGTTGCCTTGTGATAACAAGAGGGCAAAAATGCTCATCTCAGCGATAAGCAGAAAAAGACACTTGCTCATTTTACCAGCAAATTTAGCTTTACCATTTCTTTATCTATTGTCAGTGAATTTAAGATTAAAGGGTGGTCAATAAGCCAGTTGAAGTGTACAATGGAGTCACTTTACTGTTTATTGGGTTTGGGCAGTTGGAGTTTACGGCGGAGTATTAGCGGATCCATTCAGGATTGTCGGAATTGCTGAATCACAAAGTATGGGAATTACAATCCAGGGTATTATTATCTGGGGTATTTATTGTATATGCCACACATATGAGCTACGGCATTTATTATACGTGCTACACATCTGAGCTAGGGATATTTTGTACTTGCAAGAAACCAGGACTGGTTATTTATTGTACTTGCTAGGCATCCGAGCTAGGGATATTTATTGTATATGCTATACACCCGGGTTAGCGGTTTACCTCCACCACCGCTGCTAGAGATCTGCTGAATAGATCAATTGGACTTCCTTTTTATACACTTTCTTTGTTTTTCTATGTTCTGCTGTATATCTTAGTACGTGGACCAATGTTCAAGGTAATTGCAGAGATCGGCTAGGAGGTTCTTGGTCTCTGATGGACTCGACACCCATGCAGTCGTGGCAGCTGTACGACTGGCGTAATCATTAGCACCAATGCTGCTGAACTGGTCTCCTATATGCAAAGTGCTGCATCCGCTCTCAAGTCTTTGGCCAGCCTTGTCTTCAGATATAAACCTCTGCAGCACCTTAACACCCAACGATTTATCGCCAATATCTACCCACACGTCTGCGCCTCCATTGAACGCACACCAAGTGATTCTCTGAGCACATGGCAAGTTCTTGAGCGACCTGTCAATCCTTAAAACCACCTCTTCTAATTGCTCTCTGATTAATTTATCGCCTTCTGTAGCCACCAGCCCAACACCTCTCTCTTTTCTAATGACCATTGCTGGTAGTTCCAACTTGGTTATGTATCTTTGAAGTGTCTCTTGGGCAAAATCAAGCGTCTTCAAAATGTCTTGCTGACTCCAATCTACCATTGACTCCAACAGCCAGTCATCTTCACTGATCTTCACCAAAGATTGTTGCATGTTGGAGTATCTGAAGAGATAGTTAGCTTCGCCTCCCATAATGAACAAGTTTTCTCTCTGAGCGTCAGTCAAAGAATCGTCCACCTTGATGGCCTCTATCAACCCTTTCAGCCGGTGGTAGTATTTCTCTGCTTCCTTATAACCTGCCGCCGTCACGATACCTATATACAAACCCTTTGATAGCAAGTTTATCAGGTAAGGTAGCAATGGAGAGTCTGCGGTCAAATTTTCACCATCATCGTATAAGGTGATGTCACCGTCAAAGGTGATAAGCTGTAGTTTCTCCAATTGTTGCTGTTGCTGCATAGGTGACGTACAGTTTGAGTGGAATCTTGTAGCCAAGGCCAGCAATTGAGCAGTGTTCAAGATCAACCTGATATCGTTAAAGGAAGGAGCCACCAATCTTCTTTTCGAGATGCTTCTTCTCAGGTCTTCAATGTAGAAGGCTTTTTCCAATGGGAGACTCGTGAAAAAGTGGCCCACCGAAGGCACCAACTGCTTGAGTCTCGAGAGTTGGTTCGGGTTATCTGAGTTCTGCCCGTTCTGGATGTGGTCGTCAACCAGGATCTCCAAATCGTGGAAGATCTCGGCGTATCTTCTCCTAGCCTCTGAGTTCGTCATGATCTCGTCCACGTTCGAGATACCGTTAGATTTCACTGCATAGAGCACAAACGGCGTAGCTAGCAACCCCTTGATCCACTCTATGAGCCCGTCTCTTCTGTGCTGCTTAAGCGAGTACTCCACTCTGTATCTCGAGCTCATGGTGTCTTGTGCCCTGTTCCGTGCTCTGTCCCTGATATCCGGCACAGCAAATGTCCCATTCGCCCTGTCCTCTGCCTACCATTACCCAACCTTCTCTAGTATACGCCTTCCCCACTGCCGCCAACAATACGCCTCACGGACTCACCCACCTGGCCTATCGCTTCTCCACACACCCGTGCACCCATTCTACAGGTGACTCATTAACAATGTGACTATTGGTGTGCTAAAAGAGTCGTTAAAAGGGTGAATTTCCAAGGTTCGCTGAATTTTCATGGATTTTTTCAGGTTAATGGAGGAAGGCAGATGGGGAAGGAGACAGAGAGACGTATAGGTGTGCAGGTATAGAGATAGATAGACACCCGAGGCACCGAGGTAGTATACACGGAGTACACCAGAGAGGGTAAAAATAAGGTACAGGTCTGAGAGCCCGATTGGATAATATATAGCACACATCAACAGAATCTTGCAGCATGTCATCTCTACCTCCGATCAACAAGAAAGTGGTGATGATCGACAACTACGACTCGTTCACCTGGAACTTGTACGAGTACCTGTGCCAAGAAGGCGCGGACGTCGAGGTGTACCGTAATGACAAGATCACAGTCCAGGAGATAGAGTTGGAATTGAAGCCGGACATCATTTTGATTTCCCCGGGCCCAGGACACCCAAAGACGGACTCGGGCTGTTCTCGTGAGGTAATTGAGCACTTCAAAGGTAAGATTCCTGTGTTTGGCGTGTGTATGGGCCAGCAGTGCATCTACGAGGTGTTTGGAGGTGATGTTGGCTACGCAGGCGAGATTGTCCACGGTAAGACGTCCACTATTCAGCATGACAACAAAGGAATGTTCAAGAACGTTCCTCAGGGCGTGGCCGTCACCAGATACCATTCGTTAGCCGGTTCTACTCAGACTCTACCTGACTGTCTTGAGGTGACTGCAAAGACCGATAATGGAGTCATCATGGGTGTGAGGCATAAAGAGTACACAGTTGAGGGTGTCCAGTTCCACCCTGAGTCCATTCTAACTGAAGAGGGCCATTTAATGATCAGAAACATCTTGAATGCCGAGGGCGGTTATTGGGCTGACCAGCAGGAGACTGCAGCCGCCGTCGCAGCGGCTGCTGAACCAGCGAAGGATAAGGAAAACATATTGGTGAAGATCTACAATCAAAGAAAGACGGATTATCAACTGATTGAGGCACAGCCAGGTAGATCTTTCCAAGACTTGACGACATACTACGAATCTGGCTTGGCTCCTTCTCTCACCAATTTCTATGACAAATTGCACCACCAGATTGTGGATGACGGCAAATTGGCAATCTTGAGTGAAATCAAGAGAGCTTCTCCTTCCAAGGGTGACATTGATATCAATGCCAACGCGGTGAAACAGGCTCTACAGTACGCCAGCAGTGGAGTCACTGCGATCAGTGTCCTAACCGAACCTAACTGGTTTAAGGGTTCGTTATTGGACCTCGAGTTGGCCCGTAAGGCCTTGGACGCCAAATTCCAAGACGCAAGACCATGTATTCTAAGAAAGGAGTTTATCTTCAGCAAGTATCAGATTCTGGAGGCGAGATTAGCCGGCGCAGATACCGTGCTACTAATTGTCAAAATGCTTGAATTACCTCTGCTGACCGAGTTATACGAGTACAGTTTGAGTCTTGGACTAGAGCCTTTGGTGGAGATCAACAACGCGCAGGAGCTCGACATGGCTCTGACGCTGTTGAAGAAGCCAACCGATAGATTGGTGATTGGCGTCAACAACAGAGACTTGACTAACTTCGAGGTAGACCTATCCACAACCAGTTCCTTGAACGACAAGATCCCACAGCAATTCAGAGACAGAGTCATCCTAGTTGCTTTGAGCGGAATCAGCACCCTCCAGGATGTTAAACACTATAAAGAGAACGGCGTGTTTGGTTTCCTAATTGGAGAAGCTCTCATGCGCAAAGGAGACAAAGCCGGTGAGTTCATTCAGGAGCTACTGCGTGCTTGATCAAACACTTCTTTTTCTCTCTCTCTAGATATTTAATTTATAGCTAAAATATACACATTCCATCAGCTCCCCGACACCGTAACAAAACGTCCCCCGTAAAGCCCCTCCTCCTTCACAATACACGCCTACAAGGCTTAAAACCAGAGAAAAAAACCTGCAAAAAAGACAAAGAAAAGGCTGCGAAAAAGGAAAAAGCAAAGAGCCAACAAGGCCCGAAACACCACATACTGAGATCAAACGTAGATATAGAGGACTGGTTTGGAGACCATATAGCAAGATACTGGGGCTGTGATCATATAGAGGACAGTTTGACGAGATCTTTTTGAGATATACAAAAGTACACACGCAGAGTACTTGCCATTGCACTCGCTTGACAGAGCAAACCCACCAAGACGCCTCGCCTCGTATTTGAGTTTCAAGCGTTGTTTCAACTCTCTTCTTTCGGATCCATACAAGCAGTTTTCTGGAAGGTATATACGGGTATACTGACAGTTCAACCGTATAGCACTGTTTTCATTAGAATTCCCGGGCTTTTTTGACGTTTTTACACCTGGCTAGCGGCAGAATCTATTTATAACAGCAACCGAGATGATATTCCGCTTGCAATATATTTACGTCTTTGCCCTGACATACATCTTGAGCTATGTGCTGGCAGATGTCGAAGTTACATCACCAGAAGAAGGCGACATCTATAAAGTTTCTTCCGGTACTGTTACATTTTCAATCAAGTGGGAAGACGACGGTGACTCACCTGACATTTCTGAAGTGGACTCGTACACCTTCTTACTATGTACCGGTTCAAACGAGGACATTGACGGACTATTGCTTTTGGATACAGTGACTGCTTCTGATTTAGACAGCGACTACAGTTATAGTGCATCCGTGGATGCAGATACCGGTTCTTCAGGTCGTTATTTTGTTCAAATCTATGCAGCATACAGTATCGGTGGGTACACTATCCATTACACCCCAAGATTCAATTTGACTGGTATGACCGGTGACACTGAAGCTAGTGGATCTGGTGATCCGCCTGATGCTGAATTATCTGCAGATACAGGATCAATCGACTCAGCATCTTTCTCGGTGACATATACGCTGCAAACCGGTAAAACCAGATACGCTCCAATGCAAACACAACCAGGAACAACAATCACAGCCACGACCTGGTCAAGAAGATTTGCCACATCCGCAGTTACCTACTATTCTACCTACGGTACTACCCCTGATGTTTACTCCACCATCACGCCTGGTTGGTCATACTCAATGACGTCTGCTGTTAACTACGCCACTCCTGCTCCTTTCCCTAGTGAATTGGGTTGGTACCCAGCCAGTCAGAAGTTGGAGAGTGCGTCCTTGGATAGTTCTTTAAAGAGAATCAAGAAGAGAAGATGGGACGATGAGTAAATTGTCATTGACCATCTCTCCACCATACATGTAACTTGCCAGCTCTTGTTAGCTCTTGTTAGGTGTTTTGTTCATTATATGTATTTTTCTCAGCGTTTCAGTGTTTCTGGTTTGTTTCTCTTTATTTGCTTTTCTAATTCACCTCCCCTATATACTCTATCACTGTGGTGAAATATAAAACACACACAATCTAAAGTTCTTAAATCTACAGATCAAAAGTGGCCGCAGCCACAGGTGTTACCAACTTCCATCTACACGCCACAAGTGGCCGGTTCCAAACGACACAAATCTTATATTAACCTAAATCTACATACTGGTATAAAACAGCTCCGGCACTTTATGGGTCAAGTGGATGAATTTCAAAACCGCTCTCTCGTTTAATCCTTGGCCCATCTCGATAATCTGCATGCTTTTAACGCAGTCGGACCCATCGTCAACAATGCCTATGCACTCGTACCAGTTCCCTATCTGGAAATCGGTTGCACTCTCTGCTCCCATTGGCAACTTCACTTTAATCGGACCATTGGACTGTAGCACAATTTCACTATTCTCTATTGACTTCAGTTGTCCTAGCACTCTAACTGTCTTTCTCTCAAACTGCTGCAACATCGTTGCGTCTATTCTAACCGACTCCATATTTAATCCGACAATTCCTCACCGCTCAGCGTATGTCTCTCAACAGTACTAACTCCTTATACGCAACGTAACTACAACAAACACATGGTTCCACTTGCCTTAATCCAGTGCTTGTCCGCCTAATTCACTGGCTTCCCGCCTGGTTTACGCGTCTCAACTGTGTCGCCACCGTAGCCATAAAACTGCGCCACACCACGCACGCGCCACCGCGTGCGTGTGAAGTTACCCGGCCTGATGGGGCACTGCGAGAAACGACAGGTCCCGTTGGACGAGAGCAGGGAAAAGTTTTGTAGTACAATAAGCCAGATACTATAAGACGGGTCAGAGAGCTATGGGCAAGGGGTATACAGCAAGTCACAGGTAGGCTAAGAGAGACCGACAATATTGTGGATACCAAGCATATATAATGATTTATTTGAAGACGCTACTTAGAGTTATAGATAACTCGGGTGCTGAGTTGGTGGAATGCATTAAAGTGCTAAGAAAGAACCCTAAGAACTTTGCCAAGGTTGGAGACAAGATCGTTGTGGTTGTGCAGGAGGCCAAGCCGCTATCGTCAGCTATCACCGGTATCACAGCATCCAATAGAGTGAAAAGAGGAGACATCTGTCGTGCGGTTGTCGTGAGAACTAAGAGTCCGTTCCACAGAGACGACGGCACAGTGGTGAGATTTGACGACAATGCATGTGTTTTGATCAACCAAAAGGACGAGCCAATCGGTACGAGAGTGTCCAGCGTGGTTGCTAGAGAGTTGAGAAAGAAGAATTTCAATAAGATTGTGTCGTTGGCGCCAAGAGTTGTGTAGAAGCCAAAGTTACGTTTAAAGACCCTTCACCTGTATATAAATAAACAACCATATCTCTGTTAATCATCCCACCGTTAAAATTAAAATACGTGCTAAAAAGATCCTGGCACACGTCCCACAGTTAAATCTGCTAAAAGGACCGTAAGACCATGTTCAGGCTGTTCCGCAGAGCCTGCGATTTCACGCTCATTTCGTCGTTCAGCTTCCCAATAGGCGTCTGTCCATCCTGGACCTCTAAATTAAGCAAAGTTTGAGTGGCGTCTACAAGGTTATTAATACTCAAAGTCAGCGGATCAGTGTTGGCGGGTCCTCCATATCTCTCCAACACCACCTTTTTCTCCGATGCTTGGCCGGCAGGTCTAGCCCGCTCTCCTGGGCCTAAAGACGCCAGCAAACTAGTTATCTCCTCAATACTGGACTGATTGGCCGCCAGAAGTTTATCAATTGAGTTTTTGCACTCCAGTAATGCCAATCTACCGTCGTTGTCTTCACCGTCGTCGCTGTCATCATCTAGAGTGGTGGCCGCACCGCTCAAACTCGCACTTGGGTCCTCTGTTTTGATAATCATACTTAACTCGCTTTTCGTGGTATTCATGTGATCTAGGTCCAGGTTGAAAGAGCCATCGTTAGTGTAGCTCGTGTATGGGTCTGATCGCGTTGGCGAAGCACGGTCCGTGGGTCCGCTGTGTGCGCTGCTTTTCGCCGCATCTTTTCTATTTAGCTTTGGGGGTGACAAAATCTTAGTAATCATACCTGCCACTATCTATAGGATCACCGGCCCATTCCTAACTTGTGTTTGCTTTTCTGCCTGCTTCTCTGCCTGCTTCTCTGCCTGCCACTATTCTGATCAGTCAACTACGCTATTCAAGATAGATAATAATAGCCTGTGGTGCACACATTTATGGTGGTGCACGGGTGTAAATCCCAAGTCCCACAAAATTTTTCTTTCAACTCCTCTGGACGAAACCTTCTATTAACATGAAAGCAGGTGGTAGAGCTGGCCGAGAGAGAAGTAGAAGGCAGGATACTTGGAGCCTTGGAGAGGTGATAGCTACGGCGCTCTAGAAGTATACACACACTACACCGATGTCTGCAGCAGCAAGACCACTGTTTCTCAAAAACTTACCTTCTTCAAGGGTGCTCAAGCAGTATGCTAACATGAACAACATTGCCAACTACAAAGGGTCCTCGTATAAGCTTTCGGCAGTGGGCGTCAGCAGACTGGAACTTGTGTTTAAGAAACACAACTCCTACGGACACATGGGAGCACGCCAGTTCTGGAAATTCAACTTGAGAACGATCAATTTCCACAACCCAGCTCTGAAGATCGACGTTAAGAGAATTGACTGTGAGACTAAAGAGGAGCAGTTGAACTGTCCGTCTGTGTTGAACGTGTACTACGGCGACGGCAGCATCAAGAAGGTGGACTGTAAGAACAAGCACAGCGACGATATCATGGCGGAGCTAGTCCAGTTGACCGGTGCTGAAAAGGTGGCGGAGGCTGAGATCCCAACTTTGAGCATAGAGTCCTACGAACAGAGAATCAATGACAAATGATGGGCAGACTCTGCTATTACGTTATTGGCTGTCGCTGTTCCTCCGTTTGCCTGAGAATCTGGGCTTCAGGCCGGGCCATGCTGGCACTCTCGCATATATAAATCATCACCCTGTACATATACAAAACCAAAAATATAAGTTTCACTGTATTTGAAAGCAGACAGGGCCAGTAGGCCTCCGCATCGACGTAATCCAAGAAATGGGGCTTCGTACCGGTTTTGCAGAAAGTTGGAGCATGTGCTTTACGGACAGACGCTTTGTCCCTCGGTCCTGAACGAAAACAAGAGTCCTTGTTGACCAGTGAACAAAGAGAACGAGTCGTTTAATCATATCATATCAACGTTTACGTGGATTTGCACCCCACCGGCCTCTTGCCACACGACGCCGTTGCAAGTCCGCAGGGCCCCATTGCCGGTCTCCTAGCCCCCTCCTAGCACCTCCCTGCTCCCACACCACACCATGCGGCTTTGCCTCCATCTCGAACTCTCCATCTCAAGCCCTCCATCTGCCTTATGGGACCACACATGCCCATGTCTTCCCGGCCGCTTCACCATTCTTGCTGATTCACAGACACAATTGGAAAATCACTGAAAAAATCAGACGTTAAAAATCTCGTTTAGTTCGTTTAGCGAGTCGCTGAAAAGAACGCTTTTTTCACGATTTAAGTGAATCAAATGCTGGCGGGTTGTTTGGAAGAAGAGAGTGGTAGGAGTGTAGTGTACAGTTCTGTAGGAGGTACTCTATATCAGTGTATAGACACCGAGACAAGGAGGTTATAAAAGCAAGGGGATATTTCTTGCGCCAAGCTGCCTGCCACGCTGAGACTAGCATACATTCGTTTAGCAGAGAAAACCAACCACCGACACAGAGCACTAGCCAAACAGATATATAGACACGATGGGTGCTGTGGAGAGCTTGTTTTCAGAGCTCAAGACAGTGGGCTTGTTGGCCCTTGACTATGTCTCGCAGCTGACAACTACACAAAAGGTGCTGGCGCTGCTGTTCACGCCATTCCTCTACTCGCTGGTGTGGCAGTTGCTGTACTCTCTCAGAAACGACAGAGTCCCTATGGTGCACTACTGGATCCCATGGGTCGGAAGCGCTGTTCCTTACGGTATGCAGCCTTTTGAGTTCTTTGCAAAGTGCCAACAAAAGTACGGTGATACATTCTCCTTCTTGCTTCTAGGTAAGGTGATGACGGTGTACTTGGGCCCAAAGGGTCACGAATTCGTTTTGAACGCTAAATTGTCAGACGTGTCTGCCGAAGAGGCCTACACACACTTAACAACCCCAGTCTTCGGTAAGGGAGTCATTTACGACTGTCCAAACTGGAAACTAATGGACCAAAAGAAGTTTGCAAAGGTTGCATTGACTAGAGAAAAGTTTGTCAGTTACGTTCCATTGATGATCGAAGAAATTACCAAGTACTTCAATTCCGATTCCCAATTCCAAAAAAATGAAAACGACGTTAACGTTTTGAAATCTCAGCCAGAGATGACTATTTTCACTGCCTCCAGATCGTTATTGGGTAAAGAAATGAGAGATAAGTTGAACACCGGTTTCGCAACTTTGTACGGTGACTTAGACAGAGGTTTCACTCCATTGAACTTTGTCTTCCCAAATTTGCCATTACCTTCCTACAAGAAGAGAGATAATGCCCATGAAACTATTGCTACTACATACTTAGATTTGATTCAAAAGAGAAGAGCTACTGGTGATATTCAGAACAAAGATTTGATTGATGCTTTGATGTTGAACTCTACTTACAAAGACGGTTCCAAGATGACTGACAGAGAGATTGCCAACTTGCTGATTGGTGTCTTGATGGGTGGCCAACATACATCAGCTTCAACCTCTTCATGGTTCTTGCTACACTTGGGTGAAAGACCAGACTTGCAAGAGGAATTGTACCAAGAGATTAAGAGAGTTTTGGGAGATAGAGAATTAACATACGATGATTTGCAAAATATGCCATTGGTTAATAACACCATCAGAGAGACATTGAGAATGCACATGCCTTTGCACTCCATTTTCAGAAAAGTCTTGAACCCATTGCCAGTCCCAAATACCAAGTATGTCGTTCCTGCTGGTCACTACGTTATGGTTTCTCCAGGTTTCGCCATGACTAATGAGGCCTATTTCCCAAACAGTGACAAGTTTGAGCCACACAGATGGGACAACTTGACTGGAGCCGGTGCTGGTGGTAGTGCCAACGATGCCACTACCAATGATGACAAGGCCGGAACTGTTGATTACGGTTTTGGTACAATCTCCAAGGGTGTGTCTTCTCCATATTTGCCATTTGGTGGTGGTAGACACAGATGTATTGGTGAGCAATTTGCATATGTCCAATTGGGTACTGTGTTGGTCACTTATATTCTGTTATTTAAGTGGACTTCTAAGGCACCACCAATTGACTTTAACTCTATGATTACTCTTCCTATTGAAGATGAAGCTGTTATTCATTATGAGAAAAGAAATTGAAGAGGCTGAACTGATTAACTTGGGTTTTTCTTCATCATCACTTATTTATTTTTTCTTTTAAGGGGGTTTGTACGTTGTTGCTTTCATATCACCTTATCTTTTTTCAACTGTTTTTTGTTCTATAAGGAAGCTTGTCTTTCTTTTGTTTTGTACTTCCTTTTATATTAGATCCTTACCTATAATTAAGGGGGGTTTCTATTTTGCTTATTTATATTCTCTTTTTTCTTTCATAAAGGAAAAAAATATGCATATATTAATTTATTAAAGTAGATTTGTAAGTTGGTATTTATTTAATGTAATATACAATGCGGAAGTAAAGAGGTGGAGTTGAGCAGTGTGGACGATCTCATCTATCATTGACAACTTGCAACTCTCTCTCAAAGCCAGTTTTTCTAGATTCTGCGTCCTGTTTCAACACTGATTGTATCTTATTTGTGATGTTATCAACCAATTTACTTGCGAGCATGCAGCAGTCCATGATTAGGTTTGCATCTATATTCAAGCCACCGCTCTTTAACAACTGGCACAGTTCCTTGTTTCTGTTTAAGGTCAAGGTCATCGAGCCAAGACTTAGCCTTTCTTCTAGCAAATTTGAATCGAGCAAAATCAATTCATTGTTCAAATCACCCTTGATGTTTTCTTCGGCGTCGTTTGGATTATAAAATTGAAAAGTGATGCAGATTGGAATGTGCAGGACAGATAGTGGTGTTGGGTCTCTCTGTTTGTTGTCGAATATGATCAATTCGTCGCCATTAATTTCTATGTCTGGTTTGCGGTAGTGCAACAACGAGGTAATGACGGCAATACAGGAAACGTCGATGAAGTTTCCGTCAAAGTTGAGAAACTGAAGATCGGCTCTAATTGACCAAACCTTGGAGCCAGATATAATGCACAAGGATTCCAAATCCAATGCGTTTGATCTTCTGATTGATTTTTCAATCAATCTTGAGATCAGAACCTCGTCTTGAAAGTTTGCACCGCTTATGTTTGACCCGTTTGACCCGTCAAAAAATGGCGAGCACATAGGTGATATTTCGGTGGATATCTGGAAGATTCCTTCAAATGGACGTTCCTCGTATGGCTTGACGATTTCCGACGTGACACGGCACGCCACCTTGGTGTTTCCCAACGTCACCTCGCAGTACCCAAACTCCGAATCCTTCGAGATCTGGATCTGCAGATCTCTCATTTGATTCAGTTTACGTCCATCCATTCTTAGCCCATTTTTCAGGGACTCCAAAATAAACGTCTTTTCGTTGTTCGAGATATCGTAATCACGCGCCATGTTAGCAATACTGTCTGCGCTCCGTTCACTTCTTCTTCCGGTTCTCCATCAGCTACGCTCCACCTCAACGTGCACCCTCCTGCCCATTTAGCTAACTAGTTGTCTCTGCATCCTAGGCACCATAGAAATACAGGAAAAATCTTTCGGTTCGAAGTCTGTCATTCTACATACACGTGACATTATTTTACTTATGTCAGCTATCTGCCGATTTATGTTTGCGTGTCGGTATGGTATTTGTGCTTAC
Source organism: Ambrosiozyma maleeae (nom. inval.) (assembly GCA_003706635.2). Classification (NCBI taxonomy): domain Eukaryota; kingdom Fungi; phylum Ascomycota; class Pichiomycetes; order Pichiales; family Pichiaceae; genus Ambrosiozyma; species Ambrosiozyma maleeae (nom. inval.). The sequence continues at coordinate 308,915 of PPLV02000001.1, forward strand.
GTAATGTGTTGAAGTTGTGGGCCTGGCGGTTTTGCTGGTGGCAAAACAGGTAAAGACAAAGAGCTGCCCTTATGAAGAGCACGTTGTGGGTGTACAGGGCCAAGGTGGGGTAAGAGGGCAGCAGGTAACCAGAGCGATATTTTGACCACTAAAGTGAAAGGTTTGGTGATTGATTCTGAAAATTGCACACACAATGTTGACTACGTCCGCCCTTGGAGTCGCCACAGCGAACTCTGTCCTTGCAAGAACCGTCGTGGCGGGAACACTAGCCGCTGGATCCAGAAGACAGTTTTCCAGCAACACGGGACTGTTATCTGGAGACAGCTCGAACAGCTTGAACTTCTTCAACAGATCGAGATTGCCGGCCAACACGGTAGTGAGATTTGTCCCCCAGCAGATGGCATGGATCGTTGAGAGAATGGGTAAATTCAACAGAATCTTAAAACCCGGCCTGGCCATCATGTTACCTTTTGTGGATAAGATCCAGTACGTCCATTCGTTGAAAGAATTGGCTATCGAGGTTCCTTCGCAAAATACAATCACTTTGGATAACGTCACCTTGGAGATGGACGGCGTGTTGTACTACAAAGTGACCGACGCATATAAGGCATCATACGGGGTCGAAGACGCCCAGTACGCCATCATCCAACTAGCACAGACTACAATGAGATCCGAAATTGGTCAGATGTCTCTAGATTTGGTTCTTAGAGAGAGAACCCATTTGAACTTAAATATTACCACATCGATAAACGAGGCTTCAAAAGACTGGGGTATCGAAGTGTTAAGATATGAGATTAGAGACATTAGACCTCCGTTGAACGTTGTCAACTCAATGAACCAAGTGGTTGAAAAGGAGAGACAGAAGAGAGCAAACATTCTAGAATCTGAAGGATTGAAATTATCCGAAATCAACATCTCTGAGGCTCATAAGCAAACTGAGATTTTAAAATCAGAAGCTGAAATGAACAAAAAGATAAATTTGGCTAGAGGTGATGCAGAGGCAGTTTTACTGAAAGCTAATGCAGATGCTGAATCCATTAAATTGGTTGCAAAAGCTATCAATGACACTCCAGGTGGTAAGGATGCAGTTTCCTTAACTATTGCCGAGAAGTATGTTGATGCATTCAGCAAATTGGCAAAGGAGACGAATACAGTTATTTTGCCTTCCAATCTAGATAACTTGCCAAAGATGATTGCAAGTGGTATGAACATTTACAATTCCTTGACCCCTGAAGCTAAAGATGCCATTTCTAATGAAGTTAAAAAGTAGTATTTCCTTTTAAAAATATTGCTCTTTTGTTTCTTTACGCCATTACCTGTAAATATATAGATATGTATCTATTTACCTTCCTATCCATCTATCTGTATAACGACTAATGGACTGCAAAATTTATATCTCCAAATTATATTAGCTTTAATATGAAATTGTTTATGGGGTTTTATAATATACAGCATACCTTACTTTATTGCTTCTTTTTGAAGAACATATCCAAGGCACCTTTGCCTGACTGAACTTTGGCAACTGCTTGTTTTTTTTTACTAGCAGCAGTGGCAGCTGTTGGTTTCTTTCTCTTGATCCCGCTTGAACCGTTTGAACCTGCATTCACTAGTGATGCATTTAAATCGTCTAAATTCTGTTGCGCAATTTTGTTCATTTGTTCCAGTTTCGCCAGCTGAGCTATGTAGCTATCCAAACCTGTAAAATCATACTTCTCGGAGACCAACTGATTCAAGTAAAATTGATCAACGTAAGAACTTAGTAATCCAATAGATGTTCTTGTCTTGTTCATTCTAATTATATCGTCTGTCAAGTGGGGTCCATCAATAGCGGCAGCATTGGATGCTAAAGCCTTGGATATTTTTTCGTTCAAAGACCCTGGGAAATTGTCAACTATGCGTTCAACTTTGTGGTTTAGATACTCTATGATCTTGTCCTTTGAGACTTTATAAAATATCAGATCATCATCATCAGCGTCTGGTGGCCCTTCCACTATCAGATCGCAAATCTTCAATAGACTTTGCTTGAAACAGAACATTTCATCTCCGTTTGAGCTGCCCTGTGATCCTATGCTAGCAAGGAGTTTTAGCAAGGAGTGGTTTTCAGAATCCTGAAACTGTTCCAATAGCGATTCATAATTTAGAACTTTCAAACTGTCTTTCTTAAAACTAGCCACAAAAAAGTCCAGTAGTAAGTAGACAACATTGAATTCGGTAGCAATGTGGATGCAAACGTCATTTCTACCCAGAATTAAACCGGCATCGTCTTGGTTCTTTGGAGTCAGAAGAATGGACTTTAGCGGTTCTCGATCCTGCGGTTTTCTGTAATTATCATCTTTATAGTTCACTAATTTCAGCTCAAGCAGTCTGTTGTCACCTGGAATAATTATAAAGTCTGTCTGCAGTTTGCTTACTGGGTGTTCGTGTCTCGTAGTTTCGAAAACGCGTGGTGTCTTGGACTCGGGTAGCAGTACGAGCTTGATCGTCTCGGGTTTGAACTCTCTGGTTTCCACGTCCTCGACTGTCATTTTGTATTCTGCTAGGGTTTCTGCCAGAGCTTCACTGCTGTCTTACTCCCGGCTACCCTCCCTGTTCGCCTATAGAGCCCAAATCAGGCTTAAAACATGTCAAAGCACTAGGAAACGCCAAAATTGTCAGTATTGTGTAATTGCTGACGTCATTGTCTAGCCCTGTGTTTGCGAAGGTTCAGCATGGAGGCCCGATATCCAGCGGGCATAGATGATTAGAGGCAGTACCAAGGGCACTCTTGGTAAGAGAGGGACAGTAAAGGCTAGCTAGAGAGCTGGGAAGCACTGTGGACGGATAGCTATATGAAAAATGTTCTACGGCCTCTACGGCCTCTACAACTCCTTGGGAGAGCCGGTGTACGCTATAGGTCGGGAAGTGCACCGTCTTCGGAGCTGCTATCAGACTTGAACAGGAAAAACCGCAGTAACCCACTTTACTCTGGAAACAAAGAGTTGTACATCAAGCTTCATTCCGATGAGTATCTCCTGCAGAAGTTTTTGGCTAGCTATGGTGAGGAACTTCAAGATATGGAGATTGTTGCACCTCAGTGGCATCGGCTGTTACGTCAACGGTCAGAGCATGTGTACAGGATCCCTGAGGTTCCAGATAAGTTGGAGGCGGACAGTCTCTCTAATTATATCCAGAGCTTGAGCAGAGTCAGATCAAATGGTGGTTTGCGCACAGAAAAGATCAACAAGCTGCTGACAGATAGTTTTATGAAGATTATTGAAACTGGTCTTTTATTTAGACTCGAGGATTACAATACGATCATTGAGTATTTTGCAAGCCGGTATAACTATAATGCGGTCAAAAACGTGTTATTTAATATGTACGATACCAATGATTCAACTCGCCCATCCCTGAGCCCGAGTATAGAGACTTTCAATATCATCCTGTACAGTTTAATCAACTGCAAGAGTGTCCATAGAAATGCCATTATGAGTTTTTACTTGCAGCAGATTCAGATGTTGAAACTTAAGCCTAATTTAACAACGTGGTATATCATGTTTTCCTTTTTTAAGAGCCATCAGTGTCAAAAAACTATTCTAGATGCTCTTCAGACAGCTGTTGATGAATCTAAAGAGCTTGACCTCATAAAGCCGATTGCAACGGAAGCCTTAATTTTAGAGTGGAAGCAGAATAAGGAGAAAGGGTTGTCTTCATCTCAACTTAATAATCTGCTAGACAATTTTAACAAGCACAGTGTGCAGTTTGATGGTGATACTATGGTGAAACTATGTGGGGTTTTTTTGGAGTATGATAAGCCTGATGTTGCGTTGCGCCTACTGAAGATTGGATATCAAAAGTTTGAACCACGTCAGTATCAATTTGCGTTTGATTTGGCGCTTATCCAATTTGTGGAGTACTTCTGTTTCAAAAGGCACGAGCTGCATAATGCCATAGCTATTATGAATTATTTCTATGACAATTTTGTGCCAGACCACAAGGTGTACAAATGCTATGATGTACTAGCCACTGAGTTGTGCAATTTGGGCAACTCTGCCAACTGGTCAAAGGTTGCCAGGCAATTTTACTTGGACTCTACGCCAAGCGTAGGAGACTCTGTGATGAGACGAGACACGGTTGACCGGCTAAAGAAAACTGCACAGAAGTATGGCTACGTTGATTTTGTGTTGCAACACATTGCCACTTCTGAATCCAGCGAGGTGCTTGGGATGATGCGCCACTTGCGCTGGAGAGGCGATAACCCGATCTGGTCATTAGAGCACACCAGCACGAAGTTCAGGTGCTCCGCAGCATATTTTAACTCTGCTGCAGCCTTCAGTTCACCTCCAGCTGCCTAGCTGTCTAGCTGTCTAGCTGAATCTCTAGTCTCTATAGCGGTCTCTCCGGCTAACCCTCTAGCTGACCTTGTATATACAATCCATGATACAAAATACTCTGCATATATATATCACCCTTATGTCACTTGATCTGTCGTGCCCCGTAGACAAGCAAGGCGCCGGTACCGATCGACGCGCTGATTTACTTGTAGCTTACGGTCGCGCCGATCGGCGCGTCGGCCAAAAACTCCGCTCCTCTGGTGCTTTGAGAGCTCGCTGGGCGAGTAAAGGCACTGTTTTTGATCCAGACTGGCTACAATAACCAGGGCAACAACAATAGAAACACAAACAGAGCAACAGGTGTCGAGGTATAGCACTGAGGATTGAGGTCATAGGCCATTGTAGGAGCCTGCAGAATAAGGGTGGATACTTTTTTGAACGGGATCTACGGAGAATTTACGTTTGACGCTGTGTGTGTGCTGGACTCTTGAACTGTGCAACTATTGGCGTACTCGAACTAACAGTTGTAACCGCTGGAGCCAAGCCTCAGTCACTTGTTGGAAGAGCACACAGACCTCGAGAAGATGGACCAGTCGCAGTTTTTAGGAGGCCCTGAAGGCGCTGCTAATGGCAGTCTGCCGCAGAGATTTCAGCAGCAGCAGGCACCTGCACCAAATGGTGGCGAATTTTCGAACCTTCGATTACAGTATCCACACCAACAATATATGCAAAATTCAAACACAATGAGCAATAAAGGCAATATGGACTTGAATGGAAATGGGAGTGCCCAAAAGGATTATACACTTCCTGGCATAATGCAGTACCTACAGTCACAGTTTACCTTGAATGAGAAAAACAGAATGGTCAATGACCTTGAAAAATCATCGTTGAAACTTAAGATTGTCGAGTTGGAAACCGAACGTAACTCGTTGAAATTTGCTAATGATAAGTTATTGAAAAGAGTTGAAGAGTTGGAGAGGCAACTATCTGAAAAAAGCACCACTGCGAAGGATAGCAGTCGAATTGATTCCTTAGACGAAATTAGCACAGTTGATATATCCAAGCTAATTAAAGCTAGGCAGTTCTTGAAAGATGCAACAGGTGAGATCATGAACTTGCTGAAATCGCCAAACCTAGAAGTTACGGACCCTTTAGGGTTAGGGGTAAAAGAGTACTTTGTACAACCACATCACATCAACACAAGCTCGGCAGTCAATGAGCAATCTAAGGATGATAATTATTCTGCAATTTCAACAAAGAATGGTGACAATGATTATGTTGACGTGAATATATCTTTAGCCCCACCTTTCGAAAGCGCTCATACTTTTAAGAATGCAGAAGAGAGTGATACCGATACAATCATCGAATCAGACAAAGAAGATGAGCTTGATGCTCTTGCATTGGACTCTACGGAAATGAATAGTTCCTTGCAGAGAAACAAGTCACCTCCATTGATTAAGAGATCCGTTAAATTATTGAAGAGAGGCTTCAAGGAAAACGGAGCTCCTACAGTTGACTCTGAAGTCTTTTTTTCTGTTAACACAATTTTTACACCCACCCTTTGCAGATTAAACGATGGTTTATTAATTTCTTACCTATCTGAGCGTGGATTGGTAAAACTTTGGGGTAATATAGAACATGATGAAAGACAATTGAAAGCCACTATTAGCTTACCTAAATCTGTGACTTCACTAGTTGACATACTATTGAATGACGATTTCATTGTTTTGCTAACTTTAGATGGGCAGCTGTTAATCTATTCCATTTTAGAATTAAACGAATTGCCTTTAAAACAGACTGAGATACCGATGATTGAGTATAAGGATTCCGATTCAAGCAGTAAAATCAAAAATATTGATTTGTATGAAGACAAAATATTGATTAACTTGGGAGACTCCATCGAAGTTTTGAAGATTGATGTTGAGTCTAAGCAATTGCTACCGTTTTTTATAATGAATAATGGCAGTGGTAATGGAGGCAGTTGTGGAGCATTCCTGAGTTCCAAGTTTATCAAGAAAGAGAATAAGTTGAAAATATCCATATTAACTTCTCTTTCATTGAAGTTCCAAGATTTAGAGCCAGGCAGGAAAAACGATCAAGATGGTGATAGCCTTGGAGGCATCAATGGTGATGCAAACAATGTCATAACTTTGTCGAATTTCACAGATTTCCTGCTAACTTCTAGGTTATTAATTCTCCAGTTTCAGCATGGTCTTTTCCTGTTGGACTTACAAGATCCTACCTCATTTAAGCAAATTCAATTGCCTGCGAGTATAACTGGGAGTAAGCCTCTTTCTAATTTGAAGCTCAATCTGGGGAGCTCTGCCAGTGACACTTCATTTTTCTTCACCAGTGCAAAGGCAGTTCAAGGGGGCAATAACGTTGTCTCTGTCTACAAATTGATCGAGACTGGTGACATCTTGAATTTGAGAACTTTTGATAAACTCAACTCTGCGTCTGATTGGTGTATATTGGGCAACTCCGGCTCCAAGTTTGTGATAGCCGTTGGAACAAACGTCGGTGTTGTATTTTATGATTTTTAAGGAATTGAGTAATAGACTGGGCGGGGTCCTCTTGTCTTGGATATCTATATTCTGTTTTCTTTTACTGTTGCCTTGTGAATATGATTTCTGGAGACTTTCATATTGGAGAGCCTACTGCTTTTACCAAGTGTATATGTGATATCGGACATATCAGATAATCAAATTATTTATTCTGTGCATGTTTTAGATGCCATGTCAGTTAGGTTGTAGTACAAACGAAAACAACACTACGCAACCCACGGTGCGTTGCAAACAAAAGCAAAGCATCCCGGTACCAAAAAATGGTAGCCTCAAAGGATATCCACATCTTTTGGATGTTGGACAGACCAGTTATGCTCTCTCTGAATTGAAGGTCTATACTTCAAACCTGATCAGTTTATTAAGAACCCTTATCCCAGATACAAGACGTGGCAACCCAAGGGTACAGAGAAGTTTTCTGCCTATTCTTCTTTTGTTTAATGATGATAATAAGAGACTCTATTTTCAAAAACTCATTAGGGTTTTTGTTTATCACATTTTTTGCCATTTCCCTATTGTACATGGATTATCTACTGGAGTCTACGTTATTCACAAATCATTTTGAATTGGATGGCTTCAAGGTAGAAATGCAAACGTATCATTTGTTCAAAAGTTTCTCTTTATTCACCACCAAATCAATAAACTTCAACTACTCAAACCAGGAAAGATTACTTCAGATTATTGAAACAAGTAGAAAGACCGCCAGTGGGGAGTTGGGTAGCAATGATCACCTGCTATTGCCCCCATTACCATATTTGGACTTGATATATACTGGACCGATTTTTATTGAGAATGGATCAATTAGTTTGACATGCGATACAAGGTTGACAGGAGTGGATTGTAGAATCAAAGGTTTGATAAAAGGAGAAAAAAGCTATTTGTCAGATACAATCATTGAAAATACAACGGGCGAATTCATGGGGCTAGATGTTGACTCCATAAAGAGTTTCAAAGATCTTTTTATTCATTTGTTAATGTTTGATTTAAAATTCAAGCAAGGAGATTCGAACAGCGTAAGACTCTTATCCAATTACCTCTACCTTATGGGAGATGGGGGACGCAATCTTGCTGAATTTATGGATTTTTTGGTCACGGGCGATGGTGTACAGCCCTACAAGCACAAAGAAGGCGAAGATTACAAGTATGATGGTGAGTCAATCCACCAGCAGTACCTGGCGGTTTACCAGAATATTGAATACAATGTAATCAGGCTATTTCAGCTTCTAAATCTAAAGATTTTGAATTTTGCGTTACTAGCATTGTCTTTCGTCATTATTTATGTCGTCCAACTTGTGGTGAAGTTAATTTTAAAGCTTTATAAGGTTAAAGTGATTGAGAATAAACACGACAAAAAGGGCTCTACGTGTTGCTCTCCAGAGACGGTACTTTCCGGAGTCACACCTTCAAGCAAAATGAACTTCTCCTATCCAGATAATAATGATTTAGTCATTGGTGGGATATCTAAAAGTGACTTGTTGTTGAGCGGAAGCACTGAGATTAATACTGTTTCATCTAACAATTTTACAACCGCAAATAATCATTTGGTGTTACCCAAAGAGATTGTTCAACAAGATGGCGACTCTGATTGCTTTGAATCGGCATATGAAAGAGGAAACTTCATGATTATAGTGTATATAATACAATTTTTGATTCATTATCTTATCTACTACACAGTTCTGTTTTACATCCATAATTTGATTGATCAACTAATCAACGAGAGGTTGTTGAATTACAGCCATTTTGCACCGTCGATTCAACAAGCGGTTGGATTGACTCAAGATGGCAGAGTACTGAAAAACCTCGGAAATAAAGATGGAATCTTGGACCTGAGCACAGAAAAGGGTGATTTTCATTATGATGCGCTGAAGACTGTCAATGCGGATAAGTACGGCTTTACTGACTTTGCAAATAAAGATGCATCTGAAGAAAGAAGCAATACCAATACAAGCCCATTCATTGGGCACGAAGTTAGTAAAATAGTTAAAAGAAAAGTTTTGGGGGTAGTAGAGTCAGCAAACAAGCCTCAAGCAAACAAGATTGGTGTTGAAAGATTGGGAGAAGCTGTGAGTTTGCTTCCATCTCCCCCAGCTTCGTCATCATCAAAGGCATCCTTATCCTCGGCAGTGGAAAATGGGACGTTGAATTTGCTATTTGAAGCATCAGGAACTGTGATCAATGTGATTGTGTTTAGCTTTTTTCATGTAATGCTCTCGTTATCTATTTACTTGTTTACAATAGGTGACTAGAGGTGTTGCAAAAGCATTTTGATCAGCAGAAACACAAATATCAAAGCATTAGGGTCGGAACAGGTGCCACGATTTTATGCGTATATCACTTTCATCTTCCTGTACTTAGGTCATCCCACCTGGTATTTTCGCTTTGCTAAGTAGTAAAACAAGACAAGTGTTTGCATTCTTGCTTTTATTCCTGCCACCAAAAGGGCATGCTATAAAATACAAATGCGCACGATACATAGCCTGCTCGCTCGTATTTAATGCAATCATCTTCTTTTTGATTAAATACACAGTCTTCGTACCCGTGGTGTCTGACTTTAATATGGTCTGCTATTTGAAGCACAGTTAACTAGAACGGCCAGGCGATCTGCCGTTTTTGCTGTTTTTGCCATGTTTCTCGGCTGTGCAGCGCTTTGTTGGAAGGCATAAAACGCCACGGCGCCGCGGAGTTGCCTTATCCAGTAACCGCAAAACCGCACAGGGTGTTTGCGGATTTTTGTGTGGAGCAGAGAGAGGTGAATCTCCGATATAATCGATAGAAGATTATGTGCTACAGCCAAGGAATTGGTGTTCTGTTTCGGATTTTGGGCTACTTGGGATGCTATAGAAGTAATACTGTGTATTGGCAGCTTGGTGGTGTGTGCGGTGAGCCGTTATTTGGCGTTTTGCGTCAGATACCGGCGCTGATCGTGGGAGCCGGACAGAGCACATAAACAGAAACGGTGAAAAAAGCCACTGGACAATATAGGCAAGATGTGTGACACTTTTTCAATTAACTGCAAGCAGGGAGGCATGCAAAGTTGAATTTCCATGTGCACTGGGATGATGGCTGGGCTGCATTCTTTTACTGCCGGTAATTTCTTTATATGTACTGGCGGTTGTCTCTTTTTTTGCAGCATGCATTTGATACTCTTTTTCGAATTCAGGTCTGGTAAGCGTATTGACTAATTTCAAGTCTCCTTCTTAAGCCAGCTGGAATAACACATCTTCCAAAACATTTGAAAATGAAGTACTTAACTCTGCTATCTTTGGCCGCCCATATCAACGCGCTGGCTGTTCCAAACGCCAACCCAGTCGCCTTTGCGGAGGCATTAGCCTTAGAGCACGGATCGGAGTACGCCCAGACAATGGGTGAGATTGCCATGCTGTATCCAGACGACAGAGAATGGTCAGAGGCAGCTGAGACCATTGCTCCATGTGGTTCGTACGCTTCTGTTGGAAACAGAACCGAATTCCCATTGGACGATGGTTTTGTCGCTTTGGTGGCCAAGTCTCACAGTGCGTGGTCTGTGTCTCTGAAGATCTCGTACAACGAGGACCCAACCACAAACTCTGACTTTGAAGAGTGGGCAAACGGAAATGTCACGAACGAGATCGATATTGGGCACACCTGTTTCTACATGCCGGACATTCCATCTTCGATCAACTCTGGTGATCACGCAACTATCCAGTTAGAGTATATGGCCGTCGAGGACGACAGCAACGTCACCCACTATGCCTGTGCTGATATCGAGTTTGTTGAGGAGTCGGTGTTCAAGGTTTCTGAATACGCCCTGTCATGTTTCAATGCTACTGATAATGACTACTATTCATACTCTGACTATGCCGACGACGCCGACGTTGCCACCACGTCTACGACTGCCACCTCCACTGCTGCTGCCACTTCCACCGCAACCTCCACCACCTCTTCCTCTTCGTCTGCCGGTTCTGCAGACGCCATCAAGGCAGTCGGCACTGTTGGCTTGGGTGCTCTAGTTGCTTTTGTCTGGAACTTGGTCAACTAGCCAGCTAGCCAAGCACAACAACAACACCTCCGTGGCAAACTATCTACGCAGTGCTTCTCGCTCATAAACTCCTCTGTTATATATCTATATATTTCCTTGTATCGCCTTACTACTGATTTTCAAATCTCATCAAAAGAATAAACTCCCCATGCACTAGTCAGCCAGCAATCTCATCCTAACACATCAAAACGTAACCAGCACACTAGCCCACCGTGCAGCATCCGTCCTAGTCGTAGCTCAGCTCTTCGGACATATCCCAAGTGTCTCCAGCATACCAGAAAACAGAAACACCCAAAATCTGCGCCTGCGGCGGTGCACGCACGGCTGATATCAGCACAACAACCACAGTGTCGCACTTACTATCAATTACCTAAGCAATATTTGGTCACGTGTTTTGCTTATGTCACTGCTGATGCGCACGGAAGAAAAATTTTTTGGACCGGAAACTTCGCACTGAGAAGCTTTGAAGGGAAGGAGGGGGTGATGAAAAATTGGAATAAGTGTACAACTAGATTAGAGGTGGAAGAATGAAGCGGGCTGAAGTGGTGGAGTAGCCGTTTTGTAGTGTGGGAAGCCAAGGAAACCAGGTAATATTCTGTCAGGCAAGCAGCATGATGTTTATGAGACTGCCAAAGCTAACCGGGCTGGGGTTTAAACAGTACGCCGGCGGTGTTTCAAAGAGCGTGTTGAACAGTGCCAGCATGAGCGCACGTTCATTCCATGGGTCTGTGTCTAGAAGAACATACGAAGAAGAGAAGGTTATCATTGATGAGCTGTCTGCTAGCTTGACCGACGACGACTTGGCCAGATTGGGAAAGATGAGAAACATTGGTATCTCTGCCCACATCGACTCTGGAAAAACCACCTTCACGGAGAGAGTGTTGTACTATACCGGTAGAATCAAGGCGATCCACGATGTCAGGGGCCGTGATGGTGTGGGTGCCAAGATGGACCATATGGACTTGGAGAGGGAAAAGGGTATTACCATCCAGTCTGCCGCCACTTACTGTTCCTGGGAGAAAAACAATGAGAACTATCATTTCAATTTGATTGATACCCCGGGTCACATTGATTTCACAATCGAAGTCGAAAGAGCCTTGAGAGTTCTAGATGGTGCTGTCCTTGTTGTCTGTGCCGTTGCTGGTGTTCAATCCCAAACAGTCACTGTTGACCGTCAAATGAAGAGATATAACGTTCCAAGAATCACCTTCATCAACAAGATGGATAGAATGGGTGCTAACCCTTGGAGAGCAATTGAGCAAATTAACTCTAAACTAAAGATTTCCGCAGCTGCTATACAGGTTCCAATCGGTTCAGAAAAGGACCTTGCCGGTGTCGTCAACATCATCGATAGACAATCAGTTTACTTCGAAGGTGCCCAGGGTGAAAAATTAAGAGTTGAATCTGAAATTCCTGCTCATCTAGAAGAGTTGGTTGAAGAAAAGAGATCCGTTTTGATTGAAGCATTGGCAGATGTTGACGATGAGATCGCTGAATGTTTTATTGAAGAAGTTGAGCCAACTGTTGAGCAGATTAAGGGCGCAATCAGAAGAGCAACAATTGCTAGAAAATTCACTCCTGTTTTGATGGGTTCCGCTTTGGCTAACAGAGGTATTCAGCCTGTCTTGGATTCTGTTTGTGACTATTTACCTGAACCTTCTGAAATCTTGAATTCTGCTTTGGATATTGGTAACGAAGAAAAACCAGTTAACTTAGTGGCTTCTTCTTCTTTACCAACCGTTGCATTGGCGTTCAAGTTAGAGGAGGGTAAGTACGGTCAGTTGACCTATCTACGTGTCTACCAAGGTAAATTGAAGAAAGGTTCAATGATCACTCACGTTAAGACCGGTAAGAAGGTTAAAGTGTCCAGATTAGTGAGAATGCATTCTAATGATATGGAAGATGCTGAAGAGATTGGTGCAGGTGAGATCTGTGCTACCTTTGGTATTGATTGTGCATCTGGTGACACATTCACCGATGGTACCGTTGAATACTCAATGACCTCTATGTTTGTTCCGGATGCTGTTGTTTCATTGTCTATTACTCCAAAGACCAAGGATGCTGCCAATTTCTCGAAAGCTGTTAACAGATTCCAAAAGGAGGACCCAACTTTCCGTGTCCATTACGATAAAGATTCTAAGGAAACTATTATCAGTGGTATGGGTGAGTTGCATTTGGAGATTTACGTTGAAAGAATGAAGAGAGAATATAACGTTGAATGTACTGTTGGTAGACCAAGAGTGTCTTATAGAGAATCCATCATGGGCTCCTCACCATTTGATTACACTCATAAGAAGCAATCCGGTGGTGCTGGTCAATTTGCCAAGGTGATGGGTAACATGGAGGCCACTTCATTGGCAGACCCTGCCGATGTTGCCTCTGTTCAAGGTGAAGACGTCAAGTTCCGTAACCACTTCCAGACTAAGGTTGTCGGTGGTAAGATCTCTGAGAAGTTCTTATTGGCTTGTCAGAAAGGTTTTGAAGATTGTTGCGAGAAGGGTCCATTGACAGGTTCTAGAGTTTTAGGTGTTCACATGGTTGTTGATGATGGTGCCACTCACGTTGTTGATTCTTCTGAAATGGCTTTCAGAACAGCCACCCAATTCGCATTCAAGCAGGCTTTCATGAAGTCCCAGCCAGTTATCTTGGAGCCAATCATGAACGTTGTGGTGACTGCCCCAATGGAGTTCCAAGGTAATGTCATTGGTTTAGTTAACAAACTACAAGGTATCATCCACGATACCGAAAACAACGCTGAAGATTTCACAATCACTGCCGATTGTTCATTAAACAGCTTGTTCGGTATTGCTTCCTCCTTGAGAGCAGTTACTCAAGGTAAAGGTGAATTCACCATGGAATTCAAAGAATACCAACCAGCTCCTCCTCAATTGCAAAAGCAATTGATCGAGGATTACCAAAAGAAAAACAAAGAATAGACATAGCTAGCTATATATGTGTTTATTACCTTGATCATACTCTGTGCTTAGTTTCTCAGCCTAGCCTGCTTCTTGTTTATAGTCACATTTTTGAGAATTTACATATAAATAAATGTACCAATACTTTTTGACATATTTAGATGCCACTTTATGTCTTTATTAAGATTTATAATATCGTATTGAAAATACATTAGAGATACAGGGAATATATATATTCGTTATTCAAAAACAGATCTTTTTTGGGTCTTGTAACAGAATTGCAGATTCCATAGTTTATTGAAAAACTCTGGTGAAAAAGCGGCGGGTCATTAATTAGGTTATAGATATATAGATATGTATATGTCTGTGTGGTATAACGTTTGTAAAGTATAGTACATTGAGCTGCTAGAGTGATTTTTCTATACTGGGTCTCTTTTAACTCTTTGGGAAGTTGGACATATCAACTTTGCCTGACTCGATCCAACTCTTGTCAACCAGCTTCTCCTTGGCAGCATACAAATGCTTGTACGAAGCCTTGATTGTACCTTCGGAGACACCTGTCTTCTCAGAAATCTTAGGTAAAGTGATCTGTTGTTTGAAAACTGCTGTTGTAAAATAAATCACAGTGGCAGCAATAGTGGTTGGAGATCTTCCTTCCAAGACGCCAACATCTTTCAATTTACGTGCGATATATTGAGCTGCACTGGTGATTTGAGGTGCCAAACCCAAGTGGGAGCAAAATCTACCCACCAAGTCCTCTGGGTTGGTCTGCGTAGTCGAAATGTTATCATTCTGGTAAGTGATGATACCACCTTGCTCAACATTCTTCTTTTGAATGATTTGGTTGATGATCTTGAACACTTTACCAATCTCCTTACGAGGAACGTTGGTCAAGGCCCAAATTTCCTTGAAAGAACGAGGGGCGTTGGCTTTTCTACAACCTAGGAAAATGGCACCTGCCATGATAGATTCTTGGGATTTACCTCTCAAAAGCTTATCATCATGGACCAATTTGTAAACCTCCTTGGCACCGTCCTGGACAACCTTAGGTAGCTGGTAACCGTCACACATCTGCGTGATTCTAGCGTACGCTGCCTGTAAGGTATTATCTTTCTTATCCACAAGGGACTTTCCTTGTGTTCTATTAAGTTCTCTGGCGACCCTACCACCATCGGTGCCGGCAGAGATGACAGTCGATAACTGATCGGAATCCAAGATGGAGTTGGTGGCCTCACCCACACGCGATGGATCATCACCGTTCTGGTCATCGTTGTTGAAAGTTCTCCACTCCGATCTCGTATCAATGATTCTGGCACATAGAACCAACCCACAGAGAGCACACACAATGTCGCCCTCGCTGTGTCTTTCAACCAACTCAGGAGGGTACACCTTACACTCTGGACAAGCCAGGGTAACGTTCAAGTTAAGTCCCCTTGCGTGGGCTGCAGTTCCCGCTGGCGCAGCAATATCCGTTGAAGATGGCATTCTCTAGATCTACTGACAACACAACAGTACCCCTTGTCGACTGGAAAGAGGATACAGAACCAAGTCAACCACTAAGCACAGCTTCTTCCATCTTCTTCAGTAATGGGCACACTTGGAATTTATAATGCTTGTTTTATGCTCATTACTCAGAAAAACGACTCCCCTTTTTTTGCCCGCCAACTTTTTTCTCGCACCTTCTTTTATGGTGGGTGCACGACCTGTTGATATGTTATCTAGTGGGGAGAGCGAGTAGCATACGGGAGCAGAGGGAGCAGAGGGAGCAGGAGGTGGAGAGTACAGGAGAGTACAGGAGAGTACAGGAGAGTACAGGAGAGTACAGGAGAGTACAGAAGAGTACAGGAGAGTACAGGAGAGTACAGGAGAGTACAGGAGAGTACAGGAGAGTACAGGAGAGTACAGGAGAGTACAGGAGAGTACAGGAGAGTACAGGAGAGTACAGGAGAGTACAGAAGAGTACAGGAGAGTACAGGAGAGTACAGAAGAGTACAGGAGAGTACAGGAGAGTACAGGAGAGTACAGGAGAGTACAGGAGAGTACAGAAGAGTACAGAAGAGTACAGGAGAGTACAGGAGAGTACAGGAGAGTACAGGAGAGTACAGGAGAGTACAGGAGAAGTGAGAGCCTGCGGTACCCCCTATCAATTGTCCTCCTTTTTTGAACAAAAGCTCAAATATGCTTAGTTTCTAGTTCCACGCAAAGGTATTTGTCAAAACCTCAAAGTCGATTATAGGAGCTCTAAGTTTACTATCCAATACGCTCCTATTAAATATATGTAAAGAAAAAGTGCAGCGTTTAGGGCCTGTGAAAAGAATGGAGCGGGATACTACAGGGCTTAAAGGTAAAGCAGTAATAACTTGAATTTAAAGGGCAAATCTAGCTGCCAAATGTAAGTGACATACAAGTGACCAACTAGCGGTCACGTGGTGTTAACAAGAAATATAAAAACTAGCAGCATGAGAGAAAGTTGGCGCAATCAGCTTAGCTCCTTTGAAACGTGGCTGGCTCTACTATAATGAGTCCCTAAAACGTCCTCAAGAGTCTCATCTGTATCTTTCAAGTCCTTATCAATAGAAGTAGTCTCTTCAACTTTGTAAAATAACACTGGGAAAACAAACAGCAAAGACACGGCCAGTATACCCCAAGAAGAGCCAAACATCGTGGAGTATGGCTTCTTAGCATTGTCCAATCCCCAAGCAACAGCAGCACCAGCAGACTGAATACCCTTGTAATAACCAGCATAGATTGCTAACTTTCTAGAAGAGTTCGATAGTGCACCCATGATCCAGTAGGCATAACATTGGAAGATGGCATCATAAAATCCGTAGAACATGTACAAGAACATTGGACCAATGTATCTGCTTTCCTTGAAATCAATGGCAACAACAACAGCGTCTCTGGTTTTACCCTTTTGGAAAAGATAACCACATCCCCAAACGATGTGGGTCACTGCAAACACAAACACCCAGCCAACAATACTTCTTGATTTTCTGGAGAATTTATTGAAATCCAAGATAAATCCAATCAAGTAAGAACCAACCATCTGCATCAACCAGAACAACAAGGAGTTCAATGCTCTAGTTCTAATATTAAAGTTGATTGGGTTGAAATCGGACTGTTCATAAGTATAAAACCAGTTGGAAGCGAAGAACATTGGAAATAACAATAGAATCCATGGGTCTTTGATCATTGTGTTGAACAAGTTCCACATCTCGGTCTTGAAAGTTGGATGCTTTTGATGGATAATTCTTGAACCGTCAACTCTTCTGACTTTATCGATAGGCAGCAGTAGGAAAGCTAACAGGAAACCAACTATCGTTAACACCAAGAATGCGATATAAGTACCATTACCGACAGACGTACCATTAACGTTGTGTAGATTTTGACCCAATGGAATCAAAGAACCAATGACACCACCCATGTTAAAGATGGACCAAAAGATAAAGACATACTGACCTTTTTTGCCTTCTGTAGCGTACGACATGTAAAGAGAACCTGCAGCACCCCACAGGACGCCGGCCGTGATACCCAAGAATGCACCAGCAAAGATAATGAATCCTTCGTTAGGAGTGTTAATGTAACACAAGAAAGCAGCAATATACACGGAATAACCACAACCACCAAACATAAGAGAGTATCTAGCACCAAACAAGTTGATGATTGTACCAGAGAAGAAACCCACAGTAGCAAAGGTTGAGTTAAGCGCAATGTTGGCCTTGTTTGCCAAGCTTGCATCGGATAAACCTCCACCACCTAGACCCGATAGCGCATTGAACATACCGGGACACATGAAACAGACAAAACTGACCATAACCACCTGCACCAAACCAGAAGAGTATGGCTCCAAGTTGAAGAGCCTCTTGTTGTACCATTTCGATGGATCAACAGAGGTTTGGTCTGCGAATGATGCGTTTTCAGCTGTATCAGACACTTCAGAGATCATCTCCTCGCCCACTGCCGGGGACGTTTTCTCGTTACTCATTTTGCGAACGGATTTATGAGCTAGGTAATGAGAGAGATAGTAATTGAATGAACAAAAAGAAAAAGAGAGACAACCACGCTAGCCAGCTAACGGATCATGAAGTCAACGTCAGAAAAGGGAGGAGATCCCTGTCTATATAAGCCAATGCAAAAGATGTCGCTAACAATCAGACCTCCCAGATTCGGCACTTGTGCCCACCGATCAATACTATTAAGCTATAGCGCTCCACACTCACTAGATTAGACGGTTATCTATCTCTCTTGCCTTGACACTCCACACCGCAAGAGCCCGCAAAAATATTATGTAGCATTTCATTTTCTCCTCCAGGGAGCCTGTTCCGCGATTTATCTCCTCCCGGTGAAAGGGCCGTTCCCGAACGGGCATTCCTGATGGTCTTTAGCGCCCGCCAATGTAGCAAATGGGCTATTTTAAAGCCACACGGGGCCGGAGGCAAGGCTACGTTACAGTTTCAGAACTGCTATGTAGTATGCTTGCACGACGGAAATGTCTTTTTGCCGCTACATGATTAGCCAGGCGGTTGTGGGTTATCGGAGATCTTCGTACGCACCAGCAAAGATATCGAATCGTGCCAATCTCATAACTGGGGAAGATCAGGTTATCGTATCTGAGTAGGCACGAGCCGCCTGCCTGGCAGGTTGAATCAAATAGCTTTTCACCTTGCCCTTTCTCAAACACACAATAGCGAAAATAATATCCGGAACAAACCTTGAAGGCATGCGGATTAACTGGATTATCTGCATTGTGGCAGGAGATAGCTGGCAAAGCAGTGTATCTGGGTTGTTTGCTGTGGTTCGGGCGAGCTTTTATCTTGGCATCTAGCTCTGTGATTGCATATGACACGCCGGTCTGTGAGGGCAACCGTGTTGGGGCCGGTGTGTGATCTACCATTAGACACCAGGAACAATACAATACTCTGTCCAAAAAAGGTAAATTCTCAATATATTTCAAACGATAAGCGACTCACACGGATGCTTGTGCGCATCGCACAAATCTGCTTATTTGATTTACATATCTACTTAATAACTCATCACAAATTGACTCATTGGGCGGGCTATCCATCTAACGAATACCCCAGATCCATTCCTTTCATAGAGTCGGAAATCTTCTTAAGTCTGCTTGACATTTGCGCCATACTATCGTTAACAGGCGCCAGTTCGTCCAGCCACTGACTGACTCCGTGCTGTAAAACGAGTCTTGCCCTATTTGCACCCTTGATGCAATTGCCGTATGAACCGTGCAATGTGATTCTTTGTTTCTCGGTTGAGTAACTTGCTCTGTGTAAAATATTAGAGTTGTAGAAGACGCAGTCGCCAGGATGTAACTCGACTCTGATCTCTCCATCAAGAGGCTCGTATTGCAAACACTCTCTTTCTTGCTGGGTTCTGACTCGATTGTGGGATCTCGGAACAACAATGAGACTTGTATCATGGCAAAGTGCCAAGTTGAATTGGGTGCCAGAAAAAAGGTTCTTATTTAATAACTGCTTTTCCTCCTCTTCACCGGCAGTGTTTTTGATATCATCACGGTGCCAGCACAACTCAAAATCTTTTATGCTAGGGTTTATCAACATGTTCAGCAACTCCATATTGATCATATCTTGGTCGATCTGCAGGATATCCTGAACTATACTTAACAGTCTGTCATCACTATAGAATTTTTGAAACTCGGCATCGATCTCTCCTCCAAGCTTAGGATGCATCAGATGGGTAATACCCCATATGTCAGGTTTATCCAAACCAGTTTTGTCCCATGGTGGAAATTGCTTACCGTTCAGTCTGATGTATTCCCAGCCACCAGATCTTGCTAGATCGATCAGCCTTTCTGCTAGCTCTTTATAATGTTCAATCTCAGATGCTTTCAACACATTCTTAATTACCACAAACCCATTGGACTCGATCTCATCGTGGTAAGACGTTGCGATAGGCATGATGATCTATCCTGGCTCAATCCAATCTTGAGTCTTGTTTTGCTCTTCAGGATTCTCTTTTACCAACCTCGCGTCAATGATTCACCCATAAGCGTGTGTACATATATATATGAACACGGTTACTTTTTTAGTCTATCTGTTTACGATAAGAACTCGATATCGACTAACCAGTAATTTTAAATTCCGTCCTCCTACGTGTTCTGTCCCTCTGTGGCCTTTGTATGTAACGTTACAGAGCAAAACGTCGTGCGGCTTTCTCTAAACAAGCAAATGCCTTATTTTTCTAAATTGGGTGTAGGTAGATGCGCTCATATTTTATTGTTTATTACCGGGTAAACCTTTCAGCTAGTGTGACAGCATCGATATCATCTCTTTTGATTCTATATATACATACATGATATAGCCCAATTGATCAAAATAGAGGCATCTCGGCTGGAGAGGCGGGAACACCATCGCACTATAGTATTTTTTGCTGCTGAAACGTTGTTTTTAGTATTCAGCAATCTGCCTATTATTCAAACGTCGCAATACCATCCAATTCTGAGTGTAGAGGCTGCAACATTAACTGGCTGTTGCAGCTTTGAAATTGCAATTGTGTAACTGGCTGGTAATTCCTGGTAACAGTGATCCGATCCCCAGAGCTGCAAATACTGGCGATAATAGATATAGATCGGAGCTATTCAAATGCACGGTAAGCAGGCATGGTATTTGCAAGATAAGTAGATAGCCCTATAAGTGGGTCTGTTTAGCATTGAGCATAGTTTAGTTTTCTAGCGTTTAAAAATACAACGTTTCTTTGGCTTCCCCTTGTTTGCCCACTAATGAAACGGTCGCTAAACGGAGAGGCAGGATCCTTACTAGCAAACACTTTTGTAAAAGCTTGCCATTAACTATTTAAAAATTATAATAGCTTAGTCTAACTAGATTAATATGATTTGAGTATAGGGGATACACAAGAGACACTCTTATCCCAGAGACTAAAGGCAATGCTCCCAAGAGTAGCACAGAATTGATTATCTGGTGCATGGGTGTTTCACCAGGGGATTGAGCATTGGCATCAACATTGGCTTCAGCAGCATCACCAAGACTTCGAGCTGCTCTATTGAAGTCAAAACACAACTGACTTTTCAATTTATCAGAGAGCATGTTGTCAGACTTGAATTGCTTTTGAAGACTAAAAGTGGGTGTATTTGGGTTTTGTCTTAACTTTTTACACTGTTTTCAAGGTGTTCTGGAGAAGTAGAACCAAAGAACGATAGATGAAATTCAAATACAGATCAGGGAACAAACTAATACAATAGGTATGTAAAACATTTATGATGATCCCTTTTCAAAAAAATATACAACAAAAAAAGAAGATAAAGAAACAGGCATTGAAATAGACACAACAAACTAAAGTAGAATAAAACAAGATATTGGTTGTGCGGAAAAAGGGAAAGATAAAACAATAATATTAAAGAAAAGAATATCTAAACTAGCGCCAAGTCAGTCTGACTCAAACTTAACATCCGCAGGAACTATAGCTATCACCATCGACATGGATGTTGACAGCATCGGTATAGTCATCATTAAACTCCAAACTTTCCTCCTGTTGTAGTGCATTCCTAGCAACAATGTCAAACGCTTGTTCAACATTAACCGCCTCCTTCGCACTTGTCTCAAAGTATGGCAAGTTACCGAGAGAAGCACACAGGGTTTGTGCTTTCTTTGAGCTTATCAATCTTTTGCTTTCTTCGACATCTATTTTGTTACCTATAACGACAAACGGGAAATTATCAGGATCTTTAATATTTGCCTGAATCAAAAATTCGTCTCTCCAGCTCTGCAAGTTTTCAAATGATTTGGTGTTTGTAACATCGTAGACTAAGACGCAGCAATCTGATCCTCTGTAGAAGGCAACACCTAAACTTTGAAATCTTTCCTGTCCAGCGGTGTCCCATATTTGCATGGTGACTTGTTTATCATCTATGTTCATATCCTTTGGTAAGAAATCAGCACCAATTGTAGCTTTATATTGTTGGGAAAATTTACCATTGATAAACTGTTGCATTAATGATGTCTTTCCAACACCGGAATCACCCAAGATAATCACTTTCAATATTGTTTTTCTGCGATTGCTCGACATTGCAGTTATTTCTTTGTATGTTTGCGGGCTTTTCTGCTTGTTGATGAGGTCAACGGGGATTATACGCTGTACTTCTGTTGGCCTAAACAATAATGGGTTCAGAAAATTCACACTCGAATTATTTCACTAAGAGTACCTTCTCTTCTGGTGTGAAACAAAAATTCTCAACCAGCACAATGTCCAATATGATATATAATTGCACCCTGCTGTCTTCTAACCCCTTGCCTTGTTGTGTTGTTGGTCCTGCCTTCTCTATCAGGGCGTTTGATATCAAGAAATGTGTGTGCGTTTTTTGATGGGCCTTTTTTGTGTTGCGCTCTTGCTAAAATAGGCAGCAGCAACGACGCGACGATCGGCGCGCCGCTAATGCTTCAATCTCGGGATTGCTATGGTGAGCAAATAACCACAGAAGGAGCCGTAAGCCTTAAAGCTATTTAGTGCCATTTGGGGCCATTTGGGGCCATTTGGGGTAATGCATGGCGTCAAACAATTATGGCCATTACACTGGCTTAAACTATTTTCAGGTACCCGGCTCGTCAAATAAACCCAAAACAAGCGATTCTCAGTGATTCTCAAAAAGAGAATAGATGATTAATCTTTCCACTAAGACGTCCAGAAAACCCTGTCTGTAGATTTCTGCGGGATACTTTAAAGACTTTTGGCAATTATAAACAAGAGAGGTTCTCGCTTTCTGTATTTTGTTTCCTATTAACTGTAATTGATTAATTTGCTCAACTGGTTTCCACTCTAAAAAAATATGCTCCCTTTTATGCAAGTTTATAGAGCTTATTTCCCCGGAACCCTGACTCTGATGTACTTCAAACCCCCTGTTATTAAGTATAAATACAGGACAACATATGCCATAACCTATCTGGGGATCCAAATCAGTCTCTTCTCTTTTGTCTTGAATTCGTAAAGACAAAGCATCCCATCTCTAACGTCGATATCATTGCTAACCAATTTACTGAAAATGGATATGAGTAGTTCAAGTTCGTCCTCAAGCTCAGACGCTTGTAAAATCTCAATGCTATGGAACTGGTATACCATTGATTCTTGTTTCATTTCAAGAACTTGGCATAACAGAACAAGAGGCCAGTTCGCAGGTACCTGTATCGGTGTGTTTTTGATGGTGGTCGGTGCTGAATGGCTACATCGTTTAAACGTTGAGTACGATGCTGCTATCGCAAAAAGAAGAAAAGCACAACTGCTGCATGAGATTCAAAAACAGTCTTCGGATGAGCATAGCACGGGTGCTATTGCTGTACCAGATTCAGAAAAATGTGATGAATCAGAAAGCTCAACATTTGGCTTCATCAAAGTTACTGATGCTCAAACAAAGATTTACGTTAATGAAAGTTATTTAGCATCATTTTTTAAACCAATTATGGAAACCTTGTCCCATTCTTGGTATTGGAACTTTTTAAATAATAAGAAAACCGGACAAGTCTATCCAAACGCACTAGATCATATCTTCAGAACTTTCTTGTACACCATCCAATGGGTTTTGAGTTATTTGATCATGCTTTTGTTTATGTACTATAACGGATACCTTATTATCTCTTGTTTGTTAGGTGCTTTCTTTGGTCATTTGTTCTTTTCATATAAGCCTTTGTGTTTATGTTCAAATGACGATACTATTACTCATGATGACGCTAGGAAGTGTTGTCTATGAAATAAGTTCTCAAAGAATATTCTTCTATTTTTATTGCCCATAAAGAAAAATTCTATTTTAACTCTATGAATATTAAAACGCTTAAATATTTATTTGAAATTAGTTGCCAAATATGTAAGCTTTTATTTTGCTGTAGAAATACAATCAAAAAATTTGGGAACATATATACAGTTCCAAATATTTCTTGTCACAAATATCCAGTCGCAACTTATAGTATCAATATGACAAAGTACCTAATGACTTTCCAATAGATTTGTCAAACTGGCAATCCTCTCAACAGAAGCCCTTATGGCCAAGTTGGTAAGGCATCACACTAGTAATGTGGAGATCCTCAGTTCAAATCTGAGTGAGGGCATTAATTTTTTAATAATTGGCTCTGACCAAGAATTTTTTTAAGATCACATGAAACTTGCTAACTTACGTTAAAATTAAGATATTTGAATAGTCTTACCGAAATGAACGTTTCGTACAATCTATGCTAAAACCAATTTCAGAGTGAAAATTATAAAATTTTATTAATTATGTACATGAGCAATCAAAAAATTATTTCCATAATTTTTGCTGAAAGATTACTTCCCGTATTCCAGCCATAAAATAAAAAGCAAACTATAAAACAAATAAAAATATTACTTTATTTCTTTTCATCAGTTTGAATTTTTATGTTCACCATCACCCTCATTAACGGTGTGCCAACTTTCATTTGAAGTAATTTCAATCCTGTGCAAGTTTTCACCAGATTCTAACTTTGGAACTGTTAAGTGCAAAACACCGTCTTCGAACTTTGCCTTGATGTTTTCTCCATCAATAGTTGCTGGTAGTTTTAGCTTTCTTTCAAATTGTCCAACAGATCTCTCTGAATAAACTAATTTATTTCCATCTGTGCTCTTGGTTGATGCGGTTTTCTCCGGGATCTCACCTTTGATTATCAACTCGTTTGTCTCTTTATTAAAATCAATGGTAATGTTGTCCTTTGGAGCTCCAGGAACAGACACTGTCAAATCATAGGATTTGTCGTTTTCATGGATGTCAACTGGCGGAGTGATCTTTGGGACAGAACTCAATGCAGTTGAGAAAAATGGGTCATCATTAAAGAACGAGCTGAATGGGCTAACTTGAGTGGCCCGGGCTCTTGTTGGCTTTGCCACTTGCTTTTCATCTGTCGTTGCAGAGGCCTCTGCGGCCTCTTTAGTTTCAGCCGAGTCAATTTTCTTTGACTCGGTCTTTTGCTTTTGCTGCTCCAGCTGAGGAGCGCTTCTGAAGTATCTGCTGAATAGCGGATCGCTATTGAACAAGCTGTTCATTTGCCCAACTTCATTATTGATCGACTCGAAAAAGCTGTAGAATGGGTCTCTCTGGTATCCGTAGTATCTTGACATAATGTTGTTGCTAGTTTGTATATTGATATCTGTGTGCTAATGATTTATTAGTAATTTATTGTTTATTAATTATTGCTATCTACAAGTTGTCAACAGGCAGAACACTCAGTAATCAAAACCCATCCAGAGACGATCCACCGTCTCCTTTTATACTAATTTCACAATCACACCGACACAGTAATCAGCTAACCTCAGAATTTACCAGAATCTCCAAGAAATATCTCATAACTCAATAACGCCACCATATGGTGATCAGCTCATACCTAATAGGAATATGAATGATAAGCAACATGTGATGGGCCAGCGACCCCACCCATACCCTCTGTTCACACGCTATTTGGTAGCCAGCCAGCTGCTCTGGCGGATCGCTCTTTTTCCAGCCGCGCACCTTCAGGATTCTTCGAGAAAAAGAACAAACAGAAAAACACGATTTCATAATCAAACACGGAAAAAGTCACATTACATAATCAGTTGATTTGCAACACACAAAGAAAAAATTGGGTAAGCACAGACCGGAAACAGAAGTTGAATGATTACATGAGCAATAGATTAAGGAGACAAAGTTACATAAGCAGACATTCAAGGACAGGAAGCCCGGTGAGCACGGGTTGCAGCAATAGATGGAGACATGGGACACTTGATGAAAGAGGGACTAATGGCGGCAAAGACAGGTAGTAGAGGCAATTCAGGGAGTGTAACTCAATTGTGGTTGAGTGGGCAGCTGCGATGGGCTGTACCTGGAACAGAATCAGTTGATGTCGAGGAAACGCAAAAAGTAAACAAAGACATATTTGCTGGCATCACGTTATCGGGCTCCTGGCGTAGGCTATTGTTCAACCATGCGTTTCTATTGCTCTATACATTTCTGAATACACATAACATAGCTTAATTACTTAGGATTAAAAGCTTGTGATGCCGAAAAGAAACTTAATTTAACATAAGTAAAAAGTCCGTAGTGGAAATAGAAAAAAATCAAATAAACCTAAACCGAAGCACCACAAAAGGCTAAATGACCAGGCTAATTTAGAATACTCTCAATGCTAGCTCTTCCTTTCTCCATAATAATGTTTCCGGAGACCGCTGAGCTGCCATTAGCTGCACTGGAAAAATCTACGGGACTCCCGGCACCTTTTAGCATAACTAAAGCCTTAGAGGCGGCGGCAGCAAGAGACGCTTCTTTTTTAATACTTGATGAAGGAGTAATATTATTAACAGCTGAATAACGTGCCATTTCCTGGTTGGTATTAAATGTGACTTGGGGAACAAATCCGCTTTGATTCTGGGGATCTTGAACTTGCACATGATTATTAGACAAAGAAGGAGTTGAAGTTGGAGGCGAAGATGAAGTTGAAGCAGGTTGGTTTAGTGCACTTGATGTCATGCTTCTGTCAGTGATAGCAGGAAGAGGAAGTTTAAACATGCCTACATCAGTCGAGCTTTCAGCATTTTCAGAAATACTGTTTCTGATTTTATTAACATAGTGGCGTGGATCGTGTAAAGCTTGATTCAGGTCTCCAGATGCACAGGATGGTATGTGGGACTGAGCATGCATTGGTGTCCACCAGAACGAAGGAGTATCAATGGAGAGAGATTCTCTGCTGACAGGGGACGTGGAAGAGTTAGAGGAGGAGGATGAGGAGTCCATGTTTTGAGCGCTTGTAAATGAACTTGAAGGGAGAACGGATATTGACTGTGATCTAATTGCGGATACAGGGTTCATAGTGGCAGAACTTTCCGTTGATGTTACTGTCAGATTTGCTGTTGATGCTTGAGTTAGACTTGGGGTTAGCAAATTTTGATTAATTTCTTCTTGCTCACTGTCATCATTGCCATCATCATTATCATCGATTTGGTCACTGTCGCTATCATCTCCTTCTGTTGAGTTCATGATGGAGATTATTTCTTTTGATAATGGATCCAAATCTTTCTCTGACACGTTACCATCATTCTTCCAAACTTTTAAGAACATTTTATCAAAATCAAAGTCTTGATCAATGTTTCTATATTGTTGTAAATCCAAGTCATACTCCACAAATTTTAAATTATCATTTTTTAGTAGCCATTCTTTGAAGAGAGGTCTAGTCAGTTTGGGATTCAACATTTGCATTTTTACTAACTTAATAACCAAATGCAGATATTTTATGTATTCGACCGTAGATTGAAGTATGGTTAACTTGTGCATCATATTTGAGTTTTCAAAATTATTCTCGTTGAATCCATTCAATATGTTTAGTCTACAAGCAGGTACTATGAATTTCAATGCTTCAAATTCTCTATTCATCTTGATTCTTCTTCTTTTCTCAATGATGGAATGTTGGGTTTTTAATTCTTTCTTTTTTCTCTCCAATTCCTCTTTGTTAATTATGGATGATGATCTCCGTCTCTTTTTGTCTACAGATGAACTTAGTGAATTCATCATTGAATCGGAGGAGGGTAAAGGGGGGTCGCTATAATAAGTCATTGGTGATATGGATGGAGAATGTTGGATCAATTCATTATTATAGTCTTCATTGGGTATGAACGACGAGGTTATGTAATTAGAGTTTGAGCTTGTTATTAATGGTGAAGAGTTGTTTGAATTTGAATTTGGGTTCAGGGACATCATCATGTTGATTGCTGAGCCAGGATTAGCTGTATGACTTGCAGCGGGATTTGAAGTTGACGAAACAGTACCACCAAACTTTTGCATTTGAATAAATGTTGGTTTAAAGATAGGAGGAGGTGGCAGTCGAGAGTTGAGGACTCCTGTAGATGATTTCTGGTTGTTTGACATGATGGATATAGAAGAATTGATGTTTTATTGATGAAATGGGGACAAAGAATGAAACACTGTATAGAAAAGATATTGCGGAAGACGTTGAATAAGGCGGCACAAACGGTGTGTGAGACGATGGAAAGAATACGCAAGTTTAAAGAGGAAGAAAAAGAGGAATGAATATATACTTTTGAGGTAAATGAGGCCCCATGTGCCTGTTGGAAGGCTAAATGAGCCATGTTGTAAGAAAAGAAAAGAAGAATTAAGAGTGAAGGAAAGGGTGTGGGCACAATGCCGGCAGAATACAGTGAACGAGAGCTAGAAAGCTAGATGAGTAATATAGAAACACAATAGGAGATAGAATACGAAGGAATTGGGGCCATGGGACTGCCGAGATGTGCATGCAGGGGAGCATGGAGCAGGTGATTACTGGAGAAAGTTGGCTACAGTGTGCATACGCCTTTACAAGGTGTCTATCCATGACACAGTACCTGAGTACGTGTGTATGTACACGTGTACGTCTGCATGTTTTGACCGCTGGTGACATCCCGGGAGAAGCACAGATAGATATACGTGGAGGACTGGACGTAGCTAGAGCAACGACTATAGATGAAGAAAATCATGGATCCACATAGACAGAAACATGTACAGTTTGCACTCCAAGCACATGTCCAAACACATGTCTAAGCAGCATGCTCTCAGTATCCTCCTTTTCCAGTATACAGGCCAGCACATGTCACTTGATACGTGGATAACTCTCATCTACAGGGTTGTTTGTTATCTAATAGTCTACCAGCTGGCCAATCATTATTTCCCTGATACATGACAATAAAGAGAGAGCACCACGTGGGGCCCCACGCGGCCCCATGCGGCCACGCGGCCCTGGACCGTTGTGGGCGTGCCGCATCAATTGGGCACGCGACACAAGGGCACGGGGCCTCTAGTGGGAAGGCCAAGGTGGGTGTGGAGGGGCACGTATACATGAGGATGGGAGATAGGAAGGTAGACACAGGTAGATAGGCGGGTGGACAGGTAGACAGGGAGGCAGGTACGTAGATAGATATACACACACACGTTTTGCACAGGCTGCCAGGTCGCAGCCCGCCTCTTCCAACCTGCTCCGTGGCCCCGCGCCATGCTCTTGTCATCATCCCTCTACGTCCCCTATATACACCTGTCCACCGCTACTTGTCCTCTGCCCTGCCATCTCTTGAACGCCCAACGATCCACCATTGCATTGCTTACCAAGCCACCCATCCACTCCACGTATGCTCTGTGCCTGAGAACGGCCAACGCTCTCGTATCTCAGGCCGTACCGCCGTAATCATGTTTCCAGTCACGTGATCAAATCATCTCTTGGAAGATACTTTACGCTTTAACACCCGTGCACCATATTTCAACATACCACGTGACACAAATTTACAACACCTCTGCACCAAATTAAACATTTAGTGGACCCTTTCTTTCAGCATTTCCGTTTTTGACAGCTTACCGGGTCTTGCCGCTCATTTCCGAAAACTGATGACTCTTTTTTCACGAAAAGTCTGTGGAGAGAGAAAGAGAGAATAGCAGGCATTTATCACGTTTACTCACACGTCCAGAAGATGGGCTGTATGTGTTTTATCTGTCAGACCTGGTAGACGCCACTATAGCACTGCATCTGTATAAGCACACTCTCTGCCATGTCAGTCATAGAATCCATTCCACCTTCTATTAAAACCTATGCGATCGCACAGATCAACGAGCCGATACCTGCGAACATGGGCTCAACGGTCATCACGGATCCAAAACTGTTCATCCAGCTATACGAGTCCAAATTGAAACTGCTCTACATCTTGAACCTCACCTTGCTAGACAAACTGCAGCACTGCTCGTTTTCCCTCCATTTGATTGACTTGAACTCAAAGCTCGTGAATTTCTACAAGCACTCATTCAGCAACTTGAAAAAATTGGTAAACTCAAAAGATTCAATGGATCTCATAAAATCTAATTGCTTCATACGTTCTCTTTTCACGCAGTTTAACTTGGAATTTAAAGAGTTCCTAACAACCGAGTTCTTGCCTATCTACAACGACAATCTGCTCCCTTACTTCAATTTCTATAACCTGGAGATCTTCAACCAGTTGGTCAAGCATTCGCTGCCTAATCTTTTGTCTTCCTCAACGCATGAGTCGCTAAAAGATGTTACTTTGGTGATTAACTCAATCGATAAAGTGGAGAACAAAATTCTATCACTGTCTGATTCTTTGCCTTTGTATAAATCGTTAAATGGCAGCTACAACCGTGAGGCCATGCTGGTTAATAATCTGAATAAGTTCAAACTGTTCCTGACAGCTTCACATGCAGTGACCTACAGCAATAATAGATTATTACAAATTGAACAACAAGACTCTGAACAAGGCTCCGATTTGCAAATCGTTCAGAGCACAGGATTCCAAGAATTCAATTTGAAAAGAATGCAGGATCTAGGATTATTCAATAAGACCATTTTTTAAGGCATACATACATCTGTAGATTTAACTTCATTTATTTTTTATATCTCATGTCACGTCATTACTTCAGTTGGCCTTTTCTACTTTAAAAAAGCTTCAAAATCCGTTAGCTTGTACTTCTCTACTCCATTACTAATAAAATGTTTTTCCCCCGCTATTTCTTAAAAACTCAAAACTTTTCAAAAGTAGCAAAGAACAGTAACTCGTTTGTCTCGACAGAGATGTTTGTGCCATGTATACAAAAATACACATCAATCAAAAAATAAATGGAAGCAAAAACTCAACTCTATTTTTTCAGTACCCAATTTTCCCAACCTTGTTTTAATCTGACCGTTTTCTTGCCTTCAAGCACCCTAAATTCAAGCTTATCACTTTTTTGAATACATTGACAAACTTTATCAAAGTTTCCCTCAGATAATATTTTGACTCTGGAAAAATTAGATATAAATCTAACACTAACATAACCTAACGTATCCATGTGTTTCCTTAAGTATAGATCTTTACAGAGGTTCTCAATGGAAAAGTAATATTCAATCTGTGTCATCAACTTGCTGCATCCATTATTATTCTCCTCATCATTATAACAATCCACTCCATCAATTATCATAGACACGGGAGCCTGATACGGAAAATGCTGATCGCCAAAAGCGTAGTGTAGTAGTGGTTTAGGGGAAGAAGAAGAAGCGAGAGCCAAAAGCGGGGGAGCCAGCGACTGTATCATTGCGTACTCCTGTAATGAAGCAGTGCTAAGACCCGCATAGTAAACTTGATAATACTGTTGCTGTCCATGATCTTGTCCATGCACAATTTGTGGCTGTACAAATTGTGAAGGCGTTGTAAAAGATGGTGAAGACATTGGTGGTGAAAAGCGAGTGGTGCTATCAAATTCGGAGGACAGCATTCCTTGCCTTTGTATTTGTAATTGGTTAGGAATAGGCAAAGTCAGAGGTGAAGAAGAATGTTTATTTGAATAATTCAAGTTTGATGAACTATTTTTTTGATTTAAATCTGTAAAATGAGTTTTAGAATGACTGGCAACAGAATCAATTAATAATAATGAATCGTGAGATGAGTTAGTTGAACTGAAAGATTCATTTTCATGAGGTCCATAATCATCCAAATCGGTACATTTCGATTGCTGTGGCTGTTTACTGCCTATTGAGTGAGATAGATAGTGAGGCTGAGTCATAAAAGCAAGCGTATACTGAGGCACGCAGGGAGCAGGACTTGGAGAATTTGGAAGTGGTGTATATATCGGATAACTGTTGAGACGAGACGTGGATTGTCTATAAGACGAATGTTTTGATCTGCTTTTTGCATGATGCCCCCCTCTACTATTATTGCCATTACAAAGTTTGTAAATAGAATTTGCAGATCCAAGGTTATTATTGTCGTTATTGGTATCCCGGCTAATATCAGGGCTCTTTTGCAAATTTTTGAAAATGGATGCAGAATGGCCAGGCTGATGAGAATCTGAAAAAGGTGGCACTGATTTTCTAGCTTTCGGATCATCATCAATTGACAAGCTTTTCAAAGCACTATCTACACTTCGAAAACTAAAATCAGCTTTTTTTTTGGTCTTAGCTATATCTGAGGTTTCTCTGTGTTGCCCATTATAGACAATCGTTTCAATGCTAGTTTCATCAGTTTTGGAAATCTTTTGAAGTTTTTTAGAATTTTCATCAGTTATAACTCGGCGGGGCTTCTCCAAAAATAATTTAGAGATATTTGAAGTGAACTGAGTATCATGTGTAGCAATTTGATCATTAAAAACGGGAACCAAAGGCATAGTTTTAATTTCTTGGGGCTCAGCTCTTTTTCTATAATTGCTCTTGGTCCTGCTGGTACCCCTACATTGCACAATCTCACCTCCAGTATTGTTTTTCCTCTTGCTTTTCCTGTTGGGCTTAGCTGAAGAGGAGGCTTCAATAGTGTTGCATGAGGACAGAGATATATCAACTTTAATCGGGATCCATTTTTCTTTTCCCTGCATTTTCTTTTTGAAGACAGAGTCGTTAGTAGTAGGCGACACGCTTGCAGCTGAGCTTGTCACTTCATCAAAGCCATGAACATTAGGTGGAACGCTTGGCATATTATTTCTTGCTGTGGAAATGGACTCCTTATAACTCTTCAGATTCCACGGGTTAGTTTCTGGTGGAGGGGCAGGCTGTAGTGTAAACAGCTTAGTGGACGTGAAAGGGCGAGACATCGGGAGAGAAACCGCAAGAGGGTTCATATAGGGACAGCTGAGGGCTGTAAGTGTATTGGAAAATATGTGAATAGTATGTTTCTAGATCTGCAACTCTTTCCTGAGCCAGGTAAAAAGAACGTATACGCACAATGACAGTATAATCTCCAGGGACGAACTTGTTTAGACTGATTGCCCTGTCGGCCGTGTTCCCCCTCGACCTAACTAAACAAGCACACAACACAACAGCTGCTGTCTGACAGAAGCTGCTCTTAAACCTGCTTTTAAACCTGCTCCTAAATCTAGTACTCACACCAGAAAACCCACCAACCTGTGCAAAAAAGGGCAACAAAAAGGGAAGCACAGATCTCACAAACAAGGGTCGATTACAAGAAAACTCCCAGTGCTTTTACACTTTGTACCTCAACCTAGCACAAATGCTCTAGCCCTATCACTTACAAAACAAGTAACCACAATCGCTTATTTCAACGCACCAGCACACTTTCACAACGCTCCCGTCCCACTTCTGTGCCCTTTTCTAGCTCCCTTCTCTTCTGCCACCGCCAACCGCCAACCCAGCGGGCTTCAACTAATAAAAACACCACGCTGCCCCCCCTTGGCTGCCCGATGGGGGTCCCCCGCAGCACTGCCCCAGCACCGCCGTGGAAAAACGATAGCAGCGTACTTACGTAATCCAGGAGGAACGCCAAAAAGGGAAGAGCTCGAGACATGAAGTAGGAAGGTCAGAAGAGGTAGAGCAGGATGAGCTTATGATAGGAGTACTGTAACTCAAGTACAGAATAAGAGGAGAAACAGGCCGACAGAATACGCTCTGTGGGAGTATGAGTGGTATGAGTGGTACGAGGGGCACAGCGGGCGGTGAGCTGTCTGTGCGATTTCGAGTCACGCCGATTGCAACGTCTAAGAGACACAGAAAAGTGCTGGTCATCAGTGTTGTATCCCGTGTACCGGCCGGTAACCGTGCTTTGTATTTACTGGACCGCATAATTCCCTCCGAAAGCTTTGAATTCATGCCCAGCTCTGCGCTAGCCAAAGATCTAACGTCTCTCATGGACCCTTGTACATGGGCATTGAAAATCCGTGTTTCCGAGACCAACAGCTCTTCGCAGTCAGAGGAGGTAGCAAGAACAGCCGTGCTAGTGCCCTCAGTGATGTACCAGAGGTCTTATATTTGGTCAGCAATGTATCTAAGAGACTCCACAGACATAGCAGAACACAAACCGATGCACCACAGCATAGAAGCCAACGCGCATTTTCACCATACAAAGGCTGATTTCTTGAGCCACTGCATCAATGACAAGATACATACTACAAATAATGAACCGCCAGCGAGCATGCATAAATACAGGGTAAACTTGGCACCACCCAAATTATCCAATCCTTCTCGTGAAAAACTACCTTCAAAATCAATAGATGACCAGCTGGTTAATATTGATCCCGAAGAGTTCCTAGGGGACAGGTACTTTAATTTCCTATATAACACATCCACCCCATTACAATATTTCTCGAAAACTACATTACCCAGAGTACATATTTTATCTCATTCTAATATACAGCTGGCCAGACAAAGCTTCTCTAAGTTTGTTATAAGTGACATGGCTATGTTTGATGTCAGGTACCCGATAATCGACACCATTACATTGCAGAACAATAATAATGATGCAACTGAAGAGGCCTATCATAATGGATCTCCGATACAGGACTATATATTGAAGAAGTTACCTTTACTAGACAAAAGAGAGGTCATTCATAGAAAATCGTACCTAAATGAGTTGAATGAGAAGCTCTTTCAAAAATCGGATTTTCAATTTGAAGATGTACAGAATGCTTTAAATAATATCAAGATTAGAGAGATGAAATTACAAATATTGATATCTTTGGAATTACTTAAGATTTTATTTCTACAGGAAACTGAAACTAAAGGCAAGAACATTACAGGCTCTCCAGCAAAATCAAATACTAAAAATTCAAGAGACGTTAACAATAACGAGATCATGGTGGCATCACTTTTTGGGATGCCGAAAAGGCGCAAACTTGTCGGTCGTAAGAAAAGATTAGTTCCTACTCTAATAGGAACAGCTGTGATGCCAGAGACTCTTAAGTTCACAACAGATCTTAGAAGTGGTTCTGCTTCAGTCGATGCTAGCAGCATTTCTAATGAAATGGAAACAAATTTATCCAAAGAGACTTTGGAGTTAAATATTAGATCTATGTTTGACAGATTATGTGTGAGAGACGCTATTAATGGTATTACAGCAAGGGAAGATGCGTCGGCTTACTCTTTTTTGACTACCTCAGTAGTCCCCTTTTTCCCAAAATCTAATCATTTCCTATTGAAACAACTGCTAAACAAGTCTAAAGGTCCTTCTTTGTCTCAAAGAGATAAAGTAGAAAAAAAGAAGAAACATGAACAAACGAGAAACGAACAGGAAACGACTGATAATGATGCCGCTATAAGTAGACTTGGTGAACCAATCAAGATAACGTCAAAGAAAAAAGATAATCTGTCTTCAATTAATGATAGTGGAATTGAGCCAAGTGGTAATACCGGTTTAGAATTGTCTCCTGTAAAAATGAGAAATAGACGGTCATTGAACATTTTGAGCAAGAGCAACAGCACGGCAGATATGCTCTCCAAGAAGACTTTTGATATGGTGAACAGTACTTCTGCTGTTTCTCAAATAATGTCCCAATCCCAGAATAGCACAGAAAATTTCTCTATGCTAGAAGAAGGAATATTGGCTGATCCTACCAGCGGTTCGGTAAGTGGAATCTTTACTAATAAAAGAAAAAAGAGAACTCTACTTGCGCCATCTGGAAGCAGGACGACCCAACCTCAGGCCAGGACCGCAAACCAGAAAAAGCCATCCTTACCACCACCAACAGCAGAAATTTTACAAACCCACAAGCACTCTTTTACTCAAATACAGGCTACCCCTATGAAACCAGAAAAGAGCTCTAGACAAAACAAGGCTCTCATTATTGATGAATCTCCAATAAAGACATTGGTTTTATCCACGCCATCAAGAAATAGAGACAGATTGATGCGTAGAGAGGTGTTGATTGACTCATCACCCTTCAAACCTCAAGAAGTTGCAAATGCATCGAGCCACGCACAATCCCAACCAAATGGGTTTGAATTGGGAATTGTATCTTCACCAATACTTACCACTCCGATGAAGAGCAACTCCAATCAAGCTAGTATGATTGTCCATGCAACACCTGCTTTTCTTAATTCTTCACCTTTGAAGCCAACGCCTGGTCAATTTGTTGATCCTCAAATGTCCCCATTTTTTGATTACAATATCAATGACAAGGATGAAGAGGACGTGCTAACCAGTGGGACCAGGAGACGGTCTTTGAACAAGGTTAACAGGCAGCTATTTAAGTAAATATTTTTATACAACTAGTGTACTTTAATTTGCAACTAAGACCCTAGCAATATATGTATTATACAAATCTTTTATTAACAGTTTTCTCATAAATGATTATATGGAAGTAACAAGAAGAAACATGACGATAAGAATCAAAACAAATTATACATAAACCACTCAAGTTCTCTTTAATCTACATCTCACCGAAGAAAATTCCATTGTAGATATCAACTGCGTTTGAACGCTTTGAGATGACATCTGCAATCAAGTCACCAACCCTATCAGCCAATTTCTCTAATTGCTCACTAGTCAAGTCTGTCGTGGTTTCATCCACCTCCATAGGATCTTCACTATTCAACTTTCTTTTTTTTGAAGAACTTTCACTTTGTTTGCTAATTGCAGCTAACTTACCATCATCAACCAAGGTGTCCAAACATTCACAGACATTATCCAATATAATCTTTCTGTTTTCGCTGTCCTCTTCCAATGGCTCGATAACAGCATTGCTCCAAAATTTCAAATTTCCAACCATAACGATTCTGATAACTTCTGGACCCAACGATTTCATACCTTTGATTGCTCCAAACTGGGTACCTATGGAGTTTTTCGTTGTGTTTCCTAGAAATGCTCTTAATAGCGTTCTGGTAATTCTTGGTTTCAGAGTATTGTAAGAGGAACCATAATCATTAATAATTTTCTCCAACAAAGAAGCTGACAATTCTCTGATCTTAAAGTGTCTAATCATTTCTTCGTGGGTTCCCTGTGTTGGGCCAACTTTCTTTGCCATGAGAAGTGTCAAGATACAAGGCATCAAGGCATGAATATATGGATCTAAAAAGACGGATTTGTTCATCAATAGTGAATAGATCACCATTAACATTGTAGTCAACAGATCAATATTTTTCAAGTTGTGAGTAATAGTCTCTGCGATAAACTGAATGAAATAAGGGACCAACTGGTGTAGACCTGGATCGGACTTGATCGATTCAAGAGCTGCAGATTTAAGGTACTCGTTTGAATCACCCATCAAGGCAGCCACGGCCTTGTCAAAGTATAATTGTAGCTCCTTAGAAAGCATGTGTTTAACCAATGGCTTAACTTCCAACTCTTTTTTGGAGTTTTGTGACGTTTGTTCAACGGTGGTTAGACCCGTTGCTGGGTTAGTTGTGAGAGAGAAATCGTCGTTGTTTAGGTTAAACATGTTCTCAATGGAGCCTCTCTGAATAGGTGGCAGCTGTTTAATCTCGTTTGTGTTGGGGTTCTGTGGTATGGTTGGCTGGACGCCTTCGATTGCCAGCCAGTGGGCCGTGAAAGATGTGAATCTAGGAACTGTAGGCAGTGGGCGGTTGATGATCTTTTCAAACTCAATATCGTCGTCGTCCACGTAGTATAGTGTCTGGCCGGGCCCCACCATCGCCTCTTTGAACACCAAAGGCCTCGACACGTCGTAGCCGTAGAGCGGTTCCAAGTTGAGCACCTTCATCGCCCTGTCAATGTCCTGAACCGTCAGCGTTTTCCGCTTGCCGTGTCTCATGAACTTGAGTGCCTGTTCCAGAATCTCGTGGATCCGGTACTCCACGTCCATCGCCAGGTTCTTCGACACCTCCTCTCCCAGTTGGTTCGACACTCCCAACGACTCCGCAACGTCCCTGATCGTGTCGTGCGGAGACCACAGCGTGTGCGACGTCGGGATCTTCGCCACGTTCGTATTATTCGCCGGCATGCTTCCTTCTCACAATATCTTCTCAAATGATCCCTATCCACCAGATCTAGCCTCCTCTCCCCTCTTCCTCCACTGTCTCTTCTTCCTCTTATCTTTCATTTGACTCTCTTTTATTATACGAGCAGAAAATGGCCGAAGCGGTTCACGGCCTTACTGACACGCGCGTGTACAATGGCAGTTCATTTTGAGGCATTGTAATTCGAGGACGGTTTAGATAGGAGGCGTTGGTGAGTCAGGGGGTGGGGGTAATGCATTGGGTTTGGGGAATTATGAGGTGGGGAGTAGGTTATTATGCAGATAAGGATAGCGGAGGTGGTGAGCGGTGACTCTGCTGCTGCTGCTACCTCTGCTGCTACTTCTGCTGCTACTTCTGCTGCTACCTCTGCTGCTACTTCTGCTGCTACTTCTGCCCCTGCTACCTCTGCTGCTACTTCTGCCCCTGCTACTTCTACTTCTACCACTACCAGTTCTAACACTTCTACCACTTAAACGCATTTCAAAGCAATATAATTAAAAAGCCATCACTTAGTACCTTCTCACCCGCTACAACAGCACCTTCTCTAATAAAAAGAGCTCATTACTGGACTGCCGGGTGTACCCGAGCCTGTCCAAGACCGTGCCCGCAATGATCATACTCTTAGCAGACCACTCGCCCTTACCGTAGATCTCTGGAAGCTTGTCGCTTAGCATCGGAAATAGCGCAGTGTACATCGGCCTATACTCCATCACGTCTTCTTTCGTTATCCGGATACTCTTCTTGACGTCCTCAAATGTGTCAAGTACAAAGTCCGGGAAAATGGACATGTCTGTGTTCGCCTTGTACTGCTGTCTGTTAGAATTTCTCATTATCCATAGAATTGCAGCATGGTCAAGCATGCCTTTTCTGATCAGATCGTCATAACAAGTTATGTTATATGTCAGTAAAAGAGAAGTAGCAAACCTCTGATCGGATTTAAACACAGATTTAAAAGAGAGCGGCTTGTGTGCCTTCAAGAGACTCTTCTCTTCTCTATTGATGTCGTCTACAGCTCTCTGAAAAAGCTGTTTCTGAGAGTTTCTGTAAACCTTAACAGCCTTCAAAACATTAGACGACACTCTGCTAACATCCCCAAACTGAAAGTTCTTAAAAATGGCCACTTTGGACTCCAGAATCTGCCTTAGCTGATTCAATCCATCGAGTCTCATTCTTAGAGTCATTTGGCCCCTTTCACTCTTCAACTGGACAAGAGATGCAAAAAATGAAACTAGAGACTCCGGAAGGATATCGTTGTTATTGATTTCAAAGTTGATTCCTTGGTTAGATGCATCCTGAGGCAAGGCGATCTTCAAGCTCTTGGCATTATCAATGGAGCTTTGATCCACTTTCAAACTCACGCTACACGTATCTGATCCATTCTTATCAAGAGCAAACCCGTAACCAAGTAACAACTCCAAGTTTGATTTGTCTCCGTAGTTGTTGAATAGTTCACAACCTTTTTTTAAACAATCTAGTGAATCCTGGGTGTCAAATTGGAAGAAGCCATCTTGGTAAGACCAAGACACTTTTCTCCCATTCTCGTGGTTTAGCAAGTCCACAATTGGTAATAAAAATGCTTGACCACGATGTTCCACCTCAGGGTTTATTAGCAGGTATGGAAACGACCTAGAAGCAAAAATGCAATACGACCAAAGATAGGCCTCAAAGCTTGTCCAGTCTTCGATAGTATCAGCATTGATTCTCAAAGACGATAATGTATCTTCTAGAGAGTTACACAAGTCATTCATAGATAGCTGTTGCATAGTTCTTGTCCATTCGTTATAGATGGAGGCAAGTCTTCTTTCCAGGATAATGTGCGCATCGGTGCCCTTCAAGGTTTGCAATTCCTCATCCGACCAGAAATAAGGAGAGCCAGTTTGTTTACCACTAGAAGGCAAGTAATCAATATATTCTTTGAACTTGGATGACAGGTTGGTTTCTCCATTGCTGGACTTGATAATTGTATCATTTTGCTTGTCAAATTTCAATTTGGCAACGAGTAGCATCAACAGTTCATTACCAGACGCCATATCGATCTTCTTAGGCTGAAAAAAGGCGTCTGCTAAATCAGGTGTTAATAGTATACCTGAAGGAACCTTGATAAGACATTTCTTTTCTTCCTCTTCAGTAATAGACTCTTTGAGTATAGCTGACACTCCTCTGGATTCAATATTGTTGAACTCGATGTGGCTGCTGATCACCACCCCATTACTGGTTGCCCATTCAACCAAGCTGTGCAAATTCGACATACTGGCTATTGTTTCTATATCTCCACAAGTTCAAAGCGACCTGCTGTATGAAATTGTGATAGACTAGTCCACTAGCGGTATCCAAACACTATCTATATGATTGGAGTTTGAAGATGTGCAAAAAAAATAGTTTCGCCATGTTGACTTTCTCCACTAGAGGAGCCAGCTATTGTTTCAACAGCTGGAGATCCTGTGAAACAGACAGTCCTGAAAGGCGCTAAGTGCATGATATATGTAAGGAACAGGATTCTAGTCATGCAGACGGATTCGAGCCGTGTAGACACTACAGACAGGGAGTAGTTACAGGTTTTGTACATGATGAGACGATTAGAAGACAGAAGAACATATTTTTCAACTAATTTAATATCCTATATACGCTATATATAAAAGAGTGATATGAAACAGCTGCTTTTTTTTTTGACTAATAGAATTTGGGGTTAAGGGCAGTTAACATGACCAAACACCAGCATTGGACGGAAGCAGACGTGGAGACCACGAAATACATTCAGGGAATGATCCGTGCCGGTTCTGGCATGAAACCAGTACTTCCACGACATTACTCAACTTCGTTTTCGAAAGTTTCACCTTCAACCAAGTCTGGGACCTCGTCGTCGGCCTCACCGGCCTCAACCTGGGCCTTCAATGCGTCCAAACCGCCTTGGCTCTTTTGGATAGACTCGGCGATTCTTTGCAAGGCTTGCAGGTTCTCAGAGCCCAATTGTGGCAAGATGTTTGGAATCAACTCGGTGATGTTCTTCTCTTGGGCGAAACCGTTGATGGCAAAGGTGTTGTGGGCGGCAGCGGCTTGGACACCAACTCTGTTGAAGTGCAAAACCTTACCGTCGTCCTTGAAGAAGTTGGCCTCCTCAATACCCTCCATCACCTGGGCGTTCAATTTTTGTAGGGTGGCTTGCAACTTGGTGTCGTCTTGCTCGGCAGACTTGTTCACCTTCTTGGCCTTGACTCTTTGGCCACCAACCTTCTTAGCAGAGGCCTTTTGCAACTTGGCTAACTTTTCTGGATCAACTGGCATTTCGTGTGTATTTAACTGTGCGTACTGTCTTCCAATTTCAACCGGTCAAAGCTCTCTTCCAGCTCTTCTCCACACTTCCGCTTCCCACTTCTAAATTCAGCCTCCGTGTCCTCCCAACCCTGTTCCCTATTCCGTACTCCCTATCCCTGTTCCTCTCTCTCTCTCCCCTACTGTTCGTTGAGTCCATCGTCGTTGCTCGCTCTCCACCAAAACGGGCGTGTACGCCACACAAAATTTTTCAGCGGCCGGTCGTGGGAAACTCATTGCTCCGAGGAGGCAGCCGCATTATTCAGGCTGTGCAAAGTGCAATTATGTAAGCGGTTACGAGCGCTGGCGGCGGGAGCGACGGTGGCTAGTGGGCTCCAGACGGGGTTATGAGGTGTAGCAGGCCATGATGGGCCATGATAGGGAAGGGATAGCAGGCCATGGGTGCAGTAGACGTCTGTACGGTAGTGGGTGTTATGAGTGCTGGGTACGGCGGTCAGTGACTGCGAGGGAGAAACAGGGACACAAGCCAAACACGTTTTGAGTCCATCTTGGCGCGTCCCAGCTCCACCAGCTCCACCGGCCCCGCCTGCAAACACCTTGTTGAAGGAAAACATCATTATTCTATTATACAATCTTTTTATACACTTTTGAATACACAGGACCAACCATCACCTCTCGTCGTCTCCCACTTGGTTGTGTAATGTCGCCAACGTCTCTCCGCCGGAATTGGCAGCAAGTAATCTATCTCTGTTTCGACGACACGTGAGCGTGTCAACGTGTCTCTTCAACGCGTCTTTTCTAGCAAACCCCTTCTGACACAATGGACATATGTTCGGCGGAACCTCCAAATGGATCTTCTCGTGCCTCTTCAAATCAGACGATCTCTTGAACGATATCATGCACTTGCCACACACATACAGCTTGTCAGATTTCTCAGCGCCGCCATCATCCGCCAAACTTACACTACCATTGCCATTCGCATTGCCGTTACCATTACCGCTGTTATCCTCAAAAATGTTGACATGCCCCTGTGTGTGGCTGGAATTCGCCTTCCCAGCTAATATCCCTTCCACTCCTCTGAAATTAAGCACAGACACCCCACCTCCAACGTTGCTGCTGTTGGGAGACGTCATGTTGTTTAGCTTCGGCGTCTTGTAGATAGGTTCTAATTCGTTATACGCTGGGGACTGTCCAGGGTTACTGGCTCCACCTGGCGTCGACGCTGCACTCATACTGTCTATATTATCAAAGCTTATTCCGCCGCCATTCAATGTATTAACTCCACGGGTTAATGCATGAAATCCATTGCTGCTAACTGCCGTATTTTTGTTGCTCTTCTCACCGCCACCTAAAAGCATCTCAGTGATCTTTCCTATCAAGTTCTGCTGTTCAGAAGGATCCATATTTTTAATCCTGTCGGCTAGCTTAAACACCAAATCCTTATCGGAGCCCTGTGATAGACTTTCTGATAGTGAAGGCCCTGTGCCATTCAAATCTCCGCTTACCTGCTGGTTGTGGCTCCTCCAGCTCATAGAATCCGACCCGCTAGTAGCGTTACTAACTAACGTCTGTTGTACTGTTGAGGACGATGAGCGCCGCTGAGAGTTTTGCGGTTGCCCTTGAAACCCAGGACTCGTGCTTGTGTCTTGCTGCTTGAAGATGTCCATAGCAAATCTAGGAAACTCATAGTTATCTGATCTGCCGGAGGTGTTCGGAGCATCACTTTTGCTCAGCGATGATCTTATACTGCTCTCGAATGCTGTGCTCGGGCTAGCAGCACTTGTATTTCCGATATCAGTAAACTGCGTATGATAGGACGAAGGCTCTGTAGATCTCGGGCCTGTGGCGGAGGTGATATCATTGAGGCTCTGGCCGAGGTTGGGGTTCTGAATCGACTGAATGTAATCTCTAGACAGGGGCAGACCACCATGCGGAGAGTTTGCGTATTGCAGGCGATTGAGAATGTCTCTTATGGTTGGATCCACTCTATATTGATGCATTTTGATCACCTCATTGGCAGCCTTCAAGAATTCCACGTCTTCGAATGTGATCATTGTATTTGCGAGCTTCGATTGGGCATTCCTCGACACTTTAGGTTTATTTGAATTGAGTAATTCAATCAGTACCCTTTGAATATCATCCTGGGACCTTGTTTTCTGATTATCGGTGCTCATCTGGTGATTGTGTACCGGTGTAGTATAAGTATATGAATATCACAAGGACAGCAAGTGTCTCAGAGACAAACACGCTAGCAAATATAACCTGTCTTGAAAAAAAATGGAGAGGAAAAGACACTGGATATCTATACTGAAGGGCTTCTGTCCTGCCAAAAACTGTGGTGGCTCTGGAACCCACGAAAAGAGACGACACGCAATGGAAGCAACTGCCTGTGCGATGATATAAGCCGATATGGGTTCAACGTACACCTTCTGCACCAAGATGGAGATAGAGCAGAAACGGGCGACACTGAGACAAGTAGATAAAGAAACAGCCTTGACCCAATCTTGCTGTGTGATCCCTATTAATAATAATCTGTCTGTGCTTCTCCAGCTGCAAGGATTCTAAACTGATCCGCAGTGTGTCTGTGTGTTGTATAAATATATGTCTGCTGCACTAGAGTAAGACTGTTACTGCTCTGGCCATCCTATGAGCCGACAAAGAAATGCAACCGCTTCGATCCAGGTACTAACTGCACTGGTGGCCTCAACTCACCTGCTAGCGTCCGCCTGGCCCCTGTTTGCCTGACCCCCAGCCTTCCTGGTGTCTGTGGTGCCTATCTATTGCTGAAAATCCCTTGAAAATACAATTCCACACAAAAGAAAGCAAGCGAGACACAGAAATTGTGGCAATTAGTGGAGGTCACGTGTCTATGGTACATGCACAGCCGGGAACGCCATATTTCCTGTTTGGGTTAGGGCTGTGCACGACGGTGTGGGGACATGGCGGAGAGGCTGACTTATTGAAAGTGCAATCGTGTATTAAGAATATTTACGTGTATTTTAAACCTGAACAGAAAGTGATATCTCTAAATAAAACATTATGATAGTAACAAAAGCAAACTGGAAGAAAACAGAACAAAAAGGGCAAACCAGAACACGCCAGGAGATAGAAAGAGTTATGGGCTTAGACAGCCTTTTCCAACATGGACTCTCTAGCTGGGCCGGTACCGACCCACTGGATTGGCACTCCGACAAACTCCTCGATAAAAGCCAAGTACTTCTTGGCGTTCTCAGGTAGGGCGTCGTAGGTCTTGACTTGTGTGATGTCCTCTTCCCATCCTGGCAAAGTCACGTAATCGACTTCAACCTTGTCCAAAACGTACAGGTCCTCTGGGAAAGACTCCAGTTGCTTGCCGTTATACTTGTAGCCGACACCCACCTCAATCTCCTTGAAACTGTCCAACACGTCCAACTTGGTGATGTTCAAAGAAGTGTATCCGTTGATCATCGCAGAGTATTTTAAAACAACCAAATCTAACCAACCACATCTTCTTTTTCTACCGGTGGTGACACCATATTCGTGACCAATGGTCTGCAAGGCTTCACCTTGCGCGTTCAATTGCTCAGTTGGGAATGGACCTTCACCAACTCTTGTGGTGTAAGCCTTCACAACACCGTAGACGTTTCTGATGGCTTGAGGAGGTAGACCTAAACCGGTTAGCACACCACCGATACCAGTGTTCGAGGAGGTGACGTAAGGGTATGTACCGAAATCGATATCCAACATCAAAGCGTTGGCACCTTCAATCAAGATCTTTTTGTTCTCCTTGATGGCTTTGTGCATGAACGCCACAGAGTCAACCACAAAAGGCTTGATTTTGTCTCTTAGCACCTTGTACTTGGCGATCTCTGCCTCGATGTCACAGTCAAATTCACCGTATCTTTTGAATCTGGTATCCACCAATCTTCTCAATCTGTTCTCAAATTCAACCCAGGAGCCCGGCTCATCACTCACCAAGTGATGAACTCTGATACCCGATCTGGAAACCTTGGTAGAATAGGTTGGACCGATACCCTTACCGGTGGTACCGATTGACTTTTTGTTGGAAGACAACTCTGCTTCTCTCAATTTATCAACTCTCTGGTGGAAGTCAAACACCAAGTGAGCTCTTGACGACAAAAACAATCTACCATCGCAATTCAAGCCTTGCTCTTCGATCTTGTTCAACTCCTCAAAGAAGGAAGGTAGATGGACAAC
Organism: Ambrosiozyma maleeae (nom. inval.); assembly: GCA_003706635.2. NCBI lineage: Eukaryota > Fungi > Ascomycota > Pichiomycetes > Pichiales > Pichiaceae > Ambrosiozyma > Ambrosiozyma maleeae (nom. inval.). Next base: position 353,861 of record PPLV02000001.1, read on the forward strand.
AACACCGGAACCAACCAAGTTCAAACAGTTGGTGTTCACCAATCCAGAAGGCAACATGTGGAAGTCGTACTTCTTCTCGCCCACCACGATGGTATGTCCTGCATTGTTACCACCTTGGCATCTAGCGCAAACCTCAATGTCATCACATAGCAAGTCCACAAGTTTACCTTTACCTTCATCTCCCCATTGGGAACCTAAGACAACGTCGGCCATGATTTCGAGTACTCTGTTAGTTGTTGGTTTGGAATGTGTTATAGTCTGTAGCTATATTATGAACGTGGAACGAACCCGTTAGAACCAGAAAAGCCAAAAAAGAAACAGATACCCCGTACGCTCTCTCAGGTACTGCCAAACCTGAAGAAAACACCCGTATATAAAAGAGTTTCGGCCCACCTTGGTTGCAAACACCCAACCTCTCACTCTCCGTCACACCCCGACGAATCTCCCAGCATATCACTGGGAATCCTGGGCTGGAGTCACGACACTCACTTTCTGCTCGATCCGGCCGAGAGAAGTCACCTTCTCGCTTGGGCAGCACAATTTCAATTAATTAAAAGAGGCTCTTTATTCAGACCGGGGATGACTGTATCGGGGTTTCCCGGCCGTTATTGGTGCACGGGTGTTGAAATATGTGTGATTAGCTACGCGATTGGTAAGGCAGTCAGTGGTGTGGCGCGTGCTTAGCCGAGACAGGAGGGTCTGTTATTTGGGGTGATTAGCTATCTGACATGATAAGTGGGTTGGGGAAGAAGATGCATGCAGATCTGGCAGGTGAGATGAGACACCGTAGACATAGAGGCTTGATCTTTGGATATGTGGAATGGAACATGGCACGTCGAGTAGTTCAGTACTTAGCCTGCGCTGTTGTATGGGCGATGCCCCGCATAGCTACATTACTATGCAATGCACTGGCATACGCATCATTATCAACCCAAATTTACATTGAAGCTACTCGCACGCTAGCTGGATACTACATAAATACTATATAATATGCAATGCATTCAAACAGACAAGTGGACATGGTGAAAACATATACATATAGCACGGTTTATACGAGTAAACCTTCACAAAAACAAAACACAAAAACAAATTGTATCCGTACATAACCAACGGCACCCAAAACACAAGAAAAAATGGGCTAAAAGATCATTCAATAAAGAGGATTAAAAGGTCATCCAGAATAAACGTCTTAAGTATAGTATGTGGCCAAAACAAGCAGACACAACCTTCTACTGCGTCTTAACTGTTTGATCTTCCTCAACGGTTGCAACGTTCTCATCGGCATGTAATGATGATGCATGGACAGAAGGAAGCTTGACTCTGTATTGAGCATGATCCATGTGCCCTCACGTACTCTCACGTACCCGAGGTCTTCCCTTTTGTGTTAGTAGATGTATTGTACAGACAAAGTCAGTTAGTCCGTCAGCCATACTTACGAGAAACCCTTGATCAGCGAGTACTCATGTTGAATCTCACCGCCCAGTGCTTTGATTCCGTCCTTGAACCTATATCAGTAAACCGGCATGCAGTTTAGATTGAATGTTAGTATGGGTGGCGTCGCCTCGCATCGTATCAATAATAAACATCTGCACTTACTTCTCAACAGCTGGGCCAGTAACGTTCTCCTTTAATGTAACCTGGTCCATTAATGCACATCAAAAGTCACTCCCGGCAACTTGCCAGCGGCTATCTATGTTAGTGACAAAATCCAGCTGCACTAAATGCGGAGAAGCTTCAGCTGTGGGCTCACCTCACTCAAAACATGGGCTCCGCCCCGTAACATACAATGAAAGTTTTCTTTTCTTCAGACATATCTAATGCAATTCTATACACAATATATTAATAATACTCTATACTATGTCATTACAACAGCACTTCGGCACGTTATGATAAGGGGCAAACCCAGAAAATGACAATGTCAAGCCTTTATAGTGCCTTTATAGCCCTTTATGGTGGCGTTGTCGCTGCTTCTCCGGTGAGCGGCTCATCTGAAATGCGGTCGGATGGCCGGTTAAGAAGCTTGTGCTACGCTAGACAAGTGTCCAGGTTCTAGTAGTAATGAATGCATGGTGCGTATATGTGTGTATGCAAGTGTATATATGATACTCTAGAAATACAAAGAACAAAATTCCAGGAATGAAAACCAAAAGCCAAAAGAGAGATACAACAAAAGAAGTGGCAGGTTCCAATAGTCAAACAATCAGATGATCAAATAGTATAATAAGTGGACTACTGGTCATATGGAACTGTGTCACCGCCGTAATCTTCATCGTCACTTTTGCTGAATTCTTCTTCATTGACGTCCATGAGAATGGGCTGCGAAAAAACGCTTTTCCTTGTCTTCCTAGGACTATTGCTTCTACTCTTAGCATCAGCTGTGGAATCGTCATAATAATTGCAATCCGAGTATTCAAAAGTATAATTAGAGGCAGCATTATTGACAGACACCAGATCATTATCGCTGTCTTCCTCATCAGAGACTGGACTCAGCTGTAATTGCTTTTTAATACTTTCCTGCTGTTTGGACAAGAAATTAGTAAAGCTGGTCTTCAGTTTGTCCGCTGTAACTTTGACACTGTCCTGCTGCTGTGTTTGTGCTGTGGAATCGGTGATTTTAACATTTAACAATTTTTTGAATAGTGGGTTTGAATCGGCAGCAGGATTCATTAATTCGCTTTTAAGCTTGGTTCTTCTTGTATTTACTTCCTGTAACCATCTCTCGTTTTCCTTATTCAAGTTTTCAAATATTGATTTGCCTTGTTTCACAAAATCTGTATTTGAGATGTTGGTTGCAATGTTATTGAGTGTCTTTGCAATATTTATCTGTTCACTGGAAGAGGAAACTTGACTTGAATTACTTGGATTGGATGATTCGTTAGAACTGTTATAGTTGGCGTTTAAGAAGCTGCTATTGCAACTCACAGATTCACTACCGCTACCACTTTTGATGTTGCTAATATTACTTCCAAAATCGATAATTGACTTTTTCTTATTCATGTTTAGCATCGATCTCTTGCTGGCGATACTTTGTGGAGGGGGAATATTGTTCTTGTTAAGTTCATTTTTGCACTTATCTTGTAGATCCTTTAATTCTTTCTCGGCTTTAGACAGCTGTTCTTTGAGCTCTAATACTTGACGCTGCTTGAATGCCAATTCGTAGAACAGACTATTATCTTTGCCTGGCAATCCGGTCGGCTCATCGGTCTTGAGTCCGGTCCGGTCCTTGCCGCTTTTTTCCTCATCTAAAGGTATGTAAAATGGTAACCCAATTCTCTCCGTTTCCTGTTGTTCATCTTGCTGTGTGTCACGGCATTGATGAAGCAATATACTTGGATCTCTATTTTCCTGTTGAGAGTGCACTGGCGGCTGGGCGCCGGCTGATTCCTTACGCAGAGCAAACTTAATGAGTCCTGTGCTCTCGCTCACAATTCTCTCCTTGATTGGCTTTTCTATTGCCAACGAGGTGTTATTCAGTTTGTTTACTGTCGATCCCGAAAGTATGGATAACGATTGTTTTTTGTTCAAGGATCTTGGGGGAGCTGTCGGGGTCTCGTCAATAGAGCTCGCCATCTTCGTCTTGTGGTCTCCAGGTATCTATTGTACTATAAAATGGCACTATTCTAGACAAGCTTCCAGTACCACCAACAGAAAAGGAGTCCCAATTCTATAACTGATACCTGTAAAACCTGGCCAGTCTTTCAGATACATACACCATAGTTCAAGGCCAATTCTATTCAAATCCCCCTAATAACACCAAGATGGATACCGTTCTTCCCAAATAGGCAATTCCCAAACAAAAGACCCTAGGAGCCAGGCTGTGTAGCTATATGGCTGGCAGGAGACGACTGTTAACTGTGTACGCTATTTAGGTTGATGGATTGGGTAAATCAGCACTCTTTGGGTTCAAATGGTCCTAAGAGAAAGTGTTTGAGGGTGGTAAGTGCAAACTGAAACAAAGGCTTGGTAACGGAACGCTGAGGGCTGTCCGTGAGAGTATATATATTGGAGCATATCGGAGGGGGGGATTGAATTTGTGAGACCATGTTTGTGAGGCAGTATTTGTGATGTCTTCACAACCTTTGTAACGACTGAAAAGCCACATAGTGTTGTATGACGGCTTTAACCGTGTACTGTGCTTGATATGGCTGCTTGCAATCTTCGGCCACAGAACACAACAAGCCGGCTGTCGCACAGTCGCACTCAGCTTGGCACACACAAAGCTGAGGAAAGAAAAAGAGCACTGAGTGGGTTTTTGGCAAGACACCCAAAAGAGCCAACCTCTTGGGGGTTGATGCTCTCCAGCACATATCGAAGCGGGAGTGTCTCATAGTGAAGCAGTAGAAAGCCAATCCGATATGTCGTCTCCTCCGGAGTCTTACTTCCAACTGCTGCATGAATTCCGGGTTGCGGTGCAAAAACAAGATGCATTTAAACTATCGGACACATTATCCTTCTTGCCTCTTCTAAGCAACCTAAATGAGATCCCAGAGTTTTCCCAATACTTAGCGACAGCCCCTCCAAGTCTTATATTTAATAAACAGCAAGGCTTTAAGGATAACAATTGGTCTTTGATCATCTGTTCTTATATTAATCTAATAGAATGCTTAAAGAAAGCCAAGATAGCCGAGGCGATGGAGTTTTCTTTTGAATTGGTGACCAACTTGGCTAAATGTGCGCAGTATGAGACAACGAACTGGATATGTGTCTCTATGATCACCTCGGCGTCTGAGTTGAGAAAGCTCGTGTTCATTTATTTGCAATCGAACATGGACGAAGACTCGGACAAGAAGCAAAGCTCAAAGTTGCCAATGGATGAGAGACTTATAGACACTCTACAGAAGCCATTTAAAGTGTGTCTTACCGACAAGTCTGATGCCAAAAAGATTGCAGTGTACTTTTTCGCCAACGAATTGTTCAAGTGTTACTTTAAATTTGGAAAGTTTGAGGCTGCGTCGAACTTGGCTAGAGTCTTGAGCAAAGCTGCAAATTTGCCGTCTGTCGATGACGCTCCAAAGTCACACAGCGTAAATTACAGGTACTATACTGCTCTGATTGCGACAGTGAATGGCGACCTTCCGGTGGCTACGGATCTACTCACTAAGGCGCTAATCGACTGTCCAAACTCTGCGCACAAAAACCAACAGGTGATACTACTCCGTCTAATGCCCATCAATTTTTTGACGACATACAGGCTACCCAGCAAGCTATTGTGGGATAAATACCCCAGCCTCGCAGTTTTCCAGACGCTATTTGAGTGTGTCGAGTCGGGTGACTTGAAGACATTTGATGAGTGCATGAGCCAGCTACAGCTGGTCATGTTAGGCAAGAAAATCTACTCGATATACTTAAGAATCAGACCGTTTGTAGAGAGGTCTCTTTTCAAGAGGAGCTTCAACATTTTCTTTAAAAACAGCAGCACTACCCAGGTCCCGGTTGACGTCTTTGCTCGTGCCTTGAAGATCAGCTCCGGTAGGGAGTACTCACCCGACGAGGCCGAGTCTAAATTGGCAAACCTCATATACGCAGGACACATCAAGGGATACATCTCACACGCCAACAGAGTGGTGGTGCTCAGTAAGAAAGACCCATTCCCAGACTTGATAGTATCCTAGTCCTAGCACTTCTATAGAGCCTTTTGTATAGCAATTAAAACAGCCCAAAGACACCTCAAAACCGTCGCGCCGATCGGCGGGTCGATCGACCCGCCGATCTCTGAATTGTTGCTTAATTTTTTGTGGAAGAAGCAGACAAAGAAACAGCAGGAAACTGAATGCAGCACCTTTATCCAAGGAGGTGGGAACTGAAGTTGAGTAGGTGTAGAAGGGTAGGCAAGAGCGGGACGGGAACGGATAAGCACAGGGTCGAGTGTAGAGATTCAATTGGCATACAACGGAGATAGTTTTACAAAAAGGATGAGTATTGATTTACAGTTATCGCCCTTCAGACTGGAAGGAGAAATAGTGGCTGATATCATCATAAACGCAAGAGGAAGAACCATTGCGTGGGATGCGTGGGTCAAGAGAGACTTTTTGACCGAGGATGAGTCTGAGTATCTGAAGAAGATTGAGGATGCTGGCGATGCTAAGGAAAGGGCGAATTTGGTTATCAAAGACGGTGAATTGTACGCCACCAAGTTGTTTTCCCTATTGTCCAAAGCCAAGCATGACGATATCGTCAGGTTTGCGTTGGTGTCTATCATTGACGCGTGTGTGTTGCCTTTGAACTCTGGGTTTGTTAAAAATATCATAGATTTATCTATTGTGGAGCCATCCTTGCCATACGGACCATTTCTGAAACTATTATCTTCGACGGATGAAGCAATCAAATACTTGTCCGTGTATGCATTGACTGTGATATTAACCAGCGATGATGATTCGCACGAAAAGCACGACAGCGTGTTGCTGCCTTTGTTTGATTTCTTAAGTTTGGACTTATTGTCTCACTCGGATATCGCAGTTCAGTACATTGGCATCCAATTGTTGAAGGAATTATTATCTATCAAGAATTATAGAAACTTGTATTGGAGTTACCAGACCAAGTATTTCCCACCATTATTTGCGGTTTTGAAGGCAAACAAGGGTGAATTGCAAATGAAGTACTTGTGTGCATTTTCGATTTGGTTGCTAACGTTCATTCCAGCGGCGGTTGAGGATATTGACACGCAATACTTTGAGATCATTGCCATTCTCTATAGAATTGCCAAGGACGCTGTGAAAGAAAAGATTGTGAGATTGACGGTGGGAGCCTTGGTGAATCTATTGAATGCTACGCATAAGAAAGAACAAGTGGTTAAACACTTTTTGTTGAGCAACGGCTTGGAAATTACCAAGCAGTTGATTGATAGAAAATGGGCTGATGAAGAATTGAAGATTGATTTAAATGCTTTATTGGAGACTTTAAACGAAGCTGTCACGATATTGACAAACTTTGACGAATATGAAAACGAATTAAAGACCAAGAAATTAATCTGGTCTCCACCTCACAAATCCGAGGAGTTTTGGATCGAGAACTGGGACAAGTTCAAGGAAAACAACTGGAAGTTATTGAAAGATTTGGTTGGTCTTTTGGATCTACCATACACTGATTCTGAACAACGTTTCTTGAACGAAGCAATTGTTTGTTTTGATGTGTCTCAACTGATTAAGGTTGCGCCAGAGACCGCCAAGGCCCTAGACAAGGTTGGGGGTAAGACTAAAGTGATGAGTTTAATGAGCTCACCAAACTCCAATGTGAAATTTGAAGCCTTGAGAACCACACAAAGGCTTGTGGCTCACTCACTATGAACGACCTACTGCGATTGTTATTAAGCGTGTACAGGAGAAGGGGGACTTGGCGATTTGACAGAAGTAAAGTTGAAAACCAACTCCCAAAGCAAGGAGCACACTCAATCTCTTGCAGGTTTGTAAACTAGCCCATTACAGCATACCACTCTTCTTGCTCGCAATAATTTCATTTTGTCTTTCATTTTTTGTTTTTATATAAAAAGATATACCTTTAGAAGTCATTGGTTCCCGCATTTGCTCTTTATCTATTTAGATTTTGTACTTGCTGTTTCGGCACAGCACCAATCTTACGCCCACCACATGTTATATGGAGTAATGCTGTTACGTGATGGCGATATGTGATAGTAGAATGTGATGGCATTAGCCAGTTCATTAAATCAACCCATTGCCGGAGAGCCACTGATAGGCAATACATCATAGTCCACACATAGCGGCAATTACATGTTAGCCAATAAATCAACACATTAATAGTGGCTGATACGTAGTAGCTACTATATAACAGTGGATAGATGTAGGTATTATGTAGTAGCCAATACATGGTAGCCAATCCACCGCCTCCCCCTGCTCACCCGCCCAGAAATGACAGCACAGCTTACGTAGCCTCCGCGTCAGCAGGTAGTGTACCAAACACACAATTTGAAGCTGAAAATTTTTTTTCCAGCGCCTTTACGACACTTTGCTGAGACATGGAAGGCCAGTGAAAAGGGTAGGGGTTTAAAGATAGGGAGAGGGTTTGAAGGAGGTGGGAGTGGGATGCTGGGGCGGGAGGCTATCTGAGAGAGTTTGCAGGTAGGTTGACAAGCACGGACATATCCATAGCAAGACAGAAATAGGTACAAGATGTCGTTGATCAACATTTGCAGAGATAACAATGATCCTTTCTACCGTTATAAGATGCCTCCTATCCAGGCCAAGACGGAGGGTAGAGGTAACGGTATCAAGACGAACGTGTTGAACGCGGTGGAAGTGGCCAGAGCCCTAGCGAGACCAACACCGTACGTGATTAAGTACTTTGGATTTGAATTGGGTGCACAGACCTCCATCGACGAGGGCAAAGAGAGATTTCTAATCAACGGTGTGCACGATCAAAATAAATTGCAAGACGTGTTGGATGGGTTCATCTCGAAGTTTGTTCTGTGTCCATCGTGTAAGAACCCAGAAACGGTGCTATCGGTGACCAAGGACTCAAGAATATCCAGAGACTGTAAGGCGTGTGGTAAGTTGTCGTACGTGCCACCGGGCTCCAGATTGGTCACCTACATCCAAAAGAACCCTCCAAAATCAGAGAAGAAGTCCAAAAAAACCGCCACTGCTTCTGAGAACGTTGTCGGTGGTGGTAGTACCATTTCCGATATCGCTGAAAAACAAAAGGCCAGCCAAGACGATGCCAACGACGAAGAATCCAGATCCGCCAGCCTGCCACCATCACAGAAGATTATCGTCAACGATGACGAGTGGGCCGTTGATATCTCCGAAGAGGCTGTCAAGGCAAGAGCTAAAGAATTACAAGGTTTAAGTTTGAGTGCTGACACCGAAAAGTACGAGGAGTTTGGTACCTGGTTCCTGGAGAAGGACGATTTCCCAGAGGATGTGGATATCTACAAGAAGACTGTTGATTTAGGTATTTCCGCTGACGCCAAGACCATTGAGGTGTTGGCTCAAGTTTTGTTTGATGAAGATATCGTTGAGGAGATCCATGAGCACAAGGGTCTATTGCGCAAGTTGGTTAGCTCCGCCAAGCACGAAAAATCATTGCTCGGTGGTATAGAGAGAATGATCGGCACGCAGCAGATGAGTCTTGTGACTGCTGTTCCAAAGATATTGATGACCCTTTACGATAACGACTTGATCTCTGAGCCAGTGGTGAAGGACTGGGGTACCCACGTGAGTAAGAAGTACGTTCCAAAGGACACCTCCAAGAAGATCAGAAGAGCCGCCAAACCTTTCCTCAAGTGGTTGGAAGAAGCAGACGAGGAAGACGAGGAGGAAGACGACTCAGAGTAGAGACTGGCCACGACACACAGACTAAATAGGAATATCCGTATGGTATCTTTTTAATAAATCATTTTGTTTCTTATATCTCAGCTTTCCCCGGCGCTTTGGCCCTTTCTTTTTGATCTCTGACCCCTTTGCTTTCATATATATGTACTACCCAACAGAAGACGCTATCGTCCGCTTCCCCCCCTCCTGAGCCTCCTTACCCATCTCCTTGGTGCTCTTCTTAGGATAGCCCACCCTGCCCAATACCCGTCGCTTATCAGCCGGTGCACAGGTGTGCGACACGTCCCAAAAGAGAGCGTGAGGAACCATCACTTTAAAGTAAACAAAGCTGATGTAGAGAGCAGGGCAGCATCAGGAGGAGATGGGTAGGCAGAAGAAGAGCGGAAGAAGAGCAGAAAGAGGTACCTAGATAGAGCAGGTTGTTGTTGCATGCATACGCGGAGCTGATACAGAAGATGGGCAGGATTTCGAGGAGCAAGCCGTACAACAGTCTGGAAGAACGAGAGCAGTCGTTCACGGAGGGAACTATGAAGAACGGGGAGTTGATGTACTGGCCACTGTCGCTGCCGAGCCCGTACGACATGGCGGTCAGCGGTTTTTACTATGATCCGACAAAGTCGTATCTAGACCGAGCAACGTGTTTCTGCTGCAAAGGAAAAGAGTCGAACTGGTCGAGCTATTTGTCCTCATCGCTCGCCTTTATTGAAGACCGCCAAAGCACAAACACGAGGCGCCAGATGCCTGTTTTCAAGCACCTACTGAATTCGCCGCGTTGCGAGTATTCAAACGTTGTGGCAGCCACCATTCAAAGAGAATGCACCCCTGGAGGTTATAAATGGGAGACAAACGACAAATTCAAAGACGTTATGCAGTCGGCAGAGGTGAGGTTCAAGACCTTCTCGTTTGGCAATTGGCCCCATAACGAGAGCTTTCCAACACCGAGATCATTAGCGGAAAACGGGTTCTACTATCCAGGCTATGAGAAGTCAGACGACGATACAACATCATGTATGTACTGTGGAACTACTTTGGAAGGCTGGGAGCCTGGAGATGATGTTGCTGCGGAGCATTTGAAAAGAAGTCCAAATTGTTATGTTTTTCATTATAAGTCCTTACTAAATCAGGAAAAAGACCGTATACAGAAGCCACAGTCCAGCGTCAAAAATGTCGCAGTATCTAAGGGATTACACAACGATACGCTGGGTCCAAAAGTGCAGATGCCCGATCAACAACTTGGCGAAGAAATCATACATACATTACCACAAGATTTGATAATCGCAGATGATCAGTTTTCTGACTATGGAGAAGAAGCTCACGAACAAAACAAGAAAGAAGCACAGCAAGAAAAAGGAGAGCTACAGCATTTGCGTTCCTCACAAACCTCTACAAACGTTCGCAATGTGGAACTGAAAGAGGAAATAGTGCAAATAGATGATTTTGACGATTCAAAAACAACAACCTCCAAAACTTCAGCTCTTGCTGGTGATCATGAAGCAGAAGCAGATATAAGTATACCACTGACAACCTTAGAGGACTTAAACAACAATTACTTCATTGAGTCCAGTTCAAGTAGACGCCCTTCCACATTCTTTACTAGAGGTAGATCGTCAGTGGCATTGCCATCATCATCACTTCTCAAAGATCATTCTGAGGGTGTACTTAATACCACAAATCAAAAGCAAACCAATCCTCCTGCAAAAACCACAGAAAATACACCGCAAATGAGAATTGCCGAAGTTGAACTAAAGAAGGTGGATCCAGAGAGTGCAGAACAAAAAGAAGACAATGAAGAGCTGCCAGGACATGAGCCACCTCCAGACTATGATTTTGTAGAACAATTTTCAGATAAATTACCTGAGGAGCATGATGCTGTGACAGAGCACAACAATTCAATAGTCACAAACGATATGTTGGAGAACCGGCCGGAAAGCAATGCCGTTGAGAAAGAAGACAAAACCATACCAGCTGAAGAATGCGCATCACAAACAACACTTCAACAACCAGAAAATGATAGAGAGCCGATGAATGACATTGCAGAATATATGACTTTAGAAGGTAGAGAAAACAGTGATAACGATGTAGGCAGCCATTTTAATGATTTTAAAAGAAAAGACCATACACCATCTCAGCTGAATACTGTGGCTGACAAAGAAAATGTCAGTGAATCTCCAAGTTCGAAAGAATTTTTAGTGAAACCTACAGGCATAAATGAATGCAACGAAGTTGAAGTACATATGGTTACTCAGGTTGGTCAAGAAAAAACGGCTGACGTACAAAAATCATTGGAGGAGATTGATAATTCTGAAAAAGAATCAACCCCACAAAAGAAACTGACCACAAGTGAAGATAGAATGGATGTTGACACAAATCAATTAACGTCTAAGTTTGGTGAGTCATCATCAGATGATGTCAAGTCTAATGTAATGGCTACTGATGAAGCTAGCAAAAGAAGAGCAACAAATCTGAAAAAGAGAAAAAGAGAGGTTGTGAATTCCCTGAAAGCCAAACATAAAAAATTGGCTACAAGGAAAACGAAAGATGGTAAGCAAATGGTATCTGATGATCTATTATCTGCCTCCAATTTTAAATCAAACAACAAATCAATAGTGCAAGATAACCCATTACCTGAAGATAAAAACGCTTCCAATGAACCAACAGAGACTGAAAAGGTTAATTCAGAAGAACAATTACAGTGCCAAAGCAATTCGAGGAAGGAAATCCAGATTCAAGAAATTGTCGGAGATGAGGAAGCGGAAAAAAGGCCTTGTATTGATACTAGCAAAGGTGACAACCAGATTTGTGATGTTAATGAGCCAACAAAAATTGATGTTAACCAGATCGAGAGAAAGTTGAACGAAAATTCTGATGACGAGGTTTTGCTAGATAATCATGAAGTAAATATTCACGATAAGAAGATTGAAGGATTGAACTTGTTGCAGGTATTCAATCATAGTGATTTAGCACCGGCAAAGTCCTCACCGCTGGCAGCAAAGGGGTACAACAAAAAGAACGTGCCTTCATCGCCTCGTGTTATTAGAAACACAGCATCAGCTTCTCCACTCAAACTATCGGACAATTTATCATATATATCAACCATTGCAGATCAGAAGGATTATCAGGCAGATATTTTGACAAGAGCGGCGTCCGATGAACCAGATCGAAGCCATGAAGTTGCTGATACGTACACCGCAAGTAATAAGGTACTTGAATCAGAAGAGGGGTTGTTCAGGGCACAGGGAGGAACTGAGGTTGACGGCACTCTACAAGAAAGAAGCGAGAAGGCGGACCATGCTGAAGTGATGGATGCGCTTTCTGAACAAGAGACTAAGAGTGAGATGAACAGATTTGAATACAGATTACAGAGGACTCCAATTTTTGATAGTAAGGGTCCGACGTTTAGTAGTATTTCCAAAATTCAGAGTACGCCACAACCATTCTTCCAAAGCAAAACATCCAGAGAGGATCTGAAGTCGCTAGACAGAAAGCTTGCAAGCGGCCTGGGTGAGATAATGAACACAGCAAAGGCAGGACCCAGCTACTCTGGTGAGAATGTAAAACCTGCCACCAGCGACTCTGATGATGATAAAGAGGAGTGTGGCTCTCATGATATCACTGCCAATACGGAGGACGACGAATGGATCCCGGTTGATAACACGAGTTTGAAGGAACACCTGGCGGACATTCAGGACGCAACACAGTTTGTCAAGGAGGTGTTGGACTCGAAGTACCAATCCTTGCACGATGACCTGGATGGCAAGTTGACAAGCTTCATCTGCGAGATGCCGCCTTGTGAGCTAGAGATGACTGTCAAGGAGTGGATTCATCATCAGGCGGAGCAAGCCTCGAGTTTGATTGAGTCTAAGTACGCTGCCATGCTGGAGACTTTCAAGATGCACACATCGAGAGCGCTTAGACATCTTGAGAGTCTACCAACTGACGAAGAGCACTGATTGATGCATGTGTAGATGCAAGCATGCTGGTGGCAGATCCAGCCCAAGTAGCTGAGGTGCTGCCATGCTATCCTCCTACCATTGTATGTCTACATAGTGTGTCTAATTTTGACGCATGGTCCTGCTGATAGATGCAACTATGCTGGTGGTAAACCCAGTCCAAGTAGCTGCCATGCTACCATTGTATATCTACATAGTGTGCCCGATGGCTGATAGATAATCCGGGTGATGAAACCAAGCAGCTGCACCGCTACCCTCCTACCATTGTATATCTACGTACTGTGTCATTCCGTCTGCAGATACTCCTGGTGATAGAGCCCACTAACCGCCATACTCCCTCCTCCCCTACCCGTGCACGGGTGTTCTACGCCCTTGTGTCGCGCAGGCTGATGGCGTCAGGCCCACTTCTATCAACTCTCTTGTGTCTTTGAGAGCCCAGTGCACAATAGGATAGTTGGGGAGTTGGGGAGTCGGCCAGGAGACGGATATACGTGAGAGAGAAGGGCTGGGATACGGGCTTTTGAGATACACGCCGAAGACAGGGACCATCTCGAGAAACCAGCGGGTGTATACGAGCTTTTATTTTATTTTCCTAGACGGGATACCAGAGATAGCTAGAGGCTGCGTTGTCGAGGCACCAGAAGCAGCAAAGCACTTGATTCTAGGCGGATACAGCAGGGATACTTGCGAGCAGGCTATCATTGAAGACACTCGGGCGCAGGGACCCGCATTTGGCTGCTTGACGTACACGGCACAACTATTATTGCATCTGCATTTTCTCTTTGTGGAGGAGCAGTCAAGCAAGACGTGTCTGTGAGCCACAGGACTGCGATCGCAACCGGGCACAACTGAAGCATCCCGGCCACTTGGAAACACCGGCACAGGGCACAGCACACGAATACAGAACTTCACCGTCAGACAATTGCCAGTACACACGCAACGATGAACAATGGGTCCAGAAATACACTTCCAGGGCAGCTGCACTCAAATTTTGTATCAACAGGCTCTCTTTCGTCATTGGATACGAATCTGAATACAAATCTGGTGCAGAGCCCGCCAAAAAGAGGCTTTAGCAATAGACATTTTCAGTTTGGCGGAGGCATGGCCAGCGACGACGAAATGCTAGACCCCGAAACAGATAACGAACAGCACGCCAGAAGATTGCTATTGATGACAAAGGCCCGTGCAAATTCGATATCTACCCTTGCCCATGGCTCAAATATGCCTTTACAATCAAATTACCATGGCCCCATCTCTGCTTTGCCACCGGAACTGTTATGCGTCATCTTTTCTTATCTACACAAAAAATCGGATTTATTGTCGGTTGCATTAACCTGCACTTACTGGGCTGACTTAATAATTGATCTAATATGGTTCAGACCAGGAATATCAAACAAAGCCATCTTTGAAAAATTGATTAATGTCATGAAAACTCCAGTGTCCAAGACAACGTGGAATTACAGAAAGTACATTAAGAGATTGAATTTATCGCTAGTACCACACCTAATAGACGATGCGAATTTATCCTTGTTTGCAGGCTCTACAAACTTGGAGAGAATTACACTAGTGAGCTGTGGTTCTATTCATCATGAAAGCATTTCCGCAATATTGAAAGGATGTTCGAGGCTGCAATCAATTGATTTGACTGGTGTCAACGATATCAATGACGATATTTATATTGAACTGGCTAATAACTGCAAGCGTTTACAAGGTTTATACGCGCCTGGTTCTAGTCAAGTGTCGAAAGCGGCTGTTTTGACTTTGGTAGATAACTGCCGTTTATTAAAAAGAATTAAGTTGAGTGATTGTAACAATGTCGACGATGAAGTTGTCAATAGACTTGTTGAAAATTGCCCAAACTTGGTGGAGATTGATTTACACGGGTGTGAGAAGGTTACAAACGAGTCATTGCGTACATTATTTTTGAAGCTGGAATTTTTGAAAGAGTTTAAAATTTCGAAGAATAACAACCTATCCTACAAGTGTTTAGAATCTGTTAATGGATCACAGGTTTGTCTGGAGAAATTGAGAATATTGGATTTTACTCAATGTTCCATGGTTACAGATAAGGCTGTTGAAGCTTTTATTAAGTTGGCCCCTAAATTGAGAAATGTCGTTTTATCAAAATGCACAGCCATCACAGATGCCTCACTAAGGGCTATTGCTACTTTGGGTAAGAATCTTCACTATGTTCACTTGGGCCATTGTAGTAACATAACAGATTTTGGAGCCAAGGATTTGATCAGCAGTTGCCATAGATTGCAATATATCGATTTGGCATGTTGTACACAGTTAACAAATGCCACAGTTATTGAGATTTCGCATTTGCCAAGATTAAGAAGAATTGGTTTGGTGAAGTGTTCGCAGATCACTGATGAAGGCATCATTGCATTGGCGGAAAACGCAAGAAACAGTGATGATACATTAGAGAGAGTTCATTTAAGTTATTGCTCCAATTTGACTTTGTATCCAATCTATAGATTACTAAAGGCTTGTCCTAAGCTGACTCACATTTCACTAACTGGTGTGCAACAGTTTTTGAGGCACGACATAACCAAATTTTGTCGTGAACCACCTGCTGAGTTTACTCCACACCAGAGAGCCCAATTTTGCGTTTTTAGTGGCGAAGGTGTTAATCAATTGAGAGGCCATTTGACTGAGCTTATTGAGAATCCACCTGATCCTGAAAGAGATGCTACTGAGGTTTTAGAAGCCATATCTGCTGTGATTGAGACAGCCAACAATAACAGTGGCAATATTACAACCAACATGGGACTTGATCCTAACAATGAGAGAACAAGAGCATTTGTTGATACATTAGATAATTTCATTAATCAATTCCATGGATTAAATGTGCCACGTATTCACATAGAGACCTTTGCTAATCATGTTTTACATGGTATGACTGAAAGCGATTTACCTCGTGTGCACCGTTTTTTTCAGTTGTTCCACAGTCCATTGTTTAGACAAAGTATAGTTAGACCGAACGGTGGATTTCGTCGTGCGCCATTGCAACAACAGCAGCAGCAACACGAACAACAGCAACTGCAACAACAGCAGCGGCAGATGGTGATGGTTCCACCGGATCAGGAGAGCCAATTACAAGAGCAGATGCAACAGCGGATTCAACAACAGATACTACAGAGAGGCCGAATGCAAGTTCAGTTGCAGATGCAAGATGAAAGACAGAGAGCAGCATTGGAGGCTAGATTAGCCAGGGGTGTTGAAGAAGAGAGAGTTTCACGGGGGCTAGGTCTTGGACTAACCACGGCAGGTGCCAACGCTGTCCAAGATGAATCCATGGTGGAGCCAGGTCTAGGGTTACCACCTTCTGAGGTTGAACTGTTCCAGTCTGTGGACACCCAACTATTGCCCGGACAATTTGACGACGAGGATGAGACCATGGAGGATGCGTAGAGAGAAGACTGGTCTGATGGTATATACAAATATCAGCACATATACATAAAAATAAGCATCTATATATAATTGATCTGATCTATTCCAGAGAGGAGAGCGATAACAATGCGGGTAGTTGAGCAGGAATCCCCGGTGGAGTAGTCTTTCTTCTGATGCAGTGAGCAGACTTACAAGACGGCCAGTTGGCTCGCTGCAATCCAAAAACCTAGTTCTGTGTTGAGAGGCGTGATGTGATTTATGATATATGCCCTGCTCCCAATACCGTGCTTTCTGTGCACTGGCTCGTGTCCTGCGGCGTCCGGAGTACGACAGAATCCCGTGCAATGGCCAACTGCACTTCCGTCAACACGTAAGCCGTTACGTCAGCACCAACCGCTCTTGAGCTCGCCGTGGCAAGCCACCTTGTCTGGGCGTGGCAGAGCCTGAGCCCAAGGCCGTTGTGGCAGTCTGAGAAAAGCCATCGTCAGCCTGGAGAACGTGTGCCACGGCTATTGGCCTTCTGCCACGTCCAGCAAGGCTCAGCTCAGCAGCGCCCGCAGAGGCCGCACGGCAGGGCAAGCTTGCCCAACAAGGCGCTGCTGGGCTAAGGGCAGTGTGGAGAAAGCGGCCGCGGCACGGTACGGGACGGCGGGCCTAGACTCTGGCACAGACCGCAGCCGCCGCGGGCCGGGCGGCCGGGGACACGAGCACGGCCACAGCCACAGGGCGGGCGCTGGGACCGCCGAGGCCGCTGCCACCGGCACGAGAGACCAAACGACAACACGAGCGCAGCCCAACTGGACCGTCTGGAGAAGCAGAGAGTGGAGGTTGGAAAAGTGGAGGCTTACAGGCGTAGGAAACTTCATGGGCCAGCTGTACGAGGAGCAACTGGTCCAAGCACACAGAGGCGTACAGGGTGGAAAAATAGAAGAGGTAACATTTTGCAGACACAGGCAGCTCTTTGTGTGACCATTCCGTGTGCACTTGAGACCGACATTAGCAATCCACGAGCGTTTAATTCAAGCTGAGCGCAGTCCCGTTGTCCTTTTCTGGCCAGCACATACTCCACCGACACACGGTCCAATCGTTACGTTACACTAGCCCGCTACCTCTCTTTCCTTGTACTGTCATTCCAGACCAACCGGGAGTACCTTTGCCCGACACCGCCAAACCTGTCCACGATACTTGAAATCTCAGCATTCCCCCTGCACGCGTTCAACCTCCACTCTGATAAGACGGGCACACCTACATACCTAGCAACCTTGATTCAACCGGAATCCCAGACATCGCTATTGTTTTTGAACAACTTACACCATGATCAACAATAATACCGGAAACACATTGACACCCACCATGTCGGGGACAAGTTCCGTCTCTTCCGCTACATCGAACATTGGAATCAGAACCAGACACAGATCTGGTACTCTGCCTTCAAAGTTATCAGTCAGCAGCGCCCCAAGTATAGGAAACTCCACTCCACTCAACACAAACCCAAATACAACCGCAAACACATCCAATTCTACGCCAAACACAAACTCCTTGCTTGCTGGTACAAGCATGTTAATAAATAACGGATCCACAAACTCTCTAATGACCCCAGAATCTTTAAATAACAACCACACGGCAGTCTCAAACTTTGTTAGCATCAGTCCAGGCTTAAATGCAGTTCTTGAAGAATCTTCTACTTCTCCAGCTAATTTCAATCCATCCAGACTGAGATCGGCCTCAATTCAAAGCTCAATTTGGAGCGATAACCCTTTTGGTACGGGCTATGGTGATGTCACCAACAGTAGCATGCCAGCCAATACAACTAACACTACTTCCATAGGAGGAACCGGTACATCCGTCTGTGGCGTCTCACCAGCTATTTCGTCTTTATCGTACTCCCATACGGGGAACACAAGTCTTTTTAACGGCACTACGAGCGGCCTGTTGCAGAACCATCAGCAGATCCCTCAGTTGAACATTGATTTAGATTCACTTCTTGCAACAAGTGTCGAAACGTCTACTGCAAATACTCCTCCTATATTGCCTTCAAATCCAAACAGGATCCGCTCTTACTCCACGAATAACGTGTTGTTGAATCCTTCAGAGAAGCATTTTTTGACTCAGTACACTCCAATTAAAGAAGAATATGCACAATTGAATTCTCACCAGCAACATCAGCAACAGCAACAATTTAACACTATAAACTCAAATAGTTTCAGGCCAAGATCTCAAACTTTTGCAGCTCAAGGCTTACCACTCTCCACGGATTCTGGCTTTCAGAACTATCAGTATCCGAATGGTGCTGGACCATCAACTACAAACCAATTATTGTTTCAAAATAATAATGGAAGTGCAAACTCTGCGTCTTTGCAGCAACAAGGTCCGGTGACCAATGGTAATGGATTCAGACAACAGAATCTAATGCCTTCTAATTCTGTTACTGGATCACAATTTTCTGCTCTCCAACAGCAGCAACAGCAGCAGCAACAGCAAAAGCAGTCGTTCACCCCACAGAACCAGTTTCAGATACAACAACAGCCGCAGCATCCGATTTTACAAGATAACATTCCAGAATCATCGATTTCTATAACTTCAACGCATACCAATCCATCACTGGGACCAACAAATACACTATTAATCATAAACTTGCCTAATGATTCATTATTGACAAACTCTTTGAGTTTCCATAGGATGTTATCTCAGTTTGGGCTGATCTTATCAGTTAGAGTGATTTCTTGTAATGATAGCAGTGATCTGGTCACAGTTGTTGAATTTGGTGATGTTGAGAGCGCTATGCGTTGTAAGGCTAAGATGAATTATCAGGAGTTGGTTCCTGGCTTGGCTTGTATAGTCTCCTTTGCGAAGATTTTGAGTGTTCAAGATAAATTTAACACTGCAAGTATTTCAATTGCACCAAAACAACCACCACAGCCGCAGTCCCAGCCACAACAACAAGAAGGACAACCCAAAGGAGGTGCCACACAACAGAAGTCACAACAACCACAATCTTATATGTTACCCGCTCCAGCTATTGGATCTGCTATGAATACCAACTCAAACTCCATTCCTACTGGCCATGGTATTAGCATCAATATTCATGGAGTTGGAAGTGGTATTTTGATGGAAGATAGTGGATTGAATGCTGCTAATGGCAATTTGAATGGAAACGGTTTAGGCAACATCAGAGATTCTGGTAATATGGGGAATAAAGGTGACAATGATGAAGATTTTAAGTTGACAACTATAGTGGACAAGAGACAAACGTTTAATAGTATTTTTTCAAAGATTATCTCTCATTACGAATTGACATCTTCTGAACTATCCCATTTGAATCTGATTATTTCCAGAGCTTTGAGGTATCCTAGCATAAAACAGGACAATTTGGGTAAACTACCTGATCCTTTACCTCTTCGTCAATTTGACACACCAAGACTAAGAGAAATTAGAAAATCAATAGATTCTAATCAATTATCCAAGTTAGACATTGAAGAATTAGCATTGGCAATGCATGATGAATTACCAGAATTAGCCTCTGATTATCTTGGGAACACAATAGCTCAAAAACTGTTTGAAGTCTGTGATATTCCAGTGAGAGATGTGATGATTAAAAATCTGGTTCCATATCTAGCACAAATGGGTGCTCATAAGAACGGTACTTGGACAGCTCAAAAATTGATCAACACTATAGCTACATCTAGAGAAAAATGGCTGGTTGCTGAAACTTTGAGACCCTATTGTACCCAATTATTTAATGATCAGTATGCAAACTATGTGATTCATGGTGTGTTGAAATTTGGCCAACCTTTCAATGATTTCATTATTGAAACTATTATGAGTACCTTTATGGAGATATCAAGAAACAGGTTTGGTGCTAGAGCTATTAGAACCTGTATTGAAAGCGATTTTATTTCCAAGGAGTGCTCATTGGGTATTACAATTTGTATTTTAACTTGGAGTAAAGAATTGATCAGGGATGCCAATGGCTCATTGCTGATCACATGGTTCTTGGATACAAACCAACTTATAGAGGACCGCCATTTCTTACTTGCTGAGTTGTTGGCTAAAGACCCTTCTGAATTGGCCAAGATCTGTTGTTCTAAACTAGGAAATTTAAGCGTCTTGAAATTATTAAATTGCAGAAGCAATTTTGATGCTAGAGATGTTATTTTGAAGGCTATCTTTGGTGAAGATTTGTTTGATCAGCCGGGCCAACAGCAGCAGTTGCGTGTTAATTCCGAGGATAATGATGTTATAGAAGATGCTGTTTCTGCGACTCCAGATCCTTTTTTTGGTATTGATCAAGAGACTTCTGAAAATATGAATGGCAGCGATTTTAGTACCTTGACTAAAATATTAGTTGATAGCTCTACAAACGGCTCCTCTTTTATATACAAGATCTTATCGATTCCATCTATTGATTCCGAGTTGAAGAAGAAGATATATCATAAGATCAATGTCGTTTTGCAAGAGAATGCATTGGTCAGCAACCATCAATACAAAAGGCTCTGTGAGGAGGTTGGATTGAAAGTCCAGCATCAAAGATCGTTATCTGTGTCTTCAAGAAAAAAGAAATCCAGATCGAGATCTAACTCCACTAACAACACCAACGCAGGCAACAACAACAGCAACAACAACAGCAACAACAACAGCAACAACAACAGCAACAACAACAGCAACAACAACAGCAACAACAACAGCAACAACAACAGCAACAACAACAGCAACAACAACAACAACAACAACAGCAACAACAATAACAATAGTAGCGGCAACAACAACAACAACAGCAACAACCACAGCCACCACAGCAATAGCAGCAGTTCTGCTAATAACGGCAGTATCACTGCTGGTCACGGCTTACAGGGCAATTCCACGTTTTCCATGCACAATGCCTTTTTCCCAGGATTTGAGATGGATAATGGGCTTTTGCAACATTCGAGCTCCCAGCCAAATTCCAAGCAACAGCTATACTCAGTTCCTGGCTTGAATGATAGTTTTAAGGACTTGTCCAACACTAGTGATAATGCCACCACCACAACCCAAGCAGCATCTAATAATCCTAATACTTCTACAAATATCCTTCACCCTAATAACGTCAACGCCAGCCACTCTAATATGAATAATAGTATTGTTGGTGCCACTTTTAATGGCCACAACTTTATGAATTTGAACAATCCGACTAATTTAAATTATGATCTTTTACTAAGACAACAGTTGGAGAGGATGTCCTTATCAAGCAA
Source organism: Ambrosiozyma maleeae (nom. inval.) (assembly GCA_003706635.2). NCBI lineage: Eukaryota > Fungi > Ascomycota > Pichiomycetes > Pichiales > Pichiaceae > Ambrosiozyma > Ambrosiozyma maleeae (nom. inval.). Next base: position 375,719 of record PPLV02000001.1, read on the forward strand.
CAATAGCAATGATCACGTCACCTCATCACAATTGTACTATTGATTTTGCAACTTCTCCTCACGCCTTGTTTGGTATCTCACGACATTTAAATGACCCCCTTTTTAGTTTTAAGTTTGTGCCATGCATCTTCAGCTCACGTCTTCAAACTATAAAATTCACTCCTTCTTTAAAACCTTATGATCATTTTGCTTTCACTTTCTTCAACCTTCTTTCTCTCTCTGTATACTTGTCGGAGACTAATTTCTTTCTTTTTTCTTGAATTGTTTTATTGCCATGCTTTCCCATAACAAGCCAACAAACCGTAACACCTCCAACCCACCCATCTGCTTCTATAGACGCTCTGAAACGGACATGCCAGACAATTCCATAACCGCTGACATTACAATACAGAACGGTAAGCAATGACATAACGCAAATCACGTAAGCCGAAGTGTAAGAATGGATGGCGTAATAGATTACATGCGCGGCCTCTTGTGGTAGCGGAAATCTGAAACATGTTTTAGGTTGTTTCCTGGAGGCTTTGATACCTTTTGAAGCGGAGAAAGCAGCTAGTGGAAGAGCCTAATTGGCTGGTGAGATAAGAGACGGTTGCACCGGAGATTGGAAAATGGGCAGCTGTGTTGTCTGAGGAAGCGTGGGTGTGAGCATGTGTGTGACGGCTTCCTCAATGAGAGAAGCTGCTGAGCTGGGGAGAGGAGGAGGTTTGGAAGCGTTAGTTGGCAACTGTCACTGTCTATTTTCCAGTCATCATAATCATAGATGAATGAAGACCTCTGATATATCAGTGTAGAATCTGTTGTTAATTGGGTGGCACATTGCTCTTTTTAGGTTCAACTGAAAAGCTTCTTTGTTACGCTTTTCTGTATTCGAACACTCTTTTAGATCTCATCTTTTTTCACCTTGTACGGACTACTCTACATATTCCAAAAACCCCACTAGTATATCACTAAGAGGTACCAGAATAACTTGGCAACTCTATCAAACCCATCTCTTTAAACAGGCAAGCAGCGGCTTGCTGGATATAAGCCCATTTAAATGATATCTCACAATAGTATGCCACCCGTTCTCAGAACTGACCAAGTAAGCTTGCTACCATACCAGCAGCAAGCAGTGTCTGGAACCACACCCAGTAACCCAGTTAGAAAATTGAATAGGGACAAGGTCCCAGCTCAAGAAATAACAGAGTATCGAGGTACAAGCACGCATAAATCTACGGTGACAGACGAACAGGAAGCAAGACTGCAACATACCAAATTGGTACAATTGAACACAATCCAACAATTAAAGTTAGAAAGATTAAAGCAGTACAATCTAAAATTAAAAGGTGAGGTAAATACGGATAAGATTAAAGCAAGTAATGCTTCATTACAAATAATCCACTTCACGGACTCCAAGATGGATCCTTTATTACCTTATATCTGGGGCGATAGTGTTATGATAAACAATCGCTTTAAACAGGACAAAACAGAGAAAACAGCACCTCGGCGCAGTTCAGCAGGTTCAGGATGTTGCATTATCACATAGAACCTTGATGGTCCCTGGACTTCTTATTTTATGTTTTCGTCTTGATTTCTTCAATATACCCTACATGTTTCCAATTCCCTTTTTCTTTTATATTAAAGTTTTCATTATAATTTCATGTTTTATTCTTATGAAGACATTGTGGCTACGCAAAGACACTATGACTCAGTTTCTATTAACTTGCTCACCTTGTCAGCCACTTTTTGGTCATGTATTAGTCCTAGTTCAATGAACTGATGTAACTTCTGAATGCCGATATCCAAGATTTCATCAACTTTTGGTAATATATCCTCCAAAGGCTTCAAACTGGTTTGATTTTTTTCCTTTTGCTGGGTGGAATCTCTAATGGAAACAGCCAACTTCATAGTGACAACTAAGCCAATCCAAGCATCTATAAAGATCTCGCACAACTCGATACATCTCAGATAATGTAAAATAGCATTACTCAATAAATTATAGCTGGTAACACGGCTAGCATAGAACATCTCCAGTTCCAAATCTGCTAACTGAAACCAGTTTTTATGGTTTAATGGCTGGTGAACAGAAATCTCAAAAAGACAATCATGGGCCTTATTCAATTCTTTCATACCGATGTAGCTGACTGCCAATTCGTACCATGCGTCCAAATCCATTGGACTATCCTTCAAATATTTCAATAATTTATCTATGTAAACACCTGGGTTCTTGTCTGATTTGTATAATGCAATCTTTCTTTTTTCGATTAATCTGAAATCTTTTGGTTCATAGACAGTGTTTGAGGCACCCGTTAAACTCTGCATTGTATCGTTGTTCAATGATTTGGCTAGCAACACAGCTATAGAATCCAAGTATGTCTCGACGTCCTTCAATGTCTCCTGTCTTGGGTGCTTGCTTATAGATTCCAAGTATATGCTGTCTAAAACTGCAATCTTTTCTGATCTCGCAGATGCAGGTAGATTGTCTTTAAGCTTCTGTAGCGTTGCTTTAGCTTCAACGTCGTGGTTCGTCATCAAGCACAGATAGTAGTGCAGCTCCACTATAGTTTGGAATTCAAGTGCTGTCAAGCTCTTATCTGCATTAGAGTGCCCTATAAACGTTTTACAATCAGTGTACAATTGCTGAAGCTTGGCTGGTTTCAATGTCAGGTACTCGCCAGTCTTGCTGGCCTTTAGAAGGGTATCTTTCATTGCAAGAGCAAACGGCGACATCCCGGTCTGGCAATACTGCTAATTGATATGTTCTGATGAGTTTGAATACCAGTCAGATACACGTCAACTACCAGCTCTATTTCAACTTGTGCCGGCTCTTACTACAGTTGTCCAGGTATTCGCTTTGTAAACGGACGCCAGGTGAAAATACAACTACTACACCCGTGCACCGCTACAATGAACGGAGACCACGGCCTTCTATTGCGTATAGTGGAGTTAGTAGAGTCACACCTGGTAGAGGTGGTAGGGGTGGAGATGGCGGGGTCAGTTCATAGAACTAGTGAAGCCAGAGTTACGGGAATTACCAGTTAAGAAGGCCAAGAAACGAGGCCACTAACACACAAAAAGTCGGTTGGGAATCATGAGAGATATAAAGATTCAAACGTAAAATCTCTATATTAAAAAATATTATTGCGTTGAAATGTTGTGTCTTACAAAAGAGACAGGAAACTTGTCCAGTGTTTTGATTAAAAGGATAAAAACAGTGATAGAAAGAAATTGTTTAAGAGAAAAAAGAGTTATCAACCGATACTCTTTTTATTTTTGAATTATTTAAAAAAAAGAAATGCTTTAGAAATGAACTTAAGCGGATTCTCTTTGGAACTCCTTGTACATGTCAGCATCTGGAATGGAACCACAGATGGTTTCAACCATGATACCGGTAACCAAGTATGGGTCAATGTTAGATGCTGGTCTTCTGTCCTCAAAGTATCCGTAACCTTCAGCTTGAACAGATCTTGGGATTCTAATGGATGCACCTCTGTTGGCAACACCGTAGGAGAACGACTCCATGGAAGCAGTTTCGTGTCTACCGGTCAATCTTTGGTCGTTATCAGAACCATACAAAGCAATGTGCTCCTTGTGTCTCTTGGACAACTTCTCAATGGCATCTTCAATGTACTTCATACCACCCTCAACTCTCATGTTTTCGGTGGAAACGTTGGTGTGACAACCAGCACCGTTCCAGTCACCCTTCAATGGCTTTGGATGTAAGGTGACCTTGACACCAAACTCTTCGGCGACTCTGTCCAATAAGTATCTGGCAACCCACAAGTGGTCACCCATCTCAATACCTTCACAAGGACCAACTTGGAACTCCCATTGGGAAGGCATGACCTCAGCGTTAATACCGGAGATGTTAACACCAGCGTGCAGACAGGCTCTGTAGTGGGCCTCAATCACATCTCTGGCGTAAACCTTGCCGGTACCGACACCACAGTAGTAAGGACCTTGTGGAGCTGGGAAACCACCTTTTGGCCAGCCGTAGATGGAACCGTCAACTGGGTCTAACAAAGTGTACTCTTGTTCCAAACCGAACCAAACCTGCTCCTTGGAGTGAGCAGTCATCAACTTGTTACATTCGTGTCTGTGGTTGAACTTGTTTGGGGTACCGTCGTTGTTCCAACACTCAGTTAGAACAATGATGTTGTCGCCCTTTCTGAATGGATCTGGGAAAAAGGCAACTGGTCTCAAGTAAACGTCAGAGTCGTGACCTGGCGCCTGGCCGGTGGAAGAACCGTCAAAGTTCCACTCTGGCAACTCAGACACTGCAGTGACCTTCTTGGACAAGGTTCTACACTTGGATCTGATGGCACCGAATGAGTCAATCCAGATGTACTCAGCCAAAACCTTACCTCTTTGGTCCAAGTCCAAGTACTTGGACAAGGTGGCGGTGTGTTCCAAAATCGAAATTTCTGGCATCCTGTGTGTATATATGTGTGTGTGTGTCTTTTTCAAGTGTTCTGACCAACAAGAAAACCAAGCAAATGATATCCTACAGAAAGAACAGAGCAAACAGCAGAGAAGAAACCAGGCAATTACTTTGAATTACTTGCTTCTCCTGCCTCTTTCGCTTCTATTAATTACCTTTGTGACCGGACGAAACACCTCTTTTATATTTCTGAGTGGTTTGGCTGGGCGTGGTGGACGTGGTGGCCGTGGTGGGTTTGCTGAGGCTGTTGCCGTTTCCGACATGCTAGGCCGCTGCAAATCAGCGTGTGGGATTTTTTTCTTTTTCTGGAAGCCGGAAACCCCCTGGGCGTGGGGGCGGCGGTGATAAGCCTGGCACGAGACGGTGTGGGCGCCCCGATGGGATCGTGCGGTGTGCGATAAAATCCCGCGATGGCCCATCTGTGCGCCAGCTGCCTGAAGAGTGTATTGTTTGACGGTTCTTTTTACCTGGCGGGTAGAGCTGTTTCTGTGCCAGCTGGTGCGATTTAGAGTGCCGGACGTGTTCAACGGGCTGGACTGAGTCTCTTGAGGTGGACAGTGTAATTCTGCGAGTGTCCAGACATGCTGATTGGGGAGTCTTGGTTATGTGCAGTGCCGGCGTGCAAGCTCGCATGAGCCAGTCGACGGGACGGCGACGCTCGTGCGCCACGGCGACGCGCCACGCGGCCAGAGTCACGGTTGCTATGACGGGCGGCACTCGTTCACCGTAAGGCCAACCAGACACCGTAAAGCCCCCTGCAATTTTTTATTGTGTCTGCAGTTGCAATTGTTCCACACCGAATAAGCGCGCATTTCCATAAACGAATAAACGATATGACTGAATCAGGCCGGCACACAGACCTCTACAGATCCAAGGGTACAGTAGTATTCAGTCACACCAGCATACAGGCTGGTACACACCTGTACATAGTCACGTGTGTATTGGTGCACACCGTATCTGCGTGCCCTTTTGAGTATCGACCCTCAAGCCCGCACTTTATGCGCACACTAGCACCCAGCCCGTCCTCATTTGTCGGAAACGCCTGTTTACATAATCAACTATATGCTGACATCAGCTAAGGATTTGGAGGTTGAAGATGGGGACTGGAGGGAGGATTGGAAAACAATGCGCGGTTATTGGCTGGCCGTCGATGTGGGTGTTATCGAGTATCACAAATTACCGAATTGAGCCATGCAGACATGGGACAACAGAAGCATACAATGTAGCAGCTTAGCACTTCGAATCGCAAATCAAGCTTATCATGTCGTGTTCGACCGCTCACAGATACATAGATACACACTGCGTGCACAGACACTCACCAAGGCTCAATACATCCCAGCGTGGTCCTGATTACGTATACAACAAATAGGCTATCTGCTGTATCTGTGCGTATCGGCCAATCACCGTGCTCGTAGATAAGCCTGGAGAATCCCAGGGAATCCCAGCTTAAATACGACACAGGGGGTGCAGCAAAATGGTGTGTTCTAATTTGTGTGGAGCTGGCATGATCTGGCTATGCGTTTGTGGACGTTATGGAGTCTCTGGACGCCTCTTGCAGTTGTACGCAGCATTTCCTAATTAGGAGAAGACGGTTTTGTCAGACACACAGAGAACGGCGAGTGGGATACGTTTGTAAATAGGTGGACGAGCACCGTTATCAGTGAGGTGTTTGGGACAGAAAGCACGTATGTGCATATTACAGTTTCCGGTCTGGTGGTGGGAGTGGACAGCAGGGACACTAACGCTGGGAAGCCACTCCACGAGGCCGTTAACAGTAGGCTGCAGCAGAGCAGACAGATCCCGTGTCCTAGCCCCTCCACTTCACTACACTGACGACCGACGAACTAATCTCGCCTGCTGCTTCCAGATACCACTGTCGACAACACAAGACGTGACTGTTCGTGGCCCATGGCTGGCATCGCAGTTCACGTATCTGAACAATGCAGTATCGCTGCTCCAAAGCTCTACAGATAACCCCTCGGGCTGTTTGCCCGGGCTCCCCACTCCTTCCGCAGCGGCGCTCCCAGCCTGCCACAACAGCTCTCGTGGTGGCCGCCCCCTGCCCGTCGACTCGCCGTGTTCACGGTTTCCGGACAGCTGCCTATTCCAGTAACTGCAATACAACGGGAGTTCAAACACCAGCAAAGCTTATTGCCACAGCCAGTACAAGAAAACATGCACACCAGTGTGAAGAGAACACTAACAATACACCAGTAGCACAGTATGATCTCATCATAGCTGCCGGTAAAACGTCTACGGTGCTTCCCCACAAAAACCAGAGGAACAGCAAAGGATGTGTTGGGGTGGGCAGTCTGAGTGGCATTCTCTGAATAGCGGAAAGCTTGCACATATTGTAAAGTGTAGCTGAGTTGGTGCACACTTTCAATTTGTTTCGTGTTCTGTGGCTCCCTCAAGCCTTTGGCCTTTGGGAAGCTGCAACATTTTCAATTGGCGTTGTGTACACGTATATACAGCTTCTTACACAGTGCAACAAGTCTAAACTAGCACGCTGGACCGGGGATCCCCTTTGGCTAGAATGCTCTTTGAATTTCTTTACGTTTGGTCATATATCTATATTCTTTGGGTGTCATATAATCATTACGCAACAGTTCACTGCTGTTGCTTGGCAGCTTTTCTCTTGTCTCTGGCAATCTTTCTCAACTCTCTCATGTCCGGTGGCTTTTCAATGCCCAATTCCTGTCTCAACACATCGATATCTTTCTCCATGATATGTTCCCAATACACATTGATCAAAGGCTTACAATGGAAACTGTTTCTAATGGCCCATGGATAGTAAATGTCAAAAAGCCTGCCCCTCTGTTCTTTTTTGATCGGTATTGGCGCAAATAAGGCTCCTAGCCCAGCAAAAGGAACCTTCAAATTCAAAAACTCAAATAGCTTCAACGCAATCTCACCTTCTCTAACGATTGGCAACCCCGTTAGTGTATGGTAAAAATCGTGGCATTGTCTGTATCTCTGAAAAATGAATGCCAACTCTTCATCGTCGATAAATTTAACTGGAACTCTTGTGTCCGGTGAGACGCCTTCTCTTTTCAACCAGTCTATGTAGCATCTACCAAAAGAATTCTCAGGCAACGCCTCTAAGTGCTCAAGGTCTAAACTTGTTGACGTTATATACGGTCTGTCCTTCAATATCTGTCGACCCGTCTCATCCGACAGCATCTGTCTCTTCAACTTGTTCAAAAAAAAAGGAAATGCTGTCGACTCCCCCAACGCAACAATGAACTCGTTTCTCTCAGGATGTAGAAATGCACCTAAAGAAGATCCTAGAAATAGCATCGCCTTTTCAACCGTATATAATGGCACGTGGTTTGGATAGTTAGGCTCAGGTCTCACAAACAGTGGCTTGTTGGCTCTCTTGCCTGACTCCAAAAGCGACAATTCCGCAGAGTTCACCGTTTGCTCACCATGAAGCTTGCCTTCTTCCATCTGGTTTGCTAGCGAGATGTCATTTCCCAGCAGCTTGTAGCCTATTGAGCCAACGGTCGATAAAGCCGACAGAACAAACGCTCTTGTGCTAGGTTTCTGAATCACGCTACCGCAGCTGGTCTTTCTTGCCACAATCATTTTCAACTAACTATCTTATCTTACTCTGGATATCTACCTATCTGGCTGTCTGGCCCTTCTGTATGCTGTAACACCAGCCATCCTCTCTGGGTAAGAAGTGTCTTTCACCGCTCTTTAAACCAACCCACCAATTTCGCATCATCATACGTTTTTTTCACCTCTTCTCCACTAGCGACGAGCCACTACAAGGCCAATACAATATAGAACATTAAAGTGATAATTTTGTACACAGCCTGGTGAAATGCAATGGGACTATGGGTGCTGGTTTGGATGGCGCCAGGTTATACATTACATTATATGTCAAGATCACTCTCATCTGAGTCGTGGGCCTTGGAGGACCTTATCACTGGCCGTGTGTTGAGATCAAACGCTTTTCTTGTCAGCATTCCCTGGCTCATCAGCAGTTTCTCCACGTTGGCAGCAGAAAACGTGCCGAGGTCTGTTCCGCTGATTAACCCTTCTAGACCCACCACCCTGCCGGCTTCGAGCCCGCCCCTGAACATGAGCGTGCAGGGAAGAACCTTGATGTTCAATCTCGTAACCAAGAACGGAGCGCTCACCGCTTCGATCTTGACAAATCTGATGTCCAGATGCTTGAACGACAACTTCTCCAGAGCCTCGCTCATCATGGAGCACGTACTAAACGTCTTGTTATAGAACAGCACCACGGCTTTGCTGTTCTGTGTCGTCATCTTAATAACTTCTCCTTCGTCATTCAACTCCGCAAACGTCGTACTGCCCTCGAGCTCGCCCACTCTCGCTTTGGACTCTTTCAGCTGATCTGACAGCTCCTGCAGTCTTGCCTCTCTGTACCTTGTGGTGAAAGTATCCGTGTTCTCGGCGCCCAGCTCCAGCTCGTCCTCTAGCTCTTGAAGTAGATCATCCGAGTCGGGCTCAGATTCACCCCCACCACCTCCTGACAGCTTGTTCTCCAAGATGGCATCCTGATACTTCTCTAGCAGCCTGTTACCAACTTCCTTCATTTTATACACCAACACACAGCAATCTGCAATGCCCCTACCTGTAGTCTCCGGCGATTGGAGCCTTCACCACGCTGCTTTGTATGCATTTGGCGTCTTGTGTCTTTTGTGTCGTGTCTCTGTCCTGGGCTGTGCATCTCCAAAAAGAGCGGGATGTTTGACCCTGAGAGGCTCCAATCTATTAGAGGAACACAGGATGACGCCAGGGTACAACACTGGTACAATAAGTGAGCCAGTATCAGGGAAGGTGTGCAAATGGGGAGAATTGGATAAGCAGGCATATTCTATAATGCAAATGTCGGCACAGAGGAGACAGAAAGATATATCGCTGCCAAACAAGTACGTCAACAGCAAGAAGAAAGCAGATGAGAGTGTTGGGAACGGTCTTTCCGCTAGAACTACGGGGTCCGTCAATGCAAACCCTGCGTTAGGTTCAATGCACACAGGTGGATCAGAAGTCATGGCGGAAGCAGAAAAAGGTGACCTTACAGATGCTGGAGCTGACAACACGTTTACATTCCCTAAAGACTCTGACGAGTATTTGCTACGATTGATTCAAAGCATATTTGCAGATCAGCGGAATATCCAGAAAGTGCAAGCAAATAACAAAAAGGCAAGCCGACAGCCGATTCCCATCCAGGATTACTTGCCAGCATTAACCTCCTCGGCCAAGATGGACCTGCAGCTGTACGCTCTCATTGGACTCCTGCTGAGACAATTTGTCAAGTCATGGTACACTAAGATCTCCGTGGATGAAAGGCAGGAGTTTCTAAAAGAGCTCGTTGCCATCTGTGCACATCTGACAAGAAGTGTACAAGAGAGGGCAAGAAAAGTGGACTGGGGAGGTTTAGTGTTTGACGACTTGTTTGTCATTTTGAATAAACATATGCAATCAATGGAATTGGCAACAGCTCAAATGGGATCAAGATTCAATGACGATTGCCCTTTAGATGAAGCAAGAGCAGGAGATTATCAACAAGGAGATGAAGAGTTTGTGTCCAACTATTTGCGAATTAATGGCCATTTTGCAATAGACAAAATGGACCCTTTAAAGGAAAGGCAGTACAGCCACGTCCTAATGAAATGCATGGTGAGTCTTGTACTACCATTCGAAGAGTTGGATTCCAAACTTAGCAGGAAATTTGTGATTACGATATTTGACGATCTAATAATAAAGAACACTATTGAGAATATAAGCGATAGTTTTATGATTTGGAGCCTGATAGGAAACATATCTGACTCCATGCTACAGAAACGCAAAATCAAATCCACAGCCAATGCAGATGAGAACAAAGGGTTTCTTGAAAAAATTGCCAGTGTTGGAAGACTATTCAGTCACATGATAGCATATACCACGTCGGTTTTCAGTGATAACAAACCAAACACAGAAACGCTGCCAGATGTGACCTCATTTGCAATATTTTCCTTTTTGAACAACCTTCTTATGCTATCCAAGATTTTTCCGTTTATGACGTTGTACACAAATTTCATTTTCAGACATATACTGAGAACACCACGGTTCAACTATCTGTGCACCAACGTGATGAACAACCTAGTTTATAATTCGATTCTGACTGATGCAAACCTCGCCAATCTTGTGCGAGTGCTGAGAAATGTGTTTTTCCCAACAGATACTCTGTTTAATAGAGAGCCACGGTTTATACCTGCCACGAGAGAGGAGTTTGAAAAGGTGAGAATGGTCAACCAAGAGAAATTCAAGCGCTTGATAGGGCTCGAGTCCAGCAGGCTCTGTGCCCTGCTGCGCATCGACAATAGCACTCTTGATGTCTTCTTCAACAGTTTCAGACACAAGCTTCTAAACAAAGTCTTACTTTGGAATATACTGGACCTTCTGCTTGCAAACCTCTTCCCAGAGATGCTCCGCAAAGACTCCCACCAGATCATCCAGAGAGACTGATAAGATAAGTAAGTGCCAGTTCCATATGACATAATTGCTTACTTGTTATGATCACGTGCATAGATCACGTGCGTGACTCAAGGGTTTGAGGGTTGTGGAGCACAGCCCGGGCCTGTGCAGCTGGAAAATTTTTCTTGAGACACAGAGAGGGCGGCAGTAGGTGGAGGAGGTGTTGGCTGGAAGGCAGTAGAGTGTCTTTTTCACAAAGCTGGAGTGCTGTAGTTGTTGCAGTTTATTAGAGAAGAAATGTGGATATATGTTTCTCTTTCTCTTGTTGCAACAAGTCACAGGTTAGAAAGAAGCATCTTATTTTGCAGACGACCCTTTAACTAAAAATGCAAATTTTTGTTAAGACTTTAACTGGTAAGACCATCACCTTAGAGGTTGAATCCTCTGACACCATTGACAATGTCAAGTCCAAGATCCAAGACAAGGAAGGTATTCCACCTGACCAACAAAGATTGATCTTTGCTGGTAAGCAATTGGAGGACGGCAGAACTTTGTCCGACTACAACATCCAAAAGGAGTCCACTTTGCACTTGGTCTTGAGATTGAGAGGTGGTGGTAAGAAGAGAAAGAAGAAGGTCTACACCACCCCAAAGAAGATCAAGCACAAGCACAAGAAGGTTAAGTTAGCTGTCTTGACCTACTACAAGGTTGATGACGACGGAAAGGTCACCAAGTTGAGAAACGAGTGTCCATCCTCCACCTGTGGTGCTGGTATCTTCATGGCTGACATGAAGAACAGACAATACTGTGGTAAGTGTCACACCACCTTGAAGTTGCAATAAATGCAATAGCGTCCAATAATCTTTAGGTATCTCTCTATATTTATATATACTTTGTGTCTTATGAAAGGCCAGCGACTCATGTAATTGAGTTGCCGGTCTGGATTTGGTCTCTTTAATTTAATGCATTTTCAGGTTTGAATCAACAGTAGGGGGCGAACAGTCCTTATTGGGTCCAATTGGGCTTAGGTACTAGCCAGCACGTTGTGCTGTCGCCTCTTGAACCGTGCTTTCCTGTGTCCTGGTTGCTGCAGTCCTCCGCCCACCCTACATCTTGGCTCCCGTGTGTCCCACTCTCTCCATCCCTTACAACCCTGTTCCCCATGTCGTAGTTCCTGCAATCACCTAAAACACCCCTTCTCCCCTGCTTCCTGCTTCCTACTTCCTGCTTCCTGCTTCCTGCTTCCCGCTTCCCTGTGCCCTATTCCTATTCATCTCCTCTATAATACCGTGTTGATGTCTGCATTGTATTCCACTACGTGGGAAACCAAAAATGCCAACGGCACTAGAAAATTTATTTACAAAAAAAATTTTTAAGCTGTAGTAGTTTTCTTAGTGATCTGAGTTGAAGTAGAGATGACCTGTAACGTGGATGAGCAATTGGCTGGGATACATAGGAGGGCGAGCTATGGGTGTTAGCGAAGGCAGAGCAGCAGTAGCCGAGTTGATTATTGAGGGCAATAATATTATGGCCAATGTGGTGGATGCCGATATAGGAAAGCGGATAGATACAAGCAGCGAGTTTGGAATGAACATACTGGACAAGACACAAGCTGGGTTGTGTGGCAACGCAGGCAAGCTAGAGTGCTTGGTTGAGAGCGAGGACTCTTCACCGGATTCAAACTTGCCTTATACTCCTATCGAGTCATTGGATTCGTACACGAGCTCGGAGGATAGCGCTCACGGCAAGGAGACTGCGTTCTACTGCAATGCAACTAGTAGCACCGGCAACGCTGGATCCCTAACACACGACCTGGATAACCAGATTAACATGCTGCTAAATGACACACAGCCTCGCCAACTCCACAAAGGTGGCATTCTGGATATGGATTCACACGACGAGGAGATTGAAATGCTGTTGAAAGATCTTGATCCAGATCCAGCCAGTCAGGCATACGACATTGAGTTTGACATCTCTGAACTAGAAAAAAACGTAATTCCAGACAAACTGGAGCCCGAAAAACCACAACAGACGTTGAAACGTGGGTTGGATCCACAGAATGAATCTTTTTCGCATAAGAAGCACCAGAACACAGCCATTCACAAAGATACCAACGACACCCCAACCACGACCACCGCCCGGGGGAATTTGGACACCAATACACAGCTAACCGAATCAAGATCCAAACCGCAAAGTGCAGGCCAGCAGGAACCTGCAAAGGCTCCAATCATCCCCGCTGCTGCCGCTCCTCAGAAGGAGAACCAGTTCTTGAAGTGTTTCTCTATCTTGAAAGTGAACTATTTAAATCTTTGCTCTGCATACAATTCGTTGATTGTCCGGTATAACGATAGTGAAGTGGAAAGAACTAAATTGAAATTACAGAATGAGGAATTGAAAGGGTTGCTAGACGGTGCTTTGCATGAATTGACTATTTTAAGAAACAGTCAAAGAAAGAAACTACACTGAAGCAACTCACGTCTCTTCATTTGTCCACTCATCCACTTGCTTCTCTCATTTATGACAATTTAAACGACCAATCTGAAAATCATCTACCTAATCTTTACTTGCATATTACCAATGTATGATAATCCATCCCCCTATTCATGCATATAACATTTTTCTTTTATTCCTCATTTTTAGCATCTAACATTTATATATATATATATGGAAACTAATTAAAAACGTATATATTTCTTCACACAGTAACGGGCAACTTGTACTAAACGTTGTCACATCTCTTGCAAGTCTTCAGGACCAAAACTGTGGGGCAAAAGTTCTGCAATAGTCATCTTCACAAATTTGCTGCCTGCTGCATTGAACATGTAAACTGGCAATGTCAACTCCTTATCCGCAAACTCTCTGATGGCCTGTCTGCAGATACCGCATGGTGATGCACACGAGTCCTCAAGGTCCGTGGAGACTGCTATGGCTTTGAAACTCGAGTGCCCAGATGTCACCGCCTTCACAATAGCTGTACGCTCCGCACACACCGCCACTCCGTACGACGCATTCTCCACATTGGCACCTATGACAAACTCGCCCTCTTCAGTCAAGATGGCGCATCCCACACGGAACTTGGAGTACGGAGAGTACGAAACATCTCTGGCCTTTAGGCACTTGTCTCTCAGTAGAGTGAAGGTGGCATCGTCCAACGACGCATCGCCCGACTTGTTCTGCGTGCTTGAAATGGTCATCTTATTCAATTGTCCCTGTTGTGAGTCGTATACCCATTGGCCACATCCGACACCCCAAGCGCCTGATGCCTGGTCTTGTGTGGCGACGTTCACTTCCACTGGTCTTTATATGGCCTTTCCACGGTCCTGTCCACTGCTGCTTTTCCGTCGCCCAGGCACTGGCGCTTCGCCGGCGGAGAAAATCCGACCCGTGCCGGAAGCCTTATCTGGTCACGTGACCGGAGAGGGCTACGACAGGACGTTTGTGGCATACGAGAACATGGCACAAATGAGCCCAAAGGGTGGGAGAAGGAGCTGTAACGAGTTCCACAGAGTGCTGGGAGTGACGGAGGTCACGACGGCGTCCACTTTGGCGTAGAGCTCGTCCTTGGAGCCGGAGTTGTCGAGGACTATATCTGCCCTGGCCGTCTTTTCGTCGTTGGACATCTGGTTGTTGATGCGGTTCTCGCAGTCTTGCAAGGTGAGCTCTGGGTTTCTGAGCGCAAGCCTCTTGAGCTGCGTGTCTCTGTCTGTGACAACACACACCGACAGCCCGCAGAAGATGTCGAGTCTGGCCTCGTACAACAACGGCACGTCAAGCACCACGATCTTCTCGAGCCTGACCCAGCTCTTGAGAACCTGGATAACCATCTGCTTGCGCACCTCCGGGTGGGTGATGGCGTTGAGCGCCTTCAACTCCTCCTTGTGCTCAAACACATACCTTCCCAATTCCGCCCGGTTTAGCGTCCCGTCCGTCTCATTGACGAGCCCCTCAATCACAGGCGAAAAGCGGGCAACTATCTTCCTGTATGCTGGCCGGCCGGGTTCCACAATCTGCCGTGCAATCTTATCGGCGTCGACAATAGTCAACCCGTGGTGGCCCTGCAGTCTCTCAGAAACCGTTGATTTGCCCGAAGCTATCCCTCCTGTGAGTCCTAGAATAAGCATAGCTGTGTCTAGCTAAGATGGATGTCTCTCACCCCAGCTGCACACTCAGTCTGCAGCAACAACCACCTCTTGAGCTGGTGCCTCTCAAATACAAGAAAATTTAAACCGCCTATATCGAGAGACAATCAATTGCAGAGAGAAAAAAAACCATGGCAGAAACTGGCTAGGGTGCTCATCTCGATTCAAGAGAAGCGCCAACGATGTCGTGTTGGAGACAGTTTGAGGATATAGAGCTTGAATTGGAATTCTGTGTATGCGGCCAGCAGATAAGATAGTAGCTACAGTGGAGTAATGGACAAATTTGAGAGACTGAGAGGTTGGCTAGACGGTGAGTTTGACGCCAAGGCTCCGAAATCCAAGATATCAAAGAAGCTCTCTGTGGTTGATGATGAGCACTGTGGCCGTTGCATACTTGCTACAAGTCAGATAAACAAGTACGAAAACATTATAAGCATACCGAATACATTCATGCTGAACTACATTACAATTCTGAAGCATCTGGAGAGTTTCAGTCCCGAGCTAATCAAATTGAAATCTGTAGGCTTGAATTTTGGGCATGTGTATGTGCCTGATCCAGTAGTGGTGAAAGATGACACGGAGTGCAACCGGATGGTTGTGCAGGCCTACCGAACCTTCAGCCTGGAGCGGCTACTTGAGCTGTCATCGTTCCAGCTAGTAAGCATGTACCTTGTGTTAGAGAAAGCAAGAGGATGCAACTCCTTCTGGCAAAGTTTCGTTGATGTGTTGCCCGAGCTAGACGAGTTGAGAGACATGCCATTTACATGGCTTGCAAGACAGACAAATAGTGAGCTCTATAGACTGCTTCCTTCCGAGGTTCGGGCTCATTCTGACAAGCAGAATGCCAGTTTCGAGGCCGACTATAACAAAGTTGTGGAGTTTTTAAGTTTTGGAAATGATTTGAAACAGAATAGCTTGGTACACAAATTGATGACCCGGGACCGGTTTTTGTGGGCGTGGGTTTGCTGCAACACTCGTTGTCTTTACATGGAGCTGCCGGGCAAACTCAATAAGGAAACAGCTGACAATTTCACCATGGTGCCGTACGTGGACTTTTTAAACCACCATCTGGAAGACAAATGTGGAATCGAAGTTTCTCAGGTTTCCGGGTTTAAAGTCAACACGCAAAATACCCTGTATCAAAAGGACGAACAGGTTTACTTGAGCTACGGTGCTCATGGTAACGGCTTTTTACTCTGCGAGTATGGATTCTGTTTCAACACCGGCGACAACCGCTGGAATAGCATCGACCTATCGGGTTACGTGACAAAGCTGATCAAGCCGAACCAGGCACAGTTCCTGCGCAGCGAAGGCTATTACGGAGAGTACACGGCTGACATAGACGGAATCTCCTTCAGGACCGAGATAGCACTATCAGCGATACAGGAGAAAGACTCGGATTTTGGCGACGGACAGTGCCCCAAGCGCTTAAGGCTGTTCATTGACGGATTCACAGACGGCGAGTGCTACAGAAACAACACCGCTGCCCTAGCACGCAAAATCGTCCTGAAGCTGAAACAGCAGCTCGACACACAGCTCCACTCCATTACATCCCAGTTTGCTAACACCCTGGCCACCGACTCCAACGTCAAGGCCGCCATCCAGTGCCACCAGGACCTGCTTCTTGTCGCCAACTCCTTGCTTGTTCCACAAACCACAACTGAAAAAGTGTCATGCTCCACATAGAGCCGCTGACGTAAGCCTCACCATGGGTTTTTCGCCTGTGCGATTTGGTGGTGAAGGTTTTTCTAACAGATTGGTGTATTTCGTATAGAGTAAGTAATGAGATAGAGGAGTGGAGGGAGGCAAAGAAGAAGAGGAGTACTGTATGAGAGTCTGCAGTAGGTGAGAAATGGCAAAGAGAAACCTATACATCTTGGGGCACGACGCCGGGGCGAAATTTCTAGGGTCGATGCTGGCCCAGGCTGTGGACAAATCACGATTTAATTTGAGGTTTATATTCAAGACGCCTTCTATCCACAGCGGGTTTATTGAGCAGGGGTCGAAGATCACGTATACAAATGCGTTAAACAGACGCAACCCATTCAGACTTGCCACCACGTTTCAAAATGTGAACAGTAATGTGCTATTTGATAGGGCTCTGAACAGTAGTATATACCACCATGACTCTAGGCTGGACGACAGCGAGACCAACCAGATCGATGATCTGATCATCACGACACGAGCATTTCAGAGACCGGACATTTTGGAAGCTTACACACCGTACATGACAAGCGACACCAATCTGGTGTTTGTGAACCCGAATTTCGGCGCTGTGGAGAACCTGCTAAAGTCACAATGGAGTGTGGATCCGCTAAAGCCAACTAATAAGAAACAGCCAGACGCAGCACCCAACGTGTTTGTTGCCAGCATGTCCCATTTATTCACGGGTGGCGCAAATGGAGATTTTGAGGTTGTGCACTTGAAAAGTGGAGATTTCAAAATCTCCAAATACACAGACATTTGCAACGCCGTCAGGCAGGAGCAGGAGCTCAAGCTCCAATTGAACCACACAGAAAGCCGGCTGGGCGAAGAACCACAGCCTGAAATATCGCTACCCGAGTCGATCGACTGTCTCTTAAAAGCACCGATGTTGAATGCTATCTATAGACCTTACACTGACATGTACATAAGCGAAATCGAAAAGCTAGTAGTTGATTCCTGTGTGACTCCATTCAGAGCTCTCTTGAGCACTAAATTTGGTGCTTCAGACACTTTAGTCAGTCAGAGATTGAGTGAACCCGAGGTACCATTAGATATGCAACCGGTTTTCTCTACCTTGAAAAAGCTACTATACGAATGCTTATCCGTGTTGAACGCAATGAATCAAATCCAAACAATCAAAAGGATGGATCCTACTTTTCTTGCCATCCTTGACAAGCAGAGACTTCTAGATGTGATAATCAAGGCAACGGAAGATAAAAGTTTTGATAATGTTTGGTATGAGGGTAGAAATATTAATGATTCCATGCATTTGAAATTTTACGATACAATGATGGCTAACAATGGTCATTTGATGACATTGGCCAATAAACTAGGAATCAAAGTTCCTGTGAATACGATGCTCTTAGAGCTGGTATCTGCTAAAAACTCTATCGCTAATTCTGAAAACTCTGTGAAATATGTGGAATAATAAACCTTCTCTAACCCCAACCCTGCTTATAAACTTCATTCTATATGAATATGATATGGAAACTTTAATTGAGATATACCCACGTACATAATAAAGATGACTTTTGGTGAAAATAACAAAAACATAAATTTAACATCTACCACTAGTGTTTAGTAGCCACGGTATTGGCCGAATGCTCCACCATTGGAGTGTCTTGCATCACCATTATTATCAAACCCGTAATTCTGCTGTAGCGGCCCAGTAGAAGGTGAGTTCAAGCTGGCTAACCACTTGTCAAACTCTGCCTTGCTGTTTGAATCTGCATTTGGGTTATTCGGTTGAATGTTGGAGCCCGCAGCCATCTGAGATCCTTGAAACAACGCATTAAGAGGCTGTGATGGCTGTTGCTGCTGTCCTTGCGGTGTCATGACCGGAAGGCCAAAATTGAAATATCCCTCTGAACCTATCAAGGGAAAGTTCATAGCAGAAGCACCACCAAAAAATCCAGAAGAATTTCCTGAAAGATTGGAATTCATTTGAACTGATTTTTGCTCTGACTGTTGCTGTGGAACCTGTAGGGAGTTATTGGCAAATGAACTCATCGAGTTGCCTTGCCCTGGGAAATTAGAAATAATAGAACCTAGCATATGTGACTGGCCCAGAGAATTGCTTTGAGGATTCAAGCCAGAATTATAATAATTCAAATAATCCCTCGATGAAGACGGCATACCAGGCACCGCTGCTTGGTTAGTTGGATGCGTATTGCTGTTCGCCCCAGGACCATTCAGATTAGCTGGGGATATTGGGTCAGTGAATGATTGCGGTAGTAATTGAAACAAGTGCCTCGATGCAGCGTCATTTATGGCGGAGTTAGACCAAATATTATTTGCCAGACTGTTATTTAAGATCTCGTGGGATGAGGAAGGCGCAGTACCAGTGCTAATGCCCGGTGTGGATGCATTTGGAGGTGTGCGACTTTGTGATCTAATACCATCATCACTAACAATCAAATCAACCATGTTACTATAAGAGTTTGTTAACTGGAAGTCTGAGTTGGCGGCATTTAAAACTGGGTGAGAAACGCCAGTGGTGGTTTTGGCTTTAGAGGACACAGGGACAAAAGTACTAGCCGCAGCGGCGGAAGAAGATGAAGAACTGGTTGGTGTTGAAAATCTCGAGTTTTCTCCTGGCTGCTTCAAATTTTGGAAGCGCTTTCCATTGTTTTTAGATGTCGTGCTATCGTCAACTAAACCTTTATCGTAACCATTACCAGTTACCGCACCTTTCTTTAATGGACTGACATTCTTTTTCCTTGAGTATCTCTCATTCTTTGAATAAGAAGATTGATATTGTTGTTGCTCTTTATTATTCTTGTAACCGTGATTTAACAAATCGAGCATCTCATTAGGGTCAGGCTCACCATCAAATGGTAATATTTTTTCATAGTTATGTGACTCATTAGCAGCACGCCCTTTATCGATTTCATCCACCTCCTTTTGTAGCTTTTCAGGGATATCAAATAATTTGGTTTCTTCATTAAAAATGATGCCCAAATTATTCAGTTCAATGATTTCTTTGCCCCTACAACCCACAGCAATCAATCTTAACAAGTTATCCGTCAATTTCAAACTGGTGCTTGATCCGTTTGGCAATTCGCCAATCAATGATTGAATAGCATCCTCTGATTGAATATATAGATTTTCATCGTCAAAATCAGACATATAGTAATTAACAGGTTGGAAATCCTTCAAGGTCACATCTTCCTTAAAAAGCCTTGATCTGATTGGTCTTTTATCAAATAATTGTTCCCTATTGACAGTCGTCTTAAAAGATTCATCATCAATTGAATCCAAAACTCCCGGGTTAGCATTAAAATATTGATAAACCATATTGATTAATCTAGTTAATGGCACCAAATATTCAGGGGTTTGCAGTAAGTAACACTTAGGCAACTGACGCTCCTTTAGCCAACATAGTAATAATCTCACACCTGGCAATAGAATTGCAAAGTTTTCAGAGTTACTCGAGCCGAATTTCCCGGTCGAGGAAGAAACCTTGGTAAGAGATATATTATCCAAGGAGTTTTCAAGACTCGCATTTTCTGTCTCTTGAATACTAGCATTGTCGTTTATACTCCAGTTAGCTGAAACTGCTTGCATAAAATTATTCAAGTATCTGAAAGTAAAGCGTAAATAGTCCAATATTATTGCTTCAGAATGGTGCAAATCGGGATGCTCTTTGCTTCTATCAATCAATAGTTCAAACCCACCTATCAAGATTACCATTTGCTTAAATTGGAAATCGTTAAATATCTGCTTGTGAAAGTCTAGATGACCTTGTATTCTAAATAAATCATCTTCAATAGATTTGATAACATAACCCTTCACCATGTAACCTTCTTTCAATTTCCAGTGCTTTGGAAGTAAGTGATAGCCTAATAGGATTAAGAATTCACTTTTCAATAATTCCAACCTATCATTTTTTGTAATTGAATTTCTGTTGGATTCATTGCGTGCCTCAAATTTCTTCATTAAAACATTTGAGGTTGGAGATTTTGCCAGAAAATTCATCAAATTGGTAAAACCCACAGGTAACTGTTTCTGAGTCAGAGTGGATCTTATGAAATTATACACGACGTTGAACTTGTCATCTTTCAAATTATCAATAATTGCAATATGGTTGTATGGGTCACCGACAGAAGGCAAAATTAGTAAGGACAATTTATAGAGTTCAATAGACTTACTATAATTGTTATTATCTTCCTTTGAAATTGAGGTGGATGGCAAGTACGTTTTTGCAACCTGTACTCTATATCTTGACAAATCTCCAATATAAAGCACGCACTTGTGGACAACATATACAATGTTAACAATTGGACCCTGTAGAGTTACGTTAATCTTATCCTCTTCTTTAACGAAACGTTGTTGGTGATCATCAGGATGATTCACATAATCTGCACTATTTGGGTCTGCCAATGCGTTTCCAATTTTCAAAGTGTTGCATAGTTTCTTAACAGGTAAGTACTTTCCTAGCTGATATGTGGCAACGATATCTGAAAGCAGCTGGAAATAAAAATCGTAGCACCTGGAGATAAATTTTGCAAACTTGTCAAAGAACTTTCTTAGTTCAACACTCTTAGAGTTTGAGAATTTGCCATTATTATTAGAATGAGAGCCTCCTCTCTTCTTTTTAGCACTCTTTGAGATATGGTGAAATTGGGCCTGGAAGTATTTTATTGTTGGGTGGTGCAACTCCATCCAAACCTTGTCGACGACTTTTCCTGGGGGTAATCTACAAGACTGTGAAGCACCGTCAACCAGGCCAGGAACAGGGTTATTATCTTGCTCGGAGCTGGCCGAAGTGTGAGGGGTGTTTGCCTTTTTGGCATCGGAGACAAAGTCTTGCAAAATGTAGTTGGAGATCTTGGAGTGAGCAAAGGTCAAAATTCCAAGAATCAAGGACTCATCGATGGAGTACGAGTTACTTAGCAGCTGCTGGATCTTTCTCTTGCTGTTGTTCACCACCTCCTCTATATCCTTAATGGGTATGTTGGACACAACCGGCTTCGGTCTGCTGTGCGTGTTCGCCCTCGACATGTCAGTGTTTTCTCGGCGTTAGATGCTGTTTACCTACGGCCACCGGCGGGGCGTCTGTCCTAGATGGCGTTTTCAATATGTACACGCAGGCACGCTGTACAGTTTCCAATGTGTGTTCCAGCTGTAACCTCACGCAAAAAGGGCAACGCTATTCGGCAACACTTCTCCGGAATGTGTGTGCTCGCAGACAATGATTACCCACTCGAAACGTGTTCCTGAATCTCAATCTCAGGCCCAACTCTCGCACTGCTCAGTACCTCGCTCAAGTCCTGCCAGGTGTCCTCCGTGACTTCTCCTGCTCCGCTCCCCCCTGCACTCTCCCGTCCCTTCCTTTCCCTTCCTCTTTACCTGTCCTTTTTCCCTTGATAATTCAAACACTCCATTTCGAGCCCGTCCCACGTCCCTGCCAACCACGCTGCGCTTAATAAAAGTTTTCTCGGGGCGTTATGTCAGCG
Organism: Ambrosiozyma maleeae (nom. inval.); assembly: GCA_003706635.2. Lineage (NCBI taxonomy): Eukaryota > Fungi > Ascomycota > Pichiomycetes > Pichiales > Pichiaceae > Ambrosiozyma > Ambrosiozyma maleeae (nom. inval.). The sequence continues at coordinate 397,876 of PPLV02000001.1, forward strand.
GCTTGTCGACGCGCGGAGGTGGCGCTGTCTGACATCAGCGGTGTGTCAGCAACCGTTTTAAGTGCCGTCGACGCGTCGACGCGTCGACGCGGCAGCCCGCTGCTGTCTGATGGGTGCCACGGTATCAACCACGTCTATAGAGATAACCTCTTGCCCCAGGCAGCCAGCGATGAGGCCGTGGATACAAGGCGCCTGGTGTACAGAACAGGGTGCTGGTACATGAGTAAGCAGCTTTGAGTGCGCCGGTACAAAACACCCCAGCACAGCTGCGCAGACAGGCCACAATGGACGAGTACTTGGCACACATAGAGAAGAACATCAGAGATGCTCCTTCAACACGACTGGTGAAGACACAGCTGCTGGTGTCGGTTGTTCTAGGGTCGTGTGCGTTTCTGACATTCTGCGTGCTAAGGTGCCGCTTTCCCAACATCTTCATGGCAAGACTGAACTACTTGAGCGTATCAAACAGGAAGTTCATGCCACCCGCAATACCAACAAGATCGCTTTTCAACTGGCTGCCCATAGTTTACAAAATCACAGAGGATGAGGTGATAGAGTACGCCGGTCTTGACGCGTTTGTCTTTCTTGGATTTTTCAAAATGGCAGTTAAATTGCTTACGCTGTGTTGGCTATTCTCAGCTATCATCATTTCCCCAATAAGATACTACTATACGGGTGATTATGACCAGGGTGATGAAAGAGAAGACCCAGGGGATAATAGCAGCTTCGGCAGCAATGATGATACATTGATGTTTTCTGCACTGAAAACGTCTGCGGACGATGACAGCCCATATCCGAATTATCTCTGGGTCTACGTTGTCTTTACATACATTTTTACATACATCACTAAGAAATGCTTGATGGAACAGGTGAGTAAGGTCATTGAAGCCAGACAGAGGATCTTGGGCCATCAAAATTCCATCACAGATAGAACCATCAGATTGAGTGGTATTCCGCCAGAACTGAGAACTGAGAGAGCATTGAAAGAAAGCATAGAGAGTTTAGGCATCGGAAAAGTGGCAAAAATTGTTATATGCAAGGAGTGGAGAAAACTGGACCTGCTAATGAAACAACGTGATAAAGTTCTACTTAAACTTGAATCGCACTGGGCAAGTTACATAGCAAATAAACGCAGTGACGTGTTCAATTTTAGACCTTTTGCGGCCATATCGTATCCGCTACAAAGAGATGCAGCTTCTGAAACCACTGTCAATAATTCACAAAATGATTCGACTATTGGCAGTTACCATGATGATATCGAGGCTCAAGTTTCCCCGGATTCGGAATCTGCGCTACTGCCTGGTTCATCAGCAACTACTGCTCTCAGTGCTACCCATGATAGTAATTCGGATTATGACTATCATTATTCGGAATCAGCTAATAATAATGCTCCCCAAAATGCCAATTTGCCACTTTTAAGCTTGTTTGGTTCCACATCCTATAAAAAGAGACCCGAGATAAAACTTGGATGGTTTGGCATATTTGGAAAATCAGTCGATGCAATAGACTATTACACCCAGCAACTTTCAGTGATTGACGAAGAAATTATTACCGCCAGACAAAGACATTATCCTGCCACTCCAACTGCATTTGTTACGATGGATTCTGTGGCCACGGCTCAAATGATGGCGCAGGCTGTTTTAGACCCAAGAGTGAGTTTTCTAATTACCAGATTGGCACCTGCTCCTAGTGATATCATCTGGGAGAATGTTACCTTACCTCGTCGTGATCGTGTTTTGAAGATATATTACATAACAATCATTACTGGAATCTTATGTGTTGCCTTTGTTTTACCTGTTGGTTATCTTGCAACCTTGCTTAACTTGAAAACTATCACAAAATTCTGGCCGGACTTGGGTAAATTATTGGAGAAACACGAGTATCTCCAAACATTTGTTACAGACTTGCTTCCTGTTTATATTTTCACCCTGTTGAATTTTGCGATCCCATTCTTGTACGTATGGCTTTCGTCTAAACAAGGATTTGTGTCCCACGGTGAAGAAGAGCTTTCTGTTGTGTCAAAGAACTTTTTCTATGTGTTTGTCAACTTATTTTTGGTGTTCACTATGGCAGGTACCGCATCAAACTACTGGGGTTACCTAAGTGACTCGAAGAAGTTGGCCTTACAGCTAGCCCAATCATTGAAAGACCTATCTGCCTTTTATGTTGACACTATTATTTTACAGGGTTTTGGTTTGATGCCTTTTAAATTGTTATTAATTGGCCAATTGATTAGATTCCCATATTTCAGAGCAAGTTGCAAAACCCCAAGGGATTTTAGAGACTTATATAAGCCACCTTTATTCAATTTTGGTTTGCAGTTGCCTATCCCATTGCTTATATTGATTATCACTTTGCTCTACAGTGTCATGTCAACCAAAATTCTATCTGCGGGTCTAGCCTATTTTGTAATTGGTTATTTTGTTTTTAAATACCAATTAATTTACTCGTGCATTCATCCTCAGCATTCCACGGGACAGGTTATGCCTGTGATTTTTAGAAGAACCGTCATGGGTCTTTTGTTGTTTCAATTCACGGTGGCGGGTTCGTTGGTTTTATCTAATGCATATATCCTATCGATATGTCTAACTCCTTTACCCTTGTTCACCATATTTTTCCTTTGGAACTTCCAGAAAAATTACCTACCCTTGAGTTTTTTCATTGCTTTAAGAGCTATTAGGGAGAGTGAGATGTCAGAGGAGGCCACACTAGCTTCTGATCTCTATGTGGTCAATGGATCTTCTTCGGATGTTGGTGTACGTTCACGGCTAAGAAATGCCGAGAATCTCCAGCCCATGAAATCAAGAACCATTGATGAGCGTAGAGAAGTCAATCAAACTTATGAGTACCCTTACCTCATTCAAAGCTTGGATGGTCCGTGGTTAGCTATAGATGGCGAACAGATTATAATTGCGACTCATGAAGGTACTATTAGAAAGAAGTTTACCTTTGAGGAGTTTTGACTGTGATTCATATATGTATTTGAATATGGGTTTTTTATATTTTTGCTTTTATGCTTGCGCTTTAGTTCTGTATTTTCATGATGATTATTCACCTTTCTTGATACTTTCGCCCTGTTTCTACTATTTGTTTCTTCTACGACAAGTGTCGACTCCTTCAACTGTTCAATTATACTCCTTTCTAAAACGTTCGCTCACGGTGATACGGTGTATCAAACTAATGTCGGTATCTTTTATGTTGTGGTAGCAAAAAGAAACATAAGAATATCATTGATTACAGGCTAGTATACAAAAGCAGGGTTATATATAATTCATCAATTCAAAGATGAGTTTTGATTTTAGCTCGAGCTGGTTTCGTTCATCCTTTAGAAAGTCCATAAGTGAATATTCTGTGGTGAAAGAAAAGTAGGCAATTGTTATGGCATGCGTCATGACGAATTTGATGATTTGACTTGAAAACACAACGAGGGCCACTTTCCAGTATTGATTATTTTCATTCTTCAACAAAACTATGTGGATCACCTCGATGAGAATAAGTAAATAAATTACCTGGACCAATGACCTTGTTATATTCAAGACAAAGTTATCATACGGCCAAATCAACATCACGATAGGAAAAAGCTTAATCAGGTTCGATATTAGGATTGTGGAGCTTATTATCCATATAAAATGGCCTCTGGAGAATGTTTTTTGCTTTTCGATTCCAGGATTCATGTTCAAAGTGGAGCAACTCTCGTTGGGCTTTAGACTCGAACCTCCCATAAATGAGGGTGACAAACAGTGAAACGTGATGGTCTGCGGTTCTCCGAATTTCAAGAAATGATAGATCATCGCTTGAAGTGTGATATGCAAACTTGACGTAGCAAGAAGAGTGGTCAACACAAAAAACAGGTATTGCGATAGCACAGGGCTGTTATTCAAAACATGTTTAATCACCAGAGACGTTGTGATGCCACTTTCATTGTAGTTTTTCTCTTCGTACGCCCAGGTCAAATACACCTCAAAGAGTAGCATCAAGACCAGGAGTTTAAACGAAGAAGACTTCTTGAACAGCTTGAGCGAGACTCGTGATTCGTCTTCGCTCGGTGTCCTTGGGCTCTTGGTGCGACCCCCAGGAGATCTCATCCCGTCACTGCCAGATCCAAGTCCACATGCATACCCGTCCTCGATATCGCTCGTAGGCGTAAGCAAATTGTATATTGTGTGCTTGTACGCCTGCGATTTCAACAACATCAAGTCTATGAAGAGCAACACCTTGTCGTACTCAATGTACTTGTCTGCAACTCGGTGGCACTTGTCGCATATCGTTAGCCGTATGTGATCACCTTTGTACTTCTCGTACAAGCACAAAACTGGCGTAGAGCACTCAACACATATCATTGCAACCGCTATGTCAAGCTCGCACTTCCACAGCCCCTCTGTGGCTTTCGTACATGCCTTTGGCCTACAACACACGCCTACAACACACGCCATTCTACATCAGCCTCCGCTTGGGTTTGAACCTCCAGCCAAATTTCTTCACCAATTTTTTTTGGCATTTCATCACTTGTTAAGAGCAGGTTATGGATGAAGAGAGGGCCAGATGTGGTGGATAGGTGCTGTATAGGGAGTCAGAGCATTTGATCAGTAAAGCTAAGATGTCGGGGAAACAGGTATGCAAGTTTTACCAACAGGGAAGGTGTAAGTACGGAGACAGCTGCAAGTTTGCGCATGTCAGAGGAGGTCACAACAGCAACAACAGCAGCAACAATTACAACAGCTACAGCAGCTACAGCAGCAATAGCAGCTACAATAATAGCTATAACAACTACAATAACAACAATAGCAGGGCCAGCACGGGCAGCAACGGCGCATTACCACGGCATGAGACAAAAGAGCAATTCATCTCGATGAGCACAGCTCAGCAGAAGGCCGACAGGATCAAACTCGATATGGATGACATCCTAAATGACCTGGATGCGAACGGGGTGATATTTACGTCGTACAGTTTGGCCCCACCCTCTGCAATCAATTTGATTCCCGGAAGAGATATATCGTTTGAAGAGCTTCGATTGAAGTACTACACCGCTAGACAATCCAACATGGTTGCCCAATACGAAACTGAAGTCTTCAATAGAAAGAAAGATATGAGAGATTCTTGCAGGTTCATCAAGAATGATGTGATGAAGGCTACTCGGTTTCTTCAGTTGGCGGTTCAGAATGGAGCTAACAACGTGACCAGAGGATTTATTCCAAATTTACCAGACTTGAGCACTCCGATTCCCCAAAATGGAGGAGGCTTTGGAGGCCAGAATCAAAACCCATTTGGGTCCTCATCTAATTCAAATACGTTTGGTTCCGGTGGTGGTGCATTTGGGTCTCAAAGTGGGAGTGGTGCGTTTGGTGCTTTTGGCTCGCAGACAACAACCCCGTCTAATCCATTTGGATCACAAACAGCAACTTCATCCAATCCATTTGGATCACAAACAGCAACCACATCTAATGCATTTGGTGCACAAGCAGCATCTACATCTAATCCATTTGGATCACAAACAGCAACCACGTCTAATCCATTCGGTGCTCAGTCAACAACTACATCTAATCCATTCGGTACACAGTCAACCACTACATCTAATCCGTTTGGTGCACAAACAGCAACTACATCAAGTCCTTTTGGATCACAAACGACAAGTGGAGGAAGCCCGTTTGGACAAAACTCTTCTATATCCAATCCTTTTGGGTCACAGGCTTCAGGGCCTGCCGCTTTTGGAAAATCAGGATTTGGGACTAGTACAAACTCTACAAATGGGACTGGGGCATCATCACCTTTTGGTGCTATGACAAGCAACAGTACAGTATCACCATTTGGAGCTGCTAGTAAATCTTCAACTGAAACTTCAGCATTTGGATCAAGTGGGTTCTCTGCATTTTCGGCACCAGCCAGTGGTAACCCATTTGGATCCACTTCATCTGCATCATTTGGACAAGCCGGTTTTGGATCTTCCGGCTTTGGAAAAAGCACAACTAATCAACCTGCCGCTTCACCTTTTGGGGCATCACAATCTAATGATCCAGCCTTGTCTGTACCACCAGCCCAAAATACAGGTTCGATATTTGGAAACGGGTCAATAAGTAGCCAACAAAATGGACCCTTCCAGCCTGCACAGAACGGTGGCTTTAATTCTCAACAAGGTTTTGGTAACAATAGTATAAAGGCGTCATGCTATGTTCAAGGCTCAAATAGCCAAACAGACTCCACCAAGCTTGACGATTTGTCCGACTCCATCCGCAAGCTATTCGAGGCCTCTGCCTTTTCAATTGGAAGTATACCTGAAATTCCTCCTCCTATCGAGCTTTGTTAGGTGTTTCTTGTGTATTAATTACCTCCTATATAATTAATTGATAGACTACGAATGCCAAAGCTGGCCTTCTGTTTAGATAAATAATGTAGCAAAAGTTAAAGCTAAAGTGTATTGTACCATGAAAAGGCACTAGGGGTATACAATCACTCAGCTATTTTGAGCTCTAATGGTTCGGTAAGTATCCACAATCATCCTTTGGTTTTGTGAGGCCAGCGCATATGCTTCTCTATACATTGTGATGATCTCCTCTAGAACAGATGACCTGTTTGTTCGGCCGTTGCAAATGGCGGATAGTTTTTCCTCTAAATTCTTTCTTAAAAAGGGCTTTGTCAATGAGATGTTATCAAATCCAATCTGGCTGAAGCTTTCCACAAGTGAGTATCCCAATTCTGTGGGAAGCAGTACATCCGTCTTGGTCTTACCAGATCCTTCACTAGTCTTTGTAACATAGTTTCTTACTATCACCTTTTCTATATGTTCGGCAATTGTGGCATCAGTGCCAATACCATTTTTATCCATCAATGCAATTAATTCAGTTTCAGTCATCTTCTTTGGCGGTTGCGTGTTTCCGGAAGAAATGTCACATTTTACAATAGAAACCGTCTCATTTGGCTCCACTTCAGGAAGTCTCGTCTTGGAAGATTCCCATTTGTGGTAGGTATAAATCTCAAGGTAATTCAAGTCCTTGACAACTAATCCGGAAGTTCTAAAAACCTCTGTTCCCCAGTTTAAAGTTATTGTAGTCTTCATACCTGTTGCATCCAAGGAGCAGCAGGCCAGAAATCTCTTCACAATATATTCATAAACTTTTCTTTCTTTTAGATTTAATACACTATCGCCAGCAAACATAACCGGATGGATAGGGGGGTGCGCTTTATCATCATGGGTACCTGATCTAGGTTTTCTAAACTTTTGTGCGTCATTCAAAAGCATATTTGCATATGCTCCCCAAGCAGGGGAGTTGGTTTGTTTTTCAATTAGCTTTTTTAAATCCATTGCTGCAGGAAACTTATCTGTTTCTGTTCTAGGATATGATACAAAACCTTTATTGTAAAGACCTTCAGCAAGAGCTAAAGTTTCCTTGGCAGTAAATTTGAAATATCTGGAGCAATCCTTTTGGAGCTCAACGGTAGTTAAAGGTAGAGGGGCCCAATTACTTGTCGGTTTAGTACCAACAGACACAACTTTTGCCTTGTCTCCAGATATATTGATACAATTCTGGTAGATACAAAGCGTAACAAACCTATCAAAAAGATGATTTTTCTCCCACGTGGTTGCTACTTTTTTAGGGCCATCTCTTCCGCCTATCTTCTTGAATGCAAGATCTATGTACCAAAATTCTTCAGATTTGAAATTTTTGATTCTCTTGTATCTGTCGACCACGAAACCTAACGTTGGGAATTGGCATCCACCGTATGACACTAGAGTCTTGTCGCCTTCGAGCTTATTCTTGAACGCTTCCGTTAGGAATCTGGTAAAGCTTGATCCTGTTCTCAAGTCAAGCTCAATTCTTGTTTTGACTGCATCGACTGCCTTTGCATCAAGCCGTACTGGGTGCGTAGCTGCATAGATTACGTGGTTTCTTTCCAAGTGAGAAAAGTGAGCTCTGTAGGCGGACGTTAAATTGATTCGTGGATTGGATTTCCGTGCCTGTTCAACTATTTCAAAACCAATGTACTCGCCCTCCCGATCACAATCTGTCCATATCATCAGGATATCACTATATCGAGCTTCTTTAGCAATATTATCCGAGATTTTCTGTCCATCCTTGGTTAATCGTGTCTCGGTCTGCGCCTCAAACAGCGCTTGATGTGGACATCGGTTCCACTTATACGTATCTGGAAACTCCAAATACGTGATATGGCCTAACACTGAGGTCATCGTGACTTGGCACTCGCCCCACTGTGGAAAGTTGAAACTGAAATCATAGTTCTTGGTGTATTTCAACGACGTTTCTCTCGCCGTAAAACGCCCTCCGCCCAGCGTTTGTGCCACAGATTTCGCAATAGATGGCTTCTCAGCAACACATAGCACCTTCATCTGCCTGTATCAAACATCGCACTGCTCTGTACCCACATATCCCGCCGGTTTCACCTTCTTATCCTGCTCAATGCTCTCTGATTTAACGTTTGCCCTTCCACTTTCAGCGTTTACATGATCTGCACCGCCGCGATGCTGTGCCACTTTTGAGCGCCACAAGTTTCACCATTTTTCAGGCACTCATTTCTATTTCAATATGTCAAGTCCAAGGCATACGAGGTGAACATTGACAAGAGTGGATATTTGGAGTGGCATTTAGAGCTTTGTCTGAGGTTGAGAGGCGCCAGTGTGATAAGTGTGCAGGATGCATGTGTTTACGGCGAGAAGTCGGTTTTTGTCGACGCACGTGGGCAGCTGCACGCAGAAGTTTCAGCCACTAGCAGAGCAGGCCGGGTTGATCAAGTATATCCAATTTGAAGGTCTGACAGATTACTCTTTAGGAGACAAAATACAGGAGCACATTGTATCGAGGCAGCTTGCATACAAAAACTATCAAATACTGAAAAGAAACAAGAACATTGCCACGAGGAATGAGCCGGAACCGCCTATTATCTACCCAACGGTGCTGTCGTTCGAGTTCAACCATGTCTACACGGGAGGCAAGAGAGAAAAGGTGCAAACAACAAGAGAAATGATAGACTCAATCGAAAAATCTACGGGCGTTAAGTATGTGCAGACCTCAAGAGGCGGCCAAATCACGTATCATGGACCAGGCCAACTTGTGATGTATCCTATAATAGATCTTGGATTGTTCAGTAGGTTGACTTCCAAATGCTACGTCTCGATGCTCGAAAGATCTATAATATCTGTTCTGAACAACCCAAACGGACCGGCTTTATCATGTACCACCACTGAGAATACAGGCGTATGGTGCCAGTCAAAAAGATCTGAAGAGTTACAGAAAATATCTTCCATTGGTGTCAACGTTCGCAGGGGCATAACTTCACACGGCCTCTCAATTAACTGCAATACCGATCTGAGCTACGTTAACAACCCTAGTGTTATCATGTGTGGCATCACTGACTTTAAACAAACTTCAGTGCAATATGAAAGAAATGGTGAACCAGCAAATACCCAAGATATAGCCCAGAAATTTGTGAAGGCCTTCAGTTCAAATCTACATGTCAAGAATGTAGAGAGAAGTGTTGTTGACGTCGAAACCTGTACTCATGAGCTATCCTTTTTGGAAAAAATCGATGATATCATCATCTGTAAACAAGGATAGTTTCCTATTTATTATATACTTTACTGAATAGACTAGAAATAAAATAAACCTTCATAAATTAACGTAGTGATACAGCTTATAAACGCAATCAAGTTGAAACCCCATTATATATGTATATGCACAAAACCATTGCCATTTAAAATTAAAACAATAATACGAGTCTCAAACGTCTATTTATGATCTAGACTTCGTTATGCACAACATTATCCACTATCATTTGGAAGCGGCTGGTTATATCCTTGTTGAAATAGTAAAGAATCGCAATTAATAAGACAAACATAGACGGCACCATTGCAAAAGTGACCTTTTGGCCCTGTTTTTCGAGTTTTGCAGAATCCTGTGCAAGCTGTTCAAAATCAGATTGATGCATATTCCCTAGTGGTTCATCTTTAATATCAACATCAAAACATTTGTCTATTAAAACAGACTTCTCTAAAGTTTTGTTCTGGTTACCTTCCTCTTCCTCCAAAAGTGGATTCACAATAATCTCGCTGGATGTTTCCTTTGGAAGAGATGGAGGCAGCTTGTTCACATTCAATGGTTCTATAGTTTCTGAATTTTTCTTTATTTGTTCGTCCATTGCTTTTATTTTGCTCAGTAATGTGGTCTCTTGAGTTTTGTAGGTGTCCAATTGCCGCTGTAGGCTCTGCTCTCTCTCTTTAAATTCTTCAATCTCCGCCGTTAGTCGTTTCTTCCCCTCTTCAGCGTCAACGTGTGCGCTATTTTCTGCGTCCTTTGCAGACTCCAGTTCATTACGGGCAGTTTGCAAAAGTTGATTCAAATGTTCAACCTCTTTATTTCTTTTTTCAAATTTCATCTTCAACTTCAAATTTTCTTCTTGTACCTTCTTAGCCTCTAGTTCTTTGGTCCCCGCATTACTCAAGTGATCCCTAATTATATTCAATTCTGACTCCATGGACTTTACTCTTTCTTCTGCTTTCAAGGCCTGTGTTTGCCACTTAGACACTTCACTTGCAGTTAGAGGGGTTTCAAGCTGTGCTTCCAATTTTTTAAAAGTAAAAGATTGGAGTGGATTTGCATCAGCTTTTGATAAAATCTTGTTATAATTTGATAAAAATCTTGAAACCTGTCTGAGCCTTTGCTGCTGTAAATATTCATTGTTTGTTGTCATGACCAACTTTCTAATTAAATCCTCGACAGTATTAGATTGCGTAATTGTCAATCCACTTATGAATTTTGAACCATCTTTAGAACTTTGATTGCCTTTTGGAGCGGTCATTTCCTGTTTTATGATATCGTCTTCATTTATATTGTCTATATCGTTTAGCAAAGATTTCAAAAAATTGTCTTCTTGATCTTCAATCAACTCACCAAAGATCAAAGAATCAAGGGAACTATTAAACATCTCCAGTTTTTTACTCTTCATATCACCTTTGCTCATTAACTGATACACAGAGTTCTCAAAGTCTTCCAAGCTAACATATGAAAAGTCTGACACAGTACATGTGATCTTTCTGTGCGCCACTTGACTTTCTAAAGTTGTACCCAAGTCAATCTTGTCACCAGCTTTAAGCTGGTACTCTTTGAAAGGCTCGAGCTTGTCATCGTTGAGAAATGTTCCGTTTGATGATTTTAGGTCTCGTATATAAAGCAAGTTGTTTTTAATGTATAACTCAGCATGGTTTCTAGACAACACACGAGAATCAAAAAACCCATCTGTTATCTTATTTGTGGCTTTAGGTGTGTTTTGTCTACCAATTTTTAATGTATCAGGTAGCAGTGGTATGCTTAAAATTTTGAGGTACTCTGAGGGCAGGCTATTTGGCAATGATAATTTAATCACGTGTACAAACTTTTGCAAATCCTGTAGAGAATGTTGAGGCTGGGATTGCTCCTCCACCATGGGTGTAGTTGAAGACAATGACGTTAGCAGTGTTGTATTTATTGGATTATAGTTACTTTGCGTTTTGGAAGAGGATCTTCGTCTGGTGGGACCTGAGGATGCTGTGCGCTTGGTCGGCATCACAGAAGACAAACCCTCGTTTGACTGCGTCTGTGTGGACATTATACTTGTAGTCATGAGAAAAGTGCAGCCTCGTCAAATCTTGTCTATCCTGTTTCCTCTTCTAAATTAGATCTCTAGTTTCGCTTGGCAATCTTAGCTGGCAGGGTATATTCTGCATTTGCCTTTATAACAAAACTACCACACAAATAACGCACACCTGTCGCAAATTCGCCAGAATTCAGGAATGTGTGGTGGTTCAGCCGCAATTTTTATTCTCTGGTATCGGAGAGGTTTATGATACCCTCTGTCTTACAGAGACACAGCTCCCCTCTCCCCTTCGAGTAAAGGGGCACTGATTTTGATCCACTGTGCACAAAATCGGTCCTCCCTGTCTTACCCGGCCAAACTGCCTTTCTCCTCTATCTATTTACTGACACGTAAGACTGCCAGTTGCCGCGTCGCTGAAAGATCTATCGACGCAGACATTTTAGCCGCTGTCGTTTGAAGGGTGTACGGGTGTCCTGCGCCGGCCGGGCACGGCACAACACCAAAGGAGCAAAAGCGCTTAGCAACAGTAGCGGCAATAGTAGTAGCAGCAACAGTAGCAGCAACAGTAGTAATATTACTAGCAGCACCAGCACCAGCACCAGCACCCGCTGCAAGCTACATATTGACTAGCACACCTCGTAACAAAAGGACCAGTATTGTTGCTAAGCCGTGTCCAGTGGTAAGCACCCCCTACCTGGTAACCATATGAACACACATACAAAGCAGTAGTATATCTTGGTGGTTGCTACTTGACGTGGCGTCCATCTACACATGATTCCATCTCGATTTTGATATCCAATCAATCAGGTTGTCTGTATTGTTTGGCATCTCTGCAGTTCCGTTTTAGGTAGCAATGCCTAATATGGAGGAAAGTGCTTCTCAAAGGAACAAAGAGATAAGCTAACCTGCGTGTCTGTCTGCACGCAGCCGCAGCTCTTGCTCAGGCTTATTCATAGCACCGTCTCGGCATTTACTGCTGTCCACGTAGACTGAGTTGCAAGTGTTTGAAAAAAACAGTAAAACACAGCCAAGAAGCACAGGTACATCACAGGATAAATCAAAAGACAATCACTTTGAAGAGTAATCTCAGACATAAGTACACAGAGCGGAGCAAATGCGGCAAGCTTTTAGGGGTGTCCTTTAATTAGGCGGTAAATATTTGTGATGTACTGAAACTAACGGAGTTTTTGCATGTTGCAGTTTAAGGCTGCCGAAATGCGATATCAGTACTCAGTGGTTATCAGTAAATTATTCCACACAGCACAAATAGCAAACAAGGTTTCCGGTAGCTTGCTTCTGCTTAGAGATATCTGCAGTTTCTCTGAAACACAATACCCTGTTGCTATTTAGTCCCAAGGTATATATATGTGTGATTTTGCTATTTGCTGCTGCTTGTAGAGGTTTTGTTACCGGGCAAATCAAGTGCATTAATCGCTTGTCTCCATCCAGCTACTGTTAATTCTCGCTTTCACCACATTTATCATGAAATATCTGCTTACCACCCTAGCTTTAGCCACTGTTGTCACTGCCCACTCCAACGATACTGGAGTCTCCACCTTTGAAGATGCTGCACCTGTTGCTTCTGTGCAAATCGGTAGTGTCGTAGCAGCTGTTTGTGCTGCTATTGCATGTTTGATATGAGCTTACCGTGTTACTGTTTTACAAATTATTATTTTTGTAACTTTGTTTCGTTCGTTTAATATAGGGTGTTTTAGCCTTGTTGATGTGCTATTCTCCTTTTTACCCCCAGTTGGCTTTAGTGTACTTTTTCTTTACTTTTAGCCTCGGAATTTACCTACCTTCTATATTAACCAGCAGTGAAAGAATGTCCTATGTAATGCGGTCAGTGTGCACCCACTGTTGTACTCTTTGAGAGCAGGCTGTTGTGCAGCACTTGGACAGCTCACACAGGAGCAAAGACAAAGTACACAAGCAGCCAATACAAAGCACAAGAGCCAACCAAGAAGACCGCCATGCTTCTGTCCTGCGACAGACTCACCTGTAACAACCCCGCCAACCGAGTCGATCGGCGCGTCGGCATACGTGCTCCAAGTGTGGCCGCTGTGGCCCCTGTGGCGCGCAACGCTACACCGCCAGGTCACGTGTGCTGTCGGCGGCGCCACTGCAGATTAGGCAAGCATCGCGTGGGTTGATCACCAATTGCACCGGTAGGCGATCAACCACAACAGGGGAAGATGAGCCTCAATAACGACAGAAACACACGGGCTACAGCAAATTGCAGAGTGGATCGATGATAAACAGGTAGACACCCTCTCTTCCACATGTCCACAAGGGGCACATGAGTTCACCGAGTCCGAGCCTCAAGGACGGTTTTGTTCAAGGGTCTCGCACAACGGTCTCGTGCAACCTGCTAGCGACCCCCAGCGTCTGCGCACATCAACAGGCTCATCTCCTGGAAAGCGGAGGCCTCGGAACATGGGGCAATTTCAAGCCGCAATGTCCTCACGATGGTGTAATTGCCCTAACCAGCATGCAAACCCCTAACTGTGCCCAGATGGCGTATTTCCTGCAGTTAGGTATTCGGGGTTCGAGTGGTAGCAGCAACATTAGCCGCAAATTGCCAGTTTTTGCGAATGCTATCTTTGGATATTCTTATCTGGGAGTGAATTGTTAGGGCATGTTGTCATGCATGGACTTTACCCCTGGTGACGGGCAGACAATACGTTTTTGATTTGTAATTAGCTGGAAATTGGATTTATTCGATAAAATTGTACGTAGCTGCTCTTTTCCGGCTGTTTGTGATTTTCTTAAGTTTGCTGTGCTTTGAACTCCGCCATTAAGGGAGACTGCAAGAGCCAACCCAAACGGTCATCAACAGGCAGCGGTTAACCAGATTTTGGAAATCAAGTGCTGAGCATAGTCCAAAGCGAATCCCACACCCTTCTCGACGGCTAGCCCGCCCATCTCAGTCCATTTGCATTTAGTTAATGAAAGTCACACTCGCTGGTACACCAAATGACAAACCGTGATATTTCCAAATCCGCCGGCATGGTAAAGGATAAAAGCGACCTAGCAATGTTCTCAAATAGTAACTTCCGATTCTACGAGAGCCCGCCACAGCATGACCCTAACTTTTGTTTATCTGCGACCACAAGGGAGCTCTTAGACGATAGGGGCTATAACTTTGGCAATACCGATTCAGACTATACAGATTCACCTGTGACCTCAACGGCATCACAAATGGGCTCAAGCCTATCCGGCCCTTCAACTGTAATATCCTCCACTGATTCCATTGATTCGGCCAATACCCAAAACCAGCTTCAACTGCCAGCTGACGGTATCCAGTCTGGTAACACTCTTGGTGGTGGGCTGAAAAGACAAGCCAGTTCTGATGTTATAGAAGAAACAGAACAGGAAAAAAGAAGAAGAAACACACAGGCATCAGCTAGATTTAGAGTCAAGAG
This sequence comes from Ambrosiozyma maleeae (nom. inval.), assembly GCA_003706635.2. NCBI lineage: Eukaryota > Fungi > Ascomycota > Pichiomycetes > Pichiales > Pichiaceae > Ambrosiozyma > Ambrosiozyma maleeae (nom. inval.). The sequence goes on from PPLV02000001.1 coordinate 412,881, forward strand.
AAGAATGAAGGAATTAGAAATGGAGGAGAAGTTCAATGAGATCACCGAATACATATCCACTCTTCAGATGCGTATCAAGACATTAGAAATGGAAAATGGATGCTTGAAAAAGTTACTTTTGACAGACTCTGGCAGCAGCAGTAGTAGCACTACCCTGGACGACGATAAGGAGTATATTGGTTTGGCGTCCAATAATAGCAGTACTAATGATGAAACTTCCAAAAGAGGTGGTAGTGCAAGAGTGTCAAATTATGAGCTATTGAAGCTATTACAGCAACAGTCCAAAGATGCTTTTAAAATCACCAGAGTCTGAAGACTCATCCAAGTCCCTCTCAAATTCCTTATACTGTACTTTTAGAATAGGGCCAACTCCTTATTTCACTTCTCTTGGTTTTTTTCCCTTTAAAAATGTTTTATTTTACTAATCTATGATTATGAACGTTTGCTTTTGGTTCAACGTTGCTGTTTCTTTCAACTGTCTCTTGATTTTTGTATTTTGTTGGTATTGTTGGTATTTACTTGTCTCCATTTTCTTTAAAAAGCTGTCATTATTATTCTTTGTCCGCATGAAATTGCCCGAGTCTTATTCTTTGTTCATTGCTGCCCCCTGAAGTTCTATCTTGTTAAAAGTGACTAATAATCAGTGGCTATGAGCTTAGCTGCAACCAGTAACACCTCATCTTCTGACTCATTTGATGTCACTTGTTAATGCTTGCGATGTGTGTAACGGCACCCCGCCCGTCACACAATATACTGACAGGTCCGCTACCGGCCCTGTACAGGGGCAAGGGTTTATTTCTTTGATTTCTGATGGGTTTTCATGAATTGGAATATATATATAGCCAACATCATCTATATCTCAGTTATTTTCGATGGGCTTCTGTTGTTAGTCTTAGCATGCAAAATGCATCATAATCTACATACAAGCGACAATTAATAAAATGGCGACTTATTCGGACACTTCATACAACACCGACTCATACAAATCATTTAGACCTTCCTATCCAGATTCCTTTTTCAGCAAGCTATTGGAGTATCACGGTACTTCACCATCAGCTCAATTTAAAGAGTTTTTGGATGTTGGTTGTGGCACAGGTCAAGTGACTTTCCCATTATCTTCACATTTCGACAATTCGATTGGTATGGATCCATCAAACGTTATGATCGGCAATGCCACAAACGCCATTCCTAACAAACACACTAAACAGATTAAATTTATCATTGGCAAAGCCGAACAGTTACCAGATGATATTGGTTCAAATTCAATTGATTTGTTGACAGCTGCAGAATGTGTTCATTGGATTGAACCAAAAGAGTTCATAGCTGAGGCAGGCAGAGTTTTGAAAAGTGGTGGTACTTTGGCTTACTGGTTATACATTGAGCCAATTTTTAAAGATCCAGCTGCAAATTCAATCTATGATAAGTATGTCTACAATGACAAAAGATATATGGGTACACTATGGGATGCAGGAAAGGAGCGTTTCAGAGACTATCTGAAAGATGCAAACTCAATTTTACTAAAAGATGGAAATTTTACAGATGTGCAAGTTCATTATTTGGACCAATTGAAGAGTTTAGACGAGCAGATGATTCCTAAAGGGGTTGAGGTTTTCCACAGTTTAGAAAATAGCAAAGCAGAACTTTTAGAGATCACAAGAGTTACAACTCTAGCTGGATTCATGAAATTCATGGCTACCTATAGTGCATTACATAAATGGTACAAGATCAATCCAGCTGCCAAAGGTACAGAGTTTGACTTGCTATCATTAATGCGAAAGGACTTTGTTGACCAGTTGGGTTGGAATGACGATACTGAGATAGAACTGGTTTGGGATACAATGTACGCTTTCGCCAGAAAAGTTTGAGTTTATGTTATAGGTCTCCACTCCATATGTTTTCTTTAATGTGTAAATTTGATTGGAGATAAAAACAACCATTAAACAGTAAAAGACAAAAATTTAGATCAAGAACAAAAAATACAAACAAACAGGACCCAAGACAGGATCCCACCGAACACCCTTGTAAAAATGTAGCTAATTTAAACTCTCTCATTCAGAGGCTCAACATTCCAAATGTTATCAGCGTACTCCTCGATACATCTATCGGAGGAGAAGAAACCCATATTTGCAACAGAAATAATACTTTTCTTAATCCAGTTATCCCTATTGGTGAACTCAGTATCAATAGTATGTTGAGCTTCCAAGTATGATTCAAAGTCATCAGAAACCAAATAATAATCACCATGGAATTTAACATTATCAACTAAGGATTTGAACTCATCATAAGAACCAAACATACCAGATTCTAAAGCTTGGAAGACAGACTCCAAAGACTCGGGAATGGCAATTCTACCAACTTGGTGCTCATGTCTTAATTCTTCAACATCTTCGGCCAAATTACCAAATAAAAAGATTTGGTCTTCACCAATCTCTCTTGTGATCTCAACATTAGCACCATCGACAGTACCAATAATTAAACCACCATTCAAAACAAACTTCATGTTCGAGGTACCTGAAGCTTCAGTTCCTGCAGTAGAAATGTGTTCAGAGATATCAGAAGCAGGACAAATAATTTCAGCCTTAGAAACGTTATAATCCGGAACAAAAACAACCTTTAACAAGTCCCCAATATCTGGATCGTTGTTAACAAGCTCAGACACAGCATTAACTAACTTGATAATCTTCTTAGCGGCATAGTAACCTGGGGCAGCCTTACCACCAAAGATAGAGACCTTTGGTAGCCACTTTTCTTTTCTCTCAGAAGCTGGGGTTGCCTTTATTTGCAAGTATCTGTAAATGACACCAAATATGTTCAATTGCTGTCTCTTATACTCATGGATTCTCTTGACTTGGACATCAAACAAATTCTCTGGGTTGACCTCAATATTTGTCAAATCCTTAATCAACTTGGCTAATCTCACTTTGTTGTCAAATTTGACCTTCAACCAGGCTTTCTTGAAATCTTCATCATCCAAGTATTTCTCAAGACCCTTCAACATTGACAAGTCCTTCAAATAACCATAGCCACCCAACTTAGAAGCGATCAGTTCACTTAGTTCTGGGTTAGCTTGTCTAAGCCATCTTCTTGGGGTGACACCATTAGTAACATTTGTGAATTTTTCGGAGCCGTAAATCTTAACAAAGTCTTTGAAAATTGTGGTCTTGATCAATTCTGAGTGCAATTCAGCAACACCGTTGACTTTGTGAGAACCAATAATAGCCAGATGAGCCATTCTAATATTCTTTGGTGAAGATTCTTCAACTATCGAGACTCTACCTAATAAATCTCTCTCGTTAGGGAACTTCTTTTCAACCATCTGTAAAAAGAATAAATTGATGTCGTAAATAATTTCCAGATGTCTAGGTAATAAATTAGCAAACAACTCTAATGGCCATTTTTCTAAGGCTTCTTGCATAACAGTATGGTTAGTGTAACCAAAAGTCTTGGTAACAATGCCCCAGGCCTCATCCCAATCTAAACCTTCTAAATCAATCAAGATTCTTTGCAATTCAACAACAGCCAGTGTTGGATGAGTATCGTTCAATTGAATAGCAACCAGTTCAGGAAAGGAAGACCATGGTTTCTTGGACTTGATAAATCTTCTCACTATATCATGTAAGGAAGCCGAGACCCAGAAATATTGCTGCTTCAATCTCAACTCTTTACCTTGATAAAAGTTGTCATTTGGGTACAACACAGCAGTGATTGATTCGGCTCTTTGTTGTTGAACAACGGAGCTATCGTAATCACCCTCGTTAAACTTTTGAAAGTCAAACTCGGTCGTTGGTTGGGAAGACCACAGTCTCAAATTGTTAACATTGGATGTATCGTAACCTGGAACAGGAAAGTCGTAGGCAACAGCTAAGACTCTCTCACCACCTTGCCATTGCTTCTTGGTCTTACCAGTGGCCTCATCCTTAACGCTGGAAACGTAACCGTAAAAGTCAACAGGAATTTGAATCTCCTTTCTTGGAATTTCCCAAGGGTTGCCGAATTTCAACCAGTAATCTGGAGTTTCAACTTGGTAACCGTCAACAATTTTTTGGGAGAAGATACCGTAGTTGTATCTTAGACCGTAACCCCAACCAGGATAGTTTCCTGTAGAGAGGGAATCAATAAAGCATGCAGCCAATCTACCTAAACCACCGTTACCTAAACCTGCATCGGGTTCAATCACAATCACGTCTTCCAAATTAAAGCCTAATTCATCAACAGACTTCTTGGCCAGATCTTTGAGGTCCAGATTGATTAGCGCATTGTCTAGTGCTCTACCCATCAAAAACTCCAACGATAGGTAGTAGATTCTCTTAACCTCTTTTAAGGTATGCAACTGCTGCGTTCTGTTCCAATGAAGGATCAATTTATCTTTGATCGAGGTGGATAATGATTGGTATGCGGCCAAGTCATCGCAGTTGTACATGGATCTTGCCAATGTAGTTTCAACGTGCGAGATGAACGCCTTTTCCAACTGGTCCGAGTTTGTGAACTCTTGCACAGCGTACTTGGTCCATCTTTCTCTGGTTTTCAAAGGCACCGCAGCGTCAATTGCCTTGATTTCAGTTGGCGTGAATCCCGTCAAAGATCTCTTGTGGATTCTTCTTGGTGCATCTGTTGTTGACATGGTTTAGCAGAGGAGAAATCCCGACGTATGTTTTTGAGCGGTAAAAGAGGAAAAGTAGTAGCAGAAGGTTGTTAAGCGCAAAACTGCCTGCAAAACCAAATTTAGAGATGTTCAAGGTCAATTGCACGCAGATGGTCTATAGATACGCCGGACAGCTCCCCAGCAAAGAAGAGGCTTCACATCAAAGAGGAGCATTTCTGTAAAAGGTGTTTCTAATTGCTCTTTATAAAGGAGCATCTTCATTTAGGCCGCACGCCTCTCCCCTCCGAAACCAAGCGTGCCCGCGGGGGAGACGGAAGGGGGATGGGACGATACGTCGCAGCCGCCCGGAGCAGCACGGGCAGCACCGGGCAGCACCAGGCAGCAGCGCAACTCCGGCCGCCACGGGATGAAAACCATCAGCTGTTGTTTCGGAAGCAGCAGGTTTGGATCAAGTGATACGTAGCAGCCTGTTGATATATAAAGCCAGGAAGCCAGGAAGCCAGGAAGCCAGGAAGCCAGGAAGCCAGGAGGATAGCGTGAGAAGAGTTACACAGTAGGCTGTATGACCGGTAGCATCTGCCAGAGCAGAATTGCGTCCATGGTGAGGCTGAGGGTATCAGGAATGTGGTGGTGAGCAGGGTGAATCGTGGGTGTTTGATGCAGGGGCGGGTAAAGCTACACTAGCGGGACAGACAAGGGTGTACGAAGTGAATGGCCAGGCTGCACCGTGTAATATGTAAGATGTAAGGTGCAAGGATACGGCTACCGTGCCGGAAGCTACAGCAAACCAAACTACACTTGCGGAATTGAATGTCGCCAAACTGCATGCTCCGATGTGCAAAGCTACGCTGCCGAAGGCTACTGAATACCACACCACCTACAGCCAATGGCTGTGTGAAGCTACACCCTCTAAGGTGCAAAGCTGCACTTCGGAACCCAAATACCTCCTCCATCTGCACTGACTATCCGTGACACCCACTTCAACAGCCTAGGCGTCCTAACTCTCGCATGTCAAGCACAGCGTCTCTGTGCCACTCCATCTCATTGCATACTCTCTCAAACTGATGGGTGAGTGTCTTCCTTCACGGTACACAAGCTGCTGGTGTTCCGCCATCCCAGTAAACCTCCCCGCGAGCCACCCCGCGCAGTATCTCTTGTTCCCCGGCTCAAATCCCAATTATCTCCCCGCGTTTCGGAGCAACCAGGAGACAAGAACCACTCAATCCCACAGCAAAGGCCCACAGCATGACACGCAGACATACACGTCTCCTTCTGCTGGTCACTTATTTCACGTTTTCAGTGAACTATACCTGGTTTTTATTTCCAAAGGACTAGACATCAACAACAGCACTACAGCTCGGTCACTGCAATCAGATACATAAGAAGCATAAGATGAAGCTTCGCTTTGGCGTCCCCGAAATGGCTTACATAAGCAAAATGAAATGAGCATGGCACTTAGCCAATGTCGTTCAGGTGATACCATCTCTAAAAGTAGAAAGAGATATTCGGCTAAGTAGAAGACACAGTAAGGTAAAATGGAGGGGGAGCTTCTATTTCTACAAAAGAGAGATGAAACAGGTATAGATGTATGTAGAATGAATGTAATAAACTTGATAGAGCAAAGAGAGGAATCGACCTGACGGGATATAAAAACACACAGACCCAACCTTGTGTCTTGATTAGACGGGTGCCACTAGATACAATCGCCATCTTGAAACACCTTTCCTCTAACCAAATCGGCCAATCCTTCGCCACTGTAACTGGTCAACGGGCTCACTTCGACGAGAGCATCTGGAGATTTCAATAAACCTCCATTCTGTAAGATCCACTCAGTGGATCTCTTCAGACAGTTCACTTTACAGGTATCTGGCGTATCATTGGCTGAACCTGGCGCGTTCTTCAAAGGTGAAAAGTCTTCTGCTCTTTCAACCTCTAAGCAGCCAAATTTCTCTAGTTTAACAGATGGAAACACGTCAAAAATGAACTGCTCCATTTTAGCGGCATTGATCTCCTCTGGCTTAAAAAGCTTACCGGAATCCAAATCCAAAACTGGAACTTTCTTCTTTGCAATATGATATGGAAGGTGTCTTCTAGAGCTGATCCATTCTGGAATCATAGCGTTCAAAAATTCAACCTTGTAGTAATGGTTCACAATGTTAGCAGCTCTAAATTCCAATTTACCATCGCTGTCTAACTTCTCACTCAACTCTTTACTAATCTCTGAGTATTCAACAACACACGGGGCGTTCAGTTCCTTATCCAAAACTATCAACCCCACGCTTTCCGATGCGTTTCTCTTACGAACAACCTTGGTGGAAACATCATAATCGTTTGAAGCCGAGTAACCTAAAAACACAGGATCAGCCACCTTGACTAAGATGTTATCGACACAGTACATATGAATATGTTCCAATCCTCTATTGTTAAAATCATCAATAATTTTGTTATCATACAACGCCTTGTACAAACCACCGTTACCATCTGGCGACTCGCACACGGCATGCTTGGCGTTCAAGAATAGTTTGGAACCGTCCAGGCTCACCACAGGTAAAAAGCCTTGATTGAAAAAATAAATGTCCGATTCTGGCAGTCCAAAGTATTGGTGTGTTTTGAAGAACTCTTCTGTGGTACCTCTAGTCAAAGCAGATGTCATAATGTACAATGGAACGCTAACTGAACCCGTAGGCAGTCCGAATTTCTCCTCGGTAATCTGTTTCAATTTCAAAATCCGCTCCGCTTGCAATTGATAGAGTGTCTTGTTCGATGGTAGACCAACACTGTAGCAGCCTTTTGGCTCGCTTGATCCCAATCTTGTGCCCTGACCACCGGCCAAAAGAATAACACCCACTTTACTACTTCTCAAAGCATCAAATCCACGCTCTGTCCACGATTCCAAAGTGGCCGGGTCGCAGTCTAGTGTTGACGAGTATGAGCATGAGGGCAAAGGATCAAATGATCTCGTCAGCGAGTTGGTCGCACTGAACTGGAGTGCTGTCTTGACGTCACCTAAAAACTTTGACGGGTTTGGCAGTCTGTTCACCTGTTCAATCAGCTCATCGCGTTGCGCCTGGTCCAGCTCGTCCCAGAACTTGAAGATATGTCCTTGGCCCGCTTGGACGTACGCCTCTCTTATGTCTATTGGCTGAGTCATGATGTACGCGCCTGCACTCTTGTGTGTGTGTCTTAGATACCGCCACGTCTATTCTACCTCTCTAGGACCTGCCAGCTTGCCTTTTCCAAGATTACAAGATCTCAACAAAGTCACTGAAATGCTTATGGCCAAACCTCAGCTAAATTCCGTGTCTTCCTGTCAGCCACACTTATCCCACCCTCACCTCTCCCACTGCCCTCTCCCTGGATACCCTCTGTTTTAAATAGGAATCTGTTCTTTTACTGGGCTGGCCTAGTGACTGCCGTCCCTGAGATGGCGCGTGCCAGTCACTGCAGCCAGCGCCTCTCTTTTTCTCTTCTAAAAAAAGCCAGGGAGATCAAAGAGTGCTATTATGTCTGTATTAGGCAACATGTAAACAAGTTCTATTTGTTCCGAAAGAGGTGTGCACAGCCAGAAGTAGAGACGTGGAGAATAGAGAAGAGCATTGCTACATAGATTAGTACACAAGTGGACCTTTGACGAAAGGGATAACATAGCACGCAGACACACGGATGGACGCACAGATGGACGGACAGACACGCATGCGGCTACATGCACAGCATAACCGAGGACAGAGGGTGGAGACGCCATGTAGGCTACTTTGGAGTGAATGCATCAACCAATTCTCTTTTTAATCACCTCGGCCTCCCTGATACCACTCAGGTAGGCACCATGAGCATTACCGTGACCCTCGTAAATGTACGCCTCACCGGCAAACCTCACATTACCAAAACCGTCAATGACAGCATCGTTGACCAACATATCTCCTGGCGCGTTACCAGAGATCGAGCCTCTACTGAAAGGATCAACTGACCAACTGGTTCTGATTGTTACCCTCGGATCTGGCAGATCTTCCATTGGAACATGCGAAAACTTGGCAACCAGTGGTTTCAGCAGGTTCCATGCAAACTGATCGTCGTTGCTCTCTAGTAGGTGAGTTGCAGGCGCAGGAACCAAAAACATCAACGCTGGAATACTCTTGAGTACATTTAAGTTCACGGCTAGAGCGGGAAACTCAAACGGCTTAATTTCCGTAGACTCGTCTGGTTTTTTGTTGTACTCAACGGTGCAGATTTCACCAGACTCAGCAAGGTTTTCTTCTGGCCCAGGGATAACTATAAATTTCTCCACATCAGGCCAGAAACTCTTGTCAAATTCAAAGATAACCTTTGACAACGATGCAAAATTAGTTTTTTTAAGGTTTTCAGCTAAAATGGCCGGTAATTCAGGTTCGAATTTGATGGCGCCTAGTTCGGACTCTGAGGTTGTCGGATCGGCCGACAATTTCAGCAAAGAAATTGGAATTGTCACTAACACATAGGCACATCTATAAGAGTCACCATCTTTGGTTTTCACTTCAATATAATCTTCCATAGGACCTTGGTTAACTTTTGTCACATGAGTAACGACTCTTCCAGTTAAGATATTTTTATCAGAAGGATATCCCTCTAGCTCATTTTCCAACACCTTTTTATAACCGGACAAATTGAATGCATCTCTGCCAGAGTACCCAGGATTTCCCAGCTTAGCAGAGAACATGTCCCAAGAACAACCATTTGGAATTTCCAGCACTCTTAGCAGAGATGGTGCGTATCTTGCCTGCTCTGGTGTCAAGAAGTTTGCGTTCTTTCTTAGATATTCTGCACACGCCTGCTTCATATTTGTATCTTCAGGCAATTGTGCTGCATATAGCTTCATCTCCTCAGCGACCGTGGTCAAATTGTATTCGCTGGGAACGGCCCCATGTGCATCGATCATCATGGCGGATCTATCGTCAAACACGTAGTCAATGTTTCCCTTCTCGACAGATTGCGCAAAAACAGGGTTGCTGACAGTGGCATGGAACCAGCAAGCACCAATGTCATATGAGTATCCAGAGTTTTCTGGCTCGACCGTATGTATTCTACCTCCGATTCTGTCTCTGGCCTCCAGCACCAGGGTACTCACCCCCGCTTTGTGGAGCTCGGCGGCAGCTTTCAAACCAGCAATACCTGCTCCGATGATGACAACTTGTGCGTCCAACTGCTCTGACATTAAATCTTGTTTTGTTTAGATGAACCTGAGCCGCTACTTGTTCACATACTTAACCCACAATTACAAGAAGCCCGTTCCAGGGATGTGTTCAAGAAAACGTAGTCTTATATATAGAGAAAAGAACAAATAGGGTAACCTGCGAAAAAGTTCACCAGTGCGGGAAAAGATACCCGATTCATTAATGTAACCGGAGTGTACACAGTCAACTCCACAGAATTACTAAGTTTTATGTGGTAGAATTAACCTTGCTCTATAAATATAAAGTTAGACACGTGTGAATGGCGTGTTTTGTTTTGTAGTTGTTTCAGCTTTACATTTTCTCTGCCGATAAATCGGCCTTAATCTTAAAATATTGGCCCCTCCAAACGATCTTGGATCCAATGACGGCATAGATCCAGATAGGAAAAGCCAACACCTCTCTAAAAATCCAAATTGGCAGGAATCTGAGGAGTTTGATGAATTTTACATGATGGAATTCGCCGTCATTAGTTGGGGTCATCGAGTCCAATCTATTGATTGCGTCTTTGAGAAAAAATGGGAGTTGATGATCGCCAATGCGTGCCGTATCTGTTACGCAGTTGATCAAAATTTGAACCTGCACCAAGTCTGTGGTGAACCACGCCAATAAATGCAACAAAAACCACCATTTAGCAAACATAGTTGTCTTGATAAACAACACGCTGACAGCAAAAGTGCCAAACAGTCCGCATATGATGCTCTCTGTGGTCGGTTCAAGTAACGTAGCCATTAACACCATGTACTTTCTGACTCTTAGCCATCTCATTCTACGCACACAATAGTCGATAATTGTGTTTTTACCACTTAGTGGTTGAACAACGCAATCACCTGTCAATCCGGTACGGCCGCCGCAATGGTTCCAGAGAGCAATACCGATCATATTATCTTCACCAATGTATCTAGCAAAAAATGATAATCCACCATTTTCTTGTAGAGAATAGAATTTAGCGTCACGCAGCTGATCCCCGGACTGTCCGTCAGTGGAGGGACGAACAAAATCATTGCCAAAGATGTCCGTATCATCTTGCACACTCCCGGTTTCTGAGATTCTCTTCACCGAGTAGTTGAGATCGGACTTTCTATAAAGGTTTGATTTACCATTGACACAAGGGGCCACTGCCACTTTGTTCAAAGAAACGTAAAATTTGGCATGCGATGTGGTTAAAAACATCTCGTCTAATTTGGCACCGGTAGCACTTTCGAATTGGTTATTCAGTGACACTGCCAATGGGACATGGTGAACCAGTTTCACCGGTCTTCCTGTGCTACTACCGGGAGATCTAGTGACTCTTCCGTTATCCAAAGAGTTGCACAGTGAGTAAACTGATCTTTTAAGGGTATCGGGAGTGGCCCACACATTTGAGTCCATTACCCAGAGTATGTCAAATTTAGAGGCTTTGTAGCCTTTCACAAGATTATTGACCTTTGGGTTCACACCATAATATTCTGGAGCTGAGCTTGGATCATCTATTAGTAAACGTGCATCGGTGTCGGGGTATTTGGCTATCAATTTCTGAGCTATCTGAATGGCTGGGTCGTGTTGGTCTTGAACACAGAAGATGATTTGCAATTTGTCTCTTGGGTAGTCTTGTTCGAATGACGACTGCAAACAAACCTCCATTTCTGGATCTTCGCCTTTCAGTGGTCTTAATATCGTGACACCTTCCAATTCACTCTCGGAGTCAGCTGCTGAGTCTGTGTCGAATTCAATTTTGTTGCTAAACTTCATGAGAATCTCAAAGAACCCGTTGTATGCAAGTACCAATATTACCAGGTACCATATAAGGAAGACCACAGCGAGGCATCGAATGGGTAAGCTGAACGGCGTCTCTGTAGTACCATCCGGAAAGCTGTCTGTACGCATCATGCTGTATGTATATCTATAAGGTGTACGGGGATATTGCAAATATGCTCGAGTTATGACAAGAAAAAGTCACAATATGTAGTGTTTCAATGCTTATTAGTGCTGGATGGTGGAAATTATACCTTAGTTTATGCTTTGGTTCATCAGAGGGTTTTGAAATTCAGTCGCTTCAACTATCTCGCATATCGATAATGATAGAGTAAGCGCAGCTGGTGGAAATGTATCACAGTTTTGTCTGCCAGAAGTATTCCATCCAATTCATGTACTCTACTGTTATTCAACAACTACATGCGTATACTTAATCCATCACTTCACCTCGATGAAAAAAAATTCCGCCTGTTCATTTATTTAACCAGGTGCTTGTTTATATATGTGAGTGTACCTTTCCCATACACATCTATTGAGCAGAGGCCCCCGGCCAGTCTCGGCTGGATTCATCTCGATCTCGGGGCGTGAACTCCACTACCAGGCAGGCGACTGGGGCGACTGGGCCGATCCAACGTCTCTGAGGCTGGGGACGCGTGTAGGAGAGCTGGGGCGGCTGTGCTTTTGCTGTTGAAGTATCCGACCGACCCGGTAGCCGTGGCATTTGAGGCCTGCTAGATGGAACTATTGAGTTCCTGGGCTGTTTTAGGCGTTTTGTTCAGGCAGTATGACATGCTTTTTGTAACGTACTGGGAGCTGAAGTATTTGATTTTGTCTGGCTTGTCTAGCTTTTGTCTGGTTTTTGTTTTCTTTTGCTTTCTCTTGTCTGTCTATTTTGCTTTCTACCTTTTCTGTTCTTTTATCCTGCTCTTGCTGCTCTTCCTATCACAATTGCACCCATCCAGTGGGCTTCTAAGAGAGTATTTGGCGCTCTATTGGTGCAAAATGTCTGGTATGCAAGCAAGGCATTTTTTGAATCACTAACAAATGACTGTCTATGGATCAGCACACGTTAATTGGCTCTCACAATTCTGCTTCTGTTGAAAAAAAGCAGAAACATTACTTCACTTAGTAAGATTTGACACTCCTCTACTTACCATTTTCACGGAGTGATCATACACAAGCTCAACTCCAGCAAGAGTGGTTGGCGTTCTTCCAGCAACCCGTAACTGGCCAGTCGAGCTGCAACTGTTGAATTCTTTTGAACAACTACTCCACACGTTCTTATTTTTAAAAGTAGTCGGCATTATCATGGAAGATCATATAAATTTAGTGATAATACTTCAAGTAACTTCAATAACTATTATTTTTCATTCTGGTTACAAGGGAAGCCCAGTTGGTTTTCACTCAATAGACTAATACGAGCCAGTGCGCCCCTAGTAAGATAGTTGACTCTTTCTCAGCGGAAAAGTGCAGAGGGAACAAAGTTGAAAAGCCACTTAGTTGCTCAGGATCAGCAACTTTATGATAAACGTAGAATAGCAAAAAGGCAACTTGAGAGTTCACACTATCTTGGGGCACTACGACCGGTTTGTACCGAAATTTTGGAACAGCTAGCGCTTTCTTAGTTAAATATAATTCTGGAAACAGTTGGCGTTTTCTCAGTGAATTACAACACACTAGTAGAAAGAGGCACATGCAGAAAACCAGGGATTTGTCAAAATACCAGCAGCAGTCAGTCAAGTGCACGGTCAGTTGACACTCACCCAGTGAGTTACAGCATGAGCGGGCTGCCACAGAACAGTTTGCTACCAAATCCGTAGCCAAAATTCTCCCACTGGATCCAAAAATCAGTTGCACCTTCAACTTCACTGATTGTCTCCAATACCACTGATCTTTGTTCTGCAAATAATTCAATGGTTTTTTGTAGACGGAAACCACCTGCGATCTATCTGAGATAAACCTGTAACGATGATCCAGTCTGGGTCTCTGGCAAATGGGAACGCTTTCCCTTACGTCAGGGCCTAGTCATTTGATCTTTCGGTATTGTCACGTATCTGTATAATGTCAGCACAGAAAAAAGGCTAGCGAAGTCAGAAGTCAGAAGTCATAAATATCACTAGAGCCCGATCTCAAGTATCGCGAAGGCTCTACAGCCAACTAAACGAGATCAAATTGGTGGAGACAATTGATGGAAACAACTGGCGGAAACGACTGATGGAAAAAATTCACTGAAACAAGGATTGGAAACATGTGACGGAAATTAATGGCGGAAAAAAATTTTACGTTTCCGGTAGCCAGCTGAGAGCTGTCGGAGACAGAGGCTCCTATTCACAGTGGGACTCTGACTGAGCACAGGCAGACCATGATCGCTGTAGTTGCACTGACAGGTATTCTGGAAATGGCAATGTACGAGAGCTGATAGGGCTTTGGCAGTGATTGTCCTGCTCACACTTGTAACAGCTTTGACAGATTGTATGAAGATCAGGATCAGCTAGCCATACATTGCAAGTTGCCGGTTTTGTTGTACACTTCACCGACCCTTAGATAACACATCTCAAACACTCCCATGTATAGAAAGGATCAGCTAGATAGAGAATTAGACCAAAAAATTAAGCAATTCAACAACATGACATCTGGCGCTTCCTCTTCTTCGGCAACAACCAATCAACCAACATCGCCGTTGGCCAGACCTGCAACATCTGCATCGGATCTAGAATTATTACAAGAGGCCGAGGACATCAGCGGATCTGATCAAGATACCCATTTCCCAGTGATGACTGTGCATCCTAAACCAAGCAAGGAGCCATACTGGAAAAAACTGAACACTCCTCTAAATACCAGACCCGCCTCTCCCTACACTTTAAACCCACCTATCGATTCTGACGGTTTATCGTGGCCATCCCTAGGTGCTAGACAGAGAATCGAGAGCACTCCAGATGAGGCACTAGCAAGAGAGCAAAGAATCGCAAGCGCCGTCAAGACAATTCTAACGGAGTTAGGTGAAGATGTCAGCAGAGAAGGTCTACTAGAAACACCAGAAAGATACGCCAGAGCGATGCTGTTCTTCACCAAAGGTTATGAAGACAACATCAAAGACGTTATTAAGAGAGCTGTTTTTGAGGAAGATCATGACGAGATGGTTATTGTGAAGGATATTGAGATTTACTCGCTCTGTGAACACCACTTGGTGCCATTCTTCGGTAAAGTCCACATTGGTTACATTCCAAACAAGAAAGTGTTGGGCTTGAGTAAATTAGCCAGATTGGCTGAAATGTACTCCAGAAGATTCCAAGTTCAGGAGAGATTGACTAAACAGATTGCAATTGCCCTGAGCGAAATCTTACAACCAAGAGGTGTTGCTGTCGTTATTGAAGCTACTCACATGTGCATGGTCAGTAGAGGCGTCCAAAAGACGGGTGCTGTCACTTCAACGTCATGCATGTTAGGTTGTTTCAGAGCACAACAGAAAACTAGAGATGAGTTTTTGACCTTGCTAGGCAGAAGATAAATTTCTTTGTTGTACACACTCCAATATTCCATAATAGACCATTTTAATCAATTGTTATTATCATTTTGAACTGCCTCCGGTTTTCTTTTTGTGTTTCGATATCTTTAATTCAGCAGCTTCAACATTCTGTTTTGTTTTTGTCTTTCAATGATGATTGTTTTTTGTTTTTTGTTTTTGGCTCTTTCATCAAAGTCATTCTGTTTCTGTTCTCTTTCATGTTTGCTCTTGCCATTCTAATGTACTTTTACTTCTAACGCTTTCCAGATTTTTTCTACCAGTTATTTTGAGCAAATACCATTAACTGGATGAGAAAATTGTTCATCTTTGCTTATACAAGGCATACTTTTTGGGTGCATATACTGTTATGTATGTATTTGCATCTGTCTGTTTTTTTACTCTGTGCATATGATTGCACTTTCATATTTATTCAATACAGGATTTCAACATCGCTTTAATATCTTCTAGTATTCAGTTAAAGTACAGGGACATTTTACTCTTTATAATTGGCGTAATATATAGGAAATTTATTAGAAGTAAGTGAAATTTTCTCTTATTTACTTTCTCTTTGGCTTGGTCTTAGTTTTTGTGACACTTGAGCCGATAGTAATGTTAACTTTAGGAGGAACAGTAAAACCAAAAGATTTACCAACTTTAACCAAGTCCAACTTGTCAACTTTGTAAACAGTTTTCAAATGATGTGATGCATATGCCTGCAAGTAGGCTCTATAACCATCCTTAGCTGATTGGTGTAACCAATAGTTGTTCTTGACTAGTTGCTCTAATTGAGATTGAACATTTGCTATTTTGTTGGATGGGAATTCAAATTCGTTTAACGGAACTTTAGCTGCTTTCAAGTATCTTAAGAAGCCCAACTCAGAAGGTGTTAAAAACATCAAGGATTTACCCTTACCCTTAGAACCTCTGGCTGTTCTACCAACTCTGTGAATGTAATCTCTTGGATCATCAGGTGGGTCAAATTGAATAATCCAATCCACCTCTGGAATGTCCAAACCTCTAGCAGCAACATCTGTACACACTAGAATTCCCTGTTTAGCATTACAGAATTCAAAAAATGTGTTTGTTCTCTTTTGTTGCTTTTGCTTTCCATGCAAATCCAAAACTGGTAAATCTATGTAGTTCAATAGTTCCGAGTAATATTTCACAGAGTTACATGATGACAAAAACACGATAACTTTCTTCTTCAGGTTTCTCTTCAAGAATGAAAAAAGCAATAGGAATCTTTTGTCACTATCGCAAACAACATAACCTTGTTCTAAACCATCAGCGGTGGAAGTGTCTCTGTCTTGATGAACGTTGATGTAGACTGGTGCTTTCTTCAATGACACTCTAGCCAAGTCCTCAACCTTTGTTGTCTGGGTGGCAGAAAATAACATGGATTGTCTGTTGTCGTTAGGCAAAATTTTGACAATCTGCTTCATCTCATCTTCAAAACCAATCTCTAAAATTCTATCAGCCTCATCCATAATTAAGGTCTTCAAATTTTTGAAGATGAAACCCTTAGTGTTTTGTAAATGATCTAACAATCTTCCTGGGGTGGCAATCAACAAGTTGACACCTTTAGCCAATTTTTCAGCCTCTTGTCTTCTGTTAGCACCTCCAATAACTATACCTAAAGTTTGAGAATGGTTACCCATCAATTCTCTGGCAACACCGAAAATTTGTAATGCTAATTCTCTAGTTGGGGTAATCACAATGGCACCGGTACCGTTTCTTGGTTTGAACTTCAAAGAGTACAATAGTTCAATTGCTGGGATCAAGAAAGCTAGTGTTTTACCAGAACCGGTTTTGGCTGCACCAAGCACATCCTTACCTGCCAACAATGGTGGGATGGTTCTGGCTTGCACTTCGGTCATCTTTGTGAAACCCATCTCTTCAATCGATTTCAAAGTTGGCTGCGATAGGTTTAATTCTGTGAATGATTCTGGAATCTTGGCTCCATCAGGAATATCTCTAGTTGGAAGCGGTGTGTCTAGCTTGGAATCGCTGTCTTCGTCCTCGTCTGCCTCATCGGCTTCAGCATCACTAACTTCCTCGTCCTCTTCGGACTCTTCATTGGCATTGTTAGTTTCTTCGTCATCCTCCTCTCTGTCCAAGTCATCGTCTTTCTCTAATAAGTTGGCAATATCACCGTACTCATTATCAATATCCTTGACTAACTTGTCAGTGGATTCACCATCATCTTCCTCTTGTCTCTTTTGTTTTCTAGCATCCAAGGTTTTTTGTTTCTTGGAGTATGGCGCAGTAGACTGCTTATTGTACTTCTTAACAGCTTTAGCCATTTCAAAACAACAACCTTCACCTTCACTGGTATACACAACTCTAGACTACTATCTCTACCACCTCTTCAAGCAGCAAACTCAACCCAGCTCCTCTTTCTATTCCACTAGTACATCTAATCTATTCTATCCTGCCCTTCTCTATTCTAAAAAAAATTTTCTTTTGAAAAAAAATCTCTTTGGGAACTCATATCCCGGCTGTGCTAACTTTACATCTGTGCACCATTTAAGCGTTGATGATATCAGCCATGACGTTATCGAGCTTGTGCCAGTCGTTTGGGGGATTAAAGCAGTACGCTACCACTAGTCTTGTAGCAGCAACACCGGTATGGCCATAAACTAGCATGATGGAATTTCTGGAGTATATGAATTTTGAAATTTAAAGGGTTATATTTATTGAAATACCATGCTGCTGGATCAAATTGAAAAAGTTTATATTTCATTCCATGAGCCGGGCATTTCCTCCCTTTTGAGTAGGTGATTGAGTAGGTGTTTCAAGTCTTTTCTACTTTTCGAGATGTCCTTGGAATTTATCCTGTGGTTGAGACTGTAAATTCTTTAAACTTTATGTATTCTTTGAGTACCCCATTATAATAATATTTGGCCGACTTTAGCAAATAATAACCTGGGATAACTTCGCTAAGCGGCAAATAGTACTACAGAGGTATCATGTTGAATAACAGATTGATATCCGCATAATAATGAAAAATAAAGTTAGAAGCTTTTGTGATTGTGGATGCACAGGAATGCTGGAAGTTGGCGTGGATCATAAGACATCCTTATTTTTTATTTCAATCCAACTCTTAGGATGTAAAGGTAAATATGCCCACAAATTTTAAACAGAGCCCGGCAGCTCTGATTTCAATCTTCAGTTTCGGAGCATTACTAAAATGTAAACTCTATTATAGTCTTGAACTAAGTTATTTTATTCCAGGCGACAAGCTCTTTGAAAACAACTCTAAAAGTTATTATTTTTTTTATAGATTATTCAATGAGAATGATGCTTGTAGAAGGATTCAGCTGGTGAAATATTAGCTGACACCTAAATGGCAAAATTGACTTACTATTCATGCAAATTGATATCTTAAAACCTTCTTTCAACACAATTATCTCAGTTGGAAGAGACGGCGGAAGGAGGGAATTTTGCTGATTAGCAATCGTCTTAATGGGTACGTAATAAACGCTTTATATTTCATTAACGGATAGATCTATTTAATTAAAGACTGTGCTTGTGTGCATTTGAAACTAAGCTGTTTGAGTAAAAAGTTTGTC
The DNA here is from genome assembly GCA_003706635.2 of Ambrosiozyma maleeae (nom. inval.). NCBI lineage: Eukaryota > Fungi > Ascomycota > Pichiomycetes > Pichiales > Pichiaceae > Ambrosiozyma > Ambrosiozyma maleeae (nom. inval.). The sequence continues at coordinate 431,496 of PPLV02000001.1, forward strand.
ATTGCTTTTAGTTTATGGACCAGATTTGCAACCATTTTAGTAAGAAGAGACTTTGACCCCTTAGGACTAAAGCCACCGCTCACTATCTTGCTGCATCAGAATCCAGTCACAAGCCATATATATATGTCTATTTATACAGACACAAAATAATTCACAATAAATCCTCACACTTTGGTTTGTGCGGTGCTGGTTGCACATGTGCCGATGACCAGCCTATGTGCGTGGAAGTACGCACCGTTGGGTGGCTCCATTTACTCCCGCACACTCTGACGCCTATCTGTTTTCTTGAAATCCCTTTTTCTAGCACAACGCCTTCCATTGTGGGTCTAAAGCTGAACTCCTATGATGCATTTAGTCACATGACAAGCCTATGATCTATGCTACGTAAATGTGCCTCAATTTAGGCTTTATCCTGCATCCCAGCTCCCAACGCAACTGTTACATAATGCTTAGCTACATATGCTTACGTAAAAGTAATTTGCCGAGGCTGTGCACGGGGTCAGCTTTACAGAAACTGGCGGCGAAGTCACTCAGGAAGGGTGGATGGACCTGTTCTGGACTCCTACTGCGGGTTCACTTGGGCCTGAAGGAGACAGCGAGGCATACCTGTCACATTTGTTATAAAACAACCTAAGACCAGTCTATGTGAAGGTACACACACACATGCACACGCACACGCATGCACATATATATATATATATGTATATATGCAGAGAAATGACCGTATAAAAGTAATGTTCATCTACATAAATTTGTTCCCGAATCATAAATGGAAATTGGTTATCGCGCTGATTATTCTGCATTGCATATGCTTTAGATTGGACACCACGCCTGGTGTATGGAGCATGCTAGGTTGCAGTATACGGCAAAACACAGTATGAGGTGCTCTGGGTGGAAGGTTGCCAGGGAGTCGTTGGGTGGCCGCTGAAACGAGGATACCGAGATGGCGAGGGGTTTATTTAGACAGACCCACAGACAGAAGTAGGCGAGAGGTATGAGGAAACGATTGGCTTGGCTGCGTGTGGAGTTGCGTAGAGTCCTTTCTAGATGGCTGCGTATCAGCGATTGTCGATATCCTTGATGATGTGTCAAAGGCTTCCAGATGGACCTATTGTCTATTGTGCGCTGTCCTGACTCACAGGCATCTATGGCCACAGGCAACAGATAAGCTTTTGTTTCGCTTACACGAGGGTGGCAGGATTGTTATTATTTTCACTAGCCGGGCTTTTGGTTGTTCGTCATTAGCAGAGTGCTGCCTACGCTGGCGGGCTTTCGGGTATATAACTATTCCCAGAGGGCATTGTCTTTGTAGTGACAGTGGACCATCGGTAAGCGTACGCACAGAAAAGTGGCATGGCTCTTCTATTCTACTATTCTCCTATTCTCCTTATTCTTCTATTCGTATTTTCTTGTCACCTCTTTGTTATCTTTTGTTACCCTTTGTCACTCTTTTGTCACCTCTTTGTTACCTTGTAACTCGCGCTCAGTTCCTAATAATAGCCTTGCGGGCCCCCGGGTAATTCTGCAGCGATTGCCCTGGGGCCGGACCTGGGTGCAACTTGTAGACTTAAACATGACCCGCTCATGCTATTGCCGTTGGGCCTGTGGTGAGAGTTGCTTCTCCTCGTATTCTATCTCAGCCGTCGCATGTTTGCCGCTGGCCTGCGTTCCCAAAACACCTTAAACTTTGCCGCAATTTCATGCACTCGAACATCACCGCAGAAGCTGCGCGAATGTCTCAGGAAGCTCTCCACCACTGGCCCCGTGACGTATGCCGTCTTGCTCGGCCACTCCAAGTAGCACTCGTAGTATATAAAGCATCTCCTGTTTCCCTCTACTAACCCACCCCCATAATTCTACATCTGCTGGCCTAACCCCCACGTCAAAAGCAAACCACTAATCCGCTAATCCACTACTCCCTCCACTAATCCACTAACACCCACCAAAGCCCCCTTGCCTATTGTCCTCCCCTCCCCCCGCCTGAAGACTCACACATTCTTCCCCTACCCCGGCTGACGTCAGCGCGCCCGACAGAAGAAAAAATTATCGCACAATCGAGACATTTGTATCGATCGATTACCCGACGCAAAAAACGCACACGAAAAGCAAAAAAAGAGGCCCCATTCGATCACTGAATTATTAGCAGTGGCATTTAGAATAACCAGGCACTGAAAAGAGTAAGCAAAAAAAGGCGAGAACCGGACGAGTGCACAAAGTTGGCCTAAGCTCACGACCAGTTACCTCAAAGTTTTCCAAAAATACACCCAAGCGTTGCGGGTCTTGTACATTTTGGGTTGTTTGCATAGCGCCTTGGATTCTCGAGTCAGCGGTATATTAATAGATATATACAAAGACATTTAGACAATTAGAAAAACACACACAGAAGCTTGTGTCTGTTTTCCACTATCTGCGTTCTTCATCACTGCTTCCAATTGAACGTCACCGGACTTTAGCAGGCTTTTGCGTATTGCTGATATTGCAAGGTCATTCCGTTACTTCTCTTGTGCATACTACGTTACGTATCGATTTGTGATATTTTCATTTTCCGATTGCATAAACACACTCTTTCGCCATGTCTGTAAGTGATACCTCCACTCGCCTGTCTAATTAAGTACCTCCCTCAATTGCAAGTGTCAGTACTAACATTCCGCCTATCTAATTGATTTTTGATTTTTGCCCCAATTTAACAGTCCAAAGAGTTCAGATTGGTCGTTGTTGGGCCTCCTGTCGTTGGTAAATCCGCTTTAACCATTAGATTGACTCAATCCGAGTTTGCTAACGAGTACGATCCAACTATCGAAGATTCATATAGACATTATTGTACAATCAATGGTGTCGAGTCGTCATTGGATATCTTGGACACTGCTGGCCAAGAAGAGTACTCTTCAATGAGAGACTTGTACATGAAAACCGGTGAAGGTTTCTTGTTAGTATTCAGTTTGACTGATTATCATTCCTTTGAAGAAATTTCAACTTTTTACAACCAAATAATGAGAGTGAAAGGTGAGCAGGTTCCCTTTGTCCCAATGGTTCTGATTGGAAACAAGAACGATTTGGCAGATGAACGTCAAGTTTCACAGGAACAAGCTGTGAATTTTGCAAAAAGAATTGGATGCGCCTACATCGAAGCATCTGCAAAGACTGGCTTGAACGTTACAGAGGCTTTCCATGACTTGGTGAAGATCATCATGGCAGGTCAAACGTCCGGTTCTGGTTTAGAAGGCACAATTTACCCAGACCCAAAGGATGAAGAGCTCTTGATTCTTGAAAACAAAAAGAAAGCCAAATTGAACGATATTCAGCGACAAACACAATCTCAACAGAATCAACAAGAATACGCTACTGATGATGACCTCCTGAATGGTAGTTCTTCCGCAAAAGCTGAAGCTGGTAAAGCCTCAGCTTCTAAGAAGCCTACAAAGGCTAGTGCTTCAAGTCAACCAGATAAGGGAGATTCTGGTGGATGTTGTGTTATCATGTAAGACTGTCTACCATTTTTTTGTGGGCTGTCCTGTGTTGAAAACCTCATTCTCTGAATATTCTTTCTTTCACTTTTTGTTGCTTCTTGCTCATGTCACTTCTGTTATTCTTGTTACTCTTGTTGCTGTTTACATGTAATCATATTATCTCCCTTTTCTCTGTTCACCAAAAAGGACTATCTAAAGTTTTTCAATTTCTCTTGTTCTACTTTGGTTCTCTTATTAATCATTTATTTTAACTTTTCATTTATTTTATTTCCTGACCATTTTTTGTTTTTGATTACTTTCTTCTACTTTTAAACTGCTTTCTTTTTCCTATCTTTACATTTCATTTTATTTTACTTTTAGCTTTTATTCCCTAGTAAAAATGCAGAATACGTTTACAATTATTTCTTCTTTGGTGCTGATCCATATTGGAAACAAAAATTAGATGTAGCATGAATGCAGTGATATTTTGCATCGAATCAATAGATAAATATTGAAGATTTATTGAGTTGGCATGATGCAGATACGGAATACAATTTAATCAAAACAAGGAAAGGAAGAAGCCAAGTAATTAAGGCTTCCTGTATTCAAATATATACCTGAGAATGCATCGGATAAATAGAGTTCAGCAGTTTAGAGAATCTTTCAGTTCAATGGGTTTGAAACAGTAGAGTCAACACCGGTAGAGGTGGCTGTAGATTCTGCGACGGTTTCAGCAGTTGTAGATGACTCACCAACGGTGGAACCAGCGGTTCTGACTGGCAATTTGGATTGAATGAACTTTGAGACAGGACCTAATTGCTTGTCAAACTTTTGTAAGTATGGAGAAGCCTTTTCTTGGGCACATTTTAGACCTTCAGCAGCCTTGGCCTTTGCACAGTCTGTGTACTTAACAACAGCTTCATCAATGACTTTCTGGTTCTTTAGGTAAACTGGTGGGACTGAAAAAGCCAACACAACGGCTGTGAAACAGATAGTCCAGAGAGAGAACCAAGAGGTCAACTTGTACAAGAAATAGTTCACAGCTGAGAACTTCAAAGTGCACTTCAAGTTAGCAGAGTAGAACAATGCCTGTAATTGGGACTCAGCGCATTTGACAAAGGATGCCAGCTTAGCAGAGTGCTGTTCTGCGAAATCACCAACTGCAGTGACTTTAGCTGGCTTGAATTTGGTGACGAGACCCTGGCCGGTGACCTTTTGACCGACAAATTCAGCAGCAGCAGATACTATCGGAAAGAGTGTGAATCAAGGACAAGGGGCATAGTTAGTAACTGGGAGTGCGATTCAAAGCAAAAAGAATCCATGATTCATGATTCCGTGTGGATGTTTCGACATACGTAACAAAGCAAGGGTGGCCAGGTAGAAAACAACGCTTAGCAAGTTCACCTTCTTGACTAGTAGCAAGAATGCAACAATTGAGCCAAACACCTTGGCAGACATGACAGGGTTGGCCCAGGTTAGCAGATCACAAGGTTTGGCAGCACAGACGTTAGAACAGGACATTGTAGAGTGGTTGAATTTCTGGACAAGAAACCGAAACAGGTGCAATAAACGGTCAAACGGTTCTTCACAGTGAATACTATATGTACATGTATCTGTGGATTTATCTAGAGGAAATACACCTACTACATGTACATGTATCTGTAAACGAATGTGTATCTGCAACTGCAAACGCCCAAGCGAAAAGAGGCGCCCATGTCGCCTGCGGTTTGTCCGGCCGGATAGGCAAAAACTCCCGTTGAGGTGAAAAATTGTACAAGGCAACCCGAGAAATCGGCACAGCCGCCAGCGTGGACAACTGGCTGTGTCTGGGGGATATCCATTCCACATGCTTCGCCGCTGAGTGTCACAAGACCAGAGGCCCAGGCGCGGTAGCCACGCGCGCGACCAAGGTGCACGACCCTGCCGCTACTACCGGGTCTTGTACGCCTTCCTACCCCTTGTTCCACCTCAGTCCTCCTGAACTAGAGTGCCCGGCCCACTGTCCTCACAGCCCACCTCGCTTATCTTTGTGGTGCACAGATGTAAATGCAATGCCGGTCAGCGCATTACGTCAGCACGGTAAAAGTAAAGATCACTGCAAAAATTTGTACAGGCAGGGAGTACAGAAAAAGCGTTACAAAGGCATGTAGAGAGGAAACATAAATGTCCTTGGCTGGGATAGGCTAAGGGCCGGACCTCCAACTGCATTGTCTAGTCTATATATTTGGCACTACTTTGATCTATTGGTCTACTGGTTGTGTCTGCAGGAATATGCGATGTCTGTGAGCGTACCATTAGCCCGCCTACACAGGTTTGTCCTGAAAAACACTGTTAGATCAGCACCATTCAAAACCCTCGACAAATACATACCCTACACGAACACACGGCGCCGTTGGCAGTCCACGGTAGCTGACCAGTACGTGCACCAAGTGCACGACTCACATGCAGACACCACAGCATCGTGTCCTGGCTTATTGGACTTTAAAGTTCCTAGCGGGTACCGGCAAGAAGAACCGGCTCTAGGTGATGACATCATCATCTCCATGTCATCAGGGGTGGATTCGTCCGTTACAGCCTTGATGTATTCCCTGAAGTATCCAGGCCAAGTCCGTGGAATCTTCATGTCTAACTGGTCTTCCGACTCGGTGATGATTGACTCCAACTCCAAATGTACCATTGAGAAGGATTGGGAACAGGTGCAGGAGACCTGTTTACAATTGGGAATCCCCTGTAAAAGAGTGAATTTTGAACACGAATATTGGACAGACGTATTCGAACCAATGCTGGAAATGTACAGTAGGGGTTTGACGCCAAACCCGGACGTGGGCTGTAATAAATTTGTGAAATTTGGTAAGATGATTGACCATTTGGAAGACTTCTATAATAAGGAAATGGTTTCACACGGTAACAAATCACCGAAAAAGTGGTGGCTTGTAACGGGCCATTATTCAAAGATTTTGAAAAATGAGGCCACTGGAAGGTACCATCTTTTCAGATCAGATTATAAACAGAAAGACCAGTCCTATTACCTTTCCATGATCCCAGAAAAAGTCCTATCAAGGGTTCTCATGCCTATAGGACACTATACAAAGCCTCAGGTTAGACAAATTGCGCAGAAGTACAATCTGGTGACCAAGGACAAAAGAGATTCTCAAGGGCTCTGTTTTGTGTCTCAAGTTGGAAAATTCAAAGATTTATTAAACGAATATCTGGTTCCAAAACCTGGAAACATAGTGACTAAAGATGGAAAAGTTTGGGGTCAACATAACGGATTATGGTATGGAACCATAGGTCAAAGATCTGGAATTAGTATGCCACAGGGAGACCCTAGATACAAAGGAACCTGGTTTATCTGTGATAAGGACATTGAAAAAAATGAACTTGTGATCTCCAAAAAGGACGAGGAAGGTAAATTGAACTTTCTCAAAGATATAGTGGTTGTCGATGACTGGAGTTGGTTGAATCTGCATGATGCTAGTAACTTTTTGAACTCTCCAGTTAGTAGTGATTTAAACGCCCAATGCAGATCATTACAAATTCCTGATAGAATTAAGCAAGTCAAACAACTGGATAACGGCCAATTGATGTTTCAACTGAATGAGCGAATTGATGGTTTAGCACCTGGTCAATATCTGGTTCTGTATGAGGGAGATCGGTTGTTAGGATCGGGGATAATCATAAAGACACGGCTGTCACAAAGTAAATGCCCATAGAAAAAAAAGCAACTTGTATAAATTTATCCGTGTATATAGCGTCTAGCTTATTTTTCTAATGGTTTCCATCAGATATCTATCCTCTTCATATGATAATAGCATCTGCCTTTCAAGCAATTGAATAGACCTCATTAGTTGATAATCAAATCGCTGTCTGATGCTCTCAAATTTAGATATTAGACTGCCGTTGAGTTCAATGCTGTTTCGGCCAGTCAATTTATTATTGGCATCTTTAAACCTTTCAAAAGCTGAGAGGTTGTCTATGATTTCTTCAAATGTATTGATAAATGAGTTGAGCTCCGCAAGTGAACTTTGTATAGATAGCTTTTGCTCTGGAATATCCAGCAGAGTTGAACAGGCACTATCACCTCCTACCGTATCCGTTTTGATTTCTCTGTATAGATCTATGCATTTCAGATTCTCAATAACAGGCTCAAATTGGCGGAATCTTTGCTTTATGTCATCCAAAAGCGTCGCCAGCTGATCTAGTTTAATTCCGTCTGCCTTTGATGCAGCGGTATCGGCGTGCCTGTCTAATCTGGATTCCAGCGATAGCAGTCTCAATTCCAGCAATTTCCCAACATCCTGCCTATCTTCATCCATACTACCAGAATATTCCTTCGACATTCTATCTCTGTAAACCAGCTACCTATTGGCACACCTATCTTCAGTCCCTACTCTCACTCACTGTGAGCTTCATAGTTGAGTCTCTGGCGTTCTGTGTGCTATCCCAGTGGTTACGTAGCCCTGAGTCCACTGGATCGCGAGCCGATTTTGTGTGTTTACTGAGAGGGAGTGAGGTGTCACAATAGGTAACGTGGATAGATAGAGCACAGAAAGGGAGTACAACCAGCTTGTTGCTGGGAAGGGGGGAATAGACTGGGCAAAGCTTGTTGGATATAGTCCAATTATATTGGTAAAAATATATAAGTATAAAAAATGGTATGTGGGATAATGAGGGTGCTGCAGGCGGATAGGCGGCTTTCCGCTGATACAGAGAGACAGAAAGGCTGTATGGGTGTGTTGCCTTTGAAGGCCAATTGACACACAAGACGGGGATATGAGAGAGCCACATGGCACATATGCTATCTTAGGATACAAAGTCTGAACAGGTGCAATTGTGTACACTCCATAAGGAACTGTGTTTTTGCGTTGTGGTGCTCATTTGGCCAGCTATTGTGCGAGGCCAAGGCCAGTTGCATGTTGTTTTTAATACTAACCACATATGAAAGGAAATATGTTTTTTTTGCTAATAACAGTCCAGATCAGGTGTTTCAGTTTCAGACGATTCTTTAAAGGCTTTCAATGACTTGAAGCTAGGTAAGAAGTACAAGTACATTATCTACAAGTTGAACGACGCCAAGACCGAGATTGTTGTTGACAAGACCTCGACCGATGACTCGTATGATGCTTTTTTGGAGGACTTGCCAGAGAACGACTGTAAGTACGCCATTTACGATTTTGAGTACGAGATTGGTGGTGGCGAAGGTAAGAGATCGAAGATTGTCTTTTACCAGTGGTCACCAGACACTGCCTCTGTTAGAGCCAAGATGGTCTATGCTTCATCCAAGGATGCCTTGAGAAGAGCCTTGAACGGTATCTCATCAGACATCCAAGGTACCGACTTCAGTGAGGTTGCTTACGAGAGTGTCCTAGAGAGAGTCAGCAGAGGTGCCGGTTCCCACTAGGGGGCCTGTATGAACAGCGTCTCATAAACAAAAGAGAGGTGAGCTTGATGAAGAACAATCTTTAATAAATAAAGTTTTCAATAAAAGAATACGTGTATGTATTGATCGGTGTGTTGGCGTGTAGCTGTGTGTAGCTGATGCAGTAGATGACAAGTTTATTTTTGGAAGTGAATGAGCGGATATCCGGCTTGTTGACAAAGATGCTTGGACGCTCGATCGTGCCTAGTCTTTGGTGCTTAGTGCTGTGTGATACCTGTCGATTGCTGGATTACTGTGCCTACTTTGCATTCTTTGTTTCTCCACTTCCTGGCCTATCTTCTATCTACCTCTTAAAAAAATCGTCTCCAGGTCCTGTATTCATTTACCCTCTTTTCTGCCTTCCCGCTTCTGCTTTGCTGTCTTTCAGCCTTGTGTCCTCCATCCATCCGCTTCTCTTCCCCGCCATAACTACTCTGCCTTCTTTTCACCATCCAACCTCCCATCCTCCCACCTCTCACCTCCCACACCACACTGTGGTTGCTTAGCTGCCCTCTCTACCACTCTTCCTTCCCCACACCATTGCACCAGATACTAACCCCAAAACCTAATTGACCCGCAATCCTGGCTCGACAGAACCCACGCGCCACGCAGGCAGCCTGCCTTGCCGCGGCCGCCCGCCAGCGGCTAGGATGCACCTGCGATACGCAAAGTAACGTCGCTAGGCTCTGGAGGCGTTTCCATGTCTTTGTTTTCACGGAGACACAATACAATAGCTGGATGCAAACCGAGACATCGTACACTCTCAAAACTGTATTTCTCTGGGAAATCCAGATAATAATAATAAAAGCATAATAGGAAAATAGAATAAATAGACACACCCTGGAACCGACGTAATAATATATGGCCTCATAAAGCTAACCCAGCTCGATGCTGTGAGTGATGGCGCTACCGATGATATACCATTCTTGTCCCGTATGAGAGGGTTCCAGCTGGGTCCCCACGGGTTTCGTGCGGATTTCATGCTGCTGGCCAGTGGTTCACCGTGTTGCGTAGCATTGCCATTTCCCTGGCAACGAGTCGCTTGGACCCAACACCTCTAGTGTGATGTTGCGCTTCCTATGTGCCCTGTGCTCCTGCTTCTCCTGCGCTCCCGGCCCTCTTAGCCCTCCGTGCTCCCTCTGCTCCCCTGCTCGCTCCCACTTGCTGCTACGCCCGGCTTTGAAGAGTCTCCAGCCACACATCCACCACTCTCATGGCCCAAGGCGTTTCCTCCCTCCTGCTCCTCCCTGCTCCTCCCCTGCTCCTCCCCTGCTCCTCCCCTGCTCCTCCCCTGCTTCTCCCGCCGCACGCAAAATCCAAAATCGCGCCCAAACAGCGTCCACACACAATCGGCCGCAAGCACAAATTCCCAGTTTTACGAAACGGTGCGAGCTCCTGTCATTTCCGGCGCAGACATCCTGAATCCCGATAATGAAAACAAACCGCTGTACCCTGAGAAACGCATCCGGCACGTACACCTCAGAAACCCAGACAGTGTTTTGAAGAGAGAGTGTGTACAACATAGACTAGTGGGAGGCATCCTATCAGTGGTTCCTGGAATTGTGCAGACAGATAGAGTGTTTTGAGCGTCTGGAGCGTGAGTCTGCGAGATCCAGTACAGATATCAGCGATTGCAGAGCCATTCTCCGCATAAGCACCGGTGCAGTCTGAGTAGAAGCACAGTTGTCCGTGTGATTGCAGACAGAATTTCAACATTCCGACTTGGGCCTGGAGGAAGATAGACTCCCACACACGGTAGAGACACGGTAGAGACACCCCGGTGTGCCCTTCTGCAATGGCAAAAGATAAACTACCAAGGGCCAACTTGGAACAGAAAATCATGATCATTGACCACTTCCGGTCGTCTAAAAGATCGCAGAGTGAAACGGTGGACTACTTCAAGGCGAGGTTCTCCATATCCACATCCAGTTTCAGCGAGTGGTTGAAAAGCGAGCAGGATCTACGCCAGAGATACCAGGAGTCCAATCTTGTGGATGAAGCCACAGGAAACTCGCTCAAGACTTCAAAGCGCAAAGGATCCTACAAATATGAAGAGATTAATAAAGCAATGCATAAGGCGGTCGAAGACCTCATGGAGCAAGGACTACCCGTGACAGAGCCCGTTCTAAGGAAGTTCTGGGCAAAATTTGCTGTTGAATATGGCGTCGATGACCCCAAAAGAAAGGAATCGTTTAGTCACGGTTGGCTATCCACTTTTAAGAGACGACATGGACTGGATAGAAAGAGTATGAGGTTGGGATTTAAACCAGGTGGTAGATTGTCAGATACCGAGCCTAATGGCAATTCATCTGTGAATGTTGGAGGCAGCAGTCAAACGGCCGATCCTACAACTACAAACGGGAACGTTGCGGTTTCTCAGGGGTCTGTCCCTGGTACTGGCCCTGCTGAGCATAATACTGCCACCGATGATCAATTAAGTCTGATTCCAACCTCCGACTTTGGGTATCATCAGAGTGCAAACCCTGGTTTTGAGTATGGCAACTTTCCGCCTACCCCTTCAAACAACACTAGAGTCAGACAATCAATTCAAAGAGGCAGCAGTAATTCGTCAGTGACTCACGGTTTACCGCATATTAACAATTTGAGCGAAATGCCGAACGGTCAAACGCAACCTCCTCAGTTATTACAAAGACAATCTCAACAGTCTGTTGACAACGATTATTCATCCATGATGGAAGCATCACGTCAATCACAGCAACAAGGTCAGCAACAAGGTTCTGTTCCACAGGGACAGATACCCCCACATCATTCTAGTTTGCTACATGCTAACTCTGGTCAACTTTCAACTGACAGATTCCAACAATACGATGTTGGCCAATTAATTAATAATGATAAACATTTACCGATATTCCAGCAACAACAGCAGCAGCAGCAGCAGCAGCAGCAACAACAACAACAACAATCACAATTAATGGGTGGGTATTTGATGGATAGTCAAGTCAACAGATACTCACAATTGCAAACTCAAAGGTCTACGGTGAGCAGCAGTGTTTTGGATACGCCAAACAACCAACCCGGTACATTATCCAGGGATAACTCTATGCCTAATTCCCAGAATGTTGGAGTAAGTTCAACTTCTGCTCCTGGCGGCTTATCCAATCTAATCCCAGGAGTTAGTGGGTCTGGTACTTCAATGGTGAATAGCAGGGCTGAGCATCATCTGGGGGCCACAAATACAACAACAACGGCGTCTGCTTCAGCATCGGCATTATCTTCGTCTTTAGCCAATCCGTCAACAGGCTCTCAATCTACCGGTTCGCTGGCTGCTGCGGGCACTACAGGAACCACCGGGACTGGTGCTAGTGCTTCCTCCACAACTTCAGGTATTCCAAGAATGCAGTCTAATAACAACAGCGGTAATATTGATATTGATGATATGGAGCGGTTTTTGTTTATCTATGGTATGAGGTTCTTTCAGCAGTTTGGTGGTTATAACTTCATCAGATCTAAAGAATTGTTTGATCAACTAAAGAATGTGTTCATGGAGGATAAGATTCAATATTTCAATAACCCTGCAGGCAATGGCAGTGTTAGTAAAGTTTCGAGAGTTGATGATTATTTCTCTAGAAAGCTAAGATAAAACTCCCAACCAAGTGTATTAATTTTTATGTATAATTGTCTCTGTGCCAGACAGTCTGTGTGTGCATCCTTTTTATTATTAATTCTTTGTAATTTTAATGTTTTACACTTCTTGTGTGTTTTTTTAGATAAATAGGTTACCCCCTGTACATTTAAAATAGAAAGTAATTTACATGCTTTACCTTTTCATTGAAAGAAACATCTTGCAGGTAGACAGCAAATGAAACATTCAAAAAATAAGAATGTGGATTAAACCTATACAAAATTCAACTAGAAGATATAATTAAAGAAAACAGAACAAAGAAATCTGCACACAAAGAGTGACAAAGAATGGTAAGGAAACAAGAAATTTACAATCGCAATCACCCGCTAGCAGGGAGTCATATATTAGAAAGAAGTAGAGAAGATAAAAAGCAGAATAATAAGCATCCAAAATAATAGGCATCCACTTTCTATTGCTGTTGAACTTCTTGTTGTTGATACTGTTGAGACAACATGGCATCACCATTCTGTGCAATGCGGTCATCATTTCCACCTTCTTCAACCTCATGGAAATCCAATATTTCACTGTACATCTTGATCCTCCAAGTGTCAACGGGCAAATCTGCATCATTAAAAGACCAATCAAACTTTTCTTCAGCAACTGGTTCATCGGAAGCATCATGATATGGAGCCAAGTATGGATGCTCCAATGCTTGAGCGGCAGTAATTCTCTTTCTTGGGTCAAAAACAAGCATCTTTTCCAACAAATCGATAGCCTCTGGCTCAACGCCACTGAATCTCTCTGTCAATGGGACTGGTTCTCTCTGAGGCAAAGATTGGACAAACTTCAATGTGTTTTCTGAGCAGATTGTATTTATCACATCCTCTGGTGGAGATCCTAATAATTCTGTAATGATGGAAAATTGGTGAACGTGGTCTTTACCTGGAAACAATGGTTTGCCCTCGATCATTTCTGCAAAGATGCATCCCACTGACCAAATATCAACCTCCGTATCGTACTTTTGCCAGGTTAGCATGATCTCTGGAGCTCTGTAGTATCTAGTTGAAACGTAACCTGTCATTTGGGGGTCTTGAATTCTCGCCAAACCGAAATCGCAAATCTTCAAGTCACAATTCTCGTTGATTAAAATGTTGCTTGGTTTCAAATCTCTGTGGATGACACCGGCAGAGTGCACGTATTTCAAACCTCTCAAAATCTGATAGAGGAAATACTGGATGAACTGCTTCTCTAAAGGTCTTGATGTCAACAACCTATGCAGGTCTGTTCCTTGTAAATCTGTGACGAAATAAATGTCTTCCAAAGGAGACAAGAAGATATCCTCCAAAGAAATCAAGTTTTCATGCCTTAGATGGTTCAACAATTTCAACTCTCTATACGTTCTCTTTGCAAGCACTGCTGTAGAGAAGGGTTTCATCACTTTTTTGATGGCCACGTTCTGGTTGGTTAGAGTGTCTCTGGCTGAGCACACGAGACCGAACGCCCCCATACCAACGGGATTCAAGTCTGTGTATCTTGCGGTTGTCTCAAACACTGTACCGAAAATCTGTGTTCTTGTGAATTCTTGTGTCATGTTGTCTAGCTGTCTTGTAATGCCTGTGGATGTTTGTTCTAATATTAGCAGTGTATGTATCGATTAGCTTCTGGGCTGTTGCTGTGTTCAGTATCCTTTGGCTTTCGTACTCTGTGTCTGGTGTCCACTCTAGTATCCACGTTGGTGTTGCTGTTCTAGTCCGTGTTCTGTGTCCTGTGTTCCCGGTGCGTGTTCTCAGTGTGTACTGTCTCTGTCTCTCGTGCCTGTCTAGCGGTCCTTCTAGTCCTCACCGCCTCGTATCCTCTAAAAAAGCGTGTCACTCTGGCTCGTCACCCCTGGTGTCCGCAAATAAAGAATGCTCTGATTATAAATAACGAGCTGCACTACTAAAAAAATGCACACAACAGCCTTCCAACATCTACCCAGTTGTGTCCACTCTGTACTAACTTGCACGCACTAATTTGCCGTGTCTATGTACTGTGTTACGCTGCTGCAATCACCCATACAATGCCAATAATAAGCCCGTAAAGTACAGCGCAGCACTACAACCACACCGCTTGGCCCGCCACAGACCCACGGCAGCCCCCGTGTCCTGGCCCCCTGCACTTTCTGCCTGCCCTGGACCTGCCTGCCCGTCATTACGTCATAGTGGTGTGCTGCGTCCACAGGCGGCCGACAAGCTTTCCCGGGCCTGCGGGGCACGCGTACGTCTTTCTCCCCCCGTCGACTCCCTCGCCCCCGTCGCCCCCTGCTATTGTTTCAGCAGCTCAACCTGGCTATTTACTCAAACCCTAACAGGGCAAGATACCCTTTGCCACAGAGCAGCAAGGTAACGCAAAAGTTTGTAAAGTGATGTATTACGTCAATCCCTTAGTAGCCCGTACGGTTGCAGAGATATGGCGATGAGCACAGATTGCCGTTTGCAGTGTCCCGTGGATGCTGACTACGGTGACTGAAGCATCGCTGCTAGAATCTCGAGTGCCCCAGATACGTTGCGGTGCATTCCTCGCCAGCAGCAGAGCACCAAGACCGCCGATCCACATCTGCCATCTCCCAGATAGACGAGGTCAATCCAATTACGGGCTCATCGGAGATCGTGCCGGTCTCTTAACCGCTGCTGTGCACTGGGCCGCCGCAGGCGCTCGAGCCCACTGGCTCTGTCTCACACCGTCGTCCCAACAAGCGCACAAGCACATCCATCCCTAATGGGACTGCGCTAGGTTCATATCCCGTCCATCTGACCTGGTTCACACATACCTGTGTCTCATGCCGTCGCCTATTGTCCAGCACGCACACTTACTAAGGGTCCCTCCTAACGCCATGTCGTACACCCGTGCACCCTTAAGTGAACCGCCAACCGATGCTGTTAGGATGCTTTTCTAACGTGTTGAAAACAGGCGTCAATTTTCAGTTGATACAGTGCAGTTACAGGCCAACGTGGTGGCCGATAGTGAGGTGGGGAGTACCGGAAGCTATAGAGATGAGCGATTTCCAACAAGAAGCTAAACTATTGGACTCCAAATTTGAGACCCACTCGGAACTGTTCCAGTTTCCAACACTGAAGTCTCTGGGATTATCAGAGACGTCGCAGGAGAAATGTAACTATCTCTGCGGCAACTCGCTAGGACTTATGCCAGCGTCCACTCCCGAGGCCATCAATATTGAGCTGCAAGCATGGGGAGCTAGAGCAGTAGAGTCGCACTTTAGACACCCTGTCGAAGGCAAATCCGATTGGGTCGCCATTGACGAAAAGATTCCCTCTCTGTTGGCTCCCGTCGTTGGCTCATTGAATACCGAGGTGGCATGTATGGGTACTCTCACTATGAACTTAAACTCTTTGTTGACCACTTTCTATAAACCTACAAGTCATAGATATAAGATCTTGTTTGAAAAGGGTGCATTTCCATCGGATTATTACGCTCTTTTGAACCAAGTTAAACTACACGGATTCGATGAGTCCGCTTTGATCCAAGTGTCTCCAAGACCAGGCGAATATCTGATCAGAGACGAAGATATCTTAGATACCATTGAAAGAGAAGGTGATAGCATTGCGGTTATCTGCTTTCCCGGTATTCAGTACTATACAGGACAGCTGTTTGACATTCAAAAGATTACAGAGGCTGGTCATAAGAAAAACTGTTACGTTGGTTTTGATTTGGCTCACGCTGTTGGTAACGTTGAGCTGAAGTTGCATGATTGGGAAGTTGACTTTGCGGCTTGGTGCTCTTATAAGTACTTAAACGCTGGTCCAGGTGGTATCGGTGGATTTTACATCAACGAAAGATACTTTCAACGTTTTGAAAATTCTAAACAGGTCTGGATGCCAAGAATCGCCGGTTGGTGGGGTAACAATGCGGAAGACAGATTTAAAATGATGGAAAAATTCGATCCAATTCCTAGCGCTTTGGGATTTAGGCAGAGTAATCCAAGTGTCCTAGATGTTGTTTCTCTTCAATCCTCTTTGGAAACTTTTGAGAAGTGTGGTGGTATTCAAAAATTAAGAGCCAAATCTATTGTTTTAACAAACTTTTTGGAGCACTTGTTGAAAAATTCACCTTACTACAAATCTATAGCTGAATCTGCATCTGACGCCTCCTCCACCCCTCATTTCATAATCCTATCTCCAGCTGATCCAACAAAGAGAGGTGCCCAATTATCTTTACTTTTTAAACCCCGGAGTGAAGTTAGAGAATCCGATACTATGGAAAAGATCTTCAAGTATTTGAATGATAGGGGTATCATCTGTGATGAAAGAAGGCCAAGTGTTATCAGATTGGCCCCAACGCCTTCTTATAATAGTTTCCAAGACTGTTTGGACTGTGTTGAGGTTCTAAATGCAGCGTTCAAGAACCTCTAGGGATTTTTTTATGTATCAAGCTAAAGCATAAATACGCATAGAAGTGTATATTTTGTCTGGGAAATGAATTCATGATAATGGAAAATTCAATACAAAAGATATGACAAAAAGCAAGTAAAAAACAACGCAAAACCAAAACCAAAAACCAAAAACCAAAAAGGAAAACGTAACCGGGTCATAATTTAATTGTAAGATGGTCCGCTTCATATCTTCTCGAGGACATCATAGATTTGCCTAATCTTATCTATAGCATAGTAATCATTAGCACCATAGATTTTTGTGTCACTATCTTGTGTAGGACTCTCACTAAGAAAAACGACACAACCTTTCATTTTCAAGCTCTCGGCATCTTTATTTATCAATTTCAAAATTCTGAAGTACTCTAAAGAAGCATCTCTATCATTTGTCAGTAATATAAAGTTATCCATGGAAGATGGATGTCCATTGGAGGAGCCAAGTTTAGTGTTTGATAATATGTTTTTAAATTTCTCGGCATTCAAATGATCATTCAGTTTATTTCCAAAGTTGAATTTGTATTTCACAGTGGACATGTCAGAATCATTGATGAATTCGTTGTCCAGATAACCTTTGATCATCGTTTCATAGTCGGTTTTGATTAGAGATAATTCTCTGTCTTTCACAATCGTAAAAAAACTGCTAGGGTTCAAATCCGACAAGTTTTTCAAGACAGGAAGACATGACTCATTGACGGACAAGTTAGATTGAATTGCAGACGATATACTCTCATAAAACTGGGGCCCTTTCATTTCTTTGTTGAAAAAATTAATGAAATCATTGTTGGATTTCAAAAACGGATAGAAGCTATTCTTCACCAAATGTCTGAATTGCATATTTATCAAATCTCTGCTGATCTCTTTATCAAGTATCTCCAGCTTATTCAGTTCATTTCTCCAGACTTCTCGGATCTCGGCAACTGTCGCAGGGTCAGACAAGGGCGACTGCGGCAAGTTAGCATTCAAAATACTAACCAGTCCGTCAAACACTGATAGATTTTTGTAAATCAGCTTATCGTGGATCAAAAAATGGCATGCCTTGTTTTGGATCGTGGTCTGGTTGATGTCCAGCCAGTTCGTGGTGATCCAGTCCTTAACTATGAAATCAAACTCGCTCTTCGCCTGTAAGGTGGTGCGTGCTTTAGAGTTGGGAATGTGCATGTCATTGTTCCAGTGGATTGGCTTAAACTTGGTAGAATCGATATTTTCTGCACCTCTGACTGTTGCACCGTGATTTGGAGAAACCCCTTTGGAGTTAGCATGTTTGCCAGTCTTGGAAGGCGGTGGCGGTGCCGGGTGCCGCTGCTGCTGATGCTGGCGCCTTTTATATGGATTACGGTAGACGTTAGCATCTCTCGAGAACTTCAATTCTTGGTTGAAAGATGCGGCTCCCCGGGACCCCTTCGGCTTGTTCTGCTTCATCTGTGACACCTTGGTTAGCTGGTCTTTCAACTGCTCCAAGGAGTATTCGGATTTTAGCAGTCTGCAGCTCTGCGCCATCAGAGATGCCACCGACTGTCTCATTTTCACTTGCTCGTCTTCCTTGTATATTGATCTGTCTCTCAACGGCCCACAGTACCCAGATCTGTACCTTGGCTCTGGCCAATATCACAAACAACCCCCTGGTCAAGATGGCTAGTTACTCTCCACAGTTCAAATACTCCAGCAATTTTCCCCTCATTAAGCGAGCCGCCAAATCTGGCTGACTCTTTCTGGACGCGGAGTTGGAAACGGTGGAAGCTCATGCTGGTAATAAGGCCAGTGTTGCCAGGACAAGTACGGGTTAGATGTGGATTATAAATAGACGCTGTACTGATTGGGCTGGATACAAACACACTACGGATCTAAAAATCAAAAATGAACAATAATGGGCATGACAATAAGCAGAAAGCCAATGTATGAAAATGAAGATATGCACAGTCTAATATAACGTCACCCTTTATAAAACGTTATCATATCTCTTGTCCTCCTTCAAGGCATGCAACTTAGGTAGGACCTCGTCGAGCTTGATGGCCTCGTTCTTACCCTGTAAGTCTTGGTTATCTCTGTTTCTGATGTTGACAGACTGGTCGTTCTGTTCTTGTTCACCAACAATGAAGATGAAGTTGTACTTTTGGATTTGACCAGTTCTCACCTTCTTCTGTAAGGTGTTACCAGATAGATCGACATCCGCGTAGAAGCCTTCAGCATGCAACTTGTTCTTGATCTCAGTAGCATAGTCAAAGTACTTGACACCAACTGGCACAACAAGCACTTGTCTTGGAGATAGCCAGAATGGCCACTTACCAGCGTAGTGCTCAGTTAAAATGGCAGTCATTCTCTCGACAGAACCTAGAATGGCTCTGTGGATCATGACAGGTCTGAGCACCTCAGAATCATCCTTACCTCTGAACTCCAATTCGAATCTTTGTGGTAATTGGAAATCCAATTGAATTGTGGCACATTGATGCCATCTTCTCAAAGCATCAGAAATCATGATATCAATCTTTGGACCGTAGAAAGCACCGTCACCTGCGTTAATCTCCCAGTCACCACCCCATTGAACCAATGCCTTTTCTAGCTTGGCCTCGGCATTGTTCCAAGTCTCAATCTCACCGACATACTTCTCTGGTCTGGTGGATAACTCCATCTTGAAGTCAAAGCCAAAGATTCCGTAGATGTTCTTCAAGAAATCAAACAAATCCTTGATTTCATCCTCAATTTGATCTTCGGTACAGAAGATGTGAGCATCATCCTGTTGGAATCTTCTCACTCTGGTCAAACCGGACAAAGCACCGGAAAATTCGTTTCTGTGAATAACACCAAAATCGGCACATCTCCATGGCAACTCTCTGTACGATCTCTCTCTAGACTTGAACATCAAACAGTGACCAGGACAGTTCATTGGCTTCAAACCAAATTGCTCCTTCTCAACGTTGAAGGTAAACATGTTATCCTTGTAGTTAGCCCAGTGACCAGAGGTTTCCCATAACTTGGAGTTGTACATGTTTGGAGTAATAACCTCTTCATAACCTCTCTTTCTGTATTCACCTCTCAATAAGTCAACTAAAGTGTTGTAAATTCTGGTACCATGAGGCAACCAGAAACAAGAACCTGGAGACATGTCGTGGAAGAAGAACAAATCTTGCTCTCTACCAATCTTACGGTGATCTCTGGCAGCGGCCTCTTCCAAGTACTTCAAGTACTCCTTCATCAAAGTCTTGTCAGGGAAAGAAACACCGTAAATTCTTTGTAGTGAGTCATTATTCTTATCGGCCAAGAAGTAAGAAGAAGAGTTCTTCAATAACTTGAATGCCTTAATTCTACCGGTGTGAGGAACGTGAGGACCTCTACACAAATCGATCAAAGGACCACATCTGTAGACAGTGGAAGAGGTACCATCTGGAATTTTATCTTGGATTAGTCTTTGCTTGAACTTGTTGTAGTGGAACATTTTTAATAATTGCTCCTTGGTCATCACTAATCTCTCAAACTTTTGCTTTTCCTTGATTGCCTTGTTACAGACGGTTTCAAGACTGGCGAAATCGGCTTTGCTGACCACGGTCTTACCGTCATCAATGGACATATCGTAAAAGAAACCGTCTTCGGTTGGAGGACCAAAGCAAATATGAGCACCGTAGTGGCATTCACAACCTTCACCTAAGACGTGAGCAGAAGAGTGCCAAAACACCTGCTTACCTTCTGGAGTCTCAAAATCAAAGAATTCCAAAGTAGAGTTCTCTTCAAAAGGTCTTTCCAAATCCCATAGGGTACCGTTAACCTTGGAAATGATTTGTCTCTCAAAGAAAGACTTACCAATTGCCTTGGCAATATCTTGAGGAGAAGTCTCATATGAGGTACCCTCCTTGACAGTACCGTCTTTCAAGGTGATGGTGATTGGTTCTCTACTCTTTGCGGCGTATTCCGCATCGGCCTGTGCCTTGATCTCGTTAAACATCTTGATTCTCTCTTCAATGTAGAAAGGTGGTGGTGACATCTCAAGTGGTCTGTCGGACTCAGAAACTGCAGCCTTCTTTTCCTTCTTGGCCTTCTTCTCACCCTTAGGCTTGCCTCCTTGTGCTGGGGCTGGGGCTGACACTGGTGATTGGGCCTTCTCCTCAACGGAGAGCGACTCCACCTTGTTGACAACTTCTTCAGACATTTTTGGTTATATTGGCTTCTACAATCTTCTCAGATATGCCCTGGGTACCTGATCGTATCCTCTGCTCATGCTGGCACTTCTTCTCTACTATTACATACTGTATCACGTTCCTTTCGCTCTTCCTCCTTCCCTGTGTGCTCTTCCTGGCGGTTCCCTCAACCTCCAGAATAAAATTTCACCGTCAATTTTTTTTTGCTTTGTATGGCCAACACGTGTTACGTCAGCACAGCGCCAGTGCTTATGTCATTGTGATGACTCTTTTTAGTGCCGGGTAACAGTCTGGTTTGTTGTGCCGACGCGCCGACGCGTCGATCGACGCAAAGAAGTAGTGTCGTTTTTCAGTACAAAATTTTTAGGGCATTTCAAGGTTTAAAGAGACCAATACAACAGTGGATGGGAGAAGGGCGGGCAGGAAGGTAAATGGGAGACTGATGTGGGGGTAGGGGCACTCTGAGTTTGTAGACAAGCTGCTTTGTGACAGTTCGATATGTCTGATTCGGAAGTTGAAGAAATAAGGTACGTTTTATGTTTGTACGTTGATACAGGCGCACACGCTGAACCACATACTAACCACAGACATTGGCCAAGCCATGATGATCGTTTGATCTATTACTGAGTATAGAGTTTTGCCTACGGCACATAATGAAGAAGAAACCCCAGCGGCCGAGGATACGAACGAGAGCAGCCGGGAGACAGAAGCTGACCTCGGCCCACGAGGCCGAGACGTTGTGATAGCGCCGACGTTTGATGAAGTGAACAACGATAATAACGAGCTCGCTGAGCTTAGAGGCGAAGGCAGATACTTTGGCGTGACCGATCCAGATGCGTCGCAACCAATATGTGCAAACTGCTATAGAAGAGGACACATCAGAGCGAACTGTAAAGTTGTGGTGTGCCATGCGTGCGGTGTGGTGGACGATCACTATGAAACACAGTGTCCACGCTCAATGGTGTGCTCCAACTGTGGTAAGAGGGGACATTTCAGAAATCAATGCACAGAAAAGAAGAAGTACAATTTCTGCACGTTCTGTGACTCGAAAAACCACTCGAATGATAGATGTCCAAACATTTGGAGAAGTTACATCGTGAAAGAATCAACCGGGTCTGGTAAAATTGCATATCCTGCACCCCACATCTTCTGTTACAACTGTGCAAGGCAAGGCCACTACGGTGATGAGTGTCCTTATGCAAGAACATCAAAAACGCCTAACATTAATGGCTCGGCTTTCACAGGTAATAATCTCCCTAAGGATCTAAGATCGCAGTACAAACAGAACGTGAGAAGAATGCGTGATGATGCATTTCATGAGAGAAATGATAGCTACGTCAACTCCTACAACAGCAGCAGCAATAACAATAATAAGAGGAGAAGAGATGACTACGATGACAACTATAGCAACAACGGCAAGAAGAGGTTTGTCAACTATAGTAATGTTCCACCACCTTCCAAGAGATATCACGGTGACTATCCATCAAAATCCGGTTTTTTGCCTCTGAATAACAATAGTAGCAATAGACAAACTGGCAACTACCAAAGAAGAGGCAACAACAATAATGGTAACCAGAGGTTGCAACCTTCCAATCAAGGTTATCTACCAGGAAAAGGAAATGATGGGTCTCATAGCAGACCCAATAGAAACAATGATAATTATAGAAGTAATAATGGTGGTAGATATGGCAACAGAAATGGTAACAAATTTAGATGATCCCCTCTTTCCTAGTAAGATGCCATCGCTATATATTTGTATATAGGCAACATATTAATGTATAATAGTAAATAATATATGTCCTCTATAGCTTATAGAGGTGATTATTAGTTAGCTTTGAGTCAGATTAGGTTTTAAACTTGAATTTAGTGGGGAAAGTGGGATCTTGTCATTTAACTAGCCCTCAACAGGTCAGAACATATTATGATGCAACATAGCCCTTGTAATAGTATTTTTTATACTACTTTTGTTCTGATTTTACTAGTCTAGTTTTATGAATTCATGTAAAATAGCTATATCATTCATTAAACTGGATTGTTGAATTCATACAGTCGTATATAAGGGATTTGAAAGATTTGAAAGGTTGTTAGGATAATAATCACAATATCTGCACTCAAAAACCTTGAATAATGATAGTGTAGATCAAACTAATGTTTGGTAATGTATATCATTTTGTAACGTAAAGTTTCATTAATGTATCGGCATGAGAAATACCTAAGCCACGATCCAGAATATAGTCCAACCTGATGTACCTGGAGCACTATAGCTTCTGTAATAAGTTTCAATACAGCGGAAACAGTTGAGGCAATTGCACTTAATTTAGCCCATAAACAACTAGCCATAAATCATGTGAATCATGTGTCCAAGCTTATCACGTTTCAAGTATGGTATATCTGCATGGTTTCCAAAAAACTACCGCCAACATTACGGTCCTCCAGTGCAGCAAACGTGGACTTCTCGTTTGAAACCCATCTTTGCAACAAACACTTGGACTCCTCTGAATTCCTAAATCTAAGTGGATATACTAATTTTCAGCCATAGTTGATATCCGGATGAGATCTCTTCTCTAACATGTCTGGCTACTTCTTGTCACAGGCCTTTTTCAGTAGGCCGTGTTCAATCTCCTTAATAGTACAATCACTACGGCCCTCTTCAGTAATGCTTGAACTCTTGTTTGCTGGAGATTCAGATCCTGATATAACTTTTGGGTTTTGAGGAAACAGTTGTTTAAACTGCGGGCCTAAAGAACCCGTTAACTTTAAATCCACGTTAACCATCGCATTATAGATTAATGTCTGTTTTTTGAGGTCATCGTATGATGATGTATTCAAGTGGGACATCCTTGACTGCAATTTGTGTACTGGATCTAGATTGCCTGCCAATATAATCGCAAAATGGTGATTTATCAACACTCTGTGATCCCCTATTAGTCCACGTAAGAAATGCGTTCTAGCAGAATGCTTGCTGTTTGTTGCCGGTTATCTTGTTGGATGGTCGGTATTTTTTTTTTGTGCTTTGCAACCCAATAGTTTACATGGCGGAACCGTTTCCGTCTATTTTTCGTTATATTTAACTGCTATTTAAAGTACAAAGATTAGTATATATTATAGCTTTTAGCTGTCTAAAACCTGCTTCCGGTTTGGTTCAATCTTCCATTGATTTCATGATGTATTTCTGCAAAATCGTTAGCCAATTCCACGTACAACTTAAATTCTTCTTGCAACGTGCTAACCATCATTTCCAATCCGCCGGTTGGACCGGTCGTTAATCCACCATCAGTTAGCGAAGCTTGATCCAAGTCTTTGACAGAATTCTCAACTTCCTGTAGGACTAGCTGGTACTTGTCAATATTTCCTTGGAACTCTTCGATTTTACTCACGTAGAATGAATTTAAAATTTCAGTGACGTTCAATGCAGTCTCCTTATTGTCATCTGTGGTTTTATTTTGTAATGAGTTGGCTGTACGGTTGTTGTGCACGCCTAATATGAGCTTGGAGGTGTTGAAAGAAGCAGAGGAGTCGCTAACCGATGATCCGACAATAGGGTTTGTCAACTGTAGATAGGTTTTAATTAGCTTTTCAACCCAGTCATTAAAGCTTTCAAGTGTTTTTGCCTTAAAACTTTCGGAAAACTTCATGTCATAATTCAATGACTGGTTTGTCGCAACGTATTTCTTTTCCAAGAACGTGATGTCCCTAGGGATGCTTTCAATCAGATCTTGATGATTTTCCTGTCCATCTTTCAAAAATTCAGCAATAGCCACTTGTTTTTGAATGAACTGATCCAATTGCTCTAATTCCTTTTGAAACTGTTCTGGCAAATCGCTGACCTTAGTCATGGAATTCAAAACAGGCATTTGTGACTGCTGTTGCATTAGACCCTGCTGTTGCTGTGGTTGGCCAAAACTGAAAGCGCCTCCTGCAGATGTCGCATTGCTTTCTCCTCCAAGAAGAGTTGGTTTGGACTGTGTGCTTCCGAACAAAGAGGTTGCTGTTGGGCCTGAGCTATTATTTCCGAAAAGGGATGTACCGGTTGTGCCAGATGAACTGTTATTTCCAAACAGAGATGTGCCTGCTGTTTGTCCAATGGGTCTGTTGCCGCCAAATAAACCGCCTGTTGATGTGGCGGCCGGTGCTGTGCTTGCTGTATTATTTCCAAAGCTGAATCCAGACGCCGCTGGAGGTGCAGTGGTGGAGGCGCCATTAGCGGGTTGGCCAAAGCTGAAGCCTGACGTTGCAGCAGGTGCTGCAGGCTTTGCAGCTCCAAAGAGACCGCCCGTAGCCGACGACGCTGGTGTAGAAGAGGAGGCACCTCCAAACAGACCCCCGCCCGTGGCTCCTGCCGGTTTGGCGCCAAAACCGAACCCTGTGCTTGTGTTTGCAGTTGTGGCAGCCGGTGTCTGAGTAGACCCGCCAAATGAAAACCCTGACGATGCTGGTGCTGTGCCTGGTGCCGGCGACGCGCTGCTGGCTGCGCCAAACCCAAACCCAGCGCTCGAGCCTGCTGGCTTAGCACCGCCAAACGAGAACCCGCCGGCCCCTGGCGCCCCTGATCCTGCTGTATTAGAGCCTCCAAACGAGAACCCGCCTCCTGTTGTACCTCCAGAAAACATCTCCACTTAGTGCTATCTGCAATGCTGTTTTTGCTGCCAGTTCAGCTGACATCCTCTCCACCTGCTCTCCACACTGTACTCCTCTTCTCCCTGGTGCTGTCCCTTCTCTCAAGTATCTCCTTGTCCCCGTCCCTCTTGTGGCACTCAAAAAACAACAAAAAAAATTTCAGACACACTGACGTCAGCGCAGACGTAATCACCACTTTTGCTGACGTGCGTGCTGAGGTCAGCGGTGGGCGAGCCGACGCCCAGCTGACCTGAGGGAAAGCGGTGGGTTGGAGGGCCAGAGGATTGGGAGTTGCCGTTTTGTTTTGAAGGGCAACGTGTTCCTTGGGGAAGGGAGGGGGCAGGCAGGAGATGGGGGCCCGAAAAGAGTAGTGGAAGTATAGTGTTTTGGTATTTGCCGGCTGGATATACAGAAGTATCCTGAAATTGCGTGGCAAGAAGAAACTAGCACGAGGACCCGACCTACACGAGGACAGGATCCACCGACACCATGGGTAAGGCACGACGGGCGCATTTGCGCAAGCACACACTCCGTGGACCGAGTACTAACCGAACAAACCCCCAAGGAGGAGGACGAAACTGCGTCGCATGCTGACATGTAACAGGTATTCCAAAGTTCTTCAGATTTATCTCTGAGAGATGGCCGCTAATCGCTCAGGAGGTTGACCGTTCCGAGGTTATTGAGTACGATAACCTGTACTTGGATATGAACTCCATCTTGCATACGTGTACGCATAGCAATGATGGGTCGATCACCAGTCTGACGGACGATCAGATGTTTGGCGCCATCTTCTCGTACATTGACCACCTATTCGATACAATTAAACCTAGACAGACTTTCTACATGGCCATTGACGGTGTCGCCCCAAGAGCTAAGATGAACCAACAGAGAGCTAGAAGATTTAGAACAGCAGTTGAAGCTGAAGAAAACATGAAGAAGGCCATCAAAAATGGTGACCCAATCCCAAAGGACCCTCCTTTCGACTCGAACTCCATCACACCGGGTACAGAGTTTATGGCCAAGTTGACAGAAAACTTGAAGTTTTACATAAATCAAAAAGTGTCGACAGATTCTAACTGGCAGAACATTAATGTTATCTTATCCGGACATGAAGTTCCGGGTGAAGGTGAACACAAGATTATGGAATACATCAGAGTGCAGAAGGCACAGCCGGGTTACAATGCTGACACAAGACACTGTGTGTACGGTTTAGATGCAGATCTTATAATGTTAGCGTTGGTGTCACACGAACCACACTTTTCCTTACTCAGAGAAGAAGTGACCTTTGGACCAAGGGCCAACAGCGGAAAGTCGACCGATCTTACCAAACAGAAATTCTTCCTATTGCACATATCATTAGTTAGAGAATACATGGAGTTGGAGTTCCAGGATTTGCAAGATCAATTGCCATTTGAGTATAATTTTGAAAGAGTATTAGACGATTTCATTTTGATTATGTACGTCATAGGTAACGATTTTCTACCTAACTTGCCAGATCTGCATATTAAGAGCGGTGCTTTCCCATTACTTATTGAAACTTTCAAAGAGGCATTGAAGCGTGTTGATGGTTACTTGAATGAAAATGGTACAATCAATTTCAGTAGACTAGCCACTTGGTTAGAATTTTTGTCTGTCTTTGAATTAGAAAACTTTGAAAAGGGTGAGGTTGATGTTGAATGGTTTAATAAACAATTGGACAATATCTCAAGACAAGGTGCAAGAAAGAGAGCCAGACAAGGCAAAGAGTTATTGGTGAAGCAACAAAAGAAAATGTTGGGTGTCATTAGAGAATTTATCAACGAGACTTACTCCTCCTTTTTCAATATTTCTAAATTTACTGAAAATGAAGATGACATACCAGAAACCAAATTGGACAGAGATTTTTTTGATAGTGAATTGAACGTTGAATTCATTAAGAAGTTGTTTAATGAGTTAGGATTGTTATTGGTTCACAGTAAGTCGCAAGATTCTTACTCCGCAAGATTAGACATTGACGGAATTGCTCCTAATGAATCTGAAGAACAATTTGATGATAGAGTTAATTTGCTGAGAAAAGCCATCAAGAAATATCAAAGTTCCATTATTGTTGAAGATGAGGAGACCTTAGACAACCAAAAAGATTTGTATGACGCAAAGTTTGTCAACTGGAAGAATCAATACTATAAAAAGAAATTGGGCTTCACTTTGAATGATGAAGAAAAAATAGTTGAAATGGCTGAAAACTATTTGGAAGGTTTACAGTGGGTTTTGTACTATTACTACAGAGGCAATGTCTCTTGGCCATGGTATTACAGATATCATTATGCTCCACGTATTTCCGACGTTGCCAAAGGCTTGAACTTGAAGGTTAATTTTGATCTAGGCACACCATTCAAACCTTTCCAACAATTGATGGCCGTTCTACCGGCAAGATCTAGAGATTTGATTCCTGCTTGCTACAGACCATTGATGATTGATCCAAAATCATCTATTATTGACTTTTATCCTGATGATTGTGCTATTGATATGAACGGTAAGAACGCCCCATGGGAAGCTGTTGTTCTTTTATCATTTGTGGATGAAAAAAGATTGGTTGGAGCCATGGATCCATACGAAAGTAAGTTGTCTCCAGAAGAAAAGAAAAGAAACTCTTTTGGTAGCAATTTATTGTTCCATTACAATCCTCAAGTTTCAAGGTTGATTTCTACTCCATTGCCAGCATCATTTTCTGATTTTGACTCGCATTGTATTGAAAGCGTGTTTGACCTCCCATCTATGGAAGGTCTGAAGTTTCAAGCAGGTCTTTTAGCTGGTGCCAAAACAGGTAAAGAGTTATTGGCTGGTTTCCCAACTTTGAAATCAATTCCTTTTAAGAACCATATGGAATATGCCAATTTGTTAATTTTCCAACAACCTTCTAGATCTGCTTCTATGATTTTGACACTTGAAAATGCTTACGCAGATCTTACTGTTGAACAGTTTGCTAAAGAGTATGTTGGTCAACTGGTGTACGTCAACTGGCCTTTCTTACAGGAAGCTAAGGTTGTGCATGTGACCGATAACTTAATGAAATATGAGAAGCTCAAGGTTGGTAGCACGAAAAAAGTTGTCTCTGCTCCTCTGGAAAATTTTGAAATTGCTGAGTTTAAGAAAAACAAAGAAGATATTTACAGACATTTAAATATAAAACAAGGTGTCAGATTTTTTTCTGAAGATGACCTTGAGGAGAGATTCGAAACTGAAGAGGATGAGGATATTGCATACATTCGCCAAGCAAACAAGAAGAAAAACACTAATATTCCGATTGATGGTTTAGTTTATGTTAGATTGGTCACTGGTTTAACACGTAACAAAGAAGGTGCTTATGTTAAGACCTATTCTAAGAACGTGACAGCTTATCCAATCCAATTAGTCGTTGAAGATGTTATCAACAAAGATGCAAGATTAATTGAAAGACCTCCTGTTCCAATAGAAGATGAGTTCCCAACTGGTTCGGGTGTTATTTTCTTGTCTTCCGCTCATTATGGTAACGCTGCAAAGGTGATTGGCTACTCTGATGGAAAGCTGGTCTTGTCTGTTTCAGCTTCTGGTTCTAAGGAACCAACATATGGAACTGATAGAGCCCTAAGGGAGAAGGACGCTTTTAGATACCACTCGATAAGCGAGGTTTCTCGTATATTGCGTATCTCACCTTTCTTGCTTTCCAGAATCACCTCCTCTTATCAGATTTTGGGACCAGGTGGTAAAAAATATGATGTTGGTCTTAAAATGAAATTTGAAGCTAAAAAATTGAAAGTCTTAGGATACACAAGAAAGAACCAGAAATGGGAGTTTAGTGACATGGCCATCAATCTAATTGCCGAGTACATGAAGAAGTTCCCTGCTCTTTTCAATGCTTTATCAAAGGTCAAGGGATCTGCTGTTCCTAATGCCAGCGATTGGTTTGGTGATTCGAATGACTTGAAGGAAAAATTGAACACTGTGACTAGTTGGGTTAAGGCTAAAGTTTCAAGTTTTAAAACCGTCAATTTGGAATCTGAGCAGTTGACTAAAGGAAGTATTGAGGAGGTTGAGTCAAAGATTATTGATTATATTTTAAAACCTGTCTCTATTGAAACTAAGAACATCAGAAACATTCCAAGAACTGCCGTCTTAGACCCATCCAAGTCTAACTCACAATTGAGTCGTCAAGTTTTTAATCTAGGAGATCGTGTGGTGTACACTTCGGACTCAGGAAATGTCCCATTATTTTCTAAGGGTACTGTGATTGGTATTGTCTCTTTGGACACTAAGACCCAATTGCAAGTTTTGTTTGATCAACCATTGTTAACTGGTAACTCATTTGACGGTAGATTGAAGACCCAAAGAGGTTTGACTGTTGACTCTACTACTTTGCTAAACTTGACTGCTAAGCAATTTGTTTACACAAGCCGTGGTGGATCCACTGAAGAGGCTAGAAAGAAGGCATTAGAAAAGAGAAAGAAGCATGAAGAGCAAAAGAAGAAGCAAAAGGAAGAACAAGCCAAAACTAAGAAGGAGTTGCTATCCTTGATTAAGGGAGATAAAAAGGAGGATTCAGGAAAGACAGATTCTGTTTCTGATGTTACCGACGTTACTAATACTGAAGTCAAGGCAAAAGATAACCAAAACGTTCAAAGTATCTATAACTCTGTTTTAAGCGGAATTCTGCAAACTCCTTCAAGCGGATATACTCAACAGGTGCAACAACCATACGGTATGCCACCTTTTGGTATGGCATTCCCAATGGGAGTTCCACCACCACCATTTGGCATGCAATTCCCCCCATCTCAATTCCAGGAACAATTCCCATCACAGCAGCAACAGCCAATTCAGCCCCAACAAGATGAACAAAATGTTGTTTCCCAAACACAGCAACAGAAGAAGCAACAGAAATCCCAAAAGTTTCAAAAGAATGATCAAAAGAAGCAACCACGTCAACAGAAGAAAAATGTTGATGCCGGTGATTCTGAGAAGTTAATGGGTATGTTAAAATCTGGCTCTAAAAATGAATCTGATTCTAAAAAAATCATGTCAATCTTGAAGAAGCCAGAGACTGTTTAGTTGAGTTTCTTGCCTATTTCTGTTTATTTTCTTACATCAAATGTTGCTCTTCCCACTATTTTTTGAATTTCCATGAATCACTTTGTGCATTTTGTTTTTATCGTGTTATTTAAACCTTTTATTGTATTTTTCTTTTTATTATTTTTTATGACTAGTTAAAAACTGTATAGTACAAAAATCAATTACCAAATGTCCATGAAGAAAACGAAGAGACCGGCCTAATCGTCTGTAGCCATTGTGTATTCCAAGACTTTGTTTTCTCTGACGGTGATTTGCCTGCTAAACCATTCTTTTTCAAATCCGTTTGTACGGTTGACACCGTCCCACCTATACCCTGGCTTGATGTTAAACCTGTTCTCGGGGAAAGGGCCTTGAAAAATCTTGCGGCCTGTTAGACTTACATATTTGCCGCCTGTCCTTCTATGTTTGTCGATTATACTCTTATTGAAAAGCAAAGCTGGGTCTTCATCATCTATAGTGTCGTTTTTGCCAATTCCAGTGGAGTTCTCAGTGGGCATATTTGATTCTTGCATCTGCTTTAGCTTCACGTCCAGCTCGCTCTCATTCGTCTGCTTCATTTCTCTCTTTCTCTGTTTTTCTGTTTCCTCTTTGGATAGCGGTCTGCCTAGTGAGCTTAAGTCAGTTAACATACGGCCTGTAGAGTCTCTGTAAACAGTGGCATTGTATTCACTCTGTTTGTGCTTTTCCTTTGGCGGCTCCATCTTGGCTTTCTTCGCTGGGGCCACTATCGTTTCATCTAGCACTCTCCAGCCGCCTTTAGGCTTGTCGCCACTAGACCCTGGTCTTGTCTGCTGCACTATCACTGGACCTTCTTCATCTCCGTCATCTTCGTCAAGTATATCAGTAGCCCCTGAAGGTATTCTGCTGGGCGTTAGCTCTTGTTCATTCTTGCTCTTGCTCTGCTTCTTGCTTTTCTTCTTTTTCTTATCAGTCGTGTAGTTCTTCAAAAGATACGCCTCTAAAGATGACATGCCGCTTATATATTTCGTGGCCACCAAGCTGCAAGTCACAACAGTCTGGTCACCAAGAAGTCCCCTACTCTGCAACTCTGGACCCTGTAGCCATACAACTACCAATTTAATAAGCTTCAAATCCTTGAAATACATCTTGGGGTCGTGTGCTGGCGATTGCCGAAACGGGCGGGCGAGTGTCTTTTCTGTGGGAGAAGCGGACCGGTGGCCAATTAAAGGACTAACAGCAGCAGGAGAAGAAAGAGAGGAAGAGAGGAAGGGAGGAATGAGGGGTTGGACGGGTATCTGAGTGTGAGATAGGCGCATCAGACGCAAAGAAGAAGAATAGACGCACCATCATGGAACAAGATTGGAGAAGAATTGATATAGACGCGTACGATCCAGAATCACAGTATGAACCAGACCCAATTGAGTGTCCGGCATACAGCCTGCAAGAGTTGGAGCCTAAGCTACAGCAAATAAGGGGTTTGATATCAAGAGGCAATGCCTTGGAGTCGCTAAAACTGACAATTGACCAGCCACCGTACGGATCAGATGAAGCGACCAGAAAACAGTACTTGCTGTACGTGTTGGAGGTGTTGAACGGTACCAAACAGTCCGAGATCTCACAATTGATAAAGGAATTGAGTTTAGACGAGATTGACGTTCTAATCAAGTTTATCTACTCTTTGATGGCGCTGCAAGAGGGTCAAAAAGTAGGCGGAGTGCTGTTAGGCTGGTTTGATAAGACAATTGAAGCCGTGGGAGAAGGCCCAATTGTCAGATACTTGAGCGATCCCCTAAAGATGTAAAGGATATCAAGAGAGCCCCAAGAGGTGGGCTTTAGAATACTGTATAACACAAGGCTTCACAGGTGTGTCCATATACGTGTGGATGTCTATATATATATGGATACAGGTGTATATGTATTACAATATACAACTATGGCAAAGATGGAGATAGATCCATGTAGAGATCTGTGTCCAAGACGAGACGTCTTGTTGCAACGACACATCTGTCAGAGCCTAGGGGGTTTTTCCGGACCACCAAGGGTACATCCACTCCCATAACGCCATAGATGACACAAACTTGTACGCCTCACTTAGCTGTGCTCTCCAAAGGCTCCAGTCTTGCAACCCGCCATGCAAGTCCCAAAGCTGCACACAGCAGCACCCCGTTTCTATAGAAACACATTCCAGCTACTCTTTGCTATGTCTTTGCTTTCCCTGTCTTCTAACTTACCCGATTCATATAACAACACCCGCTATAGCCAATTGTACACCTATTAGCTCCGCCCTAGGGGGCTCAAGCCCTTCAGCAACCGTATTATGTAAGTATGCTGACGTCATAGCTGACGTGATTGCGTGTCACCAACAGGGCTCAGTTTACAGGACTTGGAACAAGCGGTAGTGAACTACGAGTACAAACCAGAGAGGGGGCTACAACTGGGTTACAAGATCTCAAGGTTGTAATTATATGGATTGGTTTAATTACAGAGAAGCAGATACTGAGCATTTGTTGATAGGCACGCTGAGTCTGTGTTTATTTTGGGTAGATTATGTCGCTTGATGAGGCCAATGTGTGGGCCACCACCGAGGCAGAGGAGCACGATGGACAGTTTATAATTGAAAGTGGTGATAGCCAAGCTTCCAACGATGAGCTAAATGATGATGGTGATGGTGAGGGTGATGGTGAGGGTGATGGTGAGGGTGATGGTGAGGGTGATGGTGACTGTGATGGTGACGATGATGGTGACCGTGGTGGTGAGGGTGATGGTGACCGTGATGGTGACCGTAATGGTGAGGGTGATGGTGAGGGTGATGGTGACTGTGATGGTGACAATGATGGTGACAATGATGGTGACCGTGATGGTGACCGTGATGGTGACCGTGATGGTGACGATGATAAGAGAACTAGATCTGAAAATCACAATGATCGATTGGAAACTGTGAGTTCTGAGGATGTCCCAGAGAAACATGATATGCAGCTTGCACTTGATGCTGGTGATAGCCAAGAGTCCAATGACGGATTCAATGAAGCTGAAAATGATAATAACGATAGTTTTGGCGCCGCAGATGAGAATCTGGAAAACAAATCTAGGAAGTCTTTAGAAAAACAGGAGCATGAGCTCCAGAACGTTTTGATAGAACATGATCCCATGAAAATCAAGGAGGAGACTGAAGCACAGAAAGTTGAGGCAGATGGGTCCAAAAATGAAGTAGATAAGGATCAATTGTATGGACCAATCAAGAAGGACTTTGTTTTTGGTTTAGGTATTGTTAATTTCCATCACAGTAGAGGACCAGAGTTGGAATATTGGGTGGATGATTCCTGTTTTAGCGGTCTCAATGACAATTCTCTAGATGAAGGAACTAAAAATTTGAAAAAACAAGCAAAACTGAAAAAAATTAATAAAATGTGGCCTCATTTACCTTTTCAGGCTTTACCGGATGGAGCTCATCTCTTTGATGAGATGTTTACCAATTTCACATTGACTTATAATGATAATGATGATTCCACTCCTGAATTGCCCTTTGCGGAAGTCACAGATGATGGTGAACAGGACACTCAGAAATATGACTACAAAGATGTCACTACACTTTTTGGATGTGCCTGCATCCAGCAACTACAAAGTGATCAACTGCAAAACTTGAATGATTTAACAGATGTTAAAAGATCTGTCATTCAAAAATCCATACTGCTAATCACCAGATACCCATTGACAATACAACTTAAAGAGAAACTGAGTATAATAACGACGAGTTATTTTCAACAGCATAATTTTGAAGACAGACTTATTATTGATGCCCTATATGAGAACATTTCTATTGTTTATAATAGATTTGGGTTTAGAACAGAAAATGACGATTTATACGAGAGTTTAAATCTGCCTAAAAATAACAATAATGAAGATTTTGATGACAAGAAGATCATCAGAGAGAGTGATTTTAATACTGCATTGAATTTGAAAGACTGTGTTTTGAAATTAAATAGAAATCTGTTGGTGTTGCTAAAAGCTTTGCTATTAGAAAAGAGAATCTTAATTTTCTCAAAAAATTTAAATGCATTATCCAACTTGCAATTTGGCTTATTGTCATTGATTCCAAATATCTTATTGAGATTGTCTGATTCCGGGTTCCCTCTAGCAGATAATATATCGAGATCTCTGAAGGGTAAGCCAACTTCTTTAAAATCTAGTGATCGTTTATCTCTGTTGAATTTTGTTGGACTTCCTTTGAATGTTTTTGAAAAGGGTGGATTTTTCCAACCGTATTTAACATTACAGCAATTAGACTATTTGAAAAACAAAAATACAAAGTGGTTTCTAGTTGGTTGTTCCAACGACATCATTCTAGAATATAAAAATGCATGCATTGATTTGATAGTTCATCTAGATGATCATGATGCAAGTATGGGAAACACCTTCACTAATGGATTTTCCGGTTTCGGTGGGATCTCAAAGTTTGAAATTTTGGATAAAGAATTGAAAGAAAGGGTTAGTTTGACCAGCCAAGATAAGAAATTTATGGATTTTGTTATTTCGCAGGTTAAATTGAATAGCGATGAAGCTGAGAAATTAACAGATAATGACATGTTTAAAACGGTCAATAACAATAGTTCCATGGATTCCAAGTTCTATAAAGGAGGTGATGATTTCATCAGATTCAGTTTTGAAGATTATTTGGTTGGTTTTTTGTCGAGTATTAAGTATGATAATTTTCTGACGAGACGTCAAAAATTGAGAGAAGAATCTTTGTCTAATGAAAGTGAACCATATCACGATGTTTTTGCTGAAGAGGATATGTTCGAAAATCAAATATCGATGTTCAACAATAAATTTGTTGAAGGTTTCAAAAAGACGAAGAGCTACAAAATTTTTGATGATCATACAGATAATGAGCTTTTCAATTTTTTTGAGCCTAAGCATGTTGGTGTGGGACTTGCAACTGACAAGAACAAGTTATTTAGGAATTTGTTTGAGAAGTGGAGTCTAGCACTACCACAGAAGGTCCCTGCTAATGTATCTGGGCAGGAAGAAGCGGGTGTTGAAGCAGTGGATGATAAGCATAGCAACCTAGAGAGTGGTAATGATAAGTCGTCTGTTTCTGCGTTGAATGAAGAGTTGAGCGATGGTGAGAGTGGATTTCACGAAGTTGATGAGAGATCAAATGTAGCTGCTAATCCGGGTGACCTTACAGGCTCAAGTGGATCAAATGAGGGTGACACTACGGGACCTACTGCTAATAACAAGTTGGCTGGTAATATCTTGAGTTTCTTTAATTTTTCTGGGATGAAGAAACAGTGACACACAGTGCAATAGAGACAAGCCAGACTTGTGGTTTTGTTGAGCTTGGATTGTACTTGTATAGGGTGGCTACTGTTTATGCAGAATGGAAGCGCATAGGCATATATATATTTAAAGATAGATCTGAGATTAAGGCAATAATACCTTGTAAGACTGAATCATAAGGCAGTCCATTGCGTGTGGGGGTTACAAAGCTAGAGGGGTGGGATTGGGACAGGGGCTCTCGGTCACAGATTTTGGTATCAGGTGCACATATGAGAAAAGAAAGGATATGAAGGAGATTCGCAGGATAGCAATCACGATGTTTGTATAATGGCTGTGGAATGCGTGTAAGATAATAATAAATCAGGCCTGTACATCGTTACATATAAGCTCTCCCGGGTCTCATGTCCAGCTTATCAGCTTCCGCACTTAGTCACCCTTAGTTGTCCACACCAAATACGTGTCCACAGTTTGCTGCCGGTACATCTCCTGCTCACTCCTACTCTGCTCACTCCTACCCTCATCTCCTGCAGCACCCTACTAGCCGTGTCTGTGCCAGCTCTTGGCTCTCGGTTCTCGGCCTCGGCCTCGGTCTCGCTCGGCTGATGTCAGCAATCTTATCTCTTATCTCGCTCTCTCTCTCTTTCTTTAACAGTTCCTGAGCGCAGCCAGGCGCCATCCCGTCCCCTCGTGCTGCAGAGCACCCCAAACGGCCCCCTCACCCCCAGTCCCCGGTAGTCCAGGCAGAGCAGCCTATCTCTCTGATTCCAACAGAACAGACACCAGTACCTGACAGTGCTGACAGCAGGCATAGCACTGCTAGCATAGCAGTGGACGCCAGCTGCGTTAGATGTGCTGGCTGCGGTGTTGCTGGGCGTGCTGCCCCCTTCTCTCCCATAGAGCCCCCCTGTACGCTCTTATCTTTGGTGTCCCGCCAGGAGCCCTGTGGGCAGGCAGCGGGTCTCGAGGACTCCCTTTCGAGTTGCCCGGATTCGAAATCAAACAAACTGGAACCCTATTGTCTTGGTGCAAGCCTTATCTTTTATCTGGGATAAGATCCCCTGGACACTACCTGAATAGGAATAAGCCCGGTCAAGGATACCAGGAGCAGTGTGTGCAAGCTGGGGTGTTTATCGGTGCATCCGCGTAGACTGGCGGTAGAGTAGTACATATGTCCCTCAGCGGTGAACGGGGCCAGTGGTGAAAATTGTGGCTGCGATTAATAGGGCAAGCAAGATAAGAAAGCAGCTGTGTCTGAGGGCGGATTTTGGGCTCGAACCTGTATTGTTTGGTGTCCAATATATCTGTTGTGGAAGTCTGAGAGTTTGTGTGTCCCTGTTGTGGGTGCTGTCGCATTCTCTTAGCGTTGTTAGTGCCGTTGGTTCTTCCTGTGCGCCAGCTGCACGCACGTTTTGTTAGCTGTGGTGTGCTCTTCTTCATACCGCTAACAGCTGAACCATACACAGTGGCGTTGCTGGATACACCATACGCTGTATCTTATACCCTCCACGTTACGCTACATAATATGCTGCCTTCATCAAGCTCGGTCCTGGTCACGGTCAATTACCCAATCAGACAGTACCCCCTGGACCTGGCGGTACATATCCCGCCAGACCAGCTAACATTGATCCCACAACTCGACACAATATCAAAGAGGAAGTACTCTACTTCGATAGATCCGAGAAATTATCTCACCGTTTTTGAATACAAAATCAACGATAACTGGATCATTTGGGACTACCATACGGGACTCGTCCACTTGACAGGCCTTTGGAAATCAATAGGAAATTCAAAGGCAGACATCGTCAAATTGGTAGAGTCATCGCCTGAGTTAGAAAAAGACTTGAAAAGAGTCAGAGGCGGTTTCTTGAAAATTCAAGGAACTTGGATCTCGTATGACGTTTGTAGACAGCTAGCCAGCAAGTTTTGTTATAAAATAAGATACGCTTTGATACCTATATTTGGCGAAAGCTTTGTCCATGATTGTTTGCAACCATACGAAAAAGGTTTTGGAATGCTAAGGTTGAAAGTTAGCGATAATGAACTAACGAAAAGGCGTACAAGGAAGAGAAAAATCCCGATAGCTACTACAGATCATAACTTACAGTCGAATCCACAAAAGAAAAGATTACTTTCGCCTCCTGCTCTGCAACACAATCACAAATTCACCCATAAATTATTGAATTCATCATCATTGACCTCTTCAATCGACCCTGCACCTGTGAATTTCTTACTCACGGGCAACAGTGTATTGCAATCCATTTCCACCTCAGCTTCAGCGTCCACAACGGGATTGCACACTTACTCTGCCCCAGAAACAAAACAGACCAGACACACTAGTATTAGTTTAAATTTGAATCCTTTGGTTTATAACACTCGAAGCACTGAACTGCCATTACCTTTACCTTTGGCAGCTTCAAGCTTAAATAAGTCTACACATTACCCTCATTCGCAAAATAGCAATATCTCACCAACAACTAGTGGCCAAATTGGATTTATTGATAAAACTGCAACCCCATTGCAGCCAAAGAAAGATGGATTGATTTCTGTTTTGAAAGCAGCTCAGGATTTGGAGAATTCTTCTTCCTTTTACACGGTGAACAAGAGCCTCGAATTACAAGGGTCAATAAGTCCCCTGGATAGCACAAAAAATGTTCCACTGAGTAATTACTATGATGGGTCTTCGTCACTGCTGCCTGCACTTGCTCCTTCGATTGGATCAAATAGAAATAGCTTTGGCAATAGCGTGTTGCCAATTTTAGGAACTGGGAACAACAGTTCTAGTTCAAATTATTATAGCCCTGTCGGAAGACTGTCCATAAGTGAATATAGCACTAGTGGCAATCAGTCTGTATCTGCTTCATCTTCACCAATAACAAGTAGAACGGGTTCCATTTCTCGGTTATCATCAGCGTCGTCTGCAAGCTCTTCTTTCCTGCCTATGGGTTTATCGAATTCAATTTCAGGAAAGCTCAATACATTTTTGACTCCAAATAATGCAGGAGCTCTATTAATGATGGGAGCTGGTAATGGAGCTGTAGCGAGTGCAGAAACAGGTTCAAACACAGCAGCAATCAAGGGCGCCGGTGTGACTAGTAATAGAACAAACACCACTTATGCAAGCCAGTCGGGGGTGGATTTGCCTTCCTTGTCCACGGTACTGCCCATAATCGGTGTTGAAAAGAGGGTGATGGCAGATTCTGAAAAGATGATCAAACGGAAGATGAGTATAAACGAATTAATGTGATTTAGGTGCATTCGGTACCCCTTGCAGAGGATGCTGTTTGCCTTTTAGGTTTTTTTATTGGTTTTGAATATTTTGGTTGTGTACGTTTTTAGTTATTAATGTATTGGTTTTATTAACAAGTGTGGTGTAGTCATCAGATACAGGGAAGAGTGCGCCCGTCCGCAGTAAGTGTGCGGTGCCGAGGGCATCTTGAAGCTCCCATAAGCGAGATCCATGCCGGGTGCTTCGTGTTCCTGGGCAGCCAATCAGCCTTTACCCGTACTTTCTACATGTGTTGAGAGATGTTACAAGAGAACTATCACTATGCACAGTAAACGGGTGAGCCAACACGTGTCTCATAAACGGTGCTAAACCTACTACACACAGTAAATGTAGTGCTGCTGCCTGCTGCCCAGCAACCAGCATGGCCGGGCCTGGCGCACCGGGTCACACTGCGCTGCGCCGCCGTGGCACAGCACACACCGTCACGTGTACCCAACACGAAGCGATAACGGCACCAGGCAGCCAGCCCGCGAGATGCAGACCGGTGGCAAGGCGTAAACAGGCTTTTGTCTACGGCATGAGCAGAAGGAATCATTTCTGATGCCATGTTGTGGTTCTATCTCTTGTCAGGAGGTGTAGACATATGTAGTAGCCGAGTAGGTGAGTAAGTGGAAAAGAAAAAGACCGAGGCTGCTTGTGGACCCTTGTTAAAAGTGTGCATTTAGGCGTGGTTTGAGATATCTTTTTGTCGGAGCGCATTCTGTCCCCTGTAGTGCAACCCCGTCTCCCATTGAACACCAGAAACCTGATTTGTGCCTTTTTGCTACACCACTGGTATACTAGGCCACACCGCTGCATCAAACACAATACAACACGGAGCGGAAAGCCATTGCTATTCACACATGCTGATTGAACTCTTGACAAGCAGCTTGCCCACATCTTCGGACAGCTTTTCATACAAGCACATCTCCTTTTTAACTTTTCAGGCGGTAGTGGAGGTGGTTATCATCTGTCTGGCCGGGTTCTGGGCAGCTAGAACAGGATTGTTGACCAATGAGTCTACAAAGAACATCTCAAGACTGAATGTGGACCTTTTCACTCCGGCGTTGATTTTCACAAAATTGGCTTCATCCTTGTCTTTGAAGAAACTATTGGAAGTTATAATAATTCCAATACTATACGCAATTACCACAGGAGTGTCCCTGCTGGCATCCACATGGGTCTCTGGAGTTTTGAAATTAACAGAGTCAGAGTCTAACTTTGTCACAGCTATGGCGGTGTTTGGTAATTCTAATTCTTTGCCGGTGTCCATGACTTTGGCCTTATCCTATACCTTGCCGGGCTTAGAATGGGAAGACGTCCCAGATGATACGCCAGATAAAATTGCATCCAGAGGTTTGATTTACTTGCTAATTTTCCAGCAATTGGGCCAAATGCTAAGATGGTCATGGGGTTACAATAAATTGTTGAAAAAGGTCCCCAAGGAAATTATCTATCACGGCCAGAGAATGAGCATTGATGAAGAAAGCAGTGCAGGTCATAATGAGGAACAATTGTTGATTGCCCCAGACTTGGAGTCTCGATCTGATGTGAGACCTGCAAGTTACCAATCTGTGGATGGTGGCAAAAATACCCTAGGTCTACAAAACCAGCAAATCAATAATTCTCAGTGGAGTGAAGGATCTTCGATGGATTCGGACCCTTCCTCAAGCTCGAGTTTGGCCAATGAGAGCTCCAGTTTGGCAAAGAACTCTGTTAACAGTGAAGAGACTTTAATCTCTGTTACTGAGGAATCGGCCGAGGAGCCTAATTTCATCATCAGAATATATAGCAAATTTGTCTCTTGCATGAATCCGCCTTTGTGGGCTATGTTACTTTCTGTCTTTGTCGCATCCGTTCCAAAAATCAGATATGAATTTTACGAGGCTAACGGGTTCATTCAAAATACGCTTGCACAATCGATCAGACAGCTGGGTTCTGTTTCAATTCCATTGATTCTAATTGTCTTGGGTGCCAATTTGGCTCCATCCACAGAGATTTCGCCTGCGTGTCCAAACTATGGCAAGATGATCTTTGGATCTTTGATCTCCAGAATGGTTTTGCCTTCTCTAGTGTTGTTGCCAATGGTTACTTTCTGTGTCAAGTATATTGGCTTGAGTATCATGGATGATCCAATTTTTTTAATCACTTCATTTTTATTAATCACCGCTCCACCGGCCATCCAACTATCGCAGATTTGCCAATTGAACGAGATATATGAAAAGGAGATGGCTGGAGTC
The DNA here is from genome assembly GCA_003706635.2 of Ambrosiozyma maleeae (nom. inval.). Lineage (NCBI taxonomy): Eukaryota > Fungi > Ascomycota > Pichiomycetes > Pichiales > Pichiaceae > Ambrosiozyma > Ambrosiozyma maleeae (nom. inval.). Next base: position 472,942 of record PPLV02000001.1, read on the forward strand.
TTGTTCTATGGTTATGTTCTGTTGACGCTACCGGTGACAATTGTGATTGTCGTCTCTTCCTTGGAATGTTTGAAGTGGGCTAGAGCTTGAGCTCCACACTAGTTCTTATCTTTTTTTTCCTTGGTTATTGTAAATACATCATTCATTATCTTATCTTTCTGTTTATGGTTGCTTACTCCTCTCTTTCGCCTTAGTCTTTAAAGGTTTACATCGCATGTCATGGGTTCCAAAAAGCAAAAAAAGAAAAAATGCACTTACTTATAGTTACTTGCCAATTCAATATGCTCGTTTTATGATACATTGCTCTCCAGGACAACAACATCAGCAAAGTGTACTCCGGCATCTCATTTCTCACTTCTGGAGACGCCATGTCAACATTTGCGTTGTGTTTTTGGCTGTGTGCGTGTACTTATTGTTTAAATCCAATTATTTTTTTGTAATGAGAAAGTGAAAGGTGAATAGAACGGGAAGAAAAGGACACAAACACAGCAGACAGTGCATCAGAAGGCGGACGATTAGTAGCTGTAGAAGGCGATAAAGGTACTGTTACTTGTCTGAAAGTTAGAGAGAAAGAGCAGAAGCAAGAATCTGGTTAAAATTATGGCTGACACTGCGAAACCACCTAAAGAACGTAAGATTGCGATTGTTGGATCCCGAGCAGTGGGTAAATCGTCGATGACGGTTCAATTTGTCGAGAATCAATATATTGATTCGTATTATCCTACGATTGAGAACCAGTTCAACAAGGTGATAAATTATAAAGGGGTGAATTACTCATTAGAGATATTGGATACGGCGAGGCCAAGATGAATTTAGTACGATAAATAACCGACTCCTGATTGGAATACACGGGTACATACTGATGTACTCTATAAATTCAAAGCAAAGTTTTGACATGTTGAGTATAATAAGGGATAAATTATTGGATGGCAGTGGTGTCGGAGAGGAGTTGGATAGGCCGATGGTAATAGTTGGAAACAAGACAGACTTGAATCTACAGAGACAGGTGAGTAAACAGGAGCTACAAAAATTGAGTGAGAATTTCTTTGGTTCCGGAAGGAATGTTCCATACATAGAGTGCTCTGCTAAATTGAATCAAAATGTCAAGGAAGTGTTTGACATGATTGTCGATGAGATGGAGAGAATCGAACGGACTGATGATTCCGTGAATCATGAGTCTGAAGATCAAAAGCAAGATGGCAGCAATCTTAGCAATGATAAGGGCTGTATCATCGCATGATAGACACTCTCTTCTGGTTTCCAGTATAGGTTGTTTGCGATGTATACTCTATCATAGACTTTTACTTCTTTGACATTATATTTCTGTCTCTCCGGTTTCCCCCTTTCTCTATTTTTGATTGGTCTTTCTTGGCCTCTATTTCTGGTTCTGTGTACAACTGTTTATATCTGTACCACCCCCTGTCTTTCTGTTCAACTGGCCTTATGTGTATCTGGCCTTAATATACCACCAACCAGCCATTCTACACCTCTCGTCTCGATGACGTAATCACATAACATCCGTGCACCGAGAATGCAGTGATAGCAAGCAGCCTGTGAACGAGCCGGACGCCCTAGACCTTGCAGAGAGCAATGTTACTGGAGACAGGGTTGATGGTGCTCATGCCACAAGGGGACAAGACAGTGTGAGCTGGTAGAGAGCTGAAGAGAAGCACAGGCAGCAGGCACAATCAGCTCGTTGGCTGGCCCGGCGAGCGCCCCAAGCTCACCGGGCTCACGCTAAGGCACAGGTTCGGGCAGTGAAGCTGCAAAAAAAGGGCACCAGAGAACTGAAGGCGGAATTGGGAAATTGCCTACGGTCGCTTCAACAAGGGGGGACTTGCAACCAACACAGTTGCCGGTGTTGCTATTGCTGGATTGTGGTGTTGTGCATACTCTGATATCACTTGCTACAGTTGTATATGCTACCCCAGTAAATTCATTTCGGTTGTTGTGTGTCTGCTCCCCGACGAATTGGCTAATTACTATTGCTAGCCTATTGTTCGCTACAGCTCTATCAATCGTTTGCTTCAGTTCCCTTATTGCTCTTTATCAGGCTTGCGCAATAGCTATAAACTTATACTAGGTGATACGTCCTTGAAACCGAAGAATAAGATAACAGGCTAATTTTTTACACAATGTCTAGCTACACTTTCACATGGTAGGTTCAAGAGTTGCTTTCTGGCTTGGGTGCCGTTTGCCCCCTCCCCGCCCACACTTTTGCATGTTACTAACTTTGATACCTCTTTGAGCATTTATGCGCCCTTGTTACTATTTCAGGCCTGCCGGTCCACAATCTGTCACTGTCACAGGTACCTTTGACAACTGGTCGCAATCGTACCAATTAATTAAGCAAACCGATGGGTCTTTTGAATTGACCATTCCTTTCCCAGCAGATGTCGAAAAGATTTTGTTCAAGTTTGTCATTGACGGTGAATGGTTGACTGCAGAGTCTTACAAATCTGAGGCTGACGATTCCGGTAACTATAACAATTACTTACTCGTGTCTGACTTGACTTCTGCATCTGAAGCCAAGACTGCAAAAATCCCAGAGACTGGAGGATTGGAATTCCCAGTTAAAACTGACGCTGTTGAATCTGAAGCTGCAAAAGAACCTGAATTATCTACCACTGTTATGCCATCCACTGAGGGTAAGCAGACTACACTTGGTGAACCTGGTATTGTCATTCCAGCTGATCCACACTCTGTCTCTGCTTTCACTGAGATTAGAGACGTCGATCCAAAGACCCTTAATGAACCAGAATTATCCACCACCGTTATGCCATCCACTGAAGGTAAGCAGACAACGTTAGGTGAACCTGGTATTGTTATTCCAGCTGATCCACACTCTGTCTCTGCCTTTACTGAGATTAGAGATGTTGACCCAAAGACGCTCAATGAGCCAGAATTGGAACCTTCCTCTGCCGCTGCTACTGAAAGCACTGAACCACCTGTTACTGTTGAGACCCCTGCTACAGAGAATGAAGAAGAAAAAAAACCAAAATACGTTAAAAAAGTGATCAAGAAGGTTAAGAAGGAGGAACCAGTCGAAGAGGCCACCGCAACTACCGCCACTGCTGCAACTCCAAAGAAGATTAAGGAGCCAGCTAGCAAGACTGTTAAGGAGACTGAAAAGAAAAAGAAAGGCTTTGGTTCCAAATTGAAAGGTTTGTTCAAATAGAATTTACATATTTTATTTACCTATTGCACATTCACGCACGCCCGCGGATGCCCAGTGAGAGATAACTTACTCTTGGTCTTTGTCTGCGTTCCTCTTGTTGTCGACTCTTTATTCTTGACAATATGAGCAGGAAACGACAAGAATATTGCAAGACATGAAGCCATCAGCATTTTATGCCTCTTGACTGGTATTAATGCTTATGATAATCCCACATTATAAAATGGAATTTTGAAACAGTTTTTGGCTTTTGTTTGCTTGTGCAATTTGTTTGTTATTATTACTATTTGATCGGCTTATTTTTATCTACACACTTGTGATCGTTTTGTTTTTTTCGTTTATTTCAAATTGTACATTTTTTTTCACTCCTTTAATGGGTTTTCCTCCACACCATAACCGCACTCACTGTATCTTCATTATTTGTTATTAAAATTTAAACTAAGCAAACCAAAGAGAACTGTTTCCATTCTGTAATCGCTGTAATGCTTGCTGTTCCAGAGAAGAGCCGAAATCAGCCCATTACAATAGGCATCTAATCGGGGAAATTTACACAAACAAAAGTTGCTTATCTAATGCATGGTTTGCGACAGGTGGGAAATATATAGACGTTACGTAACCAAACACTGACTGGACTGTAGGCGAAACAGGTAGTGAAGTGAGTCCACACCTTATCGAGCCAAGCTTGTGGAAACAGACGTATAAAGCATGCAAACGGCCATCTTGTATGGCTGCTGTGCTGAAAGTTCTGAAGTATCGGTGCACAGGTTCGTAGTCCGGCAGCGCTTTCGCTGTTTAATCATGACGTCATACACTAGGTAGTGGCAGCCTCTTAAGAGCCCAACCTTGCTGTCCACCACAAGGTTAAGGTGGCGGGAGTGTTCTGAATCTTGTTGCCCTGTTCTGCGATTGTCTCTTTGCATATGAGAAACAAGGTCTAATGTGATTGATCAGATAGATGTTCGTGTTATCGACACATTTGTTAGCTCCCGGCCTAGTCGAAGTCGCTCCTTGGTTGGCTGAAATTGTGTTACAGACTCTCTGACGCGATCATCGCCATAACACACAGAACAAGTACTTGGACTCGTTCTCGGTGCAAATCCTTCTTCCATGCATAGATCATCCTTGCTTATATCTAGTAATGTAAGTAGTCGTTGCATGTCCAGACGGATGTCTACTCTCTAACGCCCGCCTTGCACTTAGTAATAATAACAGTGGTGCGCAACTATGTCCAGAGCCACTAAAAAGTCAGGCCGTATAGGTGAAATTGCTCCCTGGTTAAAAGCGGGCCTCGCAAATAAATCGACAGATACACTTGCTGGTTGGATGGCTCAAGTTATTGAGTGACATCAATTGTAGACGTACGGCGGGCCAGCAGGCGGCAGTTGGGTGGATGTGATTGGGGTTTTTCGTCTCCACGTGAGCCATTTGACATGTTATACTTTGAGCACTAACATATAAATATGCTAAAATATCCTCTTGTAATTTGTTTCTTATTTTTTTGCCAAAGACTATTTATCTTAGCGCAGTTTCTATGTCATCTGAGCCATTCACTGCACCTCCACAGCACCTGGTTCATCGCTCCCAGCCCTATTGTTTGTCTGAACAGCAACTGGACCTCCAACAGCGATAATAAGAAGAGAGCTGTGCGGCTTTGGTGTAATTGTCTTTGTTTATTATCCGATCCACTTTGATTAAGCTTCGGACAGAATCAGATTGCATACTTATAACATCATAGCTTTTGCCAACCTCCTTTAAAATACTTTCAATTACCACAAGACCAGTACACACTGCGAAGCTGGTCTTTTAAAAGGTGCCGAAGTATACCGAAACACGCACTTCCTCCAGCCTGCTGTAAATAGACGACTGGTATTGATAGTGCCACTCCAGGAGAACTTTAAAAAAACTATTGTGTTGGCAGGTTGCAAAGGGGTCAATTTGAAGACAGGAGAATATTTTTACTCAAAGGTTCATGAACACAGCTTTTAAACCTTTGGTGCACCTATTATCTTGGGTCTTGAATTGTTAATCCGACTTTACTTCTGGTTCTAGCTATATACACGCCAGCACAGGTGTTCAATCGGTGGAGGCTGTACTGTGCTGGATCTATCTGCAAAGAGATCCCCCCCCTTTTTCCGCATCTTTCACATTGTGCTTATAGATTTAATTATACCTACAGCATTGAAGAGTGGCATTTTATTATTGGCATTAGGCAACTTTAACCTGCAATCATGTTAAGAGTGGAACTATTAATACTGGTGATACAATTTGTGAAGCTCTCTTTAGGGTTGTCATTATCTGTTTGCTCGTCTGTAAATACGGGCTCTTCCAATTTTGTATCAACATATCAGTTTAATTCAAATGGATACTGCAAAGACCAGTGTGCTAGTTATGGATACGCTATAGTTCAGGGAGAGAATTGCTGGTGTTCCAATGAGACACCCTTAAGCACTGAAAATTTATCAGAGTGTGAAACCACATGTCCAGGCTACGCTTCTGAATACTGTGGCAGTTCCTCTGATAGTACTTTTGGGTATATAATTGCTGATGAAAGCTTAATAGTATCGGATGATAATTCGTTCAGCACGACTACTTCTAGTGCCAACATATTGGCTGCCACATCCGATGTCCAATCTGAAACACAAACCACAACTTCGTCTGCAACTTTTGCAACTTCTTCAACATCTTCAATATCCTCGACTGATTCCACTCAATCCACTACTTCAGCCACTTCAGCTAGTTCGAATACTTTGAATACTGCAACTGCAACTGCAACTTCTTCTAGTACTTCAGCTACTTCAACTACGCCAACTACCTCAGCTACTTCTAGTACTTCAAGCTCTCTAACTACTTCAACTACATCCTCAGCAACTTCCCTACCCACTTCTTCATCTTCATTGTCCACATCTTCCAAATCGTCTTCAGATCTTTCTTCCACTTCTTTGATCGTTGCAAGAACAACAACGACTTCTCCATCAACCTCAACATCCCCGTCATCGTCATTCGTCACCTCTAGCACCATACAATCTGTTCTTGTCTCTGTGACAACCGTGACAGGAAAGGTTCAAACTCAGTATATTACTACTCTTGTTGGTACTACAGTAACAACAGATAACACCAGCGCACCTAGTTCTGCCTCGGCCACTGCCTCTGCAACAACTGTTCCCAATTCAACTGATACTTCCAATAAAAAGAGTTCATCTTCTTCGTTCTTTGATGACAAAGGTAAAGTTGCTGGTGTTTTCACAGCTGTCGGCGTCGTTGCTGTCTGCCTGTTGGCGGCCTTGATCATATTCTTTTACAAAAGACACCAGAGGTATCAAAGACATAAAGACTTGTTTGGTTCTGACTACGGATCTCACCCCGGACTCGCACACAGTGATTTGGAGTTATCACCGGGACAAGACATGGCTATTCCAACCATTCTGTATGAAAAGACGGGTGGATCCAAGCGATCTTCTAGTACCAGTGGTGCTAGTGGCTATGACGAAAAGAAGCAGTCTGCTATTGTGGATCAAAGATTGGATCCCTATAACCCATTGTACGAAAATTTGAATGAATCCAGTAGAAGTCTGAATGATCAGGTTGATTACTCCAGAAAAGTTCTACGAGTCACCAACTGAGAAAAAACCGAAAACGCCTTTTTTATATTATACTCTGCACCTTGTCAGCTGATCGTTTAATCTTTTCAACTTTCAATTCTTCGTTGTGTGTGATGCTCTACGTGAGTATGCACTTTTTTCAAAATAGGAGGATTCGTGGCTAATTATACCCCTAGATCTGGTTTGGTGCCTTGCCTGTTAGTTGTCTCACGTGCTGATTACTTTGTGTTATTTGCTCTATATCCATATTTTAATTATTGCATCTTGTATACTCCCAGTCTTTTGTCTTTTCGTTTAATGTTATCTATCTGTTCTGCCCCGATACGCTATACTGCCACCTTGTTATTCCGAGTGGCTTACCCGCAGTTAATTGTTAATTGGTCCAGGGTTTTTTTCTTCCCCACGCTCAAGACCCTTATTTTGTGTGTTCGTGCGCATCGTTAGGCTCTCGGAGCAAGCTGTTTCTTGGGTGTATGCCCGTGCACTGTGCTTCCATGATATATCACACACCGTATTGGTATTCCATGCGCTAGAGTTGGTGTGTCTGGCGGATCCTGCTACAGCTAAATTACTCACACCCGCAGCCATCACCCTTCCGCGTCGTGCGATGACTTTCCCGTCCCGTTCCCCCCCCCGCCTCTCCTACGGCCGCTGCTGCCCCCACTGAATGCGCCAAGAAATTCTGCAAGCTGTGCCTCTTTTTTGCTACCGGGCCGCCCCGCGCCCAGACCCGGTGGCTTCCCCCGTGCCCGTCGTGCCTCCCCGGCGCACACGGTGCAGTGCCAAGAAATCACACAAAAAGAGCGTGAGAAGTGGGATTTGCAGCAAAAGACAAAAGTACCCCCAGTATGATCAAAGAGCCCAGCAGAGTACAAGCAAAGGGCAAGCAAACTTGAACCCTCATTATAACGCAGTTTCTTCTGAAGGGAAGGCCGGGAAGCGTGCCAGCATACATACCTCGAAGCACACATACGCATATCGGAATCTGAGTGCCGACATAGGACAGCGCTCGACCACTGCTACCCTTCCTACAGCCAAGGTGCAATAATAACGTATCGGACCAACTCGTTTATAGAGGCTGTTAAGATCTATCAGCCCTAGAATGTCTGCCGCACACAACACATCGTCAGCTTACTACAAGCCAAGCACAAATGACAGCTTTAATGTCCACCCGGTGTCTTACTTAAATGCGGACTTGAACACCCAAGCATCCAAGAATATCCTGAATCCAACGGCATCGGCCGGCAGAAGCAGCGCTGTTGCAGGGCAAAAAAGACACAGCAGCATCAGGTTTGAGTCTAATACAATCGCAACAGAATCCACAGGCTCCCCTCTAGGCTCAACTACCTCATCATATACCGAGCCCTCGTCTGCACCAGACTCTCCTACATCCCTGCCGGTGGTTGAGTCTCCAATAATCAAGTCAGAAGCGCCTTCCAACGTGACAAACAACTCTGTCCCGTTATCCTCAGGTTCTGCTAACCGATATTTTGCGAATTTGGGAGATCCTGCAGGCGGTGTCGGTATAGGTATTCAAGTTAGTGGTAACCGCAGCAACATACCTCCTGTTGTGGGCAATAGTGCCACCATCAACAACAACGGAATTTTTGCATCAAATAGCACGTCCACATTACTGCCAAAATTCTCGGCTTTTGATACCGGTTACCCAACATCCTTTGACTATCAAAAGCAATCAGGCCTTGGTAACTTGTACTCTTTCAAACAACCAACAAATAATAAACAGCCTGTCACTCAACTACCTTCCCTATCGTCTTTAGAGAATTCTGCTTTCCAACAAGAACAAGTCTTGGTTGAACATAAACCGACCAGAACATATAACACAAAGCATATCGCTGATGGACCACTTCAGTGTAGATGGAGACATTGTAGTGCTGTTTATGAAGATCCAAAGGACCTTTACCAACACTTGTGCGATTTCCATGTTGGTAGAAAGTGCAACAGAAACTTAAGTTTGACTTGCCAGTGGGGAGATTGCCAGGTTATCACCATTAAGAGAGATCATATTACATCACATCTAAGGGTGCATGTTCCTTTGAAGCCTTTTGCCTGTGATTCTTGTGATAAAAAATTTAAGAGACCCCAGGATTTGAAGAAACATGCTAAGACACATGCTGAAGATTCAAAGAAAAACAGGGCAAAGAGAGAAAAAGAAATGAAACTGCAGATGCACTCTCAAAAAGTGGACTACGCCTACCCATTTAGCGACTATAATCCTTCTCTTCCGTTGCCTTATAGATCTTCAACCAACTATGACTTGCCTTTGCCTTTTAATCTGCCTGCTCCACATTCGCAACAATTAGATAACAGAAAGAGAAAGTTTGATTTGAACTCCGGTGCCAACAAATTGCCAACGTTCTATGACGATTTGAAAAGATCAAAGATTCAGCCAACTTATTCCAATGAACTTGCAAGCAAGTTGAACTCATTAGATTCAACATTAGGTATACTACAATCTCATGGCAATGAACTAGCGTTACCTCCAATAAATAACAGCAGCAGTGCAGGTATTGGTTCTAGTAAGTATGGTGGGTTTGGAACTCATCAGGATTTATTGGATGCTTCATCCTTTTTTAACCAGATTTCCTCTTCTATGAGCCTTGAGCAACCTTCGCAATATCAAACTCAACAACAACAGCTACTACAAAAACCTAACAGCTCTCTGTATCCATTGTTCCCATCTAGCAACTATAGTAACCACCTCAATGCAAATATTGGGCCAACATCTTTTTACCCACAAATATCATCCAGATCCACCGATGATAATGATTTCATTAAGAAGTTAAATGTTGGCTCTACTCAGAAGACATCAAGTGCAGAGTTGGAGGAGAGATTGGCTTCTTTGAACATAGAGGATGGATTACCTTCCAAGTCAAAAGAAACTTCAAGTGACGAAGAGGACAATGAAAAAGATTACAGTTCTTATTATGATCAATCAGATTCTGATTATGAAGACTTTGAAAGTGAATGTAAGTTCTCTGAATTCTTTGAGCATAGGAACCTAATCATTTCTATAAAAAATTACTTGGACAGTTTAGTTTCAAATGTAGATTTGCAACCAATCTCACCTATTGAAAATTCTAAGTTATATCCAACTATTAGAATCTGATACTCCTTAGATGTCTTAAAGTCTGTGTTCTTTTGGCCTTTGATTATACCCGATAAAACTCTTTTATGCTTTCATTCATTTCTAGTCGCCTATATGTGCTTTGAGATTACTTTTATACCCGGAATACTGTGTCTGTTTAATTATTTGGTTTTGGTTTATTTGGGTCTTTTTTGTTTATATTTTACATTCGTATTTATCGTTTTTGAATTTCATTTTGACTGGATTGAACATTTCTATAAGGTGGATCTAACCTTAACCTATACCTGGTTCGAAGTAAAAAAACATAAAAAAAGTAATGCGCAAACCCGGAATCGAACCGGGGGCCCAACGATGGCAACGTTGGATTTTACCACTAAACCATTTGCGCTTAATTGAGATATTAGCATGAGTTGTTATAATTTTAGTGCTACTTTAAAACTACAAGCAATTCAAGCACTCTCTTGAGTGAGGTAAGCCCTCCTTAAATATGGCAATTTCAAGTTTATTTTGATTTAAAGTTTTAGGTTATCTGTATTCTGGTGGAGTGTACTTTTTGTAAACACTCTGAGTATGTACAACATTAAAGTTTAATTTTATTTTATATCTTCTGAAACTGCAAGAACTTCATTCAGTGAGTCCGTGTGTCGCTTTAAAAGTTGACAAAAAAATGAGATTAGTGATATAATTAAGGACTTGACAACCTAGAAGCACAAGATTAAAACTACTTATTTTACCTTTAATCTCAACAAACAGATAAAGACTTGCTGTTGTCAACTTCAGCAAGATTAAGCAAGTTAACAAATGTAACACCAACAGAACGTGTGCCATGCTGGGATGATCCTCCGTAGCACATGATAACACCCGTGCACCACAACAGCTCAAATGTTCTCTATTTATGGGGGAAAAATGGCAGAGGTGTTTTGTCAGATCATGATTATAGATTAGACAGGCAGTTCTACTCATCATGAAACAATAGCGTGAAGGTGGCAATCCAGCATTCTAAAATATATTGTTGAAGGGCATACCAATAGCCAGATTGAACATTCTAGCGAACAGGGAAAATTTGAGCATGTCTAGTGGCAGTGAACAATCCCAGCAGGCGGCTGCCACACAGAGGCAAACACCGTCTCAAGGCTCACAGACGGTTACAATTCCAAGGGTTGAGATACCCACATTGCGTTTGATTCCTATTGACGACACACATAGTAAAAAGGCTCAAACTGAGAAAAAAAAGACTAAAAAAGGGGTATCATGGGAGGAGTCTGTCATTGATAACGAGCACATGAACAAGAAGAAGAGCAAAAGTAAGTCCAAGCAAAAGAGTTTGATTTTTGTTTTTTTGGGTCACCATATCCTGGAATTTACTAACATCTACGATTTTTCAAATTAGTATGCTGCATATTCCACCCACAAAACGAAGAGGAATTTGAAGTCGAAAAAGGGTCAGATTCGGACTCTTCGTCCTCGTCATCTTCTGACTCGGAAAATGAAGGCTCTTCAAGTAAGCCCAACGCTTACGAAAGACAACCTAAATATAGAAGAAAGAAACCACTGAAACAACCTCATGATCATAATCATGGTCATGCATGTGACCATAGCAACGAACATTGAATATTGCCTAAATATTGAAATATATAGTTTATACTACTGCCATGCCTGGAAGACTTGCATGGTTCTCAGTCAAATAAAACATACGCTTAATTTATCAACTTTCCACATTTATTCCTTTTAATTAATTCTAAAAGCACTTTTGGATACAAGTGATACAGCGTTTGGGTAATTATATACAAATATCACTGACTAGATATTAATATCAAGACTGATCAAAGTGGCATACATCTCTCTTGGCATCTTGTACTGAACCATACCTGCATATATCATACAGTTTCTTGACAGCTTCTTTAGCTGTAATATCCTATCTTGCTTTGATAGAGTCATGGCATTAGCAGCTTCTCCATTCAAAAGCTGTTGCAATTGAGAAACTTCGAATCCTTGCGACAATTCGTACATTAGCTGGGCAATACAAGACATCTCCATAACCAACAAGTTTGGAACATTCTTGGCAACCGCATCATCTAAAGTGTTGAACTCTTGAGATTTTTTTCTGATTGTCTCTAATTCAATATCAGCAGAGCATGGAATCAAATCTAACTTCTCAATAGATTTCAAAACTGAAACAACGTCTGGAATCTGTCCACTGAACTCCTTTCTTATTCTGACAAAGTCAAGTAATGTGCTGCAAACACTTCTTCCCTTGACTGACAACTTTGATAATATGTCAGGAGAACTATTGTAAGTTTTCATTAATCTTGTCGCCAACTTTAAAATGTTAGTCTCGCCCTTGATCATGTCCTGAGATAGCAGCTCTTCAAAAGAAACTTTCAAGTCAACAGAAACCAAGAAATCACCTAATAGCTTGTTCACAAGACTGATCACAGTGTCATATTCCTCACTCAATTGGTATAGAAGTATGCAATCAAAAGGCCTTCCTTCCTCATCTGCCCTAATTGCGGCTTGCTCAGCAATCTTGTGTAGATAACTCTCGTCATCATCCAAGTACAGCAATTTCTTACGCTGTTCAATAACACCTGGAACCCTGCTTCCATCTTTGTCAATCTTACCTAGCAACATGACAAACTCCCTCGTTTCTAGGACAAGTTCTCTGATGGCCCTTTGGCCCAATTCAATCTGTTTCGCCTTCAAATCTTCGCTTAAACCATCACACAAACATATACAAAACAAATATTCAGCTGCAACTCTAGGATCAGAAATTTTAAATGTTCTTGTGTAATAGCCTAACAATCTCACATAATTGATATACCTGGTTCCATTATCATCAATGTACAGGAGTTTGTCCGCAGCATCAGAATGAGCAGATTCATCAGGAACCCTCAACAAACCATAATACGCTAATGTGATGGCAAGATGAACAGCATCAATCTCACTACTCTCAAACAAATGTTGAACAGCGGTCTCATACATACCCGTGAGAATGAGAGCTTGTAAATATAGTGGATTATTATTGGATGCATTAAAAAGATTTGAGCCAAAATTCAATATAGAATTTTGTAAATCTGCCAATGTATAACGTTCATTGATATCTTCCGCAGAATCATCTTCCTTGACAAGGGTCAAGTGAAGCCACAACCAATCTTCAGTGCTTAGCGTAATAGACGGCAAGTTCTTTCTTGCTAAGTCACATCTACCCATCAACTTATAAATGGCGTAGCGGAATGGATCAGTCTCTTTATTAGAATGCTTAAAGTATTGATTGAACTCGTTAGATAATCTTCCTTGTAATTCAGGTGACAATGATTTCTGGCTGCTCTGGCAATAGTTTCTCAGATAGGTTGGGAAGTTTCTCTCAATTTTCTGGAATGTTTCATTGTTATCAGAAATTAATTGCACGGCTTCTTCATAGCAACCAGCCCTCAAAAGATAGAATAAGATAGCCCAAATTGGCAGGCCATTTATAAATGTCATATTTGGAACTTTCCATTCGTTGCTCTTTGTTTTTAAGGTTAATTCCAAGTAGTGTTGAACCTTAACCTTGTTGGACAGTAGTTTTTCTTTTCCAACCTTACCAGACTTAAGATAGAGCTCATTAATATAATCTAAAAACTGTTTTTCTAGGTATGTTCTACTTTTGTTAATCGTTTGCTTGCGCAAAGAAACTGCTTCAAACTCCGTTTGTAACTTAGTACAGTGACCTTTTGCAAATTTTCTTTCTTGGTATTGTATTTTATTTGCGTCAGATTCACAGAAATCTCTTAGGATCAACCAGGTTTCATGTAATTGTCTTGATCTGGAGTTCAATTCACGTTTGGATAAATCCGCAAAGACAGTACATAACTGATATGAATTTCCCTCTTGTCTGGAGTCATTCAATTGGTAAATAACCTGTGCAAAAACTTCGAATTTCTGTCTAATTGCATAAGACGCATTTGGATTAAGCATAATATCTTTATCAGTAGTTTTCTTAATATCTTTGAAGTTAAACTTCGAAGACAATATATTTCTAGTAGCTTCATTACCCCAAGTCAATTGCTTCTCCAGTTCTTTAGTGTTTTTATTTCTCTTTTCAGGTGATGTCTGTAGCGATTCAGAGGTGCTTCTTTTCACAAAGTTCGCTAATGTGGTACGAATATCTGTCTTTCTTTGTTTCCAGTCCAATGAGATGTTTTGACTGACATATGAGTCAAAATCTCTGGCAGCAGTTGCAAGGGACTGCTCAATGGCTGATAAGATGTTCTCATCTTTTTGATTTCCTATGTATTGTTCTAGATCTGTATCTCTAATGCTGGCCTGAGAGGATACTGTCAGCGATGCATTGTTCAGGTGACGGAGGTCAATGGAATCCAAATCATTGTTGATCTCTTCGATCGTGATCCCGCTTCCAACTAATAGATAGTGTGCCTTCGTGTATGGGTTTGACGTCTCTGGTGATTTGTTGTACTTTCTCAAATCGTAGGCCCTCTTTCTGATCTGGTTCAGACTCAAGTGGATCGTCCCAATATCGTTTAGTCTTCTAGGTAAGTTTCTCGAGGTCTCCAAGAGCTCCTTCACAACCGACACAGTAGGCTTCTCTACAGAGGCGGCTTCAGACCCAGCAGACACCGGCTTGACTGCAAGTGTTTTCGACATCTTGAATTCCCTGTATGGCAAGTATCCCCAAAGTATATGGCTCCAATCAGCTGCCTGGCTCTTACCCCCCTTCTCTCTCTTTTGACAGCCTTGTCTACCAATTCAAATTTTTTTAAAATGCCCTGTTTAAAACGAAATCGCTGCGAAAAGGGCAATACAAAGGGAAAAGAAAACAAAGACAGTATTCAAAGCCGGGTAACCGTATTGCAAATCGACGCGTCGCTGGAGCGTCGATATCTAGAAGGATGAGCACCATTAGCAAGATAATACTTATACTGAACATGTTAATATCTATATACAAGTTGGCTGAGAAAAAGCCTATCTATTCTGATTGGAACCTGAGGTCTTTCCAGAACTTATTTGAAAAAGACTCTTTGGATTTGGCGCCAGTTTCTGCCGCATAGACAGAGCGAGGAATGACCTTATCGACAGCGTCGTTGTATGTCACGCCGTCTGGGATTTCATATAGCCTTGAAAAGTAGGGCTTATCAGTGCCTACTCTCTTAAGAACATAGGAAGTCTTCTTCTTTTGCGGGTCCTCGAGCCTGGTCTTATAAAGGAAGCGAAAAATGTTTTCTCTCATGATCACCTCGACTCCTCTTGGAACGTAGACCTGGAACAGATTATTCACCTCATTCCGGCCAGTCGGAGTGATCGTCAGAAATCCCAAATCCTTGAACACGAGATCAATGGTCCCATAAAAGGGAGGAATCACGTACCTGACCAGATCATTGGCAGCGTCTTTGCTAACCAGAAAACGTTTTCCTATTTCAGCAGGTCTTTTATCACTCAACTGTACTGCCCTTTTCAAGCTGCTGTACTTGAATTGCTCACCTGGCAAGTTGGTCCAAACCTTAATAATGCTGTCAGTCGGCGGTTTTAGATAGAACAGCCCTCCAATAGTGAAAACGCTTTCTCCATTAAACTTCTTGCCTTCTTTGATTTTCAAACCAACTGTTTTATGTCTATTAATACCGGGAGCAGCATAATTGGGAATATCCTTCAAACCGTTCAAGTTTTCTGTTTCAAGATACTTGAAGACACCTTTATTCTTCGAAGAAAACCCAGGAGTATCCACCAGCACCGCCATCAACTTCGGTAGAGAGAACGTTTGATTAACTCTGGTAAAGCATGGTAACGGAGACGTTCCGGGCCCAAAATCATCACTTGAACGTAATGATGTGTTATCGTTATAGATCAAAGTTCTAATTAAGGTGCTTTTGCCACTATTCACAGCTCCAACAAAGTAATATTTCTTATTCCCTAATCCTTCCAAAATGGTCTTAGTATTCCATCCAAGTTTTCCAGATACAACAGTGACGTTCTCCGAAAGAGCTCCTGCAAGAAGACCTAATGAATCACGGAAGTATTCCGATCCTATCTTATTTATTGACGATTTGGAGTCAAAAAAAGCATCTGCTTTCGTAATGATATACTTAATTTTCTTTGGGTCTCTGCCCTTCAGAACCTGTGCATCTAATGATAGAGGAAAGTCAAGCGCAGATAAAACGTAAACAATATTAGCACGATCTGGTATACCTGCCATAACATCTTCAACCGAAATAAACTCATGTTCTTCAGCGTTGAAGATATTATGGTTCTGTGCATTTAAACATCTTTTACACTTGATTCTTTTCGGTTGAAGCTTCTTTTCTTTCACAATTTCTGAGTAGTCAGGAGCTTCACCTTGTAGTGCTTGAAGCTGATCAAGAAGAACACTCTCCCTATTCTTCATTAAGGCAGACTCACTCTTTCCCTTATTGGGCACCATCGAGGAACCCACCGCCTTGCGCAGTTTGAAGAACCCTGGCGCATTTGGGTCCAGTTCCTGGAGCTTGATGCCACACGATGAACATGCCCTAGCATCCAGGTTACCATCTTTAAATATGGACTTCAGAGACGTGTCATTTTTGCTTTCAGCACTTGCAGAGTTAGATGGTATAGTGTGCTTGCTGTCTGCTCTCACTGCTGGATCCTTAGATATGACACCTGTTGATACAGCCCTTCTGATGACCGCACCAAAATGGGCCCTCACTAGTACTGGCGAACTTTTAGTAAACCTGCATGCACTTCTCATTATTCTGGTTACTCACATACACTTCAAACCATGCCCTGTTGTAGTAATCCTCTCTATCTCATCGCAAGACCGTTTATCTTAAAGGCCAGTTCAAATTTTTTTAGCTGTGAAAAACCACACATTTGGCCTTCACGCGGAGAGTTGATTCTAGAGACTTTTTCACCTGGAGAAAAGCCAATCCTTTGAAACTTGTTGAAAGGTTTCATATTTTTTATGATTACTGGAGTCTATACGATTGCCGATGCAAAACGTTCAAGCTGGTGAGGCATAACAGTTAAATTAAAATTAAGTATTGTATCAAAAAAAAGTATGTGTATGTGTAAAAATAAATAATGGCCAACGAAAAATTGAGTTGAGGCTATGATACATGCGTAGATTTAAGGTAGGGAGCTCAAATAACCTAGCCTTGCTTCTTTGGAACCAAAATCTTGTCGTCGCCCTGCTTTTTGGCAAAGATGGTTGTGTCCTTTTCATGTCTGTCTGTGTGTTTCTTTTCAAAAAACTTCTTGAAGTTGAGCACACCAGAAATACTGAACTTTTTCACTCTGAAAATGTAATAACCAACCAACATAGCACCAAAGTTGAAAAAGATATATATCCAAGCGATACCGAAGTTTCTCCAGTGGTAGTCCCACTTGATGTCGTATTGGAGGACAACCTCTTCTTGCCAGTTGTAAGCACAGTACTTACAGTCACCAGTATCATCTGGATTAGCAACATAACCACCGTTATTGTTGATAAATGTATCCAAGTAAGTGCCACAGGTTTCACCAGCAGGTGGGTCCATGATATTGTACTCATCAAAAGTACACTCTAGCTTTCTATCGTGAACAATTGGCGCAACGAAAGCTTGCACAAAGTACTTGAATGGAGACACGACATACATGAAACTCCAGAAGCCTGGTGAGTATTCCTTTGGATTCAAGATACCACAGAACAACAACATGGAAGCGAAAAGATTGGAGTTAATCATCGAAGCAGAAGGAACATCTGGAGAGAAATAAAGAACAGCTAAACCGTATGACATAAAGTAAATTGGGAAAACCAGAACGTAGATGAAGAAGAAGTAGCCAGCATGCTTGGCAGTTCCTGAGTATTGAGCAGGCCAGTAATAGCAAATGAAACAGAAGAACTGACATATAGATGACCAGAAAATTTCCAAGAAAGTATGAGAAAGCAGCAAACATGACCAGTGGAAGGTGTTGGATAAAGCCTCTCTGACTTCAAATAGTTCTCTGGTATCGTATGCAAAAACGTGACCTTGATTAATCATAGCCAAAGAGATAAGCAATAACATGAAGACAGAAGCAAAGGCACCTGAGGCACCAGCAATGGAGTGATCAAAACCGACGTATGAAAAACCAACGAACAAAGCACAAACAACACATTCCAAAAACTTAGCTCTTAAATAAACAGGAGATCTGTAGAATTGAACAAATGTTCTTTTCAAGACAACCCAGAATTGGTTCTTGTAATCGGTAGCAAACTTTGAGCTTAGGTCACCATAAGAAGTATTGATAGGTCTAGATGGCAAGTCTCTGTGCAATTCAGCAATATCAGAAGTAATTTGTGCACACTCTGGTGAATCATTCCATAAATCAGCCCAGTCCTTATCAGTAGAAGCAGTGGCACCGGCACCAATACAGTTCAAGATATACTCGGCAGGATTCTCAGAAATACCACACTTTTTACCGGAATGGTGTTCAAAGTACCTTAACATAGTGGAAGAGTTTTCACCAATGTCACCAAAATAAACGGTTTTACCACCTTTTTTCAATAAAAGTAATCTGTCGAAAACTTCAAACAAGGTGGCTGAAGGTTGGTGGATCGTACACAAAATAGCTTGGCCAGAATCAGCCAGGGCTCTAAGGAACTGAATAATTGACCAAGAAGACTCTGAATCCAAACCAGAAGTTGGCTCATCCAAGAAAAGTAAAAGGGATGGTTTAGCCACTAACTCGGTAGCAATAGACAATTTCTTTCTCTGCTCCACATTCAAACCTCTTCCAATCTTACCGACCATAGCTTCAGCATACTTTTCCATACCTAACAAGCTAATAATCTTTTCGACGTACTCGTACTTTTCAGCTTGAGGGGTTGTTTTTGGTTGTCTTAGGTCGGCAGAGAACCTCAAGGATTCTCTAACAGAAAATTCAGCCATATGCAAGTCCTGTTGCTGGACGTAACCGGTTCTTCTTTTAAAGGAGCCATCCAAGGGTCTACCGTTAACAAACATATCACCAGTAATGACACCAAAGTCGATTCTCTGGGCCAAGACATTCAACAAAGTAGTTTTACCTGCACCTGACTCTCCCATCAAAGCAGTCATAGTACCTGGCTTGACGTAACCTTGAATATCACACAACAACTGTCTTTTAGCTCCTTCGTATGGGATTATGTAGTCCAAATGTTGCCAAGAAAAGATGTCAGCCTCAGCTATGATCTTGCCTAAGTCTGCATCTGGTCCATTAAGAGCAAGCATCATTTCGTCTCTGGTAGCAACTCTACCATCCCAGTCTTCACCGCTTGCGGCATCTGGCATGTGACCTCTCTTGAAAAGTAATAAGTCACCTCCGCTTTCCACGTTCTTAACATACTCAGATAGAAGAACATTGAGACCAATAAAACCAGCCGTCCAACAGACATTAATACCCCAGTACTTCCACACGTTGTGCCAATAGAAATCAAATTCACGCTTGATGTATGAGTCACCACTAACAAAGGCTTCACCTGCAACTGCACCAGCCAATGCACAAACTTGGTTGGCCAAGGAGACGTTTTCATAGCCTTCACCTGATGGAACAAAGCTGTGACACTCCATGATTCTTCCATGGAATTCTGTACCCATCAAAGAATTGTAGCAATAAAACATTGGATTCAAGTAGTGAATCCATTTGATCCAATGGTGCATCTTTGGCAAAGGTAACATGAATCCGGCGTAAACACACAGCATCAAAACCCATAATCCACCAACAGCATGAGCAGTAGTACCATCCTTTGTAACAGCAGCAACCAGTTTAAAAATAAAAGACATGCATTGTTGAATTGTGAACAAGAACAAGAAAAACATGAAGAATGCACCTGCTTCGTGCTTCAAGTTAGGCATCCAATAGGCGGTCAGGGATAGAATAAGAACAGCGACAATCTTAGTTGGGACTTCAGTGATGATTTCTTGCAATGCTTCAGCAGACAAATGATACATGGAATAACTCTTATGTTTCACCAATATGGGTCTATTAGAAAACGAATTTGCGATTTCAGCTAAAGACGTAAGAGCACAAAACAACAAACAATAGAACAGTATACCACCTCTTGAATACGCTCCATTCGTAGCTTTCGGAATGTGGTAATACATAGAACCAACGACAAAACCTTTTGTGATAAAAGAAGACAAGTAAACCATAGTATATGTAAAATCACCCTTAGTTCTCTGGAAGCCTCTAATCATCAAGTAATACACCTGTGCCCAGTAGTTAATAATAAACTGGGACTTTTGTCTATTCAGAGTTTGCTTTCTTTGCTTGGTAGCAAACTCCAATCTAAGTCTGGTATCAGTAGGGTTATGAGTGACAACGAATTCGTCATATTGTGCCATTAGACGTTGGTATTGAGGAGAATTTAGCCAGTATTGTTCAAATTCCTCTGAAGAATCTGGAACTTTACCTTCAAACCCTGGTCTGACTTGTCTTGAGGAGGGCGAAGTGACAGCGGTCAAGAACTCTGGGGCAGTCATTCTGTTTGGCTTTTCAAAACCCATTTCTTCAAAATAAGCAATACCCTCTTCGGCTGGTCCATAGTAGACTTGTCTACCTTTATAAATAACGGTAACCTTATCAAATAAATCGTAAATATTTTGACCGGCTTGATAGATAGCCACCAGAGCGGAACAGTTCAACATATTGGTAGCAGTTCTCAAACACTGAGTGAACTCTAAAGCGGTGGAGGCATCCAAACCTCTAGTCGCGTTATCAAAACAGTAGACAGAGGCATTCATAGACAGAGCTTCAACAATTGAGACTCTCTTTCTTTCTCCACCGGACACACCTCTGACAAAATCGTTACCGACTTTAGTAGAGTATGTGTGGGTTAAACCAAAAACAGTGGTCCATAGTTTCAACATACTATCGACGTACTCAGATCTGGTCAAACTGTCAATTCTTTTTGCTGGTGTTTTGGTTCTCAAGGCAAACTCAATGGTTTCCTTAACGGTGATATGTGGAAAATGGAAATCCAATTCAGGGTTGTAGATAACATAACCTGGTATACGAAAGGTAGTGCATTGGCAAGAGTGTATAATTTAAATGTTAGTATTAGTGATTAAAGGATACTGGAAGCACACTTGAAAGATAAACTTACCTTTAAACTTTTGCATCATTTCTTCTTGTGATAAACCGTCATATGAAAATTTACCTTCAACCTTCGTAAAGTTTTCAATTTCACCGGCACAGGATTTCAATAGTGAAGAACAACCGGCACCTGGTTTACCCAAGGCCAAGACCATTTCACCAGGTTCTATGATACCAACGAAATCTTGGATAATCTTTCTTTGAGGACGAGAATCCTTTTTAAAGAAACTGACTGGCCATTTTAAAGTGTCTCTACCCATTTCCTCTAGGGATGGACCATACGCGGCGGAGGCATCAATACCCCAGCAGGTCAAGTTCTTGAATGCCAGACCTGACTGCGCCGACTCAATACCTTGATCTAATGACTTTTCACGCAGATAGTTCAAAAGCATCTTTAAATCAAAGTTTTCTTGGGAGACTTCGAATTTATCTAATTGAGCCTTGGTTTTGGTGGACAAGACTCTAGCTAAGGATTCGATTCTCTCCACACCTTCTGGGGTGGATAGAATGTTTGACAAGTGCTGCGAGAGCTTGTCGATTTCATCTTGATCCTCAATATCTGTTGGATTATACTCTTTGACTCCCTCATGAGAATCTGATGAGTTGATGCTTTCAGTTTCATGCGACATTTTTGTGAGTGAAAATGCAACTGAAACCTTCCGGAGTCTTCAGATTCTTGATGCAAAGCCAATAAGAAGTTTCTACTGAATCCATAACATCAGAATCAGACTAGCAGGCAAGTAAGCAAGCACGCAAGCAGAACAGGAGCATCTCAAATATTTATACTTTTCAGAATCACACCCAAGTTCAAATTTCTGAGACATTACTATCAACAGCCACAGCTGCCACACGGATAAGAGGGATATTGAGTGCGTCAAAGCGGATAGCTGTCCCTTCGCTAACCAAAACAAAACGCACAGCTTCCCCACTGATAAATCTTCTCTGCAATCCGTGATAATGCCAAAAACCGCATATTTTGCTTTGTTCTGCCTATTATTGGCGCCATCACAAGACTCACAATACCATCTCTAGTGAACAGGCCCCAAACATCACAGAGCAAAAATCCGAAAAGGGCCAGACTCCATAAGCAATGCGGCTGTGCAACCCGACGCCTGCAGGGGCGCGGCCAGCGCGCTGTGGTATTGTTAAGGGCCACGCCGCGGTTTCTGGGCCCGAAGGGAGGCTCTTGCTTCCGCGAGATTAAATCAACAGCGGTTTAGTGGTATGTCATATGCTTCGAATGCACTTCTTTATAGGTAACTGTACTCTGCGAGCAGTGCAAGACTGAAATGGACGGCATGATAGCCGGAAATGAGGGTTGTAGACATCCTGCAAGCTCTGGGATTAGTAGGTTGGAGATGAACGCAGTATGAAAACTCAATCACCAGCGTTTAGGTGACGGACAAAAGATGCGCTATTAGAAGAATTGCCGCTGTTCTGCGTTTCCGAGCCCAATTATAGCCCCACGGTTTAGGTGGGCATCTGCTTGGAACTCCTTGTCTGCGTCACAGCCATAGATAGCACTGAGATGCCAAAGGGAAAACTAAGCGGGAACGTCGACTTCTACGTAGGAGTTCCCATGGACCGAATGGAGAAGGAAGCAGAGCTCCGTGTAACAAGCATAGGATAGTGGGTGTTACTTGCCAGCATGTCTACCAAGCAGCACGTTCTTTGTCTGCTGAGAATTTAGTGTACCATGTGCCTGTATCTCTACAAGCTGTTCCACGCAGAGTGCACGCTGATGGCTTTTCTTCAAGCTGGCGTGACCGTTACAGCAGATACTTACGATGAGCTGTAACGTTATGGTTGACGTATTCTAAAGCATGGTCGGCTATACTTATCATTTCGTGATGCCGACTAGACAGCAAAACAAGAGCTCGAAAAACCTGTTACTTGGATGTCGGCACGGAACCCACACAGCAAGCCGAAAAAAAGCAATAGGCGAACTATTAACATCTTCGGAGATACGGACACCTATTTGATACATGCACCCTGAGAGCAGTTGCTATTGTTAGAAAAGGCTCTGAACAAGATTTGTAATGCTGTTATATTGGAAACCAGTTTATAGAGCTGTGAAATAGCAGTGAAATAGCAGTGAAATTATTGTACGGACCGGATTGCTTGTCTTGTACCGGGTAAATCGCTTACGCTTCAAGCAAGAAAGGCTTGCAATTACCTCCTCTTCCATTGACGGCTTTCATTGCTTCAGCCCTTTGTTTTGGTCACCCTCTCAGTCAACGTGTATCGGGTTGAGCAATTTTTCGTCTAGTTAGGCTCCACCTCACTAGTTCAGGCCGAGTGGCCTTGTAGATATGAAATATTGCCTAGGAGCATTCAGCAATGACCAAATTGTTTGACGTAAACTGAATTAATATAGTAGGATTAAGTAGCTGTTAGTTCTTTTCCGCCAAAAAGCAACAACTTATTTACCGAAACACGCTAAAATTCATAACTCCCTCTATTACAAAAAATGGTAATAATAGATATATGTCGATACAATGCCACGTTGATGAAATGGACTCTGCAAATTCATCAGATCACTCGTTAACCACATCAGCACAACATAGTATCATTTAGTGGACTTGAGACACCCGCCATACTTGCATAACCCGATGCCAGCCATAAAAATTACACAAATTTGGGTTTAGCTAATCGGAATTATGAACTGAATCATGTTAATCTACCTTCGGTGCTTTCCACATTCATCAGTAGACTGTTATCGCAGGTTGAGTCGTCCACAAACATTGTTACTTGCACTTCATCTTCCGCAGCCGGGAATTTCTTCGTAATTACCGGCAGTTCAGCTTATTCTGCTGCTCCCTGTAGGTTTAGATCTTCATTCTCTGCTTCAGCACCGACAAACGATGGACTTAGCGTCAATGTAGTCACAGTCCTTGTTTTAGGTACCCATTCATTATTTCGTGCTGGTGATTAGAGCTTTTCATCTTCAAACTGAGGTGCCAATTTTTCATTGGAGCAGAACAGTATATAATGGCTACAGTGAACTGTAATTTCCTACCCTTATAATACCCAGTAATGCTAAAAAAGAAGAACTTCACTGAAAAATGGAGATCCATAATTGAACTCAGATCATTGACAGGATGGAACGAAGTGAATAGACTAAGCGGACTAGATAGCGTTTTCAAGAAATAAAGTATAATGCATACTTTCGAGTACTTTCGATCATTCATCTCGGTACCGCACATGATGAAAGCATTCCTTAACAGAACTCAAGCTATGTCTTACAATAGGACAAATCTGATATCGTATGATTTGCCACAAAATGTTTTGCTAAAAGGACTTCCGTTGCACGCCACAAGACAGAAGTGAATGCCGCCTCATATTAGAACTCAAAAAGCCTGTGAATGCCTTATCCATCGAGAAAAAAGAGTCTGTCAGTGTACCTGGTATGCGTCATGACAGGAGGCGTTAAATGGCAATACATCTTAGTTAAAGCTCACTTCAGTTTCTTTGAGTCACCAAAAGTTACCGTCTCAATCACTTTCTTGACTTCCCTCTTACGCCTTTCAACTGTTTTAGCTTCATCAATTTTTCTTAAGTACCCACCAAACACAGCAACCTCTGCAACTAATACTAATAGGGCAAAGAAAAGACTCAGCAATATCCTGTATGCGTCGTTAATTCTCATCGATGTTCCTGTCCAGTACCAGATGGCATAACCCACAGAGACAACACTAATAGCAATATTCAAAATGGTCGTCAATTGATGTCTAAGCTGTTTGGTCTGCTGGCTCACTGTCATGTTGTCGTATTCGTCATCACCACTGGCGCTGCTGGTGTACCGACCATTACTATTAAATCCTCTACTACTCCTTATCAAATCCTGATATTCCTTCTCTTGCTCCTGGATTCGGAGTCGCTCCATAAGTTTTAAGTACTCAGGGGTCTTTTCTTGAACTTTTGGTGTTTTTCTATAGATCTTTGAGTCGTGTAACAATGACAGCAAGGGTAGTCCTGTACCTACACCACTTTCCGCTTTTGATAGCTTATATACTGTTATCAGATCATTATGCGTGATATATCCGCTTTCTATTATTTGACTTTTAAGATTTTCAGGTATCCTTTTCGTGGAATCAAGCAACTTTTTGATGTTGTCGTTCAAAGTATACAACGTCATTCTTGATCTGTGCTTGCTTCTTGGTTCTTCGATTCCCTGCAGCCTTTAAACCGCAAAAGCAAACTAACCAATTCAAAAACGAATAATCTAGCTAGCAAACTTAACAACCATAAAAGTTAAGGCTTCTTTACCATTACCAGTTCAAGTGCATAGTCAATGTTTCTTGGAATCTATTTAGATTCCAAAGTATCCTCTGGCGAAAAGTCGTGCATAGAAAATTACTGAAAACAAGACGCCAAGTTCTAAAACAGGGCTGTGTAAATGTATTTTATCAGCGGAATGCAGCTGAGCAACGAGCCATGCTAAGTTTTAAAGTGATGGGGAGATGTACTAGGGCAAGGTAGCAAGACTGATAGAATCTTCAATAAGCTTTTCAATTTATATCGAATTAGCGCTGCGGAAGAAGGATTAACAAAACAAAAAGACGAGTTCAATAAAACAGGAGATGAACACGACGTTGAAATTAAGAAAGAAGGAATAATAGCGGACAAATCAAAAACACAAAAGCCACAAGAATAGTCAATCAACCAGAACAGCGAGTGGAGCACAAAATAAGAAAAATGGACTGATATGAGTAACGAGAGAAAACCATTTCAGGCCATTATAGCTAGTTCAGCGGGTTTTCAACGACGGCAGCAGTCTCTTTAACCTCTTCTTTGATATCAGAGACGGCCTGGGAAGAAAATGAACCGGTATCCACACCAGTTGAAGTAGCAACAGGTGTAGAGATGGTGTCGGTGGTAGCCTCAGTCTCAACAGGCTTCGATTCACCGACAGTGGATCCTGCAGTTCTAACTGGTAACTTTGCTTTGATGAATTTACCAACAGGTCCTAACTGCTTTTCCAATTTCTCTAGATGCGGACCAGCCTTGTCTTGTAAAGAGGCACAGGTCTCAGACAACTTGGTCTTGGCGATAGCTGAATACTTGACGACAGCTTCATCAATAACCTTTTGGTTCTTCAGGTAAACTACTGGGGCCGTAAAGGACACAATAGTGGATGCAAAGGCAATTGTCCATAGAGAGAACCAGGAAGTCAACTTGTAGAGCAAGTAAGTGATACCTGCAAATTTCAAAGTGTCCTCGATTTTGACAGAGTAAATCAAATCTTGAGCGATACCTTCGATACGCTTGATAACTGTGGCAGCGTGATGTGCATAGGTTTCAGCAAAGTCACCAACAATGGTGGTGGTGGCTGGCTTGAATTTAGTAACAAATCCTTGGCCGGTAACCTTTTTGCCGACAAACTGAGCAGCAGCAGACACTAAATAACATGTCAGGGGAGAGGGCAGAGGAAAGCCGAACTTTCCGCAATTGTACTTGTTAGTATGAGCTATTTCTTCCACTATTTTATATAGTACTTGGTATACTTACATAGCAGGACAGCCGAAGACAAGTAGAAGGTGACGCTCAAAACGTTGATGTATTTAACCAATAGCAAAAACACAACAACGCCACCGAAAAACTTTCCCGATTTGACTGGGTTGGTCCATAATAGCAAGCTGGAGCCTTGTTTAGTCATGCAGGCACCTCCACAACATGTTTTAGTGGACGACATGGTTTCAGAGTGTGTAAATATTAGAGTGCTATGGGGTCAGATGGGACAAATGAAAACGGGAAAGTACACAATAAAATACTCCAAGAGGTGTGAGATCACAATGCAAGAAGTGCTGCTGTTTATCACTGTATGCAAGAAGTCCCACCGGCAACTACAACCTTTGTTTCAGCATCACTTTTGGCTTCCGTGTCTATCCGCTTCCTTCCCTTCTTGCCTCCTTCCCTGCTAGTCTCCCCTAGAGTCTTGCCCTCTGCCTAACCTCCTCAAGAGAGTGGAAAAAGCTAGAAAAAATGGCGCGATCACGCACAACTCACAGAAAAAGAAGGCACATCTAACAATAAGCCAATGGTTATAACGGAGCATTTGGCAGGGTGACGAGAAGAGGAGACTCGAGAATGCATTTAGCGTGTACAGTGTACGTGAGTGGACAGAAGCCAATGAGCTGTAGGTAGCAAACTTTGCGAGTTGCGAGTTGCGAGTTTGAAATGACCGAGGTGGTGATACACCGTACATATGGCCAGGGCGTGGTATCTTGCACGAGGGAGACTGGGACGCGTCAGAAGAAAAGGACCCCGAACTTCAACCACCCATACACGCCGTATGACGTGCAGATTCAGCTAATGGAGGCCATATATGATACTATAGAAGACGGCTTCAAAGTGGGAATTTTCGAAAGTCCGACGGGCACAGGTAAAACGCTGTCTGTTATATGCTCGTGCATGTCGTGGCTGCGGCAGCTTAAGAGAGAGAGAAACGCCATAGCGGTGGACCAGGAAGAGCAAGACGAGGACGACGACGAGCCGGAATGGATCAAACAGTCGTATAGAGAAAAGGTGGTTGCTAGAGTGAATGCACAGGCAAGAGAGTACGAAAAACATTTGGATGATCTGAAAGTTCAAGGACAGAAGATCATCACTGGTAAACTCAAAGAACATGACGATAGAAAGGTCAAAAGATTCAAGCGGGATATCAAGAATGAACAGACTCTGGTCGAAGATAATATGGTGCCGGAAGATTATTTCAGTGACGGCGAAAGCGCCAGCAAAGACGTGTCAATTGGATCCAAGTATACCGCTATGAATGACGAAGTGAAAAGATTATTGCAGAAAGTGGAGGGGAAAATTTCTGAAAATACAGATAAGAGCTCCGCAATTAACAGATGTCCTTCAAAGATTTACTTTTCATCCAGAACTCATTCTCAATTGAGCCAATTCACGGAGCAGCTAAAACTTCCTACCTTCCCGTCTTCATTTGAAGGTATGGATGAAAAGATAAAATATTTACCAATGGGATCAAGAAAGCAACTATGTATCCATGAAAAGGTATCTAAACTTCGAAATGTGCAAGACATGAACGAGACCTGTTTGCAGATGCAAAAGGATAAGGAAAACGGGTGCCAATACTATCCAAAAAACAATGAGATAGACTCAGAATTGGTGAATAATTTTCGTGATCTCTCTTTCTCAGACATTCATGATATCGAAGACTTATATCTGATAGGGAAAAACTATAACATCTGTCCTTATTATAGTGCTAGAAAGAACGTTGAATTATCCGAGATAATTTCTTTGCCTTATCAGCTTTTATTACAAAAATCAACTAGGGAGGTTCTTGGGTTGAGCTTGAGGGATTCCGTGGTGGTGATTGATGAAGCCCATAACCTGATCGATACAATATCTGATTTGAACTCGTGTTCTATATCTTTTAATGAACTGTTAAAAACCAGATCGGCACTAAAAAACTATATGAAGAAGTTTTCATCGAGAATGAACGGTGGAAATAGAATAAATCTAACAAAACTATATAAAATAGTGACGTACATAGCACAGTTTATGAAGAAACAGATGGATTTGAAGAAAACATACCCTGGTACTACAATTGATCCGCTGGATTTATTTGATGGAACTACATGTGATTTGTTTAATATTCACTCATTAGAGAAGTATCTCACAAAATCAAAGATAGCCTTTAAATTAGAATCATATATGGAGAAACTTGCGCAGAGCAATTCTGATAAAGAAAAAAGCAATCAGAGCAATGCCACTCCTTTGTTGTTCAAAATTAAATCATTTTTATACTGCCTTTCGAATCCCTCTGATAGTGGAAAGCTATTTTTTGATAAAGATCCAGTCAACCCTGAAGGAGTTGTGATCAAATACTTGTTATTGGATCCAAGTGAGGCATTTCGGGATATTGTGGATGAATGTAAGTGTGTTATTCTTGCAGGTGGTACGATGGAACCTGTGTCTGATTTTACAGACTTTTTGTTACCATATTTGAACGAAAAGCAAATAAAAAGATTCAACTGTGATCATATTATACCTGATAAAAACTTGAATGTTTATCCAATCAGTAAGTATACTAGTTTGGGTGGATCTGATGAAATTAAGTTTGATTTTTCATTTGACAAACGGAATGACAGTAGGATGATAAATGGATTAGGAAGAGCACTGATTTCGATATTTGCCACTGTTCCTTTTGGATCTGTTGTATTTTTCCCAAGTTATAAATATCTTGATCAGGTCGTTGAAGTGTGGAAGAAATCCACGCTGTACAAGGACATCAACAGTATAAAGAAGATTTTTACAGAGGCCAGAGATAAGAGCGCTGACGTGACATTGCAGGAGTTTTCGTATTTGATTGAGAATGAAAGGAAGCCGGCTGTTTTGTTTTCAGTTGTGGGTGGCAAGATGTCGGAAGGTATAAATTTTTCGAACGACTTAGCTAGAAGTGTCATTATGGTTGGATTGCCGTTTCCAAATGCGTTCAGCGGTGATTTGATGGCGAAGAGAAAATATGTTGAGTATACCACTTTGCAAGCTGGAGGAACGAAGCAGCTTGCCTTGGAGAGGTCCAAGGAATTTTATGAGAACATCTGCATGAAGGCAGTGAATCAAAGTGTGGGACGTGCGATCCGGAATATTGAGGACTACTCTGTGATCTATCTGATTGATGAGAGGTACCAGAGGGAGAATATTCGAGGGAAACTATCTGGGTGGATCAAGAAGAGGCTGATTACGGATCTACAGGGTGATGTGAAGCAGACACTGAGGGCCAATAGCCAGTTTTTTAGGGGTAGATGATGGAAGCCAGTAAGGGTTTTGGTTATTTTATTTATTATAAGGTATTTATTAGAAGCTAATCATCATGAGCTAATTGCAGAAATCTAATTATTAAAATCTAATTATTAAAATCTAATTATTAAAATCTAATTATTAAAATCTAATTATTAAAATCTAATTATTAAAATCTAATTATTAAAATCTATCTATCATAAGCCAATTATATCTATCTATAGTACGCCAATTATCATAAGTTATTTATCTGTCACAATCTTCCTATCAGCTATTTCTTCTTCGCCATACCAATCAACATGCTTTTCTAATCTACTTAACTTTTTCCATGATACACTCTGCTCTACTCTGCTCTACTCTGCTCTACTCTGCTCTACTCTGCTCTACTCTGCTCTACTCTGCTCTACTCTGCTCTACTCTGCTCTACTCTGCTCTACTCTGCTCTACTCTGCTCTACTCTGCTCTACTCTGCTCTACTCTGCTCTACTCTGCTCTACTCTGCTCTACTCTGCTCTACTCTGCTCTACTCTGCTCTACTCTGCTCTACTCTGCTCTGCTCTGCTCTTCATCTCCACCCAGCCCGTCCTTTAATCACCACCTCAAATGCTACCATAAAGTCGTGCACAGATCAGATTCATCAAAAGTTCGATGCGCTTCCATTTCCACCTCGACTGCCAGCAAACACCAGGTGGAGCGTATGAGGATGATGTGTACAGATAGTACTTAAGAGGGGCAGTTTGTAGAGGGAGTGTGGACATGAAGACATAGATATAGAATAGTGAGAATTGCAAATAGGCAATTGGTTTTCCGAGTGAAGAAAGTTATCATAGAATGTCAGATTTTGAAGTTGACCCAAGTTTGAAGGATATCGCCACACACGAGTCTTTGAAGTGGATCTTTGTGGGTGGTAAAGGAGGAGTGGGTAAGACGACAACGTCTTCATCCATTGCCATTCAGCTGGCACTGCACAACCCGAACAAAAACTACTTGCTAATTTCCACAGACCCAGCACACAATTTATCGGATGCGTTTGACCAAAAGTTCGGCAAGGAGGCCAGGGCCGTTGACGGCCTGTCTAACTTGTCGTGCATGGAGATCGACCCATCCTCGTCCCTCGAGGAGTTCACGGCAGACAAAGCCTCTGGAATGGACCCAAGCGACCCATTAAATAACATGATGTCGGAGGTTACGGGATCTATTCCTGGTATCGACGAGGCCTTTTCCTTCATGGAGGTTTTGAAGCACATCAAGAATCAGAAGGCCGAAGACGCGTCTGCGGTCAAGTATGACACCATCGTGTTTGACACAGCTCCAACAGGCCACACCCTAAGGTTCTTGCAATTGCCGTCCACGTTAGAGAAGTTGCTAGGCAAGTTCAACGAGCTGAGCGGTAGATTTGGCCCGCTATTAAACATGATGGGCGGCCAGCAGAAGAATGAGATGTTTAACAAACTAGCAGACATTAAAGCACAGGTCCAGGAGGTGAACAAGCAGTTCCAGGATCCTGAGTTGACCACCTTTGTGTGTGTTTGTATCTCTGAGTTTTTGTCTTTGTACGAGACGGAAAGATTGATTCAAGACTTGACAAAGTCCAACATGGATGTCAATTCTATTGTCGTGAATCAACTATTATTTGCCGAGGACGACGAGTGTAAGAGATGTCAGTCCAGATGGAAAATGCAGAGAAAGTATTTGGACCAAATGGACGAGCTTTACGAAGATTATCACTTGGTTAAAATGCCTTTGCTAGGTAACGAGATTAGAGGTGTCGAAAACTTGAAGAAGTTCTCCAGATTCTTGATCGATCCTTACAACCCAAAGGTCGATAAGGACATTGTCTTCTCTATCGAGGAGAGATAGTCCTTCGCTATTATCACTTCTTTTGTACATTAATGCGTATCGATATATAGATAGTATACTCCAAGAGTAGTAAAATCAGCAAATACCCAGACATTAGAGAAAAATAAATGGCAAAATAGAGTAAAAAACTAACTCGCTGCTTCTCCAGCAAGCAGAAACACACGATAGGAAGAGGCAAAAGATAAAGAACTGGTGTTATGGGGTTGTACGATGACTGCCAGGATACCAGTCTTTCGGCTAGCTGAACAAGAGGAGAAAGCACAGAATGTCGAAATTTCTTTGTCAGAGGTGCAAGTTGCCCTTAGTGTTGGACGAATCTTTGGAAGGGCTGAGTAATGCTCAGAAACACCTACTCACTGTCAACTACGGACAAAGGCCTCCAGTTGAGGCCACATCAATTGGCCTGTCATCACCAATGCAACCTCCAGCAGGCATAGCAGGTAGTGGTTCAAACAGAAATTATGGTGCCGACTCTTCGTCCTCTTTCTCTGGCGAATACCCAGTCATCTCTGATGAGCGCTATGCGTTATTTAAGGAGGCATTATCCAATAGCAACAAACCAATAATCAACACAGGGAGACCTGTTCCCATCAAAGTGGACGATGGCTCGTTTGTGATATTAGAAGATAGAAATAAAAAGGAAAAAGAATCCGATATGATACCGATGAGTGAAAGACTCTTTACACTGAGTAACATCTTTAATGTTATATCTTCTAAATACGAGATCGACTATCCGGTTTGCAGCGATTGTGCCAATTTCCTCATAGATGAACTGAAGTTGAGATTTGAGCAAATGCTAAAAGAGAAAGATATATACGTGCAGTTTCTAAGAAAATTGATAGCACAAGGAGGGCCAAGCACGACAAAAGCAAACGAATCACTTAATGAACTAGACAAGCTAAAGCAAGAGGAAATAGATCTGATAAAAGAGCTAGAAGCATCGGAGCAGGAGAATCAAAATTTGAACCAAGAGCTAATGACTATTGAGAAAGAATTGGAGGATTTGAATAATGCCGAAAAAGAACTGTGCAACAAGAAGAATCAGTTTGACCTATCCATTCTCGATCAGATCAATGAACTACAAAGGGTACAAGCACAATATGAAACCAATCTAAACCAGCTAGATTCTCTAAGAAAGGTTAATGTTTTTAATGACGTGTTTTCTATATCACATGATGGGCAGTTTGGAACGATTAATGGGTTAAGGCTAGGCAGCCTGGAGGATATCAAGGTGTCATGGCATGAAATTAACGCGGCATTAGGCCAGGTTGTACTATTGCTTACAACCGTGATACGCCTATTGGGTATAACGCTCGATGGGTATAGATTGATACCCATGGGGTCCACTTCAAAAATTGAAAAAATCATCAAAAATCCACATAACCCAGATAAAACGGATAAAACAGTATACAACGTGTTCAGTAATGGAGAATTTTCCCTGGGCAGATTGTTCACGTCAAATAATCTCGATAACGGCATGGTTGCATTGGTTGAAATCTTTATACAGATAGGAACCGAGTTGAAAAAGCTTGATGATTCGAATGATCTACCTTATAAGATGACCAGAGATAAAGTTGCAGGGTACAATATACGACCATCTGCCAGAAGTTCAAACGAAGAGTGGACCGCCGCATGCAGGTACCTGCTTACAAATGCCAACTGGATACTGACCTATTGTAATGCGCACTTCCTCTAGCTAATCCATCTCCTTACCCCACGGCTGTGTTTGTCCTTAGTTTGCGACAGACATCTGTGTTGTAGTGCACGGAAATTACGTATAGCAATTTTTACAGGTTAACATCTAAAAGACGTTTTTGGATCTTGTGATAATTACTACATATTAACCTGCTAGCATGTAGTCCCGTTATTGAATGTAGCTGGTTACTCTTGAAAAGGTTATTGGTTACCGATCTGTGCTGTTGAACCTTGAAAATTAGAAAAAAATGCGACAAAAATTAAACTTCAACACTGAATTAGTAAAGGAGATATGCCATAAGGATAGGTGAAGTAGAGCTAGTAATACCAATGAAACGTGCTAGAGGAGGGGTATTGTGCAATACAGATCTTTGGCGAGATGACACTTACAGAAAACACAATAGTGGTAGATGAGAGGACTGGGGTTAAGGAGAATTTCAACAGACACAAGCTTTACTCATATCTGCTATCCTTATCAGAAGGGCTGAATACGGACTTTGTTGACTTAGATTACATTGTGGACACCGTCATTAGCGGACTTCCAACTAGTCTTAACTTGCATGAACTACTGAATCTAACCTCCGAGGTTACGGCCTCTCTTAATACAAAGCATTATCATCATTCAATATTAGCTTCCAAGATACTCACCAAATACCACCACAAGATTTCGCCATCGGACTTCTCTGAGTACATAAAGTTGCTAGTGCATCCTGTCTCAGATAAAGAGGAGATGCCCAGAAGAATAATAGATGATAGAATATTTGAAGTGACCGAGATGCACAAAGATCGAATCAACAGCACCATTGATCATGAACGTGACTTTTTGATAGATTATTTTGGATTCAAAACTTTAGAGAGGTCGTATCTACTAAAAGTCAATAAAAAGACCATAGAGACACCACAGTTTATGTTTATGAGGGTCTCGTTGGGTATACATGGCAACGATATTGAATCGGCTTTAGAGACTTATGATTTGATGTCAAGAAAGTACTTCATACATGCTTCTCCAACTTTATTTAACGCTGGAACAGATAAGCCAAATTTGTCCTCGTGTTTTTTGGTTGCTATGAAGGAAGACTCTATTGATGGTATTTTTAAAACCGCCCACCAAGCTGCTATGATATCCAAGGCTGCAGGTGGTGTCGGCCTACATGTCTCAAATATTCGCTCTGCTGGGTCGTATATTGCAGGAACAAACGGAACCTCTAGTGGCTTAGTTCCCATGCTACAGGTTTTTAACAGTACTGCCAAATATGTGGATCAGGGAGGCAATAAAAGACCTGGTGCGTTTTGTATCTATCTTGAGCCATGGCATAGCGATGTATTTGAATTTTTAGACCTGCGGAAGAACCATGGTAAAGAGGAAACAAGAGCTCGTGATTTGTTCTATGCACTATGGATACCAGATCTATTCATGAAGAAAGTAGAAAACGACGAGGATTGGTGTTTATTTTCTGAAGATAAGTGCCCAGGGCTTACGGATGCATATGGGAGTAAGTTTGAAAAACTCTACCATGAATATGAATCCCAGGGTAGATACATGAAAAAAGTGAAAGCGCAGAAATTATGGCATGCCATTCTTGTTGCTCAAACTGAAACAGGAAACCCTTTTTTGCTTTACAAAGATGCCTGTAACTTGAAATCGAACCAGAAAAACCTCGGAACCATCAAATCCTCAAATTTGTGCTGTGAAATCGTTGAATATTCCTCTGAAGATGAAACCGCTGTCTGCAATCTTGCTTCTCTAGCATTACCCATGTTTGTTCATGATAATGTCTTTGATTTTAAGGAACTTCATAGAGTCGCTAAGATAGTTACGAAGAATTTGGACAGGATCATTGACGTGGGGACTTATCCTACTAAAGAGGCAGAAATTTCTAATACGAGACATAGACCAATTGCTGTTGGCGTTCAAGGATTAGCGGATACTTTCTGCAGGCTGAAATATAGTTTTGGTGATTTTGCTTCACGGTCATTAAATAAGCAAATATTTGAAACCATATATCATGCTGCCTTAGAAGCCTCAATTGAATTGGCAAAAGAGAAAGGTAGATATGAGACATATCAAGGGTCTCCAATTTCACAAGGATTACTCCAATTTGATTTGTGGAACACCAAACCTACAGATCTATGGGACTGGGACACTATAAAGTCAGATATTAAAATACATGGTGTGAGAAATTCACTTCTGGTTGCTTTGATGCCTACCGCCTCAACTTCTCAGATACTAGGATTTTTTGAATGCTTCGAACCTATAACATCGAATATCTATAACAGAAGAGTCCTGTCTGGTGAATATCAAGTTGTCAATAAATATCTTATAGACGATTTGGTGGACTTAGATTTATGGAATAGTGAGATGAAAAATCTGATTATTGCTAATAATGGATCTATACAAAATATTAAAGGTGTCCCTGAATCTATAAAGTCCATTTACAAGACAGTATGGGAAATGTCTCAAAAGATATTAATTGACATGGCTGCAGATAGATCGCCCTTTGTAGATCAATCGCAGAGTATGAACTTGTTCATGAACGAGCCAACCATGTCAAAATTAACTAGCATGCATTTCTATGCCTGGAAGAAAGGGTTGAAAACTGGTATTTATTACCTGCGAACACAATCGGCCTCTTCTGCAATTAAGTTCACATTGGATCCTCAAGTGTTTTTTGAAGGAAGTAAGAGAGCTTCATCTGAGCCAATTGCTCATTCAAAAAAGAAACTCAAGCGTCCGAATACTACCGAAGATGATCTCAATGCCGAATTTGATTACAATATCTATGGAAATGAAAAGCTGTCTTGCAGTTTAAATGATATTTCGCCTTGTGATTCATGCTCTGGTTAGTACCTGTGACCACACTGATTATGAAAAAACTGTATATACAAATATTGATACCCACTTGTAAATAATACGAAATTAATTTATATAATCATTGATGCAAATCATAAACCATCAAGCTTAAATACATAATTAAGTAGTTGAGTAAACAACAAAGGTGAATAAATAGAAAATAAATAAATAAAAAACCTAATAAATAAATCAATACCACGAATAGAACACTGGTCGCATAACTTATCAGAGACACCAATGCCTCCTAAATGTAAGTGGCATATTTATCAAATATCTCGGCAGTTGCTCCGAATGCAGGTCCTAGTTTTCCAATTTCAGTAAGACTAAAGAATGCAAGTACCGTCAGAGTGCCAATTATAATGTAGGATCTCTTTCTGTGCGACATGCTAAACAATTTGAAATATCTATTCCAACCACCTATGATATGATAAGAGGCACAGCAAGTTAGAATCGTTAGAGCTGGCATGACCAGGCTACTATGTGTCATCGCATGTGAAATGTATGAAAGATCAATTAGTGATGAATCACCATCAACCAGCAAGGGGTTGATTCTTTCCTTAAGCACGTGCCCAGACACTAGCACAGACAAGACATAACCGGAGAAGCTTAATGGAGATAGACCAAGCCATTTGTAGCTTAGCGACTCACGTGGACCTAATCCAAGCAAAGATGTAATACCACCTAAACCTTCATTCTTATTATCCACAATCTCTTCTCCTTGCGGATTTGGTGCCTTGACAAACTTCTTTTCAGTCTTTTCTTTGACTTTTCTGGTGCCGTACTTCTTGTATCTGTCATATTGCCGTAGGACTCTAATCATAATACCACTACCAACATGGGTTACAACAGACCATAGAAGTAGACTCTCAAAGCTTGCAACCTGATAGATTTCTCTTCCAAGAGACATCAACTGTTCGGCGATTCCAACTCCGGCCACTGCTGGAGCGACAACTACAGCAGACACATGCAGGACAGAGAATACCGTGAATGGTATAGTGGAATACTTTTGAACCGCTGTCAACAATGGAATCCACGTGGACGGTTTAGGAGATGAACCAGCTGCCGGTATACCAGGCACAATCTGAGACTGTATATCTTGGATCGAGACCGGTTCTGGCTCTAACGGTGACAAAGTCGCTTCTAATGATCCTGAAGCTGGCATTTCAAAAAGTCACGGGACAATACTGCTCTCCAAAACACTCTACTAAAGATTAAGCTCAATAGATATAAACCAAAGATTTTTATTTGCATTCATAGATAGGTACTTAACCTCTTAAATGGCTAACCTCCCAGAATCTTCAACTTTTTCAGTTAAACAGGCTAAGATGTCCTCTTACATAAGCAAAAACAACCCCTAAGAAACAGTAAACTGTATGAAACCAAGTATATAGTGGGCAGTCCAGGGCGTTTAGTCCCGACTAGACACAAAAGAGGAGCTAGCTAGCAACAAATTTCAACTTGAACTGCACTTCTCCGTCATAGCCTGGGCTAATTGGCACCTGTTTCCAGCTGTATGGACGGGTGTCTGCGGACCATCTGTAGGTACCACCGTAGGTTAGCATTGATGTTTCCTTATCGTAAGCAAACTGCATCTGGCCCATCTTTCCGCTACATTCAAGTTCGCCGGAATCATTAATTCCACAGTAGCCCTTGGAAGATTTCATGTTATACCCACCGAAAGGAGCTTTAACTAGATTGAAAGTGGCACATGTTCCCGAGGCGTACCATTTGCCATTGCTGATTATACAACCAGATTCACCCTGAGGCCTCAAGACACCACGTAAAACATCACCAGTTGGCTTAGGGTTAGGCGAAGATGGGCCAGTTGGTGTTGGTGGTTTAAATGACTTTGGAAATAGTTTAATACCGGTCTCTGGACACTGGGAGTTTAGCATGGCCGGCATAGGAATGTAATCTCCCTGGATGATGGATCCTCTAAGATGATGAAAATACCACACCTCTTGTAAACCATTAAACCTATTGCACTTGATATACACGGGCTGTCCAAACCGAGCACTCAAGGTGTCCTCAATTTGCTTTTTGGTGTATGTTTGCTCCTCAGATGCCACGATTCCATTATCAGCCAACCACTCATAAGTTGGCAACCCTTCAAATAACTCAACAGACTTTCTATAGAACTCGACAACGTTCTGATTCTTTTTGTAAGTCGCCGGATCGTAACATGATTCCTTGATAGTGCTCATACAAGTTCCGTGTTTGTTGAACTCATGGACCCACAACTCGTTATCATTTCCGTTAAAGTTCTTCCAGATCTTCTTCATCTTTTCGAGCAACTCAAACTCTTCAAAATCAGTCAATATTTCTTCAGCACTAGTAATGGACATGCTGCTATCACAGAACTGAGCGTACTGCCCGTTGCACAAGTCAGGCCAAAGCCCGTGCAAGGTGAACATATCTTCAGGTCCAATTGGTGGATAATAATCCCAAAACTGGGTTTGCAGCAACACGCCACCGGGATGTTCAAAGCAACAGCTGTCCTCCACTTCTGTACTGTTCATACATGAGAGTGGCAAATCTACCGGGCATTTGTGATACTCTGAATTTGACGGCAAGATGTCTAGTCCTAGAGATGGTAACTTAAGAGCTGACTCGCCCCCAAATATCTCTGGAATATGGATTGCATCAATGGTTGCAAGATACACAGATATCACCACCTGTAGACGTGTGCTTAACCTGGCCATCTTTATGTTAGAGTTATGGTATATCGTTAATCTGTTGCTTTGTATTGTATAATACCAGTTTGCTCAATACAGTTAGTTGTCCACAGCCCAAATCTATCTGCTTTGAAACAATTCCGGCTTCCTTGTATAAATGAAAACGATAATATGGCTCCTAGAAACATGGTGCTTTGCTGCCCCTGATATCCACAATATGAGTCGTCAAATAGAAACAGCAGCTCTTAAACCTCCTCGGGAAAAAAACAGCCATTGAAAATGGCTTATCGGTGTGCGGCTCAGCCACTGACGTATTTCTATTATATGGAGAATGTACTATTTTAGCATATTATGTATATATAGATACTAGGATATTTCTTTAAATGTATACCTGCTAAGATACCAATTACGCTCTTTAATGATTTAGTTTGGTGGTGGACTACTCGTCATCGGACCCAAACTCCATAGCGTCGTCGTCTTCACTATTGTTTTCTTGTTTCTGTTTCTTTTCTTCTTCTTCAGCGGCAGCCATGGACTCCTTCAAAACTTGTAATCTAGCTTCCTTAACAGCTCTTTGAGTGGACACGTAGGAGCCCAAAGGAGTCTTGTCCCAGGCCACGTCTTGCAAAAACTTGTTGACTTCGGCTCTGTTGCTTGGACCGTACTCAATAGTAGATCTTTGCTTCTCGATGTATTTGCCGTTGGCGTTCAATTTGTCAACCAAGTTCGATAGTTGCTTGCTGAACTTGGCGTTGTTACATTTTTTGATGTATCTTCTCAAGAAAATGACAGGTGGGGTAATGAGCTCCGGGAATGAAACGCTCTTACTGTATAACACAAAGAACTCAGAGGTCAGCTCAATAAATTGCTCACACAAACCATCCTGGTACACTCTGGTACCTAAGTAAGCCTTGTTAACCTTGATGACATTATCAAAATCAACAGCAGCTAACTGTGCAGCCTTAGGGAATTTGGTCAATGACGTGGAGCTCAAAATCTCACTCAATAATGGGAACAATGGAATGTAGACACCGGTATGTTGTGAAAGTCTGATTAACGATCTGATTAGGTAGAATCTCAATGGAAAGAATTGGGCAGTTGGAATTAGTCTGATGGTACCAATGGTGACTTGAACCAATGGATAGATAAGCTGTCTTAATGGGGACTCTTTTTTTCTTTCAATATCTTTCTCTGGGTTACATTGAACAGCAAGCATTCTGGACCAAAAATCCAAAGAGTGACAATATTGCCAGTTGTAAATTGTCTTGTAACTGTCCTTTGTTGGATTGTTGACACTATTTCTTAAGTGGATAGCCAATTGTCTGATAAATTCAAAACCCACCTGATAACTCAAATTTTCGTCAGCTCCAAACAATTCAACAGCAGAGTTCTTTTGGAAGTTGATCATTGGCATGGTATGGATATTGGTCTTTCTACAGCTCTTAATAAAACTAGAGTATGTTGACTTCAACACTAATTCTAACAAGGCCTTTGGATATTCTCTTGAAGAGTTACTAAGGAAAGCAAAAGCAGCAATCTGAGTTTCAACTTCCTTAGTACTACTCCAAACCTTAACAACAGCGGTCATCATCTCTTTTAACAATTTTCTCAGAGAGATGTAGTATGGCAATAATTCTTGGATAGATTGTAGTGTCAATGCAGCGGTTTCTGTGTTTGTGATATCGTTTAATAGAATAATAAGAGCACCTGCATGCGTTTTTAGAATGGTTGTGACTTGTGAGACTTTCTTGTTGTTGGA
Source organism: Ambrosiozyma maleeae (nom. inval.) (assembly GCA_003706635.2). NCBI lineage: Eukaryota > Fungi > Ascomycota > Pichiomycetes > Pichiales > Pichiaceae > Ambrosiozyma > Ambrosiozyma maleeae (nom. inval.). Next base: position 513,498 of record PPLV02000001.1, read on the forward strand.
AGAGGCCAAGGATCTGGCACCGTTTGATGAAACTTTGTATGGAGTCAATTTTTGAATTGAAAGAGGCAAAGTTTTCAAAACTAAAATCATCAAGTAGTTGAAAACTCTTTCATCAACCACAGAGTATCTATAAGTCTCACCGGAGTCCATATTGACGGCAGACTTGAAGGCAATGACAACATTCTTCAAAGTCTTAATAGTTGGGGTACCGGACTTCAGATTTTGCTCCCAAGCCTTGACCATCTTCATTGTAACTTCCGTGCTTTCAACTTTCTCTTGGTCATCCTGTTCACCCGACACATATGCTTTCTCAGCTTCCTCTTCTTCCTCATCTTCGTCGTCACTTAGTGCATCCATTGGATCGATTGGCTTAAAGTCTAAGAGGTCTTTATCGTTATTCTGCAAGTAGTTATAAAATTCAGGATCATCCTTAGCTAGGTCATCTAGATCTTGACCATGCAACAAAGCCTCGTCTTCAGAGCTGGATTCATCTTCCTCAGCTTCTTCCGCTCCGCTATCCTCACTCTTGTCATCTTCATCTGGACTCTCTTCAGACTTGGACTTTTTCATCTTTCTCAATGTCTTGTTCTCCTTTGGAACATCTAGGCCACCTTCAAAAAACTCCTCAACGTCCATGTCCTTAAATATCTCACCAGACTTCCCCTCTTCATCTCTGCTGGGTGGCTTACCGGACTTCTTACTCCCAACAAGTTTCTTGTGCTGCTGCACCTTCTTTCTTTGGTCGATCGTGTGTTTCAAATGCTTTGAGTTGAACTTCTTGGTTGATTTCTTTGCTTTAGCCATCTTTGTGAATCCTGGTTTTCTACCTCCTATTCTGTCCTATCAATATGGCCAATGTTGCCTGCTCAATACTTAGCTTCTTAGCATACCTTTTCTTCATGTATCGGAAAATTGAAACAAAATTTTTCAAAAAAAATTTTAGAAATACAATTCCCATTTCTGAGGGGAAACATATCGACGCGCCGATAGACGCAGAGCGGTGGACAAGGGCATCAGTTCAAATCAGGTATATGATGAGATGATGGGATGAGAGGAAGAAGACAGTTGAGGAGGACAGTCCATTAGGACAAATGAGATGTATGATGATGAATGATAATAATTTTAAGCAGAAAGGGAGCTAGAGCTGTGCCTAATTGGTTTGAGGTCTGTTTTAGGTGGCAAGAGGAAGAATGTCAGACGAGGAGTACCGGTCAGAAAATGAGAGCGCTAATGATAGCTTGGTAAATCCAGATAGTACAGAGACGACGCTGGATAACTCGGCTATGCTGGAGCAGGAGGAGCTATATGGAGCAATCCGACCATCGCCGCAAAAAAAGCAGGGGGGCGTGGTTTTGCCTTACCTGGACTGCAAATTGCGTGTTCCTAAACAGAGAAAGCAACAACCGGGTGCAACGATCGGACGTACGAGGACGACAGCGTCAATACTGAAGCCTTCAACGGCGGGAAAATCAGGCAGATGTTTCAGCACGCCACCGCCTACAAAGTTTCCGTCTATCCTAGCCTCACCAATACCTGATCTGTCAACCAAACGAACTGAGAATGATGGAAGCTCACGAACTGTCGATGGCAAGTACAGCTCTCCTAGAGCTGTTAGAAGCCTTTCTCACCCTGATACTTCACTCTCTATAAATTCCAGTGTTAACGCAAAGCTGCAAAAAGCGTCTCAAGAACTGGCTGATGAAAAGAGATTAGACCTTGAGATCTCAAAGTATAAGGCTAAACTGAAAGACCTGAAAAAAATCGAAAAGTATAGAGATAGTGGCGAAGAAGAGAAATTAGATTTGCTAATATCAAAATGGAGAGATATAGCAGAGAAGGCTTCAAACTATCTACTGGACGAAGCACACTTGAAAATTAGCCAAATGGGAGGCATTGAAGAGTATAGGAGAAAGCAAAAAATGTTCAAGAAAAGAAAAATGAGATATCAATATGATGATACAGCTCTTTATAACCTTGAGCAATATATCGAGTCTGACGAATTCAAGGAGTTGGATAAGTATGACCAAAAGGATATCATGGATAGAAAAAAACAGGTAGAGAAGATGTGTGAGCTGCTAGAACACGAAGTTGAAGAAGAATATGGCAACAATGAAGAGTTGCATACGCTTTTTAGCATGAAGGAGTTATATCAGCAATTGGGATTAGATTACAATCTGGTTTATAGTCAAGGGGTTAACAAAAGTATATAAATTGTTTGAATGAATTTAGAAGCCATTGAGTGGTTGGAAAACTATGAATACATAAGTGCTGTAAATGCAGTAATATTTGAAGTAACATTTATCTATATGCAATGATCATTATTTTTAATAAATCAAAAAGGAAATAAAAAACCTTAATTAAGAATACACTTGGAGAGGAAACACTAATTCAGAAGACATCACTTAGCTTCAACCTTGGAGCAATGTTCATCGAGATTAACTCTTGGAACAACAATTTTGCTGCATAAGGGATTGTCATCTTAACAATTGATTCACTAGATTTACAAGATGGGCACCAGCCATTGTAACCCATCAAACCACAGCCATTACAGACATCAACATCAAAAGCATCTGAACTCAACATCAATCTCTCCAATAATAACTGAGAGGCACCATAGGCAATAACACAATCTCTCTCCATTTCACCCAATCTTAAACCACCATCTCTGGATCTACCTTCTGTTGGTTGTCTTGTTAGGACAGCTCTTGGACCTCTTGCTCTGGCATGCATCTTATCTAAAACCATGTGCTTCAATTTCTGATAGTAAATTGGACCGAAGAAAATATAAGCTTGTAAAGCCTCACCAGTAATACCACTGTATAACATATCTTTACCACTGTAATTAAATCCCTTATCCACCAATATTTTCGACATATCTTCCAACTTGGAACCACCAAAACAGGTACCATATTGCAAGGATCCATCCAAAACACCGGCCTTACCAGACACAAGCTCTAACATCTTACCAACTGTCATACGAGATGGGAAACCGTGTGGGTTCATGATGATATCTGGACAAACACCTTGGTCATTGAAAGGCATATCTTCTTGTTGAACGATGATACCACAGACACCCTTCTGACCATGTCTAGACGAAAATTTATCACCTAATTCTGGTCTTCTAGTTTGTCTCAATAGGACTTTAATCAAAGCTTGATCGTTATCACCGACAGACATCATCACTTGATCGATGTAACTTGGTTCTGGAGCCCTATAAACCATAGGGGCTTCTCTGTACTGTTGTTGTTGATTCATCGAAGGCTGGCCACCAACAACACTCTCTGAAGCATTGGTCGGAACACATTTGTTGATATAGACCTGACCACTCTGGATTCTGGTACCAACTTCACCCAATCCATCAGGACCCAACGCGTTATGCTGAAAGATAGGGTCACCTTTTTCGTTAACTCTCATACCCGTGACAATATCCTTCGAATGGTTTGGATATCTCTTTAAAACAGTAGTGTTTTTTCTGAGGACCTGACATCTACCAAAACCTCTGTCAATAGACGATTTGTTCAAAACCAATGCATCCTCAATATCGTAACCAGAATAAGACATAACAGCAACGGTGGCATTTTGACCAGCTGGAAGTTTATCATACTCAATTAATTCGATCGTCTTTGTTTTGACCATTGGCTGTTGTGGGTAGCACATTAAATACAACAAAGTATCAATTCTTCTAAATTGATTATAAGCAATCGCACCAATTGCCTGCTTACCCATCGCACATTGATATGTATTTCTTGGAGACTGATTATGATGAGGATATGGAATCAAACCTGCAACTGCACCCAAAACAGTAAAAACTTCAATTTCCAAATGAGTTGTGCTTTTCTCCATGTCTTTCTCATATAATGCAATCAAAGAATCATTTTCTTCATTAACATCCAAATATTCTACTAGACCGTTAGTTAGGAAATCATCAAAACCCCATTTTCCAGTTTTCAAGTTATGTAAATGCTCTTCTTTAACTCTAGACTCACTGTTATCAACAATGATCAATGGTCTACAAATACGGCCACCATCTGCTGCTATATGAACAGCAGCATGATGAACATTAGTGTAGATAGAGACGAATGCAGAAACTCTACCAGTTCTTCTCAAATATCTGAATTTGGAAACAAATTGCGTTGGATATCTAGTTGTTCCAATCATGGTACCGTTTAAAAAGACACCAAATGTACCGTTAGTGTGAAGTGTTGCACTATCAGCAATGGATATATCTTCAGCACCTAACATGTAGCACAATTGTCTTATTGGTTCCTCTTCATCGTCTGTTGTAATATGTGTCATTAATGCCAAGTTCTTCACCAAACCACATGCTTCACCTTCTGGAGTATCTGAAGTACACAACATACCAAATTGGGAAGGCTGCAAAGCTCTTGGACCAGAAACCTTTCTGGACTTTTCAAACTGAGAGGAAATTCTGGTCATCATACCTAAAGCAGAAATGTAAGACAATCTACTTAAAACATGCGTCACACCTGCTCTCTCCATCTTAAATCTTTTCAACGACCAGTTACCAGTGGATATAGATCTATTCAAACCGGTGGTAACATTATTAGAATGAATATTGATATGCAACAAAGCGTCAAACTCTGAGGCTCTGCTTGGCTTCTTCAAGATTTTATCCAAGTTTGCTTTGAAATCGTTATTAAACTTCTTAAATAAATCTTCAAATAATAGAGCCATCAACTGTCCTGCCAATTCCAAACGTTTGTTACCAACATAATCTCTATCATCGACTAACTTAGGGTTGTGCATAGCCATAATAACTCTTCTTGTCATCATGGCAATATACAAAGCCTTTTCACGGAAATCTAAATCTTCAACAGTGATATGGGCAATTAAGGTTGTGGCAATTGCCTCAATACCCTCTTGTAAAATGGTTAATTTTGGAGCGTTCATTCTTCTGATGGTTTTAACCTTTCTACCAATATATTCCAAGGCTTCTTTTTGAGAGTAAACACCGAGTTGGGCAGCTTCTTCAAAGTTAACAGAAAACAAGTCTTGGTAGACGGAGTCATCACCACAGATTAACTGAATGATTTCCAAATCAGAGACAATACCTGCCGCTTTCAAGACAATAACAATTGGCACTTCTTCACTAACAGAGTTATGTTTCAAGTATATTTTATCATTTTTGGTAACCACATATGTTTTAGATTTTCTTTCATGGGTCGATGATGTAACCGAGGCTTGAACAATCTGCTTTTTCTCGTCTGCCTCCACGATGATTCTGTTCTTACTCAATTGTTCCTGAACTAGAATGACCTTCTCAGTACCGTTGACAATAAAATATCCACCTGGGTCAAGTGGACACTCATTCAAGTACGCCATTTCACTCTCATTTCTCTTGTGCAAAATACACTTGTTGGATCTCAGCATAATGGGCATTCTTCCAATCTCCAAGTCTCTGTGAATGATGATTTTCCTTCCTCTCGTGTACTCCACGTCCACGTAGATAGGGGCACTATACGTCAGGTCTCTCAATCTGCACTCATGTGGCGGTAGAAGCACCTCTATTTGGTCAGGGCTGCCTGAGTACTTGTATCCGACTCTGATGTCCAAGTACTTGAGGTAAAACTCTGGGTCCACGTCACTCAGCACTTTTTGGTTCGCTTTGATGATCTTTTTCAAGTCAGTGTCCACAAAATAGTTGAACGAGTCCAAGTGCTGCTTCACCAAACCCTTCACCTTAAGGAATGCAGGAAGCAAGTTCCATTTATCTTCAGCGGTGTTGATCGGGTCAGTCAGCGATTTACCTTTGAACACAGGCTGTAGCAGTTCATTGAACCCCTCATCATGGGCATCTTTCTCCTCTTTCACAACTGCGCCCGCTCTTCTTTTAGCCATTCTGAATTTCTACTTCTAGGACAATAAACCAGAGACAACTCCAGCTCTTCCTCCGCAGTGGGCCTGTTTCTCTTGCCCTTCTTCCACAGGGTGTCTTGTGTCTTCTTTTCCTTAGAATGGGATCAAAATTTTCCCTTAGTAATGAACTTTCCGTGTGCCTTTCGAAAATTTTTTAGAGAGGCTTTAATGAGTTGTACACGACCATTCTGATAGGCCATTTTGAAAAGTGGAATAAGTGTTTGGTTAAGATGTGGAGTGTTGGGGGAGAGTCGGGCAGGGTGAATGAAGAGGAGTGGATAAGTGCTTTTTAGATATTCAGATAGCAGGAGTACACCAAGGATGCTGGAAGGAACCGACCGAGGGGACGAGGCAAACGAGCCTGTGGATCTATTCAAGTCGACGATCAATGACTACCTTGACCACCTGGCGGAGAAAGTGCACACGCAGCTGTACCAATCTCCGGACACATGTCTTGCGATCTTCAGACTGCTTCCAAGTTTGGCGAAGTTCTACATCATGACACTTCTGTTCCAAGAGAATTCGGTTCCCTACTCGGATCTCAACAGGTGGATCAAGAGCCCGGCAGGGGCAGACAGCAAGAACCTGCCTACACACAGAAACCCAAACAAAATGTATCAGAATGAATCCGTCAAGAGATTGAAGTCCTTGAATCTATTGAAAGATATCAAGAAGCAAATTATACACCCGTCCACAGGGCAGCCCACCATCATTCCCTTTATCCAATTGAACCCTACTTTCAGACACAGCTTCAGAAGTGCTCTCACTGGAGGCAAATTGCCGACAACAATTGCAGCACAGGCTGGTGCAGAAGACACTACAGAGATACCAGAGTCATCTGTCGAGCCAGAGACAAATTTGCAAAACCTGTTCGATGATGATGAGTCTAAGATCACTGTTGAGTACTTGGACAGATACTGCCTTGCAAAGTGGGAGAACATTTTGCATTTCATGGTTGGATCAGATGTTCCAGACATCCCTAGTGTCGGAGTCTTGACGCTGTTGAGGTTTAGCAATTTAATGGAACTGGCTAGTGACAGAGCTAAGAGAGACAAAATTGAGTCAGATTATGCTGTGGATGATGATGACGATAATAAGAGTCAGAAAGTGTCATCAGAAACCCTGAAAAAGCTTTTGATTACACAGAGTGGGTTTCAGTTTTTGCTACAGCCAATTCATTCCCAAATTTGGGCAATTCTTTTACAGTATTTAAAGATGTCTGAAGATTTGAATATGAACCCTGTCGATGTCTTGAACTTTATATTCATGCTAGGATCTTTGGAATTGGGGCAAGGCTACCCAGTTAAAACACTAAGTGAAACACAGTTGATGATGATGGATGACCTGGTGGATTATGGACTAATACTTCTTCCTGAATCATCAAATAAACAGAACAGAAAATTTTACCCTACAAGATTGGCCACCACTTTAACCTCCGAGACCACAAGCTTCAAAACTCCTTCAGCTGTTATGAGCCAGGAGATTGCAAATGCAAAGGAAAGCAATATCGACGGATCAATTATTATTGAAACTAACTTCAAACTTTACTGCTACACCTCATCACCTTTACAAATTGCTATTTTGAACTTGTTTGTTCATCTGAAGGCCAGATTTGCAAACATGGTGACTGGTGCAATCACTAGGGAGTCAATTCGTAGCGCCTTGATTAGTGGTATCTCTGCAGAGCAGATCATAAGTTATCTTGAAGTGCATGCACACCCTGGTATGGTGAAGTTAGCAGAGGATAAATTCACCAAATCTCTAGAATTTGAAACCTCCATCGGTAATACAGCTGCAGTCGAACAGCTAAAGTTAGAAATTCTACCACCCACAGTCGTGGATCAAATAAAACTATGGCAGTTAGAACTGGATAGAATTCAGTCATCAAGAGGTTACTTGTACAAAGATTTTGCTAATGATTTTGAATATGAGAAATTATTAAACTATGGTGAGGAGATAGGGGTTATCTTATGGAACGATAGATTGAAAAGAAAGTTTTTTGTGACTTGGGAAGGTAACACGCAACTTATTGAATATGCTAATAGAATATTGAGAAAAGGTGGAAACAACAATACTCCAAGAAGTGCTACACCTGCCTAAAATAACCCAAAATTATAGTTACTTTAGAATTTACTAATATATTGTACTTGTCTTTAAAAGTTTGCAACGATTTCGTAACATAAGCAGTAGAAAAAATGTATTAAGATAAAAGGAAAGCAGGGAAAAACTCCACATGTCATATACAGGCACAAATGTATACAGATAGAAAAGGACGCCAACGGCTCTATTTGCTACCATCAACGGCATCCTCTTCCACTTCAGTATCGGTATCTAAATCAGTCCAATCGCTCTCTTCTTCTTCAGCCTCTGAATCATCATCATCGGAGCTCTCGTAACCATCATCTACCTTCTTGACACTTTCACCCCTTAGTTGGGCAAACGCACCAGCAATAGAGTCCTCATCCGGATCTTCAATTTCATAAACATCTTTACCAAGAGGTTCGATTTGCTTGTTTTCAACATTCATGACGACTGGAATGTCAATGTCTGAACCAAAGTAGATTAAGTTTCTGATGACTAGTCTAAACTGAAAACTTCCAGCATCTTTTGGAGTTGGTGAGGTCATTGGAAATTTGAAGGTGGACACCACAGCCTTCGACTCCAAGAATTCTTCTTGTGATAATGTCAAATTAGAAGCATCCAATCTTGTGATGTAGTTTGGAGTTTCACCTAGTTTTCCATCCCTCTGCACAACTAAAAAGGCAACCCATCCGTTATTCTCCTTCAAGTATTCAGTATCAGGGAAATATGGAGGATAAGTATATAGCTGTAACTTAGGTTGGTCCTCAACAGTTTTCATTGGATTTCTTAGGTTTTCCATAGTTTCAGGGTCTTCTAATTGAGTCTGCACAACTTCTGTTGGTAGACTGGAAATTTCTGGCTTAGATTTCTGTTTTGGTGATTTAGCAAAAAATCTTAAATCAATATGCGTGGTAGAATTTGGTGGAACAAAAGTTTCACCCGAAACCTTAAATTTACAGTCAACAGGTTCAATCAATGGAATAGAGGCAGCGATTTCCAAGATCTTTTCAGTGTTTGGAACGTTCAAAAACTTTGATGGTTCCACTGTTGGTTTTTTCAGTAACTTACCTAGGGTCAAAATATTTTGCTTGGTGTCTAGTTTCTCCAATGAAACTCCTGGTAATTGTAAAATTTGTCTATATTTATGGAGAGTAGCGTTATCTTCAATGTTCAAAGCCTGAACCAAGCATCTATGCGTCTCAACAATTTGCAAGCATAATTCGGTATTTCTGAAGGTTGAGGCTAAATCCAGGAAACCTATCAAAAGCTTTGGTGTTGTTGCCACAACTTCTAATTTCAAGGATTCCTCAGAAGCCGTCAATCTAGTTCTGTTTATTTGAGCAAGCAACAACTCTTGAACCTTAGCTGGTGTCAAAGACTTATTCAATAATTCAAACTCCTTAGCAAACGAGACGTACTCCAACACCTTCTTGATGGTGATCAATTTAGATGGGTTATAGTTAATTAGGTACTCCAAGAAATAAGAAGTAGTATCAACATGTAGGCCCAATTTTGTATATGACTTCACTCCTGTCCACCAAGAGTTAACAAACAAAGGCAAAACAACGGCAATTAAGACCACGTAGAGAACAACTAAAAGAGGCGAGGTTGGGCCGTCAATTAAGAATTTAGGTAGAGCAATACCATGTTTCACATCTGCAGGACCATCTGGGTTACCGTACTTCAGGAAATTCTCCTTGACAGATTCATCCGTCAATGCCTTGTAAGCTTTGTTAATCAGCACATACGCCGCGTCAACGGCATCGATTTCGTGCTGGCTCATGGAGGCGGTATCCACTTTATCGGGGTGGAACTTCAAAGAAAGCTTTCTGTAAGCAGACTTAATAATCTTATCTGTGGCAGACTCGTCAATTCCCAAGATCTTCCACGGATCAAAGTTGTTATCGCTGACAACCACCTCAATATTGTTGATCTTGGAAATCAAGAACAGGACAGCTATCCAACCGGCCACGAGGAACACCAAGCCTTTATCGATCAGTCTCCTTTGCCTCTTCTTCGCTTGAAACTTCTTCACATCCTCTGTGTTATACCCTTTAAACCAGTCCAACTCCTTTGGCTCATTCTCCAACTTTGACCCTGTGCCCACAGCTGACCAAACACGGGACACTGTCATTGGAACCAATGGCACCAGAATACCTGTCAATACAAAGTATGGCCAAGTCTCCGACTTCTCATCGTAGTCATATCTTGATTGTGACATCTTGGAACTGTCCACGTGGCCAACACTTACTCTTCCAGTAATTCTTTCTGACCTAACCAATCTCTTCACCCTGCTATTCTGTACATGTTGCCCTTTTCCATTTATAACGTTGCCTGTGATTTCGACACCACAACTATTTTCACTCGCTGCGAACACGTCGCAGCTTACGTGTTTGTTACGTCACCACTGACGTTAATAGGCGCACTACTAAACAATTGCCGCGCCGATCGACGCACGGCTGTTCAATTTCTCGAGACCGGTGGCGCCATGGTCCGAGTGCGTCCCGATTGGGCAAATTGGTTGATAAATGAAGTAAGGTAGGCACATCGTCTTAAATACGTATAACATGGGGAATACGGATAGAATTTATAAATACACAGAGCAGGTACCTAAGGGACTGGTGTTGATTAATATTGTTCTGCTGAGATATTTCTGATCCCTGGAAGCGCAGTCATATTTTTGTTTTGCTCCACGGTCACAGTCACCATGATATTAAAAACACCATCATCGCTCACGGCAACTCCAGCAATAGCACCTGCAGCAATACCGCCTCCACAGGAAATACCGAGATGCAATTACCCGACACCTGTGGAGCACATAAAAGCAACCCAGTATCCGCACATGAAAGGTAAGATATACTTGGACCACGCCGGAATGACACCGTACTCAAAGTTGCTGTTGGCAAAAACTAATGAGGTGTTTCTCAATGATCTTTATGCCAACCCCCACTCACAGTCATTTGCTTCGAAAACTTCTACAGACCTTATTACAGATACCAGATTAAAGGTTTTGAAACTTTTCAAAGCAGACCCTCTTGTATACGACATTGCCTTCACTTTGAACTCGACACATGCTATAAAACTTCTAGCCAGTTGCTTTAAGGAGGCGTTTCCTGATTTTAAATACAACTACCATATCCACTCCCACACTTCTATAATTGGTGTGCGTGAGCTAGCAAGTGAATTTCAGGTATTTGAAAACCCAGAAGACATTTCAATAGGTGATGGAGGTAGTACGCTTGTTGCTTGGACCGGCCAGTCAAACATGACTGGCCTGAGATACCCAATAGCAATATGGAATAACAAATTCAAGTCCCAGGCTGGCACATATACTCTATTTGATGCTGCATCGGTCTCAACCACTTCACCACCCAATTTATCAGACGCAGAAAGCTCTCCTGATTTCATGGTTGTTTCGTTTTATAAAATCTTTGGCTTACCCGATCTTGGTGGCTTGATATTCAAAAGAGACATTGGGAACTCTATTTTTAAGGCAAAAAGTTACTTTGGTGGGGGTACTGTTGACGCTTTATCTGGTATTGATAACTTTAGACAATTCAAATCAAAGCAACCCCACGAGGTTATCGAGGATGGAACGTTACCTGTGCATTCGATTATGCAATTGTCTGTTGCAATCGATTCTCACGTGGAGATATACGGATCCTTTGAAAACATCAGAAATTACACATTTGAGTTGACTAAATATTTTATTAATCAACTTGAGTCATTGAGACATGCTAATGGCTTAAAGATGGTAGAAATATACGGCACTTCAACAGAGCATACTTTGGATCAAGGACCGATAGTGTCTTTCTCATTGTTGGATCATTTTGGAAAATACGTAGGCTATTATGATTTTGAGCAAGTTACATCCTTACAGTGCATCTCGTTGAGAACCGGCACTGTATGCAATCCTGGCGGTGTACAAAAGTACTTGAATAGATCTACCGAAAGCATCATAAATGATTACCATAAAGGACACAAGTGTGGTGATCATATGGATATTATTGAAGAAAAGCCTACGGGAGTGATTCGAGTCAGCTTAGGAGCCATGACTTTGAAGTCTGAAGTTGATTATATGACTCAAAGCATAACTGACTTTCTTGTGACAGAAGTGATTAGGGATGAGGAATATAACGAAAGAACTGAGGTAAAGGTTCAGGAGGTGGTTGTTTACCCATTGAAATCATGCCAAGGCTATTGTATCCCAAGAGGTTTGAAATGGCCTGTCAATAAGGATGGCTTGCTTTTTGATAGGGAATTTTTGTTGTTGAACTTGCTGGACGGTACGCCCATGGTTTTGAAGAATCACAAGGCGATGAGTTTTTTGAAGCCTATGTTGGATCTGGAGAGTAGATCGATCACAGTTATCAACACAAAAACTAAAGATTCAATCAAGGTGAAAGTGGACATGAGCGATTACGAGGTGAAACAAATTGGCAAATACGTGGCAGTTCATGATAGCAGAGTGATTCAGTTTTTCGAGCATATATTAGGTGTTCCTTGTACTCTGGCCAAATCATCAACTCATGAGTCATTACAAAACAAGTCTTCGCTTTTGCTAGTAAACTTCCGTTCTCTAAGAGAATTGACAAGCGACTCCTCTTTGATCAGCAGGTTTAGGTCTAATATAGTGGTCAGATCCAGTATACCGTTTGAAGAAGACTCTTGGAATAGCATAAAAGTAGAATCCAGTGGTTTGCTACTGGAGAAAATGAGCCGTTGTGATAGATGCCACATGATCACAATAACCAGCCACGGTAAGACAGATCCATCATTGTTTTTGGCTCTCTTGAAAAGGAGAAAGGTTAGCGGTAAAGTCTACTTTGGAATCAATTTGAACATCTCGCAACTAAACGACGGGTTCATCAGTGTCGGGGATGTCCTGTACCCTGTATGATGTGTGTGCTTTCTCATGCAAACCACACTCCAGCAATTGTCCTGGATGGCTGTAATCTGTAATGAATTTATAATAAATGTATAATGAATGTATAATGAATGGATAATGATGTGTAATGCGCCTCCTTAATCAATATTACCAGTGCGGTCAACCTATACCGGCGGACAAGCAGATTAACAGGTTTACAAGCCGCGGAGACTTTGCTGGAGATGGAAAAAACACATAGTAATCAAGTGAAAACAAGAGTGTGTGGTGATAACGCTAGGGAGAGTGAGTGAACAGATGAAGAGACAGTGAGTATATGTAGCAAGCAGAAGACTGAGATATATTGTGTATCAATAAAGATGACTATTTATTTTGTTTCGCTGATATCGAGAGACGTACGTGTGGAGTTCATGCGACGATGGATTCTATTTTTGACAGTCATGGCATATACTAACTGAACATATGATTAATTGGGGCAGGACCGTCCGTTATACATACAACCGTTTGTGTCGGAAGACCGAACCACGCAGACTACACTTGAAACAACGGCCGGTGAGCCGAAAGAGGGAGGGCTCGATGAACCGGGATCGTTTTTAGACGAATCTAAGGGGGTTAATGAACTGCTAAAGTATAACTTCTTATCCCACATGGCACTAGACATCTTTGAGTCACCTTTTCCAAGACCGCAACAACCAGGGAAGAATTACCAGTTGTTGTTCACACAGGATGGGGTGTTTGTTTTTGGGCAAGAGATGAATACCGGACTGAAGATAATCATTGGGACGTCGAGACAGGAGAACGACGTTGTGCAGTTACAGATCAAAGACCATGACGACTCTGGACTGAACCCTGTTTTTAAAGAAGTGCATAAGGCGTACCTCAGATTAATCTGCAACCCTTTTAAAAGCTCGCAGGACATCGACGAGGAGATCAACAACCCAAAATTTGACCAGAGGATCAAAGAGATTGTGGATGCATGGAATATCAGACACACCTAGCCATCCTTTAATCCAATTCTACCCTGTATAATAGAATTAGATTTGTGCAAATCTAACGTGAACTTTTTATAGTTACGCCGTGAGTAAATCATATTAATGGCTTTATTAATGTACAAAGTATATAAATCATTTCAAAACAACGTTAGCACCTCTCAAGGCTAGGTACTGTTGGTCCACGCCAGGAGCCAACGACTTGATTATTCCATGGCACTCCTTGTCATAGAAGCGCAACTGGTTATGAGGGCTCTTGTAACTGGTGGGCAATCCCGTTAGATCGCAGTACGTCTTCACCGGCTTCAAAGAAGGAGGTGCTGTCAAACTCTGATACGATATCATATGCGTTATTGGAGTTGCAGAATCCTGCTGGATCTGCTGTGTTCTTTTGATGTCATCGTTCAGAATTTGCCTGAGTTGTTTGTGCCTTCTTTTTGGTGCCTTGTTTGGTGACTTGAACTTGTAGGCCATAGCTAGCTTATCGTTCAACTCAAAAACGTCTTGTGCATGCTCCGTCATCCTCGGCAAGTTCGTTCGGTATTTCTAGGTCTTATAAGCACCACCAGCCTCTTACCCAGTACATGCTGCTTACAACCATGATCCTTCTTTTACTTAGCGTGGCCTTCTCCTTCTTAACTTGTTTCCCTGATGTCGCACAAAAAATTAGAATCTGCCATCATCAAAACACGTGTCGACAGTGGTATGCGAGGATAAAAGGCCTGTCTCTGAACGATGGAGGCACTAAACTAAACGGTTTGAAGCCAATAGTGGGAACATGTAAAAGATTAATTAATAGTATACAGCGAGAAACGTATATGGAGGTGTCAATATCGCACATGAAGTGTTTGCATATGCATGGAGACACTTTTTGAGAGAACAAAGACAAATACAAAGAGAAAGACAAGAACGAGTTTTAAAGGCCCATTACTCAAATTGGCGCCACCTTCTGACGTGGATTCAATTGTCTATTATGCTGAATTTAAGGAATCCAGGGCGTGGGATCCGGAAGGGAGAGTCCGATTGAGCAAGAACGTAGATAAAAATGCCGAGAACACTCTCAAAGCGTGCAGTTGAGGGAAATTGTTAACTTGTGCTTTTGTTTCCTCACCAGCATGAGAAACCACCGTCAACCACGACATTTGAACCAGTGGTGTAGGAAGAGGCAGCCTCGGACAACAAGTACAAGACAGTACCGACAAACTCCTTTGGCTCTGACATTCTGTTCATTGGAGTCAAGGACATCCATCTCTGGTACAAGGCCTCATTACCGTTGATCACGTTTTTGGTCAATGGAGTCAAAATGTAACCTGGAGACAACGAGTTGATTCTGATGTTGTACTTGGCCCATTCACAAGCCAATGACTTGACCATGTGGATGACACCGGCTTTGGACATGTTGTAGCCAACTTGTGGCTGTGGGTCGTTGACAATGATACCGGACATGGAACCAACCATAACGATGGAGCCACCCTTGATACCGTTCTTGATCAAAGGTCTAGCAAATGACTGGGCAACGTAGAGGGAGCCCAACAGGTTAACGGACACCAGTTTAGCAGCGTTCTGGGCAGGGTACTCTTCAGCAGGGAAGTTCTCACAGTAACCGGCAGTGTTAACCAAGTGCAGTGGGAACTTACCGAAATCCTCGGCAATCTGAGCAAACACCTCTTCAACGTGTTCAGCATTGGAAATGTCACACACGTACGAGCTCATCTTCGGAACGTTCTCTTCTTTCAAGTTCAGCTCCTCGATACAGTACTTAAAGAAGTTAGCTTGCGTCTCTTTGGTCTTTTCCAAGTTCATGTCTAGCAAGGCAATCTCCGAACCGTAAGCCAATAGGCCCTTAATTAGAGCGTCTGACAATCCACCACACGCACCGGTGACAATAGTTAATTCGTTATCTAATCTAAAGCTTGGAACAACAGACATGTTATGATTTATTAGTATGCTTGTGTTATACTGCGCAGAATGTAGAGTTACACAATGTTAGCAAATGTAAAATCTCTCTAAAATCTCCAGAAAAAGAACTCTGCACAACTGCTTGGAGAATATCACTACAACCATCTCTATTTATATATTTCATCCAAATGAAAAAACAAGAAACCTTAGAACCCACTAAATACCGAAGCATCTTTAAGCACAAAAGAAAAGAAAAGACCGGAGATGAGCCCAGCTGGCTGGTTGTGCTGTGTGGGGGAGGGCGATTTCGTGCTTTAGTCCACGGCGGGTGGGCCCCAGGGTGAGTGTTTTGCCGGGGCGGAGGGGCCGGAGCGCCAGCGGCGGGTGGCAGTTTTTTTTGAGCCTGGAATTCCGTGCGTGCTACCGAGTGAACTCCATCAAGGTTGGTGGCGACAAATGTTGCACGGGGGGTTCATGGAGTTCATGGCTCACGGTGTTTTCAGCAGTCACGCTATACAGTGGCCGCATGCTATTCACTGTGGACCCATCGTGTGGACCCATCGTACACAGATCATACATAGTGCTCTTGCCGGATTCTAATACGGAGTAATTGCTAGCCTGTGCAGCTCCGAAAAGCAACTGTTAGAACACCGTGCGCACACCGAATTCCCGGCCACCTGCTACGCACGCCGCCGCGGGCCCACGCAGAGTGTTGTGCCTGGCGCGTGCCCAGGATCCCCTGACACTGGTCATCTCCCCCCAGCGCAGTGACCATTTTCCTGCCAGAAAAAAAGAAAAAGCTGGGGTGCAAACCACTGCGACGATCTTCTCCCAGCCTACACGCGCGTACAAAAGCTCCTTGAATCATCTGGCTGACTGACTCTCCCGGTACCGATCTGCTCGTTAGTAATCTAGCCTATATGAGAGCACAGAACACCAACAGGTTTCTGTCGTATTTTGCCACCCATTATTCGGAACAGTAGAGTCGACCCGGCGACGCACAACTAGCGCACAGCGCCTTCGACTCTAACTGCTGTCACCAGACCCGATGTTTATTCTCTTCGGAGAAGTACCATTTCCACTGCTTGTCCTACCTGGAGCCATTCCCTGTACGCTTTTTTGCTTGCGGGGTGTCAGGCTGTCTTCTGAGCCGTTTGTTTCTTTTTGTGTCTGGCAATTGCTCACCATCAGTAATCCAAATTTATTAATAGCAGTTTCTTGCCACCACAGGAACAACAGAATGCTGTGTTGTGCTCATACCTCCGGGGCACTTTATCAATAGCGGCGCGTTGATCGTCCTGTGACTTACCTTCTCTGCACGCTCTGCCTGCTCGCTTACTGTGGTCCATTTGCTACAGGTACTGCTATGCCGGCTGTGCTGGCGGTCCCGTAACAATAGCGGAAGCCCCCGATTCGTCGAAACCCGACTTTTCTCGATCCACAGCAGATTAGATTAGATCCACAATAGATTGCATTAAACCCACAGCAGAGTCACTCCGACGTTGGCTCACAGTACTGTGTTTTGGGTAGTTTATCAGATATTGAGGCTTAAATTATGTTGCAGGTTACACCCCCCAACAAAGGTGCCACAAGTACGGCACAGAGCAGGCATAGATCAGGCATAGATCAGGCATAGATCAGGCATAGATCAGGCACAGAGCAGGCATAGATCAGGCATAGATCAGGCATAGATCAGGCATAGATCAGGCATAGATCAGGCAGATAGCACACACATCCCAGATTTATCACGCATATACAACCACTAATGACCATTGAAATCGGTAAAGTGAAGAGCGTTGCTGTGATCGGCGGAGGCCCATGTGGTGCCGCTGCAATCAAGGCGTTCCTAGCTGAAAAATCATTTGACAAAGTTGTGGGCTTTGAAAGAAGATCTAACACAGGTGGTCTCTGGAACTACTACACCGAGCAATTCGATAACCAAAAGCTGGCAGTTCCCTCCGAGGACCCACACAATAACATACAAACCCCGTTTAAAGTATCTGCTGATGAATACATATGGCCCAGCGCCATCTACGAGCTACTGGATACAAACGTCCCGTACAAGATTATGGAGTACAGCGGCTGCTACTTTCCTGAAGAATCACCAATTTTCCCACTGAAAAAAGATGTCCTGCAGTACATTCAAGAATACTCTAGAAGCATCGAAAACTATGTAAGATTTAATACCAACGTGATCGATGTTTCCCTCACACCAGACGGTAAATATAAGGTTGTGTCCAGGGCTGTTGATGATTCAACTAGTGGCGGTATGTGCGAGTCAGTCAACAGCGATGTCACAGATCTTTTTGACGCTGTCTTGATCGCTTCTGGCCATTACGATCAACCTTTTGTTCCTGACAGACCAGGGTTAAGAGAATTTAATGAAATATACCCAGGCTCCGTTATTCATGCAAAGGCTTATAGACACCCTCGTCAATTCTCTGATGTTAAAGGAAACATCCTTATTATTGGTAACTCTGCCTCAGGCGCTGACCTGGCTTATCAATTAGCCACTAGTTTAAACAGACCGATCTACAAAAGTGCTAGGTCTGCTTCTCAGTTACCTGCTGGCTCAAGTCAGCACATCAAGACTGTTGTGGATGTCGAGTCAATAGATCATGCCACTAAAAATGTTAAATTAATAGACGGCACCATCATCCCTGATGTTGAAAAAATCGTTTTTGCAACTGGTTATCTCAGACATTATCCTTTCTTAAAAAGTTTCAACGAATCAAATACGCCATTTATTACTAATGGTGAGAGGGTTGAGAGATTGTTCAGACAATGTGTGAGTTATGATTATCCAACTTTAGCCTTCATCTCTCTTCCAAGATATGTTTTACCTACAAGACTGAGTGAGACACAGGCAGCCTGGTTGGCCAAAGTATATAGTGGAAAGATCGAATTACCATCCAGAGAGGATATGATCAAAGATGAAGCTGATACTCTTAAAATCAAAGGTTCTGGACCAGGTTTCCATAACTTATTTTATCCTGAAGATGTCCACTACTCTTTGATTTTGAATAAGGAGATTGAATCGGTAGAAGGTTGGGAAGAAGGTTTGGTTCCATGTAGATGGACTGAAGAGGAAATATTATACAGATCCAATGCGACTCCGATGAAAGAGGAATTCATAAAGTTCAAAGAAAAGACTGGAAAGTTGGCTACAACTTTACAAGAATTAGAAGAAGGCATTGGCTACAAGCCAACTCCTGTGGACAAGTCTATTTACCCACACCTAAAGTGAATAGATGGAGAGTGTTATATCGATACTTTGTGTATATACATACCGACGATAGACTCAGTAATGTATTAATTATAAAAAAGTACTCTTTTTCTTTTCTGATATGTTTTTTCCTCTTGCCCAGTCTAGTTATTACAAGCATTTTCAATTACAGACAATGTATATCACCGAGCTATTGTTAAAGACAAAACAGATTTGGAAGCTTATGACAAGTCTGGCAGCACGTTAGAAAACAGGTATCGAAAAGTTTGAACTCAAGTTTTGCAAATAGCTATTCATATACCCTTTTGGATAGTAGATTAGAAGGGTGTGATCAGCATCTACGTTGTGATCTATTCACAGTAATGTCGTCAATCTAAAATTACCGTTTGAACCGCTTACTACCTCATTAGGCAGAAAAATGCGCCCGAGTCTCCATTGGGTGGATTGTTAGATTATTTTAAGAGTGCTCTGGTAACAAATGAATACCTTTCTCTGATTTACGTCTAAATAGATGAGTAGGTAGGTCAATCTGGGGTGACAGTCGAGTGGAAATAATAACTGTGTTTTGTCGGTTCGCTGCACATATGCAGGAGAAGTGTGTGGCGACGCATTCACAAGGGAAACGGTATATTATTTGACCACTGTAGTCTGGGGTGATATACACTGATGATTAATTTACTATTATTTGCTAGGGAATAAATTAAATTATTACCAGTGAAATAGGAAGCTCGTTACGCACACATTTTCTGTGAGGTAGTATCTCCAAGGATTTCCTCTAGTCTGTGCTCTCAGCTTTATTCTGGAGATACATATACAGTTATGTGACTTGCCAGGGATGTGCTTAAGTGTAATATTGAAAATTGTTTCTATAATAGCTTTGACGGGTACTTTTGTAACGTAACAAGGCGCAGGGATAGGATTGAGTGTGCTGCTAATGACAGCATTGTCTGTGATCCTAACCAGACCCAGTAATTGGCCTTTGGCCCGTAGGGATTGATGAAAAGCTAAGCTTTTTTAAAAAAGCACGGTTCTTGCCTCTTACGCTACAGGCTCTACAGGTATCAGATTAACCTACAGTTTAGTAGGTTCCTATAGGTTCCGGTAGGTACTAAGACAACCAATCCCGCTGTCCTACAGTTCAGGAGGTTTCCGTAGATACTAGGACGCTCTATCTTAATCTTGTTACTTGGCACGCCTCCTACTACCACCTCTCCCACCTCCTAGAATCACAACCTCTCCTGCATAACACGTGCGTCTGCTATGTCTACACTACTGTGTCTCCAGCAACACCTTAAACGCAATAATCAGTTTCCAATCAACTCCTTGCTTCACTGGCTATCTCTTTATCTGCTATATGAAATTGTGCCGCGCCCCTACTGCAAATATTATCTCGAATAGGCATCTAGAATGAGCCAATCTCTGTGAAAATCTTATAGGGTCTGCGTGGCACGCAGCGCAGGTGGCGTGCCATGGTGGAGGGGGGGGGCCCTGGCGCGCCCCATGACTTGCAATCAGTCTGCCGAGGGGTTTATCAGTCTGAGGCTCAGCATCTCCACCAGAGTCCAATTCGAGGGGTCCGCCATGCCAAATCCAGCTTATCGGCCAGCCTATGAGGTCAGCGAAGATGTAATTTATTTTACGTTAAAGTCCCAGTTGAATTGAGTGCTGGCCAATGTGATGAGGCTTTATGGGTTGTACAATGTGTGCAGTGGTAAGAAGGTTGCATGCGACCAGTTTCAGGGGTTTGGAAAGGGCTTGGGATATGTGAAGTGCGAGTTGGGGCACAAAGGCTACGCGGATTGGAGTACACACAGATAAAGATGTGTATATACAGAGGCATGCGTACATGCCAAGACACTCTAACATCTTAGGAAGCATTGCGACATGACTGATAACAACAAGCGTATCACGGCGCTTAAGGAGACTCACCTCCTTGACAAACAATAGGACCGCAAACACAAAAGAGGAAAAGCGGTTGCCGGTTAAGTTGACATTTTACAGGGCCCATAGGACACACAATATCGCACAGATAGCAGTGTGTGGCTTTTTTAGATCATAGATGAAGAGTGGATAGTACTGCCTGGCAATTCTGTGGGTGCAGCGGATATATGGTTGAGCTGGCGTGCATTTTCGTTTGATATATAAGGAGAAGTGTTTCTTCGCATCTTTGGGGTGGGGCAGCCGGTAGTCCCGGTGGCTTCTACATCTTCTGTTGTGGGCCATTTCAATTCTCCTGTGTTGTCAATCAATACATAAGATCACTTAGTATACACTCATTGAGATCTTTAACAAACATGGGTTATGCTAATTCTGGATTGGGATCCGCTGAGCTTCTTATGAAGGCCAAGCGTGATCTATCTACCCTGGCCGAGGAGACATCAACTTTTGTGTAAGTGGCACCATCTCTATTGAAACATAGATCTACTATCATCCGAAATGTTTTTGGAACAGCACTAACACATTAGTTTTGTCCTTTTGCTTACATTGCGGTTTGCATATGAATCTTCTAGTGGTGCTGATATGAGTTATGTTCTGATCTGTTCAGTCGCCGTTATGATTTTGACACCAGCCATCGGTATGTTTTATGGTGGTGCATTGAAAAGAAAGAATATCATCCAAATTTTATTTCAATCATACATGACGACAGCCACCATTACAATACAATGGTTTCTGTTTGGGTACTCTTTAGCGGTGTCTCCATCGAGCTCAAATGTTATGGGTAACTTTAGACTAGGTGCTCTACAAAATCTTAACGCTGGTCCTTTTGTTGAAGGTGGTACCATTCCTTCTATCTTGTATTTCATCTTTTCAGTCTTTTTCCCAATCGCCACAGTTCAAATTTTTGTTGGTGCTATTAGTGAACGTGCCCCAGTGCTACCAAGTATTGTCGTCGGCTTTATATGGTGTACCGTGTGTTACTGCCCATTTGCTTACTCTACATGGTGCGCAAATGGTTGGCTGTATAAGTTGGGTGCTTTGGATTTTGCCGGTGGAGGACCAGTGCATATTGCCTCAGGTATCTCATCCCTGGCTTTTTCCATGTTTATTGGCCCAAGAAAGTCTTGGAAGGATCCAAAGACAGGTAAAGACTATCTACCACAGAACCCAATAATCACTTTTATTGGTGTGTCTATTATTTGGTTCTCTTGGCTGTGTTTCAACTCTGGTACTTTATTAGCTGTCAATACCAGAACCGCTTACATTATGGCAAACACTCAAATAGCTGCTTCCGGTGCTTGTGTTGCGTTTGTCTTTGTTGACAGATTGCTGACTGGCAGATGGTCGTTAATTGCAGCATGCGAAGGTGCTGTTGTTGGTTTGGTGAACATCACCCCAAGTTGTGGTTTTTACTCTCCATATTGGGCATTCATCACCTCTATGTTCGTCGCTACTGTGTGTAGACTGGTTTACGACTTCAATGACTGGGTAAAGATTGACGATACCACAAAGTCGTTTGTCGTCCACGGCATTGGTGGTATCTTGGGTTCTATGTGCTTGGGTGTTTTTGCTTCCCCATACATTGCGGGTTTAGATGGTGTTACTGAGATTGAAGGTGGTTGGATCTTCCACCACTGGAAGCAAATGGGATACCAGTTTGCGGGTTGGGTTTCCATCAGCATTTGGTCTTTTGTTGCCACTTATGCAATCTGCTTTGCTGTTGACAAAATCCCAGGCTGTAAAATGAGAAATTTGACGGAGGCTGAGGAGATGGGTATGGACTTTTTTGAGATGGCTGAAATTGATGGGTTGTTTACTGACATCTCGGACTTAGAGCTACACAGAGAGATGAAGAGACACAACTCCGATATTTCTTACAATGAAGATGGTATGGTTCAGGGCTCCTCTGGCAGTGAGATCCATGAGACCAAGATCACTCCCAATGTCAAGTCAGAGGAGATTGTTTGAGGTAGCAAAGTCTCTCTATATTGACATTTTCCCAACTGAGTTTTTACTTTCTTCTGTTTTTCAAAATTCGCTTTTTCCGTTCATTTCCTGATTATAATCTAAAATATATTCATCAATACACTATATCACTGATTTGCTGCAAAAAAGCAACGGTATTGTAGAAAAGAAAAGGTGCCAATCAGTGCCAGAACGTGGTTTGCAGTTGCGGGCCAAAAAAATATGCCAGACGGTTTAAAGTGCGACTTTTGGACTACAATTTTCTAGCTGTGGAGATAGTGCAGTTTTTAAGTACCATGTAAAACTGGTACCAATGCTACCTAAAGTTGCGATTGAACAAGTCTTAGCGTGTGTATCACATTCAGGCTTAGATATCAGGTTATACCATTAGAATCCGAGTGGAATTTACAAAATTACATAGCATTTTTGCGTACAAGTGTCCATATATATATACCTAGACCGATAATACAAAAAGATTTACCAATGACCGGCTCAAGCATCAGGGAACCAGGCAACAAGTACGCCTTATCAGTGAATTGGATATTCCTTTTTATAGGTTTGGAAGCTCTGAAAGAAATACAAAACTTTCCATTGCATCCGATGTGCATCAAAGGAGGTCATTATCAGTTTCTCACTAACCTTTCGTTACTGTTCACGTTAATTTATTCGGTATTCAATGTATTCTATCATTTGTTTGACTTGACTCCGCTGAAAAGATGTAAGCTATACCTGAGTGCCATTTCAACCTCATTAGAGTCTGTCGTTTCTCTAGTCTACTGGAGCTTGCGTATCATGAACCCTGCTCTGATTTTTCCTTCTGGAGCACCCAGAATCGAGATGCTGTTGGATCTCAAAATCCATTTACTTCCTATTGCATTCTGCTTGGTGGATTACTTTTTTTTCAATGATAAGTGGGAAGTGTCACACTTTGAGGCATTGCTTCTATGCTATTCCTTGACTATAGCCTACTGGTTTTGGCTAGAGCACTTGCTTGAAGGAGCATCCACTTACCCTTACACGTTTCTCAATGTTGAGACAAGAGTCAGAGTCATTATCTTTTGTGTTGTTGGCTTCATTGCATTTTCGGCCTTCTGCGCTTTGAAGTTTTTACACAGAGGCACTGCCGCTGTCAAAACTCTAAAGAAAACAGAGTGAGATGGGTACTACATCTGCTTTCCAACCCAAAGGCGACGGATAGACTCCCTAGGGTCAGTTACCAGGGAGCCATGCAAGCCACTATTCGCCAACAAACTACTCTTCTTGTCTTTCTTCATTTCAGTCTTTTTTCTTTCTCTCTCCTTATCCTTTACTTTTTCATAACTGCACTTGGGCTGTACGTAACTACATGCACTTAGAATATACTTAGCGTAGAGCCATTAGCACAACGCAGCAGCCATGGCTGGCTGCCTATTACGTCAGACAGAATCAAGGGCTGTCAGACTGAACGGGCTATCAGGGCACTGGTGGGCTGGCAGGCGGCCACTTGCGAAGAGGGCCCTCGCGGCCCCTGGATGGTTCGAACCGCAGCCGCGGGGAAAAGTGCCTTTGCAGCAAGCAGTAGTTTTAGCTGCATTATTTTGGTGCTGATTACTATAGTGATACCAAGAAACATGATTGGTTTAGAGTGAGTGTACGTGGACTCCGGTGGAACTTTGCAAATACATTGGAAGTGCTTATCATATTATCCGACCGCAATATATTTATTGATAATACATATAATTTGAGGTTGGCATTTTCAGCAGTGGGAACGTTCTTTTTAAGTGAACTGTGCATAGATACAAAGCCCTTGACTCACTGAAGCTGTACGATCTGTATTGAAAATCAACGGACATAACAAGAACAAAACCATAACAAGAAGCATGCGGGCTTCATATTTGATACATTGGTACTTGATAAGTACCGTCTCTGCCTTTGAGTTTGGATTTTTTGACAGCAATAAAGAGAGACTTCAGAATGTGCTGACCAACCCACTGGGAGTAAAGGAGACATCGACGTCCACGGCATGCAGATTGAAACAGAAATTCGTAACTTCAATTCACGAGCAGGCTATGAGCGTTGCTTCAGACGATGAATACTACCATTATACTGATTTCCCTGCAGAAGCGTTGCCCCTGAATTTCCAGCAGTACCTTGGCCAGTTTGTTATAAGAATCAAAGACTGGGAAGACCCTTCCATCAGAAATGCCATAATCCTTGCAGCAAGAGATTTGGACATTGAAATTTGGGAGATATCACATGCACACAAGTTTATTGACCTATTAGTAACGGAAGATTCGGGTATGCAACTGATTGACAGTATATATACGAGGATCTCTCAAGAGTATGTTTTGGACATGGAGTTGATGATTCATGATTTGCCTCAGACAGCATTTGAGTCCTTCCCAATAGCATCCAAGGACAATGGAGAAGTTTCTGAGTCTGTGGACCTATTTTTTAAAAAATACCGTGATCTAAATACCATTTATAACTGGTTTGACTTATTAGAACAGACCTACTCAGATCTCTTGACCGTTGAATGGATTGGCAAGACCTACGAAGGTCGGGATATCAAGGCTCTTAGAGTCACAGCACATAAAGGTGGCGCAGATAATTCTAAAGTTAAGACCGTTGTGATTACTGGTGGGTTGCATGCTAGAGAGTGGGTCAGTGTTTCAACAGCTTGTTTTGTGTTGAACAAACTACTGGCTGATTATGCAGCGGGTAAAAGCAGGGCCACTTACTATTTAGAAAACTTAGATTTCTTGTTTTTGCCTGTGATGAATCCTGATGGCTATGACTACACTTGGACCCACGATAGATTATGGAGAAAGAACAGACAGGAAACTTACAACCCAAAATGTTGGGGCATCGACATCGACCATTCTTTTGATTATCATTTCACCAAAAGTACAGATTCTCCTTGTAGCGAGGACTATTCTGGTGAAGGTGTATTTGAAGCTTTGGAAAGTTATGCTTGGGACAACTATTTGAATGAAACAAAACATGACCACCCAATATATGGTTACATAGATTTGCATTCTTATGCCGAAGAAGTTTTGTACCCTTATGCTTACACGTGTGACCAAAGTCCAAGAGATAAGGAAAACTTATTAGAGTTAGCCTATGGCCTCTCTCAGTCCATAAGACTTCGTTCCGGTAAAAACTACGGTGTGATGAGTGCATGCCAGGATAAAGGAGCTGATTTACTACCGGTAATGGGAGCTGGATCCGCACTCGATTATATGTACCATAATAAGGCCCACTGGGCTTTTGTTTTAAAACTAAGAGACAGTGGATCTCATGGATTCTTGTTGCCATCAAAATTCATTACTCCTGTTGGAAAAGAGATCTTTGCGTCAATAAGCTATTTCTCTGACTTTGTTTTGAGCGATGACTAGTTGAATGTTTTTTTGCTGTACCCTCTTTATGTTTTTGTTTTGTTACGATCAGATCGCTGTTAATATATATATATATATTTAATTAACCAAAATTCACAATAATAGATAAACGTCAAAAAGACGGAAGGTTTGTAGTTTGGTTATTTTTAGCTCTTCAAAGGTAGAGGCTTACCTTTTTTCACCATTGTGGTTAGTAGTTCATAAGCTACTTGAGCTGCATTGGTAGCAGTAATCTCAGCGTGGTCAAAAGCTGGTGAAACCTCAACAATATCAGCGCCAACCAAATTCAAATCAAGATTTCTCAGAATATAAATGACTTCTCTTGGTAACATACCACCAGCTTCAATGGTACCTGTGCCCGGCGTGTTAGCAGGGTCCATGCAATCGACATCCAATGAAATATAGACTGGCATATCCTGTGGGATTCTGTCTTGGATTGATTTAATCATCTGCTTGATACCGCCAACACCATTGACCCAAACATCATCAGCGCTAAATTGTAACCAACCTTGCTCAATGTCGTCATCATAATCACCCCAGTTATCACCGGAAATTCTAGTTCTTAACCCTATGTGAACGTTATTATCATCCGAAATTAACTCCTCTTGCTTGGCCATCCACAACATCGAACCATGCGTAAATTTGGATTGATCACTACTCCAAAAAGATGGGTACTTAGATGGGGCCCATGTGTCTAAGTGAGCATCAAAGTGAATAACGGCAATCTTGCCATATAGCTTCTGCAATGCTCTCAAGTGAGGTAAAATGATAGAATGGTCACCACCTAGGGCAATGTATCTTGGTGGATGATCAGAATCGCTGGCAGAGCTTCTTCTTAATAATAACTCTTCAAATGCTTTAGTCATCTGTTCCAAGGCCAACTCATTATCCATTGGGGTCACCGGGATATCACCACAGTCCATGAAAGTTGCCCAATTATGATATGGATTTATGCCTGCTCTGGTATTAAACCCCCTTAGGCTATTTTGTCTCTGCGAAGCATCTCTAATGGCTCTAGGCCCAAATCTAGCACCGGTTCTATATGTAGTTGCTGTATCAAATGGAACACCGATTATACCGATATCGTAACTCGTCTCCGGGTGTAACAAACACTTGGTGGTGTTCAAATGAGCAAAAGTTGGGATACCTGTGAAAGGCCAATCTTCACCCCACAATTGATCCAAAGTGGGTTTTTTCGTAGTCACAAACTGAGAAAATTGGACATCGTCGTTTTGGTTTATGTTTTGCTTTTGTGTGAATAATTCAAAGTTCTCCTGGGTCGGAACAAAGAACGGAGTAGCACTGACCGACAATGCGGTAAATAAAGACAAAAGCACTGAAAACTTCATTATTTGATTGATACTTCATACGTCTAGACACCAAACAGATTGATATCTGAGTTGGAATAATGCAGAGTTCAACACACGACGGCCAACCATGGGGTAATTATCATACATATAAAGAAACTACTGATGCTCCGGAAATGTATGGTATTTTGAGATATTGCGATTCTCCGCCTGGCCTATCATCCCAAAAAGGCAATTCCCTTAAAATCATCTACCGGCCCGTTGCCGCCGCCTTTTGGTTTTCCACGGGACAGGCTAGCGGATGCATCATATACTTTGACCTCTGATTAAGTACAGCAGCATACATTCATGCTCCTCAGACCACCTGCAACCTGCCAATCCTCTAATGATATAAGAGTGTCATCATGCTTCTGAAGACTGGGCATAAGCAGGACAAGGACCTGCTCCTTCGGTTAGTGTGTCTTCAGGTTTGCGATCATGTTAGCGGGTGCTAAAACACCCGTACACGTATTAAAGTGCCTAGGATTTCTTTGTGTACATATGCACCATTCCAGGAAAGAGGAAGCGAAAGTTCATTTTATAGTGCCATGAGAAAAAAAACAGGTCGACAGAAGATTTGTCGACTGTTGCGAGTTCTGATTTAGCCTGGACCCTGGAGAAGCTTGGTCTCTGGTACAGTAGGGCACAAGGCTGTTGAGAGGGCACTAGAAACATAATAAAGCGAGATTAAAAGGGTTTTAATTCTAGAGAAGACCGTGTTAAACAATTCGTTGAACCATAAGTTCCGGCAAAAGATGTTTTCTGGGTTTAAATGGGTATAGCAACTGTACCAGGCAGGATAGTGGCCAAGGTGAAGTAACTTGCGGGGTTTGATTGCTGGGTATCAGGACTGCGGTTCCTTATCGAATGTAGCTCACAACTAATTCCTCAAGAGAAGCATTTGACAATCCTATTTGCTCATGGATCACTCTTCTGAACAGTATTTGTGCTGCCAGCGACTTTACCCATTTGGGCGCTGCCTTGGTAGAGCATAAATCACACCATTTTTATTCGCAGCCCCTGTGCAAGGCTCAACTCACTAGATTTTGTAGTGAAGGGCTTGAGAGCTTTACAACTGTTTAGACATTCGCTGGCTGCAAAGGGGCGAATATAAAGATTTTCAGTGCAGTTGCCTCTACGATGCACAAGAGGTCTATGCTGATTACTGTTTTAGGTATTGACAGTACAGGGTCTTATTGGCCCACTTTCTCTTGTTGGTCATCCCACTTGAGGTAGTTGACACGTTACCGGTTATCATGCAATTTAGTTGCATTGCGGAGAAAAAGTGTCCAATGTTCATTGAGTTCTGGATTACCCGTGTAGCTAACAGGGAATTAAAACCGAAGCAAGAAAAAACCAGGTGCTGTCTGAAGTCCGAATATAGTAATTACTTATCCTTCCCTATTAGCAAATAAAGATGTTTTTCTTCACCGATTGTGAAACGTAAATTCGTGCACTGGAAATAACACTTACTTCCGTGACTAGCTGCCAGCTATGTCATCCTGCACTGCGCAATGGCAGCTCCCAGATGCCGATCTCCAAGCAATCTCCGAGAGAAATTGTCGCAGTCTCCTTCACCAGATAGCTTAAAGCAGCCCAATCCCCGATGGCCGCCGTTCACAGCGATTTCTGCCAGAATGTGTGATACATATATCAAGCATATAGTGGAAAGTTAGGGGTCACATGCCAGAAGCGAGATGCAAATAAGCTGCAGCTCATGAGCAAAAAGTACACATGTGTGTAATATTGCAGTAGGCAACGAGTGCAAACAATCTGGAACGATGAATCGAGTATTATATTTCTCCTACGCCATTACGCCTTCCAGGATACTGGGCATATAATCTCTACAAGGAGTCTCGGTTTGTAATGGAGATCTATACCGCTCTGTCTATCCAGCCTTGGTCCTCAGAAAAGCATGGCAGACACCGAAACGGAAGTATTGTGGATAACAATCGGGCTAATTGCGTCACTCAGCACGTAGCAAGAACTACCAACGTACGGATTTCACTGCCTAGCATATATGCCAATCCCCGAGCCCGAGTACAGTACTGGTTACGGTAAAAGTGAGCTGATATGGCTAGGGACGCTAGACCCCTTTCTCAGTCTAAATCAGGCATAGTGTCAACAGAATACTCCTGGATAATTCTGCCGTCAACCCCGTCGGTAGAGAAATTTGTCCGGCGTGGCCGATGCCCAGCGGACGGTGAGGCTTGCCTCAGGCTGGGTGGCTGTTCTCGGAATTAAATTAGCAAGACGCTTAATAATAGGCCATTGGCAAACATACAATTATTAGTAAAGCCGATGTTTTGTTCTGCGAGCTTGTTACATGGCAATATAGTACCAAGAAGTAAAAGGATGCCAATTGCATGGGAGTACTATATGACTCCTGCCTTGGCTATGAGCATGATTTTGAACAGCGCCAAAGTGGACTGCAGAGATGCCCTGCTCCTACCAACCCGCCGCACACGAGCCAGTGTGCCGTAGCTATAACCAGCGGAACGGCGGGCTGCGGCACGCAGCGAATGGCTGCCACACCCTGCTGCTCATCGGGGCAAGAGAAAAAATTATCCAGTGCAACGCTGTGGGGGATTGCAATGGACATAGCTCTCGTGCCAGGTTAGTGCCTGTGGCTGGCCAGTTACACCTGGAACAAATATATTGCACAGCGTTTGGACAAACGGCTTTCACTGCATACAGATTCCTTATGACAAAACGGCCGCAAAAGAAAGCTATCAAAAGTACCACAATAATTCGGGAAAAGTTTTATCACATCCGAGTAACCCGAAACCAACCGCCTTTGGCGCACAGCCGATGTGCGGTGTTTTTCTCATCGCACAACATCGCCTTCACAACAACCGGCACCCCTTGCTACGGGTTTCCCGCGTGGTGTCTGCAGTGCCAGGCTTCCAGCTCTACTACCTGCCCTGCGAATCTATCCACCAGCACCTTAATAAGTCGTCAACCAAACAAGGCAATATTTACGAGCAATAGTCTAACCACCGTAGGCAAACTCTCAAGGCCGGAAAGTTTCTCTTCGCATTTCGCAAAATCGCAAATTAGACCGGGTCAGCCTGTAGCTTCGACCCGATCAGGTATTGTAATTGTCCGGTGCCCGCACCACTATGAGAGGGATCCCCGTCTCCGCCGCTACGTCAGCCATTACCGCTTAATAAGCATTTCCATCCCTTCCCGTATATATACTGGTAAAAGGCCCCTTGCTCGCCACTGACTCTGTGCTCAATTGCTACCCTGCCCCCTGCACCTGCTTTCAGTCTTGCGCTAGTTACAGATATCATTCCAACCCCCTCAAAGCAGGCCTTTATTAGTGCTCTACGTTCCAGCTCCGTTTCGCAAGTGCACCCTCACCGCAGACACCGATTTTCCTCTGTATAAGGTGACACACTTATCTCTTCGCATCCGAAGCAATTGCACCCCGTTAGAGCATCACTCATATCAATTGCACACATACCTCGGTATTTAACCCATTTGCACTCATTTTGAGTAATCATCTACCTGTATTCTGTGCAACAGTGCTTGGACTCTAGCTGCACACAGACACCTTCTCTTCTACAATTGACTCGCACCAAGTCCACGCTGTTACGTTGACATCACTACGTTTCCTGTCATGAAATTTAATTACTTGCTTCCAGTTTTGGCACTACTGTCGTATTCTGTCTCTGCTCATGACGAGGAGATGGGGGATATGATGGACTCCGGGTCCGAGATGAGAGTCTCTACCGGTACAGACTCGATGATGCCGGATGTTGCCTCCAACACAACCTCCGGAAGCCAGCCACAACAGTCTCTCGTCCCAGTTCCTCATGAATCTCACAGCACCCATGGTGTGCCTATATTGTTGACAAACTTAACACCAGCAGAAAGACTTTGGTGGGAAGCATATAACACAACCACTTATTTTACAGTGGAGACGAAGCACAAGTCTCAATTGTACGTGCATTTGTTTTTATTTACGGGTTCTTTTATTTTCTTATATCCAATTGTGCTTGTGTTGAACAACTTGAATTCCAACTGGTTCTTACCGGCCTTAACCATTCACGCTGCTGCCATTATCACATCATTATTCTCATACTCAGTCTTCATTAACAGTGCACCAGATTTATTTCCAGGTAATGCTTACACGAAGATGAACGTCGGTTTGTTTGTTCTTACAGTTTTGCAATACTTTGTCGCTGTGATACACATTGCAAAGAAATGGATGACAGGAGAGCAAAACTATTCTCACATTCCTTTAGGTAAGGATATTCCAATGGAAGAGATGTCCACCGACGGTGAATCTACCTCAACACATGCTGCTCATGGCGAACGTCATGGTGCTGTTCTGCAACCAGGTTTCACTTCTCCTTCAAGCACCTTATATGACCAGCACTCAGTCAGTGACGATTCCTTTGATCTGGAGTCTCGCCCTGATGACTTTGAAAGACTGAATCCAGCTCTAATGCAGAAAACTGGTAAGAATCTAACTACCCAAAGAAATCAGATGTTATCCAAAATTCTTGAAAACTCTATTGTTAAGACCTTCGTTTATGCTTTTGGTTCTTTTGCAAGCATAATCTTTAATATTTTGGGCTATGGTATGTTCTTCTATTTTCTTGTTCAGTTGCCTACTGGTATTGCTAGTCTGAATTTGATGGGTAAAGGTGATCATGTTTTTAATTTGTTGGCTCATTTCATTAAGGGTGGTGTTTTTTGCTTCTTAGGATTAATCTCATTGGCTAGATATTCTGGTGCATTCACCAAATATGGTTTAGCATGGAACGCTTCCTACATTACTAAATATGAGAAAAGTCAATGCTGGTACTACAGAATTCAGCCAAAGGAGACGATGATAACTTTTGAAATGATCGAGAGCTCTTTAATTTTGTTTTATGGTTCTACCAACATTTTCTTAGAACACTTGGCTGCTTCTGGACAAGCTTGGGCTGCAAAGGACTTACAGCACATTTCCATTGCATTTATGTATATTGGCGCTGGTCTATGTGGAGTTATTGCTGAGTTGAAATTGGCTGAATGGAGAAAGGGTCACTTTTATGATCAAGTTGATGATTCCATCATTGAGAGAAGCAGCTTGGCCCATGTTACCCCAGGTTACTCACCAAACCCCTTCCCTGTGTTCACAATCTTCTGGACTGGTTTATTGATGTCGCAACATCAACAGGCTTCAATGTTGTCAACCAAGGTCCATACTCAGTGGGGTTATTTGTTATCCTACGGCTGTTTCTTCAGAGTTTTCACTTTCTTCTTGATGATGTATAACCCAATGAAGAACAAGAGCAACTTGTTCAAGCCATCAAGACCATTGACCGAATTGATCGCTTCTTTTTGTTTGTTATGTGGTGGTCTCGTGTTCTGTGAAAGTACTGACCAAGTTATTTCTGCAATGGAGTACAGAGGTTTGACTCCAATGTTCACCATTAATGTTAGTGTTGGTGTTATTGTTTTACTTATGGCATGGATTATGTCCGTTTTTGCGTTCAAGGACTGGCTGAAAAAGAGAATGTATTAAATATCAACTCTATTAGTGTGATATTTTTTACGCAGCTCCAAAGCTTGTTCTCAACTGGATCTTAGATACGTTCAAACCGCCTTCATCAAATCAAAATTGGCGCCTAATATACTAGATTCAAGTCAATATATGAAGACTGGCTTTTTGAATTGATATCTATGCATCCTATTAGTGGTTTGCGAAGTTTTTACTTGCTTGTTCATTTTGCTGAGTTTTTTCCACGTGATCTATTGCCATGATATTGTGTTTGTGCATGTTTCATAATGTTGCTAATTTCCTTGATGTTTTTTAAACTTGAAAAACTTGAATCAATTTTATTCTAGTTCGGTCAAGCATCTTCATCCTCGCACTACATTATTCAGTATTATTTCCCTATGTCTTCTAAACGAATTCTATTTATAGGGGCTATCATTTTCCTATCTTTGGTTGTTATTACTTTTTATTTCTTGATGCCTTTTCTTCGATCTTTCTTTTTAGAGGATTGAACTGTTTATTTTATTATTCTTTCACACGTTTGTTATGCTTGTTATGTTTTAACGATTTGGTCGAGTTAGCCTTTGGCTTATTGTCAGACTCTATATGCTCCCATTTATTTATCTTTAATCTAATCTTTGTTTTACTATCTCTAATATTCCTATTATTTTCATTTTGATTGATCTGCATTTGAATGGCGTAGATTGTTTATAGTGCAGTAGTTTCTAGCCTTAGGATAGTTTTCTTTGGTTGAAGTTGATTGACTTATGAGCAATCTAGTTTGTTTGATACCAAGAAAGGAAATTAGAGAGTTTAGAGGAGACACGAAACAAAAGAACAAAGATGAATATTTATTACATGAAATGAAGTAGAAAGCAAGGTGGAACCTTGGTTTGATATTAAGAGTGTATGTATAATGCAAAAATTTAAAAGCGCTGTTGGTCGTACCCAAACTATCTGGCACCTGCTCTTCTTCTAGCAACTTCAGGAGCCTTGAATGGAACCTTCAAGCAGGCAATCTTATAGTTAGCACTAATTGAGTTCTTAGCCAAACCCATAGCTTCAGCCTGCGCAACAGTGATGTTCTTGATTATACAGCCCAATGACTTAAACAATGTCAACAATCTGGATGGTTTCAATGATAGTTCTTGAGCTAATGGAGATATTTCAACTTGGTAGTCATCCAATTTCAAAATCAAACATAGCAAGTAAGACAAGATTTTGTCCTCATTTTTTGGATCAATGGTAAAAGATTTTTTGTTCTTCTTCAAAGTGGTGAATTTGCTCAACAGAGAATCAACTATAAAATTTGAAGGCTGGTTTGTGAATTGTTCTAACAATTTTTCTTTGTTGTGTGTTCTACGGTTGGCGTATAGGCCCATCAAACAAGACATATAGTGAATAATCTGTAATTTCAGCTTTTGATCCACAGAATTGGAGTTGATCATAGATAGTTTTTTTAATAGGTATCTTGAGTTGGTGTATGGTAAGCTATCCAATTTCACCTTGGTGTCCATGGAATCATCCATCAAATAATCAATTCTAATAAATTGTAATTCCTTAGCTGGGATGACGTTCTCTAGTGGGTAGACATCATCCACGGATGTGGCTTCCAAGTTGAAATCTGGAATGATTCTACCTTCATCCAAGGATTTCATCATCTCCGAAGCTGTTGGTAAGGAGACTGTATTTGACTTGATACCCTGAGTAATATCAATCTGGTCAGCTTCGAGCTTACTAGTATCAATTCTGTTCTTCTCCAAGTCGGCAATAGCCTTCTTGGCCTTTTTAGTACCAAACTCCTCACCTAGTTGGTTTCTTTGGATATTTCTTTGCACTGTTAAACTCTTGACAGCCGGCCCCTTAAGATGACGCTTTGATTTAGAAGTTATTGAGGCCGGAATTAATGATGTGTTCAACAACTCCAATGTCTTGGTTTCTGGATCGTAGACACCAATGCAGTATTTCTGGTCGTCTTTGCTGGTCTCACCGTTGTACTCCAACTGGTCGTTTTCACCATGGAGCATCAAATCATGGCTTCTCTTCTTATGTTTGTATATTTGGAACTCTGTTGTGTCTGGGATTTGTAGGCCATTAAAAAAAGACCCAATCACCACAGATTCCTGTTCATTGTTATGTGGCTTGACTTCAATGTCAATAATATGCGATGCTTTCTCAGCCATTCTAAATATGTAGCAGTACTCTATAGACTTCTCGTCTCTTCCTGTGACCCACCTGTTTTGCCCTGCCTCTTCACCTACTAACCCAAATCCCATCTTGTACAAACACTTTGCTTAAACTAAAACTTGAGAAAATCGGAAAAAAATTTTCAGAAAAGATCAACAGGTCGTGTGGTCACCGATCCGGAAACAAGTGCACTGCCGTGAAAATTGTTTCCGCTCTCGGTTCTCTGACAGAGAATAAGACATTAAAAAGGCAGGAGAGTCAGTGGAGGAGATACGGATGAGGCGAAGAGATAAGCATGGAACAGCAGAGAGGTGGAGAAAACTTGAAAAGAGTAGAACAGGAAAATCAGGAACGTTGAGGAGATTGGGCGATCAGATATAGTAACACCACAATAGCGTGAAAGTGTTGGAATACAAGAGCTCAGGAAACTGCCGGATATGTCCTTAAAAGAAGAGATTCAGAATTTGACGGCGAGTCATGTTTCATACTACGCAGTACTGGGCGTCTCAAACGAAGCCACACTAGAAGAAATTAAGCTGTCATACAGAAAGAAACTTCTTCGAGCACATCCAGATAAAAGCGGTCCCACAAGTACGAGGTTGAATGCAGCACAGATAATCGCAAATCTACAAAAAGCGTACAAAATACTTTCGGACTCTGAGCTCCGAAAAGAATACGATGAAAAGATAAGTGATTTTTCGGGGGAATTCATAAATGTGGAGAAAGTGTCTGAATATCTATCCAAGGGAGTTGAAAAAGTATCATTGGATGATTTCGACATTCAAGATGCCAGTGATGAAAATGAGAGCTGCACTTGGTGGTACAACTGTCCAAGATGTTTAGCCTTGAAAGGCTTTGAAATATCAGAAGCGCAGCTGATCGAAGCATCCGAACATCATGAACTTCAGCAGGGTGATGAGTGCGAGATGGTCATCCAATGTTCAGCATGCACTCTGTGGTTAGCAGTCACCTTCACAGAGGAGCCCGAAGATGAAGTCAATTAGTTGCAGAATCAATATACAGATACCCTTTTATATATTTCATAGATCGATCATAAGGTACTTTAAATATATATATATATACATGCGTTGGAAGAGAAACAAAAACCATACAGAAATCATTTCTAATAAATAATCAAATAAACAAATGCACAAGCTAACAAAGCTCAGATACTAATATCATCTGCCGATCTCTCGCAGCTTTTTCTCATCTGCTCTTCGTTGGAAATCGCAAGAAGAGCCTTACCTATAGCCTCAAAGTCAGTTAATAGCGCAACGTGACCAACACTAGAGCTAAATTTTCCAACCAAAGGATAATCGTACACAGCCGGAAACACCCAGTTCTGATGGGTAACACCGTCGCCCGGTCCATAAAAAAAATCGTAGTAAGTACCTCTGGCAATATCATCCAGACCTGAAACCAAAGAGTATTTCACAGAAGGAATGGCATTACCGTAAACCACTGCCATAGGTGGATATTCCTTTGTAGGGTCATATTTCAAAAAATCTAAAAATTCACTCGTTCTCTTCAAAGTACGGCATAAATAGTCATAAGCGTCATCAAACGAAATATTGAATTTGGTCTGCTGCGGTTTTATCTTAGGGTCCACCGTTTCGCCTCTTTCTTGCTGTAATCTGACCGAGGACACTACTGGACTCAAATTGTACTTCACCCAATTCTCAGGGTCAAAAAAATCAATATCATACTTTTCACCAGTATTCCTATCCATAAACAATTTAATCTCCCTTGGCACAAACACAAAAGATGATCTCATCATGAAGTTCACTTCAGAAGTTAACAAATCCTTACAGAACAAAATGGTATCCGCAAATCTCATGGGTCCCATCATATTACAGCAAGGCAACGGAGTTCCAGCATATATTACACCTCTCACCAAACTGGGATCTTTCAGCATTGCACCATGCGCAATGATACCACCCATTGAATGACCAATCAGTAGAACACCTTTACCTCCATTCGCCTGGTTAACCTCTTTAATTTTTTTGTGGAGTTTATCCACAGAAATATCAGAGGAAAGTCTCCAGTCGTAACCCCATGTGTGCAAGGTGATGTCAGGGTTAGACCTGAGTTTCTTGATGAGTTTACGGCAAACATCGACAGGACCAACATGCGACAATATATCATCAGGGTATATGGTAGAAGCTGCTAAGATTTCGTCCTCATCTCTTGGTCCCAACAGAAGATTGATTTTCTTTAAATTAAATCCTGCTTTTAGAACTGGGATCCAAGCTCTTCTACCTGTTGAAGCATCACGTAAGATCGACCCCCTGTAGCCACCTAATAAAATAATATCACCTTTAAATGTGTCGTAAATAGATAGATAATCAGGTTTTGGTGCGAAAGATTGGGGTAAAGAAGGTAGTAGTGACTTTCTGATTGCCGTCATTTTACCGCTATCTAGTTTGTTAACATCTTTATAGTAAATACTCTCTTCCCTGGTAGAGATTGTTAATTGTCGTTCGATTTTGTTTCTAATGTATTCTCTAAATCCTTCCTGATCTGAATCAACATTCTCAAACGAGCCTGTGGAGCTAAAAGATTTGTCATAAATACCACTAGAGCTATTAGTAGAATTCACTGTACTGCTTCTTCCGAAAAGCTTAAAGGTAGGTAGTTTAGTTGGAATTATTCTGGAATCACCAGAGTTGTGGCCAAAGGGTAAAGAAAATGAGAATGTTTTCGATGTAGGGGTTTCATCTTCTTCTTCATTTTCTCCAACATGGCCATCGTACAGTGACGCGTATTTTTGCGTTGGGCTATCTTCGTTAATCCTTCCGCCCTCTCTGTTATTATTTAATGTATCTCCTCCAATTATGGAAGATGCGCCTTCTCTCGTGAGCCTGCGATCCAATCTTGCTGGAGCTGGTCGACTAGTTACTCCGCTATTTGTAATTAAAGCTTTATTGTTGCTGTTTACTTCCGTGTGAAAATTTCCTTGGTAGTTATTAATTTGATCGTCATCTTCCATTAAATACTCATCGTCATCGTAATCGTCTTCATTGTCATAATCGTCGTTATCATTTCCGATCTTGTTTTTATCTTGAGAAGGTCTATCTACAAAGGATCTGATCTCTCCATGGATGGAGTTTCTGTCTAATTCCTTATCTATGCTATCCAGTCTATCATGGTCAGGATTTAACGGAAGAGATTTGGTGGATTTTAAATTTGGAAATTGTGAAGCATTTCCAGCAGCATCACCACCCAGCATACCGTTTTTGCTTGAGCTTGAGCCCATCGAAGTACTCACCAGCCCAGAAAGCCACGATTTGGATTCCGGTTCCTGTGTAGGTGATCTGCACTGGGTGCAAGAGCTTTCGCCTTGATTGCTTTCAACGGAGCCATGAGTCGGGGCTCTCTTTCTAAATAGACTTATCGGTGATGTAGGCATCTTCATTGATAGAGGTAGGATGGATGCAAATGACGAATTCGCAGAGTGAGTCATCTGCTCGGTATGTGGAGAGGCTAAGTGATCTGTACCATCATCATCTGGCAGGATGCTTATGGGTTCCGGGATCTTGCCACTCGAAGGTCTATGCTTCTTTCCTTGATGCGACAGGGAAAACAGCGGCATGATCAATCCGTGCAAACCAATGCCCTAGTGCGTATGTGTGTGTCTTGCGCCTTTAAGTCTCCTTGTGGCGTTCCGTGACTAGCACCAACTTTGAGAGTGTGTGATCCCCCGGTTGCGAAACAAGCGTGTCTTCAATTTCTTGTACAGCAGTGGCCGGATCTCACCTGATATGTAGCCCGATACCGTGTATCCCGGTTTAAGCGCCCTAGACTCCGTAAAATAATCCAGGTTGGGTACATCCGGGCCTCGTGCTCCCTTTCAAAGGGACCAAAAACCCAACAATGCGCTTACAAAGAGAAAAACGGGCAACAATACGCACACAACAGGAGAAGCAGGAGAAGAACCAGCTCAAGTATGTGCTCCTTTTCGTGTGAGCTGAAGCTGAGTGTGGCTTGGCTCGTGTCCTATGCCACCGTATGATCGTGCTACTTGCGGGGCTATGTCCAGCAGCCAATCCCAGTCACCAACTCACTCACAGAGCACCAGACATCATCCAAGACATCGTGGCTCAATCGCATCACCTTGGGACAGTCACGTAAACACTCACGTAATAAACTTTTGTGCAGTGTACGGGTGTGTTCATAGGACGTAAGTTTCCGGAATTAAGCTTTGTCGACAACACTGTCTCTGAATTGCCAAGAGTAATGAGTTAAAAAAAATTTTCGACAAGGGAAAGTCATCACCGAGTTGGAAACATAGAGGCCACTGGAGTAGTGCTGAGTGCCTTTTTCAAATTGTTCTTGTGGGCAGCCTGGCGTGATCTACCGGGGGATTCACGTTGATCTACTTCCACTAGTGACTACTAGTGCAGGCAATTGAGGACAGAGCAAAAAAGTTAAGAGTACAGTTTGATAAAGGCTTTCACATTGCATTCTATTTTCTGCATGTCCAGAATTGTCTTGTTCGCATAAACTTAAGTTACCTGATCCAGAGAGACCATTTTGGACTCTCAAAAATGTCATGGAAATGTGTCAATATGCGTAGATCAATATATAAGGAAAGGATGGGCATGTTTTGATTGAAAGAAAACATGGAGAAAGAGAATTAAAGGGCAGACACCGACTTTTCAATTGGTATTTCAACTGGTTATGATGCTGCATGGCATGAGATATGGAATAGATGTTTTCTGGCATGAGGAATCCTAGGGAAACGTTTTTAATTTTAACCATGCTTGTTCCTACTGATTAGTCTTTGGGATAATCACCTCTTTTCGCCCTTGATGATTGTCTCTTCGTTTGCAGTGTTGAATTCACCACTGGGCGCTGTTCTTGTTTCATTGCTTGGTGATAATCCTGTGGAAGTCTCGCTTGTATCATCTTGTACTTAAATCACTTCCAGAGTTCTTTTGGAATCATGATTGATTATGAAGTGGTATTAAGGGCAGTCTTCCGCTCACGGGATTTCATTCTGTAATGCGTGAACTTTGCTTGTCTGTGTGGATTACAGCTGGAAGAGACACCACCTGTTGGGTGAAAGAAAGTGATTCAAGGGCATTGAAGATCAGAGGAACCAAGT
This sequence comes from Ambrosiozyma maleeae (nom. inval.), assembly GCA_003706635.2. Classification (NCBI taxonomy): domain Eukaryota; kingdom Fungi; phylum Ascomycota; class Pichiomycetes; order Pichiales; family Pichiaceae; genus Ambrosiozyma; species Ambrosiozyma maleeae (nom. inval.). Next base: position 553,873 of record PPLV02000001.1, read on the forward strand.
TTTCATTGGTGAAGTTACGACGGCTCCTGTTTGAAGATCCTTCAACGTTTTGTGCACCTGTTTCAATTCGAATTTCAACTGCTTCTCATAGCGAGATCAATCGTTAATGTTGGTGATATTTTGCCTTTTAGGTGCCTTTTTTGTTCCTTGGATTCGTTAATCAGGCAGAGCCCCTCGATTGCATTGTTTCGATTGGAGCTTTCTTTTTGGAATCTTCTACCTCCTTTCGAGTAAACCAATACTTTCAGTTTTGTAGAAGTTTATTATCCATTCCCAAATCTCGAGTTCTTTTGAGATGCGGATCTCTGGATTATTGCTTCTCGCTATATTTAGATCCCTCCTACATGTCACCTTCATAATTACCAAGAAAATATTATGTATCATAAAGTACAAATATGTCACAGTACTCTCGATTTTTATCAACGAAAGTAGCGTAAGGAGAAGGCGATATAAATCGATATACAAAAAGATCAAAGTGGTCACAAAACTAATAAACAAATAACTAAAAAGGCTGCTCCAAAACAAAGAGAAAGGAGAAAAGAAAAGAAGAAAACGAACAAACTGACTCCAACTACCTTCTAATGCCGGTCTTTTATAAAACCATGTTAGATGGTGGGTTATTACCTGGGCTAGGACCACCTTCAGCGCCAAAGGTGATGTTTGAGTTCAACAACTTTGTTTGTAGGTTCAAGATGTAATCTTTTAACTGAGAGTTCTCTTGTCTCAATCTCTCAATGGTGGATTGGCAGTCCTTGTGAACTTCCAGCTTGACCTCCACATCCTTCAGATAGTCTTTTCTTCTTTGTCTGAAGGCTCTTTGAGCAGCTCTATTTTGAGCAGCTCTTTTTGTGTCGGTCAAAGGCTTGCCATGGTGTAACAATGGAACTCCCTTGTCATCAGTGGCTGGAGCAGTCTCAGCAGAGCCGCCACTTTCGCCAGATCTTAAAGAACGAGAAGACTTGGTTCTAGAGTTGGAACCTTCGGTTGGACTCACGTTACCGGACTGGTGTTGTTCCAACACCATCATTGGGGAGTAATGATGCTGCTGACCATTTCCGTCATTGCCTCTGCTAGTCTCAGCGGCGATGGCAGCAGCAGCTGCTGCTGCGGTGACCTCTTGATCATAGGCATTGGAGGCAGATGAGTCGACAGAGTCGTCTAAACCGGCATCTGTCTTCAAGTTTTGGAAGGATGGGTCAATAGCTGAAAGTGATTTATTGTTAGACATGGTAGCAGACTGGCGAAGCTAAGAAGTGGAAACGTTAGTAACTCAACAGTGTGCTGGGACAAAAAAATCACCACCTTTCTCTCAGAGCAACCACGCCCGAAATACAACACATCGGGCCCTATGTGAATACCGCATTGCCGATTCAGCATCAACTTGGGTATTTGGAGTGTTGAATAGTTGGATGTTGTGTTCAGGGAATTATATAACGGGTTCATAACAGTATCCGATGCTATATTACGTTACCAATTGGCTAAGTGATAGGCAGTTGCTTCTCCTCAACCTTGTGGCATCCGGCAGCAAACGCTTGAAATCGTACTTACAATGTATGTCTGTTTGTCGGTATGGCTATGTTAGATGTCTGACTGACAATTATAATAGGGTTACGCAGGTGCACAGCATCAACCCAGAAGTGAAGCTTTGGCTTAAAGAGAGAGAGGTAACTTGTTTAGAGTAAAAACCAAAACAAGTTCATGCGGGAACGTCAGAGATTTGCTAATTTTTGCCATTTGCTTGCGTCAGCAGTTTGGGCGACGGTAGCGTGGCGGCTGACATAACGAGGCTATTGTGTCAAATTCCCATCTGTGCACCAGTATTTATAAACGTTTGGCTGACATAGCAATTACCTACCTTTTGTGTGTATTGTACACCCGTGCACCATTACGCTTCATAAACATCTGTGCACCATACTGCTTTTGCTCCTCACACCTCAGAGGTGTGGACACACTGGTTAAGGAGCCACTCGGTTGCCAGTGCTTCCAGTGTATTGTGTGGTAGTAAGCTGGCCTATCTACGTTTGGAACTGGTATTTGTGGAGTCATGTTTACCGTTTTTTGGTTGGGATAAAGGTCAAACAAGATTTCGTTTTGCATTAGTATCTCAAGAAAGGTCTCGGTCCCGGCAACTCCTCCTTCTTCCCTATCCCCTCGTCCCCGCCCCCTTTCCTCTTGTACTGTAGCCTACAGTGAATAACCATCCCGGTTATAAGAAACAACACTGCTCCAGTGGCGTCACATACGATACTACGCCTTATAATGTACCACACTACGTATTGCATCATCATTCCATCTATTTCACCTAATAAAAAATTTTCGTACTTGTCTGTTCTATTGTGAGAGGAACGGCTCAAATAAGATAAAACGTCTCATAGTTAATAGAGATAACACCTCTACAGTTTATTGTGACATGGCGGCAAAACGCCTTTAGACAGTTGACTGAGAACAGCTTCCTAGCAAGCCTAGACCCAGCGTTTGAGCCAAGCAGTATCCAGTGCTGGACCAATTAATATATTGGAGCGAATTGAGCGATCAGAGAGACCTGAGTCATATACGTCCTAGCCACTATCAAGCGCTGACGGGCCTCAATATCCTAGCTTTCAGTTGTTCCGTTTCAGACCGTCTGCTTGCTCTTCTGTCACACACTTGCTTTTAAGACACTGTTTTCACAGCACATCGACGTGAGTTTGCCCTGCTTGCACCATTGCCTCCAGTGTGTTGAAGGAGAAAATAATGACAAGGGACTCAGAATCCATAGTCAACTCCCAGCTAACAAAAAACACACTCAACCAAGCAACAGGTGCATTCTTGTCTAACCTACAATACGATACAGCTAATAACGGGAGTTCATCCTCAGGACTGCAAGCAGTAGAAAGTGGTATTAATAGTTTGAGTTTGTCTCAGGATTTTTATAGCGGACTCAGAACAGGCACCGTAAATTCAAGACAGGAACCATATACAAGCGAAATAAGTTCATCAGTGGCAGCTATCTCAATGACTCCAGTGGATGGTAATTGGAATAAAAAACAGCCTGAAAACAGCACAAATAACAGCATGTCCTCCACAAATACAATCGATTCAATGTCCTCGCAGACGAGCCACTCCGGTAGATCGCCTATTAACTTTTACCAGTCTAGTTATCAGTTAGCAGAGCCCTCAATGACTAAACCGCAAGGCGAAAATGACAATTTGCAAAAATCGAAATTTTATGATTTAATGGACATTTCAGCCATGAGTTCAGTCAACTGGGATGAAAATAGAGATGCATCCATATCCAGAAACCTGTGGAATCCCGAGACGGAGGATATTTCCCACAATGTATCAACAACTACTGTCAGTACTCCAAAGTTATCATCCCAAAACTCTTTTGTGAATTCGAATTCGAGAGTTGGACGCAACTCTTTGCAATCAAGTAATTGGAATTTACAAGATTCTTTAGCATCAGATCGGTTCACCAGTTCCAATCCTCCTGTCTCTAGATCTGATTACAACCCCAATAGGTTCAACTCAACGCCTATTCTAAGATCGGTAGAAGATATGACTTTAAATAACACCCCTCAGGCTTTATCAAATCAGTCGATGAACGAAATCGGTCTTGAATCTTCAATGATTTGGAATCAATCACCGGTAAACAATCAGCAGTCTAATTCATCTCCATCAGTTCCATCAGATCAGATAAATAACTTTTCTGTCGCCCGAGAAGTGTCTTCTTTGGCTTCTTCGCCTCCTTTATGGGCCACTACACCAACATTAGATAACACTCCAATAAATAGCAGATTCTCAAGATTCTTTCCAAGTCCAATCAACGAACAGCATAAAGAAGGTAACGATCAGAGTGCTAGATCCCAGTCTGTTGGATTTTCTACTTCTCCGCTGAACTTTGGATTGGTTAGCGCTTCAATTCATGGCTCTCACGCATCAAACAACGTCCCTAATACGAACGGCATCGGTTCAAGTAACCCTAGCTCTTTCCTGGACCCGCAATTTATCACTCAGCAAGGAATGAGTATGTCACTGTCGACTCCATTACAGCTGCCGTCTGGTGGATCTGTGACTCCAATGACGTTAAATTCAAAGAGACCTAGTTCTGTGGATCCTTTGTATGATGGGTTTAGTCTGTCCTCTCTCCCAACAGCGGTGTCTAACCCAGCTTTGATGTATTTAGAGAGCGTTCAGCCGGATCTACAGCCATACCTTAACCCACAGAGAATATTAGAGGAGGAGATCATTATGCAACAACAAAGGCTAAGTGATCCGCCGCAATATCAAGACAGTTTCGCCAACCAGCCTTTGATTTTACAGGGAGAACAAGTTTCTCAAATTGCTCAAGAGGTTCAAGGACATAATGCAGAACAAATTAAACAAAATGAGCAGGAAAAAGAGGAAAAGACTGCTAAGACTGCCAAAGCGGAAGAGAATTTATATATTTTGTTCACTAAAGATGATTTGAAAGATGTCAAGCGTGAAAGAGACTTTCCAAGATATTTAGCACCTCGTACAACTATAGAAAGAAACACTAATGTGCTGGGGCCAGATGTTAGGTCTGGAGAGCTTGCAGACAATCAAAATTTCTTAGAAGGCATGTCATTGCCTGTACCACAGAAGAAGAAACAAAAGAAACCTTTTAAAAAATTGAGCAATCCAGAGTCTACGATCTTTAAGTATATTAAGACCATTATTATAAGACAGCCGACCCAATATTTGATATATATTGCGTCATTGCCTTATGATACGCCAATTTCACAGTGTCATTCTTTGATCACTCAGGCGTTCAAGAGTTTTGGTGAAATAACCACAGTGATAAAAGATGAGCATTCAAAATCTGCTAAGGTGTCACCTGAAAATGATCTATTTATTAGATTCAAGATAGTTGCTAAATTGTTCAATGACCAGCGTACACCGTTCAAATCGCACAGATTTTTTAATGATATGACTGGAAGAGACTCCAAAATGTTATTGTTTTTCGATTGTACCACTTCGTCGCCAACTGGAGCTGGAAACATTAACCAACATGATGGTCATAACAGTAATGCGGTGTCTGGTGGTCATTTTGGATACAATAGTAATTCAAAGCATGACATTTCAACGTACCCAGAGGGTTTTTCATCCACTTTCCATAGAAGAGGGGTGAGTAATTTTATGTTTGTGAGAGAGTTGCAGAGCAAAATGATAATTAATAAAGTTAGGGGATCTGGTGGTTCATTGCTCTCGGAGACGGGTGAGTTTAGAGTTTCCTTACCAATTGAAGAGTTGAATTTAGGTTTAAGCAACGATACGCCAGTGGGGCACGATTACAACACGTCAAGCGTCAGCGACGATTCTGGTGAGTACGTTAGAAGATTTAAGAGGTCTTACGTTGTTAATATCGACACAAGGGAATTGGAGAATAAGACTCCGTATAATAATTCGAACAGCGGTAAAAAGTTAGATAGGTTTGATGGAAAAAAAGTCCACTACAGCGGACACGGTAGAAGCTCGATTAGTCAGAGTTACAATAAAAGATAGCTGTTGTATTACAGTATTTATTTACTGCAAGATATAAAGATAAATATATTGTTTGTTAGATATATATATATCTACTGTAATTCATAACTAATATAACGTAGTTGCTGAGTCGTGTAACTTTATGCCTTTACAAGATCAAAAACACCTATTTGTTGATAAAAAAACGTGGTTAGAATTTCGCAGGCTAATAAAAAGAACACATTTTTTACCCCAACGCTAGCTTACGATGTCTTAAGCTAAGCTATAAAAAGGGAACTACAGCTCAGGTATGCAAATAGAGTAACGTCATTGTTGCAAATGAAGGATAGAGGAGGCGTATTTCAAATAGCTCAGACATGGCAGACCCAAGTTCGTTGGTTGACCTACTTTTCCATTTCAACGACACATGTTCAATATATTTCTTAAACCCTGGAAAGCTCACTGATAATAGCACCAATGAGGCAAGAGATTACAGATATGCATCAATATACATGACAAACTGCACAGGCAATTTAACTGAAATACAAGAATACTTTAGTCAAATATTAGACAGTCCTTTAAGCAGCGGGTTACAGTCTATAAAACGTTTTGATGAAAGCGCAGTAGTAGGTTCAACATTTACGAATGCTATTCAGCAAGGATTGCTATTATACAGCAAAGACCTTTTTAGAGAATCTGTGATGATTATCAATTTTGTTCTATGTACGACGGTGGTCAGCTCGTGGTTGTTGTTTATTATTCAGGTGTTGTCATTCAAATCAAAACCGCCAATGCTAAGACTAACGACTCTTCTGCTAGCGATATCGCAATCAGTCATATTAGGTATTTCTAGTGGCATCATGAAAAATCAGTTTAAGTTGTGTATTCAAGATGTTTTTGAGTTAAACAATAAATTGCTGGACGGTTTAGGCAACTTGATTCCTCTTTATGTACTCACTGTACTTGTGTTTTACAATCTTATCATGGTTGGCAGAAAGATGCTTTTCACGTTTAGCCATTTAACTTTTTGGCTCACAATAGCACATTACGTCCACGTGTTGGTGACAATATTTGACACAGTGTTGGTTGGGGTTAATTTTTTCATATTTGAAACATCCAATGTCAATCAGTTGAGTTGGTGGGTGAACACAACTATGATGGTCACTTCGTCATACAGTTATGTTCATGTGCTCTTTGTTTACACTTTTTTTGTGATTTTCAAGAGTTCATTCTCTTTTAAATTTAAAAATTTGCTACATATTCTGTTGATTTACCTTTTGCTGGTCATCTCTATTGGATTGAACATTGTGTGGATTGCGGCTATGAGTCTGAATTTGATATGGATACTGCCTGTGTTTTTTTTCACGTTTTTAGCCACAATTACATTGATTTATGAACTCCTAGATAACATTGAAGAGTTTGATCAGAGAGCTGAATCGGAAGCTATTGTCGGTAGGGAGATCTCGAAGCCTGTTGGAATTATTGGCGGGGAAGACGACAATATGTTGGTTGATGATTTTATAGGACACGGAAGAACAAGGTCTAAGAGAGGCAAGAATCAAGAGTACAGCGAGTATCAATACAGCTATGATAATTTACTGAGGTACATTGAGGACGACGAACAGGAAGAGGAAGGTTATGACCTGGACGATCTTGATCTTGATCACTACAGTGAATATGACAACAATAACGAGGACTCCAGTCAAGAAGATGCTCAATATGATAATGACGGGTCTTCTGAAGATGAAGGTGATCAGGGGCACGGGCGCTCTGGTTCACACAAGCAAGGTCGCATGGTAGTTGGTTCTTCGACAGGATACTATCATGAAGATGCTGATGTCCACACCCGGATGAATTTGGGCCATACAGATGAGCCAATACATATTAATCCGAGCAGCGCGCCGGTAAGGAGCACAAGCACACTTTGATATGTACAACGCGTTATGAAAAGCATTGGAATGTAATGAGCTGATAAATAGCAACTGTGGTACAAGCGTGTTTCCGGAGTAATGAGAGCACGATATGCATGAGCAGCAGGGGGCGCAACGCTCTGCGGGCCAGTCAAGAGAGACCCATCGTAGCCACACGATCATGGTGGTTGAGGTAGCCAATTAGTGGGTCAGTGCTATAGATAGGTAGATAAGAGACATGAATAATCAACATAAGAAATGGGCAGCAGCAGCAGCAGCAATTTGATAGAACCCTGTCATTTCAACAATAGGGCCTGAGCCGCGTGACAGCTATTCAAGTCGATGGCATCTCTGGTTTTGCCTGTTGACGTTTCAAGCGACTGCATGACTCATAGCAATAGACGTAGATAAATAGATACGTGTGTTTGCTATCGGTGGCCAGCATGAAACAAGCTTGCGGGCACGCAGCGTGTCTGCGTGTTCACACACCACCCCTTGCCCAGAGTCTGTGGCCAGCGCCATCCCCACCGCGTTCGCCTGCGTTTTGTTTACACATTACGCTACACCAAGTGGAGACGATGGCGACACATCACTAGCCGTGTTTGTGCTTGGCCTCTTCATACCGCTGCTATTGCTGCTTGTAGTGGTTGACGGCGACTTGTGGCCTCACTTTCATGGCCCACTGCCCCCGCTGGCCTTAGGCCCCGCCAAAGACGTGGCATCGCGGGGTGCACCCCGTCTGCCCAGAGCCACTACCTGTCACCGGCCTGCGAGTAACCACCCGGCCGGCGCACACCGCATTGTGGCAGCCCTGCGGGTGAGTTCCGCCGCCGCCACACCAGGTCTGCTCCCACGCGCGCGGCTCTGTCTCGCGCGTCCGCTCCCTCTATCACCAGACAGAATAGACAATCATCCACAGAGATAGATCGACAAATTACTAGATAACACGCGGCACGGCACGGCCTGCCGGCACCGCGTGCGTGGCGTCGCTCCCACCACCCCCAGCGCGGTGCGAGCTCCACGGAGTAATCGCGCGATAGGCGAATCTGCTGATAAGATGACAGGAGAATCAAGCAACGCACACACAGATAGAGGGGACAGGGCAATTGAAACGAAAAACACCGGAAAACACAATAACAAGACAATAAACGCTATCGAGAGTTTTCAACCCCCGATGTTGGGCACATGTGTATATATTTAGCCGATTTTCTGGCTATTTTCATCTCAGGCCGTATGTTGGCTGGAGCAGGCATTTGGTTTGAGCACGGTTGTGTTGGGAGTTGTGCTTAACCTGCTCTTTGTCCCACCACCTTGTTTCTTTCTTCGTGTGACAGGGCGCTGATCGTGAATTTGACCTGCACGGCTCATAGCGTACCACTTGCTGGATTCTAGGCTCGAATACTTCGTCCACCCATCGGCGCACGCTGTCGCTCTACAAAACACCTGCCTGGCTGACCCATTGTGCCACCGCATAAAACCATCGCATCCTGTCTCGTTCACTGTGTGCCCAAGCTGAATTACAGTATATACCCTGCATAACCCTAATAGAATTCCCACCCTTGGCCTGTCCGATACCGCAACATGCTCTCGCCGATCTCGTCTAACAAATCTTTGCAATCCACCTCTAACACAGTTCCAACCTCGGTTGAGTTGAACCAGACCCGTAAGACTGCGCTTCCCAAAACTTCCGTCACATGCTCAGACTACAAGGTTTCTGGCACAGCACTCGACAAATACGACATATTCAACACCAGTTTGAAAGATTTGGAGAGAATATTCAACTTTAAAATTAAGCTATTTGATTCCTTTAGCTCAAAAAACGATACGCAAAGAGGCGCCTTGGGTTCCATAGTTGCAACGTCCTGCCACCAGTCTAGTTATCAACCACGCAACTCAAACTCCAGTTTGCAAGATTTGAAATTGATCAATGATGAACTAGACTTTGATTTGTTTTCTAAGTTTAAGGAGGTTCAAAGCAGGAAAAGAAAGAGACTCGAGCTGCAAAACAAGCAAAAACAGCCCGAGCGTGCTGAACCTGCTTATAAGAAATCCAAAATCAGTTTCTCTGGCAAGGATTGCTCCCATAATACTACATCTTTGGTTTTCGATGATGATGAATTCAATGACTACAAAGATGAAATAAGTGACTTAAAAAGAGAGGTTGTCGATTTGCATTACCATAAGTTTTTCAGATAATGTTTGCAGCCGACAGACACTGTCCACTATTTGGGCTCCTTGATCGTTTTTCAGTCTCTTTTCCATTGCTAATGATTTACCCCTCCCCTACTGTTATGTTTTTAATATTTTGCATGTAATTACTATTTTTTCTTTGTCTGTCTATTTACTCTCTGGTTGGTTTTTTGCTTTTTATGTTATTCTACCCTTACTTGGGTCCTTCTAATTCATACAATCTCCTTTTGGCTTCTTCGGGATATTCCACTTTCCGGTTTCTATCTGCATTTTGTACTTATAATAACTATTACCCGCTTGTCTAAGTTTTGAATTTGTTCCAAACGTAACCAGATAATTTGCCTTATCGAGATATCAAATCCGCTACTGCCACGCTCTTTCTGAGGGGTTTCTAATTGGGTGAAAAACTTCCACTGTGAAAATTTCACCCGGTCAATTTATACATACTTGCATGCACTCTTTACAGGTAGCTTATCCTATTCTGGTTCCAAGGATACTGAATGGTTTACTTATTGAATAAAGGGACCCCTTCGCCTTTAGCAAACCCTATTACTGCAATTCCCCCTTTATGTTTCGTTCCGGCTTATCTCAAAAGAGGTTGAACAATACTGTGAAAGCAGCAAAGTTTATTTTAATTCCAACACCAGCATCCGGAACGCCTGCATGTAAGAATTCATTGCAGCCACTATTGCCAATGTATAAAGTAGTTGCTTGTGAGGTGTTGTGCGGCCTTTGATGTGCCAAAATAAGCGAGAACACTTTTGATTGATAATTAGGCGAATTAGCGGGGTGTTGTGCTATGTTTTGGAGTAGTTTCGGGTACCCGAATTCACTATTGACAGTGCTCTTTCTCAAAGCAGCTACTCGGCGTGGGGGTTGTTATCTGCTATCAGGGCCAGCTAAGCTCTTTTGAGTACGTATCTGATCACACGGCGCTGTACAGCAAGCTAGCTGCAAAGATTAAAGAAGAAGCTGGATCTGATCCGGTTGGTTCGTCACAAGCAGACAGATGTTCAGTGTTTCTTGTTTTTCATCTTGAATTGATACTTGCTTTTACTTTCCGTAGTTCACAAGGTAAGAACAGACGCGCCTTTTGCACATTTGTGCATCTGAGTAAGGAGACGGTTCTACAAGTCTACCTCAAATAGCTTACTCGGTTCAGTTCCCCCTTAACCTCACATAAAGTCCCAAGACAAAACGAGAAGATGCAAGTCGAAGATTGTTCAAGAGAGATTCGCAAAGATACTTATCAGAGTCATTAAATCAGTATTTTTATGTTCGAAGTCACTGATCGATTAGATCTCGTACAGTGTGAATAAATAAAAAAATCATCATAGTAAATTCATCAAATCTTCACTTGTGTCCTCTCTATTGCATCATACAAGTTCACCAGAATGTCTGAAATCCAGTGCAAAGACCCTCTTTGAACAAAATGAACTTCAGACAGCCTGGAAACCATCCTCACACAATTTTGATACAGTAATCAAAACACTTGAAAACGTTAAAAAACGTTAGTAAAACAAGTTCGGTGCACAGCTGGTTGTTGCTTTGCAATCCGTCATTCTTTTTCTTATTTCCCCTGAATCAAATTAAATCAGTTATCTGCGACCTGTCATCAACTCCGATCCCATCAACACCTTCAAAATTTGTACACAGAAGATGCGACTACTAACTTAATAGTGATGGAACCGTACTATTATGTCCGCCCGGTCGATAATAAATCATCATAAAATAAAAACAAGTGCAACTAGCAAAAGAAAACAAGAAAACGACATAACGGAAACAAACCACTAAATGCCTTTTATTAGAACTTGAAAACATACACTTTAGCAACTGAAATCTGTTAGTACAAGTGTCCAAGATACGCTGCCTGATAAAGACTTCAATACCATATCTGGATCATTGTTTGTAGAGAAATTTGAGTGCTCATACAAGGCTGAAACTTAACGAAAATGCAATTGTCAACATATAAATATACATTATTCAGTCGGAACAATTGGTTTAAATGCAAATAATCACTGCAAGGACAGATTCAGACAAACAATGATCCATATTCCCAATGATGTGTCTCGCTATATTGCTAGCATGTATGACTTACTTTAATAGCTGTATTGGAAACGCACTGTCCCTGATATTTGAGACGATTGAGCCTTCAATCATTTGAAATATCAGTAGTCTTTGCCAATATCCCTAGGTCTAGACCTCGTAAGGAGCCTCTAAGGCTTCATCTTTTCTAGTCAAGGTGCCGCAAGTCGCATGCCACCGCAAACCTGCATCTTGTAAGAAATCCACTCTTATAAATACAAATCTCTCTTAAAACACCAGCCGTTTAACGAAGAAAAATTTTACACCCGTTTTTTAGTATGGGCATAACCGCCATGGGCAAGCGCGTGCAAGACGGTTATGTTATGTCATACAGTACAGGGTTTTGGAGACTATTTGGTGGGTTAATTAAATACTTTTGGCTTTTAATATACAGATCTGTTAGGGTGGTTTAGTATCTAGGATATAAGTAGGTTGTGCTGAGGTTGCGTACGTGTGTTAGATCTCTTTTTTGGAAGCGGTATCTATAGCGGCAGTTGTTGCACTGTCTCTCATTTGCTCTCTGCTGTCTCTTCCTTCCCCTCCTTCTCTTCCTTCTCTTCCTTCTCCTCCTTCTCTTCCTTCCCCTCCTTCTCTTCCTTCTCTTCCTTCTCTTCCTTCTCTTCCTTCTTGATCAATCCGTTGACAGTATCAAAAATCTGTTGGACATTGAACTTGCACAGCTTCTCGTAATCGGCGTACTCAACAACACTCATACCAATATTGCTCTTGAAACAGTAGATGTTCACCATTTTATCTGCGCCTCTGTAGGTCATCTTGTGTCCTTCCAGTAAATCAGCTAGCAACTCTGTAAAGCGGTCTCTCTCAATAACATTGAAATTTCTTTTCACTAAATTGATCGAATAGCTCTCTCCATTATCAAAGTGTCCCTTCAATACATTGGCTGCCATTAGTATGAATTCTTCCTCACTCGCACTGCATGATTGGTCAATAGGAGTTAGCTTCTGTATAAATCTTGATGTCTTCGCTTTAGACTCGTACAGCTCCGTGCATAGCCTTATAACAAACTCCGATGGAACGATTGGTTTCCGTGTTTTGATGAAATTCAATGACTCTGCGCCTAGCTGCAACTCCTTGATGATCTCTTTCTGTTTAGCGTCCTTAGCTCCTCCGGATTTCAACTCTTCAAGTTCAAGCTTGATAGACTCTTCTATGGAAAGCTCTTTATGTCCATTATCCTCTGGATTCTCCGATTCGTCCTCTACTTGCACCTGCTTCTTGATATCCGGATAGTACTCTTCCAATTTATCATTCAATAGCATCTTGAGTTCTTTACAGGCCTGAGATTCCTTGTTTCTGTTACAGGATGCATAGATACCTATTTGGGCAGGCTCCACAATCCCACCTGACTTGAACTTTTTGTTCTTAGAACGTTTGTCTCCACTGTGGCCTCTTTTACCCATGGCTCCAAATATCTTAGTACCAGCTGATTAAACTCCTTTGTCTCTATCGCCACTATTCTGTAGTCTAACCAGTCCATATACAGTACTAGTCAGAGCACTAAACTGTATTAGAATGTATGATTGTTCTAACGGTGAAAAAAAAATTGGGTATGGAAATAGCCAAGTGAATTGTGCGGCTCGATCTCACTTAACCTTCAAAAGCATACAAGCAGTGATATACATTAGTGGCTGAGGAGTGAATATGTCGGTAATAAATATAATAGTATCTATTCGTATTTTAAGTGGTGTATTTTCAAAAAAATAAGTAAACAGCTCGACTAAGATTCAGTTTCTTTGATCTTTTTTTCAATCACACTCTTCCAACCTTTTCTTCTCTGTCTCTCCTCGTAAGCTTCTCTATTTTTTAAAACTCTGTTCACAATGTCCAATGTAGTGATATCATCAAACTCATGGCTTCCTAACATATCAAAGAGCCCTAGTTCTTTGATTTCTTTGTAAGGGTCGTCAATTTCGTCTGTTGGACCGTGAAACACCTTGGTGACCTTGTTCGGCAAGGTTGCTAAGAACTCCATGGATGGCGCATAAGGCGCCCCCAAAACAATACCATCAATGTATTTTGACTGTAGCACACATAAAGATCTCTCAAAAATGTTCATGATAGGGTAATTCAAGGTTTTGTGGATGTTCACGTCGGCATCATCATTAATACCAACCAACACTAGCGCATTAACTTTCAGTGCCAACTCTTTTAGCAATTTCAAAGCGGTGATATGCCCTGGGTTAAACAAGTCAAAGCCTCCATCAATGTAGTAAATCTCTCTTGATTTGTCCCATCTCTGGGAATCTGGTTGAACAAATTCATGGAGAACGCCGTCATCTTTAGTGTGCACAAAGACAGCAACACCCGGGTTGATACCATCCTCGGATGTCGCATAGGCTTTGTATCTTTCTGTAGCATCAACACCTAATATTGGATGTTGAGTGTTTTCACCCTTGAACTTCGAGTCCCAATCCTTTGACGTAATTGGACTGATATGGTGCTCTGTGGAGTACAATAGCATTCGGCCAACCAAATCCGTGGTGGATATGTTTGGAGTTCTTTTCACTACTATAAATCTACCCAGGTCCTTCATCACCTTATAGCAATCTTCTCCGTTTGCGTCGGTTGTAATATCGTCGCCGTGGACAACGTACTTGCACCTGTAGCTATCCATGACTTTGGGGTCTGTAACGTACGGAGCACAAGGAATGGACTTTGTGCACCATCTACACCCTTCCACGGCAGCGATTCTCTCTTTCAAATTCATCACAACGGGACCTTTGTTCTCTAGAATCTCTTCATCCGAATGCACCCCAACGTAAAGCTCTTTACCGTGTTGTCTTGCCTGCAGCATGGCACCAGCGTGTCCATGGTGCGCAAAATCAAAGCACCCGTCTATCCAGATCCTCGAATCCAGTATTCTAGTCTCTTCCTCAGGCATCTCTCAAACACTTTTTCCCAATTCGATGATTCTATATCACTTATCTCGCTTGTACACCAGAAATACCACTGGCCCTTTCACTCAGTTATCAGGGTGGTCTACTCGTGAAGTTTCACTTCACGTGGTTTCTGGTCTTTTGCAGCTGTCGACAGGCTATCCAGGAATTGTCGCCGCGCATATGGTTCTTTTTGGAGTTTCTTTTGTAGGTTATGAGCGGCACTGTTTTGTCTACAAGATAAGCAGGTGCATGTACACCCGTGCACCTGGGTGTTTTGGCCGTCTTGCGGTGTGGAGAATCCGCTTATTAAGCGGCAACGGGATCGGGATCTAGCCGCTCACAGATACGGTTATTGCTGAAATCGAGATTGTCGGGAAACGTCCGGGAACTGTTTCTGCTTTATAAAGGGACAAATGCCCGCCTTCAAGATACCAGACACCCCGGATAAACTCTTTCTGGTCACGAGAGCTGGAAAAAGTGCACTAAGTAACCAAACAGTGAGACTGACTACCATGACTAGTTCAAAGTATTTAACAATTCCATCTACAGGCGACAAAATTCCAATTGTGGGTTTTGGATCGGGAACAAAATGGCAGTGGAAGAAGAAAAGTGAAAAGGGAGGAAAGAGTACTTCACATGCTGCTATTGATGAAGACCTTGTGCAAGCCATCACAAACGCAATTAAGCACGGATTCATCCACTTGGATACCGCCGAGACCTACACCACCAGAAGAGACATTGGTGCGGCCATCAAGGAGTCGGGAATTGCTCGTGACCAGCTATGGGTCACCGATAAATTTGACTACAAATATAATGAGGTGGATTCCAGAGGTCCATACGAGTCATTAAAGGAGTGTTTGGAATTCACCGGGTTGGATTATATTGATTTGTTCTTGCTACATGTGGAAGGAACCCCTGAAGGCTACACCGTTGAACAAGTCTGGAGAGAAATGGAAAAGCTTTACAAGGAAGGCTTGGTTCATAATATTGGTGTTTCAAATCATACGGTCAAGAAGCTACAAGAGATCATGCAGTTTGCAGAGGTCCAGCCGGCAGTGAACCAAATTGAGTTCCACCCTTACTTGCAAAACCAGACCACCGGTATCGTTGATTATTGTAAGAAGAATGGAATTTTAGTTGAGGCTTACTCTCCACTGGCAACTTTGACTAGATGTCCAGGTGGTCCAGTTGATTCTGTTGTTGAGAAGCTTTCTGAAAAGTATGGCAGATCCAGTACTCAGATACTTTTAAAGTGGGTTCATAAACAAGGAATAGTCACAATCACAACAACTGAAAATGAAAAAAGGTTAGATGATATTCAAGATGTGTTCACTTTTGATTTATCCGATGAGGATTCTCAATTGATAACGGATGTCGGATTGACTCACTTTCATAGAGCCTTCAAAATGCCTCCAATGCCTACCTACGATGACGAGTTGAAAAATGACCTAGGCTTGCCGGTTGAGGTCCAAGTTTAGGCCACATTTCGAGTGCTGTGATCTTTGTGATTTCATTTTAGTAAAATGCATTGCAAAAGATTTATGTATTTGAATATAATAGAAGATAATTTTTGTAAGTAACAATAGCCTTAATAATGAATACAGAATATAGAAAGTAGCATTTAATATTGATTGAAAAAAAACGAGAAATAAAGTAGATAAGATAATAGATATAGTGTACCAAAATTTAACAAGAACGAAAGCAATTATCACTGTATAACTGTATAAAAGAACAAATGAAAACGAAACCCAAGCAGAAGATAAAAAAAGGAAACTTGTAGAATATAAACTGGTCCTTGAAGAATGATTTCATTTCTTTGACGATACTCAAGATCACACAAAAATAACCAGGCTAAACCATTATAGGCTTCTTTTTATTTCTTCTTGCCAAAATAGTAGCAGTATTCAATGTCAATTCAAACGGTTTGTTCTCATTATGACTGTCGGGGCTACTTTCGGTGCTGGAAACGTTTGGAGTGGAAAATAGAGATTCTGATTTCAGCACTTCCCCATTTTCCAATTCAGTTTCAAATTTTTCTGGCTTCATCTTACCATAATTCATAGTCATATTCTCTTCGTCCTCGAGCAAACTCTCTAATTTACCATTGTCACGTTTCTGCATGCTTTGTAATAGTGCAGCCTCCTCGCCAACTCTATGGACTGCAGTAGAGATGTCAAAAGCCTCCTTCATTGCAATGGCTGCTGGAGAGTACAAAGCCTTCTTCTGTCTCATAACATGAGAAGGTATGGCACTTTTGGAAGTCAGGTTCAACGATTGCATAGAATCCAATGTGGAAGCCACTGGAGAGCGACTGTGTGGTCTTTGTTGAGCCAAAAGCTCTTGTTGATGCTGTTGGAAATTCTTTGCTTGTTGTGATTTTTTCAAGAACTCCATGATCCAAGGGTCTTTCATAAAATCGTTTATGGTATATCTCTCTAGCGGGTTCACTGTAAGCAGTTTGGAAACACAATTTTTGGCACCCACACTGATTTCATCCCACCAAGGAGACAAAAATTCGAATTCACCAAGGGCCACTTTTCTAGTTAACATCTCCACTCTATCATCAAAAAAAGGAGGAAACCCACATAATAAAATATACAAAACACACCCAAGAGCCCACATATCGACCTCTTTAGAATATTTCATATCTTTAACGATCTCAGGCGCTGTGTAACCGATGGTACCGCAAGGTGTCTTTAAGGAACTGTCAGACACCAACTGCTTTGACAAACCAAAGTCTCCCAACTTCACAACCCCGATACCACCACCACCAACGTTTAGTATAAATTCACCCTCATCGACTTTAGCATGAGGATCATCACTTCTGCGAAGTACTGGGAATTTTGAAGGTGTAATATTAATAGGCTCAAAAAAGATGTTCTCTGGTTTCAGATCTCTGTGAACAATGCCTGCCACTTCATGCATGTATCTTAAAGCCTCTGCCACTTGCACAATAACGTGCCTGGACAAGTCTTCACTCAGATATGTGAACTTGACAATTTCGTTAAACACCTCACCTCCGCTTATCAACTCCTGCACTATATAGTAATATTCTTCCGTTTCAATGAAATTTAACAGTTTGACCACGTTTGGGTGGTTGAGCTGTCTCATAATAGTCACTTCCTTCAGCACAGACGTCTGCTGCGCCTGATCCATTTGGTATTTCTTAATCATCTTGACCGCAACGAGTTCCTTTGTTATCAGGTCCAATGCACGGTAAACTGCCGAAAAAGCGCCTTCGCCTATCTTCTCCTGCATTTGATACCTCTCAATTGCATGCTTCTGTAGTCTCTGTAATCTCTGTGCATTTTCTTCGTTCACCATATCGGTGGCCAACTTTGAGTACACATCTATTTTCTGGTGTCTCTTGTACGGCATGTTAGAGTTACCGGTGTGCAGCTCGGCGTCCGCCATGGCCACGTCGTGGCCCGCCTGTTGTGAACAGCCCACCTCATCATACGCCCTCACAGCTGCATTTCTACCGTGTCTAATAAAGTGCTTGATATCTTTGAGTTCAGAAAGCATCTGATGACAAACTAAGTGGACTCGGTACACTGGGATATCTAAACGTGCCGTATTAAAGCGAGTGTTGCAATTGTAAGGTTCCTCTGGCGTGTACAGCTGGATACCGGTGTGTGGTTCGATGGTGCACCAGGGGTTACGTGTTGAAGACCACTTGGAGTGTATATTACAAGCAGTTGCCATATACTGGACATGGCACATCCAGCAAACGTTTGCAGCTACAGTCTGGAGTTTTGCCATGTTGCACTTCACCGTGCTGAGACCGCGCAAGAGACCACACGGCACCAGCTACTGAGTCGCCGCGACCACTGGGCCCGGTGTGCCCTGCGCCCTGCACTTTCCCGGTAGCTTCCATGTCCGCCTGGCCTCTTTATTGCTTTGACGGGGGGCCCTGCGGCCGTCACGACAGCCACTAAGACAATAAGACGCCGGACATAATGATTGCTTTTAGACAAGTAGCACAGCAGACATACAAGTATCTACCCATGCTGCGATAGATGATGACAAGGTGATTTACTGAGCAGTGTGTTACGGGTTTTCCGAGAACTACCCGAGTATCTGTGCGGACGAATTTGATTTCGGGCTGGGTGACTTGTGGGATATTGTGGCAGGAAAATATGCATTTAGATTCTGTGATGTTCCAGGCAGGGTATAGACACGCTGCGTATGGACATGGTGTTTATCTATGAGCAAGCAGTAACCAGATGCTGATATCTGCTAGCTGACGATTCTTCTGAACAAGTTAGTGGCAAGCAGGAGCTCTGCGCTGTTATTCATCAGAGCCTAGTGAGGCGGTGCACGGTGCTAATTGCCCGGACTTGAATTGTTTGTATTCCACGTTGTGCCTTTGCATGATGTATACTATAGGTTGAGGGACTGTATCCTTGGTGGCGCCTTGAGAGAGAGATTTAAAACCATTGATCCACTCAGATGTAGAGCATTTGTGGGGTGTGCTTGAAGTTGAGCCACCGAAAGGCCCGAGTAACACCACGAGCAGTCTGCATCGAACCGTTTAGATCACCTTATCTCAGTGTATGAGTGTGTAGTTCTCATCGCATGCAAGATATATGTGTCTAGTGGCAGATGGCTTGGGCTGCTTGGCTGAATGCCTTCATGCCTTCAGTTCTCATGCAACTAAGGGTACACTAATTGATGGCGCCTGCTGTTCGCCACTTGTTTCACTTTTGTTGTGCTGTCTGGTATCTTTCTTTGCCTTCATGGAGGGCCTCTCAGGTTGTTTAAAAATTCCAATACTTTACTATTCGACTTTTCAAGTTCTTCTGGTAAAATGATTGTATATCTATCATAATGACTTGAGTATCACAAGCAATGCACTGGAAAGGGTTGTCTGAATGGCAGCCCATATGACAGTTGTGAGTGCAGTTGCGTTTGTTCTCATTCTCTCTCCTAGCACTACAATCACCACAATCTAGTATATTTGAGGCATGTCCACTACCTAATCCAGGCACTACGGTTAAAGCCTCAGTTAACATTTACAGATAAGCCGTCAAATCACGCAGAATAAACAACAGTCTTAGTTTTAAGCAGCAGCATGCACTGTTTCTTGATACAACAAGTTAGCCAAACTTCGATAGTCGACTCTTTAGGATGCAATTTCAAGACGCTAATGATGGGCGTCAGTCCTCTGATAATAGAGATCGTACATCACAAGCGGCTGGCCGTGTAACGCCCGATATCTTGACTCTGCCGTTTTCGGAGGCTAGCCCATGAACCCCGCCAGGTGAGTCTTCATAGCAGAGTTGGTTTCACCTATTACATTACTATAGCTGGTAGCTGCAACTACAGTTTCACCTAAGAATCCTGGTTAGGTTTACTGGGTTTCTTGTTTGACACAAACTTCCCTATCTCTTCTCCATCTCCCTACTCCAAGCCCTGTTTGGCCCAGAAGTTTATCTAGAAGAACAAAGTATAAACGCACATTTCTGAGGTTTGCTATCGATAACAGAGCCGCCTTCATCCACCAGCCAGAAGCCAGCAATATACCTCCCCTGGCCGCTCTACGTGCGCCCTCATCTGAGTCCGTCCACTCTGGGGAAATTACCCTACTTGTATGCGGTCGCTTCCTTCTCTGCACAATACCTCACTAGCACACCACTGCAGCCGGCCACTTATGCTGCCTAATGAAAAAACCTATTGTTAAGATGCCTGACGCACGTCTGTGTATGTGTACATGTCTGCATGAATCCATCAAGCATCCTCAACTCCTGCTCTGTCAAGCCTTAGAATGTGCATTTGCCACTCACCTCAGGCTCTGACCAATGTCTTGTCTGCCAGCAAAGATCAGCGCTGCCTCTTGCTTTGTGCTGCTGGGCTGGGCTGTCTGAGCTATCGCTCCTCTATTACGATACTTTCCCCTGCAGCTCGCGATAAGGCCATATTCTATTTGGACGCAACACATACAGGGACCCTCCAGGAACGGCCAGGCACCGCCCCGTGAACAAAAAGCAAACGCGGCCACACGGTGTGTGTCACTTTGAGATTTTCCTCCGGCGGCCGGCGCGGCCGCCGGCCTGGGCTGCTTGCTCGGCAGTTGGGCCCGCCACGGCCCCCACAGCCCGTTGACACCTGGCCCTCGCACCTCAGGCCTGGCATTTTCCCTCTGAAAGAGAAAAATAGAGACAAACACAGGCAAAAAGTAAAAGCAAGCACAGCATTGCTTAAGTATTTTCTGTGATTGTTGTTGCCCTCTTTACTGACACGATGCACCACTGGGGGGTTAATAAAACCCGGTGGAGACCCCGTTTTCTGGCATTACCTTCTCTAGACTCGTGAAAACGACCACAGCTGCACACAGGGGCAACCCTATTCCTTTCTTTCCCGTGTTTGCTTGTTTCTCTTGAGCTCCTCCTCCCATTCCGTCTTGTCATCAGGAATAGCCAGGCCGAACCACAAACCCGCTTAATGACCTCATACTTGGTTTCCAAAAGGAAAACACAGGTGCTGATTGCTTTGGCTGTTATTGTGCTGATTGTGCACCTCATCCTCACAACTTCATCCCAGCACGACCCATACACATCGGTCAAAGCATTCGCTGATTCCATAACCCTGGACCCTAAGCAGTCCAAAGCATTTCTGAATCACCAATTGAATGAGACGCTTACAGAGCTTCAGTCTTTGCAAGATGAACTTTTCTCCAAAGAGGAGGAACTTTTAGCGCATAAGGGTGAAATTTACAAGCAGAAACAAAACCTGGAAAACTCTCAGAAAGACTCTGAATCCAAGAAGCTCGAATTGGATGAAAAGTTAAATGAACTGAACGGTCAAAGAGAGCTCCTTGAAAATAAAATTAAGTCTCTGGCGGAACAGATTGACACAAATAACAAGAAATTTGATGACGAGATTCACCATAAAAACATTCTGGTCACTCAACTGCAAAGAGAGGGACAGACATACTATGAAGATGAAACAAGACTCAAAATTACTTTAGATTACGATGAGCAGGAAGCTCAAAACATGGACATCACGTCTGGTGACCCAATCTTTCAAGCATTTCTTGAAAAATTCTTTAAGTTAATGGCTGATAACAAACAAGCAACCGCACATCCAGACAGATTGTTGATTGAAAACGGTAAACCAATTATTGGGCGTGTTCAGGTTTTCTCAGCAGCAGATCAATTGCTATCAGAAAATGATCTATTAAATTTAATGGATTTCAGTGATCGGTTCTTGGATGATTTGACAGCCAAACACAGAAATGTCGTTCATGGTATTCCAAGCAAGCCACCAGCTCCTTTTTATAAAGGTTCTGGATATACAATAGTTGGTGGTGGTGTTTATTCTTGGTATGCTTACTTGACCATTAAATCTTTGAGAAGAGTTGGATCCGTCCTTCCTGTTGAAGTTTTATTGCCTAGTGAAGACGACTTTGAAGAGGAACTGTGCAACAAACTATACCCTGAAATTAATGCCAAATGTATTGTGATGTCTAGGATCATTGGAGAAAGCAATATGCAGGGGTTGGAGCTATCTGGTTACCAATTTAAAGCGTTCTCTCTTCTGTGCTCTTCTTTTGATGACACGTTCATGCTTGACTCAGACTCATTCCCAGTGAAAAATCCAGACGCTTTATTTGAATCTGAACTTTACAAAAATATTGGTATGATTACTTTGCCAGATTTTTGGAGAAGAACGACTTCTCCTTATTATTACAATGTTGCGGGTGTTGAAATAGGTGACAGGCCAATTAGAAATCTGAATGACTTTTTTACCCCGACTGAATTCTATTACACTGACAGAAATATCAGAAATTACAAGACTGAAGTCAACTTCCACGATAGGGCAGGTACATTACCAGATTGGACCACCGAGTCCGGCCAAATGATGATGAAAAAATCAGATTACTTTGATGCTCTATTATTGTCAATTTACTACAACACAGATGGTCCTCAAGGCTATCACCCACTATTATCTCAAGGTGGTGCGGGTGAAGGTGATAAAGAAACCTTTGTGGCCGCTGCTACCTATTACAAGAAACCTTTCTATCAGGTTTACACACCTTGTGAGAAATTGTATGGTTATATTAAAAAATCGACTGGATTCTGGGAGCATACTACTATTGTCCAATATGACCCACTTGATGATTATGCTAGATTAAAAAGTGTGGTGAGTGACAACTTGAGATCTATTAAAGAAGACAGAGAGAATTATAGATATAAGTATGATGAAAAATATTTCAACAGGTTTAACAAGGAGTCTGTTTCACCAATGTTTTACCATGTTCATGATCCAAAGATGGACCCTTTCTTTTTAGTTGCAGATAATGTTGGTATGAGAGATGGTGAACACGTTAGAAACATTGGAGAGGACTTAAAGTCTATTGGTTATGACTTTGAGTTGGAGCTTAATAAGGATATGAAGTACGCTATTTGTGACGAGAAGCTTTATTTCCGTGCTTTTGAAGGAAAATCACGAGATGAGTTCTGTGAAACTTATATTGATCCAAGAATTAAATTTCTAGAAGAAAGCGGTAGACAACTTTATAATCCAGCGGCATCTGCTGATCAGGAGGAATCAGTCAACCAAGAAGTGTCGGATGAAGAAATACAGGTTTAAAACCAGCAAAGAGGTTACTTTCTATACCTCTAAATATTCTGTCTCTTAATATTGCTTTTTTTCTACTGCTAGCATTATCATGGAGTGATAGTGGATGTGTGTTTTGATAAGTTTTTTTATACCCATTTGTTTCTAGTCTTAGAAGGGGTGCACCATAAATTATAGATACCAAATATGTCATTAAAAAGGCGGAATTCTTCCATGGATGACTTGTTCCGATTCATTGAAGTAGCACCTTGTGATCAAATTTGTAATCATCATTGATTGATGATGTATAATTTCTTTCAGATCTGTAAAATCAACGCTTTCTTCGGAATCTTCAAATCTGTCATTGTCATCTACAAAGTAGATTAGCTGAGAATAGCATTCATTGAACCAACTGTTTTCGCCTGTCGGGTTTGGGTGAATCGGGACCTTTAGGATCCAGTTATCGACTTTTTCTTTGTGTGGCATGTTCTTGGCCGTTCGTGGGTTAAACTCTTTTGGAAAATTCAATGGTTTTTTAGTGATTTCAACGTCAGTCGTCTTGCTACTGTTCGGGCATTTCACTGATTTGTCTTGTAAATTATTAAAGGGAGAGTATATTTTAAATTCCAAACCTTCATCACCTATGTACCTGTTTTGTTCTTGCGGCTTCTCTTTGGAAACCTCTGGCTCCAATCGATCGTTAAAAAGAGCACAGATTGCTTTGTCGCCCCTGTGAAAAGGTGTATGTGCAAGGTTCGTCAAGGCCTCCGGATAATCTATCGACTCTACCCCATAAAAATTATCACTATTGCTCACTTTTATTTGTTGTAATGGTGTGTTCTGGTAAATTGTTAGTAACACAATGACACAATTATAGATACATCCCATCTTGGGAGCAGTACATAATATTGCTCCAGAATATGAGCGGCTGTACGTACTCTGAACTCCGACATGCTATTCAATCGTGCTTTGCTGTTGTTCTTTCCCTATCAGGATACAAAGTAAATATAAGTAAGAAGACAATACATTTCATATAAAGCAACTATTGAAGAGCTCTCTGCTTTTGCAATCAATACAAAAGGTTCAAGACAAAAGCAGCTACTGGGACCCGGTAATAATATCGGTACAATGTAAACACCTGTGCACCGCACATTTGAAGCAAAAGCACGAACATGTTTGGAATACAAAGGCGAAGGGGAATCCAGAAGTTAACCCTGTCAAAGACATCTGTGATGAAATAATTAGGAGGCCAAAAGGGAGGTAGGATATACTAGGAATGGGTGTTCATGGTCTCTGGGAGATAGTTGGGCCTACGGCTAGGCCTGTTCGACTCGAGGCCTTAGGTAATAAGAGATTGGCGGTGGATGCGTCCATTTGGATCTACCAGTTCCTAAAGGCAGTCAGAGATAAAGAGGGAAACCAGCTTAAGAATTCGCATATTGTAGGTTTTTTCAGAAGAATATGCAAGCTTCTTTACTTTGGAATTCAGCCTGTTTTTGTGTTTGATGGAGGTGTTCCTGTGCTAAAAAGACAGACGATAAGCAAGAGACGAGAGAGAAGAGAGGATAAAAGAGAGACCATCAAACAGACAGCGCAGAAATTGTTAGCGCAACAGCTGCAGAGAAGAGCAGATGGGTTGGTAGATGATGAGCCGGCCGTGATCAGAGGTGGCAACTCAAAATCTACCAGAAAAGAGGTCCCTTTGGAGGATTTAGAGTTTGGTGAATACTATGAAGACAACAATTATTTAGACGGTACGAACGCTGTAACAAAAGTGACACAAAAGTCACCAAATAAAGAAAGTAAAATGTTTAGACGACAAGACGAGTATGATTTGCCAAAAATTGACAATTTTGTCATAGAGAAAAACGATAAAAGAATGATTACGGATTATGAGTATGACAGACTAGCCAAAGATATAGATGATATTCAGGATGTTGATTTAGACAATATAGACCCACAGTCTCCTGAATTTGACAGATTGCCTCTATCTACTCAATACATTGTGTTGTCCCATTTGCGGTTAAGATCTAGATTGAGAATGGGATACACCAAAGACCAACTAGAGATTTTATTTCCAAATTCCATGGACTTTAGCAAATTTCAAATTGAAATGGTTCAAAAGAGAAATTATCTAACACAGCGATTAATGAATGTTTCTGGTATGGATAAAGATGATCACAATGTGATTGCGAGAAGAATAGCAGGTGAAAAAGATAGAGCGTATACTCTACAAAAAAACGAGTCTGGCTGGACATTGTCTATCAGCAAACCTGATGGCCATGATGAGAACAATCCTATTAAACTAGATACAATAGAAGACGAAGATCACATTGATCTTAGTGATCATACTGATCATACTGATTCCCATGGCACGATTAGCGAAATCAAAGGTGAAATAAACAGTGGGGAAGATAGTGAAGTTGAGTGGGAGAGTGTTGATGCAGATCTAGATAATAGACAACAAGATGACAGAATCCAAGCTTCCAAGAATTCTTTACCTGGAAATACACAAAATGACGGATTATTTGTGAATAGTGAAAGCGATAATGATTCTGAAATTGAATTTGTTGACGTAACAAATGATACAGGACCAGAAGGTGGAAATGAAGAGGATGATGTTATCATGGCAAGAATTAGGTCATTATATGAATATGCAGATCAGTATAACAAAAAATCCGGAAACAAATATCAAGCACCAGTTGCTGCAGAAAACGAGCACGAGGTTACCGAAGAGGAATTAGTCAAGCAAGTTGAGATGAATGAGTTGAAAGAAGCCATTGAGAGATCCAAAAGGGATTATATTGCATCATTGTCTATGGAATCAAACAGGGCTATGGCAGCTGATGTAACTGTTCAGGACGATATTCCAATCATTTTATCTGAAAAATCATTGAATCAGAATAAGAAGAAATTATTTTTGGATCTTTCCAAAAGTGTTCTTGCAAGAAATTTTGAGAAACCACAACAATCTGGTTCTAATGTTGTTGAAAATAACCCGCATAAAGGGGGCAAAGACAGCAACGACAAAAAAGATGACAAAGATCAAAAAGATGATAAGAATAAGAAAAAGGCACTAGAACTACCTATGTGGTTTAGCTCCGCGTCTGAATCCCAAGTTTCTTCAAGTTCACTCTATTATGGTGGCATTGGGCTAACAGGTAGACCAGATAAGAGAACAGAAGATGAAAAAGCTGGTTTATATTCCTCTAGAGAATTTGAATACTTGGAAGATGAAGAAGAGCCGGACTCTGAATTGGAAGAAGTTCTGAGAGTTTCTGACCATGAGGAGGAGCCTAAGGAATTTATCACAGTTCTTCCAAAATCTGACACTGAAGACTCCAATAATATTGAGACTGTTAATGACAAAAATGTTAACTTGAGTGATAGATCAGATGTTGAAACTCAACAGATGTTAGAGATTCATGAAGAAAAAAGATCTGCTCACCAGGATTCTAACTCCAAACCTGCTGATGCAGCATCGAAAGAAAAAAGCACAGTTGAATCGCTGAGAGAACGAAACGCTATTTTAGATATACTAAACGGAAGCCAGTCACATGTTTCGGCAGAGAAAAAAGCTGCAATAATTGATGATTATGAATTTTCAGAAGATGAGGAGAATCAGATTGAAAATGAGATTATTGCTGAAGAAAAGGCATACGAGGTGTTTGTGAATCAAGTTAACAGATCCGGTGCATCATCTCAGTCACGAATGGTTTCTGGTGATCAATCAGGCGGTTCCTTCTGGTCTATAGATGACGAAGTCAAACTTCAAGAGCAAATGAAAAAGCAGAAAAGAGACTCCGATGAGGTTTCTACAAACATGATACTGGATGTTCAAGACCTTCTCTCTCGATTCGGTATACCCTTCATTACTGCTCCAATGGAAGCTGAAGCGCAATGTGCAAGGTTATATGAGCTTGGCTTGGTTGATGGGATAATCACTGATGATTCAGATTGCTTCTTATTTGGAGGCGATAAGATTTACAAGAATATGTTTAATGAGAAAAACTTTGTGGAGTGTTATCAAGCGTCTGATATTCAGCAATACCTTGGATTAAACAGGAATAATTTTATAGAGTTGGGTATCATGCTGGGTAGTGATTATACAGAAGGTTTGAAAGGAGTTGGTAAGGTGAATGCAATTGAGATATTGGCTGAGTTTAAAAGTTTGGATAATTTTGAAAAATGGTGGATCGATTATCAAAATGGTAATATTGATGAGGGCCAAGATACAGAAATGAAAAAGAGATTGAGGAAGAATTTGACTAGGGTATCATTTTATTTGAACCCAAATGAAATTTTCACGCAAAACAAGATATTGTTTGATGCTTATAGTAAGCCGGAGGTTGATAATGATACGACGGAGTTCAAATGGGGCTTTCCGAATCTTGATAAGATACGTACATTCTTGATATTGAATGTTGGCTGGAGTCAGTCTAAAGTCGATGAGATCTTACTACCAATTTTGAAAAATTTGAACAAAAAGACAGGAACAAACCTTCAATCCAAAATTGAGGAATTCTTTCCTGTGGAGATCTTGCAAAGGAGAAGAGAGATTATGATGAGTAAAAGATTGATGCAGGCTACAGAGAAATTAAAGTCAACATCGAAATCAGAGCTCGAGATCCAACAGCCTAGCAAACGCCGCAAGACCAGGCAGTGAATATTTATATTAATAGTGTATCGTTTGTATATAGTTTGTTTAATAGCCGTATTTCCATATATCTTCTTGGTACCCTTCGGTGACAGTTTCATCTTTGCCGTATTCTTCTTGCCATTTGACAAAACCACCTCTCAGAACCCAGACGTTGACACTTTTTTCATCACTCAAGTCCTCCATGTATCTGATAAACTTCAGAGCCGAGCTTGGTCCACGTTGCTGAGACAACATGCAATGGAAAACAATGTTATCGCCACTGTCAAGGCTCTCGTGTATCTGCTTCAATTGGTCAAAAGAAAGCCTGTCGTATGGATAGTGCTTGCTGATTTTGATGTGGCCGCCAGCATGGTCCACATCCCGAACGTCCACTACCTTCCATGCCGAATGCTGCGCAGATTTTAGCTGGTTGTATAGGGATCTGGGGTCAATGTATTTGAGTGAAGCTATCGAGGACATGGTCTGCACACGTACAAGAACGGACAAGACCCTGTCTGTGCCAAGCTTGCACAAAAGATGTAGGAATTAGCCAGTCCAAACATGTTGTGATAACAGAGACCCACCACGCGCAGTCCAATTTACTCTAGAAATGAACAATAAAAAGTGTACTGAGTTTAAAACAGAGATAAATATGGTTTATTTTGGTGTTGTAATATACAAGATTAAAAGAGAGGAAAAGGTATGAAGAAGCATTCTATATTAATCCAAAAGGACACAAGCTCTCTTAGTGTTTTGTGATGTGCAAATTAAGGTTGCTTTCGGTATGAATGAAGTAGAGCTATTTTTTAAACTCTTCGTCTGAGGAGTGAACAGCGCTGTCCACCTTTGTGGATTCCTCTGGTGCTTCAGAGTCGTAGTATTCATCGTCGTCATCGTCAATGTTTGTGTTGCTATTGCTATTGCTGCGGCTTTGACCGTCTTCGGAAGAAGCGTCATCTTCATCAAAATCGTCGTAGGATTCAAACTCGGAATGAGATTCCATACCAACCAACCCCTTCAAATTGTCTATTAGGGATCTCTTTGAGGCCTGTCTATGCAGGCCATTACCGTTGAATTTGGCGGCAAATCTGTCGACAGGAGTCTCGATTTCAAATTTGCCTTTCTTGGAGTTACCTCTTAGAGACTCTCTCACCAAGAAATACAAATCCTTGGACCTGTTACTCAACTGCACGTTTGTTTTCTTCCAGGAAGAGCTGAAGTCGTTGATCTGCTTCTTCAAGTCCAATTCATTTTTCTTCAACCATGACACGTTCAGTTCTTTTCTGGTGGCACCTCTCGCAAAATTTCTCATTAAATACTTATCATAATCTCTAATGATCTTGGTGATGATGTCACTGGTAGATATACCCTCTGTTCTTTGGGTGGCCAAAAACATGCCAGCTTCCTTCATTGGTTTGTAAATATCGTCGATACCGTCTGCAACGTATGGCAGATCATCATGTGCACAATAATCAATCTTATGGTCCTTCAAGAACTGCATGTTTAGAATCCATGGTGCATCCTCAACAACTTCATCAACCCACTTACAATGTCTGACAGTTTCGTATCTCTGTTTGTCTGTTAACACAGTTAGTCCTTTTCTAGCGTGGGTTTCTTTGTCATTGGGTATTCCCACCACTAGCTCCACGTTAGGGAATGATTTCTTACACTGTTCCAGTTGTCTCATGTGTCCTAGGTGGAAAAGATCAAACACACCGTCGGCGTATATTCTCACGGGTCTGTCTTGTGGGGGCAAACTGAATTTAAAACCTGTCGGTCTGTATTTTCTGTACTCTTCTGGTAGCTCTGCGTCCAATTCCTTTTCCTTAGCTTGGAAAATGGCCTCTTCTTCTTCCTGTTTTCTTTGTCTCTCTTTTTCTTCTTCATTTGTATCTTGTGTCTCGCTGATCGATATTCTGATATCCTCACTGTTGCTTTTGGATCTCTTACTTTCCGGGTACCCATTACAGATCTCGGTGTCGGAATCTGGGCTTCTCTTTCTCTTGGAGTTCTTGAACAGTTTTGTGAACGAGTCGGCTCTGATGAGGTTGTTCATTCTGAGCGACCTTGTTGATTTCGTGGACCCTGCCACCGACGCTGTGTCTCCAGCTGCGTCCGGCACCAGAGGAGATTTCTTGGCCATTCTGTGGATTTTTCAGTGTTATTCAGGTCCTGCTCCGGCTCGCTCCCCCTGTACAATCAGTCTCGACGCGTGTGTGTGTGTCCCTTGTCTTTTGTTCGAGCCTAGTGCCACAGTCTGTCTGCTGCGTGATCCTCCAACCCTAATACGCCCTCCGTGCGAGTCCCACTGTTTTCGGCGCCAATCCTGTATCAATTACACTGGATCTACTGCCCGCTAGCTCGTCCTCTCTTTGCGCCAACCTCCTACCTCCTCCTTCTCTCCTTCCCTCTATTGTCTCTTCTTTTCAGGCTTTATTCAACTCTCTTCATTCCTCGTATGTTTTGAGGCCCCACGAGCGTGGAAAAATTTTTGATCTCGACGGTGCACGGGTGTGCTGCTATCAGCGGGAGTCGATTGTTGGGCTTTTTGAACCGCCGGATTGCATGTGACAATCCGGAGGAGCAAGTTCTGCTGCGTCAGCAATGACGTGAGCTGCCGGGTTAGGGTGTCTGCTGCGCCACGTTGGTGCGCCGCTCAGCGGCGCAGCCGGTGGAAAGCGCCCGGGTCAAGAAGGGCAACACAGTTGAACAGAAGAGCACCCATGAACAGGAGGGAGTGGGCACACAGACAGCAGACAGGGGAGCTGGGGCACTGGCAAGGACAGGGACATCAAGCATGGCAGATTCGGCATTGGCCAAGAACATCGGCTCATTCTTCGAGACGGCGACAAAGAATATCACGACATCATTGGAGTCGTCAAACGTGCCGACATCGATATCGAGGCTGATCACCAACTACAACTCGTCGACAAATAACCCTAACTTGTCGTTCAGTAATACACAGATTGTTAGCGGGCTAAACTCCACAAATGACACGGACAAACTTGCAGTGTTGAAGTACCTCGTGAAGCTGATGTCCACAGCGTCAGCTACGGACATGCAGACAGCAAATGAGCTGCTGCAGTTTTTCCCCATGATCGTGAACAACGTGAACTCCTCCAACTTGAAAATAAAACGGTACGTGTACATGATCCTCCTTAAATTCAACCACCTGAAGCAGGACGTGTCACTACTCTCGATCAATGCCATCCAAAAATCGCTCAGCGATAAAAACTGCATCAGCAGATCCTTGTCCATAAGATGTCTCGCAGGTATCAAGATCCCAGCCATACTTCCAATATTGATTCTCTCCTTGAAAAAAACAGTGAAAGATTCATCTCCGCTTGTGAGAGCCTCAAGTTGTGTGGCCATCATAAAGTGCTTCAAACTGGACAAAGACTATAACGGCTCAACCGTTAGTAGTGAAACTTTGAATGACGAATCAAGTATTATTCATCAATTATATGCGTTCCTCGAGATCCTTTTGAGTGACAGCGATCCCAAAGTATTGAGTTTAGCTATCAGTTGCCATCATGAGATTTTCCCCCAGTATCTGGATATAATACATAACAAGGTGTCTCATTTGATCTCAAAGCTGGAGTTACTTGACGACTACTCGCAAAGTTTATTAATTGACTTCTTGTCCGATTACGCAAAATTGTATCTACCCAAGCCAGAACAAACTTCTACAGGCGCAGTATTATGCCCTGAACTAGAGGCATTGTTGGGTAAATTGAAAGTTCTAAGTTATTCGGCCAATTCTAATGTGATCTTCTCCTTGACGAGATGCTTGACAGTCGTGTATAATAAGGAAACGGTCCAGCAATTCAAGTTGAACTACATTTTGCTAAAGTTTATTAGCAATTCAACAAATGCTTCAGCTGTCTCATACATGTTTCTAAATGAAATTTACTTATTAGTCTCCAATGGTCTATTGCAGTTCAATGAAAATCAAAAAAGCATGTTTACGGTCTTATCCACAGACAACTTTCCAGTTAGTAAACTGAAAATATTAATTTTTATGAAGTTGATTCATTCCCAAAACTTCTCCGAATGCTTCAATCAAATCAAGTTCTTGATTGAGGATTCTAATTTAAATAACAAGCTAAAATGTTTGCTGGTCAAGAAGTTGAACTCACTAAATATTGACTCATCTCAATTTGATATAATCATCAAATTCTTTTTGTCTAAACTTAATGGCAACTTGAATGAGTCTTTAACAAATGAGTGCATTCTCAGCTTAAGACAATTAATTCAGGGCGATTTAATTAGTCATATTGACATCCTAATTAAACTAACTGGTAAATTGGTGAATTCAAGTGAAACATTAACATCGGTGGCCAAGTCTTCAATTATTTGGTTGTTGGGCGAGTTTTCAGTACACCATGAGAATTCTGCTGGAAGTAATAAATGTCAATTGCTTTTTAACTATTTGCCTGATTTGTTCAGGATCTTGTTAGCTAATTTCAAAAATGAGATAGAGCAAGTTAAGTTGGAGATTTTGACAAGTTTAACAAAACTAATTAGTGTTCAATTTTACCAAGCAAAGAAAAATAATCAATTGGTAGAGCTTAACGAAAACAAAGTTTGGAAAATGTTTAATTATGCTTTGCAACTAACTAAATATGACAAGTCAATTGATGTCAAGGATAAATCTAGACTGATTGGATCTATCTTGCCAAATATAGTTTATCAAGCTGAGACGACAGCTCAACAGCTGAACATTAATAATCTTTTTGAGCTCAATGAGCAATTGTGCTATTCCAAATTGGACGAAATTGAGCTTTCAATCTTGATTTTTGATAACGATAAATTAAAGCCAATTGAGTCTTTAATTGAAATGGATGTTGACAAGTTTGTAACCAAGTTTAACGGGATAACAAAAGATCAGCTGGACCCTAGTTACTTAGATTATTATAATGAATTGAGAGCCTTGAAATTCCAAGTAAGAGATTACAATAAGTACACCAATTCTATATCTTCAACTGTTCCGGGCATTTCAAATTTTTCAATGAGCCAACATTCTGGGCCGGGCTTATCTTCTAATACTGTCAGTGCTTACGGTAGATCTTCAACCCCAAGCAGTATTGGATCTTTCAAGACAGACAATGCAAAAAAGTATAGATTACAAACATTGGATGATTTTTTAAATGATGCTAGTATGTACAAAGATAGCTACAATCAAGAGACGAAAGAAGAAGAAGAGGAGGAGGAGGAGGATAGCAGTGATGAGGAAGTGGACGAAGAAGGTGAGGAGGAAGTGATGGAGGAGGACTACGAAAATGAAGAGCATAAACTATTGAATTAGATAGGTGTTTTCTCTTTTATATATGACAGTACAGTGTATTTCATCAACATTCAATTTCATTTAAACGCTGCAATTTTTTTGGTCTCGTACACATTTTAATGGTATTTCAAAACTTAATAATGATAAAGTCAAAAGCAAAAGAAAAGGCAGATATAGAGGTTTAGACTAAACTTTTTCATCATCCAGAGGATAAACAGTAGGATCCCAGCCACTCACAGAGTACTCATCTAACGCGTTCAAGGCTTCCATGTCTTCATCAGCTAACTTAACCTCCACAGACTCCAAATTAGGTAACAATCTAGAAAGAGTCTCAGTCTTTGGTAGACTGATAAATCCATTCTGCAATGACCAAGCAATTAAGATCTGGGCGTTGGATTTGCCATATTTCTCAGCCATTTTTGAGATGAATGGATCGTTAACTTTTTGACCTCTTGACATTGGAGAATAAGCCTCTACAGCAATTCCTTGATCTCTTGTGAATTTAACCAACTCGGTTCTTGTAATCCATGGATGCAATTCAATTTGATTGACAGCCGGAATGACTTTTAAATCAGGGTAGGCTAATAATTCTTTCAAGTGCTTGATGCCATAATTGGAAACACCTATGCTTTTAACTTTGCCGGACTCGACCGCCTCCTGTAATGCCAACCAGGAACCGTGTCTCTTTTCATAATTGGACTGGGGTGAGTGCATCAACAATAAATCAATGTATCCGATTGCCTCAGCTTTTTCCAAGGCGTCGTCAATAGCCATTTTTGTCTCTCTGTAGCCATGATCGCTGTCCCAGATTTTGGAAGTGTAGAAGATGTCTTCTCTCTTGTGGTCGACAGGATTAGCCTTCAACCAGTTACCAAGGGCGTCGCTGACGGACTTTTCGTTTTTGTAAAACTTTGCCGTGTCAAAGTGTCTGTAACCCACTTCTAAAGCCTTGGTGATCACCTCATGTGCCTTGGAATCGCTGATTAAGTAAACTCCAAGGCCAGTTTGGGGAATGGAGTAACCAGAGTTTAATTTAATCTTAGGGACGTTGACCATTGTATGCGTGTAACTGTGTGATTGTACACTTGCTCAATTTTACACTTGTGCAATTGCAAAACTACACTCCTTTCTATCTGCTATAATTCCAGAAATCAGGGCACTATTTATTACTCTACTGGGAATACCGATTGCCTCATATCTGGTGCCACTAGACTAGGTTCGGTAGGTAATCTTATCCGGGCCAGGTGGGTTGGGTAACGGGGCTCGCTTCAAGTCCGCGAGGCCCGAGATCGACCTCCGAATACGCCGATGCAGTATCGGCGCGACGATCGACGCGTCTATGGTGTTGAAAAATTTTTGGCGGTTTTCTTGAGGCTCTTTTTTGGAGGCTTGAGTTGGGCGGTTGGAACTTAAGAGGGAACACAGGTACATGCATAGAGAGTAGTGATATACCGCAGATAGACCCGAACGATACGTGAGCAAGTCATTATCTGACATTTTACAGGTATATACACTATGGCTTTCTTAGGTTTAGGAGGTGGCTCGAATGCCCCATCGGTTGCCCCAACTACAACATCCGCTTCTCCACAGGCACAACAGGTGAAGGAGCAACTAATGGCTAAAGTTCAACAGGAAATTGCCACTGCTAACGCCACTGCTTTAGTGAACGCATTATCGGAAAACTGTTTTAACTTGTGTATCTTCAAGCCAAGCAGTACGTTGACTGCATCTGAGTCCAAATGTATAGATGACTGTTCAACCAAGTTCATGAGAAGTTGGAACTTGATTAGCAAGTCGTACATTGCTAGAATCAACCAGAACTAAGCGCAGACACGAGTGCTGTGACGATCAGTGATGAAGAGAAAAATCAGATAACCAAGGTACTGGTTGGCCCATGAATGGACTTAAGCTTGAATGTTGTATTGAATGTAAATACACGTTTGCCGTGTTGGCCCGTCCAACCTAATCCATATTTGTATATAGATATAATATATAGCCGATATTTGCCAAATGCTAGCAAGATACTTCGGGGTATGATAAGACGTAGTATGTGAATTTATTAGATAATAGTACATGCTGCACAAAAGTGTTGTAAATAAAACCGATACAACAAAGAGCCAAAAAACAAGAGTGTCACTGAAAACAGCAGTGAACTCTAGGGTCCCAAAAAAATAGATAAAGAAACGGGTAACAAAGGGGGCAGTATCTAGAAGAAGTGAATAATATGAAGTAAATGCAATATGACAAGGCACACCAGAACCTGAACAAAGTACCAGTTATGCCATTACAGGCAAAGTATCCTGACCGTGTTTGTGTATTAGTTTAGTTAATCTCGACAGAGACGCAGCCAATGTTGACTAGACTGGAGTTATTATTAGATATTGTGCTCAATTTATTGCACGCTGTTTCTGCTTGTTGTGATGCCGCTCTTTCCTCCTCGGAAAGGTCCAATATCGTGTCAATCAAAGAGTCAAATAGGGTAGCATGACAAGCAACTCTGAACAAGTTTTGTTCTGGTCTATCTAACTCGACAGTTAGTTTAGATTTCACTCTCTCTGTGAGCATGAGAGTATCACGTAAGTTTAATCCTTGCAAATGAGGCATGGTTGTGCGAAATGTGCGCGTAGTGGGGGTTTGTATAGTGTGTCGAGTGTCGTGTCAGAGACTAGGAGAGATATGCATCAAAGTGTTTGTGTGTGTTCACCACGGAAGGAAAGCCTTTTGTAATCCACTCCTGGGCCCCTCCTGTTCGGCTCCTCTGTACAACAGGGCACTCTCACCTATTTATATAAATACGTCAAAATGGGCTCATGTTTACTGCACTGTTGCTGGTTTATCGGACAATTGCTAGGATGTAGACATCCGGGAACTTGAGGCAAAATCTGTGTCTCGGGGGGCATCGAGGGCTTCAGCCTCTCACAGGACAATAGGAATTTGTTATTGCGAACACGGACTGCCCCAGTAATGCCTGCGCAGCCCACGGGGCACACCGGGGACGCCGCAGGCGCCCCATGGCTGGTTCTAGATGGCACGTAAAGACTCGGAACGCTCGAACGATACCGGAACAGCCAATACTGGGCTCATTGCCTCGCTTGCGGTCTTTACGCGCGCACGCTCTTTCAAATGAGAAAGGGGGTGTTTTTGAGTGTCTGGGACATAGAATACAGGGTGTCGTAGTGTGTGTGCGATAAGCGCCTGCCAACTGGCGTCTAATGAGCTGGTGAGTCATTGCCAGAGCATATGAGAAGGATGGGCGCTACTCTGTAACACATTACACGCGCAAGCAGGCAAAAGCACCTCTTCATGTTAAACTTGTGCTCCCTGGCAATGCCGTTTCGTGTATGTACGCACATCTATTATACTATGCCCATTACACCCGAAAACGGCCTCCACAGCAGTCGTGCGACTTGTGGGCCAGGAAAAATTTCTCGCTCTGTGTGAAAACTGTCGACGATGCGAGTCGACATCCGGATGAATACATCCACAGCACATAGCCCGAGGCCTCTATTCATGTACACACTGCACATCCTGCTCAAACGATGTGTCATATACAAAATGGCGCAAATTAGACTGAACCCTCACTCATTTTGCAACGCATCCACACCACATAGATACATATGCCCTGTCTGCTTCTTGCCCCCCCCCCCGGGACATGTAGCGTCCCGGGTGCTCCCTCGACAAGATAGGTTTTTCCTTTGTCTGTGCCCGCCGCACAGAAAATTCCCTCTTTGTTTGCTCAAACAAGTTTCAGTTATTCCGATATTTAACGGAGTTGAGTCAATTTTTCCTATTGAATCATCAGAGGGTGCAAACGATAAAAGAAACAAGCACCGGCACAAACCTCGGAGACGTGCATTTTACGTGCATTTTTACCATACGACAGAACGCGTTTGATTTATGCGTGTGAAGCTGTGAGTTTAAACCGCTTGCTAGCTAGCTGGACTTTACAGACATGGCCAACAGCAGATCGTAGCGGATCCCTGGGTGTAGCGCAAAACATGTTTCAACTGTTGCGGGCTCGATGAGCGCTCGGAGGGGCCTACACCGGTCAAAACAAGTCTTAGAAGTGGTTTAAGTGGTTTCTGCTGGGTACCGCGAGTAAGCAAGAGCGTATAGCATTCAGCGATAGAGCATTTATTGATAAAGTCTGTGTCTGTCTGTTGATTTCATTACGCCTGCATTGCAATTTTGAAGACGTTACTAAACCGACTGTAACACCCCTAGGCTCGCGGAGTGCAGTACGCGCGACAGATAGTCTGTGGTGGGTATAAACGCTTTCTTGATTCTGTCGGGTGTGTCAGTACCATGAATAGTCATCAACACAATAGATAATAATAGCTGGGGGGTAAAAGAGATTAACAATATTTTGAGAATACGGGTTATGGCTAAGTAAGCTCATGAACGCTCCTCATACTGAGGCATCGAGTGTTGTCGCCCACACTTCCATTGTAGCAAACACCTAACCTGCCGTCCACAAATCAATCTTGTTGAACTATCTCTACTAGAGTGCAATATACTTTCAATGAAATGTAGACTTAGCAGCATTAGCATTGGTCCTACTTAAATGCTGCCAATAGGATATGCCCCCCTGGCTTCTTTACTAGATCTCTTACAACAATGAGTCCCGCCTCTAGATAAAACAGAAATCATTCATGTTACACCAAGTGAACGGACTGAATAAAAACGGCTGTTTAATTTTTGGATAAATCATATATATAAGTTTGCCCTTAAATTTGCCGGTTGAAATAGACAAGCATCCAGCCCAGTAAAGGAAAGTTTGCTAAACAAAAGGAACGGCAAGAAGAACAACAGCTTGAGGAGTGAGAACGAAAAACCCCTTTGAAAATGAAACACAAAAAAACTTTTAAACAACCCTACAAACCAATCAATTGTGCCAAACCGTTACATTGAGTTTGGAGAACAAAATAGTAAAGGTGGGCCGAGACAATCAGGTAATCGGACAGCGACTCGTAGAAGTGAAGAAGAAATTCAGTAAACAAACTGCCTAATGTTTCAAGCTCATACTCAAGCTTAAACTTACCTCTGATCAAAACGGTATCCATAGGTTGAGGCAAATCAGCCTTGTTGATGTAAAATTCGACACCGGCATGGTAGTAGCCCATGACCACTAATGGGACACATGGAACAACGTCATCAACATGGGTGATTCTGGAAAATGTCAAAGCAGGGAAGCTGTCGACAGATTGGTTTTGGACATCCTCCAAGAACGCATCGGTACCAAAAATGGTGTCGATCCAGGTCGTGACATCTTCATTAACAGACTTTGGAGCTGCCAAGGTAACAACGGTTGGGTTCAAGCCCATCAAATATAAGTCAATACCTGCAAGAGTAGCCAGAGCTCCTCCTAAAGAGTGACCAGTGGTTCTAAATTGGTATGTTGGGTACAGAGCAGCCAGTTCCACAATTGCAGTATAAGAATTGTCAAAGAAGCTCTTAACTGCTGTGTAAAATCCTAAATGGACCTTTGCATCCCTAACGCCAAAGGAATTAACAGAAGCGCCGATCTCCACAGAGTATGGAGTATAGTCAACAGGAACAAAAGTAAAGTCAGTTAACCAGTTCAGCAAGGTCACTGAACCTTGGAAGTCAATGACAATTTCGTTGTAATCATGGTTGACCAAGATCAAAGCGTCAGCCAGTTGCTCAATGACTTCCACAACGTAAATATTAGCGTCAGATTCCGTGCAAGCTAGTCCAGTACAGGAGGTATTCAATCTACCGACATGAACACCGTCCAGCGTAGAAATGCAGTAGGCTGCGCTGGTGTAGTTAGCATATCTGAGCATGTCATCGTATAGACCAGAGTTGGACAAGGTCAATTCAGTGGCTCTTCTAGTTAATGGCTGACCATTGACAATAGAGAGGGTGAATGCAATCAACACATAGACTGCGTTGGAAACAGAAAGTTTGTTCATAGCCGGCTAGTTAGGTTTAAACACACTTAGAAAAACCTTATCTATGCAGATAATAGCGCAGTGGAGTAATTAGGTAGCCATGAAGCAAGTACACGGTGGACATCAACAAGACTTTATACACTTTTTTCAAAGCGGAGCAGGGTTGGTTGTTGGGGAACGTAGTTGGAATGCCGTCATTTGCAGCGAACAAAACAAAGCAAAGCATGCCTGAGCAATTGGAACAATATGTAACTAAGGTGACAATAGCGGTTTGCTTGCACTTCAATAGGAAATTGCACCTATCTCTCACTGCTTTGAAAAACTAGACAAATGAAACTAATCTGTGATGCGGTATTTATGGGTGGGGTGCTAGCACGGTGTAAACTTGCACCTGGGCGTTGGGCATTGGCCAACACTCATGACTGTGAAACTCGCGATTTGTGCGGAGACACAAAGGTACGATATGAAGTGCACATACATACTGGCACAAACGGCTCCGGATTTTGTATGTTATGCAGTCAAAAATGCACATCCACCAAACGCATTGTGTGGAGATGTCCACTAATGTGTAAGAATCAGCCGTTCTGTTCTGTGAACACAGTGGAATTACTCACCAAAATCAAAAATGGATATAACTGGTTCTTTCTTAAGG
The DNA here is from genome assembly GCA_003706635.2 of Ambrosiozyma maleeae (nom. inval.). NCBI lineage: Eukaryota > Fungi > Ascomycota > Pichiomycetes > Pichiales > Pichiaceae > Ambrosiozyma > Ambrosiozyma maleeae (nom. inval.). The sequence continues at coordinate 593,476 of PPLV02000001.1, forward strand.
GCAGAGCAGAGCGCTCCCTTCATTACAGGTGCAGTGCTCTCCCTGAAGAAATTGCTATACTTGCCTTTGTTTACATTTAGTGAATAACTGCAAACACAAATTCCCAATCCAAAATCACATTCCCTGTGTGGTTAGGCTCTTATGCTTTTGTGCTTTATCCTATTGTTCGATTGAATAGTTTGCTATTGTCTGGAGATTAAGCTTCTACAGCCGCTCACTGGCCGTTTACCGAGCTATTACTAGTTTCGGATCCTCGGTTACTTAAACTTCAACACCGTCGACATGCACGTTTCACGTGGTGGTTTCACGTGTTCGTCTTTTGCTGTGTTTGTGCTGTCTAGAAAGCGGGGTTCTATGCTAATGTTCTTGCTGATCAATCCACCTGTACAGCTGTATCACACGCTCTAATATGCTGGAGACCGGGCATGTGGGGAAAAATGCATGACTCGTTGGGTCAGCTGCCACACAGCAGCCGTGCTGTTGTGGCTGTGATGGGCGCGTCGATCGACGCATCGGACCAAAGACTTTGTCCCAGAAGAATAAGAGCGAAAAATTTGATGGTGAGTGGAAAGCCTGGCGTTATCAGGAGACATGAGTAGGGAGAGAATGGGGTAAGATGAGCAGTAGTTGGGAAGGGGCAGTCTCAGAGGTAGTAGGTAGCCAGAAACAGGATGTTGAAGAGGGGAGTTCTGGGGCCCGCAGGTGTGCGGTTTGGTGGCAACATGGTGCTGGGTTTGACCTCGGTCAGGTTTTACGCCAAAGCGGTGAGAACCAACAAAAGACCTATCATAAAAAAAGGTAAACTGGAAGACGATAATGATCTGGACTTTGATGTCTTTGATAATATATACACGCCTAAAGAGACTGCTTTTACAAGTGAAGCCGCAGACGTGCTGGGCCAAAATGGTCAGGCAAACAACTGGGTGGACAGGTTTTTCTCGAACAAGCAGGTGGCAGATCAGGATAAGAGAATATCGCAACTACAGACACATTTCTTGAATTTCACGTCAAACAGCTTTATTTCGGGACTACCTGCGAATTACATAAACTCATTGCATCCAAACTTGATTAAATTTGGGGACTCGGTTTTGAAAGAAACAATCTTAGAAGACGAAGAGCTGACCAATCTTTACGACGAAAATGATCCAACTTTGGTTTACTTATTGGCTTCAAATCAGATAATCCACGGATTCGATAATCTAGAAGTTGTTGAATCGAGGTTATCTTCTCCTCGACTTCCCCCAACAGAGGCATCTAAAAAAACCGACGAAGAGTTTGAAGAAATTTTAGTGCAGATTAGAAAGAAACAAGATAAGTTAGGAACAAAAGCAGTGGACCCAGTTGATTTGGAATCACTTGTAGAGGCGTACTTGAAATTCCCAAAGCCTAGATCCATTAGAGTTAATGCGGATTATTTCGAAAATTTTCTCGAAATCATAAATGAGCATTCTGATGTTTTGGAGCTGCAGACAGCAAGTGATATCTATCAAGATGTTATCGAATCAGGTATGATGTTATCTTCTAAAGAGTTAACGAGATGGATATCCATTACATTAGGCCAGTATAAAAACTTCAATGCGGAGATATTTGAAGAATTGAAAACCGGAATTTTAAAGCTCAACTACAGATTGAAAATTGATTATTATAATGAATTCCTAAAGTGTGCTTTGAATAGTAATGAGTTGACTTTGTTTGAGGAGATTTTAAAGGAGATAGAATCGGATTCTTTGCTCCAGCCTAATAGGGAAACTTTAAACTTGATGGCTGAGTATTGTAATTACTCAAATAATCTGACTGCTCTGCTCAACTTGATGCTTGATTTAAGAGTCAACTATTTTAAGCACTATTTAACAGTTACAGATTACAAGGTTCTTTTTGATGCTCTAATTGGTCTCAATGAGAAACAATTAGCCAAAGATATCATGAGCATTATCATTGTCGCTCGGGATGTTTACAGGAACGAGTATGAGGTTGATGTTGACGATGAGAACTTTATGATTACTGAGAAGTCCTTAGATCAAGATGTGGATCCTTTGGCTCTCTATGACCTAGTCGTTCCAGAGCAGCAGTTTATCCAATTTTACCCGCAGTTGTCTGCGGAGTTTTTTGAGCCATTCTATGAGAGTTTGGTGAATTTTGAGGAATTGCAAGACCTTGAAAAACTCTTAAAAGAGAATAACGTGAAGAAAAGCATGAGTATCTATGAGCGTTCGTTGTATTTTATGGCTGAAAATGTTGAGTCTTTAGAATACAAATCTTTTCATTCACTAGTTGCAGAGATGCTGGATGATGATTTCAGCCACTTGATTCTGAACGAGATGAACTTGATGAACTTTATTAAGATTTGTGAGCATTTTGCTGGTAGCGGTGGCATCATTGACTCAAATGACGCTGAGGTTTTAAAGGCATTTAAGATTGTGTGGGATTATCTAGAGAACTTTCAGCATTACCAGGCTGAAGCAGATGCCAAAATCCATGCAGATTTAATTTCCGCCATATATTTACTAAATACCTCAAGCTTGTCGGCATAGCTATTTTTGACCTCGAAAAAGCCATAAACACGTCAAGTTGATGAAGCCATTGTTATTTATTGTCAAGATGACTCATTGCGGGTTCTGATTGTTGTTTACCGAACTTGTCAATCAGCTTATGTTGACATGTTGACATGTTCATTTTGGGCTCTTGCTACTGAGGCGCTGGGCTCCGGAGATCATGCACTCGGGTTTCGAGTGTGACCTGCCTCTGCAGTGGTCCACTTAGGCACGTTTTTTTTACTTGGCTTGGCTTGTTTTTTATTTGATGTGTGCTGTACTCCACCACATACCTACCCCTGTATATACAAACATGTGGCCGAGCCACACTCGAGTCTATGCCATATTCATAGGCTTCTTGGGCCTATGTCTAGAACTTGTAGAAGCGTAGCATATCCAGAACGTGTGGGTGGCTGCCGTCTGTGGCTATACAGAGGTGTACGGGTGTGTATATCAGCTGCTGTACGCAACTGCACGTGATGTGCCCGCCATATATATTTTGACAGCTGCTAACGCGAACCGGTGAGTGGGACGCGAGGGCAGCGAGGCCACACCGACAACAGCGTAGCCACCGAGGACAGATAGAACAAAATAGGGCACCAAAAGGGGTTACCAAGACGAGCACCGCCGTGTGCCCCAGTCTCCGAATTAGCCATGGCGTGCCATGGTGCCTGGGCTACTTTGAGCGGACGGTTTAAGGAATCTGAAGCTGGCTGGAGAGTGTGGTGGCGGATGTCGGTGGTAGGAGAGCAGCGGCAGAGCCCAGATATCCACCCGGAGTGGTGTGATAGTTGGTCTGGCAGTGGCGTATTGTACTGCTGGCGAACGCTTGTTTCTGCTCATGGCAAAGGGTTTTCCGTATGACACCATATGTGAAATTCGATAGGTGGCTCAAGTTGCCCTAGTTCGGCAATACAGGCTTACTGGGTGAATAAATTTGCGCTCGTGCGCCAAGATGGTCTCCAGGTTTCGAGGTGCACGTCTTCCCGGCAGCTTGCCCGAGACATTTACTTCCGAATCCAGTAGGTGCAAGAGATGCGAGACCACGGCGTCTTTCCCTCAGAGGGGCACCGCCACCGCCACCGCCACGGTAAACTGGGGCGCCCGCTCGAGAGCTGGCCTGATGGCGAGTGAGGAAATGTCCCCCCTGGGGTAGCACTGCAAGAGGGCACAGCGCCACATCGAAAGCGATGCTAATAGCCAGCCATATCCTAGCAGCACCGTTACCTAACCCACACGGTACCCAAACTACGAGGTGCACAGTATACGCGGTCGCAGACGCTTTCTGGCGCCGAGGAGGTTGTGGTTGACTCTTGCGCACACCGGCGTCTGCGTTGGTGACTTGGCCAGGCTCTGCTGCTGGAGAACGACCGTTAATACCGGCTATTTAGTCCACGTGAGCAGAACAAATGACTTGGGCTCGCCAAAGAAAATTGACTCATGTGTGTTATGTGGAGGCATGACCCGCTGCCGGCTAGCGATAAGTCACCGGTGTAGCCGTAACCTGGTTATCGCAGGCAATAACCGTGCTGGTTGGGTGGAGGCCGCGCGTGCCGTTCGCACCACGCTGCTCTTGCACTGATTACAGTGGCCACAGCGGTTACGCATTCTTCTCCGATAAGATTCACAAGATGCCTGGCGCCGCCCAACAAGCCAGCCAACCCAGCGGGGCCTGCGCGCCCCGCAACGCCCGCAACGCCCCGTAGCCTACCGTGTTTCTGCTCCCCTAATCCGGAGCCATGGCCCCACACCACCCAACAGCAAAAATTTTCACAGCGAGAGCAAAAACTGCGGAGCTTCCACACGGGTTTTTTCATTTGCGGTGGTGAAATTTGTCATTTTTCACTGCGTAACCGCCACAACCACAACCTCGAGAACAAACATAAACAAACCGCTCAGCTGAGGCTTTTCCTTCCACTCCTGGATTCAAACTATGGAGTCATTGCATATGACTGTTTTGAGCAAAAGGTTTCGGCTCGGATGTTTGACGGTATTATCAACTTATATAACTGCTGGGTTTTCCCTTTTCTGTTCTGAGTGTTGCTTCATGTGTTGATGCTTTTGTAGTTGTATTGGTATTATATTGGCATCTGTACTATCTATACATTTTCGATTAAAAGTATTCATAGAAATCACTTGGTATTACCTGATTTTGATAAGCGTTATATCCAGCTACCCAGAAAATTTCAGTCTGGCTATACTAAATTACGCGCCACATAGTTAAGCATATCAAGGACCAGGCTTCACGATGATTTTCACTCAGGATCAGTACTGCATAGTTGACAACCAGCCATTGTCGTTGACAAAGGCCAACTCTACACTATACTGCTCGAAGCAGTGCGAGTTTATGGACTCGCATTACCAGACCGGTAAGAACAACTTCATGTCTGGGAAGTTGATCACGTATTCCACAAAGGTTAACCAGCTACCACCAACAACCAGAGAAACTACTATTGAGTTAGAGGACGAAACTACCTCTGCTACTGACGATGAGAGTGTGTTTCACTTGGATGACTTGAACACGTACTCTTACACCAGAAATGGCAGCGAGTCAGCAAACAGCAGCAGAAACTCGTCGTACTCCGGCCAAGGCTCTCTACCTTCATTGTACCATGACAATGAGAGCACAGATGGACTTGATGAAGAATACGAGGATCCTAACTATGACCCTTCGGTGGAGATTCTAAAGTTTGAGTGGCTGTATGACGCACCATCTGCGAAGGCGCTTGAAAGCTCCGGAACCAAGTGTGATTGGGGCTATGAATTGTCCTTAGCTAACTCATCTTACAAATTGAAAACCAAGAGTATTCTGGGCACCCTATTAGAGATCAATGATGCCAATGCTGACCAATTGGACTATGCAAAGAATAATTATAGATTGTGGTTGTCGCAAATAAAAAACTAGTCACCTTACAACCATGCACATACACTCAAACTTACACACTTACATATATACACGTGCACATAAATTACACAGACGTGTAATGAATTTTAGTCTTTGCTACGCATTTCCACTGCATTTTCTCTATGGGTCTTATTTACAGGTTTTTTGATGGGTTTCTATAATCCAAATGGTCTCTGGGTTTTTTAATGAATTTTTTACACAGATGAACTAGGTTCATCTGCAGCTATTTTTACTTTGCTGTATACTTCAAAATATATAATATTGCTTATTAGCAGTCGCTTTCACTGAACCTCACCTCCACAAAAGTTCTAGATCAACGGCGCCTTAGTGTTAAACCATAATTTTTCAGTGTCCGTTACCCCCATCCAGTAAGCAGTGTTCAACAAAATCAGCAGTGCTACGTATTTGGAACCTGTCCGGTGCTACCGAAAGTTCCAGAGCTTCCAAGGGTTCCAAAAGACGCCCAGGACTATTGTTAGCTCGATTGGCTCGTCAAATCCGATCTTACAGCGGAACCACCCCTGGCACGATTGCCATGCCATTCCTCTCGGGTCAGCCTCCGAGCGCCGTGGTAGGCCCGCAAATCTCTCTGCGCACTCCGCATACTCCACCTACTCCGCTGACACATTGTCCCCGCCCGGTCTTTCCCTGCGTGTTGCTTGTCCTCCCCCGCGCGGGCAAAAACCCCGGATTCAGCGTGCTCATCGGTGGCACGAGCCTGTTACGCAAACTTCACGTGGTTGGATGGATCACGTTCCACTTGACTATAGCCTGCGCAAAAGAACCGACACTAAAGCACTAGGCTAGAATGCCGGTAGCCTAGACCCTGTGTAGGTCCGTGTGGTTGGTTGCTGCTAGTTGATTCGAGCTGTAGTGGAAAAGCAAAGGCAAAGTCTCGAACTGCGCTGCGGTTCCGTACATGCAGTTCTGGCATGCCGATTTAGTGACATTACTAAGAGCCAAGGTCACAATTCTACGTGTATATTTTGTATGTGAAAACACCCGTACTATTGTGAGGTGGTGCTCTTGCACATTGACGGCTATAGCAAAGCCGGTGCTCGGGTTAAAAAGGGGATCAGCAAGTGGCTGGACTGGGAAGCAGCTTGACGGAAACTATTTCGGATTCGTTACTGTTTCACCTTCTTCTTTAGTGTGCTCCCCGCGGCCCAGTGCAGTTAGTTGCTCGGACAGTAAAAGGCTGTAACCAGGCCCAGTTACGTTGGAAGCCAACTCTGAAAAATTTATTGTTGATAGATCAAAGGCTTCCCTATCTTCAGGATGGCTCTTCATCTTGTGGTCTACTTTTTCTGTTGTCGTCATGGATTAAAAAAATCACCTCCTGAATGAGCAAATCCAGAGAGAAAATACAGAAAATTTCAAAATCTTTAAATGTAAGTAAACAAACATCGGTTAACTATACTTTAATCATCAAAAGGTATATTCTAAAGAATTCTCGTTCTAGAAGAAAAGATCTTCATGGTGTTAATCTGACAACATATAGCTAGTATTTTACCCATCTTCAACATAGCAGCCCGTGTAGCGTAATGGTTAACGCGTTTGACTTCTAATCAAAAGATTCTGGGTTCGACTCCCAGCATGGGTGCTGCGAATTAATTTTTTAACATTGCAGATGTTAAAATGTTTTTTACCTCAAAATGTAGCGTCTCCAAATCATACAGTATTTATTTACTGGGCGCAAATATGAGCAGATAAATTATTTTATTACTTCGTTTAAGAGAGAAAACCAATTAAGTATAAACAAAGAAGACGTAACTATATATGAATTTAGAAGAAGTGCGTTATTAATATGTTAAGACAGATGGTACCTTGAATTTACAAGGCTAACTTGCCACCTTGTTCTCTAGCCTTCTCACCATACTTCTTAATTCTGATAGCTTGGACAGAGATGAAACCAGAAGCTTCTTGAGGTTGAAAACCGGTCAACTCATCCATGGAAGATTCAGTAGCATCGTACAACTTCTCAGTCTCAGAGGATCTACCTAGCATGTACAAACCACCCTTGTAAGCTCTAGCTCTGACCACACCGTTAACGGTGTTTTGAGATGGTTGAATCATGGATCTGACGTACTCACACTCTGGGGTGAAGTACATACCGTTATATAGCAACTTGGAGTAAGCTGGTGTCACGAAGGAATCTCTTAAAGCTCTGACTTCTCTGTCCAAAGTCAAACCTTCCAAGTCAATGTGGGTGGATCTCAAGATAGTCAAACCTGGAGTCTCGTAACAACCTCTAGACTTGATACCAATGAATCTGTTTTCGACAATATCAATTCTACCAACACCGTTTCTTCTGGCAATGGCGTTGGCAGTGATGAATAATTCAACTGGGTCAGTGATCTCCTTGCCGTCGTTCAAGATCAACTTGACTGGCAAACCTTTCTCAAAGACAACAGTGAAGTCCTCTGGGGTTTCTGGAGCATCCATTGGATCCACAGTCAACTTCCACATGTCCTTTGGTGGTGTGGTATCTGGGTCCTCCAAAATACCAGCTTCAAAAGAAATATGGGCCATGTTCTCGTCGGTGGACCATGGCTTAGCCTTGGTTTGAGCGACTGGAATACCCTTTTCAGCGGCGTACTCCAACAAGTCCTTTCTACCGGCAAATCTCTCAAAGAAGACAGGGTCTCTCCATGGAGCAATAACCTTCACGTCTGGCTTCAAGGCGTAGAAGGACAACTCGAATCTAACCTGATCGTTACCCTTACCAGTACAACCGTGGGACACGGCGAAACAGCCTTCTTGCTCAGCCACCTCAATTTGCGCCTTGGCAATCACCGGTCTGGCCAAAGAGGTACCTAGCAAGTACACGTTTTCGTAGATAGCGTTAACTTGAATAGCTGGGAACAGCACGTCCTCGACAAACTCCTTTCTCACGTCAACCAACACGTACTTGGTAGCACCGATGGCCAAGGCCTTCTTCTCGGCAGCCTCAAAGTCTTCTTCCTGACCAATGTTTGCCATGAAGGCAATCACCTCGTAGCCTTCTTCCAACAACCATGCCAAAATAACTGAGGTGTCTAAACCACCAGAGTATGCCAAACAAACTTTACCTTTAGACATTGTGTGTGTGTGTGAATATATGTGTGTATGTGAATCTAACTAATCCGCAACTGTTTCTCAATCCGTCTTCTTCTTCACCTCAGAAGAATATCTCCGTTAGAAATTAACTCAAGAGATTCTCCTCAGTATATATAATGCAATCTCGACAGAATGGACGAAAAATTTTGCAGTCCAAATACCCAAGAAACCCCCAAACTCCACTCACTGGGCTGGCTGGCGCGCTTATTGTGAGTCACTATTACCGGAAAAGGAAAGGCGGCAGTGGAGCGCCCAAGAGAAGCTGTTAGGCTTTTCAGCTGGCATTGTATTGTTTAGTTGTGCTTGATGTCCTGAGTGCACAACTCCGGACCAGCAGGGCACGGGCAGAAAGCAACAGTAACAGGGAAACGCACACGGCAAAAAGAACAAGGAACAGGGAACAAAGAAGGTGTGTCAGTTGGTGTTGGCAGCTGCGGTTACTGTAGACGTTGAGGTGCTGTGAGTAAGGAGAATTAGTCATTCTGCGGCCTGAGTCCGAATCAGATACCCGAGCCGTGAAGCTGTGTGCATCTGTAAGGTTCCCAAGTATACTTTTTTAAGTGGCATGGCTGCTAAGAGCCGATTGAGTGTGCCATGCGATTCAAGTGCTGTCTGTTGCCCACACACGCATTTTTTGGGCCAGCCTGCGATGGCGTAACACTGCTGCAATTCCATCTACTAGTGTGTACACCCGAACGAATGCAAAGCAAGTGCACGGAGTGCCCCATACGCACGTTGCTCATGCATGGGCTACCTGCTCTAGTGTTACAAACGCACGTTGCGTTGCGGACCCTGGCTGTGACAACCACCCACCGGAATACAGGTGGCGGTAATACACGCCGACAACATCGCATAAAAAGCCACACTCCTGAATTTCCATCTTTATACAATTAGAGTTCAACACCCGTAAACATTTATCAGCCGTCCAGTCTGCTCATCTCAGCTACAGACGAGAGTCCACATGCATACAGAGCCAAAACCCATCCGGTCAAACCAGGCTGCCAATCGGCCAAGACCTACGGCTGTCGACGCGTCGGTCGTTTCCACACCCGCGCAGATACCCGCTTAGACACCCGTGCACCACACACGGGGCTCTTGAACATCTGCTGCCCATAAACGTGGCTGTGCAGAGAAACTGTGGGGTCACAAAAAACCCGCTAAGAGCTTCTTGGCGGCTAAAAATTTTTCGCCCGCTGGGTAAGCACAACACCTTACAACACTAGGTGAACAAGCATGATGGTACGGGAATCAAGGCTGGAGTAGATTAGTAATAGTGGAAAGAAGACTCATCACAGGACTCAGGGAGCCGGGCACTTTCCAGCAGTCGAGCGTGAAATCAGAAATGTGTACCGAGTAAGAACCATGTAGAGCAGGTGGTCGCTTATATTTCCATCGAGATACGCTACCGGAAGTAGAATTTGCGATATTTTAATTGTAGTCACGGGTAGGTAGACGAATTGCCCAGGTTTTCGACTAAACCTGAACGGGCAGCTATCAGAGCAATTTGTTAGCCCGTTTCCGCTAACGAACAATTCCGCCAAAACACTAGAGCCACAGACAATAGAAATTTTAGTATTGTGGGATTTTTTCACTGATTCAACTAATCCCCGGATGTGATGTGATTATCAGGCTTGTATAAATAGCCATTGAATTCTTGCAAAGACGCCACTCCCCTTCACGCATGTCTGTTAGACTAGACCATGTACTGTTTACGTCCTCCTTTGCTAACTCGAAGTTTACACTTTTCATTATCTAGGCTAACCAAAATGTCCACTAGTGCTGAAATCTCCGCTTTCGCCGCCAAATACGGTATTAAGAACACAAACTTGATTAAGACTGGCCCTTTCATTAACGGTGAATGGGTCGTCCCAAACAACAATGAAACTTTTTCAGTTGTTGACCCAGCCAGCGGTGAACATCTGTTGAATGTCGTCAACACTCCGATCGAGCTCGTTGAACAGTCCATCAAAGACGCTAAGGTTGCTTTTGAGCAGTTCAAGAAAACTACCGGCAGATCCAGAAGCTTGCTTTTAAAGAAATTGCACCAGTTGATGGTGGAAAACGAGGCAGATTTAGCTAAGATCTGTACATTAGAAAACGGTAAGTCCTTGACTGATTCCCTCGGTGAGATCAGATACGGCTACTCTTTCTTTGAGTGGTTCGCTGAAGAAGCCCCAAGAATCAACGGTGACAATATCCAATCCGCTGACCCAACAAGAAGAATCTTAACCTACAAGCAACCAGTCGGTGTCGTTGGTGTTTTGACTCCATGGAACTTCCCAGCTGCTATGATCACCAGAAAATTAGGTGCTGCTGTTGCTGCAGGTTGTACTTCTGTTATTAAGCCAGCTACCGAGACTCCATTGTCTGCTTTGGCCATTGCTGCCCTAGCTATGGAGGCTGGTTTCCCTGCCGGTGTTGTCAACCTTCTGCCTGTTGACCAGGAAAGAACCAAGCAAGTTGGTTCTTTATTCTGTGAATCCCCATTGATCAAGAAAGTCTCTTTCACTGGTTCCACTGGTGTTGGTAAATTGTTGATGGCTCAGTCTGCCTCCAGTTTGAAGAAGTTGTCCTTTGAATTGGGCGGTAACGCCCCATTCATCGTTTTCGATGACGCTGACTTGGAAAAGGCCGTTGATGGTGCTATTGCATCTAAATTGAGACAATCCGGTCAGACCTGTGTTTGTGCTAACAGATTATACATTCAAGAAGGTATTTATGATGCATTCTCTCAAAAATTAGTCGAGAAGGTTTCCAAATTGAAGTTAGGTCACGGTTTGGATGCAGGTACCACCCACGGTCCATTGATCCACGGCAGAGCTGTTGCTAAGGTTGCTTCCCAAATTGAGGATGCTGTCTCCAAAGGTGCTTCCATCTTGCTCGGTGGTAAGACTATTCCAGAACTAGGTCCTTTCTTCCACGACTTGACCATTTTGGGTGACGTTCCAAGAAGTGCCGCTGTTAACCAGGAAGAGACTTTTGGTCCATTAGTTCCTTTGATCAAGTTCAAGACCGAGGAGGAGGTTATTGAACTGGCTAACGATACCGAGTACGGTCTAGCCGGCTACTTTTTTACTCAGGACTACGCTAGAATCTTCAGAGTCGCCGAGGCTCTAAACTCCGGTATGGTTGGTGCCAACAGTGGTGCCATTACTGAGGCTGCTTTACCTTTTGGTGGTATCGGCTGGTCTGGTTTCGGTAGAGAAGGTTCCAAGTACGGTATTGATGACTACACTATTATCAAGTCGGTGGTGATCGGTAACTTGTAATACTTTTCTCGCTTCTTCCTTTAATACAGCACTTATATAAGAAAACTTTGATATCAAGTGCCAAAGCTTGCACTCCATTACGTCTCTTCTTTTTTCCCTGCTACCTCCTATTCTACGCTATATATCTGTTACTGTTATATCTTCATATGTTTAAAATAGACACCTTGACGCCCATAATTCAGACACTTCCGCCCATTAAATCATATCATCGTATTGTTGAACTTCCCCACATTTTCTTCTGAGTGAAAAAAAGTGTAAGACCCTTAATTCTTCACCTTTTCAGGTTTCCTTAACATCCGAACGGATGACTTGGCCGACTTGAGGACTTGTCAACTTCCTACAGAGAAAGGTGGAATTTCAAAAGCAGTCACTTGGGGTTTAAACCAATTGTCGGATGGGAATTTGGTGAGGTTTCTTTATTCCTAGTGTGCTTACCGGGAATGTTGAGGAATAATTTGCTCACCTTGTGATTCGGCGACGAAGCTTCAGAACGAAATTTGATTTGCGGGACTAGTGTAGGTTAGGTGAGCTGAATGTTGAGAACCAGTTTAATGAGCAAATATGTCTGAGCGGCAATTCAACTTGCTTCACGCTAACTGTGTTCCTTTAATTTCATAGGTTCTACAGGGCTACTGGAAACTCACCTATGGCAGTGCAAGGAAATATAAAAGCGGTAGATCTTGCTACTTGTTTACGGCTAGCGGAAAAGGTAGAACCAAGTGAAATGTACTGTACATGATAGTTCACACAGCATCACAAGAACGAAACAATGCTTTTAAAGAGATATATTTTTGCTAGCTTTGTGTGTGCCGTGCAGGCTCACTTCAGAATTCCATTCCCTGGTGAAAGAAACTCCACCAATTGGGACACCCAGACCATTGGACCTTGCGGTGGTGACAATACTGTTGTTTTGCCAAGATATAACTGGAACCCAAGCGGGTCTCCTATTGATTTGAACCAACATCATCCTATCTCTGTTGGTGCTATTTATTTCTGTGCTGGAGACAACTGTACCGAAGCAGGAGATTTTGACACGCTAGTTTATGATCCGTTTGAAACATTTGGGGCAGGTAACTTTTGTCTTCCAGCTTTAACATTGCCGGAGGAGTACAACGTTATTAACCAAACAGGTACTTTGCAAGTCATGTTTGACTGTACCGGGGATGATCCAACTGAGTACGAACACTTTTATAACTGTGTCGATATTATTGTTTCTGAGGAAGGCCCAATTTACGATGGCTCTCAATGCTCAAATAGCACTGAGGTTAGCTTTTATAACTATCTTGATGAAGACGTCAACGAATCCTCACTATTAGAGCTGGACGAAGTAACTTTTGTGCCAGTATTGTCTTCATACTACGAATACACCGTCACTTTGAGCACTAGTTCCACTGCAGCCGGCAACTCCTCTTTATCGGCGACATCTTCTTGCAATGATATGGATATGGATGGTATGCAGGCTATGACAGGCATGTGCTCAACCACCTCTGCTACAAATTCTGTTTTGGCGACGTCCTCAATGTCAGGAATGGAGATAGGTACCAGCTCTGCTGGCTCAGCCAGTAGTTCAACATCCAGCGGCAGTTCTTCCACTGCTGCTGCCAATAGCCTGTCATTTAGAGGTAGAGGGCTTATTGGAGCTTTCTCCGCTTTCCTCTTTTGGATCATCTGATGATTACAGGGGCCCTTTGATCATTTTCTTCAATTTCACCAGAGTGTTTTCTTTTATATATGCATATATTTACTTCAACAAAGTTTTGTATATCGCAATCGCAAGTAAAACGTGCAAAACTGTATTCGTTTAATATAGGAATAAGATACCCGGTGCCGCCCCAATGTCAAGGAAGACCGCATTCAGAAACCGTGGAATACCAGCTTAGGAGACTTCTTTATATGCCCCCATAAGAAAAGTCCCAAAAGCTGCCCATGCCAAAAGATGGAATGCGGTCTAAACAGTCTCAACACTCAAGCCTATTCAAGCTCTTTCAATTTTCTCTCCACGACATCCACCTTGTCCTTCGCAGTCTGAGACTTATCTGTTCTCGTACCGACTCTGATGTCAGACTGGATTCTCAGCACACCCATATCGTGGACAATCTCGTGCAGTCTTCCGATTAGGTCCATCACCTCGGTCCACTCACCCTCCAACGTGGTGCCTGCGCTGTGCAGAGTCGACTTGACCCCGCTGTCTCGGATATATTTCTCCACCGCAGTAACGTAGTCAGACACAGAAGGTGTCGCAGTGCCAATCTGGAACAATTAGCCCCAAAAGAATGCGGTTTGCCTCGTTAGTAAATGCTCTCTAGAAAACAACCCACCGCTGTCGGCTATGATGCCGTGGTGTACCTACAGGAATCAAGCAGACGTCCGCTAAACAGTGCATCTTAATAGCCATCTTAATTATCTCCAGTACAATGAACAAGATACACTGCGCCAAGAGACAGTCTCTCTCCCACCCACCCTGCTCTGTTCAAGCTGCGCCAGATATAGCCCGGTTGATCTTCCAGCTGAAAACCACGAAAAATCGAGCACTACAACAGAAATTACAAGGTTCATAACGCCCACGCAGATCCGTCGCCAGCTGCACCTGCTGCCGTCGACCGCCCACGTCCCCAATACCAGTCAAACAAAGACCCTCGACCGGTAAGCCTAGAGCATAGCACACTTGGTGACCCATTTCAAGCTCAAAGAGTACACTTGTGTTGCTATAGCCTGTCATCATCTGCCCCCAAACAGCTAAAAATAGCCCAAGAGCCAGTGCGCGGTGAAGGGACAAGGGCACATTTTTCTTTAGAGAGGAATGTTAGGAGGCTAGGAGATCAAAGCTCAACTTGAACGGCCTGAGCCGAGCGGAGGTGTGCAGAGGAGAGCCCTAGAAAACTCCGATACACAGGCGGAACCAGGAACCAGGGTGCACACATACAATTGGATCACAAACGACCGGCGGACAGATGGATTTCACTCTACCTAGGAACCTGTCTCCGTCTCTGGAGCAAGAGCTGCTCAAACTAATATCCGACTTCCAGGAGGGATACCTTACAGAAAAGGGATATATCAAGAAAAGAGTAGAGCTGTTGGATGGAATAAGGAATCCGCAGCCGAGCGTACCAGCCCCTACAGCAAGAACGAGCGTGCTGCAAAGAACACTCACCCCCACGACGACGACGACGTCATCATCGGACCCTAGAAACGTGAATACCTCCCCATCTGTGTACCAGGATTCCTTGAGGAAAACAGAAACCGAGTTGACGTACTCTAATGTGCCGTCGTCAGTGGACGAGCAGGAGTTTAGGCCGGGGTTTCTCAACGGAAGCGTCACCACCGATAGCCAAACGAATTTCAACTACTTTGCCAAAGAACAACAGGGGTTTGGCTACTACAACAACAACTTGGAGACAAGTGCCAGTGCATACAAGTTGCAAGACAAAAACGTGGAATTGCAGAAACCTCTAGACCCAAGAGACCTCCAACAGCTTACAGACGCAAAATCCGGGCTTCAGAGTTTAGCAGTGATGCTCAGAAATAGAGGAACAGTTTATGGAAAAGAGTTGTCGTTCATGATCTTGGATTCAAAAGCTAAAGAAGCAGAGAGCATATCATGGGAGAAATTGTATTTAAGAGCAGAAAAGATTGCTTTTCGGATTAAGAACAAGGCCGCATTGTATCCAGGTGATAGAGTTTGTCTAATGTACCAACCATCAGAGCTTATAGACTTCATCGTGGCACTATACGCTTGCTTCCTATCGGGTACAGTCGCTGTTCCTATGAGTATTAAGTTTTCCACTAAGGAATTAGTTAAAATCATGACAGACACGCAATCCCATTTGTGCTTGATGTCGGACACAGTTTACAAGCATTTTGAAAAGGCCAATAACCAAACAAAGACCAGCCCCTGGCCTAAAGGAATGGATATATGGAAGACCACCGATATTGGAATGTATCAGCCTTCTAAGAACGCTGATCCTCCGGCCATTAAAGTGAATGATCTTGCCTATATCGAATACAGTAAGAGCTCTATCGGAGAACTGAGAGGTGTCGTGATATCACACAGGACAATAATGAATCAGATGCGATCTCTGACCTCAATCTTAAAGACGATGCCTGATTATGATACCACAAACTTCATTCGTTCCGATGCCAAATTTGAAAGATCCAAAAATGTTATCCTAAATAATTTGAACTGTGGTGAGTCTATAGGATTGATAGTTTCAGCCTGTTTTACCATATATACTGGAATGATGATGATATGGACACCATCTAGGGTGACTGAGGTTGCTGGGTTATATGCTCATGTTATCTCCAAATACAGAGTTTCTCTTTTATTATCGGATTATCTAACATTAAAACAGGTTGCTTACAATTACCAATCATTCCCTCAATTAACCAGAACTTTCAACAAGAAAGTTAAAGTGGATTTATCTTGTGTTAAATGGTGCCTAATAAATTCTATAACAGTGGATTGTGAGTTTAACGAAATGTTGGGTGATCGTTGGTTTAGGCCTTTGGGTAACGCCAATTCAAAGAGAATTATAGCTCCCATTCTTTCATTAAGTGAGCACGGTGGTACCATAATTTCCATGCGTGATTGGATTGGTAAAGAAGAGCATCTTGGTTGTGTTTTTAATAAAACCTTATTGGATGATTACTTGAATAACGATGACCTCGATGAAGTTAGTAACGACGATGAGAATGACGAATATGGTAATAATAGACTATCCGAGGTGTTAATTGACAAAGCTTCATTAGCTACAAATTCAGTAAAAATAGTCTCCGATAGACCTCCTCCATGTTCTAAAATAGTTGACAGTGAGGCATCCTCTAAATTTATTAGGGTAGGCGCTTTTGGATATCCTTTGCCTGACGCAACACTGGCTATTGTGAATCCAGAGACAAAGTATCTCAGCGGTGTTATGGAGGTTGGTGAAATTTGGGTAGATTCTCACTGTATCTCAGGCGGGTTTTGGGGATTGCCCGATGATACACATGCAATATTTCAGGCAGAATGCTCTGACAATGAAGGTATCTTGAATTTGAAATTTGTAAGAACTGGATTGTTAGGTTTTACATATAACGGAAAAATTTATGTGCTAGGTCCATACGAGGATAGAATAAGCAGACAAGTTACCTGGTATGACCAATACCTGCAAAATAAGAAGGGATTAGGGAGTGACAACAAACTTCTTTCAACAAGTCCAAGAGAATACAGATACTATTATTCGAGCCACTTGGTGAAAACGCTAGCTAGAAACATCCCAGAAGTCACTGATGCTGCATTCTTTAACATTAATGTCAACAAAGAATTTTTACCCCTTGCTATAATAGAGGCAACTGCTGCAACATCTTTGGCGTCTACAACAGGCACTCCGATGCCGACAAATGCCACAGAAAATACCAAATATGATCAACAAGCGTTGAACGAAATTTGCTCAAAGGCTTTTAAGATGTTGGAAGAGGCTCATAATTTGAGACTGTATTGTATTTTAGTGACTCCGCCTAACATTTTGCCCAGAGCATTGAGATCTGGTAGACTCGAAATTTCTAATATGCTGAGTAGAAGAAGATTTATGGAAGGCAGAATCAAATCATCATATGTTAAATTCAACTTTCCAGTTTCAGTGGGGTCTTTGGCTCATGGAGAAGACCTTGAAGGAGGTATTTTTTCTTTGTTTTCATCTAAAGTTAGATCCGAAACCTTGAGCTATTCGGAGTTGCAATATTCTGGACTAGATTTTAGAGAGGAAATCAAAGAGGATAGAACGAACTTGAATTTATCTAATTTCAAATCGGTATTAGATATATTGAAAACTAGAGCTTCAAGTCAATCTGAAGAACTTTGTCTGTCAGTTATCGAAAATCTTGGATCCAAAGGATCAAGAGAAGGCAAACCGTTGAGTTGGAAGAAATTTGAAAGTCGTGTTTTTGCTGTTTGTCTGTACTTGCTAGAAAAGAAGGATTTGAAAAGTGGTGATCATGTCATTTTGCTTTACCCACTGTCTGAAGAGTTCATCATTTGCTTGTACGCTTGCTGGCTTGCTGGTTACAAGGTTATTCCTTTGCCGCCAATGGATACGGATCCAGTGTTATTGAATGAGGATTCTAAGGCTTTTGTCAAATTGATAAAGCAGTACAAAGTGAAAGCCATCTTTGTAAGCAATGAAACAGAAAATGCAATGAAGAATAAACCAATTAGTTCGAAAATTAAACTTGTTTCTCAAAACTTGAAGGTTGCTATTCCAAAACTTAGAAACACTTCTAAACACACCAAGAGTGCGCTATCCTCCAAAACAATGTATTCAAAAATGGAAAACTATAGAAAGACTAATAAATTCAAGCAAGGTGAAGAAGTACTGATATGTATAAATTTTGATGCTGACCATAACTACCAATCTGTTAAAATCACACATGAAAATCTTCTGTCCATGTGCAAGACGCTAAAGGAGACGTGTCAGATTAGCAGCATGAAGCCATTGCTAGCCTGTGTGAGACACACATCTGGGTTAGGATTTTTGCAAACTGCGATGCTTGGCTGCTATTTAGGCACCGTTACCTACCTGCTGACGCCTATTGATTATTACATTCATACTTCCAGGTTTTTTACCTGCCTATCGAGATACAAAATTGAAAACGTCTACCTGACGGATATGATGTTACTACATGCTGTTAAGACGATTAACAATCCCGCTGCAATTAAGTGTGACTTGTCCAGTTTAAAGAACGTGATGATTGGATATCAGAACAGACCTAACATTGAGATAGTCGATTCTTTTGTTAAAAAGTTCCAAATTTGGGAAATTTCAGGGAAAGCAATCTCTAACGTGTATCAGCACGTTAGAAACCCTTTGATTTCATTAAGATCCTATTTAAATTTTGAGCCGGTTAATTTATGGTTAGATCCTCTAGCTTTGAGTCAAGGCTATGTGAGTTTAGTTAACCCACATGATTCTCCAAATTCCATCCAGGTTCAAGATACCGGAATAGTGAGCGTTAATACACAGTTGGTGATTGTGAATCCTGAGACCAGAAAGATTTGTAACATCGGCGAATTTGGAGAAATTTGGTGTTGTTCTGAGTCCAATACGATTTCTTCGGGGACTCAATTGGAGACAATAGACAGTGACTCATGGGACAGCGATCTTAAATATTTAAGAACAGGTGATTTTGGGTTTTTGCATAATGTTTTGAAGACCAGTGAAAAGAATGAGCAAATGGATCTACAGTTGCTATTTAATTTGGGTAAAATTGAAGATACGTTTGATCATCTTGGATTGCTTTATTTTGTGCAGGATATTGAACACACTATTGAGTCTACTTTCTATGAGTTCATCAACAATTCAATGGTATTCAAGGGTGGAAAGTTTGTTATTTTATTATGTGAGCCTTCTAGCAAGTTGTCCACCTCGTTAAGTTCATTGACTGTCTTGTTTGTGAATAAAATATTAAGCAAATTTGGACTAGTCATAGATATTGTTGTCTTTGGTAAGCTTCCAACTTCAAGAATAGGAGAAAACCAAAGGTTTGGTACCATTAAAAGGTTCTTCTCTGGTTCGCTCAGACTATATGGATCTTATGGAGTCAATTTTGGTGAGGCCAAAAATATTGAATCTGCAAAGTTGATTGATTCCATTTTGCAAGCATGATATGTAAAACTTAAAGTGTATTTTTAGTATGTCAAAAAACATGATGTTTCGATTCGTACATTATAATTTACAAACTGATCATTTGTTTTCGCTTGGAAAAATGGTTTAAATAAGAGCAAAAGTAAGGGACTTAAGAAATAAAGGTGAAAATGATGGAAGAAAAGGTAAAGAGATTTAAAAGTCATGACAGGGTGCTAAAATATAAACAGACAACAAAAAGTAGTAACACCAAGTGACAAAGGCAGATTCGGATTTGAAAGATAACAAAGAAAATGAAAAAGAGCACAACGACAATTGTCAAAAAGTGTAACTAAATACATGGTTCAATTGAAAACAAGAAACAAAGCAAAAACAGTGGTCAGTAGAAATAGAAAAAACTGAAGCGACAGTGTATGGAGAGTCTGTATTTGATAAACTTAGTCATTAGTCATAAAGTAGATTTCTAAATTCAATGGCCCAACTTGCCAAATCTTTCATCCAATATCTTATTTTTCAATTTGGAGTACCAATCAACCAGTCCATTTGCTGAATTAACAGATTGATCATGCAAGGCCACAATAATCAAAGTCATATTATCAAAGCCGATACCAGTTATTGTGTTAGCCATTCCTATACAGTTATCTAATATGAGTTCGTTGATTTCTGGCAACTTTTTGCCCAATGACAATTCGTTTCTTATCAACTGGATCAAATCGTGAGATTTGTAACAGTCCCAGATACCATCACATGCAATCACCAAAAATTCATCATTGAAGTTAACTTTGTGAATTATAATATCCGGCTCAACCGTAACTTGGTATTCTTCTGGAGGTGTTAGCTTCAGGTTAGTTATTGAAGTTGGAGATTTGAAAGATTGGGCGATTCTAAAGTTTGGATTGTTATTATTGTTGTGCATCTTGAAGTTGAAATCACCAAATGCCCTGGACAATGCCAAAATGGAATTAACTCTATTTGAAGCGACGTAGCCGCCATCGTTATGAATTCTCATCAATTCTCCCAAGTTTTTAGGCTTATGATCAAAAGATAGCTGTTTTGTCGAGCCGTTTGAAGACGACAGAATACATCTCGAATCTCCCGAGTTGGCGACAAATATCAGGTTTTGAAACAACAGCACGACAACCGCAGTTGAACCAGAGTTGTTGTTTGGAGAATGGTAGAACTGAAAGTCACATTTCATGAAAGAGTCTTTCAAGATCTTTGGGAAATCAATCAGCGACATTATTAGGTGATCTGATGCTGATGGGTCTTCTTGCTGAGATCTTATTAGCTTTATCTTGTCCTCTAGTGAAAGTCTATGTATTTCTTTTATCAAGCGAGATCGTAGTATGCTTGGCAGATGCTCACTGACAAACTTAGACGTAGATGTACCGCCATGGCCATCAAAGACACCGTATATATTGATTTTGAAGCTTGCACAATTGGACTCGTCGTTGGACCCGGTGTCGTTGCCTTGAGGAGTACCGTCTGCCATTTCTTCATCTCCGTCGGTGCTCAGCTGGGGCTTTCCAAATTCCATTGTCACGTCGTTAAGGCCATCCGGAGCAGCGTCTGTTGGGTTTACACTAGCCGAGGTGGCGGGCTCATCAATACCAGATTGATTAGGGGAGGCGCACGCAGACGAGGCTGACGAGGAAGCAAAGGACACCTTCACCTTTTGACCGCCAGGCAAGAGCGTCAGCTTGATTGCGTCGTTCATGTCGCAGTAGGCGTCCTCCATGTTGAGTCTGTATCCCTGCATCTCTCCGATGGAGTGCGAGATGTGGTCATGCTGCACCAAAGTGATGTTCTTCTCCGTGATGGGCTGCGAGAGTAATTGGCCCATTCTGCTGATCTAGTCTGAGCTCTGTGCAAGGCAACCGGGGCGGTATCGGGTTTCAATTCCTGTCGGAGACTGTTTGGCTGAGCTGCTCTGACACCGGCGCTAAAATGCGTTCACCGCCAACTGCAATTCTTCCTGTGGATCCTCTCCACTATATACGGCTACCCTGTCGTCTGCAGCCCCCTCCTGCCCCCTCCTCACCGGCACTCCCCCTCAACGCTGCTATCTACCCTGTTTGCCTGTGCTGTTCTGCCTACAGAGCCTGTAACCCAGCACGGCTACTGGGAGAAACGCAAAAACAGGCGGTCGGCGCCAGCCGCCGCAACGCACAACAGCAGACACTGTCGCACGCACACAGGCGCACCCGTGCACCGCGCAGGCGCGGGTCCTCGGCTTCTTTGGTCCTCGCAGAGGACAGCAGAAGGAGAAGGGCACAGAAAGGAGCGCAGAAGGGATGGAGGGGACAAAGGGCACAGGGAGCAGGACACAGGGAACACGACACAGGCCAGGACACAGGACACAGGACACAGAGGATACACTGGACAGACAGTCTGCGACACACGTCTCTATAGACAATACAACCTGCAATTGCGCAACAAGACCGAGATCTAACAGTGCAGCAGCTGCGTCCTTCCACCTGTGCGGTCCATGAGCAGCTGAAGTCACCAGAAGCGACACATAGATACACAGACCGAGCCGCCAGGCACAGCATACTAGTACGAGGCCGAGAGGGCGATAACTGCGTTTTCAGACTCCCCAAGCACTATACGACCGAGAATGGGAGTGGACGACGCCAACACCAAGGACACAACGAGGCTGGAACTGAGACACCTGAAATCGGTGTCTGCTCTCCCTCACGTGGCCAGCATATCAGTCTCGGGCAGCTCGTCAAACCTGGACGCCATTCTGCATGAACCGTCAGGAGAGCCTTCTCTAACGTCACACAACCCGAATAACGCCACGCTGCGGAAATCGGCTTCCAAACCGACTCTGGTAAGCAGAAACAGTCACACCTTGCTGAATGCCGCTGGAATGGCCCATTCAAACGCCCCAAATTCGCCAAATGCCATAGATCACAGTAGTAGCAAATCTCACAGTTTATCTTACCACACGATACCCGACCTTGTGCATAAAGTAACCGATTTATTCACGGGCTCAAAGACAAGCGCTTCGCCAAGTTCAAGTTTCAGCGGGTCGCCTAACGTTTCCAGAAACAGTTCTTCTGTGTCACTGAATAGAATACTCGAAACTATGCAATCGGGCCATCTCATATCAAGAAAGAGCAACTCTTCACTTTCTAATTTCTCCTTAAATCACCATTCTACAAAGAAAAATATGCACAGCAATGGAAAAAACAATAATCCCACTATTCACGAGAATGGGGGCTCAAATACCACGAAAAGCTCTTTTAATTCAAAATCAGTGACCAGCAACCATCCTAGTATACCAAATGTTAACGGCCTGAGGGCCCCTGGTTCGGTTAAAGAAACTCACCATGTACACGTTGAGTATGATCCTATCACAAGAAAGAGAGTTTTGAATACTTATGAGATCTTGAAAGATCTTGGAAGTGGACAACATGGTAAAGTTAAATTGGCCAAGGAAATGGATACGAATCAGTTTGTCGCTATCAAGATTGTCGACAGAACCTCTAAACCCAAGTTGGGAAGATTGACAAAACCGGGCACTTCTCAAGAAGACAAAATTAGAAGAGAGATTGCAATTATGAAGAAGTGTAATCATCCTCATGTTGTTAAATTGATTGAAGTGTTGGACGCTGAAAATTCAAGAAAAATTTACATGGTTTTGGAATATCTAGAAAAAGGTGAAATTCAATGGCAAAAAAAAGATGAAGAGACAGAGTTTTTGCCAGAACCCTTACTGGACTTTCAAACGTGCAGGAGGATTTTTAGAGATGTTGTGAGTGGTATAGAGTACTTACATCATCAAGGAATCATTCACAGAGACATTAAACCTTCCAATTTGCTTGTTTCCAAAGATGAAGTTGTTAAAATCTCTGACTTTGGTGTCTCTTTTGCTGCCAATTTGGACAGAAGTAACGATTTCGAATTAGCCAAAACCGCTGGTACTCCTGCTTTTCTAGCTCCAGAATTGTGCAGAATTGAAGGCCCAGAGGTTAAAGTTACCTACAAAATTGATATATGGGCTTTGGGTGTCACTTTATACTGTTTGTTGTTTGGTCAATTGCCGTTTCAAGCAGAAACAGAGTTTTGTCTTTTTGACAGCATCAACAATGATTCTATCAGTTTTCCTTCAACCAATCAATGGAAAATTGCAAAGAGTCTAGCTCCACATGAGATGAGCATGGCCAAAGATCTCATTGAAAAACTATTACAGAAAGACCCTGAAGATAGAATTGAAATCAATGATATTAAGAAGCATAACTTTTTTTTGGAAGGCTTGTCAAGAACTGAGACAAACAGATACTCTACCAATTGGGATAATAATATGAAGATTGATATCAGCAAAAAAGAAGTTGATGAAGCTGTCATAGGTATAGGTAACAGAATTAGAAAGAGAATATCCGATGTTTTCAAGATATCGGTACCTCATCATCATCATCATCATCATCATAATGATCATTTACAAGTGAACAATCCACGCCTCAGCGCTCGCCAGCTAGAAAGTCTATCATCATCTTCTTCAGTGACACCGAATTCGGCATCAGATTTTGATTTGGCGAATAAGCAAAGCATCTCATTTATTTTGTCTGAAACTGTGGGGTCCCAGATTTCTATTCCTAATGCTTCAACGCCTTCTACTAATGTATCCAATATTAAGGTTTCTGCTATTGGTGTTTCAACCAGCCCAACATTGACTGGATTAAAACTGGATTCAAAAATGCACAATAGAAATTCAATTTCTGGGTCTTTGGATTCAAACGATAGTTCTAGCGTTACATCATCCATTGCCTCTATTGCAGAAGAGAACGGTCAAGCAGATACTTTGATTACTGGAAGGCGTGGCTCGGCATCTGTTCAGTTATCTGAATTATTGGGTAAGGATTTGCAGAAACCATTTGTTTCTTCTCCTTTAGCAGCAATGGAGAGCACATCTACCTTGAGCACCACTACGACAGAAGCTAAGAGTCAATGCGAAATTTCTACTGAATCTCAAGGTTTGCAACAATGCGACATATCTGAGAACTTAAAAGACCTAACTGTTACCGCTAAACAAGATGCGATATCGGATAATTATGATTTCAGGGACGAATTGAATGCCCATTCAAATAAAAGTGCTGATATCCACATGGCGCCAAGTTTTGCTTCATTAAACAGTTTTTATGACAACGATATTCCACCAAAGGTGAACCCATATTCTAACAACAGCCCTGGTACAAGTGTTAATCCAAGGCAACCAGTATTCCCAGTTCCAAATAGAAATTTTGGAATGGTACCAGCAGTAAACAGATATCCTCAAGCCTCTTCTTCGGTAGACAATAGATACAGTACAACTCGCTTACCGTCTACTGCTCTGCCATTGAACACATCTATGAATTCGGCTGTTTCAATTCCAGATTTTTTGAAGACTTCTTCTTTTGCTGAACCAAGCCCAACTCTACCTGAAATGACTTACAATTTCCCTGGAAAATCAATATTTCAACAGAGGCCTCAACCTGCACAGCCTGCTCCAACGAACTTTAGAACTACTCCAACTTCTTCAAGACCACCACGTAGAGCAATGTTTGGTAACGATTCTGAAGAAAACTCGTCTTCTGATGATGAAGGAGGTCCGATTACTTTTCACAAACGTACCGTTAAACAAAATGGACAATCTGATACAAAATCGCAATCACAACCAGAACCACCACAAGCATTTGTAACGATGAAATCTACTGAAATTTCACCTAATAATAATGCTCGGACACCTAGACATGCAATTTATGGACGGAAGTTACCAACATATTCGAGCCCGAATTTGCAGCCATCAAGTGGCAGTCCAACAGAGCAAGTAAACGAATTTGATTCCAATTCTGATTCGGACTCAAGCTCAGAGCTCACATTCTCTTTTGGACGCAAAGTTGAAAACCAATCCGACAAAAGATTAAATGCTGAACCAAGACTGATAACTTTGAACGGCGTTGCTGACACTTGTGATGACCATAAAACCATAGCTGCTGTTACCATTTGTCCTACGGATTCAATTAATGGTGTCATTGATGTTCCTGAAAATCTGGTTCCTTGTGAAGTTGCTTCTTCTAACAAGGCGGCTGGTGTTGATAACTACCTGAAAAGTGATGTTCAGAGTTTATCACTTGATAGCTAAATCCCCACTAGATGGGAATTGGGCTGAGTCTTTCAGTAAATGTCCATTTTGCCTCACGTTGCATTAATGCTTCTTCACCCTTTTCTATGTCATAGCTTCTTTTCTAATGTATTTTTCATTTTTTTATTTTTTGCTTTTCTGCTTTTTTTGCTTTTGGATTCTTGATATCCTGTATGGATTAATATAATTTCTCTATTTAGACTTCCAAAAAGTGATTTACAAAGTATACAACTATCATACACATATAGATACACAGACCAAAACAAACCCTAATTATAAAGTGATTCTATCAAAAAATCTTACGTTGGAACCGAACTTGCTCTTCAATTCCCGCAATACGTCCAATTCAACAACATCACTAGCTTGCTTGAGCTTTATCAGTTTTGTATTCACTTGAAGACTATGGTCGAACTTTAATAGATCTTCAAATTTCAAAACCATTGTGAGTTTAAATGAACCAGGTTTATAGTAAGTAGAAGTGATATCCGAATCAGTGATTTTACTCTGCAAATATAAACTGTAGACCCTTAGATCACTAAGTATGTTTCTAAATGCAATCCACTTATTCTTGACATCCACAATATACTCCTTCAAGGATTTATACTTCAACTCGTTTATAATTTTGTGAAATTTGGCAAATAGGTTGCCAAAGTCCCTTTGAATATGTCTCACAGTTGAACTTGATAAAAATACCACTTTAGGCGTTTTACTCGACAGATTTATCTCAACCAGCAGATCGTCTTGTATTTGGAGCTTGAAAATATCATTAGTGAGCCCTATAAACTTCACGCCTAGATCCAATTGCAAACTAAGAAACTGATCTTCCAGAGCCTTCACGTCACCCCGATTAGGTAGCTTTTTAGTATTGATCTCATCGGACAGACTTTTCAAGCCTTGTTGCAATTGAGTCAGTACTGATTGTTTTTGTTCTTTTATGTCTCCTGTTACCGTGACATCTCTCTGCAGCTCAAATAAAGAAGTTTTCAAATCTTTGTTTCCTCTAGATAAGTCCAACAACTTCAACTTCAACTCCTCCAATCTTTGAGTTTTCACAGAATTGAAAGCGTTCTTCTGTATTGAGAGACTAGCCTGTCGCTTTTTTAGGTCCATCTTTTTTTCAACAAGCTTCTGACGCTGAATTAAAAGGTTCTTTCTCATATTGACGGTTTCTTGGATTTGGGAGTCCACAAGAATATTCGTAGAGTGGTATGATTTCTTCAACTGCTCCGATAGATTTATCAAAAACACCATGCTTTCATTTCTTGCTTGCTTTCTTGCATAACTTGCCAAAGCCTGATAGTTGATTTTTAAATCCTTACGAAGTTCCTCTGTTTGCTCAAAATATTCACGAATAGAAGTTGGATTGTTCTCCAACACGCTGGCCTCAAAATCAGCAACAATGCTTCTAATGTTTTGAATACTTGATTTATACTGTTTGATCAAATGATCAAAGTATCTAAATTCTGGAATAGAGCTCACGGCATCAACAAATTCAATAAATATGGGTTTGTTGTCAATACTATACTCATCAACGACCAGCTCCCGTTCAGAAGGCCCAATCATATCATAAAATTGCACCTGCACGTGATCCAAAAAAGACTGTAATGAAATATTAACGTAGTCGTCATCTTCATATTCAGCCTCATCATAATCGTCAACCGAGTTCAACGTGGTTTCTGCCAATGGTATAATTTCTGTGGACACAACGGGGTCAGCTGAAAAGCTGGAGTTTCCAGTGGTTTCAGCTGCAGTAAAGTCTGCTCCAGCTTCAATTGAGCCTTTGTCATTGGTGACCTTCTCCAGATTCCTAGAAGTCAAAATTGAACTGTCTATGAGTCTTCCTTCTTTTCCTTCGTTAACTTCGTGTTGCAGATCAGCAATATCTTCTTGGTCACCTGCTTCCTCGATCAAAATTTCGGCAATGTTCTTTGCCTTTATATTATCAAAATGAATTCTTTTGTTATTTTTGGTAGCACTTTGAGGTGAGCCGTCTTCACCAGTACGAATTCTCTTGAGAGATGCAGGTGATGGATTGGAACTCAGCTTTTGGGGTGTAAGTTGTTCTGCATGGATAACAGAAGAATCTGCTTCAGAAGCCAATGACATTCTTTGCTGAGTAAAATCCATAGGCTGCTCTTCATCTTCCATGTCATTTGTTTCAGTGTCTTTTCCAAGAGGTATGGAGGCAGGAGTTGCCAAATTCTCTGTAAATTCCATGTCCTCTGCAACACTTCTGTTAAAGTCATGGCCAGCCTGGACAGGGTACCCAGTTTGCTGAGTGAATTCCATCGGCTCTTCTTCTTCTTGATCATAGTCATTGTCCTCCTTTGTTATGAGTTGCGGAGACGCCTGAGTCTCGTTTCTTACAGTAGTTTGCTGTTCCTCTACTATTTCAAGAGCATTTTTCTGAATCTGAGAAGGCTCAGTCGCAGCGTGACGATTCTCTTCATTAATACTGAATCTTTCAAGGGGTTTGGTGAGTTCCATTGTATCTTGGGATCCATCGTCCTCATATTGGGCGTCGAACACGTCGCTCAGCTTCAGCTCGTTCCAAGAGTTTGAAGCTGTGTCGTTGTGTTCTGCGTGTGTGCTATCTTCATTATCGTCCTGAGAGAGTGCTCTTGCGCTGTTTTCTTGCAGCTGGAATTGTATTTCGCTCTGTTGCTTGGCGATTTGATCTGTCAACTCCATGGAGATAGTCTGTGTTGTATTTTCATCCTGGTCTAAGGTTGCATCGATAAACGGCTCTGGCTTCGATGCGAGTTCACTGGGGCTGTGGGTGCTGGCTGTTTCCTCTTGCAGGAGGCTTGTATACGTAGGAACGATCTGCAACGAGTTTCTTCTTCTTGTGAGCTTTGTGCCGGCTTGCGAGGATGTGTGATAGTGGTTGATTTTGTGGAGCGTGACTTCCGGGGCGAACGAGACACGTCTCTTTTCGATCGTGCTGCCGGGGATTATGGCTATGGTGTGGTTCTTTTCCTCCGACTGTGTGTTTGACGGTTTCAATATGCCTCTTCCGGGTAGCAGCGTGTGTCTTCGGTGTGGTGTTTGGCCCGCTAATCCGGCGTGCGTGCTGGCCGGCCCGTTTTCTTTCTCGGTGCTGCCGTAGTCCGACATGTTGGCTGCTGTTCTGCCAGGGTGTATCTGTATTCTCCAGAGAGGATTCCAGAGTGTCCTTACAGCAGCAACACGCAGCAACAGGCAACTAATAGCAGCCACGGCGGCTTAACGTGACTTGAGTCTCCATCTCAGGAGGTTCAACACCAAAACAAAAACAAACACAACGCGCACCCAAATGAGGCGTTTTACCGCAAGCGGTTTAATGGGGGAAAGCGGAGGAGGAGGAGAGAGGTGGGAGAGGTGGGAGAGGTGGGAGGATAAGTGGTAGATCAGAGGAGATACGAGTAGAGAAGACAAGCTGCACTAAGCCATAAGAGGAGATGAGAAAAAGGAGAGGTGGGAGGAGAGAGGCTGGGAGTAGGGAGAGATGAGAGGAGAGAGACTGGGAGTAGGGAGAGGAGCTAAACGGCCTGGTAAGAGGTTGGCTCCAGCTTATCCGCTCGGCTACACACTACCGCCATTAACTACTCATTAGCTGTATTAAGTGGTCATACATACAAGTACACAACAAATAGACTCGCCATTATGCCCAATTACACGTGCGCAACGGTGAACTCCCAAGTACCCGTTACAGGGTCATACGATTGAAACTCCGTGTTTGGAATTCTCTGCAACTTCTTGATAAACTTTCTCACCATCGGGTGTCTTGGATCAGTGATAGGCATCTTGGAGTCCCTGGAGACTGGAAAACAGTTCTCCAGAGACATTCTGCACGGCTGGTTCAAACCGTCACCAAACTTTGGCTTCTTCTCTATGTCTGGGTACACCATGCATGACTGACTCTCAAAGACAATAACCTCGTCAATCGCCGATAGGTCAATGGTGGTCAAGTCAACAGGCGCAAGAAATTCAACTTTACCGTACCCCGTCTTACCAATCTTCAGGTTCGAAACACTCGTCAACTTAACAGGATCCATCTCCTGTATCTCCTTGATGCTTGGCGCCGTCCAGTAGCCATCCGGTAAACTAATAGTCTCCTCTGCACCATCCTTCTTTGCCGGCTCCACAATACGCTGCTTGCTCTCCTTCACAGGCGTCGAAGCAAACACATCAGACACCGCAGCAGATTTCTCCGGAGACAAGCTGAATGCAGGAAGCACAAAATTGCCATTCGATGGAGAATCACCAAGAACGCTGCTGCCATCCTCCGCCGTACTAGTTGCCTTCTTCTTGACGGTATCAACTTGGAATGAAACTTGCCTCTGCGGGTGCAAAATGGTGTCTGTTTTCAATCCTTCAAATGATGTGTCGCCCTTGTTCTTCTCAATGATCAACTTCGTAACGTTTCTGGATGGCGCAAATATGTAACTCGACAGAATGGCCTGATCAGTCTTGCTGTCCGTCAATAACTCAGTCTTGTTGGCCGCAATAGTTGAATCTGCAGAATCAACAAACGAGGTAGAGGCTGCAGTAACGGCCCCTAATGGCGACGATCTGCCATTAGCAGATTTGTTTGCTAATGATTGCTTGGCTGAAAACAAAGGCTTTGGAGATAATCTGTATGCTGCTGTGATAGATTGTTTCTTCTTCTCTATAGATTTCACTGGTACAGCTTCAGGCTTCATAGGCTGTTGCACAACGGGAGCAGTTAGATTAGCAGCATTTGCAAATAATGGACCAGCACCGTATGGGTTTTGCGCAATGGCGTTTTGTTGCATTGTCTGCTGTTGCTGCTGTTGGCTACCACCAAACAAACCACCTGCTTGAGCAGTTTGCTGATTGTTTCCAAACATGCTGCTACCACCGCTTGAGGCACCAAAGCCACCAGCAGTATTGTTACCACCAAACAAGCCACCAGCGCTTCCAGCTGGCTTGGCACCAAACAAGCCACCAGTGGTACCGGCAGCTGCAGTGGTGTTATTGCCAAACAAGCTCCCACCCGTGGCTGTAGCACCAGCAGGTTTAGCTCCAAATAAACCACCTCCAATACCACCAGTTGCAGTATTGGCAGTGTTGTTTCCAAACATTCCGCCACCTAACTGCGAGGCTGTGGTGCCGGCTGGCTTAGCACCAAACAATCCGCCACTTGTACCGGTGTTGTTGGCACCAAATCCAGTGGTTGCAGTGCCAGCTGGCTTTGCACCAAAAAGACCACCAGAGGTGTTATTTGTAGCACCAAATCCACCGGTGGTACCTGTAGTACTAGTGTTACCAAACAATCCACCGGTTGCACCTGCTGGCTTTGCAGCTCCAAACAGACCAGCACCCGTTGATGTGCTGTTATTGGAACCAAACAAACCCCCTCCAGTTGCATTATTAGCGGCTCCAAAGGCGCCTGCAGCATTGTTTGTTGCACTATTGGTTGTGTTACCAAACAATCCACCTGTATTTCCAGCGGTGTTATTATTGCCAAACATCCCTCCGCCTGTTGCACCTGTGTTGCCAGAGTTACCAAACAATCCACCACCAGGTGTGGTGTTAGAATTGCTGTTACCAAACAAACCGCCTGATGTGCTGTTACTTGCCGCACCAAAGCCGGATGTTGTGTTAGTATTTTGCTGCTGTCCAAATAGGCCACCACCGGTGGTATTTGTATTACCAAAACCAGTGGAGGTGTTGTTGCCCTGTTGCCCAAAACCAAAGCCTGTTTTGTTGGCAGTATTGGCAGAACCAAAGAGTCCACCAGACGTGTTATTATTGTTGCTATTGCCAAATAAACCTCCACCAGAAGTACTATTATTATTAGCGGATCCAAACAGCCCACCGGCATTATTATTGGATCCAAAACTGTTATTCTGTTGTTGCTGCTGTCCAAAAGGTGATGAATTATTGTTTGCTTGACCAAAGAGCCCACCAGAGCCGTTAGAATTTTGCTGTCCAAAAGGTGAATTATTATTTACGGTGGTATTATTAGCACCAAATGCGTTAGTATTGCTGGCACCAAATGGAGAGCTGGTATTTTGTTGGCCGAATGAATTGGAACCGGTGGACCCAAAGGCTGTATTAGATGCAGTATTATTAGCACCAAAGCTAGAACCAAATCCCGAATTACTAGTGCTACCAAACAACCCAGCAGGTTTGTTGGCGCCAGCTAGAGAGTTGTTATTAGCAGTGGCACCGAACAAGCCGCCGGTGGTTGATGATTGCTGGCCAAACAACCCGCCTGTGGAAGCGGTGTTAGATGAGCCAAATGCGCCAGCGTTGCCAAAATTGGATGCGCCTGGGGCACCATTACCGTATCTTCTATTATCTGTGTAATCTTGCAATCTCAATTCTTCAAAGGAGTAGTTACTGTACTCTTGCATAGCCGAGATCGACTCGTAGATCGAGTTTCCAAGCTGTGGGTCTCTTTCCACGTGGGATTTGAAAGGTGCACTCGCAGTACCTCTGTTGGCGGCAGTGCCGCCTAGCATTGAGTTTCCAAAGTTTGAGGTTGTGCTTTGTTGGCCAAACGGAGACGACGTGGTATTCGACTGTCCAAAGGCGGATCCTGCAGCGTTACTAGAGGCGCCGCCAAACAGGCCGCCGCCGCTGGCTCCAGCATTAAACCCTGTGCCTGTGTTGTTTTGGGCGCCAAACGGTGACGAGCCGGCGTTAGCCCCAGCGTTGCCAAACAGGCCTCCTGAGCTACCACCGCCAGCGTTGAACCCAGTGGTCCCCGGGTTGCTGGCCGCAGACCCAAACAGTCCGCCTGACGCATTGCTTTGTTGGCCAAAGATCCCGCCCGTGCTGCCGCCTGCTCCACTTCCAAACGACGAAGCGTTGTTCGACCCAAACGGCGAGCTGTTATTGCCCGTCGTGGTGGAGCCAAACCCACCAAATCCGCTTGTCGTGCTCGCTGAATTTCCAAACATCCTGCCCTGCGTTCTTCTGCAACTCCGGCCTCTGCTCTCAGGTTCTGTGCTCTCAGGTTCTGTGCTACTCCAATGCCTCCTGCACCTGCTTCTTCTCTCAACCTCTCCCTCCTCCCACTCTTATGTCTCAGGCTCCATGCCTTGTGCCTGTGCCTGTGCCTCTTGCGTCTCCTCCTCTGGGCCTCTGCAAATCGAAAAACAAGAAAAATTTTGTGCTCGGGGGCTCTGCCATTCGACTCCCGCGTGCCAGCAAGTCTGCCAGCGGACACACGCGTGTCAGCGGCGGCCGCGCCACCGCGGCCTGCATGCGCCTCTTTGCTGTCCCATTTCCAAGTGCCAGCACAGGGGCCATTGAGTAGAGACGTTGCCTTTCAGAGGAGAGAAGGAGAGCAGAGGACAGGGAGCAGGAAAGAAAGCAGAGCTGACTGTTTTGTACACAGAGTAGGCGGAATTGCAGAAGAGCAGGCGCACAGTGACACAGTCCAGGAACTTTGCTCACGCACACGATGCCAGACGGTGCAGCAGCAGCGGGGACAGCACACAAGCAAAGCACTGCGGAGGCCACGGGGGCCGCCAGCGAGCCAGCCAGCAGCAGACAGCATACGCCGGGCCCTGAAGCGGAACACAGCTCGCCAGATGCTCTGGTGAGCTCGTTGACAGCTTTCGAAAAGGCATTGAACTCATGGGCTATTATAGACCTACCATCGCTGCAGAACCAGTTGGATTCGACAGGCCTGGAGATCCAGTCCAATCAGAAGAACTCGTTGAGCTCCAGAAAAGAGTTGGCTACGCAGACGAAGCACTTCAAAAAGTTGGAAGAAGCAGAGAAGCTGGACAAGATCAACCCATTGTTGAAGTCGTACCAAAATGAGATCGATCAGCTAACAAAGAAGAACAAGCTGATTGAAAACTCTTTTTTCAGCATTTACCGTGCCATCGCAGAAGCCCCGGACCCAAAACCATTACTCCAATTGAGCTTGGATGCGATCAACTCGTTGGACGATTTGAAAGCGCTCAAGAAGCAAAACCAAGATTTGGAAGAAAAACTTGTCAAATTTGCAGACTATGATCAGTTAAAGAATAAAGTGTCAAAACTGGAAGTTCAAATGAAAAAAGTCGGCGATGCCAAGGTAAAAGGCAAAGAAGATGAGTTTAAAGCGATTCTTGAAGAGAGAGAATTGAACTGGTTCAAAAAAGAACAGGATCACGCCAATACGGTCAACAAACTGAAAAAGCAAATTGAGGAGTTAAAGATCAATGATGAGATGATGCAACTGAAGTTCAAGAAACATAGCCGAACACTAGATAACGATGAAGAGGATGACGAGCGTGATGGTCATACTTTGTTCTCCGGTATCAACGACAATGATCAAATTGATGCTGTCAAGGAAACCATTAAAGATGAGGAAGTGAGAAGCAAAGCAGTGAGTTCGATTGAGTTGGAACTGTTGGCCAGAGATGCAGAAACTTCAAAGCTAAGAATAATGGAGTTGGAAAAGAGAAACGAGGAATTAAGACGTGAAATCAGCTTGGCTAAATCCGAGAACGAATTGGACAAGGTTAAAGAAACTAACAATAAGAGAATCTCGGAACTGGAAAGTGAAAATATCACGCTTATTGCAAAACTAGAACGTGAGCGCCAAAAGATGGATGGCTTCAAGTTGGAAGATAAGTTGAGAATTGATTCGCTGCAAAGTGAGATTAATCAATTACATAACGAATTAAGTTCATTGAAAGATCTGAAACAAAAGACATTGGACTACGATGATTTGAAAAGAGAATTGGACATCTTGAAGCAAATAGAATTTGGATTCGATGACGTCAACATTGAATATTCCAGTAATGACTCTCAGGTCATTGACTCCGCAATTGTTCAGAGAAACAAGAAGTTGAATAATGAAGTCATTGAGTTCAGATCTAAGAACGAAGATTTAACTTGCAAAATTAAAGATTTGGAAAAGCAATTGAAGGACTCGTTCAAACAATTGGAGATCATGAACGATATTAACAGCAAGCTGGAATCCGATTTGATGGATTTTGAAAACAAAAGCAGTTCAGGTGGTGAGAAATGGGAGACTATGTCCATGATTTCATCTATAGCCCCAACCACCATTACCTCTAAGAAATCTCTCTCCCCAACTAGTTCCATCGCCGGTGGTGACACTGGTGCCGGGGCTGGATCCATAGATGCCAGTGTTGTCAATGCCATTCAACAGGACAGCTCTATTTTACCAATTATAACACAGCAAAGAGACAGATTTAGAGCAAAGAATAAAGAGTTGGAAGATGAAACAAAGAAACAGTTTTCTAAAATTGTCGAATTGAAGAGAGAGCTCAATAATCTAAAGACTGATAACAGAGATCTTTATGAAAGAATCAAATTTTTACAGTACCACAAGAATGACAAGTTGGCCGCCAATTCTCTGAATTTTGATGTTGAAAAGAGATACGGTGAAAGTTATGAAAATGAGCTACATCCTATTGAGCAATTCAGACTCATGGAAACAAAGAGAATCAATTCAAGAATATCTCCTTTTGAGAGAATCTTTATTCAGTGTGTCAATGTTATTCTCTCCACAAAAGTAACGAGACTGATCTTTGTCGGTTATTGCTTTTTGTTGCATGTTTTGGTTACTTTCATGTCTATGTATTTTGTGACAGGCGACAGTGGTTCTAGTTCAAATATCAGAAACACGGCAGCAGTGTCATCTTCTAAATTATCCGGAACTACAGGAGGTCTTGCGAAAGGTATTTAAATTATTATACAAAAATATTAAACAATATATATGAGTTTATAAGTGCTTGGAGTGCTTTTTTGCGACTCAGTACAGTTCAGCGCCAATACATTCCTTCAATTCAAGATACATTCATGATTATGACACACGTCAGTTCTCGAGCTTTAGTTGCTCCAATACTGCAGCCTTCCCCTGTAGAGATTGCAGCTGATCCATTCTCCCAGTTAAGGATTCCGGCTTTGGATCACTTTTATTTTGCCAACCGTAATAAGTCTTGGCCCTTAGAAATCCACAACTGAAGTTCATTAGATAGAAAGCTGCAAAAAATCCAATGAACGTAGCAAAGCTTTTATATCCTATAGGTGCAAACAGTGAATCAAAAACGGATCCTAACAAACTGGCACTCAAGTTAGTGTATGAGACAGATTTGAAAGGGTCCCTGCTCATACATTTCTTCCATTCAGCACACTCTGTTATCAAAGCTGGTGACATCTTGTCAGGCTGGCAATTGTTCAAATTGAATTGGTATCGGCAACTCTCGATTTCACCTAGTGAATCTGTAACCTGGTTGTCGATCAGTATTTCAATATCCCTCCTGATAGCCTGTAACATGCAATACAAAATCTTAAAGATGTAGGTTGTTGCAACAGTGTTCATGATTATCTGCAAGTATGATGAAACAGCATAGGGTGTTCTGAACACGGGTGCCGATTCCTGATGCCATGGCTGTGGAAGCCTACCGTCTCTGAGAGACTCCATGTACTCACTGTCGTCCAGTAAGGATAGCGTACTCCTCTGCGCCTGGCTGTCATTTTGGGAACTGTAATAATAATGATGGTGATGGTTATTTATGACTATCGGAGCGTTATTTGTGTAGTAGTTGCCAGGAAGCACGGCGCTTGTGAGGCCCACAGACCCCGTATGGCCCTCGTGCTGCTTCTTCTCTGGCTGTCTGCACCTCAGCTGGCCAAGGTCCACTGCGCCAGACGAGAGCACCGAGGAAGCCGGCCTCTCCTTGGGTGTGTCCGCTGTGCTGCCAACCTGCTGGCTTTGCATCTCTTCTTCCACGCCTCTTTGGTTATCCATGATGTTCGTCTCTGTGGACTTTGCCGCCAGCTTGGCCCCAGCCTTTGTCGGATTCAGAATCAGCTCTCTGACCTGAGACGGCCGGTGGTCCCCGGCGTCGCCCCTGTGTTGCTCTTTCTGCAATCCAGCGTCATCTTGCTCCACCTCTGGGCCGTTCTCAGCACTCGTGCCTCGAGCCATCCCGGGCCACTCGGCGTCCTGCATCGCAACATCCACATGCTGCTCCCCATACGACACGTCCGCCATAGACACGTCTTCCATGTCGTACACCGCAGCTTCGCCGCCAACACCGGCCTGCTCACTGCCCTGGCCAGGGCCCAAGCTCAGTCTCGAGAACGGCGTGTAGTCACTGTACTCGTCCGAATCCAAAAGCGAAAGTCTCTGGAACGCCTCCATTTCCGTAAACCCAGCACTCCTGGCACTCCTCCGACACCGCTCCTGCTCTCCTATGCTCCTTATCTCCCTCCATCACACACTCTCTTGGCCTATCTGCTTTATTCCACTAACAATAAAACCTCATAAGGCCAAAATCAAGCTGAAAAAAATTTTACATTAAATTTAAACACCTTTATAGAGGAAGAAGTAGAGGAAGGAGGGGGAGAGCAGGGGAGAGGAGGGGATAGAGAGTTGTGAGCAGCAGAGATGGCATCTACAAGGAAGAGAAAGGAAAAGAAGAAGGATTTTGTGAAACCCAAGCTAAGAGTGGGTAAGACTGCGGCGAACGCGTCGAACTTTACGGATACGTCGTTCAAGGCAAGATCGATCCACTTGAAACAGCAAATCCAGCTGAACCTGTCGAAGGACGATGAGACACAGAAGCAGTTTGCGCTGCTGAAGCACCACTCGTCGGCGTCCCGGAAGGAGGTTGTTGTGCAGATCAGCCAGAGGGTGGCGACGCTGACCCCGACGTCGAACTTCCCGTTCGATGAGCTGCTGACCAAGATGAAGCCGCTGCTGTTGGACCAGTCCAGACAGGTGAGAGAGTCCGTGCTGGAACTTTTGGAAAAGATCTCGCAGGTGCAGCCGTCCATCATTATCTTGCACCAGGCGTCCTTGGTGCTGTTCATACTGTCTGCGATGACCCACATCGAGCAGGCCATCAGAAACGACAGCTTGAGATTTCTAAACGTGCTGCTGGATTCACAATCGGATGAGTTGAAAGACTCGATAATACGAGCCAACTGGGCCAAGCTACTAAGAAACTTTATGCAGCTGCTCGACTGGACTGTTGACGGTAAGAAGCTGGGCACGAAATCGGTGAGTTTCAGCGTGACCACATCCACGGCGTCTTTGTCCAATGCTAAGAACGTTAAAAAGTTGCAGGACAGAAAATTGAGCCAGTTGAAGACGTTGTCCAAGATCATCCAGTTAGGCACTCCGTTTGATAAAGGACCAGCAGCCGGTGAGGAAACAGACTCGCATGAGCCTGCGGTGCCAGTGGCACAGACTCATCCACTGACGCTTTCGTATATGATTTCAAAGAGAGCTAATCCCTTTGACAACTTGAAGCTATTTCAGAGCGTCGTAAGCGTTAGCTTGAACTCTTCTACTAATCCTGGATCAGGCTCCTCTGATAGTACTGGTTTTAATCCTTTGATAAATATTGATGGTCTATCATCCGAAGACGTTCCAAACAGAAGAAAGATATTAATTGAAATTTTCTATCACGGTTTGATGAAAGGTCTAACAGACTTACAAAATGATGAGAACGTGGAGATCAGAAAGGCGTCACAAAATCTGTTAGATGGTCTTGCTACCATCAAAGAGGATTACGATGCCGACTTGGAAGCATAGCCCTTAATTTATATATAATTATGTATTATTAATTATTCTATTGGTTTGTATTTACTAGAAAAATGATATTCAACTTAATCAAATTGTAAATTTGCAGGATCATATTCTTCATCCGACGAAGACTCAGTCTCCTGCTCCTTTTTCCGGACTTCAACTAGCTCATGCGCCTTTGAAGAATCCGCTATAGTCGTTGCAGGAGCCTTCGATGATGATTCTTCAGGGGACTCGTCATCACTTTCCGAATCCTCCTCGGAAGAGCTCTCATCGCTAGAGTTTGAGTCCGAGTCTAAACCTGAGTCTGAATCAGAGCTATCGGACCTCACTGGGTCCTTTAGACTATCACCAAATTGAACCACTTTAAGGCCATCAAATTCATCATGTAAGGATACATATATTGTAGGATACTCTATGAATAGCATGTCTTTAACGGCAGTCATCAATGGTAGGTCTTTAGAGATCTCGATGAGTTTGTCTGGATGATCTAAAGATCTGATATAGTAATGGAATTTGTGTTTCAAAGCGGCGATAAGAGTCTTGTAGTAGTTCGGTAGATGTGTTTGGGTGTCAGCTGTGGTGTCAACTTTAGTGTCAGCTGTGGTGTCAACTTTAGTGTCAGCTGTGGTGTCAACTTTAGTGTCAGCTGTGGTGTCAGCTGTGGTGTCAGCTGTGGTGTCAGCTGTGGTGTCAGCTGTGGTGTCAGCTGTGGTGTCCTTTTGGTCTGGAGCTGGCGTTACAGTCTCTGCTCTACTTTGATTTTCTGATTCTTCACCAACTGGCAGCTCGCCAGGGTCGGCAGTTTGCGTGGACGTCTCTGTCGCCTGTGTATTTATCTCATGAACGGCATCTGCCTGACCTTCAGCAGTATCACCTGAACCCTCGACGCTATCCCCTTCGCTTTCCATCTTCACTAGCTGTCGTTTAATGCTTTCCTCCACTTCAGTTTTAATTTGGTCAAACTTGTCGGTTCCCGAATCCTCCAGAAACCGGGAGAAGCGTCTAACAGGTGCCAATTCATCTATTTTCATTTCCTCCATGCTCTTGTAGCTGGTGAAAACATTCAGACTGGCAAACTTGCTGTCCACTAGGTTCCAGTCCAACGTCCACATGAACTTCTTTTTCTTCTGATCGAATCCTGATCTGTTCATCTGCCTTCTGGACATACCATTGGGCAACTGTTTCAACCGCACGCCTCTCTTCAGTATGACGTTCGATTCGTCGTCTATGTGTCTTCTCTTGGTGCTGTTGCTGTTATTGCTGGCGCCACCGGGCCCATGCAGGGCTCTTTTGTTTGCGCCTAGAATCCTCGAGCTCTTAACGTCACGCTTGCCTAGCTCCACATCTCTGTTGATTCTCCCCAAAAAGTTATAATCTCTCTGGATGTCCGTGCTGTCGATGTCCGATTTCCTCTTGTACTTGGTGGTTCTTGCGCTCAAGTCAGACTTGCCCGAGCAATCGTACTGCGACTTGTGGCGGTTGAAACATGATAGCGAGCATGTCTTCTTCACACACTGTGGACACGTATACTTAGAAGCACTGATATGGCAAATAAAACACACCTCCTTCCGCGTCTCCATCTCACTCATTCTGTGTCCAAGAATCAG
Organism: Ambrosiozyma maleeae (nom. inval.); assembly: GCA_003706635.2. Classification (NCBI taxonomy): domain Eukaryota; kingdom Fungi; phylum Ascomycota; class Pichiomycetes; order Pichiales; family Pichiaceae; genus Ambrosiozyma; species Ambrosiozyma maleeae (nom. inval.). The sequence continues at coordinate 633,153 of PPLV02000001.1, forward strand.
CCTATATTTCTAAAACTAACCGCTCCCAGCAGCCCTTCGGTCTGTGGAATCAGACCTGTCCAGCAATTAAACGTAAAGGAAATAAATTCAGTGAAAAGTTTCACTGTGGCGCACTGCGCCGCCACGGATCAAATGTGGCGCATGGAGCCCGACGCGTTACACGGATTTTCCTCTTTGTCAAGAAGGCACTTAAGTGGATGGAAGAGCAGTTGGACAGTGGGACAGGCCGGTGTGCAATAGGAGTGCGTGTTACTAGGCGGTAGTGGCGAGAGTACACGCTGGATAGCAGAAGGTTCTGAGGATTGAGTCAAAAATTGGAAGAATGTCACTTTGGGCCGATAAGCATAGACCTAGAAATCTCTGTGAGCTGGATTACCATCCTGAGATCTCCAAGAGACTCAAGTCACTTGCGAGCTCGGGGGACTTTCCGCATCTGTTGGTGTACGGGCCGTCTGGAGCCGGTAAGAAGACCAGGGTGATGGCTACTCTGAAAGAGCTATACGGGGCGAGCGTGGAGAAACTGAAGGTTGACATTAAGACGTTTGTCACGCCATCCAACCGTAAACTGGAATTTAACGTGATATCGTCGCCATACCACATCGAGATCACGCCAAGTGATATGGGAAACAACGACAGAATTGTGATCCAGGACTTGCTAAAGGAAGTGTCACAGGTGGAGAGCATCGACTTCACGAATATCATCCATCGTGGTGAGAGTGTGGACCAGCAACAGCCAAACAAGAAGAAATTCAAAGTGGTCATCATTAACGAAGCAGAGCTGTTGACCAGAGACGCCCAGGCCGCATTGAGAAGAACCATGGAAAAGTACTCTGCCAACATCCGGTTGGTGCTGCTCTGTAATTCCACCTCAAATATCATCGACCCAATCAAGTCGAGAACTTTGTCCATCAGGGTGCCTGCACCATCTTTAGAGGATTCCGCTAGGGTGTTTGAACATGTGTTGTCTAAGGAGTCTGAAGCTAAGAAGGCTTATCCTGAAACAGAGTCCGACAGGCTCATTGTTTATTCTCATATCTGTGATTCCTCTGAAAGAAACTTGAGAATGGGACTAATGACGCTTGAAGCACTTTACATGAACAATGACGTGGTTTCTACGACAACCAAGATGATCATACCCGATTGGGAGCTGGTGATCAACGATATTGCGGGATCAATTATTCAAGATAGATCAATTGCCAGATTGCAACAGACAAGAACCATTTTATATGAGTTGTTAGCTCATTCCATTCCGGCTAAGCTTATCTTGAAAAGACTGATGCTACAGTTATGGAAGTTGATCGATAGCAACGGTGCGTTCAGAGACACCGACAGCGTCAAGTCTCAAATTGTAGACTCTGCATCTGTGTTTGACGAAAGATTGAGTTTGGGTAATAAGGATATCTTCCACTTGGAAGGATTCATAACAAAAGCGATGGTTATTATGGAGAGAGATTCTTCGTGATAGAATTGTCCTTAATGATTTCCTATATGTACAAGTAATTTTTAATTCAGCTATATAAAAACGGCAACAAGACGTAAGAACATCTAAGACATTGTATTATAAACAGATGGTCGATTAACCTCTACGTCCAGTGAACTCTTTGTATTCTGGCTCTAAAGATTTCATGTAGTTGGCAAACTTCTTTGTTGGGGCTTTCTTCAAAGCCTCGAGATGGTTGATAGGCTCTGGAGCAGGCTTGACAGACTTCAAGCCCAATCTTGGCTCGGCAGACTTGTCGATGAACTCCCACACACCTGGCAACTTATCACATGCTCTCCTTAGTGCGTCTTTGGCACTTGTCTCGTGCATGTGGTCAACTTCAAACACAACCTTACCGGTTGGGACTCTGGCGGCCCAGTGATCAAAGGCACCCTTACCCTTACCCATACGGGTGGCGTTACCCTTGATACACACAGCGATATTGGTGCACAATCTCTTCCATAGCTTTCCTCCACCTTTCTTCACGTATCTCGTTAGCACGTTGTCTGCTGCTTTCAAGTGTGCCGCAGATAATCTCAATCCCTCCGTTTTCAATCTCATACCGTAGCTTCCAAACTTCAACGTGGTACCCTTGGCGGATCCACCGGTTCTCACAGTGACTCTACCCTTCTGTTTCTTTTTCTGCTCCTTGTATCTTGGTGCCAACTCGTGCCCGTATCTCTTACCAATAGAGAATCTCAGTCCGCCTATCTGTGTTGTTGGCAGTGTCTGCACTGCACACGTTCTGCCCATCAAACCGGCAGATCCCAGCCCTAGAGCTCTAGAAATACCGCCAAACATCCTGTCTATGATACTGGTGCTACCCGCTAGACCTGTTTGTCCCTCCAGACTCCAATACTGCCTCCTTTCCTGCTCCACGTTTCTGCTTCCTATCATCCTTCTGTGCCCTTTGAGTTGTTCACTGCTTCACGCTCTTTGTATGCAAAATTTTTGAGGTTCAACTGCCGGTCCAATGCGGCCGGGTAATGTTTGTTAAGCGACGCGTCGATCGGCGCGTGTCAGCTGGGTTTTCGACACAGACAAAGAGGAAAGAGGTGGTTTGTTAGGCTTTAGAGTACGTGGAGGGACAGGTTGAAAGGGTGAAAGGCGGGGAGGCGGCAGGCATTCTGGTTTGGGTAGGTCAATAGACAGACTATCCATTAGAGATCTAGAGGAAGCAATGATATTAGCAAAGCCGCCGGTGCACGTTCTTTCCTTGTGCTCGAGGGGACGTCTAAGCACCTCGCTGAGGTATCTGGCCACTAGCGGTAAGTCCACATTTTGCGCTACACGTGCAAGTAAGCGAGCGAATACTGACTGTTATGTTTGTGCCTTTGTATGGGAACTGATTGTGAAGCTACGCCAGCAGAGACCGTGGTGGGAAATGAGAAGTTTAAGGTTGACGAGTGGACAAATGCCACTCCAAGAATCTTGGAGATGGTTGGCAGAAATTTGCACAAGAACCCAAACCACCCTATTGGTATTCTAAGAGACCTGATCGAGACCAGATTTGCCAACATGGGATATACCTTCTATAGTGACTTCAACCCTGTGGTGTCTGTGTATGAGAATTTTGACGTGCTTGGATTTCCAGCAGATCACCCTGGTAGATCAAAGTCCGACACCTACTACTTGAACAAAGATACATTACTAAGAACCCACACTAGTGCACATGAACACGAGTGTTTTGTCAGCTGTCCAACCCCAGGCTACATTATATCTGGCGATGTTTACCGTAGAGACGAAATTGACAGAACGCACTACCCTGCGTTCCACCAAATGGAAGGTGCCAGAATATGGTCCAGAGATGAATACGGCAACAAGTTGCTGGAAAAGATCCAAGATGACATCGATGCCATTCCAAAGGTAGATATCATTGTAGACGATCCAAACCCTCCATTTGACGAGAAAACGAACCCGAAGCAATCCTACATGACTGACAAAGAGACCGACTTGGTGGGCCAGCACTTGAAGAGAACAATCGAGTTACTGGTGAATGAGGTTTTCAATGAAGCAAAGAGATCTGCGAAATTAGCAGGCTCAACCGAAGAGTACCTGAACGAGCCATTAAAGGTGAGATGGGTGGAAGCCTACTTTCCGTGGACAGCACCTTCCTGGGAGATTGAAGTCTGGTGGAAAGGTGAATGGCTAGAATGCTGCGGGTGTGGTGTTGTGCGTGAACAGGTGCTAACCAATTCTGGTATTAAGAATACCATTGGGTGGGCTTTTGGTATTGGTTTAGACAGAATTGCCATGCTTTTGTTTGGTATCCCTGACATCAGACTGTTTTGGACTCTGGATGAGCGTTTTGTGTCGCAGTTCCAACAAAAGAGAATCAGCACTTTCAAGCCGTACTCTAAGTATCCGGGCACTGTGAGGGACATTTCGTTCTGGTTGCCAGAGTTAGAGCAGGCCAAGGAGTTTCAGCAGCTGCACGAGAACGACTTGATGGAAATTGTCAGAGACACTGCCGGCGACATTGCCGAGAGTGTGAAACTCATTGATGAGTTTGTGCATCCTAAGACCGGAAAGAAGTCTCAGTGTTACAGAGTCAACTACCAGTCTATGGACAGAAACTTGACCAACGAGGAGATCAACAAGATGCACGATGAGTCGAGAGATAAACTAAAGGCCAAGTTTGGCGTTGTGCTACGTTAGGACGTGCGACTCCCGGCCTGAGGGCGTGTGTTTGCCTATTTCCCAGCCCCTTGTACATATGTATATATCAGTAGACGGACGCCCAATACACTCTTGCACTTGTCTTCACCAACTCCACCAACTACACCAACTCCATCAGCTTCCTTAATAGCTGCTCTGCGTGCACCGCACACCCGTGCACCAAACGGTGCACGGGTGCACTAAGCCCGTCTTCTGTGCTGTTCCGCTGGGCCCCCTGAGAGCTCAACTTGTACGTAAAAGGTGAGTCCTAGCAGACAGAAGGAAGGAAGATAAGGTACTTGAGAGGGGCCGAGGTGGGATTGCGCAATCACGTAGGTGCTAGACACTCGGCATAGGCAGCAATAGATACATAGCATATACAGCGGAATTGATACAGGATGGAGCAGCCTATTGGTAAGTAAAAGTACCGCCACTGGGTGTGATGGAAAAGCGGCAACTCCAACACGGAGGTTGGTGGGAGATACAGGTCTCTGTAGGGACGTTGGGTAGTCAATACTAACTATCTTGCATGCTGAGGCCTCCCATGCATGGCCAATTGCCATTGAGTGGCGAATTGGGACATTGCATGTGAACCACGATACTCCTGTGAGTGGCATTATTGTAGTTCTTGACCAAGGTACTGGTTTCGTGAAGATCGGTAGAGCCGGTACAAACTTCCCGGATCATACATTTCCCTCCATTGTGGGTAGACCGATCTTGAGAGCGGAGGAGAAAGCATTGGATATCGAAATTAAAGACATAATGTGCGGTGATGAAGCATCGCAGGTGAGATCGGCCCTTCAGATATCTTACCCGATGGAGAACGGTATCATCAGAAACTGGGAAGACATGGAACATCTATGGGACTACGCATTTTATGAGAGAATGAAGATTGATCCAACAGGAAGAAAGGTTCTTCTAACCGAACCTCCTATGAATCCATTGAAGAACAGAGAAAAGATGTGTGACGTTATGTTTGAAAAGTATAATTTCGGCGGCGTTTACGTGGCAATTCAAGCCGTGTTGGCTTTATACGCACAGGGTTTATCATCCGGTGTGGTTGTTGATTCTGGTGATGGTGTGACCCACATTGTTCCGGTCTATGAGTCCGTCGTGTTAAACCACCAAACCAAGAGATTAGACGTTGCGGGTAGAGACGTCACTAGACATTTGATAAACTTGCTCTTTAGAAGAGGTTACACTTTCAACAGAACTGCGGATTTCGAAACAGTTAGAGCCCTGAAGGAAAAACTCTGTTATGTTTCTTACGATTTAGATTTTGATACAAAGTTGAGTAATGAAACAACAACGTTGGTTGAGAGCTACGAGTTGCCAGACGGTAGAGTCATCAAGTTGGGCTCTGAAAGATTTGAAGCTCCAGAGTGTTTGTTTCAGCCTTCATTAGTGGATGTGGAGCAACCCGGCGTTGGTGAGTGTCTGTTCAATACTATCCAATCGTGTGATGTCGATATTAGAGCTACCCTCTTCAAGTCTATTGTTTTATCAGGTGGTTCCTCAATGTACCCTGGTTTGCCTTCAAGATTAGAAAAGGAATTGAAACAGCAATGGTTTGCAAAGGTTTTGAAAGGTGACGCAACAAGATTAGATAAGTTCAAGGTGAGAATTGAGGATCCTCCAAGAAGAAGACATATGGTTTTCATTGGTGGTGCCGTCTTGGCCAATATCATGGCTGATAAAGAACATATGTGGATATCCAAGCAAGAATGGGAAGAACAAGGCCCAAGAGTTTTAGATAAATTTGGACCAAGATAAATCATGAAATGAAAACGATTAAATAGACGCAAAAAGACACTCACCGTAAATGCTTCTAGCATAGCATGTCTTGTTATTTTTTTGTTTCAATCATTCAATCTTGCTTTGTTTGATCTCTTTGCCTTTATGGAATTCTATTTTTGAATCTCCATATACTCTCATGTTTTTATTTTTAGTTGTCTTCAATTTACGCTTGTAACCTTTTAGTTTTGTTTCATTTTAAAAATCACATTATCAACGTTTTATTCTATTGTAAAAAGCAGTGAAATGAAATGTAAAATGGGAACAATAACCGTTCGTAATCCGAAACGTTAATAACAATTTAATATACAAAATAACTAACTATACTCGCTCACCCTTTTCCAAACGTCTTGAACCAGGCTATCTAGTTTCTTTTCCGTGATATTGGAATGAGAACTACCATACTTAACGGCATTACGAACCAAGTCGTCAATGAACCTTTGAGTAACCAATTTAGGATTCAAGAAAGGCATCTGTAGAACCTCACCCGCAGTGGCTCGCTTTCTTGGGTCCCGTTTCAAGCACCTTTGAATTGTTTCAATGACTATTCCATTAATCTTGGATCCTCCATCAGGAAGCTCTCTAGGATATTGTATCTCCACCTTTGGATTCGTGATAGCCAAAATCTTCTTGCTTCCAGAGAACTGAGCGTACGGTGGTTTGCCATAAACCATTTGATATATTATGCAACCACATGACCAGATATCCGCTGGCTTGCCAACTTTCCATGTACCATTTTGATACTCACCTATTGCACCTGTATTGAGCCTCAGGGTCTGGTTGGCTTCTATTAAAGTCTCTGGTGCCATATAATTTGGAGTACCAATCTGGCATTCACGATATATGTTCATAGTTTGTTCAGATAATGAGTTGGAGATGCCAAAATCAATCAATTTAAGTACACCTTTCACAAACAAAAAATTGGCTGGTTTTAAATCCGAGTGAACAACGCCCATTCTATGAACGGCTTCAACGCATTTCATCATCTCAACGGCATGGTATCTAACAAACCCAGCGTCAAAAGGTTGATTGGTCCTGTTAGACAAAACATGAGCAAGATCAATCTCACCGCATTCAAGAACAACTGCTAACAAACCGGTTTTCAAGCTGTGATCAATTAATTTCACCACTCTCTCTTCGTTTCTTAACTTTTGTAGAATGTCGATTTCACCTTTGAAAGATGTTATTGCACCTTCGTCGTGCTCATCAAATGTCACAATCTTAATGGCATAGACCCTCTTAGTGGACGTTGCTCTCGCACGATACACTTTAGAAGAACCACCTTTACCTATCTGCTCAAGACACTCATATTCTTGGTTATTGATAGTGATCAAATTTGAGGAGAATTTTTTGTCCTTTTCATCTTCCTTCTTGATGCGTTCAAGTTTTAGTTCATTTAATATCTGAGCTTTCTGAATCTTCAATTCTTTTTCAAGCATATCTTTAAATTTCTCACTGTCGTAGGTGAATCCAGTGGTGGGTATCTTTTCTCTCTTGTTAATATCACCAACTTTTGTATCAATTACTAATTTCGGTTCTTTTTCATGATCGGCAAAGATGTCGAATGCTTGCTGTGGTGGTTGTACCCTTTGATTGTACAACACGTCATTGATATTTAGTTTTTTCTGAGATAAAGGTGTTAAAGCTCTTCTTCGTATTTCAGGTGTACCATCTATATCAATCAAGCCTTCATTATTTGTCTTAACAGGTGTTTTCAGATTCATTTCACTCATTAAACCCTGTTTGGATTTTCTATCATATGGTGTTGAATTGATATTATTTCTCTTTGCTGCTGGTGAATAGCCGTTATCTGTGTTTCCATTAGTGACGCCTTTTATATTTGCCATCGATAACCGCTCGTGCTTTGGAGTAGCCGGTACTGCATGTTTCCTCGTTGTTCTGCTTTCGTTGTCCAGTGCGAGAGTTACGCCATTCAGACTTCTAGGATAAGTAGTTGTTGTACCTGTATAATTCCTCGTAGTTGTCGTTACTTTGGGGGATCGTGACAACACAGAGTAATCTGTATTCATTGGATCATCGGCTAGAGTTCTCGTGACGCCTTGCTGCTGAGACTGCATTGTCGTTAAATCGTTCAATTCGTCCTCCCCCAACCTTCTAGGTGCACCTAGTCCTACCTTTGACATAAACCTGAAGGAATGGCGCGTTGAGGATGTGGATGCAGGCTTTGTGCTGTAGAGGTGTTTTCTGTTGAATTCATCTTGACCAGGAGTGTTCTCCTCTATAAAGGCTGAGTTTTTTCTTCTTAAGCTTCCAGTGGACCTGGATGATAAGCTTCTTAGAGTCTCAGAGTTTGCATTGTGACTTCTTCGTGCACCATGGTTATTATCGTCTATATGATTCTTATTCTTCATGCCGTCATTGTTATTGCAGTAGCTGTGTGTGTGCCTGTCCGGTGTCGAGGCCTGCTTTTCCTTTTTGGAATTCAAGCTTTCGAGTAAGGACATGGCGTAGGAGCTTAAGATGGGCGGGCACAGGTCCTCGTCGTCGTCCTCTCGGCTGCTGTATCTGAGGCCCATGCTCCTCTGGGTGTTGACGTTAGCGCTGTCGCCCGAGGTGGATACCACTCTTGGTTTTGCGAGTGTCGGCGACGGCTCGCCGTGTATTCTGTTATAGAGCTCTGCCATGCTGGTCTATGCCTTGTGGGACTTGTGTAGGGCTCGCTGTACCGTGTGTTTGGCTGGCATATGCCGTGATATGTGTGGCTTGCGTGCTCTCTGTTAGCTGGTGCCGGCCTTTTATTTTCGTGAGCACGCTCCACAGAGATTCTACTCGGATGCTGTAATATCCAAACACCACGCACCGAAATATTCCTAAATATTCAGGCCCCTCTTCTATTGTGTTCCGCTGTCTCTAAGAGCTGGCACTGACTGCACTATGTTCTCCGTCCTGCTATCTGTCTGCTCGGCTCCAACTAGACGCTTTCGGTCCTTCAGGCCTTCAGGCTTTCAGGCTTCACGTCTTGTTTTCTTTTCTCTTGTTTTTGTCTCTAATCAACAGGTTGTGCGCGGCACAGCTGTGTGGACGCGTTTAGAGGCAGCGGGCGGGAGCAGGAGGGGAGCAGGAGGGGAAGTGGTGGTGGAGAGTAGAGGTGGTAGAGGTGGATAGAGGAGAGTAGAGGAGAGTAGAGGAGAGTAGACGAGAGTAGACGAGAGTAGACGAGAGTAGACGAGACTAGACGAGAGTAGACGAGAGTAGAGGTAGAAGTACAATACAGAGCTCGTGGGTGTAGTAGGTGGAGTAGGTGGAGTAGGTGGCAGGAGGTAGTAATAGATGGGAGTGGCTGAAGTAGTCGGAGTAGCTGGATAGCTGGATAGCTGGATAGCTGGGTAGCTGGAGCAGCTCGAGTAAATGATAGGGTATGCAGCCTTGCCGAAAAGCTGTGGCAGCTGCGCCATGCTAGATGAATAGATTAATATATTAACTACCTTGTAATAACCATTCCAAAAGATAAAAATATAACCAGAAAAGAGATAGACAATATACAGTACTATAAAAAACAAAGACTGAAAAAGGTGAAAATCAAAGGATATCCAAAATAGCTAGCAGTGCCGGCACGGTGCACGGTGGAATAAAGGCTCCCGCCAGGGCAGGCAGCCGGTCTGGCATGGGCTGTCGGCTTGCGCAGTCTTCAACTTGTCCTGTTCCATGCAACATGCAATCCGTGAGACTAAACACAACACTGTTTAGAAAAAACAAAAAAGCAACACACACCAAACCAGGCAAATCACTGGATCACCTCTAGGTAGTTACTTGGACACATACCAATGTCGCCGTTGGCATTCTTGGCCTGCCACCAGTTCCCGTGCGTATCCTTGACTCTGAACACTTCGTTCTTCTTGAACGACAGCTCGTTCGCATCTTCAGGAGAAGCCTCGTAATCATATAAGCCCCTCACCATGATCGGGTAGTCCGCGTCATCCTGCGTGCCGCCTAGGCCAGCAGTAGGCGTCGCATGGTTGGTCGTGGAAGAGTTCTCCAGACCTTTCAAGTAGCCCTGGTCAAACGGGTTCTGGGTAGTCAAAGGAGACTTTTGATTGAACGACGTTTCGTCCTTGAAACTGTTATATGGCACAGTGGCGTTTGTCTTCTGTTTCGATGCCAGCATCACGTTTCCCTGGACGCCGAACGAGTCGATGTACGAGATGAGCGGCGAGTTAGGCTCGCTTCCAAAGTAAAACAGCCAAAGGAGGTTAACCATACACTGGATGATGAAGCCCGCACTCGCAGCCTGTGTAGATGAGTAGGACGAGTAGATGAAGTTGTTTGTCGAGTTCGAGTTGTAGATAAACGCAATGGCGATCGACGACGTTATGAAGAAACGGTAGTAGTGGAACGTGTTGGTCGTGTACACAACCGCAATGATGATGAGCATCATGAGCTGGTACACCAATCCCCACCATGAGAATTTAGGAAAGTACGTCAGTTCCTGGCTCGACGCAATACAGCTTGCAAATGATATCACCCACGAGATGCACGCAATGATGAAAGTGCCCAGCGCAAACGGGTTGAACAGACTGATAGGGTTAGACTTGGACATGTTGGCTAGTGTGCTCCGGGGCCGCAGGCTTGTCAAATGTGCGTGTCTAGTAAATGAGAGTAAGGTCAGTTGGAGAGACAGCCGTCGTGCAGGTTCCCGCGTGCAGGTTCAGACTGAGGTATTGCTTCTTTTGCAGACGTGTCAGTATAAGTGTGATCCGTCCGTACCATCAGCTTCAACTTTCCTCCACCCACTACCCTTCGCCTCTCTATGATCAACATCCTCTCTTCTCTTTTCTCTTTTCTCCTTTATTTGTGTGTTTTTTCCACACGCTTTTTCCTCGTTTGCTTGTGTTTGGCCCCTGGGCCAGCAACGGTCAGGGGCGCCAGGGGCAACGATCCCCTGCCGGGCGGCGGGCGTGAGCTCCATAGCGGAGTCAAACAGCGCCGCTGAAACGCGCACGGGGGCACGGGGGCAGCGCGAGATCTGCGACGCGGTGGGCGGCGACGCGACCGCGTACGTAACTGCGTACGTCAGTGATGTATTGCGACAGGGAGGGTGTCGCGCTGGGATGAGGTGGTGAGACAGGAGGTGGGTGGACCTTTGGGGAGGGGTGGGTGTGTGCAGGTACAACGTGTGCTGAAGCAGAGTGGATAGGCGTCTGGGTGTATGAGGAAACAGGCGGGAAAGTTCTAGCGATGTTTTTCAAAGTTTGGGTATTTGGGGAGCAACAAAATAGCAACCACGCAATTGGATGATGAAACGGCCTGCTCGGTAAATAAAACTACATACTCAGCTAATCACTAAATGCTCTGTTAATCAATAAATATTCTTTTAATCAAGCTACTTACAAGTTAATCAAACTACGCACTCTCTCAACTAGACCACGCAGTTGGCTGATCAAGCTACGTACTCAGTGAATCAAACTACGTACTCAGTGAATCAAACTACGTACTCAGCTAACCGAACTACGTACTCAGCTAACCGAACTACGTACTCAGCTAACCGAACTACGTACTCAGCTAATCAAACCACGCACTCTACCAACCACACCACCCACTCTGTTAATCAATCTACGCACCCTGTTATTCAAACTACACCCTCTACCAACTACACCACCCACTCATCAACCAGGCACACCTCTTACTGAGCACCAACAATCAACTCTCTAACACTCAACCTTCCATGACTCCACCGAGAAAACCACTACTCTTTCCAGTCCATGCAGTCATTTCAATTCCCTGGCGTTACACTACACGTGCCACCATGCCACTACATATATCTGTACACCGTGCACCTTCAACCAGTTTGTAAACCGTACATGCCCTCTCATTACTCATACTCCTACATATTGCCCTGTCCACTGAAGACGCCTGACACACCCGCTATTCTGATGTCTTTGGATGGTGGCCAGTTTCCTAGATAGGTTAAGCGCGCTTGGATCTCTGCTGTCCACACCGTTGGCTCTCCAGAAGCAGACACTGTCCCTAGCCAGACAGCCAGAGCTGTTGATTCCGGATAGTACAAGCTTCCCAGGCCTGGCAAACAAAGTCCGCCCACTTAGTGCTGCGTATGTAAATTGGCGATGCGCAGCAAAACCGCGCCAGCTCTTTCTGCTCGCTTACGGACCCCACCCCCGCCAGAAGAGGCCACATTGCCATTTCCCAGAACCGCACACACAGACTCGCAGCCCCTGATTCTCCACGAATAAGTGATGATGGCAAGTACAGAGCAGAACCGACTCGAGGATTCTTCGTATCTACGCATCTGCGTGCCTCTGTATCTGCTTACCTCTTCGTATCTACGTACCTCTTTCTCTGCGAACCCCTCTACTTCACTTTTTGGTTTTACGCGCTAAGAGCCCCAGCAAGGCTCGTTTCCCGCCATCGTTTGCCTTTCAGCCCTCCCCGAGGGTGGGTCGTGCGAGCCCCGATCTGCACAGCAAGTCCGACACCCTAAGTTTTAGCCTTTGTCTTCGGAATGTTACTCCACCAGATGCCGTCTGCTGTCTTCTGGCATCGTCGGACAGCCTATGGGTAGTGGCTACCGCCACCAGTACACGCAGCGCAATCGGCGTCGTACGCGAGTCTAGGCTCGAGCTCAGGCTCGAGCAGAACCCGTGTTCTGCCAGGGCAGAGGCCCTTCGGACTGCCCGTTGGCATGTGCCACCGAGCGGGTTTTTCCCGCTATTGTTCATTACCCAACAGACGGACGGTTCGGGTATCGACAGATGGACAGATACCACTGAACCTCTCTGTGATAAAGCAATAACCGTGTTGACATACTCGAAACCAGCGATGGCTTTTCTGCTTTGGGCTTTTTCCATCATTCAATAAAACAGTTGTCTGCGGTGTCTGGCGCCTCGTTTCTTTTTCAGTCCCGCTCGGTAGCTTGTGGATCGATCGCAAAACCGTTTTCTGCAGAGGGCGGGGAGAAAGGCAAAACATCGTACCACGACGTGGCCGGGCGTCGAGCCGGCATGCAAGCTCACTACATTGGCATACAGTCTAGGCTAGCAGCTCAGCAATCCACCACCCACGTGCACGTCCATGTCCATGTCCACGTCCGCACATAGTCTACGTGCACTGGATCTGGTGCTACCCCAGAGGGGCTATTTTTGGACACCAGGTGTCCACCACCGCGCGGCAGAAAACCAGATGCCGTCTCATCGGCTGCCAGAGGGCGCCCCGTGCGAGTGCGAGCGATGCCTCGCCATAAAGCACCGCTCGGGTAGCAGTGACACAATTTATTGGGCTTATCGCACATGCCAATTATCAAGTTTAGTATGTGCATTTTTTTATCTCCAGGACACCGCAAACACAATGGGCTATTGTTGCTGACTTGCTCCTCCGATAGCCAGCACCACATACTTAGCCAGTCCACGGTACACCAGTCCAGGGACTATAGGCCCACGGACACTAAAAAAGAAACACAACAACAAGAGGAAAACTGGTACACACCCAAAACCAGCAGACCAAGCCCTGGCAACTAGACGCCCACACGCTCTGCACACACAAAAATCACTCATTTCGTTCCAGAATCTGGAGGGGTGCGATGGCCCCCTTGAAATACTGACTCTTGAGGGGGGAGCGCAGGCGGTGTGCTGGGACGTCGTGGCAGTCCATGTGCGTTGCAATTTCCTTGGATGCTCTTGATATTGGTATCATTGCAGAGCCCTGGGCCTCGAGATGCAGGCGGACGCCAGTCCACTGGACGGTTCTGGCAACCCTGTGCGTGTGTAGCAGCAGATTTGTGTTACCGGGACAGCCTCCCAGACCTACAAAGGGCTTTTCTCTGACTCTGGCTCGCTGGGGGCGCGCGGCTCCGCCGCGCGGTAAATGGCACCCGCCAGTGCCTCTTGAATAGACTCCACACACGTTGGAGGCTCGTTTTGGTGGCAAAGGGTCACCCAGTGAGCACCAAGTGTCCAAGCAGTGACCATTGCAAGAGCAACAGATGACTGGTGCAAAAAGGCACTGCAGGGCGTACAGCCAATCATGTCGGCGGGAAGCGGTGGAAAAAACACTGCGTGAAAGCAAGAGAAATAGGCGACCAACGGAGTAAAGGCCTCACAGAGACTCCACATTTCGGCTGATTTGAACTGGTTATGCCGCTGTGTTATTGTGCAATTGTACAGCCGAGCGTATTGTGATGGAGTGTCTCCCCGGCCTGTGCTACGAAGTGAGGTGCTGGTAGCTGGTAGCTGGATTATAAATATCCTGGCGGTTCCGCTGTTGATTGAGACAGGAACAGTTGTTGGATAGCGTTTTTGAGCAGAGCTTAGAGTTGCAAGTAGCAAAAGAGGATTAAATAAAACAAGCCATTTTTGCCATCGTTCCTAAACCACCATGCCTGCTGATATTTTGTCTGCCAAACTAGGCGGCTTGACCTTACACAACAACTTCAGTGCCAACTCTTTTAAGAATGTGGCGGACGCTGACTTGGAAGGCTATGGTTACAACGCTGCTGCGTTTCCAGATAAGGAGCAGCAGATTTCAGAAGTGATGGACGCCTTGGACGCAACAGGCTTTATTCCAGAGAACTTGATTGAATCCGAGACCAAGTACTTTTACGAGAACTTGGGCATCAATGACACATACTTTGCTACCGAGTCTGCTACCGCCATCGTGTCCCACATTCTAGCGTTGTACTCTGCTAAAGTTGACGCATTTGCTAGAGGTGTCACAGATAAACCCTTCTTGCATCATAGAAGAGAGTATGACGATCACGCTGTCTACTTTAATGCCGCCGAAGATGCCGCAGACTTTGAACACGACATTGATGACAAGTACCTTGACCGTGCCATTGAAGATGATGCATACAGAATGGAGTCATTCCAATCAACACTACCAAACGGTGACGCCGTTAAGTGCCAATTTGTGTACAAGTGTCATTTTAAAGAGCAATCTCCAGAGGCCGCCTCAACTTTCTCTAACATTGATGACATCTCTGATAAGACCTTTTCAGTGATTGCTAGCAAGCACACCAAGGTGTTGTACTCTGAGATTTTGTCTGAGCTGTTAAGTACTGAGGGTCCTGTCATCAAACACTTTGCTGTTGCCGCTACTGGTGAACAGAGAATAATCATTGGTTACAAGAGAAATAGCTCGGCTCGTTACAGCTCTGCTTTGTCTACCTTGGCCAAGTACTACAAGGTCAATTTGAAGAGAAAGTATGTCGAGAACTTTGCAAATGGCTACTCCATCATTTCAATGTATATCGACCACTCTGACTCGATCACCCCAGATCCAACTACAATTTACCAGATCGCAAAGGAGGCCTCATTACTATATTGTATTCCAAACAATATGTTCTTGTCCAAGTTTGCTGCAGGTGAATTATCCATTCAAGAGGCTATTTATGCTCACTGTGGTGTGATCTTTGTCACTCATTTTTTGAACAGATTGGGTCCTGAGTTCACCTCTTTGAAAGAGTTGTTGTCTTCATCCAATACTCCAAAGCATGCTGAATTGATCAGCAAGATCAAGAATAGATTGACTTCTGAGACCTATACTCAATCGTATATTGCTGAATGTTTTGAAGAGCATATCGGTTTAATAAGTCAATTATATCGTCACTTCTTGGATACCCACTACACTTCCTCCTCCATCAGTAAGACTATGTCCTACCAAAGAGCTTCAAGCATTCCTCCAATCACCAACGACGAAGACTTTGAAAGAGCCGTCAATATTGCTACCTCAGCTAACGAAAACCACTTGCTAGTTTTGAGAGCTCTGTACTCATTTAACAAGAGTATATTGAAGACAAACTTCTTTGTCACCTCTAAGATTGCCTTGTCTTTCAGATTACAACCATCCTTCTTGCCAACCTCAGAATACCCAAACACACCATTTGGTATGTTCTTTGTTGTCGGTGCCGGCTTTAGAGGTTTCCACATTAGATTCAGAGATGTCGCCAGAGGTGGTATCAGAATTGTCAAGTCAAGATCTATCGACGCTTACAACACCAACTTGAGAACCATGTTTGATGAGAATTACAACTTGGCCAGTACTCAGCAGAAGAAGAACAAGGACATTCCTGAGGGTGGTTCCAAGGGTGTCATCTTATTGAACCCAGGTGCTGCTCAAGAGAGACCAAAAGAATGCTTCACTAAATACATTGATTCTTTGTTGGACTTGCTGATTAAGGACCCAAGTAAAGAAAGGATTGTCGATTTGTACAATCACCCAGAAATGTTGTACATGGGTCCTGATGAAAACACTGCTGGTTACGTTGACTGGGCCACCCTGCATGCAAGAAAGCGTGGCGCAAAGTTTGGGTTCCCATGGAAGGCTTTCTTTACTGGTAAGTCACCAACTTTGGGTGGAATTCCACATGATGTTTATGGTATGACCTCTTTGAGTGTTAGAGCTAACGTTGAAAGCATCTACACAAAGTTGGGTATAACTAACTGGGGTGAAGTCACCAAGTTACAATTGGCTGGTGGTGATGGTGACTTGGGTTCCAACGAGATTAAATTGTCCGGTGATGAAAGATACGTCGGTATTGTTGATGGTGCCGGTGTTATTGTTGACGAGGATGGAATTGATAAGCAAGAGTTATTGAGATTAGCCGATGCCAGACTAGGTAATCAACACTTTGACAGATCCAAGTTGGGTCCAAAGGGTTATGTTGTCCTGATTGATGATGTTGATGTCACCTTACCAAGCGGTGTCGTTGTGCCAAATGGTTTGATCTACAGAAACAATTTCCACTTGAACTTACAGTCCATCTACCCTGAGAATTTTATCAAGTTATTTGTCCCATGCGGTGGTAGACCAAATGCTATTGATGCCAACAATGTTCACTGCTTGATCAACGAGAAGACTGGTAAGTCCATAATTCCAGTGATTGTTGAAGGAGCAAACTTGTTTATCACCCAACCAGCTAAGATTATCTTGGAGAAGGCTGGTGCCATTGTTGTCAAGGATGCAACTGCTAACAAGGGTGGTGTGACTTCTTCTTCCATGGAGGTTTTGGCTGCTTTGTCTTTTGATGATGAAGGTTTCCTGAAACACATGTGTGTTGACTCCAAGACTCACGAGGTGCCAGAGTTTTATAAGAGCTACGTCAAGGAGGTTCAGCAGATTATTGTCAGAAACGCCAAGAATGAGTTCAACATGCTATGGAAATTGAAACAAGAAACAGGAAAGACCATCAGTGACTTGAGTGATGACTTGTCTGTTTCTATCAACAAATTGGCCGATGAACTTGGATCCTCTAAGGAATTATGGGAGGACGACGTTGAATTCAGAAACAATGTCTTGAAGGACGCCTTACCAGAGCTTTTGCTGAAGAAAATCGGCATTGATGACATTTTAGCCAGAGTTCCAACTGCCTATTTGAGAGCCATCTTTGCTGTCAGATTATCCTCCGAATTTGTCTACAAGAGAGGCATTGACGCCAACCCAGCAAAGTTTTTAGAATTCATTTCAACCTTAAAGAGAAACTTCAACAAATAGACCAATTTCTCTTCCTCATAAGGGTGCTATTTGTGGCCTTTTAGTTTTTTCCAGTTACTTGCATTTTTAAAATTGTTACGATTTTTTTGTTTGTCTTCTTACCCACACATTACTTTACAGTTATATATGTTTATCGAAAATGATACGCAACAGGAGGTTTGGCAAATCTGAGAGTCAAGCCCGCTTGCTCTTAGCCTTTTGCTCCTCTTGATTACTTGATGATTTTCCTCTCTTTGAAGTGCTCATCCTATAGTCAATCAGCGTTGCTCTGTATCTCGTTAACTTGCATTTAAACGCATTCATATTTCCCGCGGGGGAAATGCCGCCCAGCACCGGCTAATCATCATGCTTCTTTTCCAACGCTGTCCGAGCTGGTTTCCTAGTCACCCTGGCACGTTGGAGCATCGTCGCTTGCATTCTTCTTCTTTTCTACTTATTTATTTATACGTACAGCTATTTGCTAATCAATTCATTCTCTATTGCGAGTATCATCTATAAACGTGTGCACCGTGGCTCCGCCAATGCGCAAAACAAGCGTGTCGTCACTCAAGTGCTCGCACCACCGTTGTCTTCACCTCTCTGCTTGTCTCCTGACATCTCCAATTCAACCCGACGACTCGCCTCGTAATCAACCATGCTGTTCTCCATCATCTTGCCACCTATGGAGTCCGCAAGGAACGCAGCGATGAACGTGGACGTTCCCAAATACACTTTCCAGCGCAGCGGCAGTCTGTTGTATCTCTGGACCAGCGTGACTCTTTCCGCCGGACCCGCTTCCTTACCGTCACTTCCTTTTTTCATTGCACCTTAGCCTGTTTCTCACACAGCTCCGCCTCTTGTCTAGCACTCTGGCCCGGTTCCACCACCTCCACAGGTTGCAACAGGACGCAAAGCACTGAAATGTCGGATAGCCAAATATGCGGGGAAGAGCCGGCGGAGAGGCCACGGAGCATCCGTACACCGCCAATAGAGAGGTCTATTTCTAACTGATGGAAGGTGAAGCATAGTGTTTGGCACTAAGTACAGAAGAGAAGGTGAAGAATGAAGATTGTTTTAAGTACAGAAGAAGAGGAAATAGAAATAGAATACACACGAGGTGGTTTGATCAGTGGTGCAGGTCTGGGTCGTCATCGGAGATCCGATACATTGCATCATCTTCATGGTCTGAGTCAACGTTGTGGAACGTATCAAAGAGCCTGTCTCTGTCGGCATCTGCCTTTCTGAGATAGTCGTCGTGCATGTTTGCATGTTCTGCAGCAACCTGCTTTGCCTTGGTTGCGTCGAAACTGTTTCTCGCAGGCAACAAGGTACTTGACGGCCATGCATCTTCGTCGTCGTCGTCTTCGTCGTCACTGTGTCTATTGCCTTGGAGAGTGGACTGATCAGCCTCTGATTCATCATCCGGATGAATGATATCAAACTCGTACTCTTCTCTTCTTCTGGCCCTACCTGGGGAACGTCTATTTTTTAAGAGCCAAATACATGCAATGAAACCAATCACGAGGAAGAAAAAAAAGTACTCTTCATAGTGGCTTATATCGTTGTCTTCTTGGTAAGAGCCTTCCTCACCGTTTCCAATAGCGTCACTGGAACCGCTGGTTCCTTTTTCAGTGTCACCAGAAGCAACAGGGGCTGATGCGGACGCGGAACTCGCCGGTTCAGTAGTCTCGGAGAGGGTTGAACTTGTTGCGGCAGCATCCGTGGTTGTGGTGGAATCTGTAGCCGTATATGCTGGCGTACTGGTAGAATCATTATCTGCTTCTGAGGTTGTAGTGGCTGTATTTTCTTCAGTGGTGGTCTCTGCCTGTTTATCGGTTCCATCGTCTTCAACATTGATTTTGCTATAGTCCTCATCCATGTCAAATCTTTTTGCTTTGGTTTCATCAATCGACTCACCGAATAATTTTAATTGCCAGTTCTTGAAAGTGATCGAAGACTGTGGGTCATTTCCTTGAACAACAATCTTCCATTCACCAGCAGGCATTTCGCCCCAGTGCGCAACCGAGGAGAAAGTCCAGTCCTTATAACCGGTTATTTCTTTATCAAACTTTCTGACAACACCCAGTTCAGATTTTATATTGTTTGGTGAAATCAATGTCACTGAAACCCAACCCCTTCTATTGGCTTCAATATTGACGGTGACGGTCAACTGCTCAACGTGATCAATGTTGGCCTTTTGTAATATGCTCTCGCTTATTGTGAAGGAATCCTCTGCCTTATTGTTACCCTCAATGATTTGATCAACTGTTTTAAGAGGGGCAAAATACCAAGCCTGTGGCTTTAATAGCGCCCAATTATCCTGTGCAAGAGTTACCAATTTATCAGCATCTATTTTACCCCAACCATACTTTGGTGAGTAACGTCTGCCTTCAATAGCTGAATCCTGCCAACTTGGGTCCTGAGGAGAAATTTCCACGGCACCTAGTACAGATAAATACTGAACGTCTCTCCAAGATAAGTCTGGGTTGGCCTCCAGCACCAATGCATAAATACCGGCAGCTAAAGGAGCAGCAGCAGATGTGCCACCGTGGTTTGCTGTACACTGACTTTTGATATCCGTTGTGTGAATGTGTTCACCAGAACCGGAGGAGTATGTCGTCACCATGACAGCAGTACAAGATTCAGCATAAGGAGGATGCAGGCCTTTATGGTCAATAGCACTAACTGTCAAAGAATATATACTGTTGGTGTATCCATCAAAGTTACAACTATCACCATGTGAGGCACCATTACCGCTGGCAAATATGTACAAAGCACCCTTAGAATCTCTCCCGTCTTGGACACCCTTCAACATAGCTTCCTTAACAATTTTGGCAGGAGCGTCCATGGACCTACCACTATCTGGAGGGCCCCACGAACATGAATATATATCGTTGACATCCAAGGCATGCACCATAGCGCTGGCTTCATCCTCTGCAGTAATATCACCAGAAAGAATTCTTATTCCCGAGACTTTAGATCTGTAAGCAACACCGACACCACAGTAACCATTACCGAGCTCAGCTGCAATCTCAGCGGCGCATCTTGTTCCATGATAATCATCGAATAATTTTGGTTTTGGTAAAGGATTATTGTCATTATAGTCCCATGAACCTTCTGCAGAGAAGTTGTTCTCTAGATCTTTACTTTCATAGTCTAACCCGTCATCAACCATTGCAGTCACAACACCAAGACCTGTAATTTTCTTCTCCCACACGGGCACCACGTTTACATCATGTCCTGGAAAATTACTGTTTATTATATGCCACTGTTCGGTGAATATGGGGTCATCGATCGCCATTTCTTGCTTGACTTTTTCAACTTTCTCTTGGGATGAGTCCATTGCAGGAGCTGGAACAGGAAGCCTCTTGGACAGTCTCTTAGACGGTAGCATGTGTATAGATTTGACCCCATGGCTGAGCATCGACTCTAACAACTGATTATCTTCTCTTTTGATGAGCGTGTGGTTGTCACTGTTGTAGTTTCCTAGGCTGTTCAAATCCTCGTGTTGCTTCGGTACCGAGAACACATGGTATTTCTCAAAAGCCCTAGACTGGTGCTCATAGTCCCAATCAGTAAACTCCTCTATAAAATTTGATAAGCTTTCAGCATCATCCAACTCAACCATCAAGTACTCTCTGTTTGCAAAGTCCCTCTTCGGTATCTGGAAAGACGCTCCCACACTGTATGCCACACACAGATACAGTGCAATTCTATATAACAAACCAACCTTCATGATGGATAACAGAACGCAGTGTGATATGTAGGCCTCTAGGTACAACACAGCTTCAATATCTAACTCTATGCAAAGGGTAAATGCAATCCAACGTGCACTATGCGGATATCGGCCTGGCTTCGCTCGGTCCGTGCAACCACTCAAGTCTATATAAACGTACCAAAACCGTACCAGCAGCTACTCAGCTACTTCCAGATACACCCTCTAGAGACACTTCCACGCTTGCGCTTCCAATTCCACATGTCTTCTTCTCCAATAACCAAAAAACACGTAAACTGCATTCTTTTTCCTCCCTCAGGCTCAAAAAAAGAGGTTCAAAATTGCGAGGCAAAAGGCGTAGTGACCAGGGGGTCAACGCCGGGGCCAGGAGGAGGGAGTGGTGGGGGCATAGTTGACGGTTGCCTTGTGTATGGTACTGGCTAGGGGGGTACTTACTGTCTACGGTAGCTATTCTGTACAAGGGCTAACAGAGTACTCGAGAGAACACTGAGGTACATTGTTTCATGCACTAGTCAATACATAAGCATATACACAGAGAGTCTATTTCACTACAGTAGCTTGAACCCCTTAAACCTAAAATGCCAACGCACCCATTGGATCGTACGGTGGCAAGACAATTGGCGTCTCATCTTGTAATAGAGAAACCAACTCTGGAACGTCGCCCTTCTCAACAACAACCTGGTACACATACTCCTTGAAGTAATCGTGGGTCATCACATAGTAACCATCAGTACCTGATTTGTTGGACCAGGAATTCTCAACTCTGTATCTCACCGGCTTTCCTTGGTCGTCCAAGTGGACACCAGTGATCAGCATGGCATGTGTCATTAACGAGTTTCCGTAGAGAACCCTGGAGGCCTTGTCCATGTCACGATGCTTGTAGCCAATCAGTTCATAATCCCACAGATCGCAGTCCATGATACCCCTCTTCTTGTCCATATACTTTGGAGTATCTGTGCCAAAGAAAACACCCTTGTTGTTCTTAATTCTGTCCACAACGGCATCCGCTAACTTGTCAATCTCCAAGTTCAAGTATGAAACGGTTTCACCGCCGGCAACATTACCTAGTCTGTCGATCTTGACAATCTTGTTGTACGCATTTCTTGGGTCGTTCAACAAGGAGACATATTCTGGTGTCTCAAATCCAATAACCTCCTTGACAAACTGGATAGGAGTGGAGGTGATGGACTGGTAGTTACCGTCCTTATCGTGGAAATGCCAGGTAAACTCATCGCTCGGTTTAGGTGGGGTACCTAGGAACAAGCACAACAGTCTGAACACTTCATGCTGCATATCCAATTTGGTCTGCACAATGTCTTCTCCCTTAGCCAGCTTTTCCCTCAACACCTGGGCAAACTCTCTCAACTTGGAGGTGATCATTCTGTTCATAATTCTTGAATTGGTGGTGTTGAATGAGTCTGGATACACCTGGTTTGGCACAATACCGTACTTGTCCACCACCTCGGTCATCATCGTAAACTGGCCACCGTCACAGATTGGGTCCTTCAAAAACCATTGGACCAATCTGGAGTCAATGTCCTCCTGGTAGGTGTCAATGATTTGCTCTAGGAAAAAGTTGGCCTTTTCCAACTTGTCGTAGAAGAAGAGATAGGAAGGACTCAACTGGCACTCCTTCATCTTGAACTTGCTCATGAGCTTCAATCTTAGCATGTTGGTGGATGCAAACAACCAGCATCTACCAGACGCCTTTTGGTCCATCACCGGAGACCCTTCAGGGTCGATCTTGTGCGAGAAGAACTGCACGTCGGCGATCTCTCTCTTACGGTTGATCAACACCTCATCAATGTTAGCATGCTGAAGCACAGATGCCGCCAGTTGTCCAATCTTGTCACTCGTTTCTAGCTCCTCGGACCATGCAGCCAAGTGGTCCAATGATAATGTCTTAGCGTCTTGAGACATGTCTGTAGTGTATTCAATTCTTGCTCTTGCAAATGTAAACAACCAAAGATGCCAAGGATACTATCAGCCCCGTGTCTCCGGAATCACACTGGCTTTGGCAACACCTCCGTTTAAATACCCGTACCCTTCCATCAACCTCCCGGGTTAATCACAAATAGGAAACAATAACTAACTGCCTCTTCGGGGCAAGGCGAAGATAACCAAAAATTGACTGAGGTGGAAACCGCCAATGGCATAGACAATAGATGTGGAGGAGGTACAAGAGGAGAGATAGGAGTTAGCATAGTTTTTAGCAGAGACTGAGGTGTGACGGTTGGGGTTATTGGTCATTGAGAGCAACGAATGAATAGTTACATGTAAAAATAAAAGAAAGACGAAGATGCGGGGCGCCTACAAAGAGGTGTCGGCCCGACAGAGGTATATGAACAAAGAGAGGAGAGAAGAGGAAATAGGAGACAGGAAAGAGAAGAGAGGAAAGAGGAAAGAGGAAAGAAAGAGAAACAAAACAAGAAACAGGTATTAGAAAAGTAGTCAAACTAAGGTGGAGAGTAAAGAGATGAGAGACAGACAGGCGTGTCTCGGGTTTTCAGTGCTTTAAATTTTGTCTAGCTGTCATCCCCGGAAACAAAACTCTCATCGTCGCCGTCGACATTGCCATCTTCATGAGTATCAACCTCGGTGGACGTTTCAGCAGTAGCAGATAGATCGGCCTGAGAGCCGTGTTTATTAGTACTCAAAGTTTCGCTAGAGTTAGAGTGAGTGGCAGCAATGCTGGCGTTAGCTAGACTCAACTTCTTATCCAACTCTTCCTTTCTAGCCAACTGCTCTCTCAGTTTTTTCTCTTTGAGTTTCAACTCCATCGCCTTTCTTTCTAAATCAGCTGCCCTCTTGGACAACTCCAATGCCGAGTTTTCTTCCAAGCTCTTCAATTTTTGATGCTTGGTCATGATTGTCTCATGTCTCAACATGTACGGGATGGTTTCACTTATCTTTCTAATTTTCTTGGTGTCAACGTTAGGAGATGATCTAACAGACGATAGTGATGGGGATTGTGGAACTGATGGGCTGACAATCGGCGTACCAGGAATAGTTGGCACCCTGTATGAAACCGCTTCATCATCATCCTTTGTAATCGATTTCAACTCTTCGTTATCCAATAAGGAATCGCCTTTGCCGTAATCGTATTTAGGCTTGATCAACTCAGGTAATGTTTCTTGAGACTTTTTCTTATCATCGGTTAACAACATGGATTTAGGCTTCACCACCTCCGGTTGTGCTTGCTTAGCACCATTCAGCGATATCTGAGAGGTCTTTGAAGTTATGGATTGAACGTCATCTTTCTTGCCACTGACAATAGCGTCAAATTTGGCCATAGACTTTGAGTTTGCAATGTCAGCCAAATTCGACATGGAAGGTGGGGCAGTTCTTTCGATATCATCATTAAATTCATCCTGCAAATCAGTCACACTGACCAATTTTTCAGTTCTGTAAGCCTCATACAGGAAATCATGTGTAATATCCTTCAAGTCTTGCAAATGAGAACCCAGTAAAACAGATTTTAAGATTGCAAAATCGGAAACAGTGGTATCGTTGATATCAATTGTACCCCATGGATATTTTCTCACTCTGGATCTGGCTCCATCAATTTCTATTTCCTCGTCCGCTGTAATGATAGCAAAAGGCTGTAAAGAAGAGAGGAATCTATTTTCCTGTATGGTCTCGTCGTCGTCCTCCTCTTCATCAAATGCAAATTGGAAAATTGGGATCTTGAACTTTTCAATGTCTTGAGAGATAATGCGCTTGAAATTCAGCAATTCGGCTTTAGTGAAGCTGTCTGCCCTACCAAGGATTGGCATCACATTCACGTATGTTGATAGCTTTTTCATTGTCTGAACATCCAACTCTCTCAGGCCGTGACCTGTTGGCTCAATAAAGTAGAGACACACATGCACTCTTGTATCTTCAAACCTTGGGTTTCTTCTGACTCTAGTTTCCTCAGCCAGCACCAGATCAAACTGCTGTTCCAGGAAATTCGTGATCTCCTGGATGCACACCTCGTTGTTCAAGTTGTCCCCAAAGCCGGGGGTATCGATGATTGTGAGCAGCAGCTTCGAGTCGTCCTCGTCCACAATCTCCACGGAGGTTTCTGTGATGGCGATACCTGGCTCCTGGTGCGCAGTGCTCGGATCAAACTTACGTTCCACCTCTGACGCATCTATAACGGCGCCGTTCAGGTTGGTGAACGTGATGGTCTTTGGGATGGTGTTCTCCGCCTTCAAGTTTGTGTATCCAAACTTGTGTGGCACAATGTTCTGGTCCAGGATCGAGTTGATGAACGACGTCTTGCCGGTACCAGAGTTACCACACACCATCAGCGTGAACCGGATACCACGTTTCAGGTCCTTTTGACGTCTCAGCACTGCAGACGAGTTTCTCATGTTTGGCTATTCCGCAATCTCAGCAATCTCAGCAATTTCAGCAATCTCAGAACCCGTTAGCCACCGTATCTAGCGTGTGTCTAATGTGTCTAAGGTGTCCAATGTGTCTACCTGCCTCTGTTCTACACCCATGCTCCTCTTCAACCACCTCTTGCTCCATTTCCAAGCACAGAGTCGCTTTTCCCGTCAGTGTCTGTCCCACTGCCTGATGCCCGCCGGATCCAAAGGGGAATGCACGGGGCGCCTGCGACAGGCACGAGACCGCGCCGCGAGGCCTGCCGGGCGGGAATTTCAAAACACTGCGAGACGGACGCGTCTGTCGACAGCGACGCGACGGCGACGGCAGTAGCGACCGTGTCGGCAAAGCAGGTGGACCCGCTGCGTCGACAGTGTCGGCGGGTGGGGTGACCACGATAGGTGGGGGAACCACTATGGGGGTAAACGGGCCACGGAGAAGCCTGAAGCCTTGGGACGATGGAGAGGCAGAGACGCAGATATGTGCTGGTGGCAGTAGAAGCACAGTGTCGGAGTCGGATACAGGTGTCAAGAAGCTGGCAGAAGACGGTTTGTGCAAAGAATAGCAGCGCAGCAAGACGACATGCCTCCGTTCAAAGTGATTGCGGCTAGGAACGCTGCCCTGCTAGACGTGGAGTTGATGTCAGGGTGCGGGTTCTCGTTGGACCAGCTCATGGAGTTGGCCGGGCTGGCGGTGGCACAGGCCATATACAAGACGTATCCGCCAGGTGAAAGCACCAACAGAAGCTGTGTGATTTTGTGTGGGCCCGGAAACAACGGCGGAGACGGTCTAGTGGCGGCCAGACACTTGAAATTGTTTGGATATCGCAATTTGCATGTCTACTACCCCAAACCAACCAACCAACCGCTCTTCAACAGGCTTGTCACCCAGTTGGACAATTTCCGCGTTGAGTTCATTAAGGACGACACACAGTTGTCAAGCTGCCTTTTGCAGAGCGACCTGATTGTAGATGCGCTTTTTGGGTTCTCTTTTAAACCGCCAGTCAGACAACCGTTCGACCGGGTTATCGCATCAATGCTGAAAGCCCAGGCACAACACGGAAAGAAAATCGTGGCCGTGGACATTCCCTCCGGGTGGGATGTTGATTTAGGACCCGTGAGTCAGGAAATAGTGAATTACCAACCAGACCTATTGGTATCTTTGACCGCCCCAAAGCCCTGCTCGTTGAAATTGCAAAAGGACAAAGCTCACTTCTTAGGCGGGAGATTTATCAGTCCTGAGTTTGCTGAAAAGTGGGGAATCGAGGTCCCCAATTATCAAGGCGTCGACCAGGTTGTCCAATTGTCCTGAATAAAATTTCCTCCTGGGACCTCTTTATAGCTATAACCCCAGTAACAACCATGAATCTTAAAAATGAAAGCACATGTACTCTTAAAGAGCTAACGTAGCAAATGCACTCATAAACAGGCCTCACCTTGTCAAATCAAAAGCATATTTGTGCATAACATGAAAGAATAGCAAAAAGTGAAATTGAAGAATATTATATACTAAGAAACAAACAAAGTGTGAAATATAATTAAAGAAGATGGGATAAAATTGAAACAAAATGGTGAAAGATAAAATTACAAAGATAAAGCAACTAAAAACTCATTATAATAAGGAAAGACTGTGGGTGTGCAAAATTGAGTAATGCCATATATGCATCGAGCCAAAACATGTTAACATAAAAAAAGATAATCAAAAGCAAAAAGAAAAAGCAAAAGAAGCCAAGCAGGTTGATCTTGTCATGGGCCCGTCATTTAGGGAACTGGCCAGCCATTGATGGGACCTGTTGATAATTAAACTGTGGATTATAAGCAGGGAAGCTACCGTTACGAGACTGAGTTCCTTGTGGAACCCCATTCATCATATGTTGTGGCTGCTGCTGTGATGATTGAGAATGTTGCTGACCAACAGGTTGTAATTGGGATTGGGATGATGATGGCGATGTTGATAGAGCTTGTTGGGCTGCTTGTTGCGGAGTCGAGCTACCACCCATCATTCCGCTCACGTTACCGTTTGCAATTCCACCAACTCCAACACCCACGCCAAACTGGCCAGTGGTTGAAGTTCTCTTACTTTGACCAGGTCCCCTGACACCTAATGGGTTCTTGCTAAAACTCAATCTTATTCCTCCCTTGTTGTTGATGCCACTACCGTTTGCCCTTGGTAGAGTTCTACCATAAAGCTCAGCGAGAGCTCTTGTAGCATGCGCAACATCTTCAAATTCAACAAAACACATGGGACCATGGTGGGAATTGCTGTTACCAGAGTTAGCCTGCTTTGTACGGAACGATAATCTGCGGAAACCCTTTTGAGGTTGGAACAAAGCACGTAGCTCCATCTCCGTAGCATCTGGAGGCAAATTTCCCACATATAAGGTATTACAAGGCGGGTTCTGATCAGCTGGGTTAGCAGGCGGTGGAACTCTAGCTAACAAAGATAGTTCTGGTATCTGCTGCTGCTGTTGTTGAAGCTGTTGTTGAATTGACTGTTGCGATTGGTAAGTAGGAGACGTTATCGAAGGCGTGCTTTGCCCGTTTAACATAATATTCTGTATTGGTGCCGCACTTCCAACAGCACCGACAGATGCTGAAGATGATGATCCAGGGAAAAATGTTGAACCTTGTCTACGGCGATCCCAATCGTTACTAGCAGACAGCTGAGATGGTAATGAATTAGGCAACGGCACAGAGCTCACTGTGCCGCCTATGCTGGAGTTTATCACCATAGCGTCAGAAAGTGTGTTGCTAGATGCTGCGTTAGGTGTTGATGAAGTCACAGTGTTGGTTCCAGAACTTTGTATATTAGCAGATGTCCACGGTCTCACTATCTGATTGTAATCTGCTTGAGATTCAGCTAATATACTAGCCTGACCAGTAGCACCCAATAACGGGGACGTGAGTTGGTCTAAAACATTGGATAGAGATGATTGTGATGATATGTTTTGCTGCTGTTGAACTTGAGGAATTGCAGAAGACGAGGACTGCTGCTGGTGTGACTGCTGCTGTTGTTGTTGCTGTTGCGAATGATGCTGGTGTTGTTGATGAAGTTGTTGATGCTGTTTCTGCTGCGCGGTCGTCGGTATCTGCTCCGGGAGCTGTTGTGATTGCTGTTGTATTTCTTGTTGTTGTGCAGCTGGCGTCTGGCCTCCTGTACTGTTTGCGCCATTAGTTGATACCACAGATCCAGTCGAGGCCGGCATCGGGTTATTATTGAAAGGGTCACTGAACAAGAATCTAGATCTCTGTCCCCCCAGTGAAGCTCTTTTTTGGAAACCATTTGCGTTTGCAGATGAAGAACTCTGTGGAGCAGCAGGATTATTATTTCCTAATGCAACTGCACCAACTGAAGTTTTCGGAGGTGATTGTTGGGAAGCGTAGGGTGGGGAATTAAGAGGTGGATTTTGGTAAGATAAGTCCTCAAACAGTTCAATTCTAACCGGCAAGAACGCAGTTCCAAAGAGAAATCTGCCGTCTAGTAATTTGGCAACATTCTGTGCTGCTCTGAAAGAGTTGAATCTCGCAATTATAGTAGGACTAGAGCTGAAGCTGTTATGAGCAGAGTTTGTGCTCGTGATTGAATTTGACAACTGAAGAGAATTAGCAGTAGTTGGAGTGTCCGGCTCCTGCACAACATCAACAAAGGAAACTTCTTCTAGACATAGTGAGAATATAAGAAATGCCTCCCGAAGTGTCGTATCTGTTGGTATATTTTTAACCTTCAATATAGCTGGCAAACTTGCGTTTGGGGCAGCGGGATTGGCGCCCGTATATAGTGACAAATTCTGTAATGACGTTGCTAATTTAGACGGAGGTTCATCTCCAACCTTTTGCTGCTGTTGGGTTGATAAGGCAATCATCTCATCTGCAAGCAAGGTTTCGTTTGAGCTTGTTCTAGGCTCTCTTTGAGATTCCAAATTTCCGGTATTAATTAAGTCAGACATGTTGTAGGAATAGTGTTGTAATGAGTATAGGCTGTAAAGAAAATCGACGAGTTATGGGGCAATGAATCGAGAAGAATGAACGGGCAAAAGGAAATGTGTCTTTGTGAAGTAAAAAGCTGATTAATGATAGTTAAAATGTATGCAATATCGAGATGTTATAATGTTTAGAAAACAGAAAGTGGTTATGTTATGTGTGAATGAAATGCTGTGTGTATTATGAGAAATATGGCTCTTGTGAATGAAGGATATTGATAGTATACAGGTGGCTTCTCGTTATGTTATTGTACAAAAGATTGATGCAAAGTGGTAATCAACAGTGGCGACTCGTTGTGCTGTATTCTTCAACTACACCTCTCGTATGCACTATGGTATGGGAGTTCAATCCGATGTCTTTTGCACGTGGAAAATCCGTATAACGGTGTATGTCTAGTAGGAGAAGTGCTGCAAGTGGAGCTGGAGGGGCCGGCTTAGTGTGTTCGGCTCACAAGCTCAAGCTGAATGAAAGCACTGTATTTAATTGCACTGTGTCTAAAGCTAATCGCCAGTTCAAAATCGGTCTGGAAATCTGCCGAGACACACAACTGGTTGTCGAGTATCTTGTAGTGTTTGACGAGTCGGACTTTCTTCAGGCGTACGCTGTATCCACAAAGCTGAGTTCTCCCGGTCCTGCGCTGGATGTGTATGACTAGCTGCCTAAAGTGCAAGGACTAAAAACCAGAGACGCGTTGTGGAAATGGCTCTTTAGTGTGTATTTTTGTTGTTTTTCCCTAGGAAATTGCGAAATTTAAAGCTGATTTTCTGGTATTGTTTGCCCTGCGTCAGGTGCACCGGGAGCAGGATGAGTGTAGGTGTGATGTAGGTGAAGGCGAAGGTGAAGGTGAAGGTGGTAGATGGGATGCCCAGAGGAGTGGAGAGGAGTGGTGATGAATGGCAGGGGAGGGCAGGCGTGGGCAGCGGTGGTCGTTGTAGCTCTTGTCAATTGGAGGCAGGCTGTTTTGCCGCTGCTACCGGGGCGGCTGGCGGGCGGCACAGGGCTCGAGGAGAGCGACGGGGACGGCGACCAGAGGTCGAAACCGTGCGACACACAAAAGTGAGGGTGTTGCCTGGTTTTGCATTCCCCGTAAGGCTCAGTTGGCGTGGCGTGCCCGGGATTACGCAGGGCAGGGCGGGGCGCGAGTGTGGGCGAGCAGGGTAAACGAGGTCACATGTGGAGTAGTTGGCTGGTAAATCGGGTGGCAAATACGCAGACGGTGGCGGGTCGACATAACCGTCGGTGTCACGGAACGCGCGCGTTATGCTGGAGGACACCTTTGCACGGGCCGGCGCCACGCGCGCGGGCGGCTGACGTCAGCGGCGACGTCAGCGTGCGTGGGTAGTCTGTTGCTGGCACGTGTTGATGATCTGGCAGCGAGGTCTGGTAATTGCAGATATGAAGAAATCATCTAAGGGCATCCGGATCAAAAGGCTCGGGGAGGGAGAGAGCCAGCCTGTCGCACGATATAATGCCGACACTGCTGTCGACGGTCTCCGGAATGTGCAGAAGGATACAGACGCGCAGTTGGAGCGGGCACAGCTTCTCAAGCGAAAGAGAGGAGGCAACAGCACCTTTGATAACGAAGAGCTGTGGATGGGCCATTTCATATGCACTTGTCTGCTGGACACTCAGACACAGGGCACGCCGGCCCTGTGTATGCCTGTATATACTGCACTAGCTGTGCGGTCATTCTGTAACGGGGGCCAATGCACCCAGACCCGCATTCTCGGTGGCCACTCTGGCACACACAGGTCCTCTCCTAACTACACCTCTGGTGAGCTCAAGTAAATTTCAACCTCTGGCCGAGAATCTTCCCCATGCGATAAACCAACTCCATTAAATGAGCCCCGCCCGCCTGCCACCAGGGGAAGAGAAAACCCTACCCTAAGTGCCTGCGTGGTTGCACAATAGAAAGCCACCACGGCTGTGCATGCCAGGCAATGCGGGTCAAGAGCAGCCTCAGCTATGAGCAGCGTTGCACGTACGAACCATTGCGCCGGCCAGACGTGATCAGAGAGCGCAGACCGTAGCGACCAGTCCATCAACAGCCGGACCCACTGCTCGCACAGGGTGTTTGCACTGTACGAGCCTATGACATGTGCCCTGTGTCCTGAGGCTTGCGGGGTTGGCGCTGCTCAGCTCGGCGTGCGTCAAGAGCATCTCAAATCTGATGTGGTGTTGCGTATATCCTCTCTCTGTGTCTTGTGTCAGTCAGCAGTAGTATCGGCCATTCTGCCCCGTCTTCTAGAAACGTGTTCCCTTTATGCTTCCACACGAGCAACAAGTGTACAGAGGCACAGGGCAAGCGCCGGATCCAGACCAAATCGCATACAAAGGGGACCAAGCGAACCAGCGGCATGGTATTGTCTTTGCTGGAGAGCAAAGCCATACAACCCAGGCGTCCAGTGTTGATCCATGCACATATACATGCACTATAGTACCGGTCACAGTCTGTAGCAGATAACCCCTTCCTTGATGTCTGAACCTCAGTGGAACACCCATCACCACAGTGTCCCTGTTTGTGTATTTTTTTGCTCCCCTTTTTGAAAGACTGTACTGCTTAACGATGCCAGTCTCTTCTGAAGTCTGCATTGTCATCATCGGCAGTATACAGCACAGTAACACATGGTCTAAAAGTATTTGTAATGGATAAAAGAAAACAGAAAAGAAAGAACCAGGCAAACAGCACCAATAGCGGCATCAACACGAGTAGCACCAAACAGAGACCACCCCAGTCACCTTTGGGCAATAAAGTAACACCCACAAGACCCTCCGAGCCCACCGAACCCAGAACATCAATGCTAATAGGCTATGGAGATCTGATCTCACTGTCAGGACCGTTTGTCTTGCCGCCAGAACCAGAAACACCAACAGCAAGCAGCAACATACATTCAATCAACCTAGACAAATACCCAGATGCCACGGGAGCATCGTTGAGTTCAATATACCAACATTTTGCAAGCAATGTTCCTCTATTAGAACGAAAACCTGAGAAAGACAACCGTGAGCAAAGGCTGCCTTCCATTGGCATGCTGCACACTATATCTAATTCACTGGATTTAATTGCTCAGTTATCACGCTACATTGACGAGACTACTTCACAGCACTATGCAAATAATGACAGCAGCAACAGCAACAGCAACAGTGATGAACTATGGCTCAATGAGGAAACAGGAGACTGTAGCATTAGTGCTCACACCAATCGCAGTTTATCTGGAATGGGGTCTACGCTAATGTCTCAGAATGATGGATTGACCGATGATGTCGAAGACCAGTCTGAGCTAGATTGTGGTGACAATAATGAAGAGTTGGATCAGCATGTCAACTTATCTTTCTTTAGCCTTACTGATAAGGAAAATATCAAGTCTGAATTTCAAAGTCCTTCTTTGACTCTTTTGAAGGATATTGAAGAAGCACAGAGGCCAAGTTTATTTCATGATGATTTAGACCCTAATATTAATATTTGACCCGATGATCTACGACTTTGAATGAGACAAGGCACTTGCTAATATTTCTCTCTGTAGATACAGAAAGGAGGAAATAAAGAACATATTCACATCCATAGAAATTATAAAATGAAGCAGATACGAGAGTCAGAGTCTACTATTTGTTGTAATGCTCAACATTTTGCTAAGGAGAAGAATCCATAATGTTTCTTGACAAAATTTCTGGAGCTATTTAAAGAAAAGTAATTGCAAAATCCTTTAACTCTAATTTATTAGATTACATATCTGCTATTAGCCAAATCAATCGATATACCTGCACTCATATTTCAAACAACTTTTGCATTGACCAATCTCATAAACTCCTCATTGTGTCTTTTCTCCTTTTTAACGTACTCTTCGTAATCCACTTTGGTTTGGATTACCCAATCTGATCTAAAAATCTCTTTCAGTCCTATTCTATTTACAGGATCAGGATTTAGCATCTTCACTATTAAACTTCTCACCAATGTATTCAGCTTATTGAACTCAGCGCATTTTCTAGAACTATCGAAGCACTTCTCCAATTTAAAATTGTCTAATTCCGATAGCGTATTAATTTCATATAAATTCTTAAAAGACTTGAACTGATCATCGTCTTGATCGTTAGCTTCTGTCCAAGGCCTAGACAATGTTACCAATTGAAAGTATATAATACCCAATGCCCAGACATCAACTTTTTTAAAATCAACAGTCTTTAAATTCTTAGCTATTGTTTGATTATCCCATTTCATGAAAGTGTACAGTTCAGGGGCTTTGAAAGATCTTGTACCCATGGACAAGAAGCGATTTGTCAATGGATAAAGTTGTAATCTGTGTAAATCAACAGCATAACCGAAGTCCACTAGTTTCAATTCTCCATAGTTATCAATCAGAAAATTCTCAGGCTTCAAGTCACGATGAGCTATTCCGTGACTATGTAGTGATTTGACTATGTTCAGTATTTTCAAAAAAATGTAATCTTTCAATTTTGAGCTTATTTTGATGTTTAGCTTTCTTGAATTTGTAATCAATTTGAGAAGATCTCCATTTTTGTAATAATCAGCAACCAAACAACAAGAATACAGTGGATTACCAAGCAAATTCAACTGGTCCAATTTTGCCTCCAAATTGGTTTCCAAATTATGTGATCCGGCGTCCCCACTGGCCGGATGGCCTACGGGGAGCGCTGTTGACCCGTCATCTAATATCAAAGCGTACGCCGTGATCACGTTAAGATTTAGGCCTCCCATTCTTTTCAATAGCAAGTATTCATTGACACAGTTGAAGATATAATCTTTTTCTTCTTCAAAAGTGTGTTCGGTATCCTTCTTTCTGCTGAACCTCTTCAACACAATGTAATGCCTTGAAAACATGTCTTTACACTTGAAAACCTGTCCACCAGCCCCTTCGTCTATCAAGGAATCCACCCTTAGCTTATTTTCAGCTTGCAATTGTTGCAAATTCGGTAGCTTGAGCTGCCTTAGGTTGTCCATTGACAGATCGTTGCTTTTTGTCTCGTCACCAGTGACAGCATGGTACTCACACAATTCAGAGAGCCTGATGTCCGTGTCTTGGTCCAGCTGCACCTGGGTTACCCCTGAGCTTGTCATGTACGAGGAGGCGCTTGAGCTGGCGCTCATGCTGACCGCCGAGTACGACGAGACACTGGCGCTGTTACCATGTGTGTTGGCGCCGGTTGATTTTAGCATCTTGTATGGTGCCAGAGCGTTAAGATAGCCGGCAGGACGCCACAACGGTAGTACTTTTGCGCTCGGTCTGGCCCACAGTTGACCAAGTGAATGTCAGTGGTTGCTGGATCGCTGTCTTGCCCACAGTATTGCCCAATGCGCTATCTCAAGCTGTGCATGCACCGTGTTTCTGTGTACACGCTCGATGATGAATAGCTCTATCTCTTGCACGAAAAAAAGTTGGCACCAAAAAGCCGTAGACCCAGCTG
The DNA here is from genome assembly GCA_003706635.2 of Ambrosiozyma maleeae (nom. inval.). Lineage (NCBI taxonomy): Eukaryota > Fungi > Ascomycota > Pichiomycetes > Pichiales > Pichiaceae > Ambrosiozyma > Ambrosiozyma maleeae (nom. inval.). The sequence continues at coordinate 668,035 of PPLV02000001.1, forward strand.
TGTAGTGTGCTACTCCTGTTTGCAACCACCCATGTTGGATGCGGGCACACTCCTATATAAACATATGTATGGGCAGCCCCAGGCCTATGAGAGAGCCCGGGAGGGTGTAATTGAGGGGAAGAGATTTCTTGGTGAAAACGGTATCTTAGACGAGATAAGCCGGTGCCGGCAGCCAAGACAGCGGGGGACGGTCAGGCGCCAGGCGCCAGGCGCCAGACGCCAAACTGCTGGTTCTGTAGTGCAACGTGGGACCGCCAGCATGCAGTGGACCTACAGGCTACAGGACACTGCCAAGCAGCAGGCTCACACTCACGCCGAAACCCACTACATCGAGTAAGTGTGGGGCCTCCGTACTCTAAGGGCCAGGAGTGTCGGTGTTGCACCGATGATGTCACAACCGGTCGCCAGAGCGGGAGGCCATCGGCGATCAGCGCACGTTTCCGTTTCCGTTTCTGTTTCCACCAACTGCCACCGCTGACATCAGCGAGCACTAAGCTGCTGACATCAGACGGTGGTCAGCGCGGAACAGCAGCTCAAGGAGGCACCAGGGGCTCGCAAAGAGAGGACAGGCAGTAAGGAGGGTAGTGAAGAGAGATGATAAGGTGGCGTGTTGAGGAACCTGAACACAGGAGCAGGGATCAGGAACACGGCACACCGAGACACTGCTACCAGTCTGTGCCAGTGAATTTGAGGCTTTTATGTCGGGCGGATCGATCACCAAGTCGCCATGGTTGTTGAAGAGACTGCTGGACTCGTTTGTGGATGCCATAGTGGAGCAGGCCAACGAGTCCAGCGGGGCGTACAACAACCGGTCCAAGTCGCTGATCTCGTATTGCGTGTCACCGTTTGCTCTCATTAGCATGCTCACTGTTGCAGTCTTGAACAGAATCATAGTGATTGCGTCGTCAAACAGACGTCTGCCAACTGTATCGAAGGTGCTACTTCGGATGATCGCCATTTACCTCTTGTTCGAAGGAAGTTTCGGACTACTGGTTGCGTTCAGGCACTATTACCACCATGCTCCGAACAGCACTTTGTCACTAGATACATACTCCGTGACCGCATCGGCCGAAATCGCTGCCTCCGCAGTTCCTCTTGTCAACACTGCTGCAGAGTCTGCTGAAGGCCATCTCTCGGCATTGTTCCTCGCATTGCTTGGTGCTAAGTCTTTTGCAAAATTCTTACCATACAAGCTACTGTCATTGTCCAATATCGCACAGTCGTCTCTGTCTCCGTCCTTTGCCACGATAACACAGGCCGCCACCACAGTTGCCTCCACACCAACTACGATACCCGAGATCATACCCTCACCAAGATACAAGTCAGTTTTAGCACTGGTTTCCTCGCCATCCTTGATCATGTCTTATTTTGATTTTGACCCCGTGAAATTTAAGGAGTATTCCTTCTTAGGAATATCTTATGGATCCCATTATAACCCCAATATAGGCCCAGCCCCGACCATTTTTACTCCCTTATTCCTTGCACTTTGTTTATCACAGATACTGGAAACTTTCATTGCTGTCACTAATGGTACGGATCCTTGCATAGAGAATGGTATCTCCTTGTTTGAATATTCTTTGGCTTTCCAAGAGGTTCAAAATGACTCAAGACCGCCTTTTGAATTGATTGTCATTGCCTTTGCTGCATTTTTGGGACAATTGAATATCCACATCCTAGGCTTGCTCAACCTACAAAAGTACCGATTGATTACATCTTCTATCATTGGATTTTCATGTTTGATGTACTGTATTTCATTATTCTTCAAATTGTTCTTTTATGGAACAGGTTTCTACATGCCATTGGCACTAATATTTGGATATCTGCCTCATATGTTGACCACTCTGATTATTTTCTTTAGCTTTGGCATATATTTTTTGGCAGCCCTCATGAAAGGTGGCTCCACTTCTGATTTGACATTGAATTCGTTAAGCTCATTAAACAATATCAACTTGTCTGATGATTTCTACTCTTCCTTGATCAATCTCGGATCATTTGTCATCAACATGAGCGCCAATAAGAACTATGTCAAAGAATACAGATCGATAAGAATTCCAAGGGGAAATTATTTGGAGGTGGCTAAAGCAAAGGAGAGAAATAAAAGAAGAACCGCAAAAATGCCGGGTGAATCGGTTATCAATGGTTACGGAAATGAAATTCCGAAGCATGAAGATCTTATAGAGCACCAAAGAAGGTCATCGCATAATGAAAGATGGATTGTTTCGACAAGATTATCGAGTTTTGTTGGCTTATGCAAGCTATTGACTAGAAAGGTAATGTACCGCTTGCTGCGAAAAAGAAGCATAATAGAGAGGATCAATGAGTTAAATGGATCTCAGGGAGCGTCATCGAATGAAAGGCTTTCCAAAATTAGTAATCTTATAATGAAAGATTACGATGCCGATGATAGTGATGAAGACGGATACTGGGTAGAGGAATACGACGATGAAGGCGACGAAGTCAACGTTGATGACTTGACCGATGACGAACTTGAGACAAATCTTTTGCGTTTCAAGAGATTATCTGATGTTGATAACTCTGTGGACTTTGACGATTCTTGTATGGCAGAAGAGGACAAAGAAGAAGAAGAAGAAGAAGAAGAAGAAGAAGAAGGAGAAGAAGATAATGTTGTAAACTCTGAGGGTGCTGGCTACCTGGACGATGACGACGACGAGACGTGCGCATTGAACGAACTAATAGACACGGAGGAATTTAAGTCTTTAATAATGCCAGAGAACTCGGAGGACATTATTTTCAGCCGTATATTGAACTATCATTTTACGAGGGACAGGCTTACCACAAGATCGCAGTTTGATGGCTATTACAACGAGGAGTTGAAATTGCTTGATTTGATCAGGGAGAAGCGGACGGCTGCCGAAAGAGACGGTAGATTACCCGGCAGCCACGAATTGCATGCCCAGGGCCATTCATTGGATGACTTGAACGACAGTCTCGGGAACTGTGTCATATGCCATGTGAACTCGAGACAGATCATTCTCTGGCCATGCAAGTGTCTGGCGATATGTGGAAGCTGCCGTACAAGCTTGTTTGTCAAGGGCTTTGACGACTGTGTGTGCTGCAGGTCCAAGGTTGAAGGTTTCAGCAAGGTGTATATTCCATAGCACGCCAGGCTGTGTGTGCTGCGGGTTCAAGGCCCGAGTTTCGGCAAGGTTTCAGCAGGGTATATGCCATACCCTCCCAGCAGGGTCAGCGGGCCACAACTACCTTCGACCGCTCCTAATGACGCTGGAAGCTGTCCAATACGCCTCTCCCACCTCCCATCTCTCTCTCCTACTCACTACTTATATACGCTTACACCTTAAATCACATTCCCTCGTATCTCTGGCCACGCGCCTGCGCCACACATCTTGGCCATAGCTGCGCCGCCGACGCGAAAACGCCCCGGTGGCGCAAGTACCCGTTACCCGGCCGTCCCATCTTCCCCGTTTGGGCCGCGACAGCCCAATTTAACGTGCAACGAAATGTAAACAAACGCAAAGGGAAGAAAACGAGCTGCGAAAACAAGAAAAAAGGCAATTAGAAAGGCAAGCAAAACAAAACAAACAAACGAGGATCAAATCAAGAGGTAGACACGGGGCAGAAGAGGAACGGAGACGGTTTGACAGAGAGGACTGTTTTGGAGTAGCATTCAAGAAGGAGTACAGTACAAGGTACCCAAGAGGATTTGATAGCAGAACTAGAATATGAGAGAAATTGTACGTGGAGCCGATGAAAGGGGAGGGAGAGGAGGAGAGGGAGGCATTTGAAAGGAGCGGAATGGTTGTGTGAGGAGGGCATGAAGTGACAGGAAGGGCGAGACGTGTGGATGGCTGAAAGCCTAGCTGAGTGCCTAGCTGAGTGCCTAGCTGAGTGCCTAGCTGAGTGCCTAGCTGTGTGGATGCCTAGCGGTGCCTAGCGGTGTCTAGCTGTGCCTAGCTGTGCCCAGCTGTGCCTAGCTGTGCCTAGCGGTGCCTAGCGGTGCCTAGCCCTCTACTAACCCACCTCTTTGACCTCCGAGCCCCTAGAACTTTTTTATCGTGATCACAAGACGCAAATTACTAACCATTCACCCCATAATTATCTAGATCCACTTATCCGCTGGTCAATGTGGTAACCAAATTGTAAGTATGGAGACAGCTTGTACCTCGCAAAGAAACCGCATCATATACTAACACACTTTGTTAATTTTGACAGGGTTCCGCTTTCTGGAAAACCATTTGTGGCGAACACGGTTTGGATGACGAAGGTAACTACCACGGTGATGATGAGATTTTGAGATCAGGATTGAACGTCTACTTCAACGAAGCAAGCAGCGGAAAGTACGTTCCTAGATCCGTCTCCATCGATTTGGAGCCAGGTACCATTGATAACATCAAAAACTCAGATATCGGTAAATTGTTCAGACCAGACAACTTCATCTACGGCCAATCATCCGCAGGTAACGTCTGGGCCAAAGGTCACTACACAGAAGGTGCGGAATTAGTTGACGCCGTGTTGGACGTGGTTAGAAGAGAGGCAGAAGGATGTGACTCTTTGCAAGGTTTCCAAATCTCTCACTCCCTAGGTGGTGGTACCGGTTCCGGTATGGGTACTTTATTGATCTCTAAAATCAGAGAAGAATTCCCAGATAGAATGATGGCCACTTTCTCAGTTATGCCATCTCCAAAGGTGTCTGATACCGTTGTTGAACCATATAACGCCACATTATCCGTGCATCATTTGATTGAAAACTCCGATGAGACTTTTTGTATTGATAACGAGGCGCTATACGATATAGGTGTTAGAACTTTAAAGTTGGCCCAACCAAATTACTCCGAATTGAATCATTTGGTTGCATCTGTCATGTCTGGTGTCACCACTTCATTACGTTTCCCAGGTCAATTGAACTCTGACCTAAGAAAATTGGCTGTTAACTTGGTCCCATTCCCAAGATTGCATTTCTTCATGGTTGGTTACGCTCCATTGACTGCTTTGGGTTCAAAATCATTTAGATCCTTGACAGTTCCAGAGTTGACCCAACAATTATTTGACGCCAGAAACATGATGGCCGCTTCCGATCCAAGAAATGGTAGATACTTGACTGTTGCCGCCTTCTTCAGAGGTAAGGTCTCTGTTAAGGAAGTTGAGGACGAGATGCACAAAGTGCAAACCAAGAACTCTGACTACTTTGTCGAATGGATTCCAAACAATGTTCAATCTGCCGTCTGTTCAGTTGCACCAAAGGACTTGGACATGTCTGCTACTTTCATTGGTAACTCCACCTCCATCCAAGAATTATTCAGAAGAGTCGGAGACCAATTCAGCGCCATGTTCAGAAAGAAAGCTTTCTTGCACTGGTACACAGCAGAGGGTATGGATGAGATGGAGTTCACAGAGGCCGAGTCCAACATGAATGACTTGGTTAGTGAGTACCAACAGTACCAAGATGCCACCGATATCGACGAAGAGTTGGAATTCGCTGACGAGGCCCCAATGCAAGACATGATGGATTAAAGACAACACCACAGATCTTGATGATTATAAGTTAGTTAATTAATTTTGTTCTCTATTGTTTTTTCTGCCTCCATTCTTATTCTATTCTTCGGCTTCAAATTAATGTTTTTGTCTCTGTTTTTTTCTATTCTTTTGTTCTTCACCTATCTGTTTGATATCCCGTCTAGCCCCTTATCTTACTCTTGTTTATTTCAGACCCCAACCCTGCTTGCACCAGCTTGCTGTGCCTGAGCGCTTGAAATCAACCCCATCTCTTTTCCTCCTTTGTCTTCTTTCTTTCTTCCCTTTTATCAGTTATATACCCCTCTCTTCTTCTTTACATTATTGTTATTATCTATTCTATCTTGTCAGACTACCCACATCCCGCTTGGCCTCTCTCCCTCTCCCCCTTGGCACTCCATCTGGTCCCCGACAAAAGCCTGAAATCAGCCTGCTCTCGCACATACAAAAAACGTAATTGGTGGACACATGAAAAGACCAGGTGCTGTAGACATGGTGAGCTTGAGGTGGAGAGTGTTGGAGGCAAAGGCGGGGTAAGCAGACACCAAGGGTATGTTTTGGCCAATATCAGTGTCGAACCGGCTGAGGCTTGCGGAGGTTGAAGCGCTGGCGAAGGCGTCGAAGCTCAAGGGCAAGGCAGCTGAAGAGACAACATATGCATCTCCACCACCGCATTTGGACCCGATAATCTTCTCTACGGCCAACCACCCAAACCTCCCTTACATTTCGCTCACGTACCGTGGGCTGTACCTCTTTGACTCGAACACGGACTCACCAATTGGGGCCCACATCAGGTCTGACCAGTCAGTTGCGAAGTTTGGAGAGAACGTGACGCTGAGAGTTGGTCCGAACGGAAGACATTTCGCCCTGCTCACGTCGAAGAACGTTGTTCTGGTGTATACCATCAAGCCCAATCTCAAGGATGAATTGTTGACGGTTTTCAATTCAGAAGGTAAGATCATACAAAATGGATTGCCGACCGTGAGTCCGTACTATAAGGAGACAGATTCGTCCATGCTAGGCGATGTTGGGCTCAACGGTAATGCTAGAAGACACGGCGCCGGCCCACACATCGAGGAAGGACTAGAGTCCGGAGGCCTAGTCAAGTCTTTCATGAATGCTTTGTTCAATAATAACTCAAGGGAAGTTCCTAATTTTGATGTCGGATTGAGACTAAAGTTGATTCTAAACGTTCAGAGCCCTCTGATCGATTATTGTTTTGTCAGCAACGTTGAGCTTTTATTACTAAATTGCAAACCGCATGCTTTTCAATTGATTCATTTGAACTCTCCGCAGAAAGCCGACGACATAGATATGAACTCAGATGGTCAAAAAATGAAGTTTATTATGCTGGACGATTTGGTCTGGTTTAATGTCACAAACAAAGACAAACAGCTACTTTCAAAGGTTGTCTACAATTATGAGTTGAATTGTCTTATTTGGATTAGCAGATCAGGAAAATGCTGGCTTGTTAATAAAACAGAAGATAAAGACGCAGGACTTGAATTTAAAGGTTCTTTGATTTACGATCCCGGTTTTGTCTCCAAGGATGGCGACAAAAAGTTAACCAACGTTTACGCAGAGAATTGTATTATTAACCCCCACAAAAACCTTTGCTATATATCATTGAATGATGGTAATTTGTTGATATTTAAGTTGAACAGAAATTTGACTGCCACAAAATTGAAAACTATCCGGGGTCATTCTGGATCGGGTAATATCAAAGACATGGTGCTGAGCCCACATGGTGAATCTTTTATTGTTCTATATGATAACAGCTGGAGTGTATATTCATTCCTAGGTAATCTTAATTTCTCAACTTTGAATTTGGATCAGCGGACCTGGATGAAACCTCAAAACATCTCGTTTTCCAGTTTCAATTCACTTTTGCTAACAACCAGTGATGTGATTTACAGGATTGATTTGCTTGTTTTGAATCACTCGCTAGAATTGAACTCTGTCAGTGCAAAGAGGCCTGTGCTATTACAGAAGGATAGATTCACAATGTTCAAAGCATACGAGAAGAAAAAACTAATTGAGTACAACGAAGAGGACAGAGAAAGTAATGTTTGGTATGCTGAAATGTTACCATTAAGCTTCAGGCTTTCCAATAATGAGATCAGATCTTGCTGTGTAAGCGATGATGGAAATTATATATGTATTGTTGGAAATGTGGACGTCATAATCTATGATGTTTTCTCTGCTCAATTCAAATGGTTGAAAAAAGATGATATGGACTCACCAGCCGGTTTTGAATCAGATGACTTGTTTTCGAACAACCCTGTTCAGAGTTGTTTGTGGTGGAAGAATCACTTAATCTTATCGGTGAAAACTTTTGACAAGGTTACAAAATCTGAGATTGTGGTATTTTCAACTAGAATCTTGGACAAGTTTGAACCTTTTGATTATGGATATGTTATCTGGAATTTTAATTTAGAAGAAACAGCAAAGAATGAGAATATTATATACATGAATTTGGACTTGTTTGAAGACGAGCTGATCATATTAACGGATGCACTAAATTCATATACTTGGAAGCTAAAGATTGAACAGCATAATACAACATCAGGTAAATATACCGGAAGTACGTTGGTGTTCAAGAAATCTAAGTTTTATCCTTTTAAAAACTGCTTTGATAAGAATTTGGACGACACAGTGCTGTTAAATTTCAAGTGTTTGCTAAAGGTGGCCGATGACGACTATTTGCTGTTGACGAATTCAGAATTAATATACGTTAAGAAAGAATCCCAAGAAGATGATGGCGATATTGGACATGATCCACATGAAGATACACCTTCAAAGGTGGTTTATCAAACTTATAAGGTGAGTGATTGCGTTGAATCCATTCAGAAGCTCTCACCTGAATTGATCTCTATTTTTGATGGTTCCCAGTTATTACATTACAATATCAAGAATGGCGAGAACAACTTGATGAAAATAATGCCTTTCAAAATACAAATAGGGAATGATATAATATCGGACAATCCCAGTGATTATAATGTGAGCTCCATTGGTACATCAATATATCCGTTGACTGCTATCAACGAACAAAAGATGATTTTTGGCATTGAGATTGATCACTTGACCCAATCAAATTTACGCTTCGCCACTACAAAGAAGAGTTACCTGAACGATTTGATTCATCATTACCTTCTTTTCAATATTGAAAGCGACAAGACTGGAAAGTACACTCTCACGGTGTATGATATCTACAAAAGGTTCCATAAGTCCAGAGTGCTAAACTTTGTGTTGGAATTACTTTTGGTGAACTATATTCAAAAGTGCCACGATGATAAGGAATATGTTGATGATTTTAACAAGTACTTTGACAGATTAATGGAATTGATCAAATATACTGGTCACCAGTATGGAATTATCATGAATTGCATCAAGAAGATTGAACTACAGTACTGGAGTATATTTTTTGGCAAATTTGGTCAGACTCCAAGGGAAATGTTAAATAAGGTGTTTAATGACTTTAATGATTACCAAATGAGTGCCCATTACTTTATCATCATGCTGAACTTTGAGAAGTCTGACCATTTGAAGCAGGAGGATGTGAGGCTATTAGATGAGATTCTTTTGAAACTGGTTTTGATTAAGGATTATGAGACATCTTTTGAATTGGTGAGGTTCATCAAGATTGTGGATGATCAAATCTGCAGCAAGGTGGTGAAGAAGTTGAGGGAGACTTTGACAAACTACCCAAGCCACGCCAATGAAGGTACGAATGGCCATTTAGATAAATAGCGAGTAACAAAGCTTAAGCTTATATATTTCAATATATTCAGGTACACTTTTCAATAAACAAATCGGTAGGATGTGCAAAACAGGCAGCAAACGACGGCCACAGCCATGGGCCATCGCCAATTGCGCCTTTTAGGCAGGGCCAAGGCAGGCGTTCAATCTGCGCCCTTTAGGAACTTTTCAACAAAGCTGTTGCCTGCGGTCTTGTCGTAGGACTGGACAGGCTCAAAGTAGCGCATAACGTGGCACTGCTGCTTCCAGAAATTGACCAACTCCTGGAACTCCATCTGCGCCTTCATGTACAAGACATTCTTTATGGCCAAATCGTTCACAAACCTGTGTCTTTCAAACTCCTGTCTGATCTTGGTCTTCACCTGTGACGATGGCACGTCCAGGTCGTACGAGTTGACAAAATCCCTCGAGTGTCTCAAGTACCGTCTGTACAAGTTCAACACTCTCACCCTCATCTCGGGACTCGACGTCGAGAACTTCGTCGTCTCAGCAAATGCAGTGGCCAGCGTCATTTCCGTTCCTTATCTCTACTTTCCCTGTCTTATCTCTCCTGGTATCCTCTGTACCACCCTGTCTGCCCTCCTCTTCACTCCTATCAGCCCTGCTTTAAGGCTCTTCCATCTGGCTTCCCCTCATTAAATAGAGCTTCCCCTCACTCTGCTACCTGGTGCACGGGTGGTGGGCGATAAGGAGTTGGCTATAAGCAGAGGAGACAATTGCAAGACGATTAGACAGGCAGCAGGCAGCAGGAAGAGGAGGGGAAGAGGCGATAGTGGAGAGAGAGAGGGAATTTGGGACACGGGGACCGAAGAAACACAGGCAACACAGGAGTTTTGCTAGCAGCAGGGAAAATGGTGGATAGCTGCCAGGTTTACAAAGTGACGTCAAAGCTGAGCTTTGCGTTTGGGCTTGTGCTGGCCGTGGGCATCTATGTGTCGTACGTGCCACAGCACACGAGAATCATCAAAAGAAGGTCGAGTGAAGGCCTTTCGGCGCTATTTCTGTTCATAGGGTCAGCGTCTGCGATATCTGCGTTCATCAACTTGTACCTTGTGAGTTTGCCGGCCCGGAGCTGCTGCCGGGTGGACTTGACGGCATTCCAGTGCATGAACTCACAGGTGGGATTCATCCAAGTGGGACTACAGACGATAGGGTACTGTCTGATCCTTTTTCTCTGTGTTTTCCTGACCGGCAACTCCATCGACGAGTCTAGAACAGAGTACACGAAGATCTATAAGAGTTTCCAGCTGTTTTTGCTTTATTCATTTGCAAACTTCACCCTGGTGCTGTACTTGGTTTATGTCAACAGAGATGCCCAGACAATCTCCCGGTTCGCCAATATAAGCGGATTGCTGGCAACGGTCTTGGCCATGTTTCAGTATTTGCCCCAAATCTACACAACGCTCAAATTGAAGCATCCAGGAAGTCTATCCATCAAGATGATGCTCATGCAAACGCCAGGCGGTTACATCTGGTCTCTTTCGTTGTTTATGCAACCAGGCTCAAAATGGAGTTCCTGGTTGCCTTACTTCGCATCTGCAAACTTACAGTTAATACTACTAGTGATTTGCCTGTATTACATATGGACAAGTAACACTCCCGAGTCCGAGAGACAGGCCATCGAGCAGATAGAAAGAGAGAATACACTAGGGTCACAAGAGAACACGCCTCTACTTGCTTGAAATCTAATTTTGTTTTTGTTATATTAATATAAAAGGGAGTTTGGAAACAAATATTAAAACTACAAAAAGAACGGGATATAATGTCAAGTAAAATACATCAGCAGATATAAAAGATTCGAGAAGTATACTTGTTTAAGGTACAAATCTATAAAATGCTATTAGGAAAAGAATGAACCACGATTAAACAGAGATGGTCTTCCAAACGTTCAAACCATCAGTACCGGTACTAACCAAGGCTCCAGGAATCTGCTTGTGCCATCTGACATCCTTGACATCCTTTTGCCAATGGACAAACAACAATTGTGGAGGAATATCGTTCAATTCTTTACTTTCTTCTTTCTGCTGTTTGATTTCTTCGTCATCCGCCTCCACGGCCAAATCCCATAATGTCACAGTGTTATCTTCCGAAGAAACAGCAACAATGGACTCATCCAATGGGTTGAAAGAAATAGAGGTAATAGGAGACTTATGGAAATCATATGAGACAACAGGACTTGGTTTGGTGTTTGGTTGAAAGTTTCTTAGATCCCAAACACCCCAAGAACCATCATCATGACCGGAAGCAAGCAAGTAGTCAATTTTTTCACACCACGATAACACATTAATATCACTATTGGAAGCAACAACGTTCAAAGCTGGCTTATGCTTCTTGGATCTAGTGTCCCATATTCTAATGTAACCATCTGTACCACCGGTTGCAAAGACAGTGTTTTCTGATCTTGACCATTGGATATCTTCAATGGATGCGTTGGAAGCTTGAAATGGTGTCTTGTCAGTAATCCATTTACTTCCAGTTCTAGTAGTTAAATGTATGCGACCTGTCATATCACCTGACAGCAAGGCACCTGTCTGGATCATTGGAGACCAATCTAGACCGTAACCCTCAACGTTACCATGGTTCTTGACAATATGTAGAGGTCTCTTCGACTGCTTTGGAACAATCAAGCCAGGTGTATCAAATGCCTTGAACTGGGAAGTTATGTCAAATATGTACACTTCACCACTCTCAGACATGGTAGCGGACAAGTACTCGCCGGTTTCCTTTGATAATGGTGACACTCTGAGTCTATTTGTTGTGTGTTTCAATGGTAAAGTCTCTGATTCTAGGATTGGGTTATGGTGTTCATCTTCGTCTTCGTCATCGTCGTCCTCTTCTTCTTCGTTGTCGTCTTTCACCAAAGTTTTGGCCAAGGAACTCAACTTCATGACAATCATTTCGTTATCCTTGTTCTTCTGTGCCTGTGTGGCTGTGGCAATGTACATGGAAGCTGGATAGCTTCTTCTCTCGTTACCCAAGTTATCAGGTAGAACGTCCAGGGTCAGGCAAGGCCAAGGCATGTTCACGTTGTGCAACATCTCGTACACGGTAGGGTCAGCTTCTAGCACTTCGTCTGGTCCTAGCGGTCTGGATCTGTGTGGTAGATATAGAGTATCGTCTGTCTCTGCTGAGGTCTCATCTTGCTGCTGGCCCAACTGGTTCTTGGATATCAGTTCCTGTGCCTTGGCTGCGCTTATCTCCCTCAATTGGCCCGCATCCATATCCTGGTCCTCCTCCTCGCCTCCAGACGTGTCTAGTTCAATGATCTCTCCTTCACTCTCGTAGTCGTCTCCCGACAGGTCCTCCATCTCTCCTTCGATATCCATGCCGTACTTGCTGGCCTCCTCTTCCTCAACCATAGACGCTGGAGGAACGTCCCCCTGCTCTCTCTTCGCCGCCTTTCCAGGCGTGTACTCTTCAGCTGCTCTCTTCGACATTATTGTCTATCTTTCCTAGCTTCTTCTAGCCTCTCAACCCTCTACTTTCCACCTCCTCTACCAACTCCTCTTGCCCTATCCTTATTAAATGTAAAATTTTTAGACTTTTTTCACTTAAAAATTTTTTTGTCACAAAAAATTGCAATTACCTGATCCTGAGTATGCGGGTGTGTGTGAACATCCGACATCCTGACGAGAAGGGGTGGGTGTCTGCACTGCCTGTGCGGGCTGTCCAACCAGGACAGAGAGGCCGGAAAAGAGCAAAACCGCCAAACCAGCTAGAATGGAAGGTTACTTACTAGAATAGAGAAGGGAAGAGAAGGGAAGAGAAGGGAAGAGAAGGGAAGAGAGGAAAAGGGGAGGAAGCACAGGAAAGGTGGAAACAGCCAAGAGACAAGCACGCAGAGGGCTCAGAGATTGGAGGGATCGGAAGAGTGAATAGCGGAATCAAGGATCTGGACAGGAGAGGAGAGGCAGTTGAGACGGATTGGTTAGCCAGGACAGAACGAGCACAGAAAGGTGACACAACCCATAGGCTGCTAGCCAAAGAGACTTACAGGAAATGGAGAGAAAGAGTTTCTTAGACCAAGAGGCGCCGGCTAACTACGTGGCAGGTATTGGAAGAGGAGCCTCGGGGTTCTCTACACAAGCAGACCTTGGAAGTATCGCCTCAAAGAGCCGATTTGCATTCACAGAGGATGACGAGAATTCGGACGACGGTAGGTTCAGTGATGCAGATGACCAAGAGCTTGCAGACGGCAACCCGGCCAAGATTGACGATGACGAGGAGGCTGACAAGATATACGAGGAGATTGAGAAGCGTATGCAGCTTAGAAGAGCCCAGTCCAAGAGTAACAAGAGAAAAATAGCACTGGTGGACACAGAAAATGACTCCAGCAAAGCCAGCGCCGAAGATGACGAACTGAAGGTGCACGACGTGTCCATTGGACAGTCCATCAAGAGCATCAGTGAAGACTTCAAGTCGTACAAGCAGGAGCTAGCAAATGTGACATCTGAGCAGTGGCTCAACATGCCAGAGTCCGGAGATTTTACTAGGCGTAATAAGAGAATACGTAAGGAGTTACAAGAGCAACAGAGGTTCTACAGAAACTCGGATTCGTTTATTAATGACGGCACAGAGTCTAACCAGTCGCCACTGGCTGTAAATGGGAATGACTCTTCACAGATAGATATAATGTCAGTCAGCGTTGCCAGAGATAAAGTTTTAGCAGGCCAACTGGCCAATTTGACGGCAGATACCGGCTCCGTCGTGGAGACAACCATCGATAAAAATGACTACATGAAACAGCTAACCAAGAATGATGAGCTTGACGAGAACGCTCTTTTGCAATCCTCCGATAAAATCATAAGCAATGTTGGTGACTACCATAAAACGAGAGTGCTATTCAATAAGATGCGAGAAATCGATCCATTTAAGCCTGGCAACTGGATAGTCAGTGCCAGGCTAGAGTATGAAGTTAAGAAATTCAGTAGGGCAAGACGACTTATTCAAGAAGGCTGCGAAAAGTGCCGCAAATCTGAGGAGATCTGGTTGGTTAATATCGAACTCAACGAAAATGATTTACATACTTGCAAGGTGATCATAGCAGAGGCCGTGAAATATAACCCAAAATCTTTACGTTTATGGTTAAAGGCAATTGAACTAGAGTCTGATAACATTTCAAAAAAGAGAATTATAAGAAAAGCATTAGAGAGCTTGCCAAAATCAGTGACCCTATGGCTTGAAGTTGTCCGTTACGAAGAGGATGCAGATTTAAGAACCAAAATATTTGAGAAAGCAACAAGTTTAATTCCAACTTCAGTGGATCTTTGGTTGAAATGGGTAGAGTTAGAAACGATTGAAAATGCCAGAAACATTTTGAACAAGGCTAGAAAATCAATTGAGCAGAAGGACTTGCACATCATCTACATAACAGCATCCAAATTAGAAGAGAAAGCAACAGAAAATGAAATCAAGGTGAATAGGTTAGTTGAGAGGTGCTTCAAGGATGTGGGCCATTTGCTGACTAGATATGAATGGCTTCATGAAGCGGTTATTTGTGAGAACGAAAACTTCAAAATGGTGACAAGAGCCATAACTTTAAATTCAATGAACATAGGATATCCAGAAAATTTGACTAATGAACAAGAACTAGAAAAGATATATACTTGGCAATCAGATGCAAGCAATGCATTTAATAATAAAAACTATGAAGTTGCAAGATCGATTTACCAGTTTTTAACGTCCAACTATCCAACTTATTTGACTTCATGGTACTCTTATATGGACATGGAGAAACAATTGAAGGATCTGAATTCACTTTTCACTGTTTATGAAATGGCGATATCGTTCAACCCTAAAATAGAGCAATTTTATTTGATGTATGCCAAAGATAAGTGGCTTCTTGACACCGACGTTGAAAGGTCAAGACAGATCTTGACACGAGGGCTAGACGAGATTAGTCAATCTGAGGATTTATGGTTTGCTGCTGTGAAGTTAGAGTGGAAATCAGGCTCAAAAGTGCAAGCTGTTCAGCTATTTGACGAGTGTAAGAGGACGCTAAAAGATAAAGCAAGTGCTAGAGTGTGGTACAAGAATGCCAATTTAGAAAGACAGCTAGGCCATAGCGAGGATGCATTGAAGATTATAGATGAAGGGTTGATTTACCATGAACAGGAACCAAAACTTTACTTACAAATGGGACAGATATATGAGCAAGATTTGAAAGACCTGGACAAGGCTAGAGAGAGCTATGATATGGGCACGAAGATGTGTCCGAATTCTGTACTATTATGGGTGCATTTAGCTGACCTGGAAGAGTTCAAGTTTCGGAGAGGCATTAAGGCTAGATCTATATTGGACCAGGCTTTGGCTATAAACCCTACAAGCGACATCCTATACTTGAGAAGAGTTCAGTTGGAGACGAGGGCCAAGAACCTGCAGCAGGCCAAGGCAATTCTTGCCAAAGGATTGAAACTGATTCCTAGATCAGGGCTGTTATGGAGTGAGAATATCCGAATGAGCAAACCACAAGAGTCGAAGAACCTCTATGCACCTGCGTTGAATGCGACCGACGACGATCCACGGGTCATTCTTACGATAGCCAACAATCTTTGGTCGCTTGGAAAGCTTAGCAAGGCAAAGCAGTTTTTTGATTCTGCATACGACAAAGACCCTGATTACGGCGACTCGTACATATACGCCTATGCTTTCCTGTTGAAGCATGGTAGCGAGTCTGAGATTGAAGAGTTGGAAACCAGGTTCACCGCCGCTGACCCGCACCATGGAGAGGAGTTCACGGGCCTCGTCAAGAAGTTGCAGAATATGGACAAGGACCCCTTGGAGCTACTTCGACTCCAGGCACGTAGCAAGATAGAGTGAAGTCTGGGCCCCAACCTCAAGAGTCAAGGGCTCGCAGAAAGCTACCGTATTGTATGTGTACCGCATTTGTAGCTTGAAACTAATAACGATTTGTTGCGTCGATCGGCGCGTCGATATTTTGGGTTTTTTTGAAAATCTCTACATCGACCGACGCGTCGACCGGCCTCTAAAATTTTGATCCCAGGCGACGGGGGAGGGCCGGAGAGGTTTGTTAGCGGAAATGGAGTTTGAAACTGCATTAAGGGGATTGACATGGGGAAGGGCCAGGCAGACTAGAGTGCAGAGGTGGGTACAAGAGAGTGAGTGCACTGTGAGACATCAGGACTATGATTGGGAGTGCGGTGTTTGGCAAAAGAGTGTGTGCGCTGGCGGCCGGCAGACAGCCAGTGCAGCGTAGGGTGTGCCAGCCAATGAGAAGAAAGTATGCCACTGTGAAGACGATGAATATCGACTGGAACCCGGTGAAAACCAAGAGACAGCTAGTCAAAGGTAGAGAGGTGGGAAGCCAGACCCCGCGTCGGATTGTGTTTGCGTTGATGTGCCTGACACCAATCGTGACGTTTGGGTTGGGCTGCTGGCAAGTGCAAAGATTGAAATGGAAGAACCGATTGGTGGCGGAGTGTGAAGATAGATTGACGTACTCGGCGACCGCATTGCCGAAGTCAATAACCAAGGAACAGATCCCGGATTTGGAGTACCGTAAGGTGTTGATAACAGGACACTTTGATTACTCCAGAGAGATTTTTGTGGGTCCTAGATTGCACGACGGCCTCAAGGGCTATTTGCTCATCTGTCCGTTTGTGCAGTCCAACGGTGCCGGCGAGATCCTTGTTGACAGAGGTTGGATCTCTGATGATAAGGTGAACCCAGCCAAGAGAAACTTGCAGCACTTGTCCTGCCCCCAGGGCGACATCACGATTGAGTGTTTACTAAAGGTTCCTCCAACCAAGGGTATATTCCACATGGATCACGAGGCTGGTTCCCGGTTGTTCAACTATGTTGATATTGATGCGATGGCCAAGGAAACCAACTCGAGACCTATTTTTGCCCAGGTGATCGAAAACTTCAAGGATAGACCCGAGTGGCTGGCTGGTGGCAACACTGCCAACACTGCAGAGACTGGAGAGACTGGCACGTCATGGTGGAAGTTCTGGAAGAAACAAAGCGACAAAAAGGAGCCGCAGGTTGTTCATGCCCCTCAGCAAGAGTTTGACGAATCCGTTGAGTTCAATCCACTACAATTTATCAATGCCGGTGTTCCATTGGGTAAGGTCCCTAAATTAGACTACAAGAATAACCACATGCAATATTTAGTCACCTGGTATGGTTTGTCTTTTGCTTCACTCATCTTGTTAGTCATGTCTATAAGAAAAGGAAGAATGATGAACCCAAAGGACGAGAAGCTCAGACATGCAAATAGATATTTGGGCTGACCAAATCACCCCTCGTGTTTGCTCCCTCTTTCATTCATATAATTTCACAACTCAATCTATTATTTATTCTACTGGATTCTCCTCTTGTATATATCTATGGCTTTATTCTAATACGATAACCTAATGTCTGTGGGTTTAAAGACAAAATCCGTCAACGCGTAATTTTTTTTGTTTTGAAATTAGCTACTGGATAACCTATTCAATAAGAGTTGTAACATGCTGCAGAGAGGAGAAGGGCGGCAAGGTGTAGGAGGTGGATATAAGATCTAGGGACACGCTCTGACTATTCACACAAGCAGCAGTAATGAACTCTGATCGGAGAACGTCAGCAAGATTACCGACGGTGAAGCCGCCTGCGACGCCAAAGAGAAGCTCCAACATGTTTGGTGGGTCATCTCCGAATAAGAGCCACAGCAAGACGCCGACGCACGGATCACGCTCTCAGACGCCTGTCAATCCACAGCAGCAACCACACACAGCTAGAGACAGTTTGCCTGGAACTCTGTCAACGACGCCTTCGTCAAGCTCACCCTCTCTGAACGTTCCCTTGAACCCCACACAGTTTCCATTTTTGGATTCAGCTAGGTCCGACAACCTAATCAAAAATGTGAAGAATGTCAACAGCACATTGCACGAGTTTGGGAAAGTCAATAGATCTTTGACAAACTTCAATGAATCAATAGCGTCGTTGCTTTTTGGCTTAAATATCAATGCATGGTGCATAAATTTTGACCAGTCTCCAAACACGAAGACCTGGGACGTTTTGGAGGAGCTCAAGACCGTTGATTCAAAAATTACAGAACTGAAAAGCCAAATTGAGTTGCTAGAACGGGAGAAAGAGAGATCGAAAATAAGAAGCATGAATCCTCCACCATCCACGCCAAAAACACCAAACCGGACTAGCAAAAATAGTGTTCATAGATCGGCATTTTTACAAAGAGCTCAAACACCTAGACGAACGATTGCTAACGCTAGTGTAGTGAAGAAATCTTCGGTCAATAGAACCATTTCTGGTAGCCGTACACCTTCTATTAACAGAAGGTTGAGCTCCATACCCGTGCGAACAGCCAGTAGGCTTAGCAGCATTAGTTCAAGTGTGGGATCTAGTTCAAGTGATTGGCAATCCAGTAGGATTCCTGTGAAAGGCTCAGACACGAGGAAATTGCATACTGACAGTTGGAAGGTCAAAGGGCGTGTTCCATTCAAGTAGATCATGTTTATCTTTCGGTAAACCAAATAAGCTTTGCTGTTCTTCATTAATATTAATATATATATATAAATATATATAGGTAAATACATATGTACATATAATTGTTGCTGAGCGGATTATCACCCGATAGAAACCATGGTAACAAAAAGGATAATGATGTAAATGGACAGTGAATAAATCAAAGAGAGACTAACTACACTTTCTTGATCTTTGCGTTTGTCTTTCTTTTTTATATAATCTTTCCTGAGTTCCATTTAAGGCTTTGGAACATGTAGTGACTTACTAATCATAACACAACCTTGGCAGAAGAATAGCACGCTGATTGGATGCCATTCGTAAGCAGTATCCTTGAACAAGATGCCACCGATGATGGATTCAAAACCGTACTGTTCTGAGTGCACTAGGTAAGCCATGAATAGCACCAACCAGAGAGATGTTGGAATAGGCAACCCTTCAAAATACTTTGATTTACCTGATTGATCCTTAGGTATGTTAGCCACTGTAACATTGAATCTAGCCAATCTTGCCAATCCACAGAGCACACAAAAAGCCAATAACAAAACGTCGGCCGTGGTCTGTAAACCAATGCAGAATGCAATGGAGGCAGGAGCGACACCAAAAGAGATCAAATCTGCCAATGAATCCAACTCTTGTCCTATCAAGCTAGCTTTGTTTCTTAGTCTCGCCACTTTACCATCAAAAATGTCGAAGAAGAGTCCTAGAAAGGTGAAGAACATGGCACGGTAAATGTAGTCTTTCTTATCTGTCAAAGTGAATCTCAAGCACGATATCACAGAGTAAAAGCCCGAGAACCCGTTCAACATCGTGATGCAGTCGGCCATGTGCAAGTTTCTTATGAATGAAAGGTGTCTGTTGTCGCTCGTGAATGCAATGATATCCTTTTCATCAGGCGGTGGTAGAGGCTCTTCGTGTAGGGAAAACAATGACGACATTGATGATGATCTTCTCTTTTTCTTCAAAGACAACGTGGCATCGAAATTAAGGGCTTCGGATTCGTCTTCTGAGGTGTCTAGAACAGCGCTCGAGCTTGACGCCGCTGGTGGTGGAATCGCATTAGATCCTGTGGTTTTTGTTGCTCTTTTGGACATGTTCAAGATTAAACTGGGGTATGTGTCTATGTATTATGTGTATTTATCAAACTTTATCAATAACGGACTCTTTGCGCCAAAAAAATCAATCTCTTCAAATCAAATACCCGCACAAAACTCAATTCCCACTAAAATTCAACCTTCTCACACAATTGTTTAGCAGCGCACACGTCCCAACAGTCTATACTTCTCTCCATCCTTCTTGCTGAAATATCCATGTTCTACAGGGTCTTTCAATCCTATTTATCTCTTCATCTTGCTGTTGAAACAAAATTTTAGTTGGGGAGCGCAATTTTTGTCACATGGGACTGGCACAACACCCGTACACCATTAGTGTGTGACGGATGCACCGTGACGCAGTGTGTGTTGCGGCGAGACTAGCACCGAACAAGGAGAAGAGTATAATTAGGTGTGTTTATAATTTATTCGTCTTTACATAAGTTTATCAATCACTGTCTAACAACTGCATCAAATGCTCTGGCAACCTGCTCGACGTTGGAGTCGTTCAAACCGGCAACACTGATTCTACCGCTACCCACCAAGTAGACGCCGTGCTTGGATTCACAGTCTGCAACCTGCTGTGGCGTCAAACCAGTGAACGAAAACATACCCTGCTGGGTGACAATGTGGTCCCAGTTTCCTGGGGTCTTAAGAGCAACCAGAGCGTCTCTTAATTTTAATCTCATCTGGTTGATTCTTGTGGACATGGTAATCAAGTCTTCCTCCCACTGCTTCATCAACTCTGGGGTGTTCAAGATCAGAGACACAATCTTGGCACCGTAAGAAGGTGGATTCGAGATCTCTGATCTGATGATCTTGCTTAACTGCGAATGCACGGCACTGTTCAAAGAAGCATCGTGCACCGGCAGGATAACGTGGATAGCACCCACTCTCTCACCATACATACCAACGTTCTTGGCAAAAGATTGGCAAATCAGTATTGGGAAGTTGTAAGCAGGGTTATTCACAGCTTCTCTAACAGCCCACGAATCTTTCAATAAAGAACCAGAAGAGAATCCCTGGTAAGCAGAGTCGAATAAAGGCAAGTGACCCTTCTCATTGATCTTCTGCAAGATTTGCTTCCATTCTTCTTCATTTGGGTCCAAACCGGTCGGGTTGTGAGCGGTTGCGTGAAGTAAAAACACAGAACCTGTAGGAGCAGACTCAATTGCGTTTAAGAAGCCTTGCAAGTCCAAGCTTTTCGTGGCACTGTCCCAGTAAGGGTAAGAAGCGGTTTGTAGTCCAATAAAATTGAAAATTTGAATGTGGTTAGCCCACGTTGGCTGGGAGAGGTAGATGGTTGGAAGCGATTCTGGATTCGAGTCATCCTTGAAGAAATCCTTCAAGAATCTGGCGACAACGTGTAGGGCACCTGTACCGGATAGCGATTGGATGGATGTGAGTCTGTTCTCTGCAATTGCTCTAGAGTCGGCACCCAAAATGATCTTTGCAGCAGCGTCTGTGAAGGATTTCAATCCAGAGATAGGTAGGTACTCGTGGTTGTACTCTTTAGAGTTCACTAGTAAGTTTTCGGCCAACTTGACCGATGGCAAGATCCATGGCTTACCGCTGTTGTCTCTGTAGGCTCCGATACCCAAATCCACCTTGTCTGTTCTTGTGTCCTGTTGGAATCTCGCCTTCAACCCAAACAATGGGTCTGGAGGCAACTGTGGAATGTTTTGTGCAGTGAAGGCTCTCGTCATGGTGTACCTGGAATGAGTGCAGCGAAAAGGTGTTGGGTGTGCAGATGGCAATGAGGACAACACTGTAAAGTAGAGTGCGACCCCTGGCTGACTGGCACGAATAAGTGGATTACGCGGTATTTAAATATCTACTGCCTGCTTCGATATAAATGTGCTTCCCATGATTGTCCGGCTACCAGGTTGGTGTTGGCGTATATCTGTCTTTGTGGGTCCTTGAGATGTTCCAGTCCGTTGCTCGTAGATATGCCAGAGCGTGATGGCCAGCTGGGGCCAGGTGAGCTGCCCGAGGCCGGCTCGCGGGTGCGGCGGCACCCGCGGGTACGGGGCGACGGGCAAAGCTCGTGGGGCAGACCACGGGCTGTACGGTGACTCATGTGCGGCCTGCGCACGCGACCTGTTCCGGAAACGGTGCTGTGGCATGTGCCCGGGGAGCTGAGTGGCCCGGAGTACTTGCTATTACAAGACTGAGCAGCCTGAGCTGTGTGGACTGTGCAAGATATCCCTCAGAGAAAACCACCGCTTGCACCCACCACCGTGCTTGTGTATTCAGCCCGCAATCGCTTACATGCTACACGACGTACCCCAGCTTGTACACCGACCCCGTACTCGCTTGGCTAATGGCTTCCCTTCTCGCTGCGTCGCCGCCCTTCTCTCATCCCTCTCTGTCTTCTCCACCCTCTGTTGTGTTTTCGTACCCCTGCCTGATTCTCCGGCCTAGGCGCCCCACACGCCGGAGGTGCACGCCCTCCACAGCCGATAGCACGGCGGTAGCCCTTATGGATAAACGGAGGCTGCATCGCACAAGGGCACCCTCCTCCCCGTAAAAGTCCGGAATCGCCGCCACTCTCATGCGCCACTGTGTTCCCGGCACCGCCACACATGCCATCTTGAAAGCAAAGTCACGTGCTGGTACAGCCGTCCAGCTTCCAAATACGTCACGTGACAAAGCTGTACGCTGCCTGTGGGGCACGTGACAGATATGTTTATTTTAAATATTTTTCTCAGATTATTTGATTTATAACAGTGGATAAGTGTACACCGACACGTGGGACAGAGGGCAGTGTGGGGCCCGGTATAGTGTGTGGAGGAGATAGAGGCAATAGAGATCAGGACAGGACCGCCACAGAAGAACAGAAACACAATGGACTTGATAGGAGAAATAGTGGAGCACGAGGCACAAGCTCCGCAGGCACCGAGCTTTACGCAGTTCAGCGCATCGACAGCCGGGTTTCCTAAAAAGAGCTCCAAGTTCAAGTCAAGATTGCTGAAACGACCAGGCGTCATACCAAACAGCAGCAGCGCGAGCTCTGTGTCGCCACCTTCAGGCAGAAGAGGGTCCAACAGCAACAGCAGCAGAGACAGCAGCCCTGGGTCGAGCGCATCAGGAGTGCTGTCAAAGAAAGAAAGGCAGGCCATCAAAGAGGAAAATGACAAGTTTTTGTCCTCATTATCCAACGACGAGATAATGGATCAACAGAACGAACTTCTCAGTACTCTAGACCCTAAACTACTGAGTTTTTTACTGCAGAGAGCTAAGTTACAGGAGACACAACTGAAATCAAAAGAAAATGAAATACAGGGTGATGGAGCCTGGATCGGCGGGGATAAGAACGATCAATTATTGTATCCAGAGAGTGAAAAAGATACATACGATACAGCAGCCACTAATGAAGATTCAAAGTTAACAGAAGATCCTATAACAGAATGCAGCTTAAAATCTTCAATGAAACACAGATCATCTTCGGCATCTTCCACTGATAAAAAGGTGAGGTTTGATAATGAAGCTAAGGTGATGTATCAGAATCATAAAACGGGTGGAATATCGAGCAATTCAAAGCCTACATCTCTCACAGATCCAGATTCTGTCTCTGAAACTGGGTGGGAAGACTTTCAAACCTTAAAAGGATCGGACGACCAGCAGCAAGATAATAGAAAACAGGTGAATGATGATGATACAACCCACTACCAAGAAAATTTTAATGAAATCAAAAACTTCAATAAACTATCAAACGAAGAGATCGCAAAAATGGCGAGTAACGCCGTTAATTTCCCAAAGCCTTCCCAGCCTTTCGAAGAATTAGACATAAATGATCCAAATTTCCAGGAGAAACTACATGCAAAGTATTTTCCTGACATTCCTAAAGACGTGAAGCAATTAGACTGGATGAAAAATTCTGAGGCAGATGGTGATCATTTAGATGACAAAGAACCTTTAACATACGAGTCAATTTCTGATTTAAGGTTTGATTTAGATGGTGATCTAATAATGGACCTAAAGGGGAAAGATGACAAAGGCTTATACCATCATTCTCAAGACTCTAGTATTCCAGGCTATACTATTCCTGAGTTGGCACATTTATTGAGATCGACATTTGCACCTCAGAGATGCATAGCAATTAGAACTATGGGACGTATCTTTTATAAACTAGGTACGTTAGAATATCGTAAAAATATTATGGAACTACACGATGACAATAAACAAGGTGATGTCCAACAGGAAAGTCAATTTGAATACAAGTGCTGGAGGTTGGTGCTCGATTTGAAGATCATGGAATTGCTGAATCATTATTCAACTGACAATGAAAGAAATCTAAGTGTAAAAAACTATGCCATTGAAAGTTTATATCTCTGGCAACAAGGTGGTGGATTGGCAGCCTGTAAGAAAATAAGAGATCAAGATGAGTCAGATTCAACTACTGAAAATTGACTCTTATAACTATTATTAGTATTGTTTGTATTGTTTTATTATAATTATTATTACTATTGCTACTATTTCCATAACTATCGGTAAAGGTATCTATATATCAGTGATTCTAACTTGAGTGATGGTTGAATTTAACCTTTGGTTTCTGGAGACCCTGTAGTAATAATCAGTGAATTTGACGGCATCCATATATCTTAAAAATTTCTCATCATGGGTGATTATAATGATTTGGAAATTAGATTGTGTTGATCTTAGTTCCACAATTGTGTTCAATGCCCTCGCCAAACTCTCAATATTCTCGTCATCTAAATTAGTTGTCGGCTCATCTAATGCAATCATACCAAACTGCAACCCAAAATTTTCAGCCAAGCTTAACCTGATTATAATAGATGCCAAAACACGCTGTCCCGCAGAACAGCGGCCACGCATATCCAATTCAACTCCATTCTTAATCATGCACACTCTATAATTATACGATCTTGTAGTATTATCCTTCTTACTACTAACCGGATCGGCTCTTATCTTAATCGTTTCAATATCATTACCCATATAAGTTCTCTTCCAGAGCTCATCAATAGATCTATTAATCTCTTTCATTTTTATCTGATGGAACTTCATGACACCATTGTCGGTAGCTTTAAAGCAGGTGGTTAAATCGGTAACTATTGCAAGCTTCGTCTGTAATTTAGCAAATTCGGTGGTGTATTTGGTGTCAATGTCCTGATAATCTCTCTTTAATTCATGGTTAATCTGCTCAATTTGCTTCTTTAATTGGGTAACCTGTCCAATCTTAGAAGAATACTCAGCCTGTAGATCCATTTGTTTCTTTTGCAACTTTTTACTCTTTTGCAAATAATTTTCTCTCTCTGATTCAGCATTTTGTGATTCTAACTGGACTAATTCACTATCGATATCTCTCATATCTTGCTCTAATTGAATCAAATCCAAATTGAAACGAATGGTTCTCTCTTCTCCATCAGCATTATTCAATTCGGTTTCGACAGCTTTCAATGATTCCCCGAGCTGGAAGATCTCATCTTCTTTTCTTTTAATCTCTTTGTCAAAATCTTCTGACTTCTGAACTGACTCTTCATAATATTTATGAATACCAACAAATTCAACTTGATTCAAGCTTTCATTCAACCTGATCAACTTCTCTTTAGTTTTCTCTGATTCCTTCAATTTATTCATTAATGGAACGGTTGCTTTATTGAAATCTTCTTTCAACGCTTCGAACTGTTTGCACTTTTCTGATAATTTCTCTCTGAAGTCAGTGGCCACCCTTTGTCTCTCTAAAACTAAATTCTTCAACTTCTCAATCTCAGATTTAGTTTCTTGTACCGTCTTTTCAATGTTGGTCTTATCCAACGATTTCATTTCCAAATCGCTTATAGTCAACTTCAGATCTTTGATGGAACCTTCAAGCCCAATCATCTTATTCAAATCAGTCTCTCTGTGAACATTCAAGTTATCCAAGTCAAACCGTAAGTTCTTCAGCTTGAAATTTGTATCTCTTAATTGGCTCTCCAATTCTTCAATATTTACAGCTTCGTTGTTGTTTTTTAGACTCTGATCCGTAATACTGTTATGGTACTTTTCAATCTCATCCTTCCTGTCCTTCAACTCATCTTTAATTCTGCTCAACTCCTGTATATTAGCTGTTAAAAGTTTTAAGGAGACTTGCTTGCTTTGCAGCTCTGACAAATCACTTGTGATCTTGTCAAAATTACTCTTCAATTCTAGTAGAGATTCCTTCTTGTTTGCTATCTCATTATTAAAACATTCAATGTTCAAATTCTTATAACTCGTAACAGCAGATGTAACAGTCTTTAATGTATTTAAACATTTTTCTTTGTCATCTAATTCCATTCTGGCCTCTTCGACGTTGCTCATTCTTTTGATCTGATCAGACATTAACGTTAAAAACTCCTCTCTCTGTTTCATTTCACCTGAATCATCGAACTCTCTGCGGCAAAGCAAACATCCATCTTTAGAGTGTGCAAACTTTACAGCTTTCTCATAAAATCCAACATATACCTCAAAATTCTTTAATTTTGCATACTGTTCCTTGTAATCTTCACTTACATCTTCATAAATAGATTCAAAATCCTTTATAAAATCCATGAATTCAATCTCAAGGTCATAGTTATCCATGTATAGATTAAATGCTTGTTTCAATGTAGATTCATGCAATGCTTTTTCTTCTATTGCACTGGATTTTAATTGTTCTTTATTGTGGAGTATATCTTCAATAGCTCTCTGTTGGTGCCTCAAGGATTCCATGCTGTTCCTCAACCCACTAATCTGCATTTCAGTGTCATCTAACATAGAATTGAATATTCCTAAAAAGTCTAAATTGAAATCAAACTCCTCTCGAACAAGATAAAGGTATCTCTCACTTACTTCCTTAATCAAAAATTCTTTGCGCCTCTCTAAACCTTTACTCATTTCTTTTAAAACTGTGATTTTGGCTAAAATATCAGTATACCTCCTGCTAAAAGCCATATTCTTCTGAATTGATTCCAAACT
This sequence comes from Ambrosiozyma maleeae (nom. inval.), assembly GCA_003706635.2. NCBI lineage: Eukaryota > Fungi > Ascomycota > Pichiomycetes > Pichiales > Pichiaceae > Ambrosiozyma > Ambrosiozyma maleeae (nom. inval.). Next base: position 694,791 of record PPLV02000001.1, read on the forward strand.
CATCTCACAATTTAAAATCTCTGACCTTTTCATATTAATATTCTCTACTATTTGAGATGTTTCATATGTCTCTTTCAAAGTCGACAGTTGAGCTTCTTTTTCATTTAATTCAAATTGTAAATTGTTCAAAGTAGATTCATTGGCTGAAATACCAAATAATTTATTCTCCAGTTCTAGTTTTTTGTTCTTTAAGTTGCTTATATCGGTCTCAATATAACTCAAATGTTGATCTTCTTTTCTGATCTCTTCAGATAATGAGGTCTGTTCAAAATTAAAATCGTCTTCTAAATCCCGGAACTCCTCCTTTTTCTTTTCATATTCAGCATGCAAAATTTCACATTTTTCAGCAAATGCAGTTTCAAGTTTGCTTTCATCGCATGTAATTTTAAAGTGGTCTGCCGCCTGTGCCAATATAGCTACTTTTTCCTTACTGTTATGCTCAAACTGATCAATTTTGGATTTTAATTGAGCTTGTTGAAACAAATTATCATGGTGGTTCTGTCTCAAACTCTGAAGTTGTTTCTGTGAGGAAGCTAAGGAGTTTTGCCAGTAATCAACCTTTTCTCTTTTTTCATTCAAAACATTAGCAAAATCGTTCAAAGACGATCTCAATTCATCAGGTGTCTTGATAATTATCCTAACTGTAGATTTTATTCTGTCGATTTGTTGGTCTACGCTGGATTTCTGTTGTGCGAGATTGTCTATCCTATTCAAGACTCTTTCAAAATCTTGATTGGAGCTATATAGGGTCATTAATTCTTTGTCATTTTGATCCATTCTCTCGGTCATAGATTGCATCTCTTTATTAAAACTTTGAATTTGTTTGTTGATCTTTTCAATATCTTCTATCTTTGTATGGGCTTTTGTTCTGTCATTTCTTAGATGCACAACGTTATTATTGACTAATTTGATGTCAACGTTCAAGTCTTTTGTGATCTGTTTGATATTTTCCAACACTTTAATAAACTTTACAGAATCAAATATTTCATCAAACTTCTTTTTCAAGGAAGCTGAGTCACTGATTGGCCATAAACTTTCATCCTGATGGCAGAAGATCACATAGTTCAACACGGCTTTTGAGACACCCAACTGTCTTGGTATCAAGGCCTCCATGTCGGCAACTTTTGAGCTCACAGACTGCTTTTCTCCATTGCTGATGGCTGTTAGCTGGTTCTCTCTTGTTTTAAAGCTAATACCATCGCTTCTCGGGTTCTTGCTGGCCATCAATGACTTTGATAGAATCATGTTTGTTCTATTCACGTTCTGGAACGCCAGTTTCACCTGCGCCTTTGTCTCGTTCGCAGCGTGCAGATTAGGGTCGTTTATGAAAGACGCCCCATTTTTGCTGTTAGGCGGTAGTTCGCCCGTGGTGGCATACCTTAAACACTCTATTATGGTGGTTTTACCCGAACCGTTAGTCCCCACTATCAAGGTCAATGGAGTCCCAAACTGGATAGTCTCCTGCGTCTCATCGCTGAACGACCGTATCCCGGATATTGACAACTTATAAATTGATGCCATACTACCCTATCGACCCTGTTCCTTGCTTCAATCACCCAATCCCCAGCACCAGCTGCCTATCAGCTCTCTTTGCACTGTCATGTTGCCCTTGCTTTGTGTCCCTTCCGGTGCCCTTTTGATCTGGACAGCCACGTGGCGCAGTTTCCGCGCCACGTGCATGTGCCACTCCCGCGTGGCTGATGGCTTTTCATGTTTTTTTCTCGTTTTCTTCTTTGGCCAACGAGCACCATGAATTTCAGTGGAAATGGGCCATGACTGAGTCATGAGTGAGACACTGAGTGATGAGCGTGGAGGCATGTGTAGAGCGGTAACTAGGAGAGGCTTGAGAGCATACGGTATATCTGGTTTTTAGGATTTGTTTATGATAAAGAGCTTGGTAAGATTGGTGTGCACACAGTCGAGAAGAATGTCAACAGCAGCAAGTACAGGAGCCTCCTCATCCAATGAGACGTTTTGGCAAAGGCCAGCACCACCGGCCGACAAAAAAGAGGTGTTGAAGCTATATAACTCATTGACCAGATCAAAGGTGGAGTTCATTCCAAGATCTGACACCGAGGTGACATGGTACAGCTGTGGACCAACGGTTTACAACTCATCACATATGGGACATGCCAGAAACTACGTCACAATAGATATCAACAGAAGAATTCTTCAAGACTTCTTTGGCTACAACGTGAAATTCATTCAAAATGTGACTGATATCGACGATAAGATTATACTTAAGGCCAGACAAGAGTATTTGTTCAAGGAGTTTTCCAAGAAGCATGAGTCGGTGGACGAAGAGCTGGTTGCGTTTGCCAAAGATGGGCTTGACAAGTACATTTCCAAGAACTTGCCCGAATTCAAGGAAAGCGAAGAAGTTGATTTCAACAAGTGGGCCAACGCTCAAGATCTGAAGCAAATTGGGTTGGTGAAGCCTAAGTTTCCAATGCATGTTAAAGCTGCCCTGGCTGCTTTGTCTGCCATCGAAGCGGCTAAGACTGTTTCTTGTGACGAGTTCCTATCCAAATCTCAAGACGTCATTGTTCCTGTTTTAGATGGACAATTGGGCTCGACTGTGACAGATCCAGAGATCTTCAAGGCTTGTTCATCGTACTGGGAGAAAAAGTATGACGATGATATGTTAAAATTAAACGTTCTACCACCTACAATCACCACCAGAGTTTCTGAATATGTTCCAGAGATTGTCGATTTTGTCTCCAAGATCATAGACGAGGGTTTCGCTTACGCTACAGCCGACGGTTCAGTTTACTTTAACACTGCAAAATTTGATAACGATCCAAACCATCAGTATGCAAAGTGTCAACCTTGGTCAAAGGGTAACATGGAATTGATTGAAGATGGTGAAGGATCATTGACCAAGCAATCCGAGACCAAAATGAACCCGTATGACTTTGCATTGTGGAAGTCTTCAAAGCCTGGTGAACCATCGTGGGAGTCACCATGGGGTAAAGGTAGACCGGGTTGGCATATTGAATGTTCTGTGATGGCTGCCGATTTTGTGGGTGACGGTATGGATATCCACTCGGGTGGTATTGATTTGGCTTTTCCTCACCATGATAATGAATTAGCTCAATCAGAGGCACATTTTGGTTGCGAGCAATGGGTTAACTATTTCTTACACACTGGTCATTTACATATTGAAGGTCAAAAGATGTCAAAGTCTTTGAAGAACTTTATTACTATTGAAGAAGCATTAGAGAGATATTCTTCTAGACAGTTGAGACTATGTTTTGCCTTGGTTCAATGGAACAATCCATTAGATTTTAAGGAAAGCTTGCTACATGAGGTTAGATCTATTGAATCCAGTTTGAATAAGTTCTTTAAAAACGTCAGAGCGTTGAAGAGTGACAACGAACACAAACTACAGTCGGGTGCTATTATCTCAAAGAAGTTTGGCTCTTTGGAGAAGAGGCTTTTTGTCAGCCTTGAGGGTACTAAGATTGACGTGCACAACGCATTCTGTGACAACTTGGCTACTCCATTTGCAGTGAGATCATTGATGGATCTTGTGAACTCTGCCAACACATATATCAGTGGTTCTGGTTCTGAACTAAGAATCGACCCATTATTGCAGGTTGTGAAGTATATCACCGAGATTTTGAGCGTCCTAGGTTTTGATACTAGGGCCGATAAGTTAGGATGGTCGGACGAGAGCTCTAGCGCAAGTGCAGAATCGAAAGAGGAGGTTGCTATGCCATTTGTGAAGGTGTTATCCCAATTCAGAGACTTGGTGCGCTCTTCAGCCATCAGTAAAGAAGACTATAGCGTGTTCTTGAAAGCCTGTGATGAGGTGAGAGACAAGGATTTATTAAAATTGAATGTTTCATTGGATGACAGATCCGACGGTCAAGGAGCATTGGTGAAATTTTTGACTGATTCTGAAAGAGACGAGTTGGTCAAGCAGCAGGAGGAAAAGGTGCAGCAACAGTTGTTGAAGCAGCAGAAGAAGCTTGAGCAGATGAGATTGCAAGAGCAGAAGGAGAAGGAGAGATTGGAAAAGGGAAAGCTGTCTCCATTGGACATGTTTAAGACTGAAGAGCACAAGAAGTTGTACGCCGAATGGGACGACACTGGACTGCCTACAAAGACCGTTGAAGGTGAGGAGGTCACCAAGAGTGCCAAGAAGAAGCTCCTCAAAATGCAGACTCAGCAGTCTAAACTACACGATGAGTACATAAAGACCGTGACTCCAGCCTGATATCACAGACAACTCCAAGCTTGCAGAATGGTCCGATCCAAAGCAGACAACTAGCACAATAAGAAAAACACCCGGGAGGTTTTACTTTCTGAGATATATAAAGGTTGGCCTTTTCTGATTTGGTCGCAGCGGTGTACGTGTGCTGGTCATCTCTGCAGCAGCGAATGCCTACACCCAGTATCTGCTCTGGGCTCTTATACCATATAACGTATACAACATATTTAATCCCATCATATCATATATAGTCTAATCCTTGTGTTAGCAGTTTCAAAGTCAGCTTAGGCTGGCTCTCTTACTGTGCCACGACTTATGGGCTTCGACGGGGTTTCCGGCCAGACACACAGGATGCCGCTGAACACAAGGTCAAACCGGTTCTTTTCTCGCCCGCCGCACGCGCACAGTGCTATTGCGGGCTCAAGGCCAGTGTTTGTGTGCTGAATGCGTGGCTCCGTGCGTCCTGAGAAGCGATTGTCTGAACCGTAGTGCGATACGCGTTGTTCAAGGTGTCCCGATATCTCACGCAGTCCACGAGTCAGGACCTCTCATATGTATGCACTGTATATACACCGCAGCAAGGAGTCGGTTACCCTGGGCCCGCGCCCCATGAGCACTGGCCAGTGAAACGCAATTTCGATACAGGTACATGAAGCGATTCTTACAAGTGCCTTCAGAAACCCTCGTGTCTACACCGAGGCAGGGACTCGGGTGCTGAGATGCTCGGAGTAGCTCGCTCATGCGCACTTTTCCTGCCTGAATAGTCCGTCCGGCTGAAAGTGCGGTGGCTTACGGGCATCCGGCCTCGGAGTACATTGACAAGCTGGCCGCACCCCCACCGTTTGCTAGGGTGGGGAAGGTTGTCCGCTTGCGCCCGCGGGCGAGTCGGGATAGTCAGAACCTTGGTGACAGCAGCGTAAGAAACTGCGTGGAGTCAGCGTGAGCAATTATGAATCATTATAGATAGGTGCATGTCGGAGCCGTTCTGAGTGTAGGTAATTTCCCGGCTGAAAAAGGGCATGGAGAGGCGACTGGCACAAACACCGGAACGTGCCAAGGGGGGGCGAGCGATGCCCCCAACCCCCGCGGGGTGTGCCCCTCATCCGCCCAGCTATCATATGCAAGTCATGCTGGACACTAGCTGCGATGTCTGTAGCATTTGAACGATTACAGGTACATAAGTAGCGGAGACTTATACCAGTAGCCCCTGGTGGCGATAGTAATGTGTGAGATTTTCTCCATTGGGTTTTATGGCGCTGGATGTCTTTCATTTCACCTCCCAGTCAGGTTCTGCTGCTACAGCCAGTCCACTGGGGAAGAAAGCATCTCGATTGGCTACGCCGACATAGTCAAAGGTCGTGTGTCCCCCAGGAACCACCCGCAGGGTGGTTCAGCATTCTCGGAGTTTGAACATCGGATGCGACTTTTTCGGCAGAGGTGCGTGTGTCCGTGCCAAATAGGCCACCTGGGCGTCTCCCCACAATTCCTGGAGAACCGCAAAAAGAAACGACAAAGCAGAATCCGCGAGGGTGTGGCCAAACCCGACCACACGGCGCCGCCCACAGCAACAAAAACAGGAATCATCTTCGTAAGAACTCGGGGCCATGCACATTTGCGCTTATTCGGTTTCCCAGGCTCTCGCTCGCTGAATCGGCCGTTTGAGGCGAAGAGTCCGTGTGCTGCCCTTGTGAGGGTATCTCATCTGGCACACATGTCTGTGACTTTTGTGCTGTGAGGGGGGCAAAGAACAGCTCAGACTGGGCTAGATCAGCTGTGGGTCAATCACGTCCCTGACCATCAGAGTGGAGGCAATAATATTTTTGTCCATCGTAGATCCGTCCTTTTCCCACTGTTCTGTGAGTGGTGATGCAACAGCCAAGTATAGGTTGCACAGTACGGTTAACAGCATAGTAAATATCCGGAACCCTAGTCAATATTTTTTACAGCGCTAGCTCAGATAATGTGGCCATTTTGCCTCGGGTAGCTGGGGAGTTGACGGAGTTACTTATTCAGGCTGCTCGTTTCAAGCTATTCTTCAGATGACCATGTGCCCCCTCCCCTGAGTGGATATCCGCAGATAGCAGCAGGCGGTCCACCAGCACAGACACGCAAGCGTACCGTACAGCGATTGGGTAGCGGAGTGTGTGCTGCGATGGTCTCCGCTGTGACCGCGGGTGCGGGCAAGGCTGTGTGTTCAGCCCCTAAATGAGCTCACGGAAACAAGGACAGGCACAAGATTCCCATGGGCAGGTTGGCCACTGAGCCCCGTGGATTTGCAGTAGACTTTGATTGCTCCTGCTGCTATTGCGGCCCATGGTAGTGGCTCTCACGGGGCGTCGTGTCAAGGTGACTCTCGCGTGCGGTGCTCCACTGACGGCTGTAATTGTAAGTCGAGGTGAATCACACGAGTTTCCAAAACTCCGAGAAGCGCTGACTGATTCCCATGTGTCCCCCGCGCGTGCGCGCGCTGATGTGGTCCCTGGTGACTGAGCTGAGTCAAGTCCAGACACGAGGGTTTTTCAGTTCTACATGTGGGCGGGCTTGGCCCAGCCAAAGCAAACCCTGCTGATGCACAGTGCAAGCGGGCATATACAAGCGCATACTGGCCCACAGAAATACCCTAACCCATCCAAAAGCCCTAACTCCTCATTTTGCTTTGCTCTCCTGTAAGTGATGGGCCAGCCTCGGGGTCACTGTTTTCTCCTTCTTCGCCTCCTGGCGCACCTCGTAGCTTCTGTAGTCCGCACCTTGTGCTCGCCCATCTCAGCTTCCATCCGTCCACTTGCCGTCCATTCACCCACTTCTTCGCAGGCCGGAAAAAGAATAGCTCCCCTTCACATCCACAAGTCGGAGCGGGGAACGGGGAACGGAGTGCCCCAACCGCAGCGCAGCTCGCCGTGGCCGTGGCCGTGGCCGTGCCGTCGCCCTGCTGGCTTTTGCCCCGAGTCTGGCCGGGGACCAGCCGCACCCCCTGTTTTATCGAAGGGGTGGACAGACGTTTCTTTTTGCGGTTTCCTATTTTGTTCTCTTTCACCTGTGAAGAGAGGCTCGAAGGTGGGGGACGGAGACGGGGCGAGCGAGCGGAGCACCAAAGGGCTGGAAAAGTGGACCGTTTTGTCACTTAGCCGGATTATGTTTCTGCCTTGCCTTCCCTTGGTCCCTTTATTGGCAGGATTATGGCGAGTGACTGTATTTGGAAGCAGACATTGTGGGACCTCTAGATCAGATACTTATATAGGTCATTTCCCCTTTTTTCTTTACGTAGCAGACACTTGTAGTTGAGCCAGATTGTGTGAAGACTTCCCTGCTCTTGATCTTTCTCAGTTGGTCTTCTGATTCTGTCGGCTACTAGTTAACCATTTTAAAAGATTATTCAAAAGGCTCTTTAAAAGACTCTTTCTACCAGTTGGCTTGTCCTCGACTTTGTTAATAACATCTACGCCCTGCTCTTAGACAACATACACACATACATACGCTATCCGTAAACCTGTCCCCATATAATGTGCACTCCCAAATTCTTGAGAACGGGAACTCCCATCACAGACCTGTCGTACTACTCCTTGAAATTGAACAACAACATTCCAACCACATACACAACCACGCAGTACTCAACCAGCTCTGTCTCAGGCTCCGTGTCTCCAAATTCCATCTCCTCCGGGTCATCTTTTCTTCCTAAGCTATCCAACATCGTTTCGTCATCCACAACTTCAACCGACTATGGCGCATCTGCATCTTCTATACCACTTCCTCTAACATTGCCAAAGTTACAGTCTGAGTCTCAAAGACCTACTAAACTGGACTTGTTAATCCAAACGGCCACATCTGCTGATCTACAACCCTTGTTACCTGCTTACAGTACTGTTCCACCTTCACCTCCTTCATCTCATAGATCATCCATCTCATCTGTTGACTCATCTGTCTCTTTATTAAAGAGACCTTTAGATTTCAGTCAAACGTCTTCATCCTCCAGTGATGATTACCCTGAAAGTGGCAGTTCTCAGGCCCACAAGAAGTCTAAAAAGTCCCCGAAGTTAGACATTGCCAATTTAATGACTACTGAGGTTGCTCCAATCACCAATACCACCTCAAAGAAATTTAAAAACGACGTTTCCTTTTCCTTATCTAAACAACTTCCAAAATCTATCAAATTGGCATCTCCATCCTCATCTTTGAAGAGACAGAGATCTGGTCCTTCCTGTGATTGTTGCAGATCTCGTAAGATTAAATGTGACTCTGAAATAACCATTATTTCAGAGTTGCCTACTCTGTCAGTTGATCAAAATCAAAGTGTATTGGCCTCTCATATAGCTCACTGTGATTACATTTCCCATGACTCAGACTATCAATATTTTAAGATTATCAAAGAGTCTAACAGACAACAGCAAACACAGTCGGGTAATCCTAACGCTGGCGGTGTTCAGCCTTCGACGAACGGTAATATTTCCAAACTAGGTAGTTTTGATTATTTAAAATTCAAGCCTTGCTCTGCTTGTCACGGCAAAGGGCTAGAATGTTGTTTTTCTAAAGGCTTTACAAGAAATGACATCATAAAGTTCAATAAGTCTGTCAAATCAACTGCCACTGTTACTGATGGTAACGAAGAGGAACAAAATACCCAACAGAATGCTGTATTGACTACTAATGCAAATTCTTCTTCAAGATCCCCTTCTCCAATAGGTGGTTACCAACAACTAGCACCTGTGTCGACTGCTGCAGTCTATGTCTCAGCCAATTTTAGCTCAGGTAACAGTACTTCTTTGCCTATTCCAATTCCAACCACAACTTTACCTACCTTTCCCGCTACAAATGCGTCTTCCGCTTCCTCTTCTGGCTTTTCTTCTTCGATCATTGCATCTGCAAAGCAATCAAAGAAGACTAGCTGCAAGTCATGCAGATTTAAGAAAATCAAGTGTATCAAAGTTGACGGATCGAAATTTTGTTTGAGTTGTGGCAAAAAGAAACTACCATGCTTATTTGAATAGACAGTCCATTTTATTGTGCAATTTCAATCGTTTTATTTTATTGACAGCATTTCTATATTATGGGTAATTCACATCCTTCTACTTTGGCCACTTTTATTTTCAAACTTGACGTTTGCAATGTGTTGTTTTTTTTTATTTTGTTACTTTCTGGTTTTCCTTTTTTCTTACTTTTCTTAGATTCATTTCTTGTCTTCGTGTTGTTATTAGGTTCTTTTATTCACCAACGCTTTTTACTCAAATCAAGGTTTTATCACCTCCTGGCATTTCATCATCTCAATAGTTTATATTTTTTGTTCAAAGCTCTTTTTTGGGAAGGTTCCCTTGCTTTATTCTTCTTGTCTAGAGTTATTATCGGTTGGATTTAGTTATTATGTTATAACCAATTATGTTATTACCATCTATTTTTTAAAAAACTCTTTTATGAACTCTAATCTTTTATCATTGATTTTATTATTTTGCAAATGATTTGTTTAATATTATTTCGTTTATCTGCTTCAAGAATACTTCATATACAGTGATAAATTTACAAAATCAATTAAAAGATTTTTGATTATTTAGGAGGAGGATAAGGTCTTGAGCCAGCAGGAGGAGGAGGTGCACGGGGAGGTGGTGGGTTTCTCTTTGTTAGCAATCCAGGCGGCGCTTTTAAACCTGGGGGTCCTGTTTTTAAGCCCAATGATGGTGGTTGGCTCTTTAATCCTGGCGGTGGTGCTGAAGTGGATCCTGCTAACCCAGGTGGTCCAGATAATAATGCAGGGGGTTGCTTCAAATTAGGTTGCTGCGGCGGTGATTGTAATGAATAAGATTGGTGTATATCGTTGTTGCCAGCAACAGAGTCCTCCCCGCGGTGTTTAGAGAAGGAAGGTGATGCTGAAGATGGTGCTTGTAAAGGAGCTCTAAGTCCGTAGCTTTGAGCCCCGTACGAACTGCCAGTAGGAGGTGTTGACAATCTAGATTTTTTATTGTTTTCATTATAGGATTGGCTGGAGTTATCATAATATCCTTCAGGAGCACCATAATCATATTGTCTCTTTCTCTGATCGTAGGTAGATTCATGTGAAGGTGTTTGTGTTCGATGGTAATAAGCATCAGTGTTGTTATTGTATCCTGTGCCTCTATTGTTGAATTCCTGGTTTTGATTTTGATATTGGCTGCCATAGCTTCCTCTGAACCCGGAAGGTGAATCATAGCGTCCATAAGACTGATGTTGCTGCCTGTATGGCTGCTGTCTTTGATTGTTATGATGCTGGTATTGTGGGTATTGTTGATTTTGTTCTCTTGCAGTTGCTTGTGGTCCATAATTTCTAATCACTCTGTCATTTTCTGAAGACGATAAAGATTGTGGCTGACTAGCTGGCAAAGATCCATTTTCGGAGTAAATTTTCTGCTTCATTTCCCCTTCTGGTTCGTCCACGGGTTCACCATTCAAATCTTTCATCATGTTTTCAAATTCTTGGTCCATCGAAACAGCCACATCACTGTCTAGAACAACTTGACAGTCAATCTCTAGGTGGCCCATATTACCACATTTAGCACAAACCAAAGTGGAAATGTACTCCAATCTCTCCCGGTTTGGACATGTGTACTTTCTGTGTCCTTTTTCATGACATATAGGGCAAATAATATCATCTTCAGTACGTAGAGTACCATTCAATATAGCTAGTGCCTTTAGTTGTTCTCTTTTATGATCATTTTGTCCTTCTGGTGCATGGATAGCCTTATTTATAATCTCATTACACAGCTTAATAGCCTTCTTGATCTTTTCTTCAGAGTCTGCAGTAATGACACAGTGCAATGGATCTTCAAGATTATTCAACATTGGAGATATATTTGATGACTCTCTTCCTTCTTTCACAGACCCCTTACCTCTAATTGCAATTCTGGCTTCACTCTCCTCCTGCATTGATTTCAACGTGTTACCTCTTGGTCCCAATAGCAAACCAATAAAGTTAATCTCTGGGTGCTCTTTCACAGGTAAATACAACTTTTCTATGGTCTTTGTTGGTTTTCTGTAATCATCAGGTGCTTTATATTGTGGAATGGTAGTTAGAGCTTTGGCAATGAGAGCGTTTCTTTCCATCTGATACTGTTTACGGTATCTCATCTCTCTGGTGTTGGTTCTCCTACCGGTATTATCATACACCGGCGGCGGTGATGGTGACCTTATAGAGTCGTCTGGTACATACTTGTTATTTCTCAGTATATAATTGACCTCATCAATTCTGAAAAGCGTGATGTACGATTCCACCTGTTCAGGAGTCAGACTATTCGTGATCAACGTAGATAGTGGCTTTCCGGCCTCTAAATAGATAGTGCTCTGCGGGTGGCCGCCCCACCTTGGATCCTCCGACTCTTTTTTTCTCTCAAACCGGCCTCGTCTTTCGTCCATTCTGTTCTAACCGATAGCTCAACTTCAAGTCTTCTTCACCGCTAGCCACGGCACACAGAATGGGAACAGGTGGAGTTCAAATCTGTCTCATGCCTTGCCTTTTCTCCCCCAACTTCTAAAACGAAAATTTATCCTTTCTCCATTTTATTGTGGTGCACGGATGTTGTTTTTCTAGGGTGCCGTATATTATCTAGGAGTTGCTACTCCTCATTTTTAGAATGAGCTATTGAACTTGTGCTACGGCAAGAGGTTCTGAAGTGGGCCAGCACATTTACAGAGCTGAGCAGCGCCAGCAAATTCTTCATACAGCAAAATGCCATTACAGCAAGTCAGCAGACTAGGAGGTCCAAACAAGTGCTTTGGCCAGTTCCAAAAGGCGATAGAATGTATGACCAACGCCAATGTCAAGAACAACGAAGAGTGCCAAAACTTCAAGCACGACTACATGGAATGCAGAAGACACAGGCTAGAGGCGTACAAAATGACTATTATTAAAGAGCACCTGGAGAAAGATAGACCCGACTTGGACCAGGAGGAGATTGGTGCTCCGTACGTTAGAAACAGAAAATACCTGACCCCCAAGACTTTGGGTTTGGTGAACGGTGACGACCATTCGATCGCAACCAAGAAGTTTTAGAATACATGAGGTCCTATCATATGCTAAAGCGGTGCGTCTCCATCCTGGCTGTTAAATACTGCTACTTCTGCACTGCTTACATCCGCCTGCCTAGGTAGCCAGCTACCTCCGCCAGGTGCTGCGCTGCCTGCCTTACTATTTATTTATACTCAATCCGACTCTCCACACATTTACATTGGGCTCGTTGTCTGTGCCTCTGGCTGCCATTTGGCTCACCTTCTTTGTTCCTTGTATACAGATTACACCTTACATACTCATATATACTTGTGTCTGCTATAATGTTATAACGAAGCATGAAAATGAGGGGTAGCACGGCTGATGTAATCAGCCACAGTGACATCTCTGCACCAGCGGCGGGAGCGTTCACTGGTGCCATTTCAATTTAAATGAGATAGGTGAATGAGATATTAGACTAGGATGCATAAGAAGATATATTAAATGAGTGCATATAATGAGAGTACAGGAAGACACATGAATTAGAATGGGTTAGGAGATGGGCTGATGGATTAAGCGTGCGTGGAAAGTGGTATTTTTCATGCTGTACTTTCGGAAGAGTGTTGCAACTGTTGTAATTTCTGTTGTTGCATCATCATTCTCCTTCTTCTCGAACCAAAACTTAGCATATTGACCTCCTCTGTGGCTGCAGCAACACCGTTGCCATCTATGTTCAAAGTCTTTCTCTGCTTACCGAGTTCAGAGAATTTATTGTCAGGTTCCGGCGCTTGATGGTGGACGTTGCTATGGTGATTATGATGAGTATGATGGTGGAGCGCTCCTGGGCCTGTACTCTTTAGTTGGCCAGACACCGCTATGGACTGTGTTCCGAAACTGTCCTGGTGACCAGACACGCTCTCGGCAGAGTCATGTTCATCGCCCCTGTTGAGTCTCTTGGGTCTGAATTTCTTGCCAGCAAAGCTGCCACCACGAGAAGCATTTTTACTATTATGGTGGCCATGTGCATGGCTATAGACACTATCGTTAGCGGTTTCGCTGAAGCCAGAGTTCTCATTGTTAAGTTCCGAGGCACCACCACGGTGTGATGATCTTCTTTTTTTTTCTCTTTTATCCTTTCTGTTACCGTTCAAAGCATTCATCTGTTTTTTCTTAGACTGATTCTTCCTACTGTTTCCAATTCCGTTGTTGTAGCTGCTAGTATTGCTTCCCGTTCCGGTTTGATGGATTCTGTATCTCAGTCTGTCAAAACTATTCTTTGGATCACTATATGAGTTCTTAGTGTTGTCGCCGTTATCAAAAGCCGTGACTGGAGATTCACCATTCTTTAAGATCATGTCCGATTCATTGATAACCCTGTGCATTGCATCAATTATGCCACGTCTCAATAAGAAGGGTGTTAGTTTGATGATACCTTTAATTTTCTTTCTCTTCTCTTCACTGCTCAAAGAAATGACTTTTTGTGAGTCTCCCAACTTCTGGCTTTGTGAAGCCTCTTCAACTTCAAGGTGATCTTTTACTTCTTCGCCTTCTTGTACTGTTTCCTTGTTTCTCCCTGCCTCTTCTTCTTCTTCGTCTTCGTTTTGTTCAGCAGGTTCTTCGTCCTCATTTTCGTCACCCTCTTCGTCTTCTTCTCTTCCGTTCAAAACCTCTTGTTTAACTTGCTTAGCTATATACTTTCGAAGTTTAACTAATTCAGATTCTAATTCGATATTACTCACTTCATTATCTGTGTTGACTATGTCATCTCCCAACAGTTTGGAATACAACCTTATCGCGTCTCTCTGATGCTTGGCTATCTCGTCCTCAACGTATTCATTATAAGCAACATGAGTGTGCCAGATGCAAAGTATGTCACGATCTTCTCTGATACTTAAAGTGATACCACATATATCTTTGGAGATGACTTCTCTGAATAGATTATCATTAGGGACAAAGATGTCAGCACATAGCTTCAATATGAGTCTTTCCCATATTAGAGAGACTCTCTGACGTAACCTCATTAAATGCTGCTCTTTGTTCATCGAACCCCTATTTCCACCTCTCAACTTGTCTAGGGTCCTATTGAAGTAAAAGACCCAGCGACCACCGTGTAAGTTTTGTGGGTCTTCCCAGACCGGTTTAATATCATTTTTAAACATGAAAAGTTCTGTATCGTAAGGCAATTCATGTGGTTTTTTCAAATTTGCCAAGGACTCCCACATTTGCTCAATAGAATCTATCTTGGTTGTTGTTTCATTTAAAGGGGATCCAATCTTTGGAAATTCAACCAATTTCATATCTTTTAGATACTCCTGCAAGTTTTGCAGCTGTAACTGTTTTGCTTTTTCAGATTCATTAGTGTCTGTTGATTCGCTGGTATCTTCCATTGGCTCATTCTCTTGATGTACTGGAACTTGATGTGGGTCTTGAGAATAGCTCCCGCTGTTTCTCTCGTGATACCATATACTCCAGTAGTCACTGGTTTTATGCAGATCCTTGTTTAATTTCCCATCATGCACCGGTATCGACGATGCTATAAGTGGGCCTGTTGGATCGTCCAATGACGGAGATGGGCTTTTTAAGAACGAGGAATTGATGGATGATGATCTTGAGGTGCCCACTGTTTCAAAAAACTTCGACATGATCTCTGAGCTCGGATGTTGTATACGATTAGCGTGGCGATTGGTCAGCTTTCCAATCTCTCGTTGTGTACTCTCTGGTTCTTGGTTTCCTCCTGATTATCTACTGCACTCGGGCCAGAATGAGAACAAAAATCGTGTCCAGTGTAGGCTCCCTATATAAGTGCGATTATCTCTTGCATGCGATAGCCACCAGCTATATTCCATGTATCTATGCAGCAACAACCACTACACTCTATTGCTATATGTGTGGGGGCTAATGCGCAACCTCTGCCGGCAAACACAATATATCACTTTATCTCTCCTTTCTCGGAATCGCAACTATCTGTCTTCTAGCAAACTCAACTGCAACACACAACCACACCGCGATCCTTCTGTCACTGTCTGTACTATATCTGTACTCAAGCGCAAACTGTATAATTGAATTTATCTTCAGCACCTTGGTTTAACCTCCCCATATCACCGTCTTTTCTTCCGTCCCGTAGCCCCGTTCTCCCTACTTCACTCTGGGCCCTTTGCTTGAGTTTCCATCCTCACTGCTCCTTGTCTCTTCACCTGCCCTGTTGCGTTGCCCACGCGCACACAAAAATTTTTATGCTGAGAAATTTTTGGGGCAGGCGCTGATTACGTCACGATGATGGAAGGGTGGTGGTGGTGTAGGCAGGTGAGGTGAAGAACCGCTGGTCTGTCTGGCTGTATGGTGTCGTGAAGAACATCAGCTACACAGGCACACAAAGAATGAAAGAAACTGCCTGGCGTGGAGTCAAATTAACACAAGAGTCAACAGAGCCAAGATAAAATTATATATATGTAAAAAGGTATAAAGGACACAAGTATATATGGGTGGGTGTGTATGTATGTGTGAAAAGAAAGTATAACACTATGTCAGAATTGAA
Organism: Ambrosiozyma maleeae (nom. inval.); assembly: GCA_003706635.2. Taxonomy (NCBI): domain Eukaryota; kingdom Fungi; phylum Ascomycota; class Pichiomycetes; order Pichiales; family Pichiaceae; genus Ambrosiozyma; species Ambrosiozyma maleeae (nom. inval.). The sequence goes on from PPLV02000001.1 coordinate 710,484, forward strand.
TCAAAAAACAAAAATAGAAAAGTATATATAAACCGTTTGATTGTATGTGGCTCTGTGTTATGTGCATGCCGCATTTAATTGTGTATAGGTATGTGTGGAATCAGGATAAGTAAATTGCAAAACCGGATATAGTAAAGCTTCTCAGAATGCTCAGGCATCAGTCAGGTCGTCACTCTCATTCATACTGGCATTGTAGCTGGCCAAATTATCTTCCGCTTCATCGTACTCGTGGTCCTGAGACACAATGTTGTAATCATAGTTCGTCTCCTGTAAAGCTTTCGTGCCAATCACATTTGACTTGAATTTGGTCGTGTCGTCCTTCAACTCGGTCTCCTCCTTCTCATACAACTCCATCTTCAATTCATGCGTGATGTCAAAACATTCAGCCAACAAGGCACAAACAGTTCCCTGACCTTCGGGAATTTGTCCGTTCACCACAAACTTTCCGTCAACTTTTTGGTTATCTAAGGACCCCAACTTCATCTGATAAGGATATAGCTCTCTAATGGATGATATACCACCCATTCTCTTCAAATCTAGTAAACATTTACGAACCGTAGTTAGCTGGTTGTGTAAAGGCTGTAATGACTCAGAGACAGGCTCGGAAGATTCCAACAACTTGTAGATGATCGCATAGCATCTTCTCAAAAGATGCAATAAGACAGATTGCCCTTTGTATTCCTTATTGAGGAAATATCCGTTGATTCTTGAATTATCAATGTTGTTCAATTCACGCTGGTAGTTGAAAATGTCTGTTGTTCTTAATGTCCATCTTCTAGTTACAAGTAAAGATTCCAAAGTCGTCTTCAATTTTTCCAATTTGTCGTAAAGCTCTTTCAAAGCTGGATCAACCTGATTGGATCCTAACTTTATATCTAAAATTAAGTTGTAGCACTCATCGATTAACCCCTTTAAAACACCTTCAGCAGTACCGTCTTGCTCTTCAGCACCAGAGAAAAGACCTTCACATTGCCTTTGGACAGATTCTAACTCTTTTGTTAAAACGTCAACTGCAGATTTAGAATTGGAGGACGTACTTGTGGTTATCAAATTAAACAATTCATTTTTTATCTTAAACAACTTGTTCATAACCTTCACCACTTGTTCAGGTAAATCTTTAATCTTTTTCTCCAAAATTTCATACTCGGTGTTACATGTCAACAATTTCTGCTCCAACAACTTGTGTTCTTCATCAGAAGACTCATCGTTTTTGATAATCTTTTGAATCTCGGTTAGTCTCTCCTTGATTGGCTTTAATTCGTTAGGTGAGAATAATTCGGATTCACTCATGTGTTCTAGCAATCTGTGCACAGTGGATAGAGATGCATAGGTTGCAGGAGCCGAGTTTGTTAAACCGCAGGTGACAAAGCAAAGCGACAGCAACTTGAAGATTTCGTCAATCAAAATATCAACCTTGTTTGGTGATGTACCTTCCAATGGACGAATGGCAGATCCATCATCTTCGTTTCTCACCTTTTTTAGGGCTGAAATCTTTGATAGAACGTCACGGTATAGGCTGGTGATCTCCTTAGAGTCTATGAATTTCGAATGGTCTCTTTTAATCAAGGACAGATGCTGTCTGATCGCTGTCAATTCATCAAAGATAGCTTGTTCGTTTTCGGGGATTATTTCAGAGTGTGGCATTTCGTATAGTTTCCACCAGTAGCTCGGTGTGTAGGTGTGTGTAGGTGTGTATATCTAGTGCAGATGTTATGTGCAACACACGCAAATGCTGGACGGCAATTATAGAATGCAGATAGCCTTTATTGGAGGGCACAGGAAAAAACGCAGCTCCAGCCTAATCAAAGATCCAACCACTCGACAATACAAACAACGACAATACAAAACTCACTCTGTATAGGATCCACCCTGGTGTCAACCGCACGGATACTGGGGAGAGAAACTCAAGATTGCAGAGAGGGATTTACAGAAATTAAGCCTACGCATTCAATGCGGGAATCGCTCGCTCACTGGCGCACCCTGAAGCCGTGCTGTGAGCATGTCGTTATTACATCATTAAGCGGACTAGCTTGATACTCAGCAGTTTCGGCTCTGGTACGGGCAGCAGCAGAGGCCCGCAACCGTCAGCGTCCCTGCAGATGGCTTACGTTGCACTGTTCTGGGCCCACGCAGAGAAGGCTGACATCGGGATAATCTAGGTGCTCAGCAACTGGAATGCACTTACCGGTTGGCCCAGCACACCTTGTTGCCTAACCCCGTGCTGCGTAGCCGCGTGGCAGAAAGCCAGCTGCCACCGGGTGATTCGGGGCGCCCGGCCCCCAGTGGGACCGCTACAAATAGTCAGCGGGTCTGTGTGCAGATGTTTACGTGGGCTCAGAAGATACAGCTGTATCTGTTGTCGGCAGCAGCACGCAGCACCCACTGCCAATGGCATTCGCCCTGTTTGTGCCAGCATATCTCGGTGTACAGCCCTGGTGTGTGCTAACGCCACCACAGCACCTTCCCCAGCGAAAATGGCCCCAATTAGCATCCCACCAAATCCCTCCCGCGATAAATCATATAAAATCACCTTCCCCAATCTAAAATCGTCTCATTCCCGCACGCCCTGGGTTATGTCAGCATGGAATTCAGGCTGTGTAATGTGCGTTATGTAATGCATTTTGTAATTTGGCGTCCCTTGCCGAGTTTGGAGAGACGCTTGGGCAAACGGGCATGGTTGCAGGTTCAGACTGGGGTAATGGCAATCTGACGGGAATCTTAAGGTGTGTCGAACAGTGTAACCAGCTGATACGGGTCTATCGTTGCTGAAATTTGCAGAAGTGTGGCGAGCAATTATTGGGACCAGCTAACATAGCCGGTGAAGCGGTATAGGCGAAACCTAGTTGAAAATCGGGGCCCACAAGCAGATCTGTGTAGGGTTGTGTCTGGCAAGGGAAACTAACGTACAGTCCAGACAACTCTGCGCCTTCAGAGAAACAGTTCATAAGGCAGAGAGAACACACTTGGTGCAAGGAGCCACACTGTGTTTCAACTGAGTAGAGTCACCCGAAATCTGCTTGCCAGACTTACTTGTGTATTTAGGCTGTCTTTAAGATGGACAGTGAACCCATGAGGGACATAGTGCCTCAGGCGTGAGCCAGCTGTTGCACAATGTTATTAGCTGCTGGTAGCCAAAATTGTGTAGCGTGGCTTTGGCGCGCCTTCCTACACCAGGATGCCGTAATACCAGTAGCCTCATCAAGAGGTATCCACTGAACACTTCGCAGTAGTTTGTGAAAGAGCAGCTTTAGAACAACAGCACTCAACGAATACTTTGCATTCAGGTTACAGGCAGCTCGCTGGAGTAGCCGGTCTGTCGGTGGTCAGTTGGCGCAACCCAACCAGCTGCGCTCCGTTCATCAGAGCGTCTAGCGCCAACAACTCATCATAAGTACTGACTGCCCGGCCGTTTCGACCCACCGTACTGTGTATGAGGCATATTTACTCTCCCTACTCACTCTGCTCCCTGTCCTGCTATCTGCCTATCAACTGTAGACGAAGCGTTACTTGCAAAGAGCCTCCGCCGCTGCTAAAAATACAGTTCCGGATTCCAAACGTACCCGGTGCACGGGGGTCTTGCGTTCTGTGGGGAGACACGTATCGCGGTGGACTACAATCTAAAGGGGGCTTTGCACCAGAGTCGAGACCTGTGAATCTGGAGACCCATTTCTTTTCTTTGCTGCTCCCCCTTAAAAATTTTTCTGTTTCCGGCCGGCCCACGGGGCACGGGGCACGGAGCACAGGGGCACAGGGGCAGTCGGCTGCTAAGGTAGCCGCCCAGACGCGGTTGCAGCGTGGCTGCGGCCTCAGCTGCGTGGCTCATTCCTGTCTCCGCTGCCCGAGTTCGAAATCACATCAGAACGGCTACCGGGCACGCTGCAGGCAATAGGTTCAACGGCTCCTGGAGGTGAATTTTTTGTGTGCAGAGTGAGCAGTGGCGAGCCTGGGCAGACAAACGTGATTGGGATTATGATTGTGAGCGCAGGATGTGCAGCATATTGTGCTGGGGTACGGTAACCAGAGAATAACGTTTGGATTGTGTTGGCAGGTAGCATAGCATCCAGAATAGGAACCCGGGTGTCTGCGCTTTCTTGAGTACTACCAGTCAGGTAAACTGAGCTTTTTTCTTGCTCCTTAGCGGTTTAGTTAGCTTACCTTGCATCCTCCCCCACGATACCCTACCTGGCGGTTTTCTATACACATTTTCACTAGATATCCCTCCCACTGCCACACGCTTCCCACGGTCACAGTTCACAGCTCACAGTTCACAGCTCACAGTCTTTAGCATCCCGCCCCTACTTGAAGCCCCCTGCACGTATTCATGATACATACCCAGGCTCTCACCACTTGAATTCATTCATTGCTTCTCTCGTTTACACAACTTAGCTGTTGATCGGAAAAAGTCACCGTCTAATATACCCATACACCCAGTTGATTCAAATTTGCAGTTGTTAACCATAACCTGCTGATTTAAAGGATATCCTTTTATAACTCGTATTGTCCCACACATTGAAGCCATATCCCTTTTCCTAAATTGAAAAATTAGTGATGCTCTCTATAGTACATTGGTCTGTTATCATATCTCTCATATTTGGCAAAGTTAGTGCCGAGCAATCCTTGGGATGCTACGCTTCCATTCCGTCCTCGTATGAGTCCCAAGGTACCTACCAATATCAATCATCTGCCCATTGTCAAGAGCTATGTTCTTCATATAACTATTTTGCGATGACAGATGGTGACGAATGTTACTGTGGTTCGACGGCTCCTTCGGGCTCAACCTCAGATTCTTGTACAACATCATGTGTCGGATATCCTCTGGAGATGTGTGGTGGTTCCGATGCTTATAACGTTTACGCCCAGGATGATGTCACTGTGAGTAGCGAATCATCCTCAGAATCCACCACCAGCTCGTCATCCACCTCGAGCTCATCTAGCACAAACAACGCCCAACAAACCACCACACAAACGATTGGGGACACCACTTCCTCGACAAGCTCCAAAACAACGGGTACCATAACTACTACATCTTCCAGCGATTCCTCTGTGGAAGTTATAACGTCGGTTGTGGAGCAAAGTGGTTTGATTATAACATCTGTTGTCTACGTGACACCTACCTCATCAAAAACTGAAAACAATGCAACAGCAACCTCTAATGGCTCATCATCTCATGTAACGGCCTCGGCATCATCGTCATCGTCATCTAAATCTAAATCCAGTTCAAGCACAAGCAAAGCTGCTATTATCGGTGGTGCCATTGGTGGTGTTATTGGCGTTGCCGTTATAGCTTCCATCGTGATTTTGTTGATTAGAAGAAGAAACAGGGCTGACAGTGAGAATTTCAATAGTCCTGCTATGGCAGATGATATCGCATACGAAGAAGCCTTGAAGTCTAATAGAAATCCATTTGCTTCACCAGATGACGAAAGTGTTAAAAACAGTATTACTTTAGGTAGAAGAAGATTAAGTGATGGTTCCTTAGCAGATGCTGCTGATTATAATAGAAAAGTTTTGAGAGTTGCAAATCCTGATGATTCAGACTATTAAAATTTCTATGGGTGATTTAGCTTCTGTTTGCGTCCATCTTATTATCAGAAAAATTGATAATTTGCTTTTTTTATGTTTCCTATGTCCTTTTACTTTACTTTCTGGTGCTTCAGCCACCTAACAAGTTGCTGATCACTGCTCTGGTTTTTGCTTTTGTATTAATTTGTGTTCGATACTTTTTTCTATTGGCTTGCTATCATTTATCATATTTATTGCTTTACTTCATTTTCATATCCTCATTGATCTTCAATTTTCAGCTCTATCATTTTTTACTTCTGTTTCTATTACATATATACATATCTTTGCCATTTGTATTTTTTTGTCACTGGTTTCCAAATATACGATTTTTACCTGTTTTTCTTTTTTGCATATAGCTAAAAAGCCTAATATAAGAATAAGTATTTGAATATATAAGTTAATGTTCAATAAATAAAATAACAATATAAAGATTCTTTTTATTATAAATGATCTAAACGTACTTGTAAGGATTCAAGATACCATTTGGATCATAATGGTTTTTCAAATCCTTGATTAATCTAATTTCAGTTTCAGATTTGGAATAACTAATATAATTTTTCTTTTGGAAACCTAAACCATGCTCTGCAGAGATGGAACCTTTGTGTTTTGAGATCCACTCGTAAACAAAAGGTTCCAACACTTTCTCAACTTCCTTGTTATAGCCTCTAACACAAACGTTCAAGTGCAAATTACCATCACCAATGTGACCGTAACCAACGGCATCAACAACTGGCTTGGATTCATCTTCAAAGGAGATCAAACCGTGCTCCTCTAATCTTTCTCTAACAGCAGTGACTAAATCGTACAACACTGGTAATGGTAATGAGACATCATACTTATAAACACCACCAAACTGGTTGGATGCCTCAGCAATTCCCTCTCTCCAAGTCCACAAGGTCTTCAATTGGGATTCGTCCTGAGACACTGTACCGTCTAAAACTGTACCATCCTCCATAGCAGCTTCTAAAAATGACTCTAATTTACTGTCATCATGGTCCTTGTTGGAACCAGATGTTTCGATTAAAACGTAGAATGGGTACTCTGGACATGGGACGTCAGGTTCGTCTTGAGACAATGGATGAGCAGTCTTTAAACAAATCGAATTAACCACCTGTGACTCTCTGTCCATAAATTCAAAAGCAGACAAAATTTCACCTAAATCATTCTTGGCCTTTTTGAAAGTCTCTTGAACAGCTTCATATGAGTCTAAACCTAAAAAGGCAATGTTCACTGCTTTAGGTCTTGCTGGACATAAAATAGAAACACCTGTAATGATACCTATGGTACCTTCAGAACCGATAAACATTTGTTTCAAATCGTAACCGGTATTATCCTTTCTTAAGGAGTGCATGGAATCCAAGACGGTACCATCTGCTAAAACAACCTCCAATCCTAGAACGGTACCGTGCAAGGAGTTATATCTGAGCAATCTTAACCCACCTGCGTTTGTGGCAACATTACCACCTATATGACAAGAACCCTTGGCACCTAAGTCCAAAGGAAAGATGAACCCTTGTTCAGCTAAATAGTTATCAGCGTTCTCCAAGACTAACCCGGCATCGGCTTTCAAGATACCAGAAACGGTATCAAAGGATCTAACCTTGTTCATGTTTGCTAATGAGACAATCACTTCGTCAAACACAGGGATGGATCCACCAACCAAGCCGGTGTTACCACCTTGTGGAACAACAGCCAGTTTCTTATCATTACAGTATTTCAGGATATCAGAAATTTGTTGGGTGGTCTTAGGCTTAATGCACACTTGTGATTGGCCTCTGTACTTTCTCATCCAGTCCTCGTTAAAGAATAGCAATTCATCAAAGTTAGTTATCACAGCCTGTTCGCCAACTATGGATTGAAAGAATTTGACATCCTCAGGGGTGACCTTGTTGAAGTTTGGGTTTCTTTGCAAGTTTGGATATGAATCCGCAGTCAATTTGACCTCCTTGTTTGCAGACGAGTAGTGTTTCACTGAAAAGACACCACAAGACGCAGCGGTCTTGTTAGACTGCAAAGCCGGTCTTAAAGACGATGCTGATAACTTTAGAAGGTTGTTTGTGGCTCTCTTGGCCGCTCTGGCCAATCTGACAGAAGACATTCTTTCGTTCGTTGCTGTGTAAGTTTCTAATGCTGACAAGGCCTTGTTTGAAACAGAAACAACTACAAGATGTCAAATAGGTATGTCTTCTACAAAAAAAACACCAACATACAGCCTACAGAACCGGGCCCCAACACCGCCGTTGAAGGTGGTTTTTGATCGCTCTTATTGTTCTGCGGTTCCTGTGGCTGTTCATAATAAATCAAGTCAAAAACTCCTATTCACTTACATTGAAAGCTGGGGCTAACCTCATTAGCTAATTAGCAAGACAAAATTTTCACAGGCGCAAAAACCGGAGGCGGCTGTTCCAACTTAAGACTTGCGCCTGTAACTGGCAAGTTTAATTGATAGATGGACCTCCACGGCAAGCGGCAACCGTGCCCCTGAAGTTTGAGGGCTTAATCACAGATACTGTAATTGAAGGACTCTCGTAGCGCACGGGTTGTGCAGCCGAAAACAAATTACTCTAGTTGCCGGAGGTTTTCGGCGGACAACCTGTGATTCACGCGTTCACTAGATCTCTTATGAAGTTGCTGAGACCGAGAGATCAAGCCAGTTCTCGGCTGTTATTGGTCTGGACATCTAAGTGTCGTGCAGTGCTGCACAGATTGTATCAACAAGCACCCTTCCCTGGTGCTTGACTCTTACTTGCGTTAAAGCTCCGATATAAAATAGGCGATAGCTCACGTGACCACATGTGCGCGACAGTCCACGCTGTTGTGGCTGCTGCTGCCACATCTGTATCGACGCGTCGCTATTGGGTCGGTAAATGACTCGTCTATCTCTCTTTTCATGCGACAAGATGAAATTCAATTTCAGAGCAGCAAGCAATCTGCTTGGAGACGCTGCATATATGGATGAGGCCACGACTCCTGATGAGACAATCCAAGATCATCATATCCTTGTTAATTGCGTTGTCATGAGTGGTGCCGTTGATGTTCTAGATAGAGGTGCTTTTCTCTCCCGTAAGTTTCTTTCTTTATCTGGATGGAGTCTGTTTCTGTCTATTCTGCTACTAACCTCTGTCTCTATGATGCTGGTGAGCTTCAAAAGATGAAAAGGACTATAATCACTCGACCGATGCTGAGTACATTCAATTTAGAAAGCAGGCCGACGAAGCCTATAAATTGAAGTCAAAGTACTCTCAGCAGTCTCAACAAGCTTTCAAGTCTGGCGATAAGTCAAGGGCCCATGAGCTGTCACTTAAAGCTAAAGAACAGTCTGCAATTGCCGAAAAATTCAATGCAAAAGCAGCAGAGTTTGTTTTTATTCAGAACAACTTGGATTCTGACAATAATGACATTGATTTGCACGGGCTTTATGTTAAGGAAGCGGAGTATATTCTCAAACAAAGAATCATCAACGGTATCAATAGGGGTGAGCCCAAATTGGAATGTATTGTGGGCAAGGGCTTGCATTCAAAAAATGGAGTTGCTAAACTGAAGCCAGCCATTCAGGGTCTTTGTGACGATGCCAATCTAAAAAATTATATCGACCCTAAAAATACAGGTGTCTTGGTGATTGATATTAGAAATGCAAGAATTCCAGACTCTTGGTCTGACGTCAACCCGAACGGTATTGGTGCGATGACTGAGCACCAAACGGGTGCACAACTGCAACATCCTCAGCAAGTCCACCAGCCTCAGCAGCAGCAGCAACCACAATACCAGCAGGGCGGCTACCAGCAGAATTACCCGCAGGGGGGTTATCAGCAGAATTACCAGCAGAATTACCAACAGCAGCAACAGCAGTCTTCGTCCAGCCAGGAGCAAATTATCCTGGCAATTGTCAAAGCAGTTTGTGCCTGTCTCAAGTAGTCTTCCGGTCGTCCTTGTTGCTGAATTTCTAAAGAAATCATTGCTTTTTCTATGCTAAGCACTCTTTCCTCCTTAGTTGTTTAAATATTAGGATCTTTCGATCTTTTATGTATATTTCACGTATTGTTTTAAAACCTCTCTTTTTTGTCCTCCAACATGCAATCTTTTCTATCAAAACTAACAAGAAATACTCCCCCCTATTTTGCTTTTCTTCCGATAAAACGTAGCAAACATACCTTCATCATCACACTTCACACTCCTGCGTCTCTATTGACAAGCTTTTGTCCAGATAAACCCGCAAACGACCTTGTATAAACCGATTGGACATACATAGCCAACGATTCCTGTTGCAAACACACTGTCATGTGGGTCACCAGCCACGCAAAAGCGGTTGCGCGCAAAGAACAAGCTCGCCTTCAAAGATTGGGGCAGAAAACGGTACAATAAATGAATCTACAAGACAACTGGGGCAAACTGATAGCAGAGAAAGCGCTGCCGGTTGGCCCAGCGTACACTTTCAAGATTACTTTTGGTAATTGATTAGTTTGGGTGTGGTGCTGTGGATTTGCTTATACTTGTGTTCATGTTGAGTCCAGAACAGAGATCCGTTCTGACACAGTTTCATCGCATAATTGGCCAGTCACCTTTGACCGAGACTGAACAGGTACATCTATTGGAATCGTTTGATTGGGATATAGAGAGAGCCGTTCTATTTCACGTTCAAGAGCACCCTCAAAGTTTTATTAACCCACATTCAGTACAGAATCTCCAGGCTGCAAATAGTATGAGTGGAAACGACAATGGCAGGCTGATGGGATTCTTTGATAGATTTGCGAGAACCAGCGATAGTGATTTAGAGGATTCCACGAGCCAGATGCCGGGCTCATTCCCTGTTGAAAGTATAATACGAGAACCTTCAAAATTACACAAGTATTTTACAAGAGGCCTGGGATATGTTACGGAGACGTTATTCATACTAGCCACCGTTCCCATCTATCTAGTTTACATCGTGATAAGCTTCATATTCACCTTTCTCGTTGGATCCGTTATACCCTTAGTCGGTGGCATAGTCTTCAGAAAGTATAAAGTTGTCAAAAAGAATAACGATCCGACTGATGTAGCTAGACGCTTTATAATAAGATTTGACGAAAATATCGGAAATTCAACAAGATCTTCACGGTTACTGTCAAATGGAGGTCGCTTGGACAATATCTCTCATAGTGCGAGATTGAGTGGTGGTGCTGATAATTCCAATAGTAGTCTTTTGGATCCCAATGAATCTGGTTCGAGCGGTGAATTTTATGACGCCCATGACAACTTGATCCCCCAGTTAAGCAATTTTGCTATTGACAGACCAGATTTCTTAGAGTGCGCTTATTCGCAGGCCTTGTTCTTTGTTAAAAAACAGGCGAGATGGTTGATGATTTACATTGACAGTGAAGATAATGAAGAATCCTTGAAATTTGCCAACGATGTCTTGATAGATTCTAAACTGTTAAATTTTATAAGAGAGAAGGATATACTCTGCTGGGGTGGCGACTTCAAAGAAAGTGAATCATTTCAGATTTGTAATCAGTTTAAGATCAATAAGTTGCCATTCTTGGGTTTACTATGCTTGACACAGAACACAATTCCAATAGGAACAGGTACACAGACATCTGCACCACTCATGTCATTGGTCTGCAAAATACAAGGATACCACAACACTGACACTGTCATCCACAAGATGAAGAAAGCAGTTGATAAGTTTAATCCTAATTTGGCCAGTCTGAGGGCAGAAGTAGAGAGGAATATGGCTTCAAGAAATACAAAAAAAGCACAGGATGATGCGTATCAAAAGTCGCTACAACAAGACAGAGCAAAGAAATTGCAAAGAGATATGCAGCTGGAGGAGCAAAGACTTGCTCAGCAATTGGAGCTAAATAAGCAGCAATGGCGCAAATGGAGAAAGTCCACACTTTCGTATGAGGGCATTGACGCTGCTACAAGTTCAAGGATTGCCATCAGGCTGCCTAATGGTGAAAGAGTACAGTTTAAGTTTAGACGAGACTGCAGCATAGAGGAGATCTACGCTTTTATTGAATGCAATTATCTTCACGATGTAGAGATCAGCGAAGATGATCATATTGTGAAGCCGATTGGATACGAGCATGAATACAAATTCAGGGTGTTCAACGTTTTACCTAGGGAGTTGATTCCTAGTGACGAAGATGCACTTATAGGAGACAACAATTTGCTGGTTCCAAGTGGAAACTTGATTGTGGAGTTGACGTAACGACAAACCTGGTGTATATATTTTTAATAAAGATAGTTGAGGTATGAGCAAATTGCAAAGTTATAGTGCTAGGGTGTGCTATCTTACATTAAAGCAAAGTATTCGTAGATTATATTCGATAAATGATACACATGAGACTCAGAAACCCAAATTGTGAGATCGCAGGCATTGCACGCTCTATTTAGTGACCTTGGAAGATTTAGACTTCTTTGACTTCTTCTTTGACTTCTTCTTCTTCAAACCCACAAACCCAGTCTTGAGAGCGTTTGTATATTCTGTCCAGAATTGGCCCAATTCTTTGAACTCGACAACAGTGGACAACTTCATTTCTTTTTTACCATTTGTAAATCTAATCAATAGTGGGTACTCTCTCTCATCGGTGGTGCCTGTCGCCTGCTGCACAAGACCTTCTAGTGGATTCACGATGAACTTCGACGATAGATCTGTACTTGACTCGATCTCCGATTCTATTGGGCTGAGTCTCTTTTGAGTTAGGTAGACCGACGACTTTCCCTCATTCTTTTTTAGATAAGCTTCAACTTCCGCTAGGAACTATATTATACAAAACCAATTTCACGTGGAGTTTTACTTTTAGTTAGTATTCAGTTTTTGATGCTCAACAGAGCTCTCCCTCTATACATACTTCCTTGTTGGATAGTCTGCCCATTTTGGTGTATTCCTCGCTAGCGCCTCAGAATAAAGAAAGACACAACTATGATTTTCGCAAGATAAACACAATCCTATACTCTTCTGTGTCCTACATACTCCCACATGTCTCCCGAGGTAGCTCTGATGGCTCGTAATCCGGTTATGACATATCGACGAATTTAATGCGTGAAAATACTGAGGAGCTCGATTCCCCATCCAAAATCGACGGGTCGATCGGCGCGAGGCCATGTCGTTAATGCTAACTACTTAGTAACAGTACAAAGCTATTTAAGCGGACTCCATGAACTGCTTCATCTTGACGGCACAACCCACAGGCACTCCAAAGACAGGATCCACAAGGCCAGGAACGCCGTCTGGGGAGACAGAGTCTCCCTGGACAAACGCAAAACAGAGCCCATGTCTGTCCATGAGTCCGGGGTCCAAGCGATGGCGCTTTTGACAGATGGTCAACCCGCAGAGCACATAGTTTGTGTGATAAAAGTCGGGTCTCTTGCCCGGCTTATCCAGCAGCCCCCCAGCCTGCACATCCTGGCAGCAGTATAAAATGTAGTTCTGTAATTTTTCTCTATTGATTAGGTCCTTGACGTTTACGATGTTCTCCAAGACAGGCGACAATGCTCCAACCCACGTGGAGTAGCAGCCATCTACCAGTTTATTCGTACGCCCCGATAGCCCTCCTTCTATACTGTATTGTCTCATAGTGACCCATCTGATGAGCCCTTCAAGATCAATCAATTTGCCAATCTGCTCGGGCTTATCCACCAACATCACTATAGCATTCAACCCGCAGAACGTATAGCCGCCGTGAGCTTCATCGTTCAGGTCACCTCCAAATCCACCTTCAAAACTTTGACAACTGATTAGCCATTCCAGCGTATTTTCAGTCAATTTCGGGTCTTTGAGTCCCAGAAGTTTGATTATGACAAGAGCACAGTAGACGGCTCGTGTATCTGTCTCTCCATTAGGGTGCATTATGTAGGAGCCATCCTCCTGCTTCAAGCTCAGCAACCATTGGCTCAATTTTGGAATCTGGAGTCTCTGTCTGATAGAGTGGTAGTTTTCAGCGTCCACCAATATACACAAAGACAATAAAGCTGCGTATGTCGACGCAATATGAGCTGCCTGATACTCATTATCCGAGCCCGAGAAGCCGCCCGTCTCATCGTTCCAAAACGTGAAGAGTTTATCTATTATCTCATCCTTGTACTGTAATTCACTAGTAACACCGGTTAGCAAAGACTTCGCGTTTATAAGCCAGTAGATCATCCAAGTATGCGATGCATCAAGCCCAGCAAAGTAATGTGGGAGTTTAAACTTTAGCGATGAATTGATGTACCGTAAATGCTGGTCTTTCTCCAGCACTGGAATGTTGTTTGACCCTTTAGCCAGCAACTCCTCGTATATATCTTTGACTGCATCCTGTACTGAGATCTGTTCGGTGATAGTACGAATCTGCGTATCCTCTGTTTCACCGATTTGACTGCGATATCTAGTATCGAGCATCTCTAGTACCGAGTCAAACCTGTCTTCAGCTCCAACTTGGTTTCGCTGTGGACTGGCACCAGACAATTTCGCCAACCTCATGAGATATTCCAGCTTTTTTATATTCTTACTTTCAGTCATGCCCACTTAGTGCTTTGCATCTGACTTCCACTTGCCTATTTATAATCCATGCGTAAGATATCTGATGACTTCACTTGATCAAATTCTCTTTACATTGATGGACGCCCGCCTATTGAAGAGTCCCAAATAGGCAGCTCACATGTTCCAGAAACCGGGCGCGGTAAGCCTATTCTTACATTAAACAATACAAAGACAACTAATTACACAAATAGCTTTATGCTAGAGCCGATGGAGACGTCACACCCGGCAAGGTGACACACCCCAGTGCCCACTAAAAAGTAAGAACCCCGCTGGTACACAAATCCCCCCAGGTATACACCAAACGGACAGTCTACAAACTTATCTAAAGAGACTTCGTCGACACATTCTCCAGATGCAGCTTTGATCAATTTCACACGTGACTGGCCCCTAGTAGCAGAGCTCTGATAAGTTGATGAAGTGTTACTCAATCCCATTATTCTAATAATAATCTTGGCATCTCTGGGAACGTCAAACTGGAAGGAGTCGAATTTCAAGTTCACACGACTCTCAAAGAGACCTAGGAAATGGTTACTGGCAAGTTTCTGAGCTTTGATTCCGTGGTTACTTTTAATAAACAGTTTGAACTCTGCATGCTGATCCATTTCAAAGGTTGAAACTACAGCAATGTATTGATTGCCAATTTTCAAGTCAGATAACGCTATGACTTGCGTCTCCGTGGTATACTCTGGTTTATTGTCGCCATTGAGAATCAATCTGCCAGAGAGGTTTGTTAAAAAAGGAAACCTGTTGTCCGGTTTATGAAAAACACTGACGTTGATTTTGATATCACTTGCTTTGTTAGTTAGCATGCATCCTATCATCACCTCTGCCGAGTCTTTACAATCTTCATTCGAGATCAATTCAAACTCAAACTGAGGGTTCTCGTTATATTTTGTATTCATCCAGTTTCCACCAGCTTGAATAGAAGTGAAGCAATCAGTAAATTCTTTTGAATATTTTAGTCTGTTAGCAGATTTCACAATCTGTACAGGGGTATCTGTGTAAACGTGCAACGAGTAGAAATTAGTAGAATTATTATGAAGATCTGAACTTTCTATCTGAGGAGTAATAAGAGCCACTGCGGTTAAAAAGTCCACGCTTTCAAACTTATTTAGCAGAAATCTTGATCCATTACTAGTAGAAACGGCCAATCTTCGGCACTCACCCATTTCGTATATTTTGAATTGTGATTCAAACCAGTTGATCTCAATTTTAACACTCTTGTTATCAATATGGTTCTCAAGCAGCAGCCAACATTTTCCAATCTTACCACCATCTTCCATGCGTTTCTTTATCGTTATCTGTATGTGTTCATGTAGTGGATCTGTTTTCTTCATAGCACCCACCTTATGAAAAAACGTATACACTTGATGGTGTTTGAACCTGCTCGGATCCCAACTAAAATACAAAACACTGAATTTATATAACTCATTGAATTTTACTTCGCCGTCTCTTTTGTTTGCCCACGGATTCTTAACCTTAAATGAATCATCGCAAATATCAACAATTGAGTAATCATGGTTTGGAATGAGTCCGTATTTAATGATTTCATCGTTAGCCAAATTCCCGGTACCTAGGCCAATCAACAACTCACCTCTACCGAAATTCTGCCGCAGCTCATTGAAATCAATGGTATTGTGCGATATATCATAATAGTCTGGTATGAATCCTACTAATAAAAACATATCATTAGCAAAATTGGATCCCTTAAACGAAAGTCTGAACTTGTCATAATTATCAGAAAATCCTTTGAATTTGATATAGGCCTTCTCTATCAAATATGGCCACCTTATCGTATTAGTACTGTCTTTTAGCACAAGTGACCTATCATGGTAGTAACCTGAATCAACGTTAATTATTCTTTCGGAACCATTGAAGTTGAATAGAACGGCAAACTGAGTGCCTTTCGTACTTGCTCTAATCCTTTGCAGGCCAACAAGTTGACTCTTGTGTTTTGGAGAGCTGAGAATTGATAGTATACACGAGACAATAGAGCAGTTGGACAATCTCCCTTGGTAGATAGTGGTTAGATTTTCAGTTTCGTTCAAATCAATCTCTGGTAAAGAATCATCATCTTGTTTTAAATAGATTCCAACTCTCGAATCGTACGGATAAAACAAATCGTGTTGGTTCACCAAGGACGTGAGCCATATCAAGGTTTCATTCACATTTAGAAAAACACGCGGTTTCTGACTCTCGTCACCACTCAGCAAATCGTATACCGTGAACAGCCTTTGAATTAAGGGTTTAGCATGATCGTTTACCTTTGTCAATTTGAGCAACTCTTTTTTCAAATCTCCTGGGTCTACTTTCTGGTTTCTAGATAGCCTGTACAACGTCAAGCCAAGCTCGGCCTGCGCGCTGTTTAACACTTCATCCTCCATTGCTCCTGAATTCCATTCAACTAATGCTCTACGTGCATCTACATCCCCTAAAGACATCATAAAAGGCACCAATAGAGCAGCCTGAGTAACAATATATTATCTACTTTGGTCTATTTCTGTCTACATAATAGAGGCCATTGCGCGCCATGGTGGTGATGCTCGTATAAATGGAGAGTAGTGGTTTGTGTCTTGAATTAAATGGCTGAGTTTCCAAAGAAGAACACATTTAGGTTTTCAAACAGGCTCAACTTTGTCAGCTTTTTCTTTTGCTTAGTCTTGTCAATCAACAGCAAATGAGAGCCGTCTTTCAGCTTGCCGGTTGAGGACAGTCCATGTAGGTAGTCGTCCTTGCTGTCTGCGCTACCGGCCTCGCCAAACTTACTCTCTCGTAGGTCACTAAGGGAATCACCAATGTCCAAGTAGTCGGGTATTGTGTGTCCTAAAAGACTCTCCAATCTCGACTTGCTGTAGGCCAAGACTTGTAGACGATCGCCGTCCTCTCTGAGTGCCCTGACGGCGGCTGCAGGAGTTGAATATGTCAATTTGCACCAGTTTTCACCTAGGAAAATCGGGTACGATTTCTTTCTATCGTTATCTGCTGTGGAAAAGAGGGTGTTCATGTGTGTCATGGAGCCATACGCCGTACCGTTACCTTCGATACTACTTGACACGCTGTTTTGGTTGAATTCCTCCAATATACTGCCAAACTTTGAGAATACGTACAACACGTCGTTAAAGTTTTTGAATCCTACAACCAAGACTGAGCTCGGCACCACCAAAGGCTGATGACTATTGTCCACGCTATTTGGTTCCTCCTCTGGAGACGAATGCTGATCTTTGCTTCTTCTCCAGTTTTCACTGCTGAACGGGCTATCGTTCACAGTCGCATTGGCGGCGCTATTCGAGCTTGTGGCCGGCAACGCTTTCTTCTTCTTATTGAATATGTTGCTGAAGTCATTAGGCGTTGTCTCGATGTTCGAGTTCACAAATTTGCTCATAAGATTAGACTCTGTCTCGTCGTCCTGCATCAGGTTCATGTCAAACAACGACTTGGTGGGCGGCTTGTTCAGCGCCATCTCCACGAGACCCAGATCATCCACCTCCTCATCTTTATCGTTCGGCCCGCCCGCTCTTCTCAGCCCCTCGTACATCGGCAACCCCGACACCAGCATGCTCGGCGGGTTGTTCGACACCGACGACGTGTCCGACTCGTCCAGCTCATCTGTCTGCTTCGCCGCAGCTCTCTTCACCAGCTTGCTGGGTATGCTTCTGCTGTGCAACAGCGTGTTCCCCAGCACACTCTCCTCTGGCTGCTTCAGCATGTACTTTGCCAATCCCGTCATCTCTGCTGTCCGCTCACTTCTATTATATCCTG
Organism: Ambrosiozyma maleeae (nom. inval.); assembly: GCA_003706635.2. NCBI lineage: Eukaryota > Fungi > Ascomycota > Pichiomycetes > Pichiales > Pichiaceae > Ambrosiozyma > Ambrosiozyma maleeae (nom. inval.). Next base: position 728,308 of record PPLV02000001.1, read on the forward strand.
AGGTCTCCTTCCACAGCTAAGATCCACGTCTCTCTGCTCTATCTACTGCCCCTGTCCCTCCTACACCTACGTCTTTTACTGCAACAGGCTTTCTCTATGGTCCCTCTTTATTAAACTGAGCACAAGAAAAAAGACAAGAAAGAAAAAAAGTACACAATTTGAGGGCGAAGGGCCGGTGGGAAATGGGCGCGACGATCGACGCGAGGGACGGGGTCAGCAGTTATACAGGTAGCCAAGGACACCACCTAAGAGGCCTCCAACGTAGCAGCCGACCAACAAGGTGATTGGCCACTGCTGCCAGTCTCTATCCCAGTCCAAGGGGATAGGCAAGACGCCTAGCCAGCAGCCAAGCAAGGCGAACAGAGTGATGAAGTTGACCTGGCTGAAGTCGTTCAAGGACTCAAACAGGGTGGAGAGCTTCTTGGAGCCGTTGATGATGACCGAGCGCTTGGCCACGAGGTAAGGGAAGATGGAGACAAGGGCGATGTGGCAGGACAAGTAGAAGTTTTTGGCGTTGAAGTCCGGGGAGATTGGGGCGCCGAAGAGAATGAGCAGGAGGTTGATTGGCAGGCTCAGCAGCACCGTCACGGTCAAGAAGACGGACACCAGAAGGTAGTCGATGGCAGTGGGCCCGGCGGCAGCGGCAGCGCTGGCGTCTCTGCCGGCGGCGGGTTTCCTAGGCTTTGTGGTCTCGATGACAATCATACCGTAGATGGACTGCATCACAACAAGACCCACGAGCGAGCTGAGCAACGCAGACTCCACGTCTGCCAATATCTCGTCGTATTGGAAGACAGACACCAGTAAGAGTGCATAGTGGTAAGGTATCTGCAAGAGAGACTTCTTGGAGTATGGAGAACGGGCAGATTTTTCACCCTGTTGCTGTGAAGACGAGAACGTCACATTCTTCTTGTTTTTCTGTGACATGTTGCACACCAAAAGACTATTCCTGTTACCAACAGCACATGCACAGGCAATTTCTCATAACTCCTACGCTCTCCAGAAAGAAGCAACGTATACACCTCCACTCCCTTTTCTGCAGTCTCTATGATCTATGCCAAATGCCCAGGCTCGGCTACGCTTCATCAGCGGCAACCGCGTGTTTAAAACGGAACGGCAAGGGATTTGGCGGTCGAACCGATCGACGCGTCGATTTAGGGAGGCTCTTTGAGCTATTAGTTATTGATATCTGTCTATATACAGGGTAATTACAAGCTATCTAAAGAGGAGTGGGCTCCTCAATTTGGGGAGTCAAAGTTGGTTCTCTAGTGGTGAAGTAGTTCTCCGTAAACGCGAGCCAAAGTTAGTTCACTAGTTGTGAAGTCCTTCTCCATCTAGAGAAGAGTGGGCTCTTCACTTTGAGGAGTCAAAGTTGGTTCTTCTAGTGGTGAAGTACTTCTCAATGAAACCGAGTTCCTCGGCCTCAATCACGTCCTCTGGTCTCTTTGCAACGATACACCACGTTGTGCCAAAGTGGTAACGCGTCTCTTCGGTAATCTCCAGGCCCGACTTGTCAACAAGCTCACCAATATCCAAGTTCCATCTGCAACCCCACTTCTCACTGTGTTGGTGTGCTCTGTGGTCTAGCTTGTCGTTTATAAAATCGTAGGTACCTCTACCATGCTCTAGGAGCACAATACGGCCTCCAGTTTTCAACAGCTTCATCATGTTCTGCAATGCCTTAACAGGATCCTCGTGGGAACAAAGGCCAAATGTCTCGACAATCGTGTCGTACTTGACCTTAGTGTTGGCAGACATCTCCACCAGGTCTTCAGCCTTGCCGACTACAAACTTCACCTTAAACTTCTCTTTGTCGTCAAACTGTTTCTTGAACTTGTCAAAAGTGATTTCCATCATCTTGGTCGCAGGGTCTAAGAAGGTGTACGACTTGACTTTCTCCTCGTCGATATAGGCAATGTTACGTCCTGTTCCTGAGGACACCTCCAAAACGTCGCCCTTACAGTGCTTCATGACCCACTTTCTCTTCGATTTCATCGACGACAAAAGCTCCTCAGTGGAAATCTCATTGTCGTAGTCCTCGGCAATGTCATCATAAAACCCGGTCAAGTCTCTTGCCGGCTGAATGAAATTCTTGTAGTCCTCGTCGGCGTTCAAAAATGGCTCGATATCCTCTGGTGTCGGCTTGAACTCCTCGGCAGGCTTCTCCAGCGACAACCACTCATCTCTTAACTTATGGTACGCCTTCAACTTGTACATGTCCGACGTTCTGATGGTATCGTGCGCCAACTCTCTCACCCTGAGCCTTTCCCATTCCGACAACGTCTCGCCCTCTGGGAGGGCGTCTCTCTTGTCCAGAAGCTCCTTCTTCTCCAGGTCTCTCTTGTACAGCTTCTGGAAGTAGTTCACTCCGTAGATGATGAACACGATATAGAGCGCCACATAGTATTTCGTCGCCTTTCTGTTGAACTCAAACGACGACAAGATCGCTCCGTACTTTCTGATCGCCGACCCCGAGTTCACCGCCTCGTTGTACTTCTTCAGCTCCTCCTCCTCCTTCACCTGCTCCTCCGTCTTGGTCTTTCTCGACTTGTACTTGAAAGCCGGCAACACTGCTGTCTTGGATGCGTTGCCCGTGCTCGACTTGTGTCTCCACGCCGGCGTCTGCCCCAGCACCACTCTCGTGAGAGGCACCCTGACTCTCGCCACCGTATTTCCGCTCACCCTGGCTCCAATCATTCCCAGCATGTCTACACCGTACCACTGTCTACGCCTCCTTCTGCAACTCTCTGCACATCTCCTTCTCCCCCGTCCTGCCCCCTGATCTATGCCTCTTGCACTGCTTCACTGCTTCACTGCTTCACCTCTCCGTGCCCGTCTCCAACCCGTGCCGCCCGTGAAAATTCGCTCCCCGGCGTCACGTGCCACGGCACGTGACGCTGACGCGCGGCTGACGTCAGTACAGGGCATCAAAAACAAAACAGGAAAAATGCCTCTCTCCTTGCTTGAGAGAGCAGAGCGAGTGCACAGACACCAATACGACAGTGCTGGCGAAGCAGGGGAGAGAGCGGAGAGCGGAGAGGAGACGTGTGGAGGTGCACAAGAGAGGAGCCAGAGAGTAGCGAAAGCTTGGCTGTAGTGGAGGTCTGCGGGATAACTGATCAGGCGAAGAAGAATTGCGGTGGCACGAGAGACACGACACGACACGCTAGAGCTTTGTCGCCCTTGCGCTTTCTCCCAGGACTACTGTTACGGCATAGCACCACTTGAAGAAGAGCACGAGGCGGCCTGCCTGTACTTTTAGACTATATATCTTCCGAACACGATGGACACAGGCATCCAGCAGATAGTGCTGTCATTGGAACTCATTTACAACTCCACGTCGTCAAACGACGACAGGCGCAAGGCCCAGGGGTTTCTTGACGGGTTGAAAAAGGTGCCCGAATCACCCTTTTTCGGGTTCCAGCTAGCGCTTCCAGACAACAACTACAACTTCATAGTGAGACATTTTGGATTGAATTTGCTGCTGAGCTCTATCAATAAGGACTACTACACCTGGGACCTCAACAAGCGAGTCACCGTGAGAAACTGGGTGGTGGAGCTATCCTCAAAGGTGTCTTCCTCAGACCCAAATTACTTAAAAGAAAAGATTGCATTCATATGGTGCGAACTGGCCAAAAGATGTTGGGGTAACTGTCTCACCAACAACGCCACTACTGTCTTCACAGACGAGCAAAAATTGGATTCCTGGTCTGACATGGATTCGAATCTTTTGACGCTATGGAACCATAATATTGTCACCAGAGAGCTTACGCTAACCATCTTTAGATGTCTTTTTGAAGACATCTACCTTTTGGATGACCCAATAGTGGCCCAGAGAACAAACGTGTTATCATCCTTGTGCCCAGAGATTGTAATCTCCGAGAGCATCTTATTGTTACAGTACGAGGCAAACGAGTCCATTAGAACATTTGCATCCAACACTGAAGGTTGGTTGATCAAGTGGTGTGAATTTTTGAGTGACTGCCTAAATAACAAAATGAAACTAGACCAGCCTACTAATACAAGCCTAATCATTAAACTTCTTCAAGTTTTTAAAACTTCGTTGTATTGGATACTGCCAATTGCCTTTAGATCCACCAATTTACTATCTAAATTGACGGAGCTTATTAAGTCAGATGAAATGGACGTCAAGATCAAGATTCTCACGGTGGACTGTTTCCAGATATTGTTCACCAGATCATATTCAAACGAACAGGACTTTGACGAGATTATTGGATCCATCTTTCAGACTGATGGTTTGGCCATGCTATTCAAACTATTTCAACAAATCAAATTGGACCCTGATGATGTCGACGAGAATCAATATACATTACTGAAAAAGCTTGTTGAGATGATTGTGGGATTAAGTGAGTATCTTCAATTACAAGACGATCCTGCAAAATCCCATAACAATGTCAATAATAATTCCAACACAAACACCACCAGCAATACGAGAGATTCAACGGTAAACAACTCTGCCAACAATAACACAGCTTCAAATAATGACAACAATAGTAAGAACAACAATAATAATGGCATGTCCACTAATACCGACGACAATGAAGATAAAACTCCTCTAGCTGCTAAATTCAAGTTGCCTCCAAATGCAGACATTCTCAATTATTTCAAATTGGTGTTGGAAACCACGCGCCATGAGTCTCTAGTGATTTCAAGTTTATCCTTACAGTTTTGGTGCTCAATGTTAAGAATCGATGAGTTGAGCGATAGACGTGAATTTATGTCCATAATGCCAGACCTACTAGAGATCAGTTCTAGTAGACTGATAAATTATCAGGATTATGACGAAGAATTGACGGCCAAAAAGTACTTGGAAATGGACTTTGAGAATAATCAGTCTGAATTGAGTAGTTTCTTGGCAAATTTTAAGAAATTAAATGATGACATTGTTAGAATTATCATATGCAAAAAACCTAACGACGGTTTACAATGGTTGGCCAACAAATTGAACACTTTCTACAGCTCTTCCGTTGGTGTCGAATCTTTGAATAACCCAAAATTGATTTACAAAGGCAAAGGTGCCGAACCTTTTATTTACGGGTACTGCCAGTTTGACACTATAGAAGCATGTGTTAGAGGTATCTCCAGATGGTTGATTTGGTATACAAATGACGATTTTGAAACCATAAAGAGTTATTTGATTCAACAGATTGATGAGTTATGTAAGATGTTATTAATGCTAAATACAAAAGATCCAATGCTATTGAGAAGACAAATTCAAACTTTGGTTCAGTTCACTCCTCTATTGAAGGATGTGAGTGAAACGATGTTCAAGGTGTTATCAAAGGTTATGGAATCTTGTACATTTGAGTATCCAGATAATGCCACTGATGATGAAAGGGAATTGATAAGAGATTTAAGAACCAGTGGTGGAACAGAATTGAATAGATTGGCTTATTTGATGCCAGAATCTTTGAGAGGAATATTGGATGAACTGGAAAACGTTATCAGCTCTATATTGAGTTCTAATAAATTGACTGATCACGAGGCAGTCGCATTTAAATCTTTCCTGTTGGTTGTGTCACAACGGTCATCGATCGATAAGAAAGATGAAAGATTTAGTAATATCGTTGACCCTGAACTAATTGCATGGTCTGATCCAAATACAGAGAAAGGTTTGCTGGATCTTCATTGGTTTATGGAAAGATTGGGTATTGTCAAGATTGCAGAGTATTTCCAGAGTAGGGGAATTACTGCTGAGACCAACTTGCTAGAATCGCAGATGGATGAAAGAGGCGTGCAATTAAAGAAAGACTTGAAAGACCACTGGTCTTCTGTATTCCCTATCAGAGCTACTAGAATATTCATACAGTATAGTATTGAGAGATTAGACCACAAATCTGATCTTTACCTAAACTTACTGAAACTTTGGAAACCAAGAATCAAGCCAATTTTACCGCACATTCTTCAGTTGGTTTACCAAATTCAAGCGTACCACAACCCTGCAAACTGGGTTGGGCTACCATCAGAGGTCCAAGCCTTTGTCAAATATTCTTGTATGGAAAGATTTTGGCAGCAAGGTGTTTCTATCCAATCGAAGGAATCCTTTGTTGACGAATCCGTTAAGGCAATGCATACATTGAGAGATTTTGCAGACAGTTTGGGCCACATTGTGAGATACACCAGAGAATACTCGTATTTGACAATAAGTTCAATTACAGAATTGGAGGAGACATTATATGAGATTCCAAACTGTGCAACTATGCTTTGGAAGGCATTAACTGGTGAATCCATCGGAATAACACTACATTCTTGGAGACACATGATCAATGTTGTTGTTAGAAACGTTATTAAAAATTGTCCTGTCACACATTTAGATCCGTTCATGGTTGAATTGCTTCCTCAAGTTTTGAGTACCTTAGATCAGTTATTATTGAATAAATGGGATTTAGTTTATAGAAAAGGTTTACAGTTGGAAGGCAATGAAAGTGATGAACAATTGAGTGAGGAGATGATGGAGGAACACATGTTGAGACAATTGACTGCTGTCATTGCGAGAATGTTGATTGATTTAATTGGACAGCACCCTACAACAAGTTTAAATGAGAGACAGTTGAAGACTAGAGAACTGATATTTAACAACTTGAACTTACTAGCTCCACTTTTGAATTTACTGTGTCACATCATCAATTTTAAGGATACAAGATGTGCCTTCAATGCCATTTTGATTGTGAAACGCATGATTCAAGATTTGATAAGTTTAGATAACGAACAGGTGGACAAGTTCTTAAGCGAGAACTTGATTCAATCTTTGTTGATGGTGCTGGGCGATAAATTTTACCAAGATGCTCATCCTGAAGCTGCGTACACATTGACGATTCTTTACATGGGTTTACGTTATAAGTCATCATACCCTGCTACGATCTTACAGAAGAGCCTAAACATCAAGAGTGAGGAAATCTCCGATTTCGAAGCCGTGTTGATGAATCGCAAAAAGCTAAGGGACAGAAGAAACTGTTTTATTCAACTAATACAGGATTCCAGAAAAGATCAGCAGGGAATGAGTGCCGAGGAAGATGAGGATCAAAAGATCAAAGATAGAAACAAAAAACTTGAAACCAATTCGTCTGTTAATAAGAGGATCAAGAAACTAACATCTATGGAGGATCCCTTGGATAACGGTGATTCTTTGAATAACCTATTCGGCGCGGCTAGCGGTGATGCATCAAACGAATAGACCTTTGATTGTGCTTTCAGCTTTTGATAAGAAAAGCTTCTCCTGTTCCTTATCCGAATCTTGTAAGAAAATGTGTTTTAAATAATTAATAAAGTCATCTCTATCGAATTCGGTTACCGTTCTTCTGCCTAGACTCAAAATCAGTAAACTATCGTCTATACTGGCTGTATTTTTGCCAACCAGTCTACTACTAGCCTTCTTTTTCCTATTATTATCTCTTACACTATGACTGATATCCAGCTGTGAGAGGTACTCCTGTTTTATAAGAGACGTTAAAAACTCATTGAAGGTCATGTTGTTTAATATATCCAATCTCTCGTGTTCTCCAAACTTGAGTTGGAACTTTGTGCTCAATATATTAAGTAGATCGTTTCTCGAGACATTGTTTTCATTGAGTAAAATGATGGAGAGAATCAAAAGCTTGAACCCCTTTGCTATTAGATTTTGTGTAGGTTTCGGCAACTCTGGTGCTTGTCTGTGTAGTTTTCCCTTCAAGGACCGTGTATCCTGCATTGAACTCACCAGAAAAGTGCGGTCTTTTAGATGCTTGTAGGTTTGCATTCTAAGCTCAAGCGGCAATCGGTTCACCAAGATAAACTCATCACCTGCCACTCGCTTTATATGGCTGGCTGCTGTTTTATGTTGCTGTGTGGCCTGTTCATCCTCTGGTGCTCTGTTATCGGGTCCATTCACGCTGGCCTTGGCGCTGTTTGGCAGCACCAAGTGGTCGCTGTTTTCCAGCTCCACCAGGTCCAGCCCAAACGTATCTCTTAAGATATCTCTGATGGGCTGCAGCAAGTGTTTCTTGAACTGGATGCCCGATCCCTTTTCGTTTTCCAGCTCGATTATCTTGGAGATCACGTTCTTGTTCACAACTTGGTACCTGTCTTCCAAGCCTATCAGTGCCCTTACAAACGACTTGACCAATTTCTCAACCGCAGACTTCTTGATGGAGCTCAGGTCCGATATCTGTGTCTTGTGGCCGTTCAGCTTTCTTTTCTTCCGGCCATCGTCTCTGTCTCTGTCTTCTCTGTCTGTGTCTGTGTCTCTGTCTGTGTCTTTTCCATACCCCTCCTCCCCGTACTCATCTCCGTCTTCATCCCCGTGTCCCTGGCCTCCCACCGTGTCTCGTGATTCCCTTGATGACGCGCTCCTGCCCGGACTCACCTCTTGGTCCGACTCCACTGCTCTTCTCACCATGGCAATGTCGCTTCTTGGCCTGGCACTGGCTCTTTGTTCCCCTGTGCGCCTCCACTGCCACACTGGCCTCTGGCGTGTGTTGCTACACACGCCTAAAAGGGTGTTTTGTCCCGGAGCGCCGACGGTTCATCTGTGTTGTTGAAGCAGCCTGAGCGCACTATTGTGTTGATTTTTGTGTGCTGCTGTAGTTGAAACAGGACGTTGGCCTTTTTATGGCGGTAGGGGAGCGGTGGAGAGGAGGGACATACAGTAGGAGATACAGAGTAGGAGGCGAGGCAGTAATGGGTAAGACAAGCAGACTCAAGGTTGTATCGCTCTGCTTCTCGTCATTGGTGGCGCTGGCGGCGGGCACGCCGTACTTGTACGGGATCTATTCCCCACAGTTGATATCGAGGTGCAACTTCACCACGTCGGACTCATCGCTGCTGTCGTTTGCGTCGAATATGGGCTCGTCGATTGGCGGGCTGATTGGCGGGTTGCTGATCGACAGCTACGGGCCAACGTATGCGATTGTGCTGGGTGCCGTGATGGAGTTTGCGGGGTTCTCGACTTTGTACCTCTGCTACAAGTACCGAGTGCATAACTTTGCGATGCTCCTGGTAGCCATGTGCAGCGTGGGCTTTGGGTCGGTTCTACCGTTTTTCTCTACAATCAAGGTGTCGACCATCAACTTCCCAAACCATAGAGGAGCAGCCAATTCATGTAACGTTTCAGCATACGGACTGGCTGCGCTGTTCTATGCCACCATATCCACGGCATTTTTTAGCGGTAACACACAGGGGTTGCTAAGGTTCATAGCACTGTTCACCGGAACGTGCATTCTGGTTGGGTCTATTTTCATAAGAATATACGAGAACGAAGACGAGGAGCACCACCATGGTGGTATCATGAACGAGAACGAGGACATTGAAGGCTACAGCGGAGACAGAACAGCGTTGGGAATCTCCAATTCTGGTACAGACCCCGGGGAAGAGTACGAGAATCCAGCTTTCAAGTATTTATTAAAAGGTCATAGAGGATCATTTGCTCAACTAAACTGGGGTAGACGTGATTCATCGGCGTCTCTTTTCTCAACATTGACAGACTCTACGGGGACGCTGTCAAGATCCTCCTCTATGCTGTCATCATCATCTACTTCATTTGTATCATCTGCTATTGCAATTGGAGAAGGAAACAATAGTACCGGTCTTCCACCTTTACAGACACAGCACACACAGGCCCAACAGCAATCTTCCCAACAGCATCAACCGGTTTCCTTTACTGTTGGCAGCAGCACCAAACTGAACAGTTTTCTAAGGGCGTATAACTCCAATTCTCCAATTCCTGTTTCAAAATCAACTGGCCAACTTTCGAACCAGTTTTTGTCATCTTCTCCAATGGACTTTAAAACAAGACAGTCAATGGCCAGAACCAATTCTCACAGACATGGGTCTTTTGCAAGTAACTCCCCTTATACCGGTATGAATAACGCATTTGGATCTCTGCCTAAGAAAAAGCTAAACGAAGACGTGATAATGGACGAGGAGACAACTCCACTTATAGATGCATCGCCAAATCATCACAACAGTCACAGCAACGGTAGTGCTGGCTTGGCTGGATCAAACTTTGGGAGCTTTCCGTCTTCATCGTCTATGACAAATTATATGACGATGACAAGTCTACACGGCAACTCGCCGAGTAACACAACAGGAGATGAGCTGCAGGCTGAAGTCTCCACTGACTCCCTTGACAATTCTTACAGAGACCTTATGAAGAGGCCAATCAACAATTTGAATAATACTACATTTAGCAACAGCCCATTCACTGCAAAAAATGGAATCAAGAAACTCACAAAGAAAAAGAATAAGAAATTGACACCTAAGGAGCATATTCTGAAATTGATTAAGGACCGTAGATTTCAAGCGCAATATGTCTTGCACTCAGCTTACTGTGCGATAGGTCAGATATATATTTTTTCAATTGGCTTTATTGTGAAAGCGCAATTGAACAATCAGAATTTGAACCCTTTGATCATGAATCTATTAGTAAAGATATACAAGACAGATGAGGACCTGTCTTCTTCTTATCAGGCACTGCAGGTGTCAATCATTTCGTTTTCGAACTTTCTCGGCAGGCTGATTGCAGGGCCATTGTCCGACTTCATTCACAAGAGACTCAAGTTCCAGCGGATCTGGCTGTTGATCATCACGCTGCTGTTTTTGACCACCGGCCAGCTGCTCCTGGTGGTTTTGAATGACTTGAACTCGCTAAGCCTGACCTCCCTGCTCATAGGCCTGTCCTACGGCGCAATCTACGCTACGCTTCCCGGCGTGTTAGCAGAGTCCTTTGGGTCCAACAACTTTGCCACAACGTGGGCCTTGGTGGGAACAGGCCCAATCTTGAACTTCCTTCTCTTGAGCAAGTTCTTTGGCAGAGTGTACGACAGCCAGAGCGAGACCATCGACGACGGCGACAGCGACAGCAGAGAACTTGTCAGAGTGTGTCTCAAGGGCTCCAAGTGCTACAACCCAGTGTTCCAGCTCACCTCCATGCTCTGCATAGCCCTTCTACTCGGCTACCTCCTGCTCATCTACTCCCAAAGACACTCAAAGTCCTCCAGACGTTAGCCTGCGCCACACATCCGGCCGTTCGCCGCCGCGTGGCGAAGCGCACTTGCCACGTTTTGCTGGCCGTTTTTTCTCTCGTTTTTCTTGTGGCTGTTGATGCCGCTTTTCTGTATGAAATGGAGCAATTGGTGGGTCTGATTGGCAACTGTGTACGAGTGATTCTTGCTAAGGGATAAATAAAGAGGTGAGATTAATTTCTTTTGTGTCTAGAGCAGTTATTCGGACGCTATTCTGTGTATAATCCGGCGGGGAGTACGTTTCTGGGATGAGTGTGCAGAAGAGACGCATATCGTTCAAGTCTATCACGAGTCTGCTGTCGAGGACAGGCAAGTCGAATGAGGTGACTAAACCGATGTCACAGCTGCCAGAGGCGACGGGTGCAGGCGCTTTTGTGGAACCGATCAGCTTCCAGGTGCTTGGCTCGAACCTGAACCTGCTGAACATCAAGCTGCCTCGGTCGTCGATACTGAACATGAGATACGACAACAGCTTTTCCAAGATTGTCGCCATCAACGGGCTGGTGAGCAATCTCAGTGTCGAGTTGGGTAAGATTGGAAAGGGGTTTGTGTTCCAAAGATGTTTCAATTCGCAGGGACCGATGTCGATGCTCCTGTCCCAGAACTCGAACAATGCGAATTTCTCTGTCCTGGAGTCCAAGAGTAACAGCAAGGCCACCTGGCTGGTCAACAGAGACAACCTTCTAGCATGGTCCGGCAACTATTTGCAGCTAAGCCCATTGAATAAGGAGAAAATCATTGAGATCAATGGAGAGGGCAGGTTTGTGTTGACTGCCCCGGGTTCAATTATCCAGATAAGCTTGAAAGATGACGAATCCATTATGGTGAACCCATTCAGCGTGGTTGGCTATTCTACATTGAACAATTCCAGCGAGAGGCCGTTGATCGATGTCGAGGCCAAGTACTTTGTCGACATGAGCGTCCCCAAGGTGTCAGCACAGTCGAGACTGTCACACCAGTGGTCCCGTATATCACAGTACATAGGCACAAAGATTAAAGAAAGCAGCCTGCTGCCTGCTACTGCCAACTCAATGCCCACAAACAGCTACCTAACTTCCTTCGTGTCCGGCGTGGTCTCGGTAGTTAATATATTCAAAGCTTTCTTTGCCAGGTTCACATCCGGGTCGGGTACAAACTATATGGTTGAATTGAAAGGTCCAAAGACGGTTTTGATCCACAATAACTTGAAATTCAAAAGCGAGTTTATGACCAATGACGAAATTACAAAACTAACATGACAATCCTCCGCATCACAGCCTCAAATTCAAAATCACTCTCCATCCATTCTCCGGTCACCTTTCTAAATATATACATGTATACATTCCACTGAATTAACCTTATTGTAACGACTGTAAGATGATTGTAAGATGATAGTAGCAAGCATTTGCGTCAGGGCGCCTTTTCAGGAGGTTCATTGCTCGGCGAAAAAAAGAGTTGACTGAATTTCTGACAATAGACAAACAACTGGTTTGCTCTTTGGGAATCAGGATAAAGCACTGCAATTCGAAGAAGTGGTCCAACCTTGGTGTCCAACCGGAGGAAGATGTTTGGTAGATTTGGTAAATCGGGAATTTTGAGCCGGGAACGTTTGAAACCTATCCAGGAGAGATTGCTGAAAGCCAGCTGGGAGATCACCGATGATTCCATTTCCTCTTTTAAAGCCAAGCAGATGTATGTTACGATCCAATCTGTGCTCAATGCAGGAAAACCAGCTAGCAGCTCTCACTATATGGGCCCAGATAGCAAGGACCTGATAGACTCCAAGTTCAGGAAAGGCCTAGATTTGCCGTACGGATATTCGTTAATTTACTGCAACCCGTTGTCTTCAGAGTCGGGCATAGGGACAGATGGATACGACAACTATCATGCACCAACATGGGAGTTGGAAGAGTTTTTCAGCCGAAGAATGTGGATTGGCGGTGAGTTCCACTTTAACAACAGCAATACACTAAAGTTTGGTGATAGTGTTGCATTTCAAGAAAAAGTTGCAAGTTTTAGGTTTATTAGAGATAGTATTTTCATTGAATACAATAGACTGTTCAGTAATTCCGATGGAGTGAGCGTTTTAGAGAAGAGGAAACTGTGTTATTTAAACAAACTGCACGATCAAGATACAAAAAGTGAAAAGGATGACCTGAAAGAAACCGGAGATCATCCCATTATAGTAAAGCCGACACAGATAACCAACTTTAGAATGAGTTCCTTGACTTTCAACTCCCATATGATCCACTATGACCCGCTGTACTGCCAGCAGGTGGAAAAATACCCAATGGTTGTAATTCAGGCACCTTTACTATTTCAGCTCTCTTTGGGTCATCTGATTGAGTCCTTGCCCAATCTTGTTATATCTAGCATCAAGTACAAAATAACCAAACCCTGCTTTGTGAACGATTCCTTGACCTTAGACTTCAGTGTGATCGCCAACGACAAATGCAAGATTTGGATAACCAATAATGACCGTGGCTATCGGTGTTTCGAGGCCGTTGCCAACATACAGACTCCATGACATTCTCTATGTATAATATTTTTGTAATTTTAGCTCCTGTTCTCTCCATTTGATGTACTTATTCTTGCTCTTTTTGTCCAAGTCGATTAACCATAATTTCTCCTTTTTCAAATCAATGATGACACTGGTATCTTTCAAAGTCATTGCAAATTGAATGAAGTCATCCACGTCCTCTACAGAATTCAAGTTGCATAATCTGTCATGGAAATTGGCATCGTACTGCAACCTGTACAAAAGCCCAAACACCCGGTGATACTTCAACATTGTACTCAATAACCGGTCGTATACTTTCAATGTACTGCCGAGCCCTCTTTTGTTTATTTCCTGTTGTATAGACTCACACCACACCACCAGGCTTTTCTTGCTTAGCACCTGTAGACTGCAGTTCAGGTACTCTTCACCTTTGGACTCGAGCAGTGCACAGTTTCTGCAGAGACTGGCTCCTGGCGGTGGGTCATAAAGCCACTTTGGTTTAAATTCCAATATCAGCTCACCATCCTCACAATGCGAAAGCAGCAAATGCTTATTCAACCTTAGCAGTTGCAAATGATCACTATGGGGAAACAAGTTCGGCATCAGCATCCCGTTCAAGTCACCTTGCCTGATGCGCACTTCACCAGTGCCCGCTTGTAATTTGTGTGTGAACTCCTGCGTCACCTTCACCTTCTCCACAGGAACCATGTACTCCCTCAACTCGTCAAATATCGGTTCTTGCAAGTACCCGTAGATGTCCTCCATGCTGTACTCCCCACACTCCTGCACCCTTAACCGCAACACCTTATCTTTCAGCTCGGGCACGTCTCCAACGTACTTGAACACCGCATTCGCAGCGCCCTTGCCCAGAAACCGCCACTCTGATGCCTCCATATCCATGCATATCCTACTTATCAAACTGTCAGAAATCAAAACAGACTCATACTTACTGATATACAAACCCTACGTACGTGAGTAAATAAACAACCACTCTATTATTACACTTGGACCGGCTCATGTTTTTCATGTTTGAGCGCTCCAAAAGGTGGGTTTTCGGTTTTGAAAACTACTGCAAACCAATCAAATCCTGGTAGAATTCCACCAGGGCATTCTTGCCTAGCTTGTTCAAGATGGCTTTCTTGGTATCTTCATCGAGTTCAACAAACCTTTGGATCAGTTTCAAGTCGATAAACGGTCTCTTGATACTGTTCATGTACTGGGTCAAGTCTCCGAGGCTGTTCAATTTTGGGTTCAGGCCGAGAGCGTGAGGCTCTCTGTCTGTGACGTGGTTCTGAACGGCATACAACCTGCGGTACTGGTACTCTGAGACCGGGGTCACCTTGTAGAATGAGCCATCCGTATTGCAGGCGATGATCTCGAAACCAAGATCGGAGCCCTGGTTAGGAACAGTGCCAACCATGGAGAAAATGCATCTCTTTCTCTCTATGGACTTCATGCCGGTGGTGAACGTGTTGAATCGGAAGACGGATCTTCGTAGCAGCTTTGAGCCTTTGAGTGATTCGGGATCGTACGGGTCATACTGCAACAAATGTAGCACCGAGTCTTCATCGCTCACCAAAATATATAGGTTACCGTCAAATATTATGTAGTCGCATGATGTGACTTCAATTTTTAACTCGTCTTTACCTAAACTCATCATTCGGTAAGGTTCCGCATCAAAACCATGCAAAGAGACACTATGATATGAATCTCCAATCAAAACTAGGTTCATAAAAGACTTAACATCCTTGGTGTACAAGGATGTGTCGGTAAATGCAACAGGTGCGGCATTGCCATCCGCTTTAAGAGTTCTCACCAACAATCTTTGGCCCTGGACGGTTAAAAATCTACCAGCCACATCACAGATCGACAAAATAGGACCTTTTGTTGTCTCTGAGGTTTTCAACTTTAATTTGTGTTTGGCCTCCGGTCTCGAGATATCAGGAACAACGTCAATAATTTCAAACAGCTTCCATGAACCGTTTGTAGCGAGATCTTCAACAGTGTACTTGCCCGTTCCAGCCACTACCACTGTTTTACTCTCATTATTCAAAATTTTCAAATCTATAACTTTCAAGGAGTTGCACACTTCATTGTTGTCCAACTCGATACAGTCAATTATTGTCCAATTGATTGGGGAAACAATCTTAATGTAGCCTTTGTAATTCTTGGCCTTTTGAACGTCCTCTCTTGATCCTAGTAAAGGAACACCATCTTCATCAACAGCCTCATATGGTATCTCCTCCAGAGTTGAAATAACATAAGTGTTTGATTCTTCGTGGTACTCTATCTGGTTTACACTTTGTCCAATATTGACTCTTTTAACAGGAGCTGTATTCGTATATTTGAACTCTGTATCCAATTCACAAATTCTACAGCACTTCTTGTCGTCCACAGAAATCAAACCATTAGAACATTTCTCACCATTAAAGTTTGCCAAGTAAAGTATTGGTTTCGAAGTGAATCTGTGTAATTTTGGTGTGGAGCTATGAAATTTCGAAATCATATATGGTGTGGCACCGGACACTAAAACTGAATTGCATCCGTGAAGATTCCCCATTTTGATTAAATTTCTCTCGATCTTTGTAGCATGACCATAAGAATTGTCTGGAGCACCAATGGTTGGGAATTGACACATCTCATTGATCTTTTTCAATTTGTAAGTACTTGACAAAGCATCAAAATAGACTTCATAAATCAATATTTCACCACCGAATGTTAAAATTAACAGATAGTCCTTAACAACAACCTCGTCACCTAATTTGGTGAACATAGCTTGCTTGATAATTGGATCCACATCTGCCTCATAATTAGGGTCCATTGCTGATAACTTCATCATTTGAGGAAACTTGTGTATATCCTTAAATTCAAAAACCTTCTCCATATGCTGCTTTTTAAAAACAAGTAATCTGTTATCAGCCGTGACAAACCAAAAAGTAGTTTCAGGTTGTAAATTCTCCTTATTTTCAATTATATCACCATCGCTTGTTCTTTTGCTTCCCTTTTTGGATGAGATATGGTTCAAAATGGATGATTCCGAAATCCAACCATTGGTGAAAATCAAATAATTAAGTAAGGCTGGAGTATCCATTTTTTCAAAAGAATTTTCTTCTTCTAAAAATTCCAAAATATCAATTTCACCATTCTTCATAATAGCAACAACGTATTTATCAAATATAGTTGCTGAATTTATTTCATTCTCATATGACACTGCATTCAACTCTTTGAAATTAAAATCATATAGTGCAATTTTGTACGGCATCACATGCACTATTCTTTTTCCTTTAGCTGTGTTCATGGAGCCAAATTGAATCGTAAACTGTTTATTATCAAAATCTTTCGGAACAAGAGCTCTATAGTTTCTGTTAGCCAAAAATATCTGAGTCTTATAATTTTTAAAATCTGTTGTGATTAAATATCTCGTATGACCCTTCGAGTCACTCAAAGTCCAAATTTTGTCCACATTGGAAAATTTTAGAGTGGATTTCACCAATGGTTTAATCGTAGGATTATAAATTGCAAGAGATCCATAATCTCCGATACCAGATGTTGCAATAATAGCATCTTCGTTCAAGTTGGGATTAGCAAGACCAAAAATCTTTAATTCCTTACTTATCTTACCTATTGTGAAATCAGACACTGTTCCGTAATTTTCTAGTCTATCCATGGTCTTAAATTTACAGTATATTAAAAGATTATCATTCTGCGTTGTCTTTTCATCATCTTCATAAAGCCAAAAATCATCATCGTCATTTCCTGCCTTGGTCTGTATATCATTATCTTGTGTAGTCGATGCAAACGGTTCTAACTTCCATCCAACAAGTAAACTATCGCCAGCTTGTGAGCAAAAAAAGCATGCATTCAATTCAGGAATTGTGGCTATGTGTATCACACTTTTCAAGTTTATATCAGGGTAGTATGATTTCTCGATTTTAAAAATCTTATCTAAGGTAGATATGCCAGCAACAGAATCAAAAGATAAGCAACAGAACTCACCTTTTTCAGTTACAACTAAAACTTGATTATCTCCAACATATTCGACTTCACAATCCTCTAAATAGAGTTCCAAATCGGAATGATCTTTTAATTTCATGTCTGAAGTTTCTTTAAAAAAGCTATTAACAGCAAATCCTTTCATAGATCCAAGAGAGTTGATGTGCACAATTTCGTTGGAGCCGGTTAACAGCAAACCATTAAGAGGGTCAGGCAAAGGATATATGCGATCCACATCATATGGTAGGTTTGATATCTCCATGATAGTTGTTGTTTTTTTACTCTCGAGATCCAAAGACAAAACAATCAATTTCATACAGTCTTTGGCCTTTGGAAGGTAGCCTGCCCATGACATGGTGTCAGGTGCATATAGCAGTGCAATTGTTGGTGTTCTATATGAGTATAGGTACTGGTAGTCGACCAAGTTTTTCAGATCCGGCAGCAATGAGGTCCCGTTTAATATGAAACTTTCGTTGTATATTTTCCTTAGCTCTGCAGCATTTTCCTGTGTTTTTGCTTTTTCATCTATCTGTTCAATTTTCTGTTGTTTATCTGCGTTATCTGCAAAATGAGATTCTATATCGTCTAAGTCTTCTTTGAAGAAAGGTAAAAATGTGAATATTTCATTAATCTCTATTGAAGTACACAGTCCATTTGGATCTGTTCTGTGCCTTAGCTCACTTTTCGATAACTTTTCAACTGATAGGCAGTCCAATGCTGGCTCGTAGTAGTGCAAGCTCACTGTAGCAATGCTATGTGTCTTGGGACTCCACTTCACTATTGATAGCTTGGCTACTCTTGTCGAAATGATGACATAGTCCACTTTATCGTCCTCATTGGATCTGAATTTCGTCATGTTGATTATCTCTCCGGACAACCTGTACTCTGACACAAGCGACAGCTTGAGATCAGAGCTATCCAGGTACTGGGAAGTCTCTCCGTCTATGAAATTCTGCACTTCATTGTCCACTGACCCCGTCTCTCCCTGGTATTCGGAGGCTGGCTCGCTTGGAGTGCTGGCGTCCACTATGTCAAACACTTGCAGCACGTTTCCCTTGGATACCAACAGGTTTCTTGACGAGGCACCCGTAAAGTTAGAGTACAGAGACCGCAAGCAGATCGTCTTGTCTATAAATTGGTTGAACACGTTCATTGTAGCCGCTCTAGCAGGTTCTAGCCGTCCTTCCTGTGCTTGCTTTCCCTTAATTCGCTGACTCGCTGACGCACTGACTCGCTATATTGCTGTCTACTCTGTGCCACCCCTAACTGTTCCCCTTCTCCACTCCACTCCGTCAACTGTTGCCGTCTTTTTGTGTAATGGACTGGAGGCCCTTTTTCCAAAACACCCGCCCAAGCAAAATTTGGTGGAAGCGATTTGGGCTCTGTCATGTTCCAAGGCCGTGTCATCTATGCGTTCACACGGGTGGAGATGGCTACCATCTAGGGTGCTGGTGTGCTGGTATGCTGGTATGCTGGTACTTGATGCAGAGGAAGGCCAGAGGGAAGCATAGTGTTTGATTCAAAAACCATGGGGCTGAAGGTTGAGGAGGTTTGAGAGCACTGTGCCGGGAAATGCCCCAGCCGTGCGCAAGGGTACACCCGAGGACTACGCAGAGCATGAGCTCAAGCAGTACACGGGTACATGCACATAATGGGAATAGGTGAATTAATTAGGTGTTTATACAGCGTATATGAAGCCCGAGGCATCATGGTATTTACAAAAGCACATCACTCCTTGAATCCGCCAGGAGCAATTTTGAACGACAAGATATCATTCTTCTTGATATCCACTGTGTCGTCCATAGAGACCCTTTTACCATCCACACCTTCAACAGCGGCAATCGTGATCTCACCTATAATGATTCTGGCAACCGTAGACACCTTGGTGCCCCTCTTCACCAACGTACAGTCTCTGAAAACGTTCGAGCCAGAATTCCCCGTGAAGGTCTGGATGTTTCTCACAGTGAATATTGGCACCAAGTCCAACACCCTGGCCGCCTCCTGTAGCACTTGCACAACACCTGTGGACCCAAATCTGTATAACACCAAGTCTCTGATGTTCTCCACCCTTTGTAATAGCTTCTCATCTAACGGCTTAAGCCCACAATCAGGTCCAAGATCCTCTTCCGTGTCGATGAACTCAGTACCTTCCTCATATTTAATGTAATTCTGTTTTGCCAACTTTCTCAAAAACACTTCCGTGATGGCACTCGTCAGCACCGCTCTCGTGTCCGGGTACTTGAGCAAAATCTTAGAAACGTTCTTGTCGGCGTCTGGATGGTCAATCTTATTCAAAGATAACACGGTGGGAAACTTGAATCTCATGAATGCCTTCACCACCTTGGTGATCCAATCGTTGTCCCACTCCTCCAATGGTGGAAGATCCTTGATCGACTCCACCGCCTTGGACACCAAGTTCAACGACGCTCCGTAACCTCCAAACTGGGCTCTTAGAGTCTCCACTATGCTCGACTTTGTAGCTGTGTGTCTCCTCACAATCGAGCCCCATCTCTTCTGCAAGTTACCTTCGATCCACAGTCTGATCTCATCTTGTAGCCATTCAATGTCCTGCAGAGGATCGTACCCCCTGGTTGTTTTACCTTCGGCGTCCGTGGTTCCCGAAACGTCCACAACGTGGATTAGTGCATCTGCTTGTCTTAGATCGTCCAAAAACTTGTTACCCAAACCGAGTCCCTGTGATGCCCCCGGAATCAACCCAGCCACATCCAACAGTTCGATCGGAACGTGCCGTCTACCTTTTGAGCACCATCCGTAGTTAGGCTTGCACAGTTCCTCTTTTCCAAACCTCTTACATCCACAGTCAACCTGCAAGTACCCCGTCGCCCTGTTAGGATCTATAGTGGTGAACGGAAAAGCTCCAATCTTAGCGTTCGCATCTGTCAAGGAGTTCAATGTCGTCGACTTGCCACTTGACGGCTTGCCAACAATACCAATCAATGGGTCTCTTGGCATGTTTCTATTCTTGTATCTATCACAGTCCTTAATGCCCTGTCTGACCACCTCCCCGCCTACAACATGAGTATCAACCTTATTACCGTATAGGACCCATTTAAACTGGAGCCTTGTAGGGCAAAATTTTTCAGCATGGGGATGCTACTGGCACGCACTCAAATAATGGCAGACGGCAACCAAGATAACACAGGAGAGGATGGCTTATTGTTAGATAGTGGCGACTACAAGACTAGTGGGGAGAATGGGATTGATGGCTGCAGCGGGTTGGAAGGGGATTAGCACACGTGGGCTGGAGCACAAGGAGCAGACTGAAGACTTGCAGAGATGAGCACGCTAGAAGCCTTTGGCAAGAACCCTTTGCAAAAAAGAAGAGATGAGATATGGGCAATCAAGACGGGTGTCCTGGGAAACGATAAGGAAAAGGCAAAGTCGATAAAGCAATTTGAGTTTCTCCAGGAGGTTCTGGTAGAGGAGACGGATGCGCAGATCTTGCGCAACACGGCAATCATCATCCAGTCTTTGAGCTATTTAGAGTCGAACGTTGATTTTCTCATTGATCACGGCGTGATCCAGGTTCTGATCAATACGGCCATTGCTCATCCTGGCGTGTTGGCAGAGGTCAATTTTAGGACTCTGGTGGGTTTGCTGGAGGCTGCGTCAATCTCTCACATAGACATTGACCAGTACAAAAACGGGGAAGCGCTCACACGGTTGATTAGACGGATACTAAACTCGCAGGACTCGAGCGACGGTCTCTTACACAATGCATATCTACTAATACCATGTCTTAAATCCGGTACTGGGATTTCTAGCTTTTATAAGCCATTGATGATGAGACTATCATACATAGTCTCGCCGTTGTTCAAAATTGTCCTCTCACAGAGTAACACTGAGAACGATTTAAGAAATTTCAAACACTGCAAGGAATCAAGCACAGTTCCGCTTGCTCCTCCTGAAAATGTGTTAGATACCGTTTCAAATGAACTTAGCGCATTGTTATATGCCTTGTCTTACATTTTAAGCATTCTGAGAGAAGAATATGGGGTCAAAGAGTTGAAAATACCTCTGGCACTAAGTTATACATTACTTTCTCTTTTGAGTTCCTACAACAACAACATCAAGCTCTCAGCTGCTAACTTTCTTACTCAATATTCCAAGAATTTCCTGACTTCCAATGAAAAGAATTTGACATATTTCAAAATTATACCCGTTTTATTGAGCTTGATCTCCAAGTCCAAAGATTACGGTGATATTGAAGGACTGGGCTTGCATTACAAGATATCCAAGAAAATGTCACCAATCTATTTACTTTCCCAGATTGCAGAGGACGATGGAAATGTGAACACATACTTAGTGGATACTAATTTTGCAGACAAAATTGCTTCAATAGTGACTTTTAATTACACTTCCGATCAAATGTTTTTGAGCGAAAAATCATTAGATAAGATATCTGATGCCTTACTTCTGCTTGCTTGTATTGCATCTGAAGAAGAAAATTACAGAGAACTGATCGCCGATTACGATATCTCCTCAGTTATGATGGATTCGTTAAATAGGCATGTTGCCATCTACAACCATCTTGAAGGAAAGAACTTATCTTTAAATGAACAATTAATTCTTCAATTGTCCAACAAGATAACATTGTCTTCTTGTTACCTGCTCAGATCTTTATCTAGATCTTCTAACCTTTTGAGAACTTTTTTAGTTGATTTGAATTTGACTGATTGTCTAATAAATATTCTAAAGGTGCCTAAAGACATTGTCAAGAATTTACCTATGCATTTGAAACATGATGAGATATTACTTCAGTCTGTTGTCTTGGGTATTATTGCTAATCTTGTTCTGGAGTTTTCTGCCTTGAGACATAGGCTCGAACAAAATGAACTATTTGAAATACTAGAGGAACTTATTGAAAACTCGCCATATGATATCATTAAGGCTGGTTCCTTATTGGTTGTAAGAAATTCCCTATATGGAGATAATGAGCTATTTACTCGAATGTTCAGTGAAGCTGAGTCACTTGAAAGAATATTCTCCTTCTGTGATAGCCCAAACCTGAATATACAGGTGCAGAGTATCAATATTCTAAGAAATCTAGCTGTTACTTCTCCTTCCTACTCATCTAAAATATGGAGTACATTTGCAGCTTACAGTAAGAAGAAGAAATCAAATGATCGTGATTTTTTCTCATTTATTCTAAGATTGCTTAATGGGGCTGAAGTTTCGATCAAAATTGAAGCGATAAACTATCTTCTTGCTCACTTTGCTGCTTCAACTTTAGATAAAAAGATATTACTCATGTGTCATGAGAACTTACTGGACAAGCTTTTACTTATTTTGAAGGCTCCAATCAACAAAGACTTGCCTGAAAAGGAAGAGGAGATACAGTGGAAAGTTAAACTAAGTATTATATGGATCATTATCAACTTGACATGGAAAGAAGAAACTATAGGCACTGAAAGCGAAGCTGCCAGTCCTGAGACTGATGATCTTTTTGGTGCCGATGACTTAGACCCGCTTAATAAGGAGAAATTTGAGAATTATGCAAAACCAAAAAACAGAGCCTTGAAGTTGATTGAGATGGGCTTCTATGACATATTGAAGTCAATTAGCAATAATTGTAATGTTTCAGATATTAAGGAAAGAGCCAGAACTGCTATATTCCAGCTTGTCCTATACGATGCAAACATATCTACTTGATTGGGACTTATTTTGCAGTTAGGTGTGTCAGATTTTCAAATAAAAGCCTCTCTTTGAAATTTTATCCTGTAAGTGTAATTCCAAATATCTGATTCTGGAACGCTAGACTATTGTTTAAGTCCACTGTAGTGTCATACCTGAGTTTCGTCTCTTAGTAGCTACAACTTCATCAAAACAGAAATCCTCTTCCGAGTCTGGCAAAGCAAGCCGCTCGCTAAACTGTGTTTCCTATTTGGTAGCACAAAGAAGCCATCTCTGACATATGTAACTGTTTGAAAAGCTGCCACCAAAACATTCTGATACATTCACTGGATATCCATGAGCTTGTTTGAATTGGAATTGTACTATTTTATAAGTACGTGATTAGCTCCCAGCTAAGATGATATATCAGCTGTGTAACGTGGAAGTTGTTAGGCTCCTAAGCTTACGAAAAAGAGTCTCATAAACAAGTGTGACAGTTTTGCCCAGCGATGAAACTTCAATTCGTTCATTATATTTTACTGATTTTATTTAAACTAGCTTTAGTTTCAGCAGATGCTTCATTCACTGCAATAACCACCATTGCTTGCAAGGGCAGAGTCTGTCTCACCACGACCGAGTGGGGGTCTGTTATTGTTTATACAGCTTACAGTTACGCTACAGTCAGCGACCACTCGTCTACTTACAAAACGTCATCACCCACTGTGGAAACATCTTACTCACTTGTTACATATACTCCAACTTTGGTGACTATTGGCGAATCCGAAGTGTGGAAAGAGGTCTCTACAGCTACAATTGTAGACGGTGATAACACAATTTACACCGTCACGTATTGTGATTTGCCAACTGTTGTTGTCACAACAACTACGCATGTCGCCGTGACAGCTTCGGATACTATCACAACTGTTACTGTTGTCAAAACAAGACCCTGCAATTCGCCTTACACGGCTACTTCGACAATCACATCTACGTCCACCTGTTCGGATTACTCTTGTTCCGAGTCAGCACAGTTGGTAACTTTAGTCACAACATATGTCACATCCAGGTACTGTTCTTCAAGCTCTTCTCAATCTTCTGTCTCGGTCACTGTCATTGAAAGCTCGGTTTCAGGCTCTTTAGAAGCGTCTTTTAGTAGCTCAAGCTTCCAGGCCATCTATAGCCAAAGTTCAGCAGAAACATCTGCCTCAAGTTTTTCATTTATAGTTCCAACAACATCAACACTGTCAATTGCAGCTTCTTCTAGTACAATATCATATAATTCAACCTGTCCCTCTATTGTGGTTTCGCCATCTAACTTGGTTTCGTCATCCAGCCTGGGTTTATCTACCTTAGTCTCGTCATCCAGCTTAGTCTCGTCATCTACCTTGGTTCCTTTGTCTAGCCTGGTCTCATCGCCTAGCTTAGTCTGGTCATCTACCTTGGTTTCATCATCCAGCTTGGTTTCGTCATCTAGCCTGGGTTTATCCAGCTCAGTCTCGTCACCCAGCTCAGTCTCGTCATCCAGCTTAGTCTTTTCCTCTGCCTTGATCTTGTCATCTAGCATGGTTCTCTCGTCTAGCCTGGCTTCATCTTCTAGTCTGGCTCCATCCAACTTGGTCTCTTCATCTATCTTGGTTTCGGCATCTATCTTGGTTCCCTCGTCTAGCCTGATTTCCTCATCTAGCTTAGTCTTGTCATCCAGCCTGGCTCCATCTGCCTTGGTCTTGTCATCTAGCTTGGTTCCCTCATCTACCATAGTTCCCTCATCCACCTTGGTTTCCTCATCTAGCTTAGTCTCGTCATCTAACTTAATTTTCTCATCTAGCTTGGTCTCTTCATCTACATTGATCTCGTCATCTTCCTTGGTTCCCTCATCTAGCCTGGCTCCCTCGTTTAGCCTGGTTCCCTCATCTAACCACGTTTTTTCATCTTTGCTGTCCTATAGCGTGGGGTCCTTGTCATCATCAAATTCGAAGTCCTCTCCCGCAGCCACTTCGACTATACCAACTTCAACTTTGCCTAATTCACTATCTCTATCAACAGTTTTGTTATCTTCAACATATTCTAGCCCTGTACCATCTGCTAGTCCTGTGTCAGGCGCTTACTCAATAACTCCTTCAAAACCATCCCTGTCTTTTTTAGATTTGCGTTCTTCTTCATCGTTGTTGCTCCCACGATCTTCCTCTAGATTATTTCACTCATCGTCCCTATCGATACTACTGTCATCGGCAACTCCAGTCCCACCATCCTCACCCTCACCCTCATCCTCATCCTCATCCTCATACTCATTTTCCGACTCTACTTCAGCAATTACACCAACCGCACAGCTTTCTGGGGTGAGCTCAAGCGTACACACATTATCTTTTCTATCCTCTGGCAGCATCCATCTAACTGCTATCTCATCTTTCTCATCAATATCAAGTTCAATAATCTTCAGGTCATTCTCTCCGGCGAACCTAGAAAGTTCTTCACATTCTGCGCCCTTGTTTTCAACCCCGCCACTTCAATTGCCCAACCCATTTTTATCCGTGCCTGTGGAATTGCACACGTCTGCTCTATATTTACCATCTGTTTCTTTGCCGTCACTATCTTTGGGTTCATACTCCACAGGGGCCCCATTGCCCCAAGTGGCTACACAGTCATCTATCTTGCCTGCATCGCCAGCATTGCCTACCTCAATGTGCGGCTCAGATCTGATTTCCGTGACCGAATCTCGATCTCGCGCCTCGGACTTATCAGCCACGATCTCGGCTGTCTATAGCTGTAGCAGCAGCATGGCTGAGCGGGTCAGGTCTGAAGTCACAATTGTGCCACCGCCTTTCCCCGATACATCAATATCAAGCACCAGTGCGGCCTTATCAAGTTCAGGTGCTATATATATCCGGGAATCCCCCAATATTGAGACTTTTTCTAAACTCGAATTCACAGTAGTGTGTTTGTCTCCATCACTGATTAATTCGGAGATTACCAACAATGATGTACCAACAACCAGGTTTTGTATATATGCCACACCACCATCACCATCATCCACCTCACCATCACCACCACCACCATCTGCTACCACATATTCATCTGCTACCACATATTCATCTGCCACGTGTGCATATGCCCCGTGTCCAAATGTCTCCATATCAACAATATCAGACCTTCCAGGAGGCACCATGCACATGGAACCATCCTCCTCACCATCATCACCATCATCACCATCCCCACTGTTAGTGAGCCATCTTGCTTCCGCGAGTACATTTTGCGATGAGCGTCAAACCACACAGTCCACCTCGGCCATTGCTGCAACCCCAACAGGTGTCTCTTGTCAACAATGTTTTGACATCTCCAGCGGCACCGTTATTTCAAAAACATACTCTACTGAAAGATGCTTATCTTGCATTAAGGTATCTGTGCCACATGGACTGACAAGTACCAATACCATTGCTTCAAGTACAATTCAGAATGTTCGCTCCGGTGATGGTATCTTACAATCAGCAGAGTCACTTGGTGTTCAACCTACGTCTACATATATTTCCCAACTTGTCACTGTTTATGTAACCAAAAATACATTGACTGACACAACGTCAACGGCAGAACCTGCCACCGCTTTGGAGACTTATCTAGGAGTTGCCCCTTTATTAAATTTCAACTACTCCTTATACTCCTTTACGTCTATTTTTCTATATCTGATTTTATTTTAACTAGTTTTTGAATGTTTTTTGCACCTTTTATCTTCAGCTATACTTTCCGTGTTACTTTTATCGTTCTAAATTATTAATCTGTTTGTTTTGAATTTTTAACTATTCCTATGATGACATGTTTTTAGATATTTAATGTAAAAAAATTTATAATTTAATAAAGTCATTCAGAAATGACACCACCTCTCTAAAATCCTCAGAGTTGCTCTCCAATTCGAAAATAGGAACCATATCACTCCACTTCAATTTTTCCAATATCTTACTAAATTGGCTTCTGCTCAGATTGCTAGTTCTCCACACATCTACCCCATCAAAACCAGCTTCTGTAACGATCCTCTCATAATCTAATTTCTTTTCCTTTGTTAAATAGTTAGTGTTGTACTTTAATTCATGACCGATATTACTGACCAAAAAAAACCACCGATCTGTGACTGGACGACTTTTCAAGTCCTCAAATATTCTTTCGTAACAGAAATCTTTTAAGTTTATATTATATTTGCTTCTTAAAAGTTCAACTAAGGCTAATGAAAAATAATATTTTTCATTTTTGCAGAAGTAATTTATGAACTTACTAGCCGTAAAATCATCCATGGTAGTCTCACCAGCATCAATGCTGTTCTGTAACAAACTCCAAGCTTTTTCAACTTTATTTGTCTTTAAATCCGCTAGTACTTGATCACGCATACTAATTTCTTCAGCTTTTAGAGGGTAAAGCTTAAAGCGTATTCCATTATAATCTCCATCTTCAAAATAATATCTTGAATTTGTGAATGTTGGGTTTTTAGTTCTAGGGATTAGTCTTTTTTTTAGTCGCTTAACTATTCCGCCGTGAGTTCGATTGTACCTAACAATGTCTTGATACCCTTCAGAGTCAGCAAGTGCTTGAATCTTACTCACAAGTTCAACCTTTCTTGCTCCCTTGGCAGAATCCAAAATATTTAGAATCAATTTCAAAATATCGTAATCTTTGT
Source organism: Ambrosiozyma maleeae (nom. inval.) (assembly GCA_003706635.2). NCBI lineage: Eukaryota > Fungi > Ascomycota > Pichiomycetes > Pichiales > Pichiaceae > Ambrosiozyma > Ambrosiozyma maleeae (nom. inval.). The sequence continues at coordinate 756,086 of PPLV02000001.1, forward strand.
GACTACGACTTTCCTTTGATTTGACGTGATTGAAAACCGCATTCCAAGCATAAAATTGGGTGTTGTTACCAGTGGCATAGTCAAATGAGTAAGAGAATGATGGTACCATGTGTAGTCTCTTTGATTTACCTAGTTGATCTATGAAATTGCACCCAATGTTGACACCAATTTCCATATTATCACCAAACTTTGCATCTTTGATGCAGTACCATGCTCTCGAAAGTTCATCCTCTTTCAAATAAAGCTCAACTTGTTGTTTCAAGAGTCCCGGAGTGTTACGAGTAGTCTTTTTCTTTAGTTGTCTTCTCAAATCCATAGAGGTATTAGACTTGTCATAGTATAGAAGGTTTAGCATTGCTCCTTTGAATTCAAAGTTCTTTTCTTTCAACTTTTGGAGTAATTGATATTTGCAATCTTCAGACAATGCGTAAAAAAGACTGTACAGGAGTCCGTCGGTAAGCTTTATGTTTTGGACTCTGATCTCTTCAATATATTGTATAAGCAATTCATTGCTCTTGTATAGTTTGATATTGTCCAGCAGTATGGCATAAAAGCTGTGATCGTAGCTTATACTCTTCTGTTCAGCTATCGACTTGACAATCGCAACCATCTCTAAGTTGTCATTCTTAACAAATAGCCTAGTCAAATTGCATAAGTCCACTCTGGTCAACAAATTGCAAACTTCCGCAGATTTCAGAATTTCAACTAGAAAGTTTTCTATTTCATCTTGAAACATTGGATATCTGTAATTAGTTAAATTGTGTATCAGGCTGTTTATCGATGCGCTCGTCATTTCAAATGCAAACTTGGGTTTGCTCTCTCTTCTATAAGGGCCAGCTTCCATTCTCCTTTTGATAAATGAAAGTGGTTTGGTTCTCTCATCAATTTTCTGGTTTAGCCTTTGTTCTAGCAATTCGTCGATCAGCACCATCACATCCTTCTCTTTAACTTCTGTCGGTCCACTGGGTGGACTATCAAGAAACTGAAACCCCGCATAAATAGCCTGTGGGTTTACGTTTAAAGGTGTCAAGTATGGTATGTCAGAATCTTCAGTTTTGATTTCTCTTGGTGACTTGCTGGAGTCGGCATAGCTTGAGGTGGGGCCTGTGGAGTATAAACCTTTAGAAGCGCACCCATACGTTTTAATGTACCGGCTTCGCAAGCAAACATTGCCCAGTCTTTTTCCAATATGCATCATAGCTTCTATCCAGTATAGTTTCACCTTTGATGTTGGTATACTGATTCTAGCGTGATACCTCAAGCTCGGCATTACAACCAGTATGTGCAAGATTTTATGTTTCTAAATCGTACAGGCTTGCGATGCTCGCCTCAGTATTTCTTGTATTTCTTTCCAGCTATTCTTTTTGGTGACCGATTTTAAAGCCCACAACTAATCTTTATAAATAATACGTATAAACCACATACGATTGCAAAACAAGGCTAAAAGCACAGTTGTAATTAACTAAGTCTTACGCGTACACTATTTAATCGCTTTCAACCTCCATAATTGCATCATTGTCATCGCCATCATCACTTGAATCCTCACCTCTTCTCAAGTCTTCGACAATCAAATCCAGGTCTTTTTTCTTCTTCTCGCCAATAAACTTCAAATCCCTCAGTGGTTTGTTGATTGGAGTCTGCAGAACGGGGTTTCTCTTTCCATGGAATTCGTTGTTGTGGTTACGGGAGATTATTGGTGTCTGTGCAGGGTATCCATAGCTCGATGCGCCCAGATTTTCATTCAAAAATCTCTTTGTGGAGACGTGCAAATTAGATTCCAACGCTTTATTCAACAAATCAAGAGCAATAGGGTCATTGGGTTGAATGGCCAAAGCTATATGCAACACTTCCACAGCTTTAGATATCTTTCCCATCTTTAAGTAAATCAGCCCAATCGCAGATTGGACATTGGCATCCTTATTAGAAACTCTCAATACCTCATTAAAGTGGTCCAAAGATTTTGTCAAGAGGTTCTGTTTTCTGTAAACATGTGCCAAGTTGCAGTGAATGGAGGACCACGATTTAGCTCCAGAGTCTAAATTATTGGCTGAGTTCAAAGCTCTTTGGAAAAACGACTCAGCCTTGGATAATTGGTTTTTGTTATAAAATAAGACACCGAGTTCATTCAATAGCAAAGGATCTGTCGGGCAGATGGAATGTGCTGACATCAAGTATTCATGTGATAAAGTCAAATTGTTCATTTGTAAGTATTGCATTCCTAAAAACAAATTTGGAAGGTGAATACCCGGAAAAAGCCTAGAAGCCGTAGTATAGGCACTGATAGCTTGTTCATGTTCCCCCTCGGCCGCAAAAGTATGAGCAAATCCAACCCACGCAGGGCCAAAGCTTGGATTCAGCATAGAAGCCTTCGAAAAAAACAATCTAGCTTCATTTGTCTTCCTTATAGAAAAATAGTATATTCCAATAGCCAACCAGGTGATATGATGGTTGGGATAATTCTCTGCTAACTTGTGTGCCATCAAAAAAAGTCTATTTTTACCGCCTAGTTCGTGCAAGCAGCTCAAGTAATTAGGCAAAACGGATAGATTAAGCTCATCTTTAGATATTATTTTTTCACATAGATCTAAGCATTGCTGGAATTTGCATTGTATAAACCATAAATCTGCACGACTCAATAGAATGTCCAAATTGTCTTCTAATCCGTATTCATCTTTCAACCTTTGTTCAGCGTCTTCAAATAGGTTTATGTTTTTATATTTGCTCAATCTCGTAGTATACAACAGTTTAACCAATTCGTTGTTATTATCTGCTTCATCGAAATCCAATGAGTTTAAAAGATCCCATTCTTCTTCTGGAACCATTAAATGGTTACTTATCAATTCATTGAAGGCTTCAAAGCATTTAACATCCACCAGGACAGCCTCTTTGTAACATTCTTTCGCTCTGTCATAGTTATTCTGTTTGGCGTATATTAGTCCTCTAAGATAACACATTGACGCCTCCAATTTGATGCCTCCATCAGGGTTTTTAATCGAATGGTCTTTCTTAAAAGGGTTCACCTCTCCAATGATGTCCAATGCCTCATCAAACTTCTCTAATTTTATCAAGCAAAGCCCAGTAAGATACCTGCAGCTCACTGACTCTTCGAACCTAGGTCCCGCCAACAAGTTACGGGCTATTTGGTAGTTACCGTTAGAATAGTGTACCTGGGCTAACCAGAACGCATCGTTTGGGTCGTTCGTGAGTGATAGAACTTTATCGCCTATGTAGATGGCAGTATCATAATGGTGCTGCAGCAAAGCGTCGTGTCTCCATAATCTCAACTTATCGGCCTGTGTCAGCGGAATCTCCTCATCGTGCTCGGCGTCATGCGAGTCATCGTGGTACGCCATGTGTTTTTCATCATATGCGGAGGCATCATGACTGTTGGTCCCCCCTATTCCACTTGTTTTGGATGTGCTTGGTGACGATAGCAGCCTGCTGTGCAGGTTTTTCTGTGTATGCTTGTTGGCCTGCTGGTTCGGCAGGAGGACGTTTGGCGGCGTCTGGAAGTAGTCTCTCGTTCTTCTTTTTGTGACCAGAGGAGAGATCGTTAGTGTCGAAATGCTAGGGCTGTCTGCGGGCATCGTGTGCAGGGTATACGCCACTCTAGTGCAAAAGCGTTCTCTGTGACATGCAGTTGCAATCGGGCACGTCCGCCGGTACACAAGAGCCCCAGCAGCCCTTGATCAGCTCTTCAACCATCTCCGTGTGCAATCAAAACACCACCCAGGGTAACCGTGGCGCAGCAAACTGGTGAACGATCCCGTGCCACGTTCCCCCGCGCCACTCCGCATTTGTGCGACACCCTGTGTGTTGTGGCCCTCTTTGGCTCGGCAGTCCTCTGTTCACTGCCTGTTTTCGCTTCCTCTTTGGCTGAGATGACTCTTTTCAGCGTGACAAATTGACACTTTAAAATTTTTCATGGCGACTCCTGAAACGGCAGGGAGGCGGAAATTAACCGCGCTCGCGTGGGCTGAGGCTCCCCCACATCTGTCGCCCCTCCCGGTATAGATAAGACGTAGGGGGCCCGCCGAGGACACTGCAGGGGGGCTGGTCTCCTCTTGCGCCGGGAAGAGCTTTCTTGTGAGTGATAAAATAAGCCCGGTGATGTGGCGGGCCCGGCTTGGGCCGCCCAGCAGCGAAATTTTTTATAGGGCGAATCTGAAATAAGAGGAAATAGTCATAGTAAATTACATATGAGTCGTATTTTATTGAGTTGAGAAGCACATTTATAAGATAGCAGATGTCAGTGGAATTGTGTGTGGAAGTTGAGAAATATTTTCATAGGAGTACATAGTTTTGCAAGGTTTGAGTGCATTTTGTCTGTTGAGTTTGAGCAGATTGATCATAAGTGATTATTAAGTGACTATTAACACCCGCATACCTCACTATGGCTAAAGTTATCCTACATTTGAGAGCCGAGCAAAAGCCTCTGGAGGCGAGAGCAGCATTGACCCCATCCACCGTCAAGGAACTGTTGGAGACCGGGGACTTTGAGATATACGTTGAGAAGTCGGCGCAATCCACTTTTGACATTGAGGAGTACAAGAACGCCGGTGCCAAGATTGTCGAGGAAGGCTCGTGGGTTGACGCTCCAGCCGAGAGACTCATCATTGGTTTGAAGGAACTTCCAGAGGACTCTTTCCCATTGATTCACGAGCACATCCAATTCGCACACTGTTACAAGAACCAGGGTGGCTGGCAAGACGTGTTGTCAAGATTCCCAGCAGGTAACGGTACTCTTTACGACTTGGAGTTTTTGGAAAACGACCAAGGTAGAAGAGTCGCTGCATTTGGTTTCTACGCTGGTTTTGCAGGTGCCGCTCTAGGTCTCCAAGACTGGTCTTTCAAGCAATTGAACCCAGATAACAAGAACTTGGGTGGCGTCACCCCTTACCCAAATGAGGGCCTGTTGGTCGCTGACGTTAAGAAGTCACTAGCTGCTGCCACTGCTAAGAGCGGCAGAAAGCCAACCGTTTTGATCATTGGTGCCTTAGGTAGATGTGGTTCCGGTGCTGTCGATCTGTGTAGAAAGGCCGGTTTGCCTGAAGAGAACATTATCAAGTGGGATATGGCAGAGACCGCCAAGGGTGGCCCATTCAAGGAAATCGCAGAAGCTGACATCTTTGTCAACTGTATATACTTGTCCAAGCCAATTCCTCCTTTCATCAACTTGGAGACCTTGAACTATGATACCAGAAAGTTGAGAACCATTGTTGACGTCTCAGCAGATACCACAAACCCACATAACCCAATCCCAGTCTACACTATCGCCACCGTTTTCAACGAGCCAACTGTTCCTGTGGATACCACTAAGGGTCCAAAATTGTCGGTCATCTCTATTGATCACTTGCCTTCCTTGTTGCCAAGAGAGGCATCCGAATTCTTTGCTAGAGATTTGCTGCCATCCTTAAAGCAGTTGCCACAAAGACAAACTGCTCCAGTTTGGGCAAAGGCTCGTGCTCTATTTGACAAGCACGTTGCTAGATTGAACAAGCCAAAACTGTAAGTGCATATCTTTCGTTGCACTATTTTGATAGATTCAAAGACATTTTTTATATCTTGTTCCTTTTCTTTGTTCTGTGTTTGCGTTGTGTAGGATACACATCGATTTTCTTAACTTTATTCTAATAACTTCTGTAATTTTAATACAATTACTATATCTTACATACGTTTAATGTTTATTTTGTTCTCTTTGAATTTTAGCTTAGACGTCCCTCAAGCAGTTGCAAATTGACCTGCGTAGCATTGTGGCAATTGAATTTAGTGTCTATATATTTATTATACATGGCTATGGTTCCATCTTCAATTCATTTCAACGCTGATGAGTTTCTTTTTTTCCTTTCTCATCTGCTTCTTGGATTTCTTCTTTCTACCCTTCAACAAGTGAGACAATGATTCACCATCACTCTCGTATTCACTATCAGTAGCGGTGCTCTTAGTATCATCTTTGCTTGGGTCAAAACGAGGTTTCATACTGCCTGCTTTTTCAATGGCCTCGTTGACAGTAGTAACAACATTCAATCTTTCACCGGTGTCATAGACAGCGACCTGATCCTTTTTGATTAAATCCCAAACAACAATCTTACCATCTGAGGAGATGGAAACTAAAAAGGTCAACACTTTGTCTTCACCGCCAATCGTGAATTTCTCCTGATAAATGGAAAATCCTTTAACTCTGTTAGCATGTCCTTGTAGTTTAAACTCTGGTTCTGGTAAGTCCAATTCCAATTCATTTTTCTTTTCAGAAGACAAGTCTTCTTTTCTATTCTTATCTGTCTTTGATAGAAGGTCTTCATAATCAAAGAAAGAAATCACACCATTGCCGAAGGCAGTAATCAAATATTCTTTACCCTGGAACGAGAAAAACTCCATGCACATCAATGTCTGCTTAAATTTAAAGATATGCTTCACTTTAGCCTCTCTGGTGTTATATATCATGATTCTGGTCAATAAACCAACGGCAAAAGTCTCACCGGTCAAATCAAAATTGCAGAGAAAAGCTGCCTGACCGAGCGTGTTCATACCTTTCAATTTCAAAGTGGAGGCCTTTTTAGCGGTCATCAAGTTCCATAGTTTGACTGTTTTATCTTCACCCACAGAGATTGCAACTCTACCTGAAGGATGGATCGATAAGTCATTAACCCTTCCTTGGTGTCCCTTCAACACACCAAACTTCTCCCAGTCCTTAGTTCTCCATATGACAATCTTTCCGTCTTCAGCGGCACTCAGCAGCCACTTACCATTCTTATGGCTCATAAATCTGTCACCATCTTGGACACCATCCTTGTCATCTTGCTCCTGGTCTTTCTCTTGGTTGTACTCGTCCGAAAAAGCCAATTTAGTGATGGAACCTTGGTGCTCAAGAAGAGTTCCTAGCTCCTTTCTCTTTTGCAAATCGTAGATTTTAATATGTTCATCGTTCGAACCTGTGACCAGATATCTCTTAGCAATATCCATAGCCCTGATTGACAACGAGTGGGCCTGGAAATGAAAGATCGGCTGAAACATCGGTTGTCTCTGCTTGGCCGATGCGTCGGAGTTCAATGGTAGCGTTAATGACAAACATAGCAAATTATGCTCGTAAGTTCCCGTGATTATTCTAAATTGTACTTGATCCTGTGTCGACATTTTATTACCTTGTATGTATTCACCTAGCTGGAACTCCAAAACCCGCTAATAGGATCCTTATTATCACCCCCATCTCTTAATCTCTCTTCTATCAGTATGCTTAATATTGTACCACTCTGAAAATTTTCAAATATTTTTTCTGCTTGCTTCTTAGATTATGTACGTGCTGACGTCAGCGGGCCATATCAGGTGGGTCGACATCGTGGACCGCAAAATCCTGCTCCCATGGATGCTTTTACGATTTGCACTATCAGAATAGCAAGGAAAGAAAACAGGTAATGCACAAGTAGCTGTTATGAATTGTTCTTTCTGCGGACATTAAAGCGTCCAGGTGTATCCAGGGATAGAAACCAGCATTAGGTGCTGTTTATCAGAAGATGAATTGTTGTGAGCTGTAGACGTTCCAGCTTCGTGCATTAGGATGCCGGTGCTGGAATGTGAGACACCTCCTAAAGCACATAGAGCCAAAACTGCTTCGCAATTTAGGAGAGTATTAATTGGGCATTTTGAGTTATCTTGTTTATTTTGATGCGCCTGGGGGGTGAAAGATCTCGGTCTCTGAGTTTTTGGAGCGTTTTCACACTTTTTGGTCTCCCAGTTGCCAATTGGCTTCTGGCAATTTGGAGAGGCTTCAAAAGGGAACAGCTCGTTCTGGCATCTTGAAAAATAAGACTGCAACTGTTGGAATTTGGCATATCATAAGATTTGTTGTGATGCACAACCAACAATGATGCTGCCCCTACAACAGAAACCCTGTTTTACAAGTCCCCATGAGTTTTTGATAGTACATGTTGAGCCACAACCCACCCAGCACCGGGATTCAACATTTCACAAGTGGCGCAGCGCAAGGTGGCAAGTCACAAAAGCTGAGCTCCAGCCAGACCGGTGCCTGCTGATGTCAGCACGGCTGGCCAAGTAAGCGCATTTCTTTCTTTTTTTTGTTGGGTGGAAACATTTGCGTGGTGCCCGTGGTGTTTTCGTGGCGCTGCCTGCGGTGCCTGCGGTGCGTCGCCCGCCCGCCCGCTGCCCTCAGGCTCGTCTCACCCCTGCCCCTGTCCCACGCCAGCCTCCCTGGGAAGATAGAGGCCATGGAACCCGGCAGAAGAAAACTCACAAAAACAACACTTACGTAATGTCTATTTTGAGATCACGGTGTTTTAAGCACTGCTTATGTAAGCTTGAGCCCAACGCTGGCAGGCTGCACCGAGAGGGTTCCCCTCCGGTCATCCATCCACGGCAGCATGGCAAGCCCACGGGCCCACGTTAGGATGTTGTCATTCCTGGCACGAAGCTACATGGCCCAGGCAAACAGCATGCTGGCCACCTGTCCATCGGTGTAGGCAATCTACGGCTCATATTTGAAGAAACTGAACCCGCCGGTGTACTTACTGATCGCCTCTCCTTTGCTCCTCCCACATATATACGTATTCAAATATATATGTATTTCCATTGGTAACTGGTATTGAGGAAAAAATTTCAATCTACACACCACACCAGATTCTAAACAACACTGTGATCTCACACACAATCGATCCTTGAAGGGCGCATAAACAGTCTTGCCGAGCTGACTTATATCTCTAGATAGCTGCACGTTTCCTGTACAGTACTCAGGTTTTTGAGCAGTGTTTCGAAGTAGTCACAATGGAGACTTTGCTTTCGATGACCACGTCACCCGTGGGCCAGCAACAGCCAGAGTTCAACAACATGTTTGACGATGAGCTCCTCGATGAATTCCTAGACACAAGAATCTATGATCAACAACAGCAGCACACCCAGAGGCAAAACCAAATGTATATTCAGCCGCCAAACCAACAGCACCAGCACCAACAGGCCATCTTACAGGCACAGGTTCAAGAGATTCAGTCCAGAATGATGGACACGCCTCCTCCTTCTTTGATACCTAATGATTATCTATTTAGCAATAAAGATAGCCTCTCATCTAGTTCTCCAAGTGCACCACAAGTCCATACGGTTGACTCGTCATTTCAAAGTGCTTCCATGGTCAAACGTGAGGACACTCCATTTGCAGATGACATGCTGATATCCTCCAACCAAGAGGAGTTCCAGGATTTCGAAAACTCAAGAACAGAGTTAATGAAATTGAAATTTGGCGGCTCTCGTGAAACCGCAATGTCTGAGTTACCAGTATCTGATCCAGCATACGCATCCTCTATAAATTGCTGCACAACAGTTCCAAACTCGTCAGATCCCGAAGTGACCACCACCAGCATCCCCGCCGAATATCTAGATACCACAAACGATGAATTGCTTCCCTATACTTTAACAATTGCTGACTTGCCTTCATATTCAAGAGTTGAAACCCAGATTAAACTACAATTCTCAATATCCCCACCACCACCTCAATTTCTTCTACATTTACCAAGAGATACCATTGCTAAACCAAAAATGACCTTGAGCTCATTAGAAATCCCAGAAAGCGTTAAGCCTCATATGCTTTACCTTGACACATTTGTTGTCGGCAACTCCTCCTCTGATGGCCTATCACCTTCAAACAACCAGCCAAATGATAAACTAAGAGGGTGTAATGTTTGTAAACGTTGTATGAGAAGAGAATTGAAGAGAGCGTCAAGAAGAAAGAATGGAGCACAGGATGAAACTGCAAATTGGAATTTAGATATCCCAAAGAGGGCCATTATTTTCAACTGTAAAGAGGTGTTATCCTTTCCAAGACCAACAGGCGGTAATCTGAATTCAGCAAAGACTTTGGAGATGTTGTCAAGAATTATATGTTACTGTAGACACCATCAAGAGCCTAACGGATTCAGATTATTATTTGTTTTGAAAGATTATAATAATAATATCATGGGTAAGACAGTCTCTGATCCTATCATGATAATGGACAGAAAAAAATCACTAAAACCAGATGGTGCTAGCACTGAAAACCAACAGAATCTAATACCCGATGAGAATAATGGAATGCTTTTAGACAATTTAATTGACAGCAAGCCAATTTCTCCAAACTCCATAGAAGAATCTTCGAGTGATTTCACTAATTTGAGCTCTGCATCTGCCATGGCAATGTTTGATGAAGCATCTAGACCATCAAAAAGGCAAAAGAGGCCATGGTCGCCAGCTGAGGGCGGAAACACCAATTCCTCCACATACTATAGCAGTATTTCCCAACAGAGAGGCGTTAACAGTGGTTCTTCTTCGATATATTTTCCTAAAAAAGAGCCAATATCACCAATAACGTCTGATACTCTATCACCGACAAACAACTTTGGAGTTTCCTCGGCTACCAGCGTGATATCAACAACACCAGAAAAAAGAGTTTCATCTACTCATAGTCATGCAGGCGATATACTTCTACAGCAGCAGCAACGCAAACCTCAGTTACAATCACAGCAAATTCAATCGCAGAATGATCAACAATCACAGTCTGTAGATCAAACGGCTCCGATTATTCAAAGAATCATTCCTGCACAGGGGCCAATCAGAGGTGGTATCGAGATCACCCTGTTAGGAAGCAACTTTCGTCCTGGTTTGAACGTTAAGTTTGGTGCTAATTCATCGCTGGCAACGCACTGTTGGTCTGAATCAACAATTGTTACGTACTTACCTCCATCAGCTCAAGCTGGTCCGGTGTTAGTTACTTTTGAAGATTTAGAATCCAATTCAGCACTAGTTACATCATCACATCAAATTTTTACTTATACCGATGATTCTGATAGACAATTGATTGAATTAGCCTTGCAGATAGTTGGTCTAAAGATGAACGGTAAGTTAGAGGATGCTAAGAACATCGCTAAGAGAATTTTGGGTAATAATCACCAAGGTGGTGAGCAATCAGGACAATCTCAGCAACAACAGCAGCAGCAGCAGCAGGAACAGCATGATAGCTACGAAACATGGATCTCGGAAGCAACAATGACGATTCAAGAATTATCAAATTCATCTGTGGCTCAAGAAGAGATTCTTTTGAATTTCCTCTCTATGTTATCTCTTCCTAACTCACCGGTCACAACTCCTAACTGGGGAATCTGCACAGCGGAAGGACAAACCATGTTGCATTTGGCTTGTATCAAAGGCTATGTTAAGTTGGTGATGTTCTTATTGAAGAATGGTTCTAAAGTTGATTTCAGGGACTCTAATGATTTCAGCCCACTTCATTTTGCTTTAATCGGCGGACACAGGGACATCATTAAGTTGCTAGTTAAATTTAAGGCGACCACCCATGTCAAGCTGGCAAATAACGTTTTTGTTAAAGACATCTGCGATTCCAATGTTTTGGATTTGATTGGTGACTTGCCATTGCCTCAGTCATCTGATTTGCCATCCGAAGGCGTTGCTATTGCTAGAAGACCATCAACTGACTCTTTTGAATCTTTATATGATGATTTTCAGCCGAAGTTTGTTAGACTCAACAAGTCTGGCTTGAAGAATAGTGACTTCTTTTCTGATGGCGAGCTGTCTGAAAACTATGATACTGAGTTCGAAGCGGATAATGAAGAGGACATGTCCATGGTGGACTTCGAGCTGACTGGCTCCTCTTTGGCCCCTGGCAGAGATGGTGAGAATCCTGTTTCTGCTGATGTCACTTGCTTGGTTGAGCCTAAAAAGAAGATATCTAGAAAGGCTCAAAGGCCTATTGGTTTGAAGCTATGGAGAGCTATGAAGGGTGCATTTGTCAATTTTAATGCTGCCAAGCTTGACACTTCGATCAGTGAATTTAGCGATGCAGAAACTGTCACCGGCTCGGCCTCGCGGCCAGTTATACAAGAGGAAGAGGAGGAAGAGGAGGAAGACTCGCTACCATCATATGATGACTTGTTTCCTAACGGTGCTTCTTTGAGATCTTTGATCAACTTCCGCGGCCATGATGATGAAAGCTCCAAGCAGGATATTAAACAGCAGCAGCAGATGGAGACTGTTTTGGAGGAGATGGCTGGTGATGACGTGAGTGCTGTTGACACTTTGGGTCAAGAGGATGTCATGTCGTTGAAGTCGCAAATGTCTTGGAACTCTGATATGCGTTTGCTATTTTTCTGGCTTCCATTCATGCTCTTGTTGATCTTGATCTTGGCCGGTAATGAGTTGAACTTGATCACCTTGGAGGATTTCTCTATTTTCAAGAGATGTATTGAAGGGTTGAGAAATATCATTGGTGGTTTCATGTTGGGCAAGGACAGGTTCACGGGCTTGCTCAACGACAATATCAACTACGGTAGAGAGAGAATGGAGAGTCTTCTGAACGATGTGAACGACGCTGTCATGACAGCCGTCGTAGGTAGAGCCTGATTACCCAGGTTGAGTTTTGTTTTTTCCGTTGGTTGCACTTCGCCTGCAACTGACTATGGTTCTTTTTACGCTAATATTTTGTTCTATGTTTTTATACTGGCTATTTAATTGTACTACGCTATTTCCTTTCCAGTCCTTTGTCTAGACGGTGTGCCTGGCTACCGTAGGCCCCTGCTTGTCGGCAATTACGTAGCGCTGAACTGCCGTGTGCGTGGCACGTGACCGCCATCACGTGCTCTGGAAAGGCCATTTATCCGGATCCAGAGACTCCAGATTTGAGCCTTGTTTTCGCTGGAAAGGGATGACATGGAACGTGAAAGGCCCATCTTGCACGGGTTAAAGTGGAGAAGGCCAATCTGTAGGTACTGGCTGGAGAGAGAGTGCATCTTGGTGGAAGTGATCTGTGGGTACAATTGCGGTGGAGTTCAAATAGACCACTGGGTGCGGTGAATAGCTAGATCAAGAGGTATCGAGTCATCCTATAACGTAATCACGCAGTTGCTTTGTTGCTGTTTTGCCCAGCAAGAGCTTGATACACTTGTGCGATATACACTAACTAGCAATGTCTACGATTTGGAAGTTCACCAAACCGCTCAGGGATAAGATATACAGATGTGCGACGGTGCCGCAGACAGGCGTGTCACTACGCCAGATGGTGCAATTTGGACCATCGCCATCGCAGGGATCACTATTCCACGCATGCCGGTTTGCGGTTGAAGAGCTCCCGATCAGATTGAGCCATAGAGTTAAGGAGTTGGAAGAATTGCCGTTTGGCTTGAACAGAGACCCGTCGATTCTCCTAGTGAGAGACTGGTATGCCCAGTCATTCGAAGAGTTGACGAGCCTTGCGGAACCCGAAATTCATGACCAATCGATACGTGACTTGCTATTCGGACATGAAAATGAAACACCGTCTTCCGACTCCTCTGCTTTGTCAAGAAGCAAGATGAACAACAGACCGTATGTCTTTGAGGACGACGGAATTGTGATCAACAGGCATACTCAACAGCAACATGAACTACACCAGCTCCAGCTTCTCGAAAAGCACAATCAGCATCATCACAGCCTTTTGGCTGATCACCACGGCGTGGAGATTCAAAACCTGAACTCTGGTAATTACCATGTGGGAAAGCTATCTAAAAAGAAATCCTACTACGTGTCAATGCCAAAGGACGTTTTATACCCGAATGAAGTTGTGAACTACAATAAAGCCGTTACTGAAGCTTTGACTAAAATTAAAAAAAGACATGACGCCACCGTTACTACAATAGCTCGGGGTGTTCAGCACTGGAAATCTCAAAACAATCTGGCTTATTTGGATAACTCCATCAATCAATTTTTGGATAGGTTCTATATGAGTAGAATTGGTATCAGAATGTTAATCGGTCAAACTATAGCCATAAATCATCAGCAGCAGGGTAATATGATGAACGACAATTATGTTGGAATTATATGTTTGAATACCAACTTGATGGAAATTGCACAGGATGCAATTGACGCAGCCAGGTTTGCATGCGAAGAGCATTATAATATAATGGATGCTCCTAAAGTACAATTATACTGCCCTGAAGACTTGAATTTCATGTACGTCCCAGGCCACTTGGTTCATATGATATTTGAAACTTTGAAGAATTCTCTTCGTGCCACTATTGAACATCATTGTAAGTTGAACCCAGGCGTTGACATTGAGGACATTGACTTTCCTCCAATAAAGATCATTGTTGCAGAGGGTGAAGAGGATATAACTATAAAGATTTCAGATGAAGGAGGAGGAATCCCACGATCTGCCGTGAATTTGATTTGGACTTATTTCTATACGTCGGCTAGCAGAGTTGAAGAGTTTGACCATGAGCACTCTGCCAACAACTTCAAGCCGCCGTTCATGGGTCTAGGTGTCGGGTTGCCCCATTCCAGGTTGTACGCCAGGTATTTTTCCGGAGATTTAAAGTTAATCAGCATGGAAGGCTACGGGACTGATGTATATTTGCATTTGAACAGATTAAGCAGCTCTTCGGAGCCTCTACAGTAGTCTCTACTCGCTCTTGTTCGCTTCTTGCCTATAAACTGTATATAGCCCGCCTTATATATAATATTGTATTTCTGCTAACCCGATTCTCCATACGTGCTGATAAATATACTCCTGTTTCTCTCAACTTTGACTAGTTCTGTTAAATGTCTATTTCTCTATTTGCTATGATTCAATAATAATTCACTACTTCAAATACAGAGAAAAACGCTGGCGATGCGCACAAAAATCTCTTTAAGAGTGAAATGCGGAGAAGAGACACTTGAAAAGACGGCTGGTGGAACGGGGCATTATAGAAGAGCAGTTCTCAACTATCGTGATATAGGCTTGATCGTTTATTCAGCTAAGATAAAGCTGGTGCTACTGAAATGGATACGCAATGAAACGATCTGCTGGAAGTATAAAAAAGATGCTGGTGCTTCCGTGCGTGCTTAGAAGAGGGTATCACGGAAGTGTTGTACTGCACAATAGGATCCGAGTGCACAGGCATACAACTGTCGATTCAGCTAGCCTAGGTTCAGGTTTGAACAAGATGGTAGATCAAAAAGAGCAAGCTTTTGGCGTGTATGGCGGTGACTCAGTACAAGATGATAATCTAGATATTCTTGAATTGATAGGTGAAACGAGAAGTCGAAATAGCGGGCCTTCCTTGAATGGGGTTTATGAGGACGCTAGTTACATTGGTTGGCTGTATGAGCAGAAAGCTGATATTGAGATGGATTTAGATGATGCTAGAGGTATGGATGGAAATATACATGTCGTGAATGCAGAACAGGGCGTATTGGACGGAGCACACCAGCACAATGATTTAGATTATTCAGGTTTGGCGGCAAGACTGGCAGAGATTTCTTTAAAATCAATAGATAATAAATCAATGGAAATCAGAAATCAAATAGACGCTGATTGTGATCCGGATTTACAATTATTCAATGCTTTTATGAGTACATCAAGCCGGATACAAGGTAGAGTTAAGAGAGACAAACTAAGCATTGATTGGTATCTGAAATACAATGGCCATAGACTCCATGATAAGTATCCTGATTTGCCCAGTGTTTTGAATAATAAGAGTTTTAAACGATATTTGAAAGACATAACTGAATATGACTATGGTTTGAGATCTGAAGCTGGTCAGGAGACATATATGTTCTTAGAAAGTTTGGTATGCCAACATTTAACTGATTTTCAACTATTGCTGGATCAAGAATGTTTAGAAATCATTTGTGGGTTCCATGCCAAATTTGCAAACTTGAGATTTGTCCTATTAACTATAGAGAAATTCTACAAGATTGGTATCAATCCTACGACTCGTGTCTTCAATATTATACTATCAACCATCCATAACATGTCGGGGAAACTGGAAGATAACGGAAGATTGTCTTACGTGAGATTAGTGTTATCTTTGATGAATCATAAATTTAAGGTAATGCCAAACGATAATACATACCAATTGATGTACCTCAACTTGACGAATTTTGATAAGAAATTAGAGCTCCTGAGAATAATGTTAAATTCTGGAATCAAGACCAAAGGTATTGAGTTTGAAGTGATAAAAGACGTATTCCAACATATGCTAACTTTTAACGATGGCAATCTACACACGGTGGACTATGGTGTTTCTACATTAAGAGACCAGTTGACCGGTATCGGTGCTATCAGGGAGTCTCCTGAAGGAGTAAAGGAAGCAAAGTCGGCAGGGAGATCGAGGCTTGATAGGATGATTTTGAATGCGATGGTTGCGGTGTTACTCCAAAGCCGGTCTGGGAATGGAGAAAAGCAAGCTTGGAGACTCACACATGCTCAAGGACATCTAGTTGATTTTCGGACTCTCTGCCTATGGAACGAGTACCTGATCGCTATGGGGGAGGTGGAGAGAGCTTTGCAATGTGTGGAATCGTTTAAGGAGAATTTCAGGCTTGTGGCAGAGACAGAGACACGTAATCGGTGCTGGGCCAGGAAGATCTACGGGCCATTGTTTGCCAGCTACGCTCAGTGGTACAAACGCTTAGCGGTTGCTGAGTTTGAAGACACCATGCGCATGCTATATCGGCTAAGCAGCTACTACGTGTCGGGAAAGAGGGTCTGTGTCGTGCCGCTTAAGTTGAAGAGGGAATTCCTTCTGTTCTACGAGTCCAAGACAGCCAAAAGATTTGATTTTAGTATCAGGGGTGCAGTGCGTGATGGTCAACGTTGACCTTGCGCCGTATCATGTACACAATGCACCACAATAGCTAGTACTGTAGCCCGAGTCCCCAAGCCGCTTGTATATTAGGATATCTGTGTATTCTAAAGTCCTCTCGGCTGTATGCATACAATTATCCATGATGATGTGAGTCACACCAGCTCCCTGCCAACTCCGTCTTGTAGCTCACCAAGTGTATCGAATTCCGCAAAACAGCGCCGTGCGCTTTTGAGGAGTCGAGATGAGAATTGAAGCAAGTGTAAGCGGGAGTGGAATAAATGGGAATCCAAGCATGGGGATTAGTCATTAGTGGGTGTTGAGCTGATACAAGAAAAGGAGCATTTCTGGTCCAGATCCAAGTAGCAATAGGCAGTCAGAAGAAAAGCAGTGAACCAGTGAAGGTTAGTTGACGCAAAGTGAGAGGCTGAAAATTAGGATAAGTGGTTCCTTAGTCATCGGATCAATATTCATCATACACCAACTTGGGGGTTCAATGGAACGTGGATATCCTGGGATGGGTTCTATAGAGTGTGACAGCTCGACGAGGTCGAGTGAGCTTGCAAGCGTTAAGAGCACAGACTCGGCTAGCATGCGCAGTCACGTTATTCAGCAGATAACAGAATCGCACATAGATAGGGAGGCAGGAGCACGTGATGAGGGCACTCTCCGAAGCGGTCACAACTTCATATCCAGAACTTCAACTATCCTGGAAGCTATCAGAGACGATAATGAACTTGCAAAAATAGAAACTGCCAAAGAAGTGCCGCTAATTCCCTTTGTGCAAGACTTGACTGATCCGGCCTGTGGCGATGATGCTAGCTCCCCAGATGACGGCTCTGAAATCAAAAACGACGGTGAGTTCAATATTCTAGATGTCATAGATGCTCCTCCAGATGGCACGTTCTGGGGTTGGACAGCCGCCGTATGTGTTCTTTTTGTGAACACCTTTTCCTGGGGTGTTAATTCGGCGTTTGGCGTCTTTTTGGACTACTACGTTGACTCTAACCATTTTCCCGAAGCTAACATGGAGGATTATGCATTGATCGGTGGACTAAGTTTGGGTATTTCATTTATGTTGTGTAATATGGCGAACCTCCTGGTGAGAAGGTTTGGGTTGAAACCGGTGATGTTCACAGGTATCGCTATTCAGTTTGTCTGCTGGTGGTTGGCTTCCATCTCTAAAACCATAGTCCAGCTAATCATGTTCCAAGGCTTTCTAATGGCAATTGGTTTTGCACTGACCGCCGGCCCTTCATTTGTTATTATTCCTACATGGTTCTTGAAGAAAAGATCCATTGCTACGGGTATCGGTGTCGCTGGTGCAGGTTTAGCAGGTCTAATCTATTCCAGATCCTCACAGGCGATAATCGAGTCAAGTGGTGGATATAAATGGGCTCTAAGAATGATTGGCTTGGTTTCAGGTTTCATGCTGGTTATATCCACCTTGTTGATGAAACCTAGGGTACCACTAAAACCTAAAGTCAAAGTGTCTTTTTGGAAAGAGCTCAAGAGTAACCTCACTAAAACTGAATTATTCTTGCAGAAACCAATCGTCTGTTTGGTTCTTTGGAACGCTATATATGGTTTAAGTTATGCCATCTTGCTTTTCTCTCTAGCGTCATATAGTACCACCATTGGACTCACCAGTGCACAGGGCTCTAACGTGACGACTATTCAGAGTCTTGCCCAGGCCATAGGCAGACCGGCCCTAGGAGTCATGTCTGATAAATTTGGTAGAACTAACACCACCATGATCGTTACTCTATTTATTGGTATTATCACTATATGTTACTGGACATTTGTTACCACTTACGGCGGATTAATGGGTTTTGGGTTTTTGGCTGGTTTCGCCATGGGTATAAACTGGGTTAATTTTACTCCATTGACAGCCGACGTTGTTGGTGGTGCCGGTGAAGACTTGGTGGCAGCATCTGGTATAATCACACTTATCGGAGGAGCAGTTTTGATTCCAGCTGAAATTATTGGGCTAAAATTAAAGAGGCCTGAGAATAGCAAGCCATTCTTGTATTGTCAAATTCTCGTGTGTGTGAGTTGCTTTGTCAGTGTGCTTATTTTAGTCCCCTTCAGAGAATGGAAGATAAACAGGATGTTTACCGCTAGAAAGAGCTTGCTTCAGAAGAAATTGGATAATGGTGTTCCATTGGATGAGAAGGAGCAAAAGAGACTCAATAGGTATAAAGCTCTCTTATCGCCAAGCATAACAAACTACATAATCAGGGCTCTATACCCAATAAAGGCTTAGCGAACTCGGTGGGTGGCTAGGCCTTTCTTTCTACAATATTCTAAATACAACTAATTAATCACATACTTAAAACGAATTTTTACACTCGTAATACAACAACTATCCATACTAACTAACCACTTGGTTATACCATTAACGCAACTTCACAAATTAGGTGTAAGCCACTGGAATCCAGGTACACTTCTCAGCAACCTGTGGTGCACGGGTGTGGTTATGATGCACCGACAAATTTTCCACCCTAAGAAAAAATCATAGTTGGAGAGAGAATAAAAGAATCGAGTAAATGAACAAAGCCACTGTTAGGAAGTACGGCCTGGGGATTCTGCTGAACGAGCAGAAAGCTATATAGACGCCCATACACATACACAGACCAAGATGAACTCCCTTAGAAACACAGTGCGTTTGTTTTCCACCTCGTCAAAAATACTGCAGTCGTCATGCAAGGAAGGTACTGCAATGAACTTGAACTTGTTCAAGGCCGGCAAGCCTGTCGTTGCTTTGAAAGATGAAGAGTACCCAGAGTGGTTATGGACACTGCTAGACAAAGAGGCCCAGATGGAGCAGCTCAAAAATGAAAACTACTTTAAATACAAGAGAAAGCTTGTCAAAACACAAAACGTTGCCCTCTGTAAGCAGAACAACTTCATGACAAAGATGAAGAAATAAGCGCACCACATCTACAGTTTACTTCTTCACCTTCACTATTCTATCACACTAATTGGGATCATGTACATATACAGGTATATACTGTTTACTACATACATATATAAGAATACACATATATACCTTTGACACTTATTGAATAAGCTGCGTATCGCATGTCTTGATGGAAAGGGTGAAACATCCGTGCACCGCGTAGTAATAATCTTGTAGCCAAATTAGGAAAGTGGGGCTACTCAATTACCCCAATTTTTAGCTACTTAAGATGGCGGATTATCGATTCTAGTAGTCAGTTGGTCAACTTGTGGACCGGATTTGTATTCTGATGTTTTAATATCTACAGCTACCATGATTAGAACTGTTAGATATGTTGCAAAGTATAAACCAGAGGTTTTCCATTTCCAGAGGTTTAAAACGACAGCAGCAAAGCTGAGAGAGTCATCCGTCAAATCTGTGAAAACTAATGTGTCCAAAGGTTCAGCATCTGATTCCGATAGATTTTCGTTGTCATTGCAGTTGTTCTTTCTAGTTGGGTCAATGGGGGCCGGGTACACATTAGGTAAATCGGTTTTTCTAAATGATCCACCAAAGGATAGCTTTCCGTCTGGCTCAATCACCAAAATCGAAGATTTAACTAGCGGAGGAGACGTGGGGTACTATGCAGACTATGATAAATTTAAGAAATGCATTGCCCGTATATTGAACACTTTAGATATTGACGCTAATAAATTGAGTAGATCAGACGCCAAAGCTTCAAAGCTGATCAATGAGCAGTTATTTGACCTAATGCTGGAGCATGACTCTATCACTGATTTGTTCCTTGGCAAAAAAAGTGACAAATTTCAAAATGTTAAATACATGATGAGTCCCCAAACCACCGAAGAAGTATCTTGTATTTTAAGATTTTGCCATGATTATAAAGTTCCCGTGTATACATATTCCAGTGATAGAGTGGCGGAAAAAGGTAAAGAATTTTCCATTGTGATAAACTTAAACAACCTGAACCGAGTTATTGATCTCGATAATCAAACCGGAGTTGTGACTTTTCAACGGAATGCAGACCTCGAAGCCAACAACATCTTTGTTGATCAAAAAATATCTCCATCAGACTTAATATTGGCGAAAATGGGTATTTCTTTGAATGATACAGCTAGCAGGCTTGTGTGCTCTTTTTATAACAAGAATCAACTACAGCGCATTAAAGCTGTCTTGCCTGATGGCACCGTTGTCACCGTTGCCAATGATCCTAGTGATCCGAACTTGTTCCAGCTTTTGACAAACATGCAAGATCAGTTATGCTTGATCACTGAGCTTACTGCTAATTTCAACTCAAAAATAGTCCCTGATAAAATTGTGCTATTTGGTTTTGATGAGCTTGAAAGGTTTGACACAGTTGTCTCTGAAGTGAAAAACAAGTTTCCAAAAAGCGGATTCAAGATAGGATTTCTCGATGGCGTGAACTGTAAACCGCTTTCTGATCTTATTCAAGGGTTTCAGTCCTGTGGTTATGTGAAGTTGGCTGCTAGTAATCCGGATTCCAAGAGATTACTCCAGAAGTTAGCTTCTCTCGAAAATGGAGGCTTTAAGGTGTTCGAGTTCACTACTCATGGGCAACCACCAAGTACGAGCTCGGAGCATTTCTACTACTCATCCAAGCTATCAAATGGATCGCAGTCTGAATCGTCTTTAATGATTACTGATGACATTCTAAAACAAGATATTGTCACCTACAATCTCGCATCTCTGCAGGAAGAGCAAGCTTCAGAGCGTGTCAATGCAGACGTTGAGAGAAGGGTTAAGCTAGCCTTGGATCCTAGAAAAACCCTCAACCCTGATATTTGGATTTTTGTCAGTAACAAAATATGATCAATTCCCAGACTTCTAAACTCAGGTGTCTCTGCTTTTTATTACTGTATATACTGGTGGTTTGTATCCACCAAATGCTGCTACCCAAAATAGCCCTTCTTTCTCAACGAGCCTGCGGCCCTCGATCGACGCGTCGATTTGTAGACTGCCTCTTCAGATCCCTTGGGGCTTAAAATTTGCCTTCCGTTTTTGCTAGAAGGTTCCATGGGATTTGTGAGAGAAATTTAGTGTGAACCAAAAGGCACAATAGTGCAACATGTTTTCTAAGAGTAATTAACCCATTTGGCAATAAGGAGTGAAGTAAAGGCATACGTATACATTTGGGATTATTGTGCAAGGAAAATTGATTACATAGCTTTGTGTTGTCATACTCCTTCAGGCGAACTAGTCACTCATTGATACGCATCCTATATCCACTACACGCAGAAGTAGCGGTGAAGAGATCGCTCTCCATCTACTGAAGTTTGCTTTTCTCAGCTTACTACTTGTACAACTGGAGTTCTGAAATACGCACACGGGTCTTTAATACTCTTTGATGAGAACTGGCAGTTTAGTCTGATTTAATAGGGTCTATACACAGCGTACATTGGACACCATTCACTTGCAGGGAATCACGCCATGCTACCCCAAAACGATACTTCCAAGCAGGATAGCGGCCAGCCAGCTTCAGCTAAAATTGAAAATGATGGATATGCTAAGAGCAATGACAACAGCAATAGCAGTGCCAGCAATACTGCAAGTAGCAACAAGGTTGAGATTCTTGATAATGATCAGTTACTAGATATCTTTGGCAAAAGTACTGGTCCCATGCTCACCAGCGATAACCACCTGATGAATAACTCTAACCCTGCTCAGATGACAGGTTCAATGAACTTACCTACAGAACTTTACGGTTTAGATGCTACTAATCAAACACCTGTTTTGGACCTTGGTGACCCTTTGGTGATAACTCCTGGTTCAAACGTGCTCACTCCTGAAACTACAAATAGCCAGCTGACGCAATATATCAACACCTCAACTGGTAATAACACATACACCCTATCAAAGTATAATCCTAATATGAACGAACCTTCGAATAATTTGAATAATAATTTTAATACCGGCGCTAATTTTCAACCAAATAATAACGATTCCATCCAAACATTTTACGACAATATTACTGCGACTAATAATGACAATACTGGCACAAAAACTGATTACCAATCTTTAAATACAACAGGCAATACTACAAAGATATCCTCGTTTAAGAAGCCAAAGCCGAAGAAACTTACGAATGCACCTTCTGGTCCACCTAAAAGACCTGCATTTGTCATGAAGCTTTGGAATATGGTTAATGATGAATCTAACTGGCAGTATATCAACTGGTTACCTAAAGGTGAAGCTTTTCAAGTTGTTGATCGTGAAGCGTTTATGAAACACGTTCTACCCAAATACTTTAAACATAATAACTTTGCTTCCTTTGTCAGACAATTGAACATGTATGGTTGGCACAAGGTTCAGGATATAACTTCAGGCACCTTGCTTCAGGGTGACGAAATTTGGCAATTTGAAAATCCAAACTTTCAGAGAGATAAAGAAGATTTATTGGACAACATTATTAGAAATAAAACAAGTAAGGATACTGATGAAGAGGATGTTGACTTTGGGGCCATTATGAGTGAATTGGAGATGATGAGAAAAAATCAAAAGTTGATTGCTGATGACTTGAGAAGAGTTAGACAGGATAATGAATTACTTTGGAAGGAAAACTTTTTAGCCCGAGAAAGACATAAGTCCCAGTCCGATACATTGGATAAGATTCTGAGATTCTTGGCTACAGTTTATGGAAGCGGATCTTCTAAATTTTTGGAGAATGTCAATGGATCAAATGAAATGCTTGATTTAGTTTCTCAAGGCTATCACGATCATTTTAACTCGCCAGTGCAAACTAGCAATAATGGCAACAATATGATGAATGGTGCTCCTACTGGACCTGGTAATATGAATAATCAGCCAAACGACTTTTATGAATATCCTTATCAGAATGTTTCAACGCAAGCTTTTGGTGCTCCAAAGCAGCCGTTGATGATCTCCAACAGAGCGCATTACAGATCAAGTTCATCTAGTATGAGCTCTGTTAACGGTGGTAATGTCAAATCTCAGAATATGACACAGGCGCCATCTCAAGCTTCTTCAGTTGGGCCAACATCTGATGATTTAAATGAGTCTCCTATTCAAGAAATTCACAGAGGACCAGAAAACAGAAATCTCACTCAGTTGGATACGCTTCAAGGTCAATACCCGTACCAAGCTACTGATTCTCCTAGAGTTTATTTTCCGGAATTGACAAGATCAGGGTCTTTTGAGCAGCCTTTGACACCTAATTCAGAGATGTTGATGGGGAATATCAATTCTCAGTTGATCAAACAGCAAGGAACTCTTCGGCAAGTGAATGACTGGATCACCAAGCTCCAAGGTAGCAAGGGTGCGGACGATGTGAATAGCAATTTGCCGCAAGTTGGGTCGACTCCTGTCTCTAGTACTGACGATTTCCGGGTTGACGATTTCCTAAATGCACAAACGCCTGATTTTAGTGCGTCCAATAACTCTTCTGTTGTTGATATTAACGGTGGTAGTAGCAATCATGGCAGCAGTGGTAGGGTGGAGACTTATGAGGAAATTCCAAACATTAGTAATAGAAAGAGAGCTATGGAAGACTCGTTGACGGATTTCAAAAGGCCAAAGTATTGAAACGCCAAGCTTGTATTTTGGCATGCTGCGTTATTTTTCATGTTATTTCAGTTTATTTGGTTTTATTGGTGTTCGGTTGTCCAAGTCCATTCTACCTTTGCCTTGCTCTTGTGGTGGCAAGCACCTCTGGAACTAACTTTCCGCTGAATATAAGATCCGCTCGGCTTTAATCAGTCTTTTTTTGTTATCCTGAATTTTATGCTATCTCTTTGGTTTCCGTATATCTATAAATTTACTACGTACTCTTCTATACAATAATACACAAGGATATAGCTACTAGCTGCTTAGTGGCCTGTGTGAATCCATCATGGGACCCAACCTGCTTGGCTTTAACCCCGGCTTCATATTTCTGTAAGCTCCTACCTCCCTGAACAGATAAGTGTCCATCACACCGGCTTTAAAGCTTTATCAGGCGCATACAAGATCTTCTCTGTACTCCAAGGCCCTATTTGTGCGTGTAGGTCGTCTATTGTGTGAATAGCGCAGCGTGGGCACCTTTGCAAAAGTTTAAGGGGGTTTAGATCTGTATCTCCGAATGGCAGACCCTTTCTAATTGGTGTCCCAACCGCCTGGATGTGGATCAAGAGTAGCAATTCCCAGAATTCAAAATACGCGCTTCAAAGGCGTTCATACTTTCGACGACCGATGGGCTATTTGGCGTGGTGAGCAGCAATGCTCAAATGGCCGTGCGCTTTTCCTGTCGTAGTAAAGGAAGCAAAGGGGGGTCTCCGGCGCCGGGTGCAGGTAGAAGCGGATGAGCTTTTCACCATTGAAGAGAGCAACTGGACATGTGTGCGAGCCATGTATATGAACCATAAAATAAGGCCCAAAGACAAACCATACAAACAAACCCTGCAAACAAACCATGCAAACAAACCATGCAAACAAACAACCGGAGTACATGTACAGCAGACGGTGCTACCAAAACTGACGGAGTTCCCAGCAATTTAGTAAGCTTTTCTCGACAGAAGCGCACGCCCGGATTTATTTACAAAATCCGGGCTCGATGGGTGCGGCGTCTGTCGGGAAAAGCCGCGAAGGCCACCGGCTTGAAACGTCCTGCTCCGTAGAGTATGGGCTTCATCAAACACATGACTGGAAAGACATATTAATGATATGATTTGCCTATATATTCGTTGAAAATGTCCTCTGCTGTCAAAGAAGGAGATTCTGTTGCTGCTTGAAACAGGCAAACAGTCTGTGCTGATATTTGGGCAACAATCATAAAACAAGGCAAAATGGGTATTCTTCAATCAGCGAGTAGCGCAGTGACAAGGGTGCATAATTGGTATCCTGTAGAAAAACGGAACAAAATGGTTTCATTTGGAATCATCATTGTGGCGGTGAGTCTGGATAACATGAACGTGGCAGGTGGAATCACCTCGACCGTCAGTATCCAAGACCAGTTCAACACAAGCTCAAATAATGCTTCCTGGGTGATCACAGGATACGCTCTAACCCTAGGGTCGTTCATTCTTGTGTTTGGAAAACTGTCAGATATTTTAGGACCTGAAGTGGTCTTCCTTTGGGGTGTTTCCATGATGGCATTTTTTGCGTTGATTAATGCTCTGATCAGAAACTCTGTCATTGCCTTAATCATCTTTAGAACGCTACAAGGTATTGCCGCTTCATCATTAGTGCCGGCTGGATTTTCATTTGCTGCTAACTACTATGGTCAATCTCCAAAGAGCTTACAGATAGCAAACGGATTTCTAATCTTGGCCCTAACAAGCGTGTTTGGTTTGGGTACTGTTCTAGGTGGTGCTTTTTCAATGACGGACATTGGCTACCGTGGATTTTTCTTTCTAGTGTTTGGTATTGCAACAACATGTGCAGTTCTACTTTTCTTCCTGATGGTTCCAATTGTAAAAACACAAGGTCATTTAGATTTACGTGTCAAAGACTTGAATTTCGTTGGTGTTTTGGTCTTTGTTGGTGGCTTGTTGTTGGTTATTTTGGGTCTAACTGAAGGAGGAAACAGTTGGAAAACTCCTAAAGCATATATCACATTACCTGTTGGTGTGCTATTGGTTATGGCTGTTGTTTCATTTGAGCTGGTGTACATCAAAGGCTATAGAGTCAAGAATGCTCATAAAATGCCTGTCAAACTTGTCAATCCAGATGAAATTACAAAGACGGATCAAGAAAAAGTTAAGGGTACAGACTCACAAGAAATGCAAACTGTTTCAAGCCACCAAGGCTCATCAGATACATCAGATCATAAAACCACAGATCAAGAGATAGAAAAGCTAGACTGGAGACTAACTTTACAATACTTGTTTCCACCAGAGTTCGGAAAAATCCGTAACTTTTACCAATTCCTCATTATGGTGTTCCTCTATTACACACTTTTTGTTACAGCTTCCACTGGTATGTTTCAATATCATCAGTATGTTGAAAAGAATTCAGGCATTATTTCCGCCCTAAAAGTCTTACCTCTTTCTATGGGTGCTTTTGGAGGTGCACTTGTGTTCAGACTTGAAATGCTTGAAAAATTTGGAGCTAAGAAGATGCTCTTTGTGTCAGCCATAGTGTGTTTGGGATGTTCCGTGTGGTATACAAGAATAGATTTTAGAGACCATTTAAGCTATTGGAAATTTGAATTTTTTTCTTTATTTATCCAAGGTGTTTCGGTTAATATGTTCTTCAATGTTTATCTTATCACTGTTATGTCTAGTACTCCACTGCATCTTCAAGGTTCCTTATCCGGAGTTTTCCAGACGGTCAGTCAGATCGGTATCTGCTTAGGAGACGCCATTTTCAACTCCATTGTGGGGCATGCCTTTGTTGCTGAAACTCATGAACAAAAGGTGGCTCTACATAAAAATTTCAGAAACGCTTTATATTTGAGTGTAGCATCGGGAGCTTTGGCTGTGATATGTTCCCTATTTGTGAAAAACGTGAGCTTCGCAAAATCTGATGCTGCTATTACAGATTCCCCAGAACCTGAAGAAGTTGAAGTGCTTGAACAGGCATAAAGTAGTTTAAATGAATTTTCAGTTAATATATCTAACTAAATGATACAGATAAA
Source organism: Ambrosiozyma maleeae (nom. inval.) (assembly GCA_003706635.2). Classification (NCBI taxonomy): domain Eukaryota; kingdom Fungi; phylum Ascomycota; class Pichiomycetes; order Pichiales; family Pichiaceae; genus Ambrosiozyma; species Ambrosiozyma maleeae (nom. inval.). The sequence goes on from PPLV02000001.1 coordinate 783,234, forward strand.
AATTATTCCGTCATAAAAATATTCCCTTAAAAACTTACACAGGACAGAGTGTGACTAAACACGTAAATCAAGATAGCAAATCAGTAGGTAACACCTTTTTATTAGGCTTTTTAAATTTAAACTTCTTGTTCAATAAAGATGCAGCATTTCTAAACTTTGGAGAATTTGAATTAAAGTCCAAAGTCATTTTTTGATCGTTCCATTTCAAGTCATTCATTATCTTATCTGCTAATAAAAAATCCTCTGGCTTCATTTTAAATGGATCAAAGAATTTCAAACCATGTACTTTTGCATAATCTTTTAGTTTCTTAACCTGGCGATCACCAAGGTAGGTAGGAGAATTAGTGTGATTTACCAATAGGTCTGTCAGAACTTTAACAAGTGAACTCCAATTTGGGAAAAATTGACAGTTCACCAAATGGTTCGAGAGAAGATGATTGGCAAGTACATGCTTCGTTTTGATTTCAAATGTGTTAGTGAAAAGGTGTGAAAAGGCAAAGCAATAATACAGTTGACCTTTGCCCAAAAAGTAGTTGGCAAATGGGATAAAAGATCCAACATTAGCTTCAACTTTACCTTCGGAAGCAAAGTGTTTTTCTTTTATGTATTCCCATGCTTCTTCAATCTGGCCATTCCTAATGTAGCATTCCACTAGTCTGTTTAAAAAATATGGCTTCATGTTGTCGTATAACCCTTCTTTCTGGTAATAATCGAGAAGTTGATCCGGATTCAGTTCTTTCGATAAACAATGAACAGCGCTTGCTATCACAGGTCCATGAGGAATCTCAAGATCATCCATCAACTCTAATGTTGTTATCTTTGGTGCATTGGATCTGAACATTCTGAAAATGGAGTACCAGGTTCCAGTGTTGGCTATAGCTTTACGAGACTTCAATCTTTCAAGCCTTTTAATACGGCTATCGTACTCGGTTGGGCAGTTTGCATATGCCAATAAGTAATTGTCAAAATCAATGTCTTGATGAAATTCTGTGTTCTCTTCCATTGCATTTAAAATCTGGAAGCATTTTGCATCTTGGAGGAGAAAATGAAAATGCCCTATTATGGATAGTAGGGACTCTTTAGTCAACAATCTAGGTGTTTCGTCCATAATTTTCATTAAGCATTCCTCTATAGTATTGTTTGTAGAATAGTGATATCTATACGATGTTAGTTCTTTAACGTAGTTATTGATATTCTCTTCTGTAGCAACTTTTGGAACAAGTGGAAGTGTGGCTCTAAATGGTCTATCAGCCATCTCCACATATGGCACTTCGGGCTGTGGAACGGGAACCTCGGTGGTGATATCCTGTAACAGCTCGAGAATAAGCTCTTCTTGGAAATTAGACATAAAGTTTGTTTGTGAAAGAAAACGAGGACTCAAAGCCGGAGACGTCATCGGTATATGAAAAGACTTCTGGCATCCTATCACAGACGTGGAAAAACATCTTTTAGCAAATACCAAAGTATTTACCGTCCTTTTTAAACATAGCATCTTAGTGGTCAACTGACTTATCAGATATGGAGTCTGCAAGCAGTTATCGGCATAATCTTTCTTCTCAATAAATAAACTTCATGTCAACTTATTAAAACTGTATTCTTTTTTATCTGATGTCTTTCCACCCTCAAATAATTTTCACTTCGCAAAAAATACATGACTTCACACGCATTTCTTAGTGTTGAAGCACAATTTTAAGACGTCAGTTTAGGAATGAGTATGCAGGATGACACCAAAAAAAAGCTTACCACACTCTACTAAACGAATGGTTCACTCTTGACCAATTGGCTCCAATGATGAAGTACAAAAAACAGTAAGGTATTTTGCCAAATGAGATGAAGCAAAAAAGTAAATGGACGAGTTGGGAGTCGAACCCAAGACCTTTCGCATGCTAAGCGAACGCGCTACCAACTACGCCACACGCCCTTATCTGTGCATCAAATTTCACTCCTTTTATTTTATGATGTAGTTCCAATAATAACGCAACAAATCAATTGGCTTTGTACGGAAATCAACCAGATTCGGAAAAGGCAAAAAAGGAAGCAAAGTAAAAAAATGGACGAGTTGGGAGTCGAACCCAAGACCTTTCGCATGCTAAGCGAACGCGCTACCAACTACGCCACACGCCCGAATTTGATTCCCCCAAATCCACGTTAGTTTAAAAGGCATACTTATTACAAAATGAGATGAAGCAAAAAAAGAAATGGACGAGTTGGGAGTCGAACCCAAGACCTTTCGCATGCTAAGCGAACGCGCTACCAACTACGCCACACGCCCATACAAATTCCGATACCGGGAGTCGAACCCGGGTCTGCCCGGTGAAAGCGGACCATGATAGCCGTTACACTATATCGGATATTAATGTCTACAATAGAGGCCTGGTTATCATGTAGGTATAATGACAGAACAAAAATCTTCAAAATCTGATCCAAATCTTCCATTAAGTTCAGAGAAACCATACATACTAAATTTCAAGTATTCAAGTATTTGCATGAATTCTTTAAAATAATTTCGATTAAAATGGACCAGTTTAGAATAAAGAATATTAATAGTTATAAGTTGAGAGGTGGGCGAAAAAGAGTTCTAATATTTGTTGATTAATGGGCTACAGCTGAGAAATGGATAAAGTCTGACCAGATATGCAAGATAGCTTAGAAACTAAAACAAATTATTATATAATTTGATTCCAGTTCTTTAATTGCAGTTTTTATACTGTGATAAACATTAAAAAAATTGATGACTAACATCCAAGAAAAGAACATGTATTATATACTATTTGAATCAATGTTATTCTTGATAATGAACAAAGGCATACTAATTAACATAATTGGGCGTGTGGCGTAGTTGGTAGCGCGTTCGCTTAGCATGCGAAAGGTCTTGGGTTCGACTCCCAACTCGTCCATTTCTTTTTTGCTTCATCTCATTTGGCAAAATACCTTACTGTTTTTTGCATTTTATCCTTAGAGCCATTTTATTAAAATAAAAGCACATACAAAAACAAAATATCTGGTTCATTATAGTGTTATATTGATTAATTACGATTGCATATTAATGGTTATAAACCTATTTAGTATATAAATAGCTGTCAATTCTATCATAAGAGTCAATCAGAGTGTTCCAAAATTGTTCAACATCCAAATCTAAAAAAACGTGAACTCCTTGGTAATTATCAAAATCACCCTCTTTTTCAGTGAGTAGCGTGCCTTGATCCGTGATCTTTAAAGAACGTTTAATTGAGGTAATCTTCAACTCTGGTTCCAGATTACATATGAAAAGGATTGCAGCAACTGCCACCGGATCATGAACGCTAGGGCCTCGAAAAGAATCGCCTTTGGATTTCTTTTGTAATGCGTTATAAAATTCGATGAGTTCGTACATCATTGCTCTGAATGTGGTAGCATGCTCTATTGTATCCGCGTTGAGTATTCTATTTCTTCTTTCGATATTAGCTGTGGTTTTTATTGTAATGTCCAATGGTGTAATGTAGGTACGATCAATGATCCCCGGGTCAGTTAGAACCTGTTGGGCAGCTTTAACATCGCTGACAATGTTAAACTCTGTATTGTTATCTCTATTGAAAATGTGGAAACCCCCTCCCATAATGGAGAGGTACCTAATTTGATGTTTGGCATCCGGGTATTTTTCAAAGAATTGGGCAATATTAGTTAAAGGGCCGATAGCTATAATGCACAGCTCTCCACTATGTTTGATGATCTGCTCGTATAGGGAAGGGAAAAAATCCGCTTTATTTCTTGCTGAGCAAACTGGCTCAGGAAGTAATGTAGAACCGTTCAAACCGGATTTGCCGTGGATCGAAGGTATATAATTGACTGTTCCAGCTAATGATTTATCAGCTCCGGGAAAGACGGGTATGTCGGTTCTGCCGATAGCTGTCAAGAATCTCAGAGCGTTGTTTGTAGCGTTTGCTAAAGACGTGTTACCGTGTACTGTGGATATGCCGAGCAATTCAAGGCGTGGGTGAAATGCTGCCAAGGCTATTGCCATGATATCGTCCTGACCGGGGTCACAATCGACCCACACGGGAACCTTGTCGCTTATAGTCATGTAGTGGGATGCAGGCGTCGGAGATTACACACTTTCCAACACTCACGGATGCCATTGCGCTGTGCGAGAGAACAGCACTGCTAAAGGAGTTACATATATACAGCATCATGAAACAGACCTCCAAAATCCCAACGAGAATCAAACCCGGATAGCCTAAACAATAGCCAGCCTGTATCCATGGGTCTCCGGCTAAAAAATACTCCGACGCAGGCCAAGCGTTGAATCTCAGAAGCGGTGGAAAACACCGATCGAGGCTACGTTGCCTTTGACTAGAGACAGCCAAGGCTGTGACTTTAAAGCTTTTCCGCCTATTCCCCGCTTCTACTTGAATCCGTATGGCATGATGACCGCCCGTGTCTTCTGACTTTTAGGATGTGAATTTGCCTCTATTCAGGTCCATTGAAACACACAGTGAAGTAAACTGTGGGGAAAGTGGGCGTGCGGGATATCCTGCAGGGGGGCGTGGGAGATCCCACCCTTGTGCGGGATAAACATCAGGGCGTGGGTGACGTCGGACAAGCCACGCAGAGAGACGCCTGGGACCCACCTGGACCCACCTGGACCCACCTGGGGACGCCTGGGGACGCCTGGGAAGCGCTTCGGCTATGGTACAGACGGAGTGACGCATAAATAAGTATGGCGCGCAACCGTGTGAGTGTGTGGAGAAATGTAGCTATGAAGCCTAAGTGAGTGTCCTATCCTAACTGTGACATGACTCGGCTCCCGCTCGGAATGGCGGCAGTTGTCAGCAAGTTTCCCCACGCTATCGTTCTTGAAGCTCCGCAACCACTGGAGTAGTTTTTCAATTTCCAATTGCTAATATATGCATTGGTTAGCAGTTACTGATCTGCTTTAGTAGACTAGCTGTGGTTTTGTAGTATCTGTTTATGAATGCGCATATACATAGAAAAAGGTACTATTTTTGACTGCTGCCAGTATGTTGAGACACCAAGTGAAGAGATTGGCATTCAGACCACCAAGACAGCTATTATCATGCTCTCCCAGAACGGCGAGCACCCTGCACTCTGTGAATTCACACAAGGGACCAAGGAAAACCGCCAACGTGGCTGCATTAGCCACTGCAGCAGGTCTGCTAACTGCATCGATCACACTTGGGTTGAGTGACGTGCTTGCAAACGAAACACAACATCCTTTAGGTGATACGCCAAAGAGAAAAATCCCCGTGGAGGAATTCGTCAAGCATAACACTGCTGATGATTGCTGGATAGTTGTGAACGGCGAGGTCTATGATATGACTGAATTTGTGCAACATCATCCTGGTGGCAAGGCACCGCTCATTTTGAATGCCGGTCATGACGCTTCAGCTATTTACAACAAACTCCATGCTAAAAATACCATCACAGCTTTTCTGGACCCTTCCAAGCACTTGGGCGAAATTGACGGTGAAGCACCTGTAATTGAAGAGCAACTAGATGATGACGAACTACAGCGACTCAAAAACTTAGAGAACCTACCTCCTTTGTCTTTGATGATGAACGCCCACGATTTCGAGTATGTTGCTAAGAACATCCTACCTAAATCTGGTTGGGGATACTATTCATCCGGTGCAGATGATGAGATATCAATGAGAGAAAACCATTATGCCTACCAGAGAATCTATTTCAGACCAAGAGTCCTAGTTGACGTTAAAGATATCGATACTTCGACAACTCTATTGGGAACGAAGACAGACGTTCCGTTCTACGTTTCGGCTACGGCCATGGCCAAATTGGGCCATCCTGACGGGGAATGTTCCATTGCCAGAGGTGCAGGTAAGGAAAACGTCATCCAAATGATCTCCACTTTATCGTCCTGTTCCCTAGAGGAGGTTGCAGCAGCTAGAGTCCCAGGTGCTACTCAATGGTTTCAACTTTATGTCAATGAGGACAGAGATATGACTAAGAAACTCATTAAAAGAGCGGAGGATGCAGGTATGAAGGCTATTTTTGTCACTGTTGATGCTCCCTCTTTAGGAAATAGAGAGAAGGACGCCAAAGTTAAGGCTATTGAGGCACCAGATGTTGGTTTCAAAGATGAAAATGATAAGACAAAGGGTAACTCCAGAGCATTGTCAAAATTCATAGACGCTTCTTTGAACTGGAAAGACATCGAGTGGGTCAGAAAACAGACCGATTTGCCTATCCTCATCAAAGGTATTCAGAGAATTGAAGACGCCTTGCATGCTATTGATGCTGGTTGTCAGGGTATCGTTATTTCCAATCACGGTGGAAGACAATTGGACACTGCGCCAGCACCTGTCGAACTACTGGCCGAGTTTGTCCCTGAATTGAAAAGATTAGGAAAGCTAAAACCGGATTTTGAGATCTTCCTTGATGGTGGTGTCAAAAGAGGAACTGATATTTTGAAAGCCGTTGCCATTGGTGGCAAAAACGTTAAAGTTGGTGTTGGTTTAGGCAGACCTTTTCTATATGCCAATTCAGGCTACGGTGAGGACGGTGTCAGAAAACTCATTCAATTGCTAAAAGCTGAATTGGAGATGGATATGAGATTGTTAGGTGTTAGAAGTATAGACGAACTAGATGAAACTTTTATTGATACTAGACGTTTGATTGGACGAGACGCTAGAGATATGCTGTACAATTATAACTATGTGCCTTTAGAGACAGTCAAATTCAGTTACAAAACTGAGTGAATGGCTGCATTCTTTATTTATTCTATTTTATTTGAACACATTCTCAAATATGTAAGTCTATTTATATTATTTATTATTACCACATCCCAAAACATTTGATTGTTACTCTTGTGCCAAAACCTGAAAACAAAACCTCAATTCTAGTTAAAAATATATCATATTATACATCAATTATACACTATTTTTGATCAATACCATTTTCACAGAGAATGGTATCTAGTAATAGCTGATTTTTAGTCCAGCAGTATCTTTTCAACTTACTTAGTTTCAAATACTCAGCTTTCATAACTTCTTGGAGACTATTTTGCTTATTATAATAGGCTTCAAGGTTATCAGAGATGTCTTTTAAATCGCTGTTCGAATAGCCTTCAAAGGTGATATCCGGTGTGATTTCAGTCAACACTTTCTTATCACTACATTCATTCTCTTTGTCTTTTTGCTGCTTTTTCTCCTGGATTTTATTGAAGTTTTCTAAAACCTTTTGAGAATCAAATAACATTGTGCCTGAAACTGCTGGGTTGAGCTTAACCTTTTTGATACCTAGGAAATCCATAGCGTCATCTGTTGGGATTTCTTTCGATTCTTTCCTCAAATCTAGGTATTTATCAACCAGTTTATCGTATTTCTGCTGTGGATTATTCAGTTCTAGTGATCCATTGTTGGTGTGCTTTATATTGAAAGTCTGAAAATCATCGAATTTTTGACTATTGCTCACCATTTGTCTGTTCAAGAGTTCATACGCGTCAACCAGGTTGTTTGACTCGATGTCATGCACCGTTTTCAGATGTTTTAGTAACGCGTCTGATCTTGTGAAGGATTTCAGACACTCGGGTATTATACAGTAGAAGGGTTTTTCACCTGTGTGTGTTCTGATGTGGGATATCAATGCAAACCTGCTATGCTGCAAAGTTCCATTTCTTGCACATTTCTCCCATCTGCACACGTACTCGGTGCCAAAACCAGACTTTCTAGGCGACACATGCTCTCTTGTTATGTGCTGAACCAAGTCGTCCAGCTCTCGGAACTTCAAGAAGCAGTTCACCCACCGACAGTAGTTCTCGCCCTGGTTGTCGTCTTCAAAGTCGGTCAAGTCTTCTCCTTTAAAGAAATTCACAGACTCCATCATTTCAAACTCATTCTCCAGTTCTTCGTCTGTGATTCTCGTCTTGAGCAGTTTCATTGCCCCGTTTCCCTGCTCGGCAACAGAAATCGGGTACACCGCACCCTCCTCCTCCTGGTCTAGCGATTGCAAGTTCATATCTCCCTAGCCTGTATCCAGTCGTGCTTATCCAACTGTGCTTACCTGCGCATTCCCTCCCCACCTCCAGCCCATGCCTCCTCCTCGTCTCTTCCACTCTCCCTATCCTTTAATGTTGCCCCTTTTCTCTCCTTTTGCCTTTTTGCTTCACGTCTGCCATTCTTCATCACGTGCCAATAGAGCCCTCCTCGTCGAGGAAAAATTTTTAGGCAAACAGCCGCTGGAGACCACAGGCGCATCAGGAAAACGGTGAATAGCAGGGAAACCAGGGGAGAACGGGAGTTGAAGGGCAGGGTGAGTGAGTGGGTGAAAGGTAGCACTGAAGAGGAGAAAGCGATACGATACCGTGTGCAAGGGTAAGAAGAGAGAGTGTATAGCGCAATCCATCAAGAGCCAGTTGACGAACGAAACGGAATATGTCGGACTTACAGCTAAACATCTTACAAGCCCTAGATAAGGCGGGCTCGATAGAGGACTCGTCAAAGGTGTTCCCAGGTATCGAGGCACAGACAGTGCTAGCGGCACTAAACTCGCTGACCGCCAGATCGATGATCACGTACACCACGACCGAGTCGGACGTGTACACATTCACCGAGGAGGCAAACGACATCTTGTCGAACGGATCCCACGAGTACAGACTATTGGACAAGGTGTTGCAGAGCTTGGAAGGCCTAAAGATCTCCGAGGTGGACTCTATCATGGGCAAGAACGGTAAGGTTGCCCAAGGCCGTGCATTCAAAAACGGCTGGATCGGAAAAGACGGCGACAAGTTGGTGGCCAAGATCTCCAAGGACACCCAGGTGGAGGACACCACCGCCTGCCAATTGCAAGAAATCCAATCTACAGGTACTTTATCGAACAAGAAGGACCTGGCCGATTTGAAGAAGAGAAAGTTGATCAACCAGAGTAAATCATACACCTACAGCATTTTCAAGGGCCCAGAATTCAGCTTGGAGATTAAGCAATTGGAGACGGATATTACAAGTGACATGATTGCATCAGGATCATGGGAAAACGCCTCCTTTAAACCATATAACTTTAACTCCGAAGGTGTGTTACCACCTGCAGGTGCATTGCATCCTTTGAATAAGGTCAGAGAGGAATTCAGACAAATCTTTTTCTCTATGGGTTTCTCCGAGATGCCAACTAACCAATACGTTGAGAGTGGTTTCTGGAACTTTGACGCCTTGTTTGTTCCACAACAGCATCCAGCAAGAGACCTACAGGATACCTTCTTTTTGAAGGACCCAGCCACTGCGAAGGAACCAGAAGACAAGACTTACTGGAACAACGTTAAGGATATCCACGAGAACGGTGCTTACGGTTCAATCGGTTACAGATACCCATGGAAAGGTGAAGAATCTTTGAGAACGGTGTTGAGAACCCACACTACTGCTATCTCTGCAAACATGTTATACAAGTTGGCTGCTGACCCTAAGCCAACCAGATTGTTCTCTATTGACAGAGTTTTTAGAAACGAAGCCGTCGATGCTACCCACTTGGCTGAGTTCCACCAAGTTGAGGGTGTCTTTGCCGATTACAACTTAACATTGGGTGACTTGATCGGTTTCATGGAGCAATTCTTCTCCAAGATGGGTGTTCACAACTGTAGATTCAAGCCAACCTATAACCCATACACCGAGCCATCCTTGGAGATCTACGCTTGGCACAACGGTTTGGCCAAGTGGGTCGAGATTGGTAACTCCGGTATGTTCAGACCAGAGATGTTGGAGCCTATGGGTTTGCCAAAGGACATGAGAGTGTTAGGTTGGGGTTTGTCTTTGGAGAGACCTACAATGATTAAATATGGTGTCAGTAATATTAGAGAGTTGCTCGGTCACAAAGTTGACTTGGACTTTATCGAAAGCAATCCTGCTGCAAGATTAGACGAAGATATTTTCTGATTGATGTTGATTAATTCCCTGTTTTTATCTTTTTTCTTCAGGCCTTCCCTGATCCTTTTTTGTGTGTGTCAAGTACTCAATATAAACATACAAATAGATATTATATATAGTCATTTTACCCATGTCCATACGCACTAGCCACATAAACATGCGCCACAAATATGCATTTTTCTTGACGCGGCGCAGCAAAGGCGGCTAATCGCACAAAGAGCATCATTAGGTGGAAAACATTAGTAATGACAAGAGCCCCATCTCCTTTAGAGTAAGACATACCAGTACATAGATGGGAAGATACAGGAAGACCAAGAAGTACCAAGGAAGTAGAGAATGCTGGCTGTTAATGCACAGGGAAATATACCACCGGGCCCGCTACCGCAGAATTTGAAGGCGCCTGAACCAGAACACTGTCCTGGTCCAGAGAGTGAAAATGCAGGTAAGGCGGACAGCTGTGTAGGTTGCGCCAATCAGGAAATATGTGAGTCTCTACCTAAGGGACCAGACCCAGACTTGCCATTAATAAATGCCAAGCTAGCAGATATCAAACATAAGGTGTTGGTTTTGTCAGGGAAAGGTGGAGTTGGAAAGTCAACTTTCACATCGATGCTATCGTGGGCACTAGCGTCGGATCCAGAACTAGAGATCGGCGCCATGGACCTGGACATCTGCGGTCCTTCTCTACCAAAGATGCTGGGATGCGAAAAGGAGACAGTTCATTCTTCAAATTCAGGTTGGTCCCCGGTTTATATAAGCGATAACCTTGGCATGATGTCGATCCAGTTTATGTTACCAGACGAGGACTCTGCTATTATTTGGAGGGGATCAAAGAAAAATGGTTTGATCAAACAGTTCTTGAAAGACGTTGACTGGGGGAAGTTGGATTATCTTGTGATTGATACTCCTCCAGGAACATCGGATGAACATTTATCTGTCACTACATATCTCAAGGAGGTTGGAATAGACGGCGCTCTAATAGTAACGACACCACAGGAGGTTGCCTTGTTGGATGTGAGAAAAGAGATTGATTTCTGTAGAAAGGCCAATATCAAAATTATTGGTATCGTTGAAAACATGTCGGGATTCGTGTGTCCAAACTGTGGTGGAGAGTCCAAAATCTTCAAGCCAACTACAGGTGGAGGTGAGAGATTGGCTAGAGAGCTAGGGATCAATTTCTTGGGTAGTGTTCCACTAGATCCTAGAATAGGTAAGAGTTGTGATTCTGGTGAATGCTTCTTGGATCTGTATCCTGACTCACCGGCTTGTGACTCAATTCTAGACGTTGTTGATGCCCTAAGAGACGAAGTCGAGGCTAATGATGAGTAATCTTGATATGATACCCCGCCCCAATCTCTTGCATAGCTTTCATCTTTAACTTCTTCCCTTTCTGCATTACCCTTCAATTCGTATCTGATTTCCTTTTTTGTTGTTGTACCTGATTATTTATGCACTTATACAGACAATAATTAATAACTTGAAAGACCGAAATAAAATGTCAAGGTGAAAACATTATACGTATATGAAGTTTAAACGTTAGACATGATAAATTAGTTAGAACATCAAAAGAAAAAGTATATATTATTATTACACCTATATATATCACATGGAGGTTTATAAAGCAATGCTTTCAGAGAGCATCTATTGTGTTATCATTTGCTGATGAGGGATTTTGTTTTTCAAATAGTTTAATTCACTGATTGGTAGTTCTAATGACAATAACTTTGCTTCTGAATATTCAAAATCATGTTCAAAAATGATACGAATCAACTTCTTGTAAATAATCGTACGAGCAACTTTAACTTTGAAATTCTTTTCTTCCAAAAGTTGCAAATCATTCAACAATTTATCAACTAAAGACTTTGTTTTGTCCTTGTCCTCAGAGGGTTCGACCTCCAATAGATGCAAGTAGTTTAAGTAGATTTGTCCTCCTTGTGACCAACCAGGGACACTCTTGAAATTTTCTAACAACTTGGCTAATTTTTCCAAATTTGATCCAGAGACAACAACTGTTGGCGCTACCTTCTCTAAAGTCAACTCATGAGCTTTGGCTAGTTGGCCAGAATTCATGTAAGAGATTACAGAATTGAAGAAGTCTGACTGAGAGAAAAACTTATCGGCCCTGGCTTCATATAGAGCTTCAAATGGAATTTCCAGCTGTCTGTTTAATTCAGTTAAATTGTCGTCATTTGTCAAGAAATCAAGATCCATAATGCTATCAGTCAAAGCATTAAATATGTCCGCTGTACAAGAAGAGTCAGATTGCAAATGCAATAAAACATAAAGCCTTTCTCTGAACAACTTGAAGTCTTTCAATTTTGTTGCAAAATTTAAGACAATACCATCATTAAAACTGTCCGAAAACTTCAAAACCTTTTGCAATTTTTTAATCAACAAAAACTGCGTCTCAGTATTAAAAGATTGTATTGCAACTTCTGGGTCATTAACCATGTTGAAAACTTGATAATACTCAGAATCAGATAAACTATCCGCACTTGATTTCTCAGATGTAATAAATTCACTAATTAGCACGTGTAAAGGCTTTGTCACATCACCAAACTTCAAATTGAGAAAGAGTTTCACTGACCATGGCAAACCTTCTAATAACGAAACATACGAGCTATTGAAGATTTCACCAGATAGTAGACAGTAAATTTTTAGAATTGGCTTTGGTATCAACTTCAAAGATGAGTTACTTGACCAAGCCTTTAATTGCCTTTCAGCATAACCACGAACAGTTGGATCGTTAGAGTCTATCATAGTTAACAGCACAGATAAATTCAAGTTAGAAGTCTTCAGAGCGAGCTCAATAGCACCTGTTAAGTCATTGGCACACAAAAGTTTAAAGATTAAATCCAAATTGTCATCTCGTGAATTCGCCAATAACCCTTCCATCCGTGATGCATTGTAATCTTGTAACCAAGCAATCAACAATTCTCTTCTTTTCAAATCCAGAAACCTAGCCTGCACATTAGGCTTAAAACTTGAGAACCTCTGGTCTCTATTTTTCAAAAAGTTTAAACAAAAACTGTCATCAAACAAAATGGCAAGCAACTCCCATATTGGATATTCGGGGCTTCCATCAAATGCCTGAAGCGTTAAGATTAATGAAATCTCAGAATCAAATTCAACTTTAGGATATATGTTACCTGCACCTCTTGAAGTGAAATTTGCCAACATGATATCCTTATTGATAATCGCCACCGTCTCTTTCATATTATGGAAAGTCGGCACAGAATGTGGTTTTTTGGCTATATATCTAGAGCTATCACTGCCTTCAAATAAAAACTTATTGATATTCTTGGAATCTAATGTTAATCCCTTTGATTTGGTAAGATCTTTATTAAAAACAGAGGTGAAACCAGCAGAAAGATCCAATTGCTTATCCCAGTCACAATCAACAGGATATTCCGATTGATTATTCAATACTAGCATATCAATATCTTGAACTTCTGGCTCATAAGGTTTCACCTGGACAAGTTCGTTGAACCCAAAATTGGCACCATCTACTTTTGTTTTTTCAATTTTGGCTAATAAATCCACATCATCATCAACTGGCTTTTGAACTTCCACAGCTTCATCATCTGTAGAGCTGCTTACAGCGGTACTGTGTGACGCCCGTTGTACGTGCTCCCACCCACCTGGAATGGATGAATCAAACCCGGGCTTCTGTCTTTTATATAGAAAATTATCCTCGTCGTATGTGTTATCACTCTCGTCAAAATTTTTCATTTCAACATCTTGAAACTTGGCGATTTTCTCTAGAACATTAGTTTTGATTTCATTTTTTCTTTTTTCGTTAGCTATTTCAGCAGCTTGCTGCTTTTGGAATCTCTCAACGACTTCTGGATCATCATTTGTCTCATCAACAATACCCCAGATACTGAAATGTTCAACACGAAAAGTAAAAGTCCCCAAAACAGGATCATAATTCAAAAATTGCATACCTCTTATTTCTCTTAATTTCTTGATAAATTCAACCATTTCTGGGGATTTAGGGTCCGTGATTGATTGCTTTGTTTTCTTATCAATAGGATAACATTTCTCAACACTAGTAATAGCAGGCACATTTAAACCATTTCCTATTGAGGGCTTTTCAAAATTATCACCATAAACTTCTAATATTCTTGGTCTAAAACGAACACAATTACCTAGCAAGAGAGACCAATCACCATGGAATGCAGTCAGATCAACTGGATATAAGAAAGAAACTTGTCCGAATCCATAGCGTCCAACTACAAAATTCTCCACTCTTGTGAGTTCACTTGTCGTCATTTGAGATAGCTGCTCAATTGTAGGAGAGCACCAGTAATCAGACGGAATTTCAGTGATATCAGTAGATTCTTCCATTGATGGCTTATCTGCAGGTTGTGATGTATTTTCTCTTTTGGATTTCGTAAGATCGTTATTAAAAGTAGGTTTCTGTTCTGTTTTCGGTTTCAATGATGATATAGATGACTGTGTTTTCATGGAAAGGGAATGTGGTTTGCTGACTTTCAATAGGATCTCATTTGGATCAATGTCTTGGTAATTTTGATAGCTTCCGATTGGATGTCTAATAACTAATTTTCTATACTGTGACTTAGATGAAGTGGAGCTATTCAAACCAGTTGCTGGTGTCTGTCTTTTTCTTGAAACTGATAAACGGTCCACAGAATCCACTTTTTCAGTTTCAGGTGCAGCTCTATTTTGAGAAAAGATACCCGAGACATTTTCCAACGAGTACTTGGCTGGGATTTTCAAAGAATTGGAAATTTTGTTTAATATGGATAGGGAGCCATTCAAGCCGGGGGTTTCTTGTACGGACGCCAGGGAACTTGATCTTTTACGTTTAGTTCTTGTTGAAATGCTCTCCTTTCTTTCAGATGAGTGTTGAGATGTCAATGCCTTTGGCATTTCAACAATGGTGGACGAAGGTATTCCCAGGCCATATGGATCACTCTGCAGCGACGAAGGATTCAACGTATTCGAGGTATTTGATGCAAGAGATGCAGCTGCGCCCAATGAAAATCCAGGGGTCTGGGTATTTGCAGGAGCAACTGGGGTTGTAAGAGATTTGCCGAACGAAAACCCTGATGACGTGCTGGCGGCCGCTGCTGGCTTGTTTCCTAATGAAAAATTGAACGAGCTTGCAGGAGCAGCACCCGATGTGGATGGATTCAGGCTACTGCCACCTAACAGCGCATTCGCCGTGGTGTTTCCATTTGTCTGTGAATTGCCAAACAGCCCCGTGTTGGAGCTTCCTGCGGTCATGCTTGGCGGCTGAGACAATGCCTTAGAGCCCAGGCCCTGCTGTGCTGCCGACCCAAACATGCTTCTGTCGCCCTTCTATTCCGCTGGATCCTGGCTACTGGCCTGTATACACCTACCTGGACGCTTCCTGCTTCACACTTGCCCTGGTGAAGTGCTTCTCTTTTTGTTTACATCCCAGTTCATCTACACCAAGAGGCGAAGACTCTAAGAGAAGGAGAAAATTTTTTATTGACACGGGTGTACGATGGCAGCACGGTGGTCTATTTGGAGGGGTAATTGGTGGACCAAGGGGGTAGAGAGGTAGAGGTAGAGGTAGAGGTGGGAGCACAGTGGAGAGGTAGAGAGGTAGAGAGGTAGAGAGGTAGAGAGGTAGAGAGGTAGAGGTAGAGGTGGGAGCACAGTGGAGAGGTAGAGAGGTAGAGAGCTCATGGGTGGCAGAGGTGGAAAGCTCGTGGGTCAGAGGTGCAGGACCGGCAGGGAATACCCACATGGATACTACAAGAACATACGCTGGCATAGAATGACATGAAAATACAATGTTGTTTTGTAAAGAAGTAGAGATTTATAAATGCGAATTGTGTATTAGTTATGTGGATTATGCGAAAGGCATCTTGGAAATGACGTCAAAGCTACCGGTACCAACGTTGTTCAACTTACCAACCACCAATCTGGCAGAAGGCGACTGCAACTCCTCTCTATCACTGTCCAAGACAGCCTTGGTCAAGAATTGACACGTGGTCTCGTACGACATCTTCATGAACGAAGAAGTGGAGGTGTCAATACCCTGTCTGTTGAAGGCCAAGTAGGTACCCTCTCTGGTCATGTAATCAGCAATCAAGTCCAAGTGTCTCGACGACACAGAAATAGCATAGGTACCAAACACGTTGTTGATCTCATTAACAATGGTGTTTCTGGCGGCTTCAACACCATAAGTCTTTAGCACTGCAGCAACATCGTTACATCTGATACCATTCACGTCAATGAAGGCATTGTGCTCCCACATGGCTTGGAAGTTCACACCTTCAGTAATGAAAGCACGCTTCTTACCTTGCTCTGGCTCTGGGTACAAACATCTTCCAATGTTAGCAACCTCTCTCACAACAACCTTTCTACACACGTCCTCCACTAAGTTCACCATAAGCAACTTTTGAGTCTCAGCAGACAGCTCAAGCTTGAACGAACACCATTCACCGTTAACATCATCAAAGTTGTACATGGAAACAAAGTGATGAGAAATGATAACATCTTGCTGTCTTTCTCTAGCACTCTTAGTCATCGAATTCTTATCTAGATTAGAAGAAGCCTTTGCTTTGGTTTTCAAAGAGTTCACATCAATCTCGTTATCATCCTCATCCATGCTTTCATCATCAGACTCAGACTCAGACGTGCTGTCGTCATCCAACATAGACTCACTATCTGATTTCTCGGCATTTCTCATGGTTTCAACTTCATCATCATCTGGTTCAGCATATGACACAGACTGCTTCGTGTTGCCCTTCAACTTATTTTCAGTAGCATCACCATCATCAGCAGACTGAGCAACTCTGCCAACACCCATTTCGGTCTGAGATTTAGAAACAGCCTTTCCAACCTCAGGAAGAGATTCAACGTTGACTTTTCTTTGCTTTTTCACCTCCTTGCTGATAGCAGCCTCCAAAGCATGAATGAATTTCTCCTTGATGACCGTCTCTAGCTCCTCCTTGGTAACGTCATATTCAGCAGCATAGTCCTTAGCATCAAAGAATTTGATGTTAATTTCGTAAGTTCTTGCAGCTTGTGCACTCTTTGACGAAGCAATGGTTTCTATAACGCTAACATCATCAATAAACTCAGAAAATCTAATCTTTGTAATGGATTTACACAAAGCTTCAGCTGCTTCATCATCGACATCACCTAATATTGGAAGAGACATTTGAGGAGTCTTAATGGAAGCAGAAGCAGTCATGACAATTTCTCTCAAACGTGGAATACCTAAGGTAACGTTGGCAGCACCGTGACCAGCAAAATGGAAAGTATTTAGAGTCATTTGGGTAGATGGCTCACCAACAGACTGAGAAGCAATAATACCAACAGCTTCACCAGGGTTGATCAAAGATCTCATGTACTTCAATTGCATCAATGCCTTGAACTTCTTCTGTGTAATTCCTCCGCTGGATTTGGCTTCCTTGCTAGAAACAAACAAGTCTTGGTTATCATCAATAAACTGATCTAAATCATCTTCAAATTTATCAGAAACAGAACCCAAGTATCTAGCAGGGCTGTAGACAGACACAGTTGGATCGTACTTGTCGTTTTGCTCGTAATGGGACAATCCCTTTTGCTTCTTGGAGTTCTTCTTAACCTTCTTGTTGTAAGAAATAGCTGTTTCAGTATCCAAGTGATCAATTGTTGATGGACTGTACTTTTGCAACAAGGCATTGTAGTTATCCAAGAAAAAGTTGAATTGGTACATATGGGACTCCTTGGTGACATCGATGGAGTCACCACCATACAAGAATTGAACCAGAGAACCATCACCATTTCTGACAGAGTTATCGTAACTGACATGAACACCTTCTAATTGCTTGGTCAAACAACGTTGCAAGTAACCAGAGTTGGCAGTCTTGACAGCAGTATCAATCAAACCTTCTCTACCAGCCATACAATGGAAGTAGTACTCCTGTGGTCTAATACCAGAATAAAATCTGTTCTTAATATAACCACCAGCTCTAGCATCGGTTTCAAATGGCTTGAAACATGGCAAAGTTTTACCAGAAACCATGACAGGAACTCTTCTACCTTCCAAAGCTTGTTGACCTAACAAACACATAATTTGGGAAACATTAACATTAGATCCCTTAGCACCAGAAAGCGCCATGGCTTGCATAGAATTGTATGGGAATCTTTTCATGGTACCGCCAGGAACACACTTTGAAACAACCTTAGAAGTGATACCATTAACCTTAGATTGTGTGACAGCATCCAAAATTCCTAATTTACCATCATCTCTCAAGATTTCTTCTAAACGTTTCAAGAACTCTGGGTCATTGGATTTGGTATCATTGTCAAGGTTCGTAACCTCAGCAGCAGCAACTCTACCAATATCAACGGATTCTTTCAAAATATCTGATCTCCATTTGTTACCCTCATCAGTCAATCTTAAATCGTCCATACCACAAGTGAAACCAATCATCATGATATAGTTGGTAAATAATCTACCCAAAACAGATAAAGCTTTACCTGCAACAACATTACCATACACCTCATGCAAAGAATGAATGATACCGTATTGAGAGGCACCGTATTGAGACTTATCCAAGATACCACAAACCAACTCACCGTCTTTGAAGATAACTTCATTCTCTGTAGAGCCTTCACCCCAATAATCATTCTTAATCTTATTCTTGGACTTTAAGTTGATACCTGGCATTGATAATGGCTTAATGTTCAACAAAATGGTAGTTATGATTTGCTTACCAGTCCACAATGGTTCAGGTTTAAAGATAGCCGGAGGAACAGTGACAATCTTGGTTGCTGTGGAGTGTCCATCTTCTGGACGGATACAACTGTAAATAAGCTCTTGATATTTTTCTCTTGTGAAGAAAGAATCCTTGTTGGTTAACCAGACACCTGCAGAAATGTGATCCTGAATTAAACCTCTAACTGGAGAACCAGCAGTTGGAGTCAAATATTGAGAGTCGGTATTGGCCAAGTTGAATGCTTCAGCTCTTGCATTTTCATTTTGAGGGAAATGCATGTTCATCTCATCACCATCGAAATCAGCATTATAAGCACCAGTGTTGGCATAATGCAAACGTAA
Organism: Ambrosiozyma maleeae (nom. inval.); assembly: GCA_003706635.2. NCBI lineage: Eukaryota > Fungi > Ascomycota > Pichiomycetes > Pichiales > Pichiaceae > Ambrosiozyma > Ambrosiozyma maleeae (nom. inval.). The sequence goes on from PPLV02000001.1 coordinate 802,152, forward strand.
TGTCTTTTCACCAGGCAAAACTCTCACCTTGTGACCCATCATAGAGGCTTTATGCAAGGTTGGTTGACGATTCATCAAAACAACATCATTGTTCTTAATATGTCTATAAACCTTTTTGTTCACAACAGAGGCACCTGCGGTAGGGGTCATTAGTTGTTGGGCAACAGCTTTTCTTTGCTCTAGAGTCATACCAATCAAAGAAACTAAAGAACCGTCTTCATTTTGGACTTGGGTTGCACCAGGCCATTTGTCTGGACCGTTGATGACAGCACTTCTTAACTCTGCAACATTATAAACAGTGACAGGCTCAGGGTATGTTAGCTTCACAGCAAACACTGGTGGGACACCAATCTGGTTAGTTTCCAACATAGGATCAGGAGAAATAACAGAACGAGCGGCATAGTTGACTCTCTTTCCCATCATGTGTTTTCTAAATAAACCTTCCTTCTTTTCTAAGGCTTGCTTGACACCCGGTGGTGGATTTCTGGCATTAGCATTTTGATTCTTGGTGGAGTCGATGAAACCGTTAACATCATTTTGTAGAGTGACAAAGGCGTTCATCAATCTGTTAAAAATAATCTTTCTTTCATCTGCAGAAATGTCCTTTTGCAAGTTCAAGAATTGATCATTCAAGTCTCTGATTAATAGTGAGGTAGTAAGAACCTTTGACAATGATTCATTCTGGGTGTTCTCATGAACAACATCACCCAACTTGGAAGGCAATCTAAATCTTGTTGCTGGGACAACTAAAGCATGAATGAAAAACATGTCTGCTGACACCTTTTGGGTTGACATTGGCTTAGAATGGAATAAGAACTCGAGAATAGACTTCTCGGCATCAAAAACAGATCTCAAAGTATTTCTAACTTCAGTGGACAAAACGTACTTTGCGCCCTCCTTTGGCTTAACACTTGGCAAGTCGGAAGACTTTGAAGATGAACCAGATGATTTCAGCATATCCTTTCTTGCTAAACCCTTGATTCTGTTGTTAGTCAATTGCTTATCCTTCAAAGCGTTTTCAAAGATCTTGGAGAAACCGTCTTTACGGAAAGTTGGGGAGTACATTCCACAGTTATCACATTTTGGTCTGCTCAATAGTTTTTTGTAGAAGCTCATGATTACAGCTTTTCTCTCTTCACCGACAGTTGCGGTCAAAACACCGTACTCGGTGGTTCTACCGTCTTTCATAGCATTGTTGATGGACTCGTAGACAAACAGCTCTCTCTTTTCACGCAACTCAATGTCTGACTTAGTCAACACCTTGACAGGAGAGTCGTCTTCCTCCGCCTCGCTGTCATCGTCGAGGTCAGCTGACGAGTGCATGGTATCCAGGGCAGAAGCTTCCAAGATCAACCCATGCTGTAGCAGCCTCAATTTACATTCGAATTTGTGCACCTCCAGCGACTTGAGTCTGAAATGGTGACAATATAAACACGATGATCTCAAAAAGATGTACATTTGGTTAAAGAACAACGGGTTGTACACCGGCGTTGGCAGCTCAATGTGTCCCTGGTGACCTGGACAGAACTTATCGTCCAGCCCACATGTCGCACACAAGTTCTTCAAGAATGCTCCCAGGCTCAAGTCGTACAATCCACCCGCCACTGGATGTCCCAAATTATCAAACACAATCGGGTTGATGATCTGTTTGGCGGACAGCTTTTTAATCTCATCCGTGGACAGCACGCTGAAGTCCACAGACGAGATCTCAGAACCAACAGGCTTTGCAATATCCATGGTTATCTGCTTTCTGGTCTCTTTGCTTCTTGTTAGCTTCCTGTCTTACTGTCCACCCGTCCAATCCTTGCTCAATACACTTTCTGCTTCATCGGCCTCTTAACTAGCAGTTTCCACCTCTTGAAAAATTGCAAGAAAATAAAATTTTTTTAGTAGGGGGGAGGAAAAAGAAACGACGAGCACAAAAGCGGGTAACTCAGTCACGTGACGGAGGCACCGAGCGGCGGAATAGGTGGAGTAGCCAGCTGTAGAGCACAATACGTTGGGTGGATACGAGTCAAAACAGATAAGTGATGTTTAGGGATATTTTATACACATGCAGTAGGAAGGAACAGAAGTGCTGGACACAGAACAAGGAGGGACCAAAACGCAGACGCAAATGTGAGGATGGCAATTACTCGATCTCCAAGCTGGCCTTGAGTTTCTTGATCAAGAGCCAGTCTTCTCTTGGGACAGTTGATCTGAAGGCAGGGTCCTTCAAAGTATCAATAGACTTTCTGGAAATCAAGGAGTATAGCAAGTCCTTCTCGTCCACGTGTCTACCCCAGGTTGGCTGTTGGCCGGACGGAGCGTCCAGTCTCATAGCGACACCGGCGTTGGTTTGTCCCTTTCTGACAGAGTCTTTGGACTGGTGGTTAACCTCCAAGGAAGCAACTCTACCCAAGAGCAGAGTCTCCTTCTTGCCGGTTGCTGGGTCAACCTTAACTGCACAGATTGGGGTGCCGTGCTTCACCATACCTTCAACAACGTCCACACCAATGATCATTGGGTTACGCTTGTTAATGATTTGTAAGGTCTTCAGAACACATGGGAAAATAGCGTCACCTTGACGTTCTTGTCTTCTCTCCTCCAACAACTTCTTTTGGTAAGCTGTGAAAGCGTCAAACAAGTGATAAATAATGTCAGCATTGAAGATCTTGATACCCTGCTCTAGAGCATATTGTTCAGCCTCCTTATCAACCTTAACATCAAAACAAAGCATTAAGGCAAATTCCTTTGCCTTGTCCAACATCGTAGTAGCCTTCATGACATCTCTCTTGTACACAGGACCTAAACCGATGGACATAACTGGAATCTTCATGTCCTTTAAGAAATCCAACAATGCTTCCAAAGAACCCAATGTAGAGGCTTGAACAACCACACCTCTACCAGTGGTATCAACAGAGTCCAACAAACCAGTCAAGTCATCCATAACCTCATCCATCAACTCATCTTCATCATCTTCTGGACCAACAACCAACAATCTAGAACCAGCAACGGCCTTTTCTAAATCATTGGCAGCAATCTTCACACCCAAGGCTGCCTTGACCTCCTTGTGATGAACATATTCAGACTTAATACGCAATTCTCTGGCTGGTGGTGGAGTCAATAAAGCTCTGATATTTGTCGCTATTGGACCGTTCATACCACACAAGACAACTCTATCACCCTCTCTTAAAATACCGTTAGACAAGACAACATCGATGGTGGTACCTAAACCTTCCACAACCTTAACTTCCAAAATGGTAGCTTCAACATGTGACAAGTACTTCAATTGCTTACTCATTCTCTTTTGGGTCAATTCCAATAACAACCACAACAAATCTGGAACACCTTCACCAGTAACGGCAGAAGTTGGAACGATAGAAACGTATCTGGACAAGTTGTTGTTTTGGAAATATAGTTCAGAGTTCAAACCTTGTTCAGCCAAGGCAACCTTAATATCAGTGTATCTCTTCTCAAATTCTTGTTGAACAGACTTCTTTTGCTTGGAGAAAGAGTCACGGAAAGAGTTGTTTGGAATGGTTTGCCAGTCGTACAATCTATCAATCTTGTTCAATGCAACAATAAATGGTGCTTTTCTGTCTCTCAATAATCTAATAGATTCCAAAGTTTGTTGTTCCAAACCATGCATGATATCAATAACCAAAATAGCAATGTTACACAAGGAAGAACCTCTGGTTCTCAAGTTAGTGAAAGACTCGTGACCTGGAGTATCAATAATCAACAAACCTGGAACTTCGTAAGAAACCTTCTCATATTGTTTCATAACGGCAGTCTTTTGCTTAATAGCTTCAACAGGGAAATAAGTAGCACCAATTTGTTGAGTAATACCACCAGCCTCACCACCTTGAACATTGGTTTGTCTGATTTTATCTAACAACTTAGTCTTACCGGTATCGACGTGACCCAAGATACAACAAATTGGAGAACGTAGGTTGCTTTCATCATTGGTAGAAGTAGCTGGTGAAGCAGCCTTGGAGATGACAGGAGCTGGTGTTGAGATAACAGCAGCAGGAGCATTAATTTCTTCAATTTCTTCCTCGTCCTCTTCACCTTCCTCAATCTCTTCGTTTTCAGGCTCCTTCTCCTCCTCAACTTCTTCATCATCCTCTGGCTTCTCCTCTTCTTCATTAAGAGCAGCTTCCCAGTCCTCAGCTAATGGTTCATCATCGTCCAAGGCCATATTTTCCCAGTCGTCAATTAAGGCCTCTTCGCCATCTTCAACAACCTCCTTCTTTGGAGCAACAACCTCTTCTGTCTTCTTGACAGTTTTCTTTTTGGAACCGTAGACAACCTTCTTTGGCTTTGGTTTATCTTCTAAAGAGTCTTTGTTGCTTTGCAAAGCAGAGATGGTGACGTTACCGGAAGCCAAAAGTTGCTCTCTTCTTTTCTCTTGTAAGGCCTTTTCTTGCTTTTGTTTTTTAGTCAAGTACTTACCTTCCTTCTTTAATTGCTCTTTCTTCAATCTTTCTTTTTCCTTCTTGGCCTTCTTAGCCTCCTCAACAGCGGCTTCGGCTTCCTGTCTCTTTCTCTCCTCTTCTTCCTCCTTCAATCTCTCTTCTTCCTCTTGACGTTGCAACTCTTCTTCTTGCTGCTTTCTGAGCTCCATTTGACGCTTCAAGGCGGCAATACCGACAGCAACCTTCTTCTTCTTACCACCAGCAGGAGCCTTTGGCTTGTCTTCCTCGACTTTTTCTTCTTGAGCTGGAGCAGCATCTTCAGGAGCTGGTGAACCGTCAGTAGAGGCAGGCTGAGAGGCTTTCTTTCTATCAGCAAGCTGCTTCTTTCTTAGCTTTTCTCTTTCCTTCTTCTCTCTCTCCTTCTCCTTCTTTGATTTGATGATAGGTCCCTTCTGCTGGTTAGCAGCTGCGGCGGCCTTGTCTTCCTCCTCCTTTTGGATCTTGTCTTGCTTCTTCTTGTTGGCTCTCTTCAAGTTAGATAGGAAATCATCAGCTGGTTCATCTGCAGCAGCAGACTCATCTGCGCCTGCAGGTTCAGCGGCTGCTGGTGTGGCGCCAAACTCTTCGGCTTCAGGGGTTTCATACTCCTCATCCCAGAAGTCATCAGCCTTCTTACCTTTTTTATCTCTGCACAAACTCGGTGTAAACACTCAAAATGTTAGTAATCCCACGGTTCTAACGTCAAATCCATGCAAAACTCCCTGCTGTGGACTGCTCACTTACTTCTTCGCCATCTTGAATATCACGAAAAATGCCTGGTGCTTGTACTTATCGGACCTTCTTGGCCAATTGCTTCACTCAGACCCGTCTCTACTTTCTTTCGGCCTCCACTCCTTATCAACAGTGTACTGCCTCTGTGGTTGCTCTCCCGTGCCTCCCACTCTGCTCCATTCCACTCCACCACTCCCTTCCCACTGCCTCTGCCTCTGCCTCTTCCTTGCCATTCAATGTTCCAGCACCCTTCCCTGCCTTGCCTTTCCTGATCCTCTAGGAAAATTCAATAAAAATTTTTTCAGCACGGTACACGACCGGGTTTTTCCAAACGGCGCTGACATCATGGGTGGCGTCAGCACGGCGGGCTATTGACCCGTAAAGTCTGCCACGCAGTTGATATGATTTTGTTTAGAGCTATTTAGGGCATTTGCGGGGGTGGCCTGGGGCACAGCAAGAGGGCAGGTAATTGGACTAGGTGGAAACGCGTGGTGAGAAGTAGGCGGAGGGCAGGAAGCAAAGAGATGTGCATGGCCAATGCCGGTGGACATTAGAGAGCCTAGAGGAATGGGAAAGGAGCCCCGGTTGAAAAGTCGTAGGTCAGGGAGGTTGTGGCAGCTGCTCGCGTGCATAGCAGTGGGCTACGTGATTGCGCTGGCAGGAGTGAGCCAGAGGAGCGGTGGAAGCGGTGGAAGCGGTACACAGAAACAGGAACTGCGGCTGAGAGTCCAGAACTGGAACTTGAGATACGACTCAGCACCCGATACAGACTCTATTGGTAAAACGATAGGCGAATTGAACTCGACGGTGCCTGCGAGCGCAGATCTGTCGTTCTACGCGGATTTCACAGAGCACCCGTGGTCATCACGCCGACTAGGCATCCGCAATGAAGTTCTGTTCAACCAAGTTGACATATTCACAGTGAACGAGGCCCTAGTTAGACAGGTGCATGACCTGAAGGAGTTACTTGGACTGCAGTTTGTTGGCGTGGGCAGAGACGATGGCAAGGAGGGCGGCGAGTTTCAGGCAGTGTTTTACAATCCAGACAGGTTCAGCCTATTGGACGCCGATACGTTCTGGTTGAGTGAAACCCCGTTTGTGCCATCAAAGTACCCCGGAGCCGGTTCCTTCAGAACGTGCACCGTGAGCTATATCCAACACGTTGAGTCCCGGATTAGGTTTGTGCTTATCAACTTACATCTTGACGACCAATCTGACAACCAAAGAAGACTCGGAGCTGCCATGGCAAAGTACAGAGCGGCATATGAGCTTTCCCAAAGAGAGTGCCCAGTCTTCTTAGTTGGAGACTTCAACTCCGAGAGTTCTGGGCCTGCCAAGGGCGCATACTCCATTTTTCTCGGAGAGGAGGAGTTCGACACCACTCTTATGAACCCTGAATTTGTCGCCAGGTACAAGTGTCCACTCTCCGAGTCCTTCACCTTTGTCGATTTCTTGAACGCCACACACGTAGAAAATCGTATGGGACACTTTGCCACTTTTACGGGATTTAGAAACGACACTCGGGAGTTTTCAAGAATTGACTTCCAGCTAGGCTCAGGTCCCAACCACGGAGACAAGCATCTTGGCTGGCGCATCTCACGCTATAAAGTTGGAGAGAACTGGTACGACGGCTCGTACCACCTGTCCGACCACCGGCCTGTCATCAGCGATTTGGTGATTAACAGCAAGCACCCTAAAGCCGCATCTACCCGTATGCCTGCTTGCCTTGCAGCAGCCGTTAAGTATCTGTTTTTTTCCGCAACTTGACCATCAACCAGTCCACACAGTGGCATCAATAACATAACAACCTCCCACAATCGCCCCGTAGCAGATATCTGCACTTACTTAGTAAACTCATCATACTCCTTGTGCAAATGAAGTGACCATGAAATTTCATTGACACCGCCATGTCCGCTGAGCCCCACGTCGCAATCGAGCTCGTATTTTGCAATTCAAAATCCGGCCTATGTCTATTTGCTGTAATTTGTTGAATTGCTGTGGTAAACGGGATTTGTTGGACAGGTGTTAGTGGTGGGGTTTAGCATGCCGCCTGGTACAGGTGGACTCTTGTATATCTGTAAGGCGCACTTGATATTTTGCATAAGCTGTAAGAGATAGCACGTATCACAGGCGTAGAGCATTTATCCTTGGAACAGTGAATTTCAAATACAATGATGCAACTAAGAAGCGGTGTGAACCTCCTGGCAAAACAATCATCCGTGCTCAAAAGCACGGGTCGCCAAATACGCTCAGCAAGCCAGTTTATAAGACCGCAGTCATCCATCGGTGCCAAAGGGTTTCACTCAGGTAGATTAGGACTCTCCATAGGCGTGATAGCCTTTGGCTCTGCGGTTGCTGTTCAAAAGCAGGTTTTATTGAACGATTCAGTGGCAAATGTGGTGTACGGAGAAACACAAAAGGGTGTGGACAGAATCGAAGCAAGTCTGCCAGTCAAACGGAAGTCCAAGTTTGATGGCGCATTCGGCGGGAAATTGAACTATTCTCACCTGTCCATAGGCTCGATGTTTGGTTTGGTTCTAGGTTTGATGGTGGGTAAGTTTAGCTCTTTGTTTGTGTTTATGGCATTGGGATTTTACATGAGTATTCGTTTCTTGAATCAGAGGGGAATAATCCATATATCAGCTACGAAATATATCCGTGTCGGAAATTCGTACGTTGACGTTAGAGACATGATCTTGGAGCAGCCTAGCTTCAACATCCCATTCATCCTGAGTTTCTTAATCGGTGCGTATAACGCCTGAATACTCGAATTGTGTCAGAGGGGATGCTGAAATGAGGAAATGGGATACTATCCAACTAGAATCCCTTTCAACTGTACATTTTCTCTCTATTTACGACTTGGTTTTTTCCAAATATACACCGTCTTTTACGATTTTTTGTTTCTTTCTTCAACAGTATTTTAGGTATTGTGTTCAAATACATTATTACAAATTTGACAAGTGTACTGAAAGTTGCAATTTAAGTAAAAAGGTGAACGTCTTAACAGAACAGGAGGATAAAAAAAACCCACATTTTTTTTAGTTGTCGTTTATTTCTTTAAGATCGTAATAACATCCTCATCCTGTAACTTGTGAGACAAGGCGACATATTGAGGTTGGTGCTTGACACTCTGTCCATACACCAAGGCGTTTCTGAAATCTTCAACTAAAGACTTGTGGATCTTGTTACAGAAATCCTCCACTGTACATCTATCACCTTTCATCACGACAGGCTCATTAAAATCAGGCACTTTACCTCTTGGCTTAGTGTACACTCTGACCAGGTTTAATCTATCCCACATGACTTCCAACAACTCATCCAAGTTCCACTCTCTGCCGGAAGAAATTGGAACAGCATTTGGAATTCTGTAAAGCAATTCCAATTCTTCAATTGAGAAGGAATCAATCTTGTTCAACACGTAAATTGCAGGAATGTATCTTCTATTTTGAGCTTCGATCACGTCGATCAAATCGTCCACTGTGGCGTCACATCTGAAGTGAACGTCACACGAGTTCATTCTGTACTCACCCAAGACGGCCTTCACCTCGTCGTCGTCAATTTTGGTCAAGTTGACGGTACTGGTGATGCTGATACCACCCTTTTCCTTCTTCTTTATCAAAATATCCGGTGGGGTCTTGTTCAATCTGATTCCGAAACCTTCCAGCTCGTTTTCGATGATCTGCTTGTGATGTAGTGGCTTGTTGACATCCAACACAATGAAGATCAAGTCACACGATCTAGCCACAGCGATAACCTGTTTACCTCTACCTCTACCGTCCTTGGCACCTTCAATGATACCCGGCAAGTCCAACATCTGGATCTTGGCACCTCTATATCTGATGACACCCGGAACAGTCGTCAACGTTGTGAATTCGTATGCTGCAGCCTCCGATCTCGTACCCGTCAACTTGGTCAACAGAGTACTCTTACCCACAGACGGAAACCCGACAAACCCAATCGACGCAGATCCACTCTTCTTCACGTCGAACCCTGGCCCCGTGTTTCCTCCTCCCGAGGACGAGTCCTTCAAAAGCTCCGCCTTTAGCTTTGCAATCTTGGCCTTCAACATACCCAAGTGCTTCTCCGTCGCCTTGTTCTTCTGGGTTCTACCCATCTCCTCCTCAATCGCCTTGATCTTTTCAACTGTCGTCATTTTCGTATTTCTCCGCTCGTCGCTCGCCACGTATCCTGTAGTATAGCCTGCACCTCCTGGTCTGCTCTGTCTCTCCGCATACGTCTCTCCCCCTCCTCTTCAACACCTTCCTCTCTTCTACTCTGGCCTTTGGCCTTGTCCTTCTATCTTTGAAAACTTTTTTCTTCAAAATTTTCCAGCCCAATATGAGCCGCCCACGACCTTGCTTACTGATTACGTAACCGGAAGCTTGACTACGTAATCAACACGCTGAAAGGCCACGGCGCATTCAAAGGGCTCCGGCCGGGCAGAGGCAGGGCAGAGAGGCAGAAAGAGACCAGCAAGAGACGAGTAAGAAAGCAGAGACAGAGGGTGGACCGAGCAACAGGGCGAGTCCTGCATAGCCGCCGTAGCAGGAACCAGACACGAGATGAGTGCTGCAAACAGTGCAAGCGAGGAGTTCATGGAGCTGATACCGGGCGAAGAAGCGATCCGTGCCGAGCTGGAAAAGCTGGAGAAGTCGATCCAGCAGGCCACGACAAACACACAGCTGCTGAAGATAGTGACCCAGATAGAGGCGAAAAACCGCCAGATAGATGAAGTGGTGCACAGATACGTGTCCAGACAGCTGGTAGAGCACCGGTCGTCGGTGAGAGCGCTGGAGATCACGAGAGTGGAGCTCTCCTCCACATTGAACCACTCCAGGTCACTCAAAAAAATCACCGACGACGCCTCCCAGTTGAGCTCCAAGATAACAGAGAAGGTGCGTCTTTTGGACCTGGAGAGATCCAAGATCCAAGAGACCAAAGATTACGTGGAACATGTCAAGATACTGAAGACCGAGGTCCAAAAGGCCAACAACTCAATCGCCCACAAAGAGTGGTTCGACGCTGCAACGTCAATCGACAAAATCAGGAAGCTGCCTGCAAACCTGATACGTGACGAGTTTGTGGAGTTCATTGTTCCAACCAGTGACCTTCCAGAGATGCCGGATGTGCTGCTGAAAGACTGGATCGACCAATTGAACGAGACATTTGTCAAGGAGTTCAATTTGGCAGCACAAAACAGAGACGTTCAAAGACTAACGTATTTTTTCCAATTGTTCCCATTGATTGGCAAGTCTGAAATTGGACTCAATTGCTACTCGAAATTCATTTGTAACATCATTAGCAATCAGTCAAGAGCTATATTGACAAACATTCAGGGCAAACAGGACGTCAGACCAGATTACTATTCTCAGATACTGTTTCAACTATACCAGACCATTGCGGACATGGTCCATCAACATTCCAAAGTAATCAGAAGGTATTATGGCTCCGACGTTATCACATCAATTCTGATTGCCATCCAAGAAGAATGTGATTTACAGAGTGGTTTAATCTTTGATTCTTTTTGGGATTCAAAAGGCATTGATAAAGTTGTGGCCGAAGTCTCCAATTATAGTTACCCAGTCTTGGTGAACTCCATTTATAGATCGCAGGATTCTGACGAGGAAATAGTTGATGACGATACAATTGTGCCCTTGGCTGAAATCGCAGGCTTGGCAGACGAGCTCTCATCCATGATGAACCACTGGAGCATGTACTGTAAGTTCTTTGTTGTCACTTGGAATGAATCTGCCGGAATAGAAGACAAATCGCACGCTGTCTATCCTAAGCCACTAATATCCAGTACGTTTATGAGTAAGATACGACAAAAGGTGGGCAGATACTTTGACTTATTGTGTACATTTGCTGTGAGAAGAACTCTGGAAAAGGCATTTTTGATAGAGTCACTACCTGACCTTTCAAATCAGTTATACATTGCCGTTAAACATCTGGGAATGCTTACTAAAAACTCAAACAAAACGTCTAATCAGTCTTTGATTTCTCTAGTGCCCGAGGACCCCCCTGTTTCATCTATGATAGACGATCTCACTATGACTTTGAACATGTTACTCATGCAAACCATGTCCTCGGGTGAATTTATCACCATTAAGAACATGATTTCTAATATGAAAAGAATTTTGGAGAACGACTTTTTGAACATTTTGAAGAAAAAATTGGATGACAATCTCCCAAAGACCAATTCAATTTTGCTAACTTCATCAATGATAAGATCTTCACAAAACTCATCAATGAACCAAGGCAAAAGCATTTACTCGATGAGTCAAAATGGAAGCTCCACTAACTTGAGCGGATCCCGTGGTGCTACTCCAGATCTAAAAGGTAGCTCAATATTTGTGAAGAGCATTAATGCGGCTATAAATATGAACGGAACCGAAGAAGACAACACTTCGAGATTAGTGAATTATTTGATTGTTTTGAATTCTATATCACAATTCCAATCTTATTTGGATAAGATGTGCAATAACTTGATAGCTAAATTAGACACCGATAATTTATTAATGGTTGATGATCAAGAGTTTGAACAGGTTTTAAAATCTTTAGAGGTGGATGTAAACACTTCTATTCAATTGACTGTTGATATTTCAGGCTCCGCCAATGGTAGCTCAGAATCTCATACAGTCCATGATAGAATTAAGGTTATTATCCATTCCTTGAGCTCAAGCTTTTTTGAAAGATCAAATGCAACCCTTGAAACCCAGATAAATTTGCTTTTCAACTTGATATTCAAACAGAAATTGAATAAATTGATCAGCGAGACTTTTAGGGATGGTGACTATCTCTTCTCTTCCGATTTGTCTAATTCCATAAATTCTAGTTCTGGCTCTGTTCGCCATTTCATTACCGAATGGAACAGGATGTTGATTCCTTATTTGACTACTCTACACAGAAACAATTTTTCAAAGTTGATTCAATTGATTGTGCAATTCATCTCCAGCGCTCTAGAATCCACCATATGGTCAATGGAGAACAAATGTAACGAGCTGGGTTCTGCTAGATTGGAGAAAGATGTGTCTACCATCATAAGTGAGGTTACCAAATTTGATTACAGTTTGAGAAACGAATTCCTAAGAGTCACACAGATCATCATGATGTTGAGCTTGGATGATGACGAAGAAGTTGATGATTTGAGTGATATTGAATGGGTTTTAACTCCTGGCGAAAGAAACAGAGCTAGAAACTTGAGAGTCGACAGAGCTTGAACGTTGTACTAAAATATAGATTGAACAAAAAGCTTATATTTTCATGTAATTTACTATAGCATATCTATTTAAATACACACATACAAAGGGAAACTTTCTTGAAATGTAATATAATCAAATAGTTTGTATTATACACATACACAATATTAGGTGGCAGCTTCTACTAACTGCATTTCAGAAGGGAGCGGTTCATTAATTTCGTTTGCGATATTGACTTGCGAGTCTTGTGATTGTGCTGCAGACTTTTCCATCTCGGCAATTTGTGTTTTTCTTCTATTTATCAGTTCTTCGTCGGTACATATTCTGAATCTTCCCTGGATTAAACCAATCTTAAACTTAGGATGCGACAATTCACAGTCTGGACCTTTAGGACAGAAACCTGTTAAATACATAGGACACATAACCTTTCTAACGTGCCTCTTTTCACATTGTGGGCCATCCGGGCAGAAGCCCAAATTGGAGTAATTCCAGCATTCAGGGATCTTCGAAGCTGGATTGACATGTAGATAAATGCATTCCGGGGCTTGTGTGCATACACCGTTTGCTGCGTAGTAGGCACATTCTGGCATCTTGGACAAGTTGTACTCGTGCAAGAAATCACAGTCATCACCCATCTTACACAAGCCTCGAAGCCAGTACTTGCACACAATTTTATTGTTGAATATCTTGGATGGGTGCTTGTTGGGGCAGTTTGCACCATTGGGACACGATTTACCCCCCGACTTACGCCAGTTTTCGCAGATCGGCCGGTCTGGGTTCAATCCAAAACCAAACTGTCTTCTTAAATGTGGCTCAAACTTGAACACCTGCTTTTCCTCTTGCATCATAGGTATCATCATGGGAATCTGCGCCTGCTGATGTATCTGCTGGGTCGGTTGCTGCTGTAGAGCTTGCGCCTGATGCTGGGGCTGCTGCTGCAAGTTTGCACCCAGCAACGCCGTGCTTTGAGGGAGAGTCGGCGGCTTCTGTGGTATGCCCAACATTCCGGTACCTTCTGTTGACTAAGTGCAGACTGCAACCAACTTCTGAAGCCTGACGACGTTCATTTCCCCAGATAGAACGTATCTACATGTCCTGATACATTACAAATCCCTTCATAATTCCTATTTGATGGCGAAAATGCTGGAAAAACCCACCTCGGGGCCCACACATCCGTGCACCCGCTGAGATTGCTACTGCCGTGAGTTGACCTCACCTCTTTTGGTTTAGTGTGAGATTTTGCGGACCAGGCTGAAGACTGCCAATGCTGCCGATGCTGCATAAGTGTGGGGAAGTGTTCAATGAGATGGGCTGATGCGTGTGATGTTGACGGGTGGTTCATTTTGTTATGGGATCTGGGAGCAGGGTTGACCGGTTCGGAGTGTTTGAGTGCAGTCCTTCAAACGCACGCCAAGCACGCTAGGCATGTTTTTCCGTTCCTTCAGTTGGGAGTGGAAAGATGGAATCGGAAACGTAAACAACAGCCAAGCATGAAAAATTCATATTGGCGACATCATTGACTTCACGGCCACCACTTCATTCCTTGAAACGTTGAGGTAGCTAGGACGTGAGTTACATATGATATTACGGAGCGTCATTGTTTGGGGGGGGGGAGAAGGTAGTTGAGTAACGTACAACTGGACTGCAGGTTAAAAACCAAATACATTTTATTTCAATTACAGGAAAACAACACAGAACCAGATATTAAACCAACAAAAGTGTGCCTAGAAAGAAACAGGCAAAAACAAGACAAATCGATCCAATGTCATTTTAAAACACAAAGACTAGCTTTGAACCCACCTTTGATTGAAGACATGAAGTCATAAGGGCAGCGCTCTCCCTTTGACTCAGTTAATAGCAGGACTATATTGTTTGTAAGTGAGCCAATATTTTTCAACCTCCACACACCCAACAAACTTACCCAATTTCAGCATTTTCTCCACTCTAGAAGTTCTGCTACTCGTTGGTAGTTCATAGTTGGTCAACAATTGATCCAACGCCATATTGTTACACGCAAACAAAGCAAATATGTTGTAAAGCAAGGGTAGTCCTTGATCATCTGCTGTGGGGAACGCTCCATTCGCAAATGGTAGTAATTCAAACTCGGAGTCTAGTCCAGTCCCTCTTGACGAATTTATAGATCTAGCAAACCTCTGTTCCACGCGGACAATAGACTTCTGGTGTAGTTTCAGCTCCTGTTGTAAGGTCTGCTGCGTCTGATTCAAGGTTTGGAACATGCTTCCTAACTGTGATTGCTGTTGTTGATGTTGAGGAAAGAGTTGCTGAAATTGCTGCTGAGCAGTAAACACGTTACTTTCAGAGTTCTCTATCTGTTTCTGAAAAGCAAGTGCATTGGCATTCGAACTAGCCATAATCTGCTGCCTCATTAAATCAGCGCTGTGTTCCTGCTGCAGCTGCTGCCTTTGGAGAGCAGCAGAGGTATCATTACCTGGAGCATCGACCCTGTACAATGGCGTTTGGAAAGACATAGAGCGGAACCCAGAATCTGAGTATTCATTGTTCGAGGCTAGACCTCTACGTGACACGACACCGGCAGAGCCTACACTTTGACGAGTTGCACCGGGAGGAGTAGAGGGAGGCTCATTGTTAACCATGATACCATTGGCATGCAATAACTGCGTGGCCCCAGCAAATGGGTCTTGTTGTTGTTGCTGCTGCTGAGAAGGCTGGGACTGCCCTTGCCCCTGCTGCTGCTGCTGCTGCTGAGACTGCTGAGACTGTCCCTGTCCCTGCTGTGGTACTCCTGACTGAGACTGATTTGGGACTTGCGACTGGCCCTGCACCTGTCCTTGCACCTGAGACTGCTCTTGCGACTGCGATTGCTGTGGCCGGGGCTGTGTCTCGTGCGGTGGGCCACCGTTACTGCTAACTCTAGAGGTGTTTGGGCTGTTATCATCGGAGGAAGATTTTCCGCCTGTGGACTGTGCTTCAAACGGCCGTCTGGTTATGGATGAGTCTGGCTGGCCAATTTGATGGGCCTTGGATATGTGCCTGGCTAGGTTGGTTGGGCCGTTTCTGCTTGAATAACGGAACGTCTTCTGGCAGATCAGACACTGGACATTGGAGTACGTGGGTTCCGAGGAGACATGTCTGTAGTGCTGCCACACCCAGCTGTTTGGCGGTCTTGCCATCTTTAATATCCAAAAGAGATTCTTCTTCACAAGGAGCACGATACACCCTATAACTCTATGAAGGATATCCCTTTCCCTCACACATATCACACATCTTTGATGTTGTTGTTATTGTTTTTGCACAGTGGCTCTCCAGGTAGTGGAAACCAAACCAGCTCTAAACCACTCCTCTCGCCAGCCTTTTTTCCTTCCGGCCTTTCGCTTCCGATATATTATGCCCGGATTACGTAACTACACAATTCCTTCCGGCTGGGGCTACCGTCACCGCCACCAAACCGGTCTGGCCGGCAGGCTGTGGCGCATGCTAGAAATATCTAAATCTATATTATCGACAAATAGCATGACAGCTAAAGCTACACCTGCTACTCTGACTTTTCTCTCTGCAGCAACTTGCGTCTTCTTATAGTTTCCTTGTTCCAAAACTCGTTTCTGTACAATTCCCACTGCTCTCTGGTCCCTGTGCTGAACACTCTAGGGTTCAAGACGATCTTGACGTCGTGCACGCCGTTTTTCAACGAGGAGGTTTTCAACTTGATCTCAAAGTCAATGAGCCAGTTTTTCAACGTAATCAAAGCATGAATCCTGCAGAGCTTCAACAGCGTTGTCACCTGAATCTTGAGCACTCTTGTTGGGAACAACAGACAGTACTTGACCTTATCGAAGACGCTGTCCCACTGTTTCACCTTGACTTTAACCAGCCGGATATTTAACTGTCTAATGCCCTTGTTTGTAGTGGTCAAAAACTTTCTTGGGCCTCCTATGGTTCTATGGTAGTCTCCGTTCAAATAGAACAATATTAGCGTCAACATGGAAATCGTGAACGAAACCTGGTTGAATAGGTAATAGTAGCCCGTATCATCGTAGAGACCGAGCCGGTAGCCAGAAAACGCTATAATAGTCAGCATGCACATCAAAAACGTAGTATATTTGCGGATCAAGTCCGACTGGTGAGCGTACTGCTGTCTTAGAGACTCCTCCATGATTAGCAAGTTCTTAAAGATCTTGGCTGTCTCTGAGATCTCTTCGCTGCTGTTGCTGGTCCCATCAGATCGGCTTTTCGAGGAGTACTGTTTTCTCCTCTGTGGTATCTGTGTGCCTGTGGCAGATACGCTTCTAGAGCCTTTTCTAATCGGCGTCTTCAACAGCTCGTTATCGCTTTCACTCAGCACATCCTGGCTGGACCGCACAGAGGCATCGCTGATTCTTCGGCTTTTCTTGCCACCGCTTGCTGTTGAAGTCAGATCCAGCCTGCGTCCTCTGTTCTCACCAAAGGAGTCTCTATGGTGGGAGAAGTACGAGTCCGAGGACACCGTGAACGATTCAAATGGAGACTGCGACGTGGACGAAGTGAGCGAGTGCCGGGAGTCGTAGTTATCTCTGTCCGTATTCAAAGACCACGCATCCGAGTCCGAGGACAGTGCAAACTCATCCTCCTTGCCGTCTAATCGAGATGCCAGCAGCCCCGGCGAGTTCGGTGGCGATGAAACAGGCGATAACGAAGGTGAGCTGTCAATGTCCGGAATGTGCTTCTCTGCGTCTAAGCTCGGCAACCCCACAGGTACGCGTGCCATTATGAAGCCTCTAGCTCGAATATCACAGCCCTGCTATTGCTCCTGCTCCTAGTGCTCTCTCTCCAGGTCTGCCTACTCGCCTCCACCCTGGTTTCCAACACATCCTCTTCATCTTCATCTGGCCTTCCATGCTGGCTTCTTTCCCTAGTAATTTTTTCATCGCCTAAAAACCCACGAGGTTTGGAGCTTTGCTTTATATGGAGAGATGAAGCCGATTAGTGGAGAAGACTGCTACAAGAGACAGTAGATAGGCGGAAATTGTGCGTCACATAGAGAAAGACGTGGTTGTGTACCGATCTAGGGAGGGTGGAGAATTTGCGGAATGCTGGGATTCATGGAATACGTGCAGACGTGTTTCTATACGAGCACGAATTGGAACCATGAGAACTCATACAAGGACATTCTCAGCACGTCGAACAACTTGCTGAGCTTTGGAATACCGAGCGGGGTGAAGATGTGCATCTCTGCAAAGAACTCAGAGTACAGTTACAGCTCGCTCACGCTGGCACAACTGAACATTGTGTCTGGATCGCTGGCGTATCTGTACTCCTCGGTGGATATGGCGGACACATATACAATGTCCAAGAGTTTGCCGTTGCAGTCCATATTGAGAGGCTACAGGATGATCCAGCCACCGGAGGAGCAGAGTGTGTACAAGAACAGACCAGTCCTATTGTACGGTAAGATGTACTTTCCGTCCAGGTTCATGGAGGGTATGCTGGTGAAGCGTCTAACACAAAACTGGCAGGTGGTTTTGAAGTTTATCAGCACTCCTAAATTGCAGAAGTTGGGAAACCCGTCGTCCATAATAACACTTTATCTACAGAAGCAGACCGTCAGATCATCCCAAGAGTACATTTTTTCTTCAAACGAGGCTCTAATGGGGTTCAGATATCTATATAACTTTGGTGATTATATAAATAGAATACCCGTGATTGACTCCTCCTTGCTTTCCGTGGGCTGCGAGGTCTGGTACGCTCCTTTATCAATGTCGCCAGGCCTGTCGACTGCCTTGCGCTATTCAACCCATCTTTCATCCTCAGGGAAACCTCTCACTATGACTCTGGCCATGAATCCGCTGCTAGGCACTGTTGAATCGACATATGCCATCCAGACAGATCTGAACTCAACCTTCTGTTCCAAATATTCCTTCAACATGTATTCATATGAATCCGATTTAACTTTGGGTTTTAATTTTCTACGATTTGCAGCCAGCTTTGAAGACAAAGAAGACCCTGAACTTATAAACGGTGCAGCCAAGCAACAGGTTCATAATGAAAAGAAAATTAAAGATGCTCTTTTGATAAAGGACTCTGTTTTCACAGATGATAAGACAACCTTCATGAAATTGAATGAGCATGAGCATGAATTGTTATTAGAGAACTTCATGAGCGTCAAACCAGGCCGCTGGCTACTGGAGAACCAGTCAAGACATTTTATTAATAAATATAATGAGTCGGACTTTCAATCAAGTTTTAAATGTGCCACTAGTTTAAGCAAACGAGACGTTAGAATTGCATGGGAGGGGAAATTTAAAGATTGGTTATTGAGTTCTGGGGTGTCTTTAGATTGCAAGGATGCTGTCCCTAAGCTCACTGGATATGGAGTGGAATTCCAATACTCTTCTTAGGATTATTATGAATATCTTGTAAATTAACTTGAAATGTATATATATATACTTTAAATGTGACTCTTGTGCACTTTATGATGAGAGCCAGAACTAATAAATGATGAAACTAAAATTACAGTCTATTATAAATAAAACAAGTGTATATAGCAAAATTAAAAGACAATCTTGTATACTGCCATCACAAGTCACTCTTGGTGATTTCTGCTTCGGATTCTTGATAATCAGAAGCGCCGCCATCACTACCACCATCACTAGAAATGCCAGTAGCCACTGGTTTAGCAACATTCTGCCCCCTTCTTGACCGTGTTCTAACTCCAGTTAAAGAATCCAAGGTATTTTGTTTTTGCTGTGACGACTTTCTCTTTCTTCTGGTTGCAATGGAATCACCGTCAACGTCTAAATTCAAAGCTGAACTAGGTGATCTGCCCTCTCTCGCATGTTGTGAGGCAGTTTCATGAACACGCCTCGTCCCTTTCCGTCTTGATGACTGGGAGTTATTAATTCGGCCAGGAGATTCAGATTTAACTTCAACAACATCATTCTCATCATAAAGCTCTAAATCTTCAGGGGTATCTTTATTGACAGTTTGTGCAACAGGCTGTGAATTTGACTCCTGCAGTGGAACTTCAAATTTGATCTCTTCTTCCTTTACATTCTCATCTTCTGCCTCCCCATTACCGTCTTTTGGTTCCTCTTTTGAAAAAATAACGGTTTCAATAGCTTTGGTAACTTCGTCTTCATAGAACGCATCAGCTTGCTTCATCATAGAGCTATCCAATTCTAACTTTTCATAACCCAATTGCAACATGTTTTGATCTATTGTATTTTCGGAAATTAGTCTATAAACATTGACATTTTTGGTTTGTCCAACTCTATGGGCTCTGTCTTCCGCTTGCTTGTCATCATGTGGGTTAAATGATTGATCAAAAATAATAACGTTGTTGGCTGCAATCAGATTAATACCAAATCCACCAGCCTTGGTACTCAATAAAAACACAGGAATGCTATCATCTTCATAAAATTGATCAATGATAGTTTGTCTTTGATCAACTGAAGTACCACCATCTAGTCTAACAAATTTGATATTGTTCATACTGAAAACTTTCTCCAAAATGTTTAGAACTTGGGTAAATAAAGAAAAGACAAGGATCTTTTCCTTCTTTTCAATTATATTTGCAACTATTTCCATCATTTTTGTCACTTTACCACTCATCAAATAAGCCTTAGGATTTATGTAATAACGGCTCAGTTGGGAAGGAAAGTTATGACATAAATCGTTCAACTCAAAATCATTCATGACGGTCATGTCTTCAAAGATATAATCAGGGTTAGCATCTAAATATTGAGGAGCTTTCATGATGTCCTTTGTCATCAAACGTAAAGTCTCGTCATCATAAATATATCTGAAAAGCAGAGGATGAATTGCAGCTTTACGCAAGTTCATTAGCATATTATTAGAGGTTTGAATCTTTTTCAAGTTCTTCAACTCTTCATGAGATAGGTTTCTTCTTCTTTCCTTTTCATTTCTAGCTTCTCTGGCCAAAACAAATTGCTGTTTGTAAAGCTTTTTTTGAGTGGAGATCATCTTACAAAGTTCGATATGATGAAATTTCTCAGGAAGATGCTTTAATACTTGGTCCTTTCTTCTTCTTAAAACAAATGGGGCCATCATAGTTCTAGCTTTGCTAATTGCTTGCTGCGACAGTAATGGATTAAACTTTGAATCTTCATCAGGTGTACTGTTTTGATCCTTGGAGGAAGTTCTAGTGGAGGACTTTTGATCAAAGATGAGTGATAAGTCATCTTTCTTTTCGTTGAAAACTTGAGGTAAAATGAATGATAAAAGAGAAACCAACTCTCTCAAGTTGTTTTGTAGCGGAGTACCCGTCAAGATCAGTCTAAATGATGCACGAAGTTTCATTAGCTTCATGTATCTATCCGAACTAGAGTTTTTTAACATATGACCTTCGTCATAGACAACCACGTTGAAATTTCTGCTTCTTAAAAATTGTTGGTCATACTTGTTACCTGTTGCCAAATTGTAGGTGGTCACCAGGACATCAAAGTCATCTTGCTCAAGATCCACTCTCAATTCTTCTCTGGCAGACAAACTGCCATAATAAGGTCTAACGTCTAAAGTAGGTGAAAACTTCTCAAACTCTCTTAGCCAGTTCTCCAATGTTGAAGATGGAACAACAATCAAATGTGGTCCGTCAGCCTTCTTTTGTTTCAGATACGACAAAAATGCTATCACCTGGAATGTCTTACCCAAGCCCATCTCATCTGCTAATATACAGGACAAGTTTTTTTGGTAGAGTAAGTTAAGCCAATTCACACCAACTTGTTGATAGTTCTTCAAATCATATCCCTCTGCTAATAACTTTGGTTTCTTCTTGAAGTACTTAACCCTACCACCAATGTGGCTACCATGCGGTTTATTTATGGCTTTGGATCTCTTCCTAAATCTGCTAACAATGAAATCCTCATCATCTGAGTTATCAAAGCTATCGTCTTGTGACTCAGCACCCGATTTATCATTAATGGTATTTGATTTAGTACTATAATCGGAGCCAGGCTTGGCAGTATTATCGTCATCGTCATTTTCATCTTCTGAGGAAGAATCTGCATTTTCTGTATCAACATCAACCTCAACGGCCTCAATTTCGCCGTCGTCTGCATGAACATTGACACCCCACTTCTTAATGTTTTTGGTGATTGATTTACCGTAATCAAAACAAGTTTTGATCAAAGAGTTAACGGCTTCATAACCTCTCATCTTGTTTGATGTTGTTTCCACAATCTTTTCTCCCGTGGTCTTTCTTGCGTTCTTACCAGTCGAGACAGATTTAAATTGCATCTCTTCTATATCTTCCAAATACTCGTATGGTCTGCGTTCAATAAGTTCATTTGCAATTGCCAATGTAATACCGGCAACGTCTATAATATCACGCACTTCTGCGGTATTTAAGAATTTCAAGGCCCGTTGGTCGATATCTAAATCTCTATTACCATCATCACTGAAAACGGCATCTGAAGCGTCATTATCGCTATCTGTGTCACTAACAACTTGTACGACTTTCTGCTCCTTTTCCTTGTTGAATCCATTGAGCTCCATATTGGCTCTATTGTTGTTTTTGTATAAATAACTGATGTCATCCTTGCCTGGGGCCTGTTCCTGCTTTGTTTCCAATGTCGACAGATCATCATCTCTGTCGTCTAGTCTGGTACCTCTGACAAGCCTACGTCTCTTGCTCGGTTGAAATTCAGGCTTTGGAGAGAATATACTTGTCAGAGGGTCATCTGAATCCGAATCTGACTCTGACTCTGATTGCAGGAGCCGATCAACTTTCTTTTTTGTTGGAGATTCTGCCTGCTGTCTTTTGGCACGGTATCTCTCTAAAAGTGACTGTTTCTTCTGAAGAACCACCTTTGAAGAGGAGAACTCTTCTTCAAGCTCCTTGACAGGCGATGAGGAGGACAGAACAAGTCTTTCTGGCGAGGTGCCTCTGTTGGTTGTGGAGTATGATTTCAAGTTGGCTCCAGTGTTGGGAAGTTTCGACAGGTAGGTGTCAATCTCTCTCAGCGAGTCCTTGGTCTTCAAGGCGTGCAATATGGTTGACTGCGACAAATGGGGGTACTTGCTCTTCAGTAGCGTGAAGTTCTTTTTCAATTCCATGGAGTAGCCTGTCTGGTGTCCCTTTGAGATAGCGCTAGGCTGCGTGAAAGACATCGGCTTATACGAGAACTTGTCTCTTAGACTAGCGAGCCGGGGTGCTGCCAGCTTCACTGGCGACGACCCAAGCCCGTTGCCCTCCTTTGCGCTCCTGGAGCCCACCGGTGAGGATCCCGGAACTTGGATCGACGACGACGTCTCGTTGTTGTCTGACTGCGTGTCGGATTCGTCAGACAGTTCGATTGGCCCATCTTCTCTAAGCAGTTTGCTCTTCGTAAACTTCGGCATCCTATTCAACTTTCGCTATCACTCCACTGTCTTGCCTATCTATGCTGCTTGGCTACCTCTACTATCACCAGCCTAATGCTCCTGCCTGATATTCCGACACTTCGTCTCTTCACCTAGGCTCTTTCGTTTTAACCTCTGCTGGTTTCCACCTCTTCACCCCTAAAGCTCGTAGGAGACGCGTTGGATTTTTCGCTTCGTCTGGTTTCCGGGCGCGTCTTGATCTGTCGACGGATTACATAAACCGGCAGTATGAGGGGGTAGAATATTTTTGTGGCGGCCGGATTGAACACTGAGTGGATTGGATTGAGTAGAGTAACAAGAGATGGGAAGGGTGGGTAGTGGGAAGTGTAAGACAGAGTAGGCGGCAGAGTGGCCAAGTGGGGCCAGTATACGGTGGACAGGAAAGGAGGCAAGGCGCTGGACAAGAGGATGGAGTACCGGGTACTTGGCTGTGGGTCTAATGGCAAGTACCAATTAGGTATCGGGAACGATACGGATCAGACAGCGTTGCAGACATGCGAGTTTGTGACCCCCACGGGAACTACGGACAAATTGTACAGCAGGCCTATCAAGGTTGCCTGTGGAGGCAACCATACGATGGTGTTGCTCGAGAACGGCGAGGTGTACACCTGCGGGCTTAATGAGAAGCTGCAGCAGTTCAAGAGCACCAGCAATGACACCGGCTGTGTCGCAGTGTTTGAAAAACTGACAGTCAAAAGAGATACGGGAGAGCTGGTGAAGTTCAAAGATGCCACTGCAGGATGGGAGTGCTCTGTTCTTGTGACGAGAGAGGACGAGGTTTACGTCTCGGGATATGGACCAAATGGCGAACTCGGACTAGGCAGAGAGCGTATTTCTGGCACGGGCTTTCTCCACATTGATAACTCATCCGGTATTAAAAGTGTCAAATCGTCTATACATTCGGTTATTGTGGAGTTCAACGATGGCGAATTGTACGGGTGGGGAAATAACAAAAGAGGACAGTTAATGGATCTGAATGAAGGTAAGAAGAATAAGCTACTGTGGAGGCCAGCAAAGCTACACGTTCCTAGCTCGGACAAAGTGTTGCTAGATTTCTGTCTTGCCAGGGACTTCACGGTCTTCATGGTTGCAGACTCATACAAGGGCGACTCTGTGGACTTTGTTTTCAAAGGAAAGGACAATTTCGGTATTAAAGATGAACTCAATTTCCTAAATGAATCGAAAACAGTCAAAGGCTGCAATCTCATGTCTATGTGGTCATGTGTCCATTTGATAGACTCGAATGGGATAAAGTCAATAGGAAACAATTCTCACGGCCAGTTATTCAATAACAAAATGACGAATGGCGATGCCTTTTCTGCAAAGAGTTATGCAATTGGAAGTGAGCACGGGCTTTTACTAACACAGGAAAACAAAGTCCTGGCCTGGGGGTGGGGCGAACATGGGAACTGTGGTGTGCACAGTGAGACAAGCCAAGCTAGAAAACAGACACTTAATGACAGAGTGACATTTGACTATCTGAATGAGATTTTAGCGGGAGACAGTAGTAACGAGCCGGGCGAAGTAGTTAGCCTCTTTGCAGGGTGTGCCACTACGTGGGTCATCACCCACGTTTGAGTAAACAGGTCTACGTGACCTACGCCTACATACGCTTTTTAAATAAAAATGTCACATAGCTTCTTCACCATATTCATCTATGTATATCATTTGTGTTTGAAAACAAAAGAACCACGAAAGATGGAGAATATGTCCTATGGATGTCAATCTAGGGTTGTTGTATCGATGAACTAGAAATTAGCCCTCAATTCTTGAATACTAGAGCCAATCTTCTCCACAAAAGCAGACAAAACAGGCAGATCCAAACTTAGAAAGCCGTACACTAGTCCGTCTTCTTTACCACCCAAAAATGCAAAATTGAAAATCATGTTGTACATGCTTAGCTTCGGCTATTATCCAAGTGAAAAAAGACTTTTTTTGTAAGTCTCAAGCAAAACTCAAAACACCCGCATAATCGCCAAACCAAGAATATAAACTGCATTCCCAACACTGCTTAATTAACCTAGAATCTACTCTCGTAAATAATATCATCACACTGCCTCTGCCGAAGAAGAAGAAAAGTAGCGGTTGCAGTTATCAAGAGGCCACCTGAAAAGTTCAAGAGCTGAAAATTTTTCAGCTGCCTCTCACTGCCTGTCCCCAAGACAATAATACATCGTGTATTGGCACCAGTTTGCACAATGGCAGACACAGGGTTATACGTAGTAGAGATAGGCATGAGACACAATGATGTTATTTTGAATTACCGTCATATATTAGTACAATTAAACAAACGTATAAAGAGTGGGGAGAAGACAAGAAAAAGAAACAAGATGCAAAGCATAAGCGGGACACAAGCTGTGGAGTGAGCGTACATTCCGTTGCATTCGAGGAGAGGTGTCTGTGTGGGAGATGTGTTTGCAAACCAGAGACAGAATCAGTCCTCTTGCATTCTAGACGGAGATCTTTCTCTCTTGGCAAAGTTAGGGAACAAGTCTTCCTCATCTCTTCTTGGTTGTCTGTAGTCTCTTTCGGAATTGTGATTTCTTCTTCTCCCCCCTCTAGATCTACGCTGGTAGTCTCTGGTGTCGTAACGTCTGTCATCTCTGAATCTTTGCCTGTCATTGTAATCCCTGGAGCTTGCGTTGAACTTGTCTGACTCCCACTTGCCGCCAACTTCAAGTTTGCGGGATGGCCTAGCGAGACCTTCGACGGAGTTGTCATGATCATACCCAAACAGGCCGTGCTGACTCTCGGAGTCAGAACGCCTCTCTGCATCTCTTCCTTGGAACAAATCAGCCGGATCCTTTTCACCAGTCACCAAGTCTTGGAAACCCCTGGATATTTGCCCTCTCGGTCTGTGGTCTCTTCTTTCTCTGGCTTTACGAACTCTCTGTGACTTATCAGGTTCACCGTGAATCAAATAATACCTGGAATATTCTCTTGCGTTTTGAACTTTTCGGTCACCATACAGGCTCTGTCTTATAGTTAATCTAACCTCGTCCTTGATGATTGACTCCTTTGTAGCTGTGTCAATGGTTTTGAATTGCTTAGCTGGTCTTTCTTGCACACTAGGTATGATACTGCCGCTCTCTTCACCGGAGTCCTGTGTTAGCAGCTGCAAAGCCTCAGCAATCGACTCTGCGTGTTTGAAAATGATATTGACACTCTCATCGTTGACCCATTGCAATGTGTAGTCAAATTTTGCATACACCTCTCGGTTGTTGAAGTTATAGTCAGGCTTTATATACGAGTCTATATAAGCTTTTATTGATTTAGTGTCCAACTCGTCGACACCTTTCAACAGTAGTGAGTCTGGTCTAGCTTCGTCCAGGTCATGAACCTCAGCCGTCTGTGCAGATGCCTCTAGTCCGGATGCAGCTGCCGTGGTTGTATCCACAGGCTGTATCAATTGGTCATTCTGGGCAGCAGACTCCCCTTGTAAGTGTGGAGGTAAGGAAACGCTCGGTGTAGCGTCCTCCAACTCCATCTCGTCGTCATGCGTGATCGTGGTCAATTTATCAGTAAACGACTCCGACATTTTTATCGCTATTTATCCGGTATTCCTCCAGCTGCCGTTCTGCCCAAAGCCATCTCACACTCGCCAGCCTAGCCCTTTCCCTTATGAACATAGTCATGTTGGCTGCTACTTGAAAACTTCACCTTGTCAGACCTGTCGTTTGGAGTCATGTTACTGGTGCACGGAAGTAAGTACACACACGAGGAAGCGGTGAAATGGCAACTTTATTAAAGGCTAGTAGAGATGTATATAAGTGTTACTGTACAGAGTGGTGAAGAGGGAGGTCTATAGCAAATTCAGCTCATTTCAGAGTCTGCGTCTGGCTCTGCAACGCGGGCTTCAGTTTGGGGTTGAGTTTCTGGGTCTGCCTCAGTCGCAGGGCCAGACAAGTCTTGGTTCTGGCCGATCCACAGCACGTTGTTACATCTTATGAACAATTCCTCGCCCAAAGAGCTCACCTTGGATTCGTCATCGTCCTGTTTACTGAGGTCTATCTCTTTGACATCCTTGTCTAGAAGTAAGTTCATGTAGCCGTCCACAGAGAGAAGCTTGCCCTGGTACTCTATATTGTTGAATTTCAATTTCACAACCACTTGTTTGTTCACGAGCGATTGCAAATATGGCTTGGGGTTGATCGGCTGAAATGACATCTTCTGACTGCCTGTGCTGGTTTATGCTGACTGGCCCCACTGTACATTCTACCAGCCGTCCTTCCCAGAGAAACGTGGTCAACTTAGCCATTCAAGTCTGCCCTTTCTTGTTTTGGTGACGTCTTTTTTTTGTGTCGCTCAGAAATTTCAATTTTGCTAGTGAAATTTCCGTCTAGCAAAGGTGCTGGGCCAGGGATAGATGGGAGTACGGGGAAAGCAGGTGCTGGGATGGAGATATGGAGTAATACAGATAGACACAATACTAAGACTGAGATAGATAAAAGTATGCTTTTGTAAGATAAATAAGATAAATAATATATGTATATTTAAATAGAAACTAGGGTCCTAGTTAGAATATAATATTAGCGGGAAGAGATATGAAGCATTTAGCACTGATTTTCCTGTTCATTTACAATTCAAAGTATCCAACCAAAGATCCGAATGGGATTGTAAGTGATGTAACCCGCAGTCTGTCCTGTTTTATGTACATGGAATACTAGTGTTGGGGCAAATGCCAGTTGCTAATTGAATCTATGGAGAAAGTAAATTGCTATAATTTTGTTGACGACTTTAAATAAATGATGTTTGTGTTTGTTATTCTAGATTATAATTTATATAGACAATATTTTGATTAAACAAAGACATGTTCAAAATGGAGAATGTGTTCTTTTTTTACCTAAGAAAAGGCAACCAATTTATTTTTCATTCGTATGGATTCAATTATAATTCATCAGCGTATGGAACAGCGTCAACGTCACCAACAACAGCCAAGTTGAAGGCAGACACGGCAACAGAAGCCTTAGCAGAGGCAACATCGGCACCGGATTGGAAAGCAGCCAAAGCCTTGTAAGCGGACAAGTCAGCACCAGACTTCAACAACTTAGCAGCCTCGGTAACCAAAGTGGAAACCTCAGCAGCACTTGGGGATGTGACGGAGACGTAGAACAAAGAAGCGCCTTCGTAGCTCACAACCTTGGTGTCAATGGTGGAGGTAGCAGAGACTGGCAAAGCGGTGGACAAGTAAGCAGCGAGGGTAGAGTAGGTGGCAGCGTCACCAGAAGCAATTGGCAAACCAATAACGGCGGTGGTAGAACCTGGAGCTCTGACTCTGGACTCCTTACCGGTGTATGTCTTTTGAGCAACTGAAGCAGTCTTACCAGCTGGCAAGGAAGCAAAAGCAGACTCCTTGACAAACTTAGCCAAGTCAGCTTCAACAACGTTTGAGCCAATAATCTCAATGTTGTCGGACAAGAAGACAGACTTAGCGTAGGTGGCAACGTCTTCAGAGGAGTAGGACTTGGCGCCAGTGTAGTACAATGGCTTAGCCAAACCGTTCTTGAAGGAGATGGCGTGCAATTCTTCCAAAGCTGTAAATGCAGAGGACTTGTAGGCAGAAGAGGCAATGGTGGAAGCGTATGGTTTAGCAATCTCAGCCAACTCGTGAGGCTTGTACAAAGTTTCAGCCAAAACGTTACCCAAGGCGTTGACAAAGTATGGTAGGTTTTCCTTCAAGAACTTGGCCTCCAAGACAATGGCGTCTCTGGTGACAGTGGAGGAGTACTCACCACCCAAAAGTTCGGTTTCTCTCTTTAATCTTAAACCAGACTTGGAAGCAGTGTTCAAGAAGTTGGAGGCAGACAACAAGTGTGGCAAACCGGCAGCACCAGTCTTAGAACCGGCACCGTTGACGACAACCTTCAAGGTGGAGACGGAGGTGGACGAAGATGGGACAGAAGAGACCTTGACGGCTCTTGGGACTGAGGTGGAAAATGATCTAGTAGCTCTGGAAAACATGTCTTCAGTGTATGTGTGGAGTATGTGTCAGATGGGTCGGTAGAATAGTGTGGTGTGTCAGCAAATACAATGTAGACCGTGTCGAATGGATTGGATTAGAACAGGTTATCTATAAATACGGGTTTTAAGATTGGCGGTTTTCTAATTCAAGGGGGGACAGTTGTGGTATATGTACAGCAATTGGAAGAACCGGTTGACGTGCTGCCTATAGATTCTTCCACCGCCTATCTCTTCTACGCCGGCACCCCGTCTCTCTTCTTCACCACCTTGACCTGCTGTCAGCACACCGTCAACCCACAGGAGGTTGCATAGCATAGGAGCATAGGAGTTGGCGACAGAATCGCAACAACATGGTAACCGCTCAACCACAACGCTCAGCCAGCCAGCCAGGCCTCCCGCTGCCTCTGCCACTGCCACTCCCGCTGCCACTCGCACCGCTCCCGCTGGCCGCTCCACGCACTCCGGGCGCCAGCCCGCGAACGCCAACCGCTCGTGTGCTCTGCGCGTGCGCTTCACCGGGCAGAAAAATTTTGTATGGGCCCAACGGACTGTTTGAGTGCAAATTTTGTTTTTTGCGAGTTTCATTGGCTGTTTCGACAGCCACTGGATCTCGGGCGCTTACGTAACACGCGGTAGCCTGTGCGGGCGACGGTGTGGGTGCTTGCGTAATCAGGTGTGGGTGTCGTCTTGGCCGGGCCTGGTGCCAGGGATCGTGCTGGACGGCTGCCAGGTTGCTGTGGGGTCGGTCCACCTGCTGGCGAGCTGAACGACCTGTGGGTGGCTGCACCGGCCGTGCCGGTGTGCTACTGCCCTGGTGAGGTGAAAAAAGTGTTATAAATTATTCGCTTCTCATTGGCCAGCCACACACCTGTGCACCAGAGCCTGCTTTTTTTGCTGTGGCTAGTGAGCGCCACGCGGTGCCTGGTGTCCACCCGTGCACCAGAGAGCACGTGGCGCACGGAGACCGCACACGACCAGGTGAAGCAGGATGGAGACATGTAGCCAGCACCTGGCTGGCGGGACGGGATGGCTGTTGGCGGTGCTGCTGTGTTTGTATAGACTGAAGAGCTGCAGTGCCGGCCAGCTTGCAGCCTGTGGAGTTCCACCCACACGTGTGCAGCCGGCGCACCGCCAGGTGCACAGCTCCCGCTCCCAGATCGGGTGGCAGCCCTGGCAGCTCCGCAACACTCCCGCCAGACTCCCGCCAGACTCCCGCCCCGACCCCTGCTCCTTGCAGTTGGTGTTCACTCCTAGCTCCTTTTTCTACACCTCTCTTAGCCCTCTCCCCCTCCACCTCCTCCCCTCCTGCTCTCCTGCTCTCCTGCTCCCAGATCAACGCCGGGGTTTGCGACAACCCTCACAACACGCAAAAGTCGTCAAAAAATTTTCCGGCTCCAGAACCACAGCTTAGTGGACTAGCAGAAAGAGCGGGCGGAGAGATGGAGCAGGTGGGTAGCCACGGGAGAGGGGATAGAGAAGCCAAAGACTCACGGAGACGCACGGATACGTTGGGACTGGCGAGTACTTAGCCGAGGACCAGGTGGAATTGCGAGAAAAGCGCAGGAATACAGCAGTGGAGGACGCCTTGAGGCTTGATCTCGGGACATCACACAGTACACCTAGAGCCGAGGCAGATACAGCATAGCAGCAGCGACATGTCGGGAGTGGTAGAAGGACCTCCAGTGTCTCTGCCTTTGGCAGCAAAGACACAATCGCCTAAGTCGTACTTGTTCACATCGATCTTGAAGCTGTACCTGGGCGAGCAGGCAGCATACGTGTACTCGATACTGCTGACGTACAACCGACTAACCGTGTCGCAGTTGGCAGCATACACCCACGTGAAACCGCCGATACTGAAGAAGATCTTGGTGTCGTTGATCCAGTTGGACTGCGTTGTGTACTTCAAGGATGTTAACTACATCTCCAAAAAAACCAAGGTGATATACTATCCTAACGATGAGGGTTGTTGGAAATTGATATATGCCGGTGACATTATCACAACCATGAAGAGAGACAACAATGAGCTGTACGCCTCTATTGTGCAGAACATACTAACCATGGGACACTTGACGACAGAAGATTACATCCAAAACTTCACAAAGAGATCGGAGATCACAGAGATCGAAAAGGCCTTCTCCAACTTATGCAGAGAAAAGTGGCTTGTGCCTACAAATGAGATCCATTTTCAAAGCAAGTTTGATATCTTCACCCAGATCTACCAACAGAAGAGCACGCAGTTCAACAATGAAAACCAGGGAAAAGTCATCTCTCAGTCCAAGAAAGTAGCATCTATAAAAGAGTTGACTAGGGACAGATATAACCAAGTCATCTATAGTGAAGAGGCAAACGCTAAATTGTTTAGCGGTAACGCAAATGGCCACTCATACGGCGACGACGATGAAGATGACAGTATATTTCAAAAAGTGAACCCAAAGATACCATTAACTTTCAATTTTGATAGATTCCTAAAGAAGATTAGATCCATGCATTTGGTAAGTGAAGCGGCCCACAGAGTTGGTTCAATTACAAGTGTAATCTACGCCTTGGCTTTGAACAAGATTGAGGCAAAAGCTGGCTCGACAGTGTCAGGCGATCGTGACTTGGAGAGATTCTTGGCTAATGTCGGCCAAACGACGGTGGGATTGGATCCAAACGTGGATCACGAATTGAAGAAAAGATTAGAGTTAAAAGATCAAGAAAGAGGATTGAACTTCACTGTTAATGACATCTATAGAGAATTGAAACAATTTGGATCGAAGAAATTCCATATCAAAGAGGACGATTTGTTAGGCACAATAGTTGACCAATCAACAGACTTGTCCACCCTGAAAAGAAAGAATGAGGACAATGAATCTGGATCGGCCAGCAAGAAAGTTAAACTTGAGGTTATGGATTCTTTAATGAAAGAGGAGGAATCAGATAATGAGGATGGTGACCCTTATGGAAACAGCTCCAAGAGCGGTCAGCCCGATCAACATATCCTAACCTTGATCAATCAGCATTTGAAGTTGCTAACTTTAGATCCAAAGATCCCATTCTTGAAAGAATCTAATCCTGGTTCATATTATATTCCGTTCTCAGAACTACAGCCAATATATACAAAGCATACCTTCAAGCAGTTTGCGAAGGTGCTGTTTGGCCAAGAGACTTTAAGAGTGTTGAATTGTTTGGAACAAAAAAGATTAATTGACGAAAAGGCTTTGAGTAAGATCGTCTTGATGAAGGAATCCCAGCTAAGATCCATACTGAGCAAACTACAAACTTTCCAATTGATCGAAATCCAGGAGATTCCAAAGACCCAAGATAGATCATCAATGAGATCGGTGTTTGCTTTTAGATTCAAATATGATAAAGCTGCTCAAATATTCAAAGACTCCTTGGTCTTCAATATGGCCGAAGTTCTAGAAAACTTGGAGGTTGTTAAAATTGAAAATAAAATCTTGCTGGACAAAATATCCAGAGAGGATGTTAAAGGCAAAGAACATGAGTTTCTACTAACTTCCGAACTTGTCCAACTACAAAAATTCTATGATTTTGAGAAGATGTCATTGGCGAAATTGGCTAGGTTAAGATCAGGAGTTGAAGTCTTTGAATTCTTAGCCGGATTGTAATATATACAATTTGTCTTTTTATCTTTTTATTTTTGACTTTGCATAAATAATCACCCGTTTTGATTACACTCGTTACTCGTGGGTTATTATTATTAGTATATTAGTAAATTAAACGAGAAAAGTTTGAAAGATTTATGAAAGCAAACAACAGCGCTGTAGCCTTCAGGTTGTAGGCTTGATGGGCAGACTTCGGTAACAAGATTAGTAAAAAATGATGCTTAAGAAAAATAGAAGAGTCACAATAAATGGATAACATAAGAGCAAAAATCAAGATTGATCTTTTTCAATTAATACTATTAACGTTTCGAACAAAAACAGGACACGTTTATTGTGAAGAACATCAGTACTCCATGTTATGCTTAGCTAGCGTCATGTCACTCATCGCAAACAATAGCTCATCTTCATCATCGTCGCCATTAGCTGAGTACGCCTTGCTGGAAGTATTATAAACATTATATGTATTGTGTTGCGTATTGTTGTGATGATGTTGATAATGAGTGAACCTCGATGACTGGTTTCTAGTATTTGGAAAATGGCGTACGTTCTGATGCAGGTTATGATGACGAGGACCAGGCAATGCTTCACTTTCAGAAACACTTCTTTGATACTTCTGAGCAGTTGTGCTTTTTTCAGAAGCAGATGGTCTAATACCAGCATTCACATCGTCATCGTCGTCCACCTCTCGTTGCAAATTTACGGCTCCCCCATCTTCCTCATCTTCTGATTCAAATACTTGTTCATTAAATGATCTCAATTTCAGAAGTTCTGGATCAACAATATTTGCTCTCGAGCTTAATGATATGACATCAGAAGAAACCGCTCTGTGTTGATTTGTTTTTGAAGACAAGGAAGGATTTCGAGATGCTGCGGTCGAAGAAATTGATGCATAAGCGCTAGAATTGCGTGAAGGCAACAGTGGCATAGTAGCAGAATCCACTCCTTTTGTAGGTAAAATTCCAGGTTGTATATGCGATTGTTCAATAGTTTGTGATATGGAAGGTACATTATGGCTATTGTTTGATGCGGTAGACGATCTACGTCTTAAGTAATTACTCAGTGTATTGTTAGAAGGCGATGCCGAAAATCTGTTGCCATAGCTGTGTGCCGGAGTAACGGCAACACTTGAAGGAGCGGAAGGCTTCAGTATTTGAGAAGATGGTGAATAGTTCGAAGATATCGAGTTCTTTCTGAAATTCATTTGGAAACTCGTCTTGAATGGTGTTTCCTTCTGTTGAGATGATGCCAATGATTGCTGATGATTTGAGGCCTCACTGGATCCTGGCATCGATGTATTAAAAGCAACGTTAGTGCTGTCAGAACTTCCAGGGTGCTGTACTTCAGTTGTCAAACTATTGAGGTTAAAAAAATCATTAGTTTTCTTCAGTGATTTGAAATTATTCAAGGACTCGTCAAACAAGGAGGCTGTATTAGACGAAAACCTTAAATCAGGCTTTGAATCAATCATTTTAACAAAATTATCAATATCTTCATCCACATAAATAGATGAGCTTGGGTCCATATCAGATGCAGACGATGAAACCGACTTCTGCCTTGCTCTAAAGTTTTGAATAATTGGGTTTAACTGAGGATTTCCGGGATGGCCCTCCAAAGAGTTATTCCGACTAGCACTTCTATATTTGTTACCAAATGAGGAGGGGAACTTTGTTGATGTGGACGTTGAAGCGTTTTCTAAAGAAGCAAGACGCTCGCCACTTATACTTCCGCCACTTCCACTACCGGGAAAACCATTTTGAATCGAGCTAAGTGATTTTGGCAATGATTCACGATTTTGTCTTAATGCAGCTACCAATGAGGCACTCGAATTATTTTTAGTCAAATTAACCGGAATGGGTTTGGAAGTGGTAAAAGAAGAAATGGCCTGCGAAAACGATCCAGGTACAGGCGGGGGAGATGATGATGATGCTAGAGAGCCAACCTTAAATATAGGGACTGACCTGTTTGATGATCTTCTTCTTGGACCCTGAGAGTAATTGAATGATCCATTAGACAACCTACTCTTATGCTGCTCCAGTGGCGATCTTTCGTTTTCACATGCTGGTTGTTTGTAGATATCAAGCGAAGAGCTGGCCATTAAAAACTGTGAAGATAACAGCTCCTCGTTTCCGCTTAAAGTGAAGTTACAATTTGTTCTAAATGAAACTAACAACTTCAGTGCACCAATAGGAGTCAATATTGGTTCCATTTTCTTAGAGTCCAAATGATCAGTCGATATCTCTTGCTGATCGGGAGTCATCAATTTCTTGCTTAAACCGATTCTACCTTTAGATGCTATTGGTTTGCTTCCATCCAATATGGTTGTCTTTATTTGCAGTGGTGAGTATTCTTGTAATCTTGATTTAGCTATTCTGTCATGAAGCTTACAGGCAGGCAGTATCCTCGATATCAAGTACAGAGCCCTAAACATGATGATCATTTGTTTATATATAGTAGATAATTCCACATTGTCACTATCGAATGCAGTCAAATCGAACTCCATGAGCCATCTTTCTAGCACTATTTCGCTTTTCTTTGATGTCTTCACTATATGTTTGTCTAATAGTAGTGTCTGGTTTGGTTCCAGTGCTCTTAGATCCAAGACTGTCTCAATTACCAGAGGGGGCATAGAAAGAACGTCTCTAGTTCTCCACAGTGAGAGTTCACCTCTAGGGAGGTCTGTATCTGGCAATTCTAGGTTGAACCACTTGTTGGTTTTGGCCTGGTTTCCAAGGGCCGTTTTATCAATGGACTTTTTGGAGGCCAGTGACTGGGAGTCCTCGGTGGAACACCTCGAACGCACCACCACATGGGCTGATTTGAGAAAGAAGTTTTGGATTATCTGTAGTAGCTTGTCTCTCTGGCCTTCTGATAGCAATCTGGACTCCACTTTGGTGTTTGGCATTTTGAAAAGCAACGCAGGTCTCCCTATTCAACTTGGATGCAGAAGGTCTGCAGGCGGGTTCTGAGTATGCCGGAAAACGTGGTGGGTCTGTGAAGGTACTCTTTGTGGATTGGGAAACAGGGCCGCTCGTCAACTGGGTACTATAAAAGGGGGTCAGAGAGGGCGAAACAAAACATCTAGCTGTGGGAGCACAGTCTGTTTACTGTGTGTTCAAATGCTTAGCACGTACGCTCGAGCTCCAAACTAAACCGCTATTGGTACGCAGGGCCTCAGATGCGCTCGTTATACACACAATGTCTATTATACGCGTAGAGCAGGGCTTGAGACTCGTGGCTTCAACTCACAACACTTCCTCTCAACAGCTATGCGTGCTCGATATCCTGTGACCAGCACCCTTCTCAAACAATCCAACTAATAAACCTCTGACCAACAGCACTTCAGCTGCCCTCTGCTCTGCTCTCTTGGCCCCTCTACCTGGCCTCTTGCAGCCGTAATGCTGTGCCTTGGTCTATTGCCCTTTCCCATTGCCTCTACGCTACCTCATTGAGTCCCCGCTGTGGAGGGCGGCCCGCGCGCACAGCCTCGATTTGAACGCGACGCCTGGACTGCGTCAGCGGTTACATCAGCAAGGGTGGAGGGGCGTCGGTGAATAAATTACATAATCAGTCAATGCTGACGTGAGCAAACTTATGCTGACGTCAGCGCTAGAGTGCCAGGCTACCAATGAGTGGTACAGAGGCAGATGGTACGATGGTTGGGATAGAAGAAGATGAGTGGTAAGATGACTGGGAAGATGACTGGTTAGATGAGTGCTAAGATGAGTGCTACAGAGGCAGACGTAAAACGAGTGCTAGAGTATGCAATTAAACAGGTCTATATTCCGATACTCATACGTTGAAAAGCTATATATGTAGACACTTATTTACTGACCACTTACACACATGCACCTATATCCACCCTATCCCACTCAAAGGCGTGTGAACCACTCAAACACTCAACTAAAACAGCCGCTCATTGCAAGGTACCCGTCGGTGCTCCCAGGAGCCAAAAATAAACCCCGCTGGATCTCTCTAAGACTCCCCGATCTGATGTACGCATCACTCACCGCTTGTGCACTTACATCCCTCGAGTTTAGTGTCACGTTCAAGTTCACATTGTCGTCCAACCGCTTCCAGATAGCCGCATCGCCTGGAAACAATAACGCTTCTCTTTGCCAAATACGTGAACAGTCACCAGGCTCCGCTAGCCGCTTGCTCACCTCATCTAAAAAGAACGGAACATTATGCGACAAGTCTTGGATGCGGGACTCCAACGACAGTGAAACTAGCTCATCCTTAATAGCCGGTAGGTAGTCCTTAAGGTCCTCAACAATAGAGATCGAGGCAAGGGTCAGCAACACAAGCAGAGAACAGCCATAGTTCTCAATATTGCTAAATAGCTCGTCAATAGCGGCTTGCTTGGTGTCAGACTCGTCGTACGCATATAGAGCTTGCGCAATCAACACGACAATTCTCTTTGAATCGGGTGAAACCTCTAGGATCTTTTTGAATTCCCCTAATGCAGCTTCAAATTGATTCTTGAAATATAGCGATAAACCAGAAACCACAAGAGACGATAGTATACACCGTTGAACAGAATCACTCAGATCATCAACGTCGTCTAGAATTTGAACCACCATTGTTGAAGCCTCAAGAGCAGATTCAAACTCACCGTTTCCTAGGTAAAGTCTCGAAAGCTGTGACTTGGCTAATGCATAATTCACTAAAACAGCATCTGCTTCACACTCTTCATATTTTGATTCTAGTAATTCACAAAGGTGCTTCGATAGTTCTATACCAGTCTCAAAACCATGAACTCTTTCAATAATAATCAACAATATGGTTAAAGCAAGTTGATCCTCAGGATGGTACTTCAAATAATTCAACATTGCAAAATTAGCAGAGTTCAATTGTTGCATCATATTCAAGTCCGATTCGTTATGCTTAACAGAGGTTAATGACCTAACAACGGACAACCCGTAAAGTAACATCGACAGCGGCTGCAGCCCTTTGGACACAACAAAAGAGTGCGTATACAAATTGCTTGCATTCTCCTTTTCACCTAAAGCATCAGCTAATAGCGCTTGACCAGCCCACAAAGTTGGTTCAGTAGGAGAAATCGACTGAGCTTTCATGAAGCACTCTCTGGCCATTTCAAAATCCCCACTATGCAACGCTAGAACTGCAAGATTACTCCAAATGGCTCCATCCTTAGGTTCCAAAGAGGAGGCCTTGATAAAACAGTGCTGGGCAACCTTCATGTTTTTAGTCAAGGATGCATTACCCAATGCAACCCAAAATGCCGCATTATTGCTCTCCAATTGAACTGCTTTCTTCAACGCAATCAAAGCACAGTCTCTATAGCAAACATCACCAAGGATTTGATAAACTTCCAAGTAACAAGCGCCCAGGTTATAAACAACAGAGGCTCTCAAATACCTAGAGGAATCTTTAGGTAATGAACCAACTCCAGAGACTGCAAAACGTATTAAGTAATACGCCAAAACCTTCTTATAATCCTCTTTTTCTAGTGTTTCTTTGACATCAATCTTTAGAAGGATGTCCAAACTTTCAATTTCGCCGATTAGCTGAGATTCACTCACAACCTGAGGCCGACCCTCATAAACAAACTCAAGGACCTCATAAGGTATTTTGGAAATGTGTGTACCAATACTTAGCATAAACTTCAACAAGTCACAGACAGATTTCCATAACTTAGGTGACGTATACTGAATTTCGGCACTGGATTTCAAGATGTCAAAACAGTACTCTGCTGTTTCGAAGGACCTGCCCAAATAACCTCCACCAACCTCAGACTGAAACTTCAAAACTAAAGTCTCTATAAGGGCAGTGATCACACAATGCTCGTTAGGTCTAGTTTCGTAGAAAAGTTTCTTTAAGACTTGAATGCTATCCTGATATTCACCCATAGCCGTCTGGACAACTGCTAGTAAATAGCCGGCCTGCCAATTATCAGGATCCAATTCCAAAGCATGAGTGAAGACTTTGGAGCATGATTCCAATCTTCCTCTAGCAAGATAAGATTCCCCCAAGCCAATCCAAGACTCGATATCGTTACCATTCTTACGCAAAGAATTTTGGAAATATTCTATCGCTTTGACGTCATCTTGCCTTTCCAAAGCTGAACAGGCTAGCATTCTAAAAGGCCAAGATCCATCCTCTTTGTCCAATGACAAAAGCCTCTTAGCTTTGTCTGATTCTATCACTCTAGTGCAAACCAAGTCAACCATTTCCCAATCTCCTTTTTCACTGAAATTCGCAACTAGCTCTTTGGATGCGACAACCTCACCAGAATCAATTTCAAAAGCCTTATAATAGCATTTCAAAGATTTAGGTTTGTTGTCTAAATATTTCAGATACAATGTACCTAGTGACGTATAAGCTGGAGCGTTATTGGAATTTTGTTTCAGACACTTAATCAAGTTTTCAAATGAGCTTCTTGTAAATTTATCAATCAGCTCTTCACTTAAATCTTCTGATGATTCTAATTGAATCAAGTATGACTCCGCAATTCTCCATAGTACTGTTGATCTCATCTCGAAGGAACTGGAATCAGCACCAATCACTCTTTTGTAAGCAGATTCTAAACACTTTCTGCCTTCATCAAATTCATTTAGCTTAACAGAA
Source organism: Ambrosiozyma maleeae (nom. inval.) (assembly GCA_003706635.2). Lineage (NCBI taxonomy): Eukaryota > Fungi > Ascomycota > Pichiomycetes > Pichiales > Pichiaceae > Ambrosiozyma > Ambrosiozyma maleeae (nom. inval.). The sequence goes on from PPLV02000001.1 coordinate 841,014, forward strand.
CACCAGCCATATTCTAACAAAACGTGGTAATCATCAGGATATTCCTTCATGATCTCAGTGAGCAACTTTGCCGCTTGTTGGTACTGGGATTTCTCCATCAAGATCATTCCTTTACCTATTTTAGCTTTTATATTGTTTTTGTTTGAAGCCAAGACAGTGTCGTAGAATTTCAAAGCTTTTGGGAAATTTTTAGGAGCTTCATGATAGGTATAGATGACAGCCAATGATAACGCTCCTGCAGTTCTGGTATTTTGAAATTTTCTATTGGACATCTTGGTTTGCTTTTTCAATAACGAAAATAGTGTCATAGTATTATCCAATGCAACTGTGTATTCCTTCAAGTGAATAAAGTAATCTCCCACAATTCTATGAGATAATATACTGTCAGAACTTTCATGCACTCCCTGTAACATCAATTCAGATACCTCTGAAGAGCTAAGCTGCCCCTGCCCTATAGTATCTATGCCATTAGCTTCATCGTCATCATTCTCCTCCTTGATATTACATTCTCCCTCTAGCTTCTCTGTATCTTCTTTGTTATCAGCTAAATTCAAGTACTGTGCCACTTTTTTCTTATCAACCGGTGAAATATCCGACAAGATAAAAGCGTATAACACAGCTCCTAAACCAACAGAGCCAAACATCTTGATGTAGTCCATGATAATCAAAAAGTCCAGAGATGATAAGTCTTCTGGGTCGACCCAATCAAGATACAAATCCCAGGCAAATCGGCAAGAACTTTTGATCAAAATCATATCCGAGCACATTTGAAAGATCTCGTTACTCATCTCAGTCTTGAAATCATCAGGACATACTTTCAGCATCTGGTATTTATATTTCAACATTTTCTCTTCGCATACCCTTCTTAGTGAATCATCATCTTGTATATTGATTAGTTGTTCGTACAATTGAGGAACATTCGATGTTGCGTAGTGTTTCCACGCTATGCTGTTCAATTTGGCTGTATTTTTGTCGTTAAGTGACCTTGGCATTGAAAATCTGGCTTTTTTTGTTTCTGAAGCTATCTGTGCCTCTTCCAGCTTAACAATTTTCGATATGTATAGATCTAACGCCACTGACGGTCTACCAACCATTTCACCAATCAAATCACCAAGTTCGGACATCCCTGGAATAATTGACTGTAGGTAGTTCAGAATGTACGTGTCATTGTTTTGATCAAACTTGTTGTTATAGCCTCTAAGCTCATTGACAACTTCCGTCAAGTTAGTTTGATTGTTGTGCAACGCTATCGCCAAACCCTGCAAGCATTCAAAGAAATGTGCGTAGTTGTTGCGCTTCCTGGCGATGGATACAAGGCCTTTCCAGCACAGAGGATCTCCAGGCATGATCTTTGACGCAGCGTCATAGCTCTTCAACGCTTCTTCGTCTTCTCCAAGCATGCCTTGAGCCTTTCCCTTGTATAAATAAGCAAAGTAGCTCTTCTTGTTGTAGTTCTCCAGGATCTCGTCGCAGATGCGAACAGCTTCGTGTGCATCTTTCCCTTGGACAGCCTTCTTAGCTGCCTTGAGAAGAATCTTTTCTGTCATACTTCCTGATTCCTTCCACAATGCTCTGTTCTTCTGTTCATATACACGCTTTTCACCCTCCATCCTCCATCCACAAGCTCTAATAACCGTATATGATTCACTAACAAATCCTGGCATTCAAAGTCAACGAAAATAGATTCTCGTTTCTGCGGTGCACAGATGTGTACCTTTAGCGGTGTACGGATCTACAAGCTGTTTGTATTTCCTCTTTTGTCCTTTTGTTGACAATCTGATCTGGAGATTAATACGTTAGATATGGAGCCAGATGGAAGAGAGCCAAGGGCGTATAGCAGGGTTTGATACCTATAGGCGAGGAAGAGCCAATAGCTGGAATATATTGTTGTTGATCAGCAGGAGACACTGGTGGAAACAAGCATGGTAAGTGCGAAGAAGGACTTATTTGAGAGCGGGAACTTGATTACTGACCAGTGATGAGCCTGCATTGTCAGATGCTCTGTGCCATTCCAGACTAAGGACGACTCAGTTACACATTTTTCTAAAGAGCAGATACAGCTTTATAAATCATTGTTTAATTTGATAGACCAGGATCACGACAATCAGATCACATTGAAAGACTTAAAGACCACGATATTGAATGTGGGCATTGAAAACATAGACGATGACGCCATATCGAAAATGCTTCCAGATGGTACAGATAAGCTGAGTTTTAACAAGTTTTTGAAGATCATGGATGACAAGTTTGCCGGGTTTAGCTCGAAAACAGAGATGAGCCAAGCGTTTTCCACGTTCAATAACCCAGAAGGTAAGCTAGATAATATTGATGCTAGTGGTTTGGCGAAGGCAATATCGTCAGCGTCCAGTGCGGGACTGGCCCATCAAGACAAGATCAGCAAGGATGGCATCAAGAAGGCAATGTCAAAGTTTATTGAAAGTAATGAGTTTACAGGCGAAAAGAAATTCCAAGCCGAAAAGTTCATAGACACGATCCACGGTTAGAAAGGAGTGCTGCCATTTTTCATAATGCTACCTGCATACTGGGCGTTTTCCTGTGCTTAGTCTTGTAATTTGGGGAGGTATCTGGGTTTTTTTGACACCTTGATTTTTCTTGTTGTAATACGTAAAGTTGTCAGTCAGTTAAAGTGATATTATAAAGATATGAATGTATATATTGTACAATCAAAACAGAATGAAGTAAACGCAAAACCAACAACCCAACCTTAAGAAAACTGTCTCCTGTGAATTTGCAGTCTCTATCAGCTTATTAGGTAGTGGACAAGTTTCGGGGTGTGCAGATTGAGTGGGTTCCTTATATGCTTTTGTGTGTATGTTTTGGCCATGGATCTGTTTGTGGTTTTTCTCTTTTTAGGAATTTTTAGCTGCCAATAAGTAATATACAGGAGTCCTAGTTGATCACAAGGCGGATGGTGGGCGCAGTAATTGAAGGCTGAGGATCGATGCTTACTGGTCAATGATCAACTCGTCGACGCTCCAGTCCTCGTAGGCGCCGTCTGGTAAGTATCTTCTGATGATCAATGGGATCTTCTTTTGCGACAACTCCTTCATGGCAATTTGTAGTGGGTCTGTCTCTCCCTCAATGTCAACCAATGCTGGTGCGTTCATCGAGATCTGCAACGCTCTCGTACCCAAGATTCTCGCCCTCTCGTACTTGGTCATGAAAGGTGTCGTTGCTCTCTTCTCCTTTGGGATCGCCAATGATCTCGCAGTTCTCTTCTTGCCTCCGTTTGCGCCCGCAAAGTCCTTGTCATCCGGCCCAAACCCTCCGGTTATTATCTGCTTTCCCTCCCCATTAACCTCAGTGTCGCTGAATCTCTCCTCGTCGCTGAACTCCGCTGGCTCCTCATCAAAGTCGTCATACTGTTCTTCAACTTTCATATGTTCATCTTCGCCGTAATCTGCCATCTTGCAATATGTCCGCCAGCTGGATTCTCTGTCCTGTCCTCCTCCTACGAGCCCCTCCTCCTTTACCAGCGCCCTGCCCCTCCCTCTTTCGGTCCTACCACTTCTTTAATCCATGATGCCTTCCTCTCTCTACGTGCTGGCCGCTGCCACTAAAATTTTCAGATAAAAGAAAATTTTCAGGGAGTTGCAGGCCGGGTAACCTGACGTCAGTGCTGACGTCACGAACACGGTCCTTTGATTAGGTATAGGGAGGGAGGCTAGGCATACAAGTGATGAGCAGGGAAGAGGCCCCAGAGTGTGAAAGGAGGTTGTAAGGGGACAAGACGTGGGGTAAGTGGTGTCAGGTAGCGCAGATACGGGCCGGAGACTGACTGTGCAGACTGGAGATGAACTCTCCGAGCAGAAAGAGACGCATAGGTGAGCTAGACACTGAGCCGGATGGAGAGCCAAGTACAGGGTGTGTCCTGCGTGATGAGGGCGATATCAGAGGACGGAAGAGCAGCAAGGACACGGCAAGCCCGCGGTCTGGGCCGGTGTCGCCATCTTCGCCATGTGCCAAGTCGCCATCATCGTCGAATCGAACGACCCCGAGCTCTTCAAGATCGGGGTCCCCCGCCAGGGCGAAGAAGTACGTGTGCCAGTTTGCAGGCTGCGATAAGGCGTACTCCCGGCCGTCGCTGCTCGAGCAGCACGAGCGGTCACACTACAACACAAGACCATTCCAGTGTACTGTGGACAACTGCACAGAGGCGTTCACACGGAAAGACCACCTGCAAAGGCACATGCTGAAGCATGCGTCGGAAGATGACAAACCGTACCACTGCTCCATCTGTAACAAGGGTGTCAACGCACTGCAGCATTTGAAGAGACACGAAAAGACCCATTTCAAATCGTTTGCTTGTCACTATGAAGGATGCTCGGAATCCTTCTACAAACACCCCTCTTTGAAAGCACACATCAACTCAGTTCACGAGTCTGAAAAACACAAGTGCCGTCACTGTGAAAAATCGTTCCCCAGACCGGGTAAACTATCCGAACACATAGAGAAGCACCATTCGAATGAAAGATCAAAGCTGGTATGCGATTATGTTGGCTGTTACAAGGATTTCAAGAACTGGTCTGCTCTTCAGTTGCACGTCAAGACGGAGCATCCCAAGTTATCCTGCAAAGTGTGCGGCAAGAAGTGTGTTGGACCATCAGGTTTAGCCAACCATATGAATATTCACGACGAGTCTACCGTTATTAAGCTTTGGAAGTGTGACCACTGTGATGAGAGGTACTTGAAAAAGGATGATTTAGTTAAGCATTATGGCTATTTTCACCCGTTAGTAGATCTACCGCCTAGTTTACTGAAACCTGCAGTGCCAGAAGAAATCAAAAAACAAGCAGAAACACACCAGGATGCGGACTCCACCTCACCTGAGCCCCAACCCCAAGATGAGTGCCCAGCTGAAACATCCGGGTTTCCTCTCTCAAGACTGCTAAGAACTTCCATTAAATCCGAATTAGCAAATGGCACCGTGAGCTCTGCTGTGGATCTGATAGTAGAAAACGTCACTGCTGTAAAGATACCTTGCAAGTACACAAATTGCCACAGAACTTTCAAGAAACCGTATGATCTACAGAGACATTTAGCATGGCATGAAAAGCAGGACGCTGAAATCGATAAGATGTTCCCCCATCTAAGCCAGCCTAGCACTCCAGAGCACGTTCCACACCATGATCTGCCCGAGACCCTCGAGTTATCCGACTAGCCTTATGGCCCTATTCTCACTGTATATTACTGTATTGTTTGCTATCTATCACGAATAAACGACAAATGTAGACTATCTTTTCCACTAGAGACAGCAACAATTTCATGTAGGGCCTTCCTCACATAGTTTTTTATCGCAGAGTTTAGAAAAGATGCCAGGCTCTGTGGGCCATATATAAAGGCGATGCCTTGTGGAGGGCGTGTGTAGGGTGCCTATGTGACGTGATATACAGCAGGTACTCTTAGGATCAGAGATTATTGCGCTTGTATTATTATGGATTTGGGTGACAAGAATGAGCCAGTGCCGACTAGTATGACGGCGGCTGAGAGAATGAAAAAGCTCAAGCAGTTGAAGTCCATGAAGAACAGTGCTAAAGCGGAGAATAAAAAGAATCTGTACAGGGAGTACGAAAAGAAGAAGACTGACCAGAAGCTGCTGGAGAGACTGAACGAAAAGCAGGCAAAGGCGCAAGAGGAGCTCGACGAAATTGAGTTTAACAGCAAGAACGCTGGTACGGGGGTCTCGTATGAGAGGCTGAAGAATATGAACTACACGATCCAGCAGGACGAGGAGTGGCACGACAAGCTGGCTGATGGCAAAAAGGAAAAGAGCCAAAGAGAGTTTCAGAACTACTCACAATTGGCTGAGCAGACGTATCTCAAGAAGCTCAAAAGCTTGGACAAGCCCACCGAGGAGGAGTACAACCAGGAGAAAAAGGTGTACCAGAGCCTGAAGCTGCAGGGCCACACGCAGGAGGCCATTATCAGCAAAATGACCGACAAAAAGGCCCTGGCAAAGTTGATTGACTCCATCAAGGAGCACGACCAAGCCAGCTACAAGCAGAGAAAGAGAAAATACGACGCCCAAGACGCCGCACCCGACCAGATGGATATTGGCTTCATCAACGACAAGAACAAGCAGTTCAACGACAAGTTGAACAGACACTTCAACAAGTACCTAACCGACTTGCACGACAACATCAAGCGAGGCGGGTCTACTTGACCTATCTCTTATTTCCCCATCCCTTGTACTTTACCCTGTTTTTACTCTTGCCCGCTGCATCCCCACTTTCCTCCCCTCCCCTACCCTCCTTGTACACTACCTATCTCCACCTCTCGTGGTTTATCCCTATACACATAACCTATATACCATATAGACCGGCTAATGCACCTTCTGCCTTCTATCCTGTACTTATGGCCTCCCCATGCTCCTCTTGGGTGTGGGAGTTACCCGCTCTTGCCATACAATTTTTTGCTGTCGAGAAATGGGATTTTCCAATAGCCAGACGAAAGCAAAAAGGGCACGCAGTCAGAAGGATAAGGTTAGGGAAGAGAGAGAGGGAATTGTAGCGAAGCATTGCAGGGAGGAACTACAGAACTACATAGGCGTACCAGTGGTTGGAATAAGCATCATAGCAGGAGCGTGTGGTGTGACGTGACACGGTAAACACGGGCGTTTTTGTGAGACAAAAAGACCAGAGGCCACAGGGCGATATTGAACACGGAATGTCTGATCAAGAAGAAGTGGCGGGCAGACCTGCTGAGGAGAAGCCCGTGAGCTCGCTGATAGACGATGCAGCTGAGATGTCGGAGGACGGGGGCAGTGACGAGTCAGGTACGATGGACTCGTCTGAAGAGGAGGACGACGAAGACGAAGACGAGATCAGAAAAGTGACCGAAGGGTTCATTGTGGATGATGACGAAGAAGAGTCAGGCAAGCGCCGTCGTAAGAAACATAAGAAAAGAAAAAGAGACGCACCAAAGGAGCAAGAGGATGACGACGAATTGGACGAGGACGATTTGGAATTGCTAAGAGAAAACGCCGGGGAGCTGCCTTCGCATCTAGCAGAGAAGAGCAAGTTCAAGCGTCTAAAAAGAGGTGGCGAAGATGAAACAGATGACATTGCACAGTCCAAAGGTCTAACAGATATGTTCTCAGATGAGGAAGGCCAGGAAGATGATGACGAGGGCCAGGAGGATGACGAGGAGGACGATCTCTTGGAGGCCTCCAGACAAAGAAAACAGCAAAGACAACAGGATCTCATGGGAGAATTTGACGATTTTATTGAAGATGACGAGTTCTCTGATGATGACGAAAACAGAGACGAAAAGTTGGCAAAAATGAGATCAACCAGAGTCAAACAAAATAATAACTTTACTCAGCATTCACAAATTGATCAAGACAAGTTGGACGAACTTTATGAGATCTTTGGTGATGGTGAAGAATACGCCTGGGCTTTAGAAGCTGAAGACGTGGAAGATGAAGGCGAAGAGTTTGATGAAGAAGGTCTGCCAATTAAGAAGAGTAACAAGGACGCACAAGCTCTTCACGACGTCTTTGAATATGAAGAGCTTAAAGAACATTTACTCACAGATAAAGATCAAGAGATCAGAATCGCCGATATTCCTGAGCGTTTTCAAGCCTTACGTGAAAGCATTAAGAATTATAATTTAAATGACACTGATTTTGCAGAAAAGCAAAAGTGGGTCAGTGACACTTTGTATGAAGAAAAGCAAGGTTTATTCCAAGAAAAGACTATGCTGCAAGAGCCATTCAAAAACGCTGTGGCCCAGATTGTGGAATTCATTGCTAAAGATAATTTGGAGGTTCCAAGTATTTGGAACAGTAGAAAAGATTACACCCTTTACACCTACCGTGAGAATGGTCAATTAAGAGTTGAGAAACTTTTGAATGAAAATGATCTTTGGAGAATTTTGCAACTTGATATTGATTATCATGCCATCTATGAAAAGAAGTCTGCTATCAAGAAAATGTTTGAGTCATTGGATGTCGTCGACCTTCTGTATGACGAGTTCATGAAGAACACAAAGACAATCAATGAACTTCAAGATATACACGATTATATAACATTTACATACAGTGCAGAGTTAAAGGAAGTTCAATCAGCACAGGAGACCAATAAAAAGAAACAAAGAACGCACTCAAAGTTTTCTATATTTGAAAAGATCAAAAAGGACGAAATTTATAACGTCATCAAACAAATGGGTATTGACTCAGAGAAATTCGGTGAAAACATTGCAGCCAACACCAAGCTTTATCTTACAGATGATTTTGAAACTAGTCCGGAAAACCTTATAAGGGAAATTGTGAGCAGTGGAAAATCATACTTTGACACCCAAGAAAAAGCAACATATGCAATCAAACATATCTTCAGTGAGCAGCTTTACAATAATCCAAATCTGAGAACACACTTAAGATTAGCATTTCAAAACTATGCTAACGTTGATATCGAGTTAACTGAGAAGGGTAAGATCAAAATTACTGACTCCTCTCCTTACGCAGATTTCAAGTATGCGATCAATAGAACAATTGAATCATTCAACTATCAGCCGGACTTATTTTTGAGAATGCTAGAAGCAGAGTCATTGGGTTTTGTCAATATCAAAATTGGTTTAAAAAATGCTTTTGAGAATTTCTCCAACCATTTGTTTTCATTCTTATCATCTGATGGTACTTCAGATGTCAGTAACTCATGGAATGGATTGAGAAGAGATTCATTGAACATTGCTTTGAAAAAAATATTACCTTTAATCTCTTTGGATGTGAAGGAAAAGATCAGAACTACAAGTGAAAGAATGTTGTTCTATCAAATTAGGGACAGTTTTATGAATAAGGTCGATCAAGCTCCATTCCATCCTATTGCCAGCTCAAAAGGTACCATTCCAAAGGTTCTGGCGATTTCTAACGGTGATGCTAAGAGAGATTCTGCCGTTATTGCTATCGCAATGGATTATGATGGAACAGTTATGGAGCACGTGAAGTTTGAAGAGGAGTTTAGAGCTGCAGAGTTTGGTACTAAACTTGTTAACTTGGTGAAGAGATTTAAACCAGAAGTGATTGCTGTTTCAGGCTACAACGTCAATGTGTCGTTATTATTCAAACGTATCCAGGAGTTGGTGAAGATCAACAAATTGACAGTTGAAGCCGATGCCGAGGAAGATGGTTTGCAAGCTCCAGTTGTTGAACTACCTGTTTTGTATGTTCAAAATGAAACAGCAAGATTGTTTGAACATTCTGAAAGAGCCGAACAAGAGTTTTCCGACAAGCCTGTGGTTGCAAAATTTGCTATTGGTATTGCTAGATACGTTCAAAGTCCTCTGTTAGAATACATGGCCCTTGGTGATTCTGTTACTTCGATCTCCATTCATAAATATCAAAGCTTGCTACCTGAGGATAGAGTCAAAGCTGCCATTGAGACTATCTTTGTTGATGTGGCGTGTCTAGTTGGTATTAAGATCAATGATGCGATCAGATCAAGTTATCAATCTGTCATTATCCCTTATATCGCTGGTTTCGGTCCAAGAAAAGCATCCAGTTTAATCAGAGGTATTGAAAGTAATGGTGGTGCTTTGTTAAGAAGAGATGATTTGATTCTGCACAATTTAACCCCAAAAAATGTGTTTTTGAACTGCGCTCCATTCATCGAAATCCCTGTTCCGGATAGATACGATAAAGATGTTGAGTTGTTAGATGCTACCAGAATTCATCCAGAGGATTATGAGCTAGCTAGAAAGATGGCGGCTGATGCGTTGGATTTGACAGATGAGGAAAAGCAGGATGTTGAACAAGAAGAAGGCGGTGTTATTGGTAAACTTTATGACGAAGGCGTTGAAAAATTGGATGATCTATTGTTAGAAGGTTACGCCGATCAATTGGAAGAGCACGGTCACAGAAAGAGATCTACTTTAGAGATGATCAAGGAGGAGTTGCAAAATAATTACGAGGAGCTAAGAAAATCTTTCCATGTACTAACTGATGATGAGGTTTTCCAGTTGTTGACTTCTGAGACGAAAGACACATTCCAACGTGGTATGTTAATTACGGTGATTCTTCAAAAGGTTGACAACAGATTTTTACTATCATCCACCCAATCTGGTATAGGTGGTAACATATCTCGTCAAAATATTCTTCCATACGGTAACAACGCCAACTTGATGGCCAAGTACCAGCCAGGTCAAGCTGTCCAAGCGGTCATTAAGAGCGTTGATTATGCCGGATTCCGAGCCGAATTGTCATTGCTAAAAGAAGATTTGGCAAATGCTATCAGAGAGAAGAAGATAGAGAAATTTAATGGATTGTGGGATTTTGAAGCTGAAGCAAGAGACCTCCAAAAGGAACACGAGTCTGAGAATGTTGATAAGAACATGAAGAGAGTTCTCAAGCATCCATACTTCCATAACTTCAACTCCAAGCAGGCCGAGGATTATTTGGCCTCAAAGTCCAATGGTGAGTTTGTCATCAGACCATCTTCTAGGGGTTTTGATCATCTAACCATTACCTGGAAAATTGAGAATCAGCTTTTCCAGCACTTGGACGTTGTCGAGCACGACAAGCCAAATGAATTCAGTTTAGGTAGAACATTGCAGGTTGGTGACTTCAAGTACCATGATTTGGATGAATTGATTGTCTCGCATATCAACAGTCTACAGGCCAAGGTTGATGCCATGAAGAACCACGAGAAGTTCAAAAATGAGCCTTTTAATGATACGAGAGACTGGTTGGTGAGATACTCCAAGGCCAATAAGAACAGATCTACTTACTGCTTCTGCTTCAACCACAAGGCTCCAGGATGGTTCTTCTTGCTATTCAAGCTTGGTGGTGACAACACCGATAAAACGTACGCCTGGAATATCAAGGTTTTGCCTACCGGTTACCAGCTACACGGAAACGTTTACCCAGACATGGTGCACTTGTGTAATGGTTTCAAAAAGCTATTGCAGAATCAGCTGTCAAAGAAGAACTCCTACAATAATGGTAACAGTTACGAGAGATACTGATTGCGTCCGCTTGGCTGATTCCACCGCTCGGCTCACTCCGCCATTCCATCTCATCATATCTCCTCCTTCTAGCTTTTCTCTGTTTTTCTTTCTCTTGTGTTTTTAGTCAAACTTTATGTGTTATTCTCTTTATTATAAGATACTTTTAAAAAATTCATTGCTAAATTATTAACCACTGCAAACCCATGTGAAAAACCGTATTGTAAATGAATGTGAATTTCGAGACGGCTTGACAAGGCGGAGAAAAACACAACACAGCAAAATGCTTAGATAGACACAACCAGAGTGGGAGACTTGACAAGGTCACATGGTTGACCGAGACGGTTGCAGACAGTTCAGAGTAGGGCAATTGGGTTCAGACAGGCTGCTGAAATGAGTAAGATGCCAAAGTTGAGCAAAGTTGCGTGGGTGGTGACACTCGTGAGTGCAGTTGTGAATATTTACATCTACACGTATCCGAGTTTGAATGCTTCGAGTTGCAGCTGGAAGTACAACAATAAAGACTACGAATCCTTGAAGGCGTACCAACAGAAGATACTAGGGATTCCATACATTGGGGACCTGTATGACCAATACTTTATCAAGGAGGCGAAGCTGGAAGGGGAAGACAGCGTAGAAGACATCAGATTGTTGGCGATTGGCGACCCGCAAATCAACGGTAACTGGCCATCCACCAAGTACATCAAGAGATTGGACAATTATGGTAATGACTATTACTTGGGACATATCTATAGTGTGATGAAACCCAGACTAAACCCGTCGCATGTTGTTGTGATGGGCGACTTGTTTTCGTCGCAGTGGATTGCAGACTCGGAGTTCTACAATAGAACTAAGAGATTTATGACGAGACTATTCCCAAGACCAGAAGAACACACCTTCTTGGAATTAGATTTTATCAAGGAGCACAAGGATGTTGACTGGCGCTCGCATTACACGTGGTTCAACGAGTTCTTGAATAATGGGAACTTCTTGAAAGACGAGTTCTACCACTACGAAAACGTCTATGACTGGTCCACATCTGGCTTGGCCGGCGAGCCACTTTTCATTAACTTGACAGGTAATCACGACATTGGATACGGTGACACAACTTACCAGCATATGTGCAGGTGGAGAAAGCTGTTTGGTAAGGATAACTACTGGATCGAGTACGATAATGACACCGATCACCCATGGAGAATAGTTGTTTTGAACTCATTGGCGTTAGACGGGCCTTTGTTACAACCTGAATTCCAGAAGTACGACTGGCAATTTGTTGAAACATTAGAAAACAGACCTTACAACGGCTCCACCATTCTTCTAACGCATATTCCGATGTACAAGAGAGAAGGGCTCTGTATTGATGGCCCTCGCGTGGAATACTATAATAAGGAGAACTCTCACAACAACGAGAATCGAATTGGGTTGCTGAAATCTGAAAACCACTTGCAGTTTGAGACGTCTCAGAGAGTCATGAACGCTGCGTTTAAGGACAGCAAGGCAGGTATCATCATGACTGGGCATGACCACGAAGGCTGTGAGAACTATTACAACTTCCATGCTGAGAATGGACTATGGGAAGCATCCAAGACCATTGACACTGGCAAGCATATCAAGGAGATCACTGTCAGATCCATCATGGGAGACTATGACGGTGTGACTGGTTTGATGACTGGGCACTTTAACAAAGACACTAAATCGTGGGAGTTTGACTACTGCACGTGTCCGTTCGTTGTGCAGCATGTGTGGTGGTTTGCTAAGGTTTCCATGTTGCTCAGTATTTTACTGCAGTCTTTGAGTCTTATTTTCTCGTAACTCAGTCTTCTTATGATTTTATGATACTCTGACTCCTCTTATCGTATCTACGTTTATACACCTACGCTTATTATCCTCAATACTAGTACCATCACCATTAACCCCATCACTAACCCCACCAATCTACTCCGCGTGTCACTTTTCTCTGGGTTGGCACACTCCCACTTCCCACTTCCCACTTGCTGCCACCGTGTCCTGCCCTTCCACTTACCGCTTGTACTATGGCTACCCTCCATGCTACCAATCGTATTCAACCCTCCTATTGTCCAGTTTGGTACACGCAAAAAAGGCCTGGAGCTTCGCAGACTGGAAAATTTTTCATTTAAATACGGACCTGTTTCCTGGTTTTGACATCCGGCCAGCTGGGGCGTTCTTTCTTTGTCATTTGCAGACTCTCTCTTGTTATCGAAAGTTACCTCTTGATAGAGCGCCATGTTGGTGGCCAGCTAGTTTTGATTCCTGCAAAGGGTCGCTGCAAAAGAGGGTGGCTAGTGGCTGGTTGCTTTTTTCTGCACTACTTGTAGTGCCAGAAAAGGGTCCGTGTGTCGCCTATTCATTTAGGGACCGTGTTGGCTTTCAAGCTTTCAAATGCCAGTAGCTGCCTTTCAATGTTTGCTGTGTTGCTTGCTCTATCATGACCGATTAACGATCTGGTTTCAAGAATGTGTTACTCTGGACAAAGACGGTAATGCATCCCGTAAAGCCAATACATTTACTTTTCTTCTCGTGACTTCGACTGCCCTGACCGATGTAAGTGTACAATCTTCTCCAGCTCTCTGTGGGCGTGCTGCAGCGGCAGTACTGCCCTGCTGGCTCTCCCACAAGGCCTCGTGCCCTACGGTCGCAGGCTATGACCCTTCATGCACATGTACATCCTTGCACTGCACTCTCCCCGTGCACCGCTTCCTTGCTGTGCCACCGTGCGCCATGTGTTTACCGTTGTTCCGAAATGGGACGCGCGCGTGGCGGAGCCACAAAAGTCCTGTCCTCAGCCGCCTCACGAAGCTCTACAGACCTCTCTGTATCTTCAGCATAGCAGTGCATCCATGGGTTCGGTACCGGTGAATATCTGCGTGTAGGCCGCATGATGTCGCATGTGATGCCAGTCTACGACATTGCGCCTAGTGGTTTGGCCAAACACTGCGCAGGCGACTTCAGTGTGCTGAGGCCGCTGGAAAAAGAGAAAAATAGCGTCAGGCAGCAATCAGACACAGAAACGTGCACTGTGAGCGGATCGAACCGTAGCACATGTAGACCGATAAGACTATCTGTAGCCACCCATCACCTGGAGGTGGATGAGGCACTCGTAGTGTAAGACTGTGCTGGGTGTGGCGATTAGATATTGATCTGTGTCTAAGCATCTTCAACATTGAGTTTCATTTTGTGTTTTTTTCCCTGCGCAACACAGCTGAATAGAAGCCAAATCACTCAGTTACACCTGCCCACAACAAGGATAATACGTCGGCCTCTAGACAGCGATACATCTAGATCAGTCACAGGTATAGCAGAGCGTGGCCCATATCTCCCATGTTTGGCAGAAAGAAGAAAGAGGCTCCACCGCTAGCCAGGCTTCTGGAGATCTACAACGAGATCGCCAACAACTCTCTAACAAACCTCAGCTTGGAACAGAACCATAGGTCCAGCGAAGCACTAGCAGGCTGGAAATCGCTACATCAGGTGGCAGAGCACAAGGTGGAGCAACTGCAGGAGAGTATCCTTGGTCTTGAGCTCACTGATGAAGAGTCGTACTTGCTCGACGAGATCAAGATCCTCCAAGCCCAGGCAGACGACCACATGTTGCGGTTAGACACAAAATTGGCGACTCATTACGATAAACATACACAGCAATGCCAGCAGTCTCAGACAGTGGCCTGTAGGTCAGCAACTCCGTCATCCACGTCTAAGGCGAACGTTCCAACACTCAGATCAGCGACTCCAACAACAATGAACACCAAGAAAACAACAAGGCCACTGATGAAGACGCTTAGACCAACAGCAGGCGGCGGCTCAGGGGTATCCTCTAACAGCAACAGCTCAAGCATGTCCTCACACGGTCAGCAGAGTGCCAAGCAAGCTGCAAATCTGATCTGGGCTCCTTCTAGCAGCCTCAGCTATCCCCAAAACACACACCGCTCCCACTCTGCAGACGATGTATTCAAGGACTTTGACGACGACTTTCAGGCAGAGAAGGAAAGAGAAGCTTACCAGCAGGAAACTCTAAAGACATTACAGCAACTACAACAAAAGGGACTTTCTTCAAGAACTGCCAGAGGTCACGATGATTATATTGGTGAACTAATTGACCTGTCGCCCAAGCTTGCAAAGCTAGATTTGGAGCCAAAATCTTCTGCACCAATATATAAAACTTCAAATCAAAAGAATGTAACATCTGCCCCAAGAAAACAACTGGCAAAAACACCAGCAGAGAGAGCCCAAGCAGCATTGAAGATATCCGCCAACGTCAAACTCAGACCACATGCAGCAACTACCAGAGCTCAGGCTAATTTATCTCCAACAAGAAAACCCTCTCCTCCACAAGCAGCTTCGACTTCGACATCCGGCTCGAATTCCTCCACTTCATTACAGAAAAGAGCAATACAGGGAGCCAGATTGCAGCCGACAACTTCTCCATCCACCAGTAGCCCACATGCAACAAGAAAGAAGCCAATATCCCAACAGCAGCAGACAAACTCTGCCGTCAGACAACAAGCACCTGGAGCGGCCAAAAAGGCTACACTCCCACAGAATAGAAAGAGAGACCCATCAACATCTGTGCGTCCTGCTTCTCCGTCAGGCGCTGCAGCATTGGTCGACAGCAAGGATACTGAAACCTTGCAAAGTGATCAGGAAGATAGTTTATCAGATGATGAACTTATTGCATCCATCAGAGGTATTGATCACCAAGCTGCGAAACAGATATTAAATGAGATTGTTGTCAACGGTGATGAAGTTCATTGGGATGATATTGCCGGTTTAGATGCGGCTAAGAATTCATTAAAAGAAGCAGTTGTTTATCCTTTCTTGAGACCTGACTTGTTCAGTGGTTTGAGAGAGCCAGCTAGAGGTATGCTGTTATTTGGACCTCCGGGTACTGGTAAGACAATGCTTGCTAGAGCTGTTGCAACTGAATCAAAATCAACTTTTTTTTCAATTTCTGCTTCATCATTGACCTCCAAGTATCTTGGTGAATCTGAAAAATTAGTCAGGGCCTTATTTCAATTAGCTAAAAGGTTGGCTCCTTCTATTATTTTTGTGGATGAGATAGATTCTTTGCTAGGTAGCAGAAGTAATGAGAACGAGAATGAATCGTCTAGAAGGATAAAGAATGAGTTTTTAGTTCAATGGTCAGACTTGACAAAGGCTGCTGCTGGTAGGGACCAAGGAGATGATTTGAGCCGTGTGTTAGTCTTGGCGGCCACGAATTTGCCATGGGCGATTGATGAAGCTGCCAGAAGAAGATTTGTTAGAAGGCAGTATATACCTTTACCTGAATATGAGACCAGATTTGCTCAATTTGAGAAATTATTGTCATACCAGAAACATACACTGACCGAAAAAGATTTCAATGAATTGATCACATTGACTGATGGTTTCTCTGGTTCTGATATTACTGCATTGGCTAAAGATGCAGCCATGGGGCCTCTAAGAGAATTGGGAGACAAGTTATTGATGACAAGTAAAAGTGAAATTAGAGCTTTATCTTTGCAAGATTTTACTAACTCCCTAAAGTATATCAGGCCAAGTGTTTCTAAAGAGGGCTTGAAAGAGTTTGAAGATTGGGCTGCTTTGTTTGGTTCCTCTGGGGCTTAGATAAATGACTGTATGACCGCCGGTCAAATCTATTTCAAAAGCGTTTTTAATTATGTTCTACATTTACATGACGGTTGTCGATTGCTTTTACTTATCTTCACTTTGCTTATTCGCCAGCAACTTTCCCGCTTTAAATGATCTAATAAGTTTAGCATTATACCCCCATACTCCAGTTTAAGTTTCCATGTTTACATTTGTGGACTTCTTGCCAATATTAATGGCATTTATCCTGTTCTATTACACGGAAATGCTTGGTTTTCTCGCATATATATTTATTAGCATATATATATATCTATATCGAATATTTATTTAGTTTTCGACCTGATAGGGTAAATTAAAAAGAATAAGGTTATGAAATGACAGGGAAATTAAACATTAGATGGAATAGATGGGAAAGCTCTATAAGAAAACCAAACAGAGACAAAATGGAAGGTGATTCCAAATTGATTGTTTAAACGTAAATTCAGAATCAAAAATAAATAGGCCAGCATCTATACAACATATTTGCTTGATTATTATTTAAATCTTCCAAAAAGTCCTCTCTTCGTTTTAGTTTCCGAAGATGCATTGATGGAGGTATCCGAGTTGGTACTCAAGTTTGCGGAGCCATTAAGTGATGCGCTCAAGTTCGGGGTTGATCCATTGACTGTGTTTTCCTCTTGTTGTCGTAGCTTGGATTGTTGGTGTGCTTGTCTCGTGACTTTTCTGACATCGCTAGCTTTGTATTCCTTAGATTCCTGCATTAGTCTTTCAAACATTAGGCCTTCTGTATCATCGTCAGGGTCCCTCTTTGCGTTCTTGAATAAAGATCCAATGGCAATCAAAGCCTTCGCTCTCATCTTTCTCTCTTCAGTTGGAACACTTTTATCATCCAAAACTCTGGCACAAACCATATTCAAGGTTTTTTCAATGTCGAACTTCAGGGTGGCCCAAGCCAACGAAATGAACTTACCAGTAACGGTTTCAGAGTATTTTGCCTTTTCATAGTCATCCATTTGAACATCTGCGTCCTCTTCCATCTCAGCCAAAGCACTCATCATATTTTGAGCGTCCACTGCAGAGGACAACATGCCCCATAGGTTCTTTGAGGTGTTGTGCGCCTGTTTCACGTTTGACGACATCTTGTGGAACTTACCTAGCACGCTCTTTTGAGACTTCAAAAAAGCCGTACCCTTAAACAAATAAACTTTACCGATCAACTGGCAGATATTCAAGCCAAACGATTCTAATTTCAAGGATTCTATCTCCTTGGCGATAACTTTTTCAAAGTTCAATAGCTCAGTGTTACTGAAACTTCCATTAGTGGCCGTTGATATTAAAGGATTGATCTTCTTCAATAATTTATCAGCCAATTCTCCAGCTTTTTTCTCCATCTCGATCTTTTGCTGTCTCATCTTCTCTCTAGCCTCTTCTTTGGCTTTTTTCTTCTCCGATTCCATCTCCTCATGGGATTTGCCCCCCAGAAGCTTGTCTGGAGTCAGTGCAGCGGCATCATCGGTGGCTTTTTCCTTCTCTTTATCTTGGGCTTCGCCAGCTGCGTCTGCAGCGTCAAACAACATCGATAAAGTATCAAACTTACCTATGTAGTCCGAAAAGCCTTCACCGCCAAACATCATAGTGAAAAACTCTTTAGGGTCCAGGTCCTGTGCACCGGCACCAGAACTGGCCAACTCCTCTTTACCAAACTCGTCGTAAATGGCTCTTTTCTGTGCATCGCTGAGGACCTGGTACGCCTCTGCCATCTCTTGGAACTTCAACTCCGCCTCCTTGTTTCCCGGGTTCTTGTCCGGATGGTACTTTAGCGCCATCTTCCTGTACGCTTTCTTGATCTGGATGTCATCGGCATCCACCTTGACATCCAACAGCTCGTAGTACTCCGTGTCTTTAACCATCCTATGTTCTGTACGTCTCTTCGGCCCGCCAACACAATCCGCAGTCTCAAGGTGCTCTAAACCGCCGCTAGTTCTGCAATTACACCAACCTAAAGTGTCCGCCACAAATACCACTCTGCCACAGCACAATTTTCCTTGTAGAAGGTTCTTCCTGCTGTCTGTCCAGCTTCCTGCCTCCCCTTCCTCGTGGTTCCTTGCTCGCCTCTTGCCCTTAAGGCTCTTTTCTATTGCCCTCTGCGAAAGCCAAACAAAAAATCAGACTCTTTGGTCCCTTTGGCTGTGACAAAATGCCCACAATGCCTAGCAACACCGGTATTGGTCCTGTTGAAGGTGGAGCCCACTCAATTGCAGGTGCCTGTTGTGCTTCTGACAGACAGGGAGCACTCGATCTGTCAGCACATCTCCGGCACAGCTTCAGCACATCTCCGGCACAGCTCCAGCTCCAGCAAAGTACTGTGTGCCAGGCATTTGCGGATCAAATTTAAAGTGCGCACTCAAAGCGGGGAGAGAGCAACGGCATAGAGAAGGGACGGCAGATGCCAGGACCGACAGCCAGACAAGCTATTAGAAGGAAGGCAAGCCAATTGAATACCTCTCTAAGATGAGGCTGGTTGGATTACGGGCATACGTTTTTGGAGGACTGGGGGGGCAGCTGCGGGCTACGTCCACAGTCGTGGGAAACCGGACACTGAAATCAGGCGCAGAGAGAAGAAGCAGGTTTATGGATGGCCTATCATTAGAGGACGTGAGTACATGAGCCCCATCTTGCATGCTTGGGTTGCGTATGCAAACATTGTACTAACGTAATTGCTATTTGGGAAGTTTCTGTTGAAAAACCAGACATTGAAAATGTACAGGCAGATGCTCCGGACCGTGAGAAGTAAGTGTGTGTTGTCCGCTCTTTGGCAAACCAGATACTAACATAAACATTTCCGACTCCCGCTTTACTAAGAACTACCCGATAAGTCGATCCGCCCAGAATTGGTGTCGTACATAAAGGATGAGTTCAGGGCGTGCCAGCACGTTACTGACAAGGAGCTAAAATTGTCAATGGTTACGGGTGCAACGAGGAAGTTCAAGCAGGTTTCAACTAGTATGCAGCTAGCGTTACCGGATATTAGGTTTTAAAGATTCTTTGCAGTTTTGGTGATCGCTATGGACATTTATATATATAGTATATACAGGAAATATATAACATGAAGATAACAGGTTGCATCGAAGAGAGGCTTTGTCTTGTTTTTAAATTTATTTTCATTTTTTGGTTTTGATACGGTCCATGTCCTTGATTTTTGCGTGTGAAAACACTAACGCTTGACCCAAGTTGGCATCTTTCTGGCCTTTCTTCTACCTGGCTTCTTTCTCTCGACAACCCTGTGGTCTCTGGTCAAACATCCAGCTGAAAATAGTCTCTTCTTCAATAATGGGTTGTGAATGCACAGAGCTCTAGAGATGGCCAATCTGACAGAATCCGCTTGACCGGTGGAGCCTCCACCTCTGACAAGAGCAAACACGTTATAGCAAGTCTCAGAGTCAACAGCCTGTAGTGGGAACAGCAATCTTTGTCTGTCCTCCAACTTGGTGAAGATCTTCTCCAAAGGCTGGTTGTTCACTAAGAACTCACCGCTACCTTCAACCATGTACACCTTGGCGCTTGATGCTTTTCTACGTCCAATGGCAATGGCTCTACCGAAATCATCCAACTGCTTCACCTTCTTGGTCAAGGTGGAGTCCGTCTTACCTTTTCTAAACTTCTCTAAGGCAGATTCAATCTCGTCATTTCTGAGCTGTGGTTCAATGGAGTCCAGTCTCTTTAGGACCGTGATCAGTTTGTAATATTGCGCAATTTTCAACTTGTTACCACCTCCGATCTCCTTGTAGCCGTCGAAATCTAGCCACTGGGAGCTGGCCGTGTTGCTCTTGCTGAATGGCAAGGATAAGTACTTGTTCAACAAGTCTCTCAAAATGGACAAATTCTCCTCGTGTGCTGGGTTCGATGCGTAAAACGTGGCAACCTTAGGCACCAATCTGGTTCTCTCCAATTCTGGAATGTTCTTGCTCAAGGATGGGTCCTTGTAATACTCCGAGATCGCCTTGAAGCTGCGCTTTCTCTCGTATGCAAACTGCCCATTGTTTCTGTTTCTGTATCTATTATTGCTGCTGTCATTGCTTCTTGTGCTGTTCTGTCTGTATCTCACAGCCTTTCCCGACCCCTCCCCGGTCGGCTCTGGCTCGCCGCCCACTTGCTGCCTGCCAAGTGTACTTTGGAATCTCGCAAACGTTCCCGTGCCAAGCACCCTAGGGAGCCCAAGCCTTATTCTTAGCGACATGTTGCTCATACCTGATCTCTCGGCCTTCTCTGCTATCCCGTACCCCTTTCCAATAGCCTTCCTTCCATCACCCTCCTTATTCCACTCTCTTCTCTTTAACAATCTCATGCTCCCTCAATAAAACACTCACCTTCTGCGAAAAAGTCGAAGAAAAAAATTCGGCAAAAAAGGTCGTGCGCGGGCCAGCAAAACAGGGAGTACGTCGGCTTACGTGTTGCATTACGCAACCGGGTTACGTCATGCATGGTGTAATACGGGCGGACGCTCAGGTAGTAAAGATGACTTACGGAAATACACAACTGTACACTATGATGGGATGACTATAGGGGAGGACACGACGGACGCCAGCGTATGCGATGAAGCAGGAGGAGTAGGGCCTGCACGCTAGATGGCGCTGAGCTCGCTGTGCTGGGCGAGCTGGGTGAGCTGGGTGAGCTCGCTGGCCCGTACTGCACGCTAGATGTCGCTTCCAAGCTCGCTGAACTCGTCTTCGCTGCTATCGAGCTGCATGTTGTCGTTGTGCTGGCCGGCGTGAGTGCTGGCCGGAGCGTCTGTGGCCCCCTGGCCCTTGGTAGGCGCCTCAGTCTGCATACCCGCCAGATGCTCCCTCAGCATCCCCGTCAATGCAGGGTTCTTCCTGGTCACCATGAACATGTCGTCGGGGTTGATCACCTTTCGCTTAGCGTGTTTCCCAAACATCTCCAAATCCTCTCCAACCGTTACCAGTTGTCTGTACACCAGCTCAACAAGTGCCGCCGTAAACCTTGGCGTCGCAGTGACAGACGTGCCGGCACTCGCCGGCTCGCTCGTCAATCTCGCCGCTTCCTGGTCCACAATGCCCGACACCGTATGCCATATGTTTGCTTTAAGTTGCTGTATTCAACAGGTGACCAAAATGGCGTGCTCTACCGTAATAGACCCGCTCCTTGTAGTCCCGCTCAGTTAGTATAATGTTAGGCCCTTCAACACACGCACACCACGCACCGTAATTCGTCTATACTCACAGCCGCAATATCTTTCTCTTCTTCACTCAGCTGTCTCATTCTGGTTCCTGTTCTAACCGGTCAACCAAGTATCCGCTCTGCAACTCCTTATCCCGACTGCTTCCCTGGGCTCATGGCTCTTCGTCTGATAAGAATAAAAACAAGATAAAATGAAAAGTGCCGGACGGACGCGTTATTATTAACCTTACGTATTTTTTCAAAAGTGAGTTTTATTCATTAAGCGTAAAGCATATCTTATATAGTAAAGTTGGCCTATAAATCTCATCAAGGTCATGTAGTGTGATCTGGTCTGATTTGCTCTTTGTGGTAGGCTGCCATCAAGCCCTTAATAGTATCCACGATCTCTTTGCACTCCTGGCTTCCATTGGCTTCAAGGTAGTACTTCTTCAAAACGTTATCGTTGTTTTTACTGATGATCACCTTGAAATACCTTGGCACTTTAGAGCTCTGCTTCACCTTCAACACCTGGTTGATGTGGAAACTCGAAGTCTTGGAATCGTACCATGACCCTTTGGCGTCATTAAAAGGTAAAATGTAGATCTGCCATCCGTCCACGGCCAAAGACTTTGGGCTCTTGTTCTTGAAGGACATTTGCTGTCTCCGCCAGACTGTCCATCTATGGTAAGATGACATGTTTGGCATGGTATTTGAATTGGTGCCATTATCAACCAAAGATGGATCGTGGAGAAAGTTGTTTCTCAGCTCCTGTTGGTAATAGGTGGAGGAGTGTAAAAGCGACTGTAATGCCCTGCTATTCTTCAACTTGCTCAATCTCGAGTCTTTGAAAGATTGAGGAACGTTGGTTGTGGAAGAATTCAATGGCCGTCTAATTAATCTAATGGGTCTACCTCCAGTAGCATCAGTAGTTTCCTCATCGGATTCAATCTCGTCAAGATTAAGGCTGGCATTGTTGGCGAGATTACTAGGACCTATATTATTGTGACGATGGGGCTGAGGTATATTGCTCGCTAGCGTGACACCAGAAGTAGGAGTGAGATTCGCTGGAAGAGTGACAAGAGACAAATTTCTATTGTGCCGATTAGGCTCATTGAAATTGTCAGAAACCGTGTTGATGGACTCGCCCAACTTCATTTCCGTGGTGGTACCAGCAACACCAGTTTTGCCAGCTTGGTCGTCGTTCTTCGTTTTAAAGGGAGTCGTCTTTTCGTTCTTTTCGGTCTCGTCTTCAGAGCACTCAATCAAAACAAATTCATCTGCACCATACGACTGAAATGGCCTACTTCTATCCAAAACTCCAAAATCATCTTCGATTTCACCATCATCATCGGCAAGATAAAGACACCAGTGGTTAGGGTTCTGTAATAGATCAGAACTAAAAGCATTCTTGTTGCTGTTCTTGATAGAAAGCAAAGTAAATCCAATCAATTCGACAACCGTCACTGAATTGTTCAGTTGAAGTTTAAGTGCCCCCAAACCGAGGGATGGAATGAATATCGTAATCGAGACTAATTTGTCACTTACAATTTTCTGTTTTGCAACATATTCAAAGTATTCTAATGACATTGTAGCATCACCTCCCTCGGCTTTTTTAATCAGTGAAGTTAATCTGGATTTTTGGGCAATGTGGTCACCAATAAGCTCATTCTCAGAGATTGAGGGCCTTCTGACTTTCGATAAGTCTTTCTTTGAAAAATCAAATTTAGGCTCCTCTTCCAAACTTGATTCAGCAAGTGAAAGCGTGCTGGTGTAAGACTTTGAGTTTCTCCTTAAGGCAACTTTATTAACATAAGAGTTTTGTAAAGAGAAACCAGGCGTATGTTGAGCTTGTAGCAATTGCTGTTGCTGATGGTGATGGTTTAGTGCAAATGCGTTGCCAGATTGGTTTTTGTTCATTTTAGAAGAAACTGTCTTCCCTAGTTTGAAAGAAATTGTGCTTCCCCTTGATCTTGTAAAGCTTATTTTGGAGGCAGATGTCGTTTCCGATTGGGTTCTAAACATGTTAATGGAAGTCGAGCTTTGCGCAAAGCTATCATCCTCCCCAAGGTAATCTGAATCGTCCAAATAATCATCAGAATCAAAGGCGTCATAAACAAACTCATCATCGTCTGCCAAATCACCATCCGAGTAATTCATTGATTCCAATATATAATCGTCGTCAATAGACTGGTTAGAGTCTAAAGAGGCTGTGTTGCTGTCACGCAACTTGCTGTACTGCTCCCCAATCGAGTTTGTCATACTCTCATCTGACTCTAATCCAATGTCGTCACTTTCATCAGATGAGTTATTTTCGTACTTGTATCTTCTGCTTTTGTTACTGTTTAAGGTGATACCAGAACGGGTATCAAAGGAAGAAGATCTGTCATCGGACTCGTTTTCTTCATCAATTGTATTGGGGTGTCGGTTTGGACCCCTGGAGTTCGAAGATGACTGCCTGGGTCTGATCAATCTTCCGAGCTTTAATAGTCCTATATTCTTGCCTTTTGAGTTTGAGTTCAAATTGGGTGTTCCATTAGGATTCACGGCTGCAGGGGCATTATGGCTGCTGTTTGAACTAGAACCAGTGGTGCTGTTGTTTCCCGTGGCGGAGGATGCCGAGGCATTAGACAGGTTGGCGCTAGGCGCGTGGTTTCCCGTCTTTGCGGGAGCTGGGACAGCTGTGGATGATGAAAGAATAGACGACCTGCTTATCACGGATATCTCCTCTGATATGGATGCTGGTATGCTTTCTCTCCTGATTCCCTGTACTTTTTTAGCTGTATCTGACATCGAAATGGCGCTTGACGTGGAACTGTCGGACTGTTTTCCATGAAACGCTGCATCTTTCACTGCTGCGCTTGCGTTTGTGGAATTGTGTCTGTCCTTGAATACAAGCTCGTTCAACATGTTGGGTTGGATGGGGGGTGAGTAGCTGGTTCTCTTGGTTATGGATGGGAAGTTTGCCGAGGTGTCTATGTGGATCATAGTGTCACGGAGATGGAATCTGCCCAATATGCAGTCCAGCCGGTTCGACTTCAAGTTCCCGCCTGCGTGTTCTGCCTCATTGTTAGCTCGGCTGGCCCCGTTCGCAGTGGTCTCGGCTGCTTTGCGGTTTCTATTCACGAGGATAGTCGACTCCCGCAGCACGTTGATGAGCACGTTTGTGTCTAGAGGTGTCGTCATGTCCCTGGCCCCTCAGTCCTCCGGCCCTGTGCGGTTCTTCTGTGTGCACGACGCGCGTTTCCTGTTGTCCCTGTATCCCACCCGCTGCTTGATGTCCCCAGTTCTTGCTCTGGGCCCCTTCTACCAGACACTCTCCCTTCTACCAGACGCTCTCCCTTCCTGTCCCTTCCTGTCCTCCTCCTCCCTCCTGCTTCCTTCCTTCCCCGTCTCTTTGCCCGTTCAACCACCCGTGCACCAGCCTGCCCTGGTTCCCCAATAAAAAACGTCCACGGCTCCAACAGAAAAAGTTTTCCCGGGTAGACAGGAGAGAGGGAGGAGCAGAGGAGGTTGAGGAGGCGAAACACATACAAGGTGAAGAGGTGGGGCAGGCAGAGGAGGTAGGGAGAGGGAGTAGCAAGAAGTAGCAGGAGCAGTATATCCACACATAACAGAATCCATAACATCAGCAATGGCAGGCGCATACACAGTTTTCGGTAAAATAGTCCCACCACACCACGTAAGTTAGCCATAGGCATAGGCAGCAGCGCAAGGAGCATGTATACTAACTGGAATGTGCGGTGTTTGCACGAGATGAACTGATGCAGTTGGCTTTAGGTACCATTGGTGCAGTTCTTTTGTTGGTTGCACCAAAGCCATGGGCCGCAGCCGTGAAGCTAGAGCCAAAGATTGAGGCCTCAAGCCCAGAGGAGGAGAAGTTCATTGCCGACTACTTGTTGAAGCACGAGAAGCACTAGGCTGGCTTGTGTTTGACGACATACTCTATTATTATTATTATTGACCAAATTCCCAAAACTAGATTTCCCGCAGGGATTGATTTTACGCCTCTACAGTTACAGTGATATTCATTACAAGGACAAAACCTAGAAAATAGACAGAAAGTGCGTGCTTGATTCCGGTACAAAGATAGAATGGCTATACAGCGCTGTATATAGGCTGAAGAATTGATTTTTTCAGCTGTCCACGGCGCCTGTGAGCCCTCTTGACCATCGGTGCCGTGTTAGATTTCTGTAGCACCACTATTATTCACTATTCATATTTTATCAATCTAGATCTTGTATTTAATGTTATGCTCACGTGAACTTTTACGTTTGTAGTTGTGTAGAATACAATACAAGGCTGCTTGCTCTTTATTAAAATGCTAATATATATCCTGTGGTGAATCTACTCCTTGAAAAGAGCCTCGTTGGACAATGGGTCAACCTTCAAAACTTGGTCTCTCTTCTTGACCTTTTTGTCCAATGCAGATTCGTGTCTCTTCTTGGCTTGTTCAGCGGCTTGCTGCTTCACTTGAGCTCTGACAAAGTTTGGCGAAACGTACTGCTTGTTCTCGTAGATCTTAGGACCTCCAAACGAACCTTCTAAAATAACAATAGGCGTTAGAACAAATCTAGGTCCGATTTCAACCAATGTCAAATCTTTCAATGCCTTGCTGCCATCTTTTAGTTGTCCGTCTTCCTCTTTCAAGTCGGTGGTTTCGTTGATTTGGTAGGTTCTGATCCAGATCTTACCGTCAACTATTGAGAAGGTCATAACATGGTCGATGAACGGCTTGGACTTTCTTGCACCTGGAGGCACACCAAACTGGTGGATGAACATCTCTTTGATCAATTGGTAGTGGTCTTCTGCCTCAAAGCCTTTGTCAAACGATAGAATAGGTCTGGAGCCTTTCAAGCAGTTACCTGTGAAGTTCAACTCGTCCAGAGTGTGCAAGTTTTGAACGTAGAATTTGACAGTAGGTCCATTTGGTGGCTTGGATAGCCATAGGTACAGATCTTGGTGTTTTCTGCACTCAAAGTACATGATGTTATTACAGTTGTAGAGATCGGCAATCTCATTTAACTCGTATAGCGTTTTCTTGGTGTCCAGTTTAGGCTCCTTTCTAGCGTGTGGTAGAAGAGAGTCTAAGTCGCTGATCAGATGACGGTGTCTGAACGTGATACCTCTCGAGGATATCAACAACACTCTCTGTCTGTTGGCTCTCTTCTTTTCTGGTTTAGAGATGCTACCCTCAGTCTTGGATGACCCCTTTTGTAGCGCCTTAAATATAGCAGACATCGTTCGTTCGGTGTATATGTGTGTTTATTGTGTGTATCAGCAGCTCAGAAGACAGAACACCCAAATCCAATACGGTCAAATCTCAACTTCAGCTCTTGATGCCCTTTCTCCTTTAAACTACTAGTAATTATAGATAGATAAAAATCTGATAAAAAATTTCAAATAAAAAATTTTCAGCTTTTTTGTATCAAAGACCACCCGTGCACCTGTTTTGAGGGCACAACTCATACAGGAAGAGGAATGAGGAGGAGGGACAGGGATAAGGAGAAGGGCGAAGAGGAGCAGTGATAGGGGAGAGCTGGATCAAACTCTTTCCTATAGTGGGTTTAGTAGAGGGTGAGACGGGATATAGCTGTGGGAGACTCAGAGCAGACACAGAGGCCCACCACAGACGTGTGCAATATATTTTTATGGCGGCTGCACAACGACACTTTCGCTCGAGAGGGCACTACGATATAAGTTCCGAGTCTGAATCGGAGGAGGAGGAGAAGAATAGCAAGAGTGCGGAGGCGGTGGTTAGCAAGGCGACAGTTAGGCTGGGTGCCGTGACAGCACCGCACGGAAACAGAGGGCGAACACAGATGGCCGGCAGGCACTACTCGGAGGATGTGGGTGTTTCTAAAAGCAGTTATGGTCATAGCCGTAGTGGTAGTGAGAGTGGTAGTGAGAGTGGTAGTGAGAGTGGTAGTGAGAGTGGTAGTGAGAGTGGTAGTGAGAGTGGTAGTGAGAGTGGTAGTGAGAGTGGTAGTGACAGCAGCAGTGGTGGCAGCGATAGCTCAGATGAAGAAAAGCCCAAATTGAACTTGAAGTTCATATCCAGAAACAAGAGAAAAACGGCCGCTCCAAAAGGCGCCCCAGAGGCCAGTAAAACCACACATGGCCTGCACAGTGGCAGTGGCGATGAGACGCTCAAACACATAGAAACTGGAATTAATAGAGTGATTGAACAAGACAGGCTGGACTCGCTAAAGTACGGCTTCAGAGTCGCAGATGAAGACGCAGACGAGAGCCTGCTCCGGCTAGACGACAGCGACGAGACCGCAGATCTCAAAAAAGAGTACGACAACTGGAAAACCAGAGAGTTCGGACGCTTGAAAAGGTATAGGCTGTATATGATCAACAGGGAAAGGCAGAGGGACGAGTTTGAACAGAGAAAAAGAACTACAAGGGGAACCGCCCTCTAGAGATGCACAGACGCCGCCCGCTTCTCTCCTCACCTCTCCCCACACCCCCGCAGCAAACTGTATATTAGCATAGCCTCTGTATCTCATTGGCATCTCTTGTGTAGCAAACACCCAATCTCGTTCAACTATTGTGGTCTCCGCTTTTGGCTTTTCTCTCCACTTGTAAAAACCGGTGCGGGTAATAGACTCTCTGGAGTTGAGCGAGTCAAGCGCCAACCGGTGTTTCATCAGATAGCCAGCCAGGATAAGAGCATGAAGGGCGGCTGTTGTTTCCGTAGACGCAGACACACTACGTTGTGGGTATCATCTAGCTGTTTGGAATCTGAGTGTCCAATTGCACGACTCTCGGTTCAATTTTGCAGGGCGCAGTGATATTGTATGGGACTCTGAGCACGATGTCAAGACAACCGATGAAAAGATCAATTAGCTACATACTGAACCCTGACGACCAGCAGGTCACAGGGTATCACTCGCTTGGTGTCAATTCTCTGCAGTATAATAAACGCAGTGACAGTCTAATATCGGGTGGGCGAGACGGAGTTATCAGCGTGTGGACCGCCGGAGCCTCGGAAGCTCTAGAAAGCAGAGGCAGCTACCCCGGAAACCACTTGAGATCAGAATTCTATGATAACAAACTCAACTCGTCGGATTCAGTGAAAAGCTTCATCAAGGAGAACCTAGAAAATGAGCCAGAGATATTGAAACTGGAGTCGTCCATTAGAAATGGCTTGAACAGTAAGCCGATCTCAAACTCGAACTACAAATTGAGCAACTGCCACCAACAACATTTGGACTGGGTTAACGACCTTAAATTGGTAGATGCACAGTCGACAGTGGCATCCTGCTCGAACGATTTATCGGTGAAGTTATGGAACTTCAACACTAATACGGCTGTAAGCCTAGGCGTGCATAATGACTATGTGAATTGTTTGGCAACCAACAATAGCAGCACAGGTCCCCAGACCCAATTGGTGTCTGGTGGTTTAGACAGATGTATCAACATTTGGGACTTGAATAAAACTACAAAGTCGTCCTCATATATGTTTAAAGAGGAGAGAGGTTCGATCTACTCTTTGAGTTCAAACGGTAATCTGATCATCTCAGGTGGACCTACACATGTTATCAATTTGTTTGATAAGAGAACCTTCACGAAACCTGTCAAGACATTTGTCGGTCACGTAGAGAATATTAGATGCTTGAATTTGAATGGGTCTATGATCTTATCTGGTTCCTCTGATTCTACAATCAAGTTGTGGGACTTAAAGACAAACCGTATTCTAAGAAATTTTGACATGCATGACTCTTCAGTTTGGACACTGCATGTCCCAGATGAAAACTTTGAAAAATTTGACGTCTTCTACTCCGGTGATAGAAATGGTTTGCTTTTGAAAACAGATCTTAGAGCTTCTGATATATCGTTAGCCGAAGGTGGCAACTACATGAACGATAAAGTCAATGGAAGTTTGGGTATTTCCACGATTGTCGCTGATTTGAGCATGAACTTTGACACAATAGCAAAAGATGGAAACGGCGATGCGTCAGGTACATCTTCTACTCCGGCGAATAAACTAAACGGTATATTAAGCATTGTTGAAGGTGGAAACCAAGTATGGACTGCGACCTCCAATGGCAGTTCCGGTGATTTCATCAGCAGTTGGTCCACTCCAAATACAAATAAATTGGTTGTTTATCAAGGTATCAAACTCAACCGTAACTTATCGTTGCTAAACAAAAGCAATAGAAACTCGGTGGAAGTTCAAATAGGCGTCTCGGCTGATTCAAATAACGGTGACCTCGTTAGCCAATTATCCAACGATGATTTGAATCATATTGATGATGCATTGACTTCCCGCTTAACTTTACACAGTCCTGGGTTTGATTTAGGCTTTTCTCACATTGGCCCAGATTCTGCGCTGGGTACACCCGCCTCTGAAGACAAGATTGAAACTTTCTTTGTGAACTTGACAGGAGGACCGAGCGCTGAGTTTGTTTTAGACAATTATGATGATTATGATGATGAGTATGATAATGAGAGCAATAATGACGATCCATTTGCCATCAAAAGTGACGCCCAGCGGTTAGAAATTCTGTACTCGAGTATTCCAGATAACGCATTGACGATGACTCCATTTAATGTTAAATCCAACGAAACAATAAAAGGCTCAAATGGACTAATCAAGTGCAGAATGTTAAACAACAGACGACAAGTTGCTGTTCTTGATCAATTCGGTGCTATTTACGTTGTTGATTTACTCAGCTGTAAAACTGTTAAAAAATTGGATATCCACTTGACTAGTCTACACCATGACCACATTTCAGATAAATTCGAAGAGGCCACAAATTCACTACAGACTGATGAGACTTTGCCTCAATGGTGCTCTGTCCAGACGAAAGCTGGTAAGTTGCTTGTCACATTGCAGGAATCAAACTTTGTACAGTGTGCGCTTTTTGGAGATGATTTGAAAGAATATTATCCCGATATTGTTGAATCTTTGGATGAACAGAAGAGGTATCATCTGGGTATAATTGTGTTAAAGTCGCTATTTCACAGATTTATCTCAGAAGAATTGAACCCAGCACGGATCAAATACAATAAAAAGCATTATTTGGATTTGAAGAATGTGAGTCTTCGTGCTACTGTCGCCGCCGCTAATGGCAGTAGTCAAGGAAGTAAGTCACGTAAAGAGAAATTTACGTCCTTTGCCAGTATCAACGATTCAGTTGGGGAGATTAGTAAAAACGGAGAGAGAAAAGAAGAAGAAAAGACAAAGAGAAAATTGTTTGGGAGAAAAGTGTCATCCTCTAATAAAGATGGCAATTCTTCAGGAGCCAACCCCTCAGCGACTGATGTCTCTACTAAGCCTCCGACTGACCAAGAGGCTATTTCTGGTTTTAAGACGAATGATGAATTGTTGGGTTGGTTATCCGAGAATGAGTCTCGTTTCAAGAATGACTCGGAATGCAACACGCCAATTTTCAAGCTTGATGATAGCTTGCAAGTCACCTTGAACGAAAATATGGGCTCTTATGGTAATGTTACAAGAACCTTGCACTTGGATGCTATTGGAAATATCAACAGTGAGACCATTGGGGTCTTTGAGCAGAATCTGCCAGTATGGGTTTTGAAAGGATTGCTAACTAACAATTATCCAATTAAAGACCCACCAAAGATTGGATTCACTTTCCTTGCTGATAGCTCCACTTTTAAGGATTTGACGGCTTTGGAGGTTGCAAGACTCAGTGGGTTTGATTTCTTGAGGGTGTCCAAACTGTTAGATCATGTTAGAGCAAGATTATCGGACACTCAAAAGAGCCTTCCTTTGGAGCTCTTGTGTAAAGGCCAGGTTCTAGCTGAAAAAATAACCTTGTCCACCATAAAAACACGAATCTGGAAGAGTAGCAGTGATATAGAATTGGTGTACAGAGTCAAGAAAACAGACTAGATATGGTCGGTCTTGGTTTTATATTCACCGTGTATTACTTTCACGTTATCCCTGCGGACAATATCACATGTACCTTTTATTAAAATAGAAATACACTCAGTACAAAATGCTTCCAGCTTGTAAAACAAACACTAGTTTGCAAGTCCCCACTGAGCCTTTATACCAGCTAGCATACCCTTCACTGCAAAGGTTGCATGCTCCAGTTTTGTACCATCAAACACAACACAACACAACTGTTGTCGCGCGCCCCATCATAGATCAGACGGTTACCCGGCCTCCATGCAATTTTTTTCGCTTCCTCAGAAACGAAAATTTTAATTTTTTCCCTATTTTTGGGGAGTAGGTAATAGGAGGACACTGAGAAGGGGAAGAAGGGTGTAGTGCCAGGAGGCGGGCTGGAAGCTTCGAGTGGGCATTACAGTATATACTTGAGTGAAGTTTTAGACGTGAGCACAAGAGCACTGTATATCTAAATTGCTTTTGCTTGAATTTCAGTTTTGTCAGTAGACTTGTTGGCGAAACTCGTGTGAATTTTTGAAGACCGGATAGAGGGAAACGCACATAACAAGATTGCCCGTGAAAGTTTGCAAGCTAGGATATTCAGATATTTGAAACTGGTAGTTTAGACTAGAAAATAGAAGGACTAACAGCGGGACACGAGACATCGAAATAATAGATACACCACACACAAATATACAAACATACACATAGACGCATCAGTACAAAATGGAAGACGTTGACAGAACCACATCCCGTCTATGGAGAGCCTACAGAACTGTGAAAGAGATGGTGAGAGACAGAGGATACTATATTCCTCAAGAGGAAATAGAGATGTCTCTAGACAGTTTCAGAGAAAAGATCTGTGACTCCATGGGAATTCCACAGAGAAAGTTGATGTCATTCCAAGCCAATGCCACCACTGAAGCATTGGAGAAATTTTCCGACTTGGGTCCACTTTGGGTGGAGTTTTGTGATGAGCCATCCGTGGGTATTCAAACTATGAAGAACTTCTGTGCCCACATAGCCGACAAGAACTTCTCAACTGGTATTTTTATCTATCAACAATCATTGACACCATCTGCCACTAAAGCCATTGCTGTTGCCGAACCAGCGGTGATTGAAACTTTCCAAGAGAGTGACGTTATTGTCAACATTACCCACCATGAGTTGGTTCCAAAGCATCTCAGATTGTCCAGCGAGGAGAAGAAGGATCTGTTATCCAGATACAGACTAAAAGAATCCCAATTGCCTAGAATCCAAAGAGAAGATCCAGTTGCCCGTTACCTGGGTTTGAAGAGAGGACACGTTGTTAAGATTATCAGAAAATCCGAGACATCGGGTAGATACGCATCTTACAGAATTTGCCTATAATCCAAGAGACGTTGAGAGAGACCGGAATTTTCAGTTCACGATAGCATACCATAATACGGGTGCAATTTTTAAATTTAGAGGAGTGCATTGGATAGAATTGGCCATCTGATGGGATCCTCATGTTTTAATCATTGCCCAAGAAAAAAAGAGTTTTTTTGTTAGAAGAGAAATACCTTTTTCAAAAAGCATTTGTATCATAATATATTCTTTAAAAAGTTTGAAGACATCATGTGGCTAGTAGATCTTATAATATGCTACATGAGATATGGCTACCTAGTATTTTAAAGACGTATTATTACTGGTTATGTATGTACCAGGTCTATCAACATGTGTCACTTGAGTCTACCGCACATTACCGAGTCTTGAACTCCAGTCCACCAAGAGACGTCTTTAATCGCCAAGCCTGTATCTCTACCAGATAAGAGGGGTGAAACCTGGACACCTTGGGCACCTAGAAACACCGGTCCTATTGTGATTATCAAGGAATCAACAATCGGAGCACCATTAGTCGAGTAGGTCAACAAATCGTTGATCACGTTAGCTCCACCTTCCACCATTACAGAGTTAAGGTTAAGATTCTTTAGACATTTGAAGATATCGCTCCATTCCAGTCTGTAGCTACTGTTTGGCTCCACTGCGACAAGATCGATATTATGCTCCGAGCAGAATTCTCGATGGTGTTGAGATATGGCATCTTTGCTCGTCACAATGACCGGCGGCAGCCCATCGCCTTGAAGACAGGTTCTATGGATTCTGGAAGTGAGGTAACAAGTGTAGAATTTGAACTGCGGATCCACAATGACGGGTCTTATCAGGTGACGCTTGCCGTTCTGTGCAGCAAATCTACAGTTTAGGCCGGGATCGTCTGCAAGCACAGTGCCTATACCGACGAGGATAGCGTCGTGCTTTGAGCGGATGTAGTGGGTCATTGTCTTTGTCTCTAGATGCGAAATGGCGGTCTGGGTGCCTGGTTTCATGGAGATGCGGGAGTCCAGAGACTGTGCATACGTGAGAGTGATGAAAGGAAGACTATTGTCCGTGGCGGCGACGGTTGTGTGCTGCGGCAGGTGGTCGTTTAGAAAGGGAACGATGGCCGGTGGCAGTGGGACCAATTTGCTCATTGCTGTGCTGCTGTTACTCTCCGAGCTGGGCTGTTCCACACTATTCCACGCTATTCCAGCGGTGTGCGTATGCAACAATGTGCCACAGTGTATTCTCCAGCGTGGTTGCGCAGCCTATTTGGGTCAATTCCTACCTCCCCCAGCCCCTGGCTAGCCAACCTCCTTCTCGCATACTCCATACGCTATACTCCGGAGATGTGTCAACCAGCCCTCCGGCCTCTCCAGCCTCTCCTTAGCCCATGTAGCCGCGCGCCACGGCCAGCTCCGCCACCACGCACCGCACCAGGCGAAATTTTCTTTTTGCCACCGAGAAAAGTCGTTTGATTCTCGAGAGGCGATGAGCCTGGGCGTGAGGGGAACTGTGTGCCCCCGATAAAGTGTGATCAGGCAAGAGTGACGTGGAGAAGTGGACTGGTGGCCATGGGGGCTATCTGTACGATCGTCGCAGGATACCCAACAGAAACACGATACTGAGCCTTTGTTGTTTGGCTGGTTGTGCTGTTTATATATACCTAGGTTTTACTGCACTTACCCTGCTTCCCGAGTCTGGCCTCGAGACTGATCTTGCACGCTCTAGACTTGCACAGAGCCTTTGACACCGGTAGTGCCGCATATACATCCACCCAGCATCACTCCTCTATCTACTGAAAATGATTAGAAATATTCCCAAGGGCCCTTTGAAGGTGAAGTCTTTGAAGTCGTGCATGACGTACAACAATGTGTTCATCAGACCTCAGCTGAACCAGTTCCAGCATTCTTCCTCTAGTAGTGGCTCCTCGTCTAGTAATGGAAACTCGGCAAAGAGAGGGTTTGGAACTTCGGGTAAACTCCTGGATCCAAACGCCAGCGTGAGAATTCCTGACCTTAAAGAAATCACCGCACACGTTCCCAAGAAGTCACTGCCTTATTACAAACAGCTTCTGGCCTTTGACGAGTGCGTTGCCCACAACTCATCGTTCGATTTGGCCACAGGTAAGGTTCCCGGGGGCACTGAACAGTTCTGGGAATCAATCCATAGAGTGATGCCTTTATACGATGAGTTAATAATCACCGGAGAATTAACCCAAAAAAGAATGGACGAGCTTGTGTCTCTATTAAGAAACGGGTTGAGAGTCCACCGTCTAGAGTTGTCGAAACTGAAAAAAAACGTGGACAAGGATTATAATAATCCGCTTATTCAAATGAATGAATATCTACAGTCTTCGTTGTTGGCGATCTCCAACGATATAATTCAAGGTAAAGTGACTCTCAGCTCAAGAGGTTTGACTAACTTGTTCAAGGCATACAAAGACATGGGGCTGTCAGAAGAAGCTGCTGAGTTTTGGGATAAAGGTAAAAATATCCCAGAACTCTACCCGGAATTCACAGCTGAATCGGTTTTGGGATCGGTCTTTTCTTTTCTCGTGGACAACAGAGAGTTTGATTTCAATGAAATCTGGTCCATCTATGACAAGATCAAACAATCCAAGAAAAAGAAGGAGAGAATACATTCAGAGTTGCAAATATCCATGATTAGAGCATGTTTAATCAAGGGTAAAGTTGAAGATGCTTTGGCCATATTCAAGGAATTGACCACTGAGGTTTTGGCCGAGTATAGTGAGAAACAGGTTGAACCACCTGTTGCCATCAAATCTTACATGACTATGGCTCACTTATCCTTCATTGGTTACTGTCTGGATATGGAAACTGCCGATGTGTTCTTTGAGGGTGCTCTAAGGGAGGACATGCCGTATTACACTCCTCTACAGATCAACTACGTGAAGAAGTATATGCAAAATACTTGGTCTGTGACGCAGGATTTCTCAAAGACTCAAAGTATTTGGGAGAAAACTTGGAGATATTACGAAGCCAAGAACAGATCCACTTCATCCATTTCATCTTCTTTGAATGACACATTTTTGGATATTTTCTTTGCAAAGTATCCAAAGTTCAACAACGATGCTGCTGAGGGCTTGAAACAGATTTTGTCGTCATACAATGAGATCAAGAGAATGGACGAGCCTTTTTTTAACTGTTTGCTATCCAAATCTGCTGTCTGGGAGAATGCTGAGGTTTTCAAATCCATCATCAATGCGGCAGAATTGTACAACTTTCCAAAGACAAATGTGTTTTATAGATGTGCACTAAAATCGTCTGGTTCTGTTGACTTGGATATCGATGAGATTTATAAGATTTTCTATGACTTGTTGAATTCCAACATCCAAATGGGCTCGAGATCGATTGTCAATGCTGACTGGTTTGCCCTACGTGATGCTACGGTTCGTTCAAAGAAGTTGAATAACGACAGAGTTGACTTGTATTTTAAGCTCTGGAAACTGTGCTCGCCTTATTTTATTAGTTTGAAGAACTACAAGCTTTACTATGGGTTCGATTTGAAGTTGAATAGAGCATATAGCAGAGTCATCCAGGACATTAGATTTGTCGACACTGCAGGTGTCGACTTGCCGCAACTAGACTATTTCTCTAGAAACAACGAGATTGTCAATTACGCTAATAACGGTAATAGCAGCAACTACTATTAGCTTGTCTAAAGCACCTCTCTCTCTCAATTCCACTGGCTTTTACCGTCCTTTATGATACACCAACGTTCCGCCAACTACACGCCAATGATACACCAAAAAGTTTAACCAATCCACAAAATATGAAAAACCTCATTCTCGTATTTCCCTTAATTTAATCTCTGTTTGATTGATTTTGTTTTTCTCCTTAATCTGGGTTTATTTTTCTAACGCTTGTTTTTACGTCACCAATATTCGACATGTCTGTTCTATGTCTGGGTTTATATCTTTATACACTGTTAATGCTTTAATTCATGTTTCCCTCGTCCTCTTATCCCTCCACGTACGCTCAAAGCCTGTTGCAGCCTTTGGTGTCTGTCTCTGCTCACCGCCAACGCTTACGTAATTGTATACGCAACGGTCTCTCGGCTGTTTTGGCGATTTTTGTGTGGTACAAAGGCAAGACGGTGCAAGCAGGTTGAGATTTGATGGTCTGTGGGGAAGGCACACGGGCAGACTAGACTAAGGAAAGTGGGATTCGGGCAATTGAGGTAGTTTTGAAATATGGGGCTCTGTGGATCGAAAGAATTGGAGGTGGCGGTGCCGGGAAAGGCGGAGAAAAGCGGAGGCGGAGGCATCAGGACCACCAAACGGCAACCACAGACCGTGCAGCAACCAAAGAACGCAGGCACGAGTGGGAAGAAGCAGGACCAGGGACGCCGGCTAGGAACAGACAGTCACAGTGGCAGCCAGGATGCCGGGGCTACGGGGTCTGAAACAGTGCAGCCGGGACTTCAGGGTGGTGCGTTGACAGCCAGGGAGCTGGCTGCGAGAGCTGCACAGGATAGGTTTCAAGACACAAAGAAAAAGAACGAGGCCGGCGAGCTAGGCAAAAAACTAGCTATTGACAAAAAGAAAACCCTGAAAGGCCATGCATTGGATGGTTACCAGGAGCACAAGAGCCAGCAGCACCAGCTGGTGTACGACTGAAAGGACCTGGCCACTGGCACAGCGCTAGTGCCCTGCTCGTGCCTTCATGTTCATGCAGTCTGCTACGCGTATCTTTTGTCTTCTGGCTCTTTTCCATCAACCTTACTCAACTTCTTCTATATAGTTCCTTAACTCAGAGGCCATTTACTCCACACAATCCACCCAATGCGACACCCTACATGTAGTGCTTATGGCGCGGGCGTACTCGCCTCGAGAGTGTGGCGCAGCGTCTTCCCATGTTTTGATTTTTAAACACCTTTTGTTTTCGTTTTTTGTGTGGAGAGAAGTGTTCTTAGTGGTGTTGGACTTGAAGGAAGTACGGAATAGGCTGTGGAGAGTATCTGATCTTGTATGGTTAGTACCACGATACCTAAGTCTGGGATTCTGTGCATTTTGGAAACTTAGTGGCGGAAAGGTGCCGAGAAAAGTGCTGGAAGTGTGGGCCAGACTGTTTTTCTGCTGAGCACAAGAGATAGAGTGGTATAAGGTGGCTGCTAGCTGGCGGGTTCCAACATGGCGACAAGTAGGAGAGAGTCGGTATGCTCTACAAAGACGTATACGGCGCAGTCCATTGCATTGCATTCGGAAAATGCAACGCCAACATTGGGGGCAACAACTGTACAAAAGCCACAGTATCAGACGAACGGCTTGAATAAATTCCAGGAGAGCCGGCCTAACCAATTACACCATATGCCGTCTTTTGACCTAAATAACTCTTCAATGGCATTAAATACAGGAAAAATAGTCAATCTGAAAAGTGAACTTATAGATAGTAGAAAAGAGAACTTCAAACACATGGATCCTCCCTTGTTTCTTCCCAATAACAGCAACAGCAACATCACCAGTAGTGGCAACAATAATTATGCAATCAATAATGCAAATACCAACAATATGGCCAACTTGAATATTCAGGGAAATGCGAACAACGGCTCCTCTGGGATCAACAGTGGAAACGCAGTTGTACACAGCTCCAGCACATTGCTAAATAGCAATAACAATTACCCTAGCAATATAAACCTATTTGCATCCCCCGTGGCTTCGGTTAACCATGCTAATCCCTCAGCACTACCCGAAGATGGAAACTCAGTCTACCAGAATTCGGTATACTCTTCTACCCTGGATAATATAACAAATAATAATGCATATATTAGTGCGCCTTCGATATCCAACAATATTGTCTCTCATAGAAGACCGAGAAGAAACACTGATGATGAAGCTTTCATATATCATGATGACATTTCCATTAATAATGGCTCGGATATGCAAGGTTTAGGAATTCACTCTGTGAATACAATAGATATTTTATCGAAACCATCTAGACGCTATTCAAATAAGCCAAATACTGAGAGTGAACTGGATTTTTTAGATGAGCAATCAATCATTACGACAAGTGCAAAGGATGGCACCTACATGAACCTCAGTAACAACCCTTTGGTCACTGGTCACACTGCTATCAAGACATCACTCATAAGACAATACCCACAGTTTAATAACCACAATCAGAATCAATTGCATCATAATTGCCAACAGCCCATAATGAATAAGCAAAATGAACCTAAAACAACAATCATTTCCCAAGTTAGAAAAGTCTCCCAGAAACTGTTTAGAAATCAGATGGCTCAGTCAATGGATACTGTTCGAGATGGGGAAACATCTCACAATTTAGGAGAACTTGATGGTGCTGCTTCTAACGGAGGCAAAAATCAAGGTACCGTTCACAGGTTTTTTTCTCTGAATCCAATAGATGATTACTCCTTTGATGATGACGACGAACTTGATGACGCTGAATCTCTGTTGAGAAGACCTTTCATTAAAAATAACAACAACACTGTATCTAGACGCGGTGGTCCTGGTGATAATGGTATTCACCAGGGATCTGTGGATGGAAGAACCGATCGATATGAGGCGCTTGCTCATTATGGGTCTCTTTCTATGAAACGGGACGTTGAAAATCTGAATCAGGAGTATTATTACAGTTCCCCTCATGATTACAAATCGGCTTATTATAGACAAAAGATGATAATGAAGACTTTATCATCTCTTGTTTATTTGTTCATTATTATGGCTGTGTTTTGCGGGCTGGTCAGAGTTGTAATTTTGAAAACCTTGGATAATGGGCTGGTAGATTTTGAAGTCACGGCTCTAGATAAGGTACTAGTAAGTGATCAGCTATTGATATTTGAGATTGAGACGAAGGCCATAAATTACAACTTTCAAGCAGTCACCATCTGGGATATGGATCTTGACGTCTTTCTGCTGACTGATGCATCCCTGATTGATGAGAATGGTAAGAGTGATGATCCTTTGAAAAAATCAGATATCACCATTCTATTAGGAAACTCTACAAAGTTTGTGACGCCCTTGCAATTTAAAGGTATCTCTGAAGTTCCATCCAGCTCCAATTTTTTTAGTTCTATAGCTGATATTTGGTACAGGTTAAATCACAAAGATGAATTGAGTCCAGCAAGTTCAAACGCTCAAATAAAAATCTCACATCCCGGAAGTAATTTCAGGTTTAAAGGTGAAGCACTCACTGGTGAGCAGTGGTCAAAGATATTCAATAATCCCTTTAAACTTGTCATTAGGGGTTCCTTTACATACCATCTTCCATTGATGCCTGAGGACGATCTCATTAATGTTTCCAGTGAATCAGACGTTGATCCTGAGAGTTCGTGATGTATTTAGACTGATGATACCCACTTTCCCGGTTCTTTTACTACCTGACTGCTCAATTTCCTGAACGAATGTATATCTCTTCTACTGGTAACGCCCAAACTTCAAATTAATGAATGACTATTGTATCGATACTGTAAATAATAAATAGAATAAAATAAATAAGTGAGCAGGAAGTGGTCAACTACTATTCAAGGTCCTTTATTAGTTGGCTCAAATCACCTCTACTCTTTTTCTGAACAGGTGTAAAACCTTTCTGCTTTTCTGCCTCAACTCTCCTCAGTAGTCTCTTATCGACTGCAGGACATATTCCTGTTTTGGCTAACGTACAAATGTCACATCTCGGAGCAACAGGAGTACAGACCATTTGTCCAAATCCAACTAGAACTGGGTTGATCTCCGTCCATTCTTCCTTGTGATCAGCTAGCATGCTCTCAAAACACTTTCTCACGTATTCAGGTGTGAAATTCTTAACCTTTGGAACCCAGTTATAAATATCGGCCATTCTGTGCATGTGAGTATCAACCCCAATGCCTGTAGATATGTCCCATGCAATTTGTAACAAGAGAAAGCCCATTTTGGGGCCAACACCAGGGAAAGATGTAATTTCTTCTATGGTCTTTGGAATCTCACCATTGTACTTTTCATTTAAAATGTCACAAGTCTGCTTGATAAACTTTGCTTTCCTTCTATGAAACCCCACTTTAAAAATCAGTACATCCAATTCTGATTCTTCAATTGATAATATTCCTGCAAGGCAAAGTCCATCTTCAAACCCTTTCTCTAGGAAAAACTCGTGTAGTTTCTTCATAACCTCGTAGTTGACTTCGTCCTTAGTCTGCGAAGAAAGCATCAAGGAGATCAAACACTGGAATCTATAGATAGGACCAGACGTGAGTCCCGTGATGGTTGTACTTATCGTGGCACATCCAACTTTATCAACTGGAGACACTATCTTAGCTCTCATTTTTTTGATTTCATTATACATTGGCCAGAAATGTGCAGGGGGTTGTGTTGGTAGATCCAGGTCAAAATCCTTCGCAGACTTTTTGGTAGTAGTCACACGCTTAACGGGCTTTCTTTTGGGACTGGCTGGTTCATTTTCTGGTTTCACGTCGTCTAGTGACGGCAGCGTAGTCCCGGCTTCCTCCTTCACTTTGACGACAGACTGTGGCAAGTCTTCTTGTTCGATTTTGATTTCCAGAGTCTGTCTCTTACGAGGTGAGCTTCTCTTTATGTTTTCTGTCTTGGTTTTTGCCTCATTCAAAACTCCGTCTTCATTCTGCTGTTCTAACTTGACCTTAATAACATCATTTTCAAAGCTATCGAACCCTTTATCCATCTGCGATCTCGTTCTTCTTCGGCCAGTCATCGCCAACCCAGGTGCTGGAAAGTACTTGCTTTTAACTAGCCCCTTGTCATGCTCCTTTAATGCGCCATTCGTTAAAACCATTCTTAAATTTCTGAAGAAAGTAGCCATGCGTACCCTGCACGAGTGCCATTACCATCGTAATCCGTCGACTTGTCGCCGTATTACCAGTAGCCAGTTGTTCCTGCTTTCTGGTTCTTCTGCAGTCTCTAAGACGCTCAGATCGAGAGGCAGAGCACAGCCTTGATGTGAATCACCGTGCTGTGAGCTGCCTAGTTACTATAATTGACGGTGCTAGATGCTAAAGGGGTTCAAACGTGTAATTGGATGGTTAATGGTATGGGTTGGATACATAGAAAAGATATACAGGCTTACTAGTCTGGAGCTTAAGCTTGAGCGGTCTATCTGATTTCAAACTCTGCGAGGATGGGAATGTGGTCACTCGGAAACAAATCGTTTGGAAACCCGTTATACTTTTCTAAGTAGCCTGAGTCCACATCCCCAAGGACCTTGGTCAATTTCAATTGGCTGCTGGAACTGTTAAACCAGATGTAGTCAATGATGGACCTGAAATTTCTGGTGTATGTGGTTTTATCGAATTCGTTATTGTCAAAGAGCTTCTTATATGGAGATGAGAATTTGTCAAAACCGGTTGTTAGTCTATGTGGTAACCGGGTGCCGTAGTCAAACCTGTTGCAAAAATCATCGCCTAAGTCTATTGACCCATTGGTCATAAACTCATAGACTTGCGATCCCGGCGGTGAGTTGAAATCGCCAACCATAAACACGTTCACATTTTTACCCGACCCTATAAATGCATCTGTCTCCGACTCAGCTAGAGAAAAGTATCTCTGAATTGTATTTCTCATTAGCTTGGTCAGCAAATAGGTCTGCATGAGCTTGACATCGGCGTGTCTTGGGGACCAGTACAAGTGCGTGTTGGACACAAATACCAGTGATTTGGTCACTTTGTGCTCTAGAACTGCAATCAACGCAACGGTATTCCTCTTGACCAACCTTTCCTTAACATCTAATGTTTGATCAAAGTACTCGTCACTGTTGAAAAAACTCGAGAGGTCGATCTTTTCGTAATTCACCAAGTTAAACTTGTCCTTGTTCACAAAAATCGAAACTCCATCCATCATGTTCAAATTCTTATCCCAGTACCCTGGTTTCCTTTTCTTCTGGAACACCGGCTCATAATTTCTCTCTGATAAAGCCTCTTTCCAGCTGTCCTTATATACGAGGTATTCCATCTCCTGGAAGCACATGATGTCGCTCATTTCTGATAAGTCCATGATGTTCCTATTGATCAACTTGAACCGGTTCGACCAGTCTGTCCACGGCGAGGGCAAGTAGTCGTACACTTGCTTCCACATATAGTGGCGTGAGAGTAAATTATAAGACGATATAGTGAATGTATTCTTCTCCATCAAAGGCTCTTCAATGTTCAAAAAATGCCGGTGTGATAGTATGCTGTTGCCAACATCGACATTTTTAGCCAATGAAAACTTCCTCACTGCTGGTAATCTTATTCTTGTCATCTGCAGTATCCCAGGTGCAACTATTCAGCTACTCTCGTACCTTGTCGCTCAATATCCTTCTCAAATCATATCTTGCAGTATTAAGTGCTCTTTCTCCACCTTGTCCATCTAAAGTGGCTTTACTCCCCTCATGTTTTTTTTAAAAAAACATGAAGACACAGCCCTTGATCAATTCCTTGTTAATTTTGTTGAAGCAGAAAACATACTACGGTTGAGTTTGATAAATATATGTATTGATAGAAATTATATACATAGGATGAAAAAAAACAACAAAAAGGCAAAAGGGGTAGAATGGATAAAATGTAACAAGAAAAAAACAGTGAAGTTGTCAAAGTAACAAAATCAACAGCAACATTGGAAAGTATACAGATCAAGAAAGTCAAAATATAGGTTGGACAATTCCAAAACTCCCACAGCAACAAGAAGAAAACAGTAGAATACGACACGAGACGTGGAAATCTAGAAAAGAGAAAGAAAAAAACAGATACAAAAGGTGAAAAGGAA
Source organism: Ambrosiozyma maleeae (nom. inval.) (assembly GCA_003706635.2). Taxonomy (NCBI): domain Eukaryota; kingdom Fungi; phylum Ascomycota; class Pichiomycetes; order Pichiales; family Pichiaceae; genus Ambrosiozyma; species Ambrosiozyma maleeae (nom. inval.). The sequence continues at coordinate 884,690 of PPLV02000001.1, forward strand.
GAATGAAGTCTCATAAGCAGTATTGGGCTGTCAATGGAACAGAACCAACAGGTATTAACAACATGAAAATGATAAAAAAGCAAAACAAAGACAAAAAATGAAGCTGATTGCCTATGACACATAATTAAGAGAAAACAGCAATATGATGGGGCAAAAACAAAAAACAAAAATAAGAAATAAAAATCATTAATCAAGTCATGTCTTTCTAGAGATGCTTCCATCTCTAAAATCGGCTTTAATTTTCTTACCTGTCACTGATTTCTTGAATTCGAATTTGGTAATCAAAGACACATGATCGGATGCAAAGTCGGCATTTGGGAAACCAATCACCTTCTTAGTGTAATTCTTATCAACCTCGCCTAATAATCCCTTGACGGCCAAACAAGAACTAGAATACCAGATGTAATCAATCACCTCAGTAAATGTTGGGGTAAAGTTTGTGAAAGGTAGTTCATTAATCGCTTCGTATGCAGAGTTCAAGTGGAAAGGATGAGTGAAACCCTCCGCAGTATATTTACCATAATCTCTACCCTTGAAATCCAAATGCTCTCTACATTTACCCTGTGAAAATAGTTGATAAACGGCAGAGTCAATCTGAGAGTTGAAATCACCACAAATGATCAGTGGAGTCTTGTTGATATCATCTCTGAAGTTAGAATATTTCTTGATCACAGCTTGCAATTCATCTAGAAGAACGGCAACCTGCATTGTCTTAACATCGTTAAATTCTGGATCCCAATGTAAATGGGTATTGGCCAACACAAAATTCTGGCCGCTAGCAGTGTGTTGTAAAACTAGAACTGAGGCAATGTTGTCTTTGTTCATAAATCTGTTGAAGATATCATCAGTCTTCTTAAACTTCTCCTGACTCATCACTAAACCTCCATACTCCAAAATTCTCTTATCAATAAGCTCAAACATATTTGACTTGTAGAAAGTGGCACATCCATCAACCTTCTTGGCATTCTTCTCATTCATGGTCTTTGCCCTACCCTTGCAGTGGAAAATACCCTTATATCCATTACTTTCTAAAAGCGGAACCCAATACTCCTCATAAGTTCTTGTTTCAACCTCTTGCAAACAGATTATATTAGTCTTCAATGACAAAATCTCCTCAGTCAACTTTTGTCTTCTATAATCCCAATTCAATGCCCAAGAAGGAGTATATCTGTACATCTTTGGTGTTGCATAATGTTGACATAAGGTATTATAACTCATCAAGGTGAATCCATTAGCATCCTTGGAGGATAAATCTGTCTCCAGAGCGGACTTGAATCCATCTGCAGGCAAGACTGGCTCGCCGTCGTCACCAATTACATTCCATTTTCTTGGTTCAGGGGGTGGCAATCTTGGTGCGTCATCTCTCAAATGAATAACCAAACCTCTTGTACCTTTCTTGGCGATTATGTTAACTATATCTTCGTTCATATTAGGATTTCCTTCTATACCAAGAAACTCCAATTGATATAGATTACCAAAATCAAATGAAATATCCTTGATATCGTTGTCAAAAGCATATAGGTATTTCAAGTTATACAACATTCCCAATTCAGTAGGCAATTCAGTAAGCGAGTTGGATGACACGTCTAACACTCGTAAACTTTTCAATTTGGATATGGCACTAGGCAAGACTTTCAAATTGTTAGCATTCAAGTATAACCTTCTTAGGAAATTATAAGCAAAAAGTTTAGATGATAAATTCATAATCAATTGTCCACTCAAATCCAAACCTGTCCATAACTGTGTATTATTTTCATTGATTCTAATTCTCTGGTCTTCTACCTCCTCGTCAATGGAGGGATCATTTGCAGCTTTCTTATTTTGCATTAAACCCTCGTTCTGTTGAGATTGTTCTAAAGAATTGTAGGATTCTTGCACACTGCTAAGCAACTGTTTGGTTATATCAATCAATGTTGAGCCTTGTTTTATACCATTTTCTGACTTTAGCATCATCTTTCTGGAGGATGAAGCAGCCTGTCTAGCATAAAAGTGGGATATATTGGAACTTCTAGAAATTTGGGCTAACTGAGTTTGATGCTGCCAGTGGGTAGAAGATATTAATGACTGATCAACCTGTATCGCATAGTGTTGTTGTTGCTGCTGCTGCTGTTGTTGTTGCTGCTGCTGCTGTTGTTGCTGTTGTTGCTGCTGTTGCTGTTGTAACTGTGCCGGTGGGTTAATTATTTGATTTTGTAAGTGGTGCTGTTGCGCCTGCTGTGCTTGCTGTAATTGTGCCATTTGTTGCTGCTGTTCTGCGAGCAACTGTTGGTGCTGATGCTGTGGTGTACCTGGCTGTTGAAGTTGCTGTAGTTGCTGATGTAGGGTCTGCAATTGCGTCTGTTGTGGTTGAGATTGCTGGCCGTTTCTGTAGCCATTCTGGTATAGTGACTGGGATAGCATCACTGAAGGGTTCATATTATCTGTTCCAGGAGGCTGCTGCTGTTTCTGCAGAAACCCATCCTGTAGTGAGCCAAAATGTTGCTGTGTCTGCTGATTAGGAGGCTGTTGAAACATATACTGGCCTTGGTACTGTCCCTGGCCTGTTTTAGGTTGAAATTGTGTCGAATTATTCATCGTGCATATGCCGGCGCTCAGCTCTGTGCACCCGCAAACACGTTTTCGGTGTATCCGTTATTGACAATCACGCAGCCCACGCTAGGAACCCTGACTCGCAATGTAGTGATGTATATGCACCAAAAGTTCTAGTTAGCTCCAAAGATCTTGGCGTTTGGTTATTGCTCTAATTTAACGGGCTGTCTGTCACACCGCTGCCAGCGTCTCTCAGTGTCTACTATCTGTATCGAGTCCGGTCACTTGTCTATTAGATCCCTGGTCCGTCTTCTGAACCACTTCTCTTCTCCGGAATCTGGCTGTCTTGCTGGTCTGTGCAGAAATACTCTCCTCTCTTGCTTCTTCGAAACCGTGCTCTGTGCTCTGTTCCTGCCTCTTGGCTGCTCCTTGCAGGCTTTTCTCCTCTTCCTCCCGTGCCCCTTTTGGTCCCGCTTCGAAAATGGCCAATTTGATGTTTCCCTTTTTTCTCCATGTTATTGCCCCTGCCAAATTACAGCAAAGAGCTTGCCGGTTCCCAGCCAGCGCAGGGGCGACGGGCGGTGGGCGGGCTGGCGTGTCGGTGCTGCGTAACCATTGAGTTGGCGCGTCGATCGGCGGTGCACTGCCCGGAGTGTTGGGTGCCCGGTGCAGAGCTACACAGCTACACAGCTACAGAGCTACACAGCTACAGATATGCACACCGATACACACACCGATACACACACCGATACACACACCGATACACACACCGATACACACAGCTACACCTACACTACCCATCGCATCCACTGTCCCCAGATTACAAGAAATCTTCATAGCGACACGTTCAGTGCCATATTTATTATACACAAAGCTATATACAAAGCACACACAGCTGCCCAACATCACCATAGATTCTTCTTAACCATTTTCATGGCACCCGCAGCTCTATACGCCAAAGTCACAGGCAATTTGATCTCCGCCATACGACTCTGGAACATGTCTTCTCCAGAGCCTTTAGCTAAACTCTCTTCAGCCACTCCACCCGCATCCACTTCCTTCTTGGTGCTTAGATTAGGCTCCCGCTCAATCTCAACTCCAGACCCGGCTCCCACACAAGAATCACCCCCCACATAAACATTACACACACCAAATTTGGCAACTAACTGCTGTATTCCCTTCAAGCTTTCATCTGATTCCATTGCATCTGTGAAACTCGAAAGTTTGATCCAATTCAACGAAAGTTCTTGGAAATTATGACCCTCGGATTCGTACTTCTCCTTTAGTTCACATATAGAGCTTGTAGCACTGCGATGTTTGATAAAGGTTCCAATCATTGGCCACAGTAGATTCCAAATCCTAGATTTTTCCCCAGCAGTTAATTTCGTCCTTTCAACTGACGGCATTTTGGTCTCAAGGTCCTCAACTCCTAGTAGTAAATTAGCTTGTAGATCAACTATGTACTTTTCATCTCCAATTTGATAGCAATAGAGTGGAAAATACTTGATCGCTTCCTCATTAGAAGGTGTATGGTCAAATTTGGCAATCTGAATACCATATGGATAAAAATTTCTGATCAGCTTCTTCTTTGAAATCGCAATTTTTGCAACCTCTTCTTTGGCTCTTTCTTCAGCTTCCTTTATCTTTTTGGTCTGCTCTTCCTCTTCCCTCCGCTTACGTTCAAGTTGCTCTAATTCAGCTGCTTTCTTTTCGGCTTCTCTTTTCTTTTCCAGCTCCTCTATGTCTTTTGCAATCTGTTGCTGTCTTGCCTTCTTTCTTTCTAACCTTTGCAACTCAAGTGCTTCCCTTGCTTTTTTAGCTTCAGCCTCTCTCTCCTTTTTAGCTTCAATCTCTTCAACTGTCAAAGGTGGAGTGGCAGTTCTGATCTCCTTTTCTTTTAGCTTATCTTCTTCTGCAAGTTCATCAGATTTCTTTCCTGTATCATGGATAATACTATCCTTTTCCTTATCTTTAGGCGTGGTCAAAGTCTTGGAAACAGGTGCCACGATAGGATCATTAAGTGAAGCCACACTAACAACTTCTGTTGATTTTTTCTTTTTAGAAACAGGCTTCTTTTCTGGCATAGCTTGTGAAACAGCTGGGGCTGAAGACAAAGAAATCACTTTTTTGTCCTCACTCTTTATCAATGGTTTCTTTTTCTTAGATTTAGGTTTTTCGTCCTCAGATGAAATCTCCGCATCACCATCATCATTATTCTCATCCATATTAACGTCAGATTCTTCTGAAACATTAGTCTCGTCAAGGGAATTCTCAGATTCATCTTCCTGTTCATCCTCATCGCTAGAGGATTCAATGGTTCTCTTTCTTTTTCTAATGACAGTTTTTCTTTTTGCACCAGATCTTCTATCCGACAATACGTTATCTTCGCTAGCACTGCCCTTGAAGTTCTTTGAAGCCTCCTTGATCAATCTAATCTCTTCTTCATCTGGCAAGTCGCTCTCCAAAATTATATCCAGAACAGTACGACCGTTTTTATCTTTCAAATTAGGGTTTGCCTTATTCTCTAACAACAAAACAACCATTTCCAAGTGGTCCTTACCAACAGCATACATCAACGGGGTCAAACCATTCTTGTCAGCATGGTTTACATTTGCATGGAAGGCCAATAGCAAGCTAGCAATGTCAGTATGACCATGTCTTGCTGCCAACGAAAGCAAGTCAGCCGGTGGCTTGCGTCCAGACAAGTTTGAGACATAGTTCAACACAAATGTAACATCATTATCAGCGACCATCCCATAAATTTCACTTCTTCCCTCTCTGGATATCAAATCATAAAACGTATTTTTGTTTTGTCTTTTAGATAATTCATCCTCATCAGAATCGGTGCCCGCACCATTATAACCTGGGTTTTTGTTCTTCTTTCTGTACTCTCTAATCGATTGGGATAATAATTTCTTCAACTTCTTAAATGCTATAGCTTCGTCAGCATCTAACTCATCAACCTCACGGTCCCTTTCCAATGCATCTAAGGCAGTGTCGCCTGTAGCATTGACAATAGTAGGGTTTGCACCGTTATCTAACAAGAGCTCAACAACTTCATAATGCAGGTTGGAAGCAGCATCAATAAGGGCTGTATCTTTGTCCATATGACCTGACTGCTTATCAATTTCCGCGCCGTGTTCCAATAGTAGCTCGACAATACTGATGTAACCTTCCAATGCAGCCTCATGAAGTGGGGTATTTCCAGCATAATCGGCATCATTAACATTGGCACCGGATTCCAATAGCTCTTTAGCGTCCTCGTACTGACCCTTGGCACATAGCCTTTGAAGTAATGAACGGCCTGATGCATCTTTTCCAACTTTTCCTGAAAACTTTCTTTTAGGAGATTGCGATCTTGAAGAATGAGTGGATGTGTTAGACTGTCTTCTTTTCTTCAATCTTCTTGTGCCAGAAGAGCGGACTTCTTCTTTTGAGTTGTCATCTTCCTCGTCAGAGTTAAGACTGTGGGCATGCTTCATCATTCTGTGAACCCTTCTCAGTTTCTTAGATGGCATAGGTATTGGTTCACCTGTATCTGTGCTATCTTCGGAATCACTTTCAGCTGTATTTGCGCTATTTACTGAAGTTTTTATTATTTCCATTTTTGCCTCTCTGAAATGTTTCTGTTCGTCCTCATCAGACTTCTTTTCTGTTTCAAAAGCATTTTTGACGGTATCAAAAGATGTTTCTTCGTTGCTTTTCTCTAGAATGTTATCCTGCTTTTGTTCAACCAACGGTTCATTCTTGACTTCTTTAATAACAGTATTGCTTCCCTGCATCTCTAGTTTTTCAGTATGCTCAGTCTTTACACTGCTGTTGGCTGGTACCGCTACACTTTCAGAACTGGTAGGTTCTTTGACACCAAAATTCTCTTCACTCTGCTTCAAAACTTCTTCATCATTTCTCAGCTCTTGAGTCTTCAAATTTTGATCATTTCTCTCATCTTTTGTATCAGTGGTAATGTCTTCGGATGGTGATGCTGGCATCGCGGGCGTAGCTGTTGTTGCACTGCTCTTATTAATAGCTTTACCTGAGCTATCATATATAGCGAAACTACTTGGCTTCTTGGCCTTTTTCATTGGCTGTAGACCAGAGATAACAGAGGCCGAACTTTTGTTCAAACTGTGAAATGAACCACTATTTAAGTTGTTTGCGGGGCGAACTTGATTTTTGGAAACAGGATCGCTTGTCATAAATTCGCTTTTATTGTGGCTAGTATTCGTACTACCGACTGGAGAGATGGTTTTGCTTGCATTATATGTGCCAGCACTATTGCTGCTATTGGCAGGATTCGTGTTTGATTTGGTAAAACTATTCATTGAGCCACTGTCGTTATTGTTATTGCTATAATAGCTGTTTCTATTTTGTCCATAGCCACTGCTGTTGTAGTCTCTCTCTCTATGTCTGTCTCTCTCTCTGTCTCTGTCTCGCTCCCTCTCTCTGTCTCTGTCTCGCTCCCTCTCTCTGTCTCTGTATCCACCACTATGAGAGTAATAACTGTGATGGTTATGATGGCTGTTGCCATGATAATGGCGGTTGCCTGTGTGATAGTGGCCATGATGGCGCCCAGAAGAATGATGTTTATTTGAGTTTGGGCCGCCTCGGTACAAGGGAATATGCGGCCTCTTCGGGTTCAAATTGTCTGAAGGCATTGCAGTATCAGCCTATACTCAATATCTGACTACTCTAAAGCCAACTGCTCCGTATCAAGCCTACTCAGCACTCTGTTCACCCTTCTGCCTCATACATTAGTTGGTGTATTGTGCCCTTTTTTGGGCCGTTCCTTGCCATCTCTTTTCGTCCCTGTTTTTCTGCCTGGAACTCAAAAAAATAGAGCCGCCCATTTGATATGTGGTGGTGCACGGGTGTGTTCATGACATTGGAGTAGCGGCGCAATACCAAGACGCCGGCAAGGCAAGGGTGAGGACGACATGTCTGTATTATACAATAATATTTAGCAAAAAGTGAAAAGGATGTGAAGGTGAAAGGAGTAGCAAAATGTAACGAGAGGTATAGAGTTCTAGGACGGTATGAAATCGGGAAATAAAAGGAGAGTACTTAGGCCATTCCTGGGCTTTCTATGGCGGGCGATGGAACTTGAGACGGAGGATTTAATTCCGATGAACCGCCACAAGATTTATCCTTATGGCCCAAGTATTTTTCCCATTCCATCAATTCGTATATCAAAGAAAAATTAGGTGAAATTAAAGGAGCTCTGATCTTTAATTGCTGGTACGCAGCATTGTAGCCGATGCCATTAACTTTCATGAAATACGCCAGTATCAAAGAAGCCGATCTACTCACACCACACTGGCAGTGAATTAAAACTTTTTTGTTCTGGCCCAGTGCATTGTCTATTATCTCTGTTAGTCTGGGGAAATCAGATATCAATCTGGAGCTGTGGCTCCATGGAATAAAATAATATTCAATCTGCTTTTTGGACGCGTCTGCTGCGTTATCTTTGATGATCGATGAGTAGTCTTTAATCTCCTGTGCCACATTGATTATAACGTCAAAATCGTTCAATTGATCAAAAGTTGGTTCCGAATATAAATACAAGTTGGGCTTCAAGACACAAACAGGACCTTGTGGGTATGCATTCTTGTAAGTTGACGCTGCGTTCAAAAGCGAGTCTTCATTAAATTTCTTGAGCTCTTTGTAAGAATCAGTTTTGTGAGTATTCTGGTTAACCTGTGTCCCGTTACTGCCTTCACTACTGTTACCCTGGCCTCCATAGGGTTCATTTTCAACGTTATCGGCCAGTCTCATATTCTGGAAGCAATGCGTAATTGTCTGAGGTTTAATAGTGGATGTTGGCGAGTGCCTTCTTGGTAGGAATCTTGAGCCTTCAGGTACCGCTTGAGCCGGATTTGCATTGATATTAACGGCAGTCGATCCGCAAGGTGATGAAGAAGACGATACTCCAGAACACGATGAAGACGAGGACGTGGAGCTGCACGAAGACGAAGACAAAGGTGAGTCATCTTTGACTACACTGCTTGGGTCTTCGTCGTTGTTTTTGTTGAATTTAGGAGAAATGCAACCGGTTTTGAGGGTATCATTATGTGGGATGCTTGTTTTCAAACCAGAGAACTTTTGATCACTTGAGGGTATTGTTAATGTCAACGTTGTGCTTCTAGCTCTTGTATGAGAAACATTAAAGTTTCCTGTTACTGGTGAAGCTCCTCTGGAATTCAGAGACGGCGATCTAAATAACGCAGATAGTTTAGCTGGAGGAGAAAAACACGTAGGCGTGTAATTCATGCTGCTTTCATTGTTGTCTGTAGAGTTAGGTATCATGGGAGTGGTGATGGCGATCGGGGTTTTCGCTGTGCTACTCCTCGAGAGGTCGAGTTGCAGTCTTTTCATGTTCATGAGCCTCTTTGTCTGGCTGGATGCTCCTGGTAGCGGTTCTGTGTTACTGCTTCGCTGTATTAATTGTGGAGAGCGTTCATCATCCACGTCAGTGGCGAGCGCTGATGGAATTGGAACAGTCTGTCCGACAGCCTCGTCTGCGGCGTGCAAGCTGTCGGTGCTAACAGTATTCAGCCTCGAGCCCGCCACTGTCTCTGTCACCAGCGAAGACCACACCCCAGGCATACTATCGCCTGTCCGAGTCATATTGCTGTGTATACTGATGCAACCTAGTACGCGAGATGTGTACCCCTTCCGTGTCCCCTGTTTGTGTGATTCCGTTCCAGTCGTCCTCCAAGGACAATGCTCTGTTCTGCTGACAGTTCTATGTTCCACACTGCCTATTCAATATCTACAAAAAGGACCCTCTATCCACCCGCCCCCTAATTCGCCTTGTCCTGGCTGGTGACACTGGTATTTCCTCTCTCTTCCTTTTTCTCTCTATATTTCTTTGCCTCTCAGCGACTGATTGAACCCACCAATATTCTAAAAATAGGTTTTGTCCCGCGAGCAACGCTGCCGCGGCAAGGGTTGTTTGGGGTGGATATTGCCTGGTTGTGGAGCCGTGGCGGGGACCCCGGGTCCCTGTAGTTCCTGGTACCTGGCTGGCGCGCTGCGGTGAAACAAGCGCAGGCGCCGCCCCAATGTTCGGCCAAATCCCTGGCCGAACGCCGGCAGCGCGGCTAGCGCCGGGAACTCGAGGTGGCGGTTGAGTGTGAATGCCGGACAGCGAGGGAGATCAGGGCTTGCAGGGGGCTAGTGGGCATTACAGGAGACTGAACGTCACCATGGCGTTACCACGACGCTACCACACTGCCACACTACCAGGTCTCTGCATCCACAAGATTCCTACAGGCGTTCTACCTACACACTCACGCAGTGCCCAGCGTACCCATTTTGCTCTCTACAAGAAGAGCCTCGTAGCCCTCTAAACTAACACTAATAGCAGACGTCTGCAACGCTGCATGCTTGTGTTCAGGATAAACTGCTGGTGCAGCCATTTCCTCATGGAATACATATGTGTGGATATAATGGATATACTTAGAATGTGTAATTTTCGAATGCTGCATCCTGCGTCGTAGTTACTTTCTCACTATGCTCACTATACTTCTCTTCAGCTGGCTGTCCACTTTCTCCAACTCCCAGCTCAGCACACCGCTGGACTCCTCTAGGACGCTCGTTCTGCGAGCTAAGTAGCTTAAAAACTCGTTTATGGACCCCCCAACACCAAAATAGATATCCTTGGCAGCTAGCACACTCAGCGTGTTCTGCTTGTAGGTCAATTCAATCAAAACCTCGCTAATGATCGGTAGCATCTCGGGAGAGTAGATAGTCTCACTCGTCAGTATTAGGTTATGCTGCTGTGGCATATCTGCTATTATGTCTCTTTGAACCAGGTCGACAAATTCTCTGCACCAGCACCCTGATATTAGACTCAGGCAGATATTCCATTCACTCAACCACGATTTGAACCCATTCACCAACTCCTGAGTGACATCGAGCTCGCCAACTCTGTAGTTACTCTCAAACCCTTCTCTTGCTTGCAGCTTAATCAATGTCTCTTCTTGGATCGCATTCATGCACCACATGATCAACAAATTTGGCAACGTAACCAGTCTCAACACCTCGTAATTATAATCGGTCACCAGCAGATTGATTTTCTTTTCCTTTGGTATCACACCGCTCAATTTCTTGCTTATTATCTCTCTGAATAAGTATAGTGAAGGCAAGGCGGTTCCACACCCAATCTCGATAACATTGTCAATGTTCTCGACACTGATATCGCTCTTCTTCAACTTATCAATCAGGTCGTACGAGCACTCCCATGATTTGAGTCCTCCTTCGTAGACTCCATTGCGCAAGTCTTCATCGGTATTTCCAATCAAAATGTTGAACTCTTCTGCGTTGTGCTCTTTAGAGTCTTCTAGCATTAGCTGATGTTTCACGTCAAACAGCTCTCGCTTGTACAGCGTGTCGCCATCGGCAAGGTGCACCTGTTCAAACGACACTCGGTTTTCCCTCAAGGAGTTTAGCAAAGTGTACAGCTCAACAATCTGAGGTGTCACCGTCACAGAAACGGTATCCAAGGGGTTTTTGTACCCCTGTGCTTGCTGTTGTTGCTGCTCATCCACCTCGTCGCCGCTCAGATCTAAGTCCTCCGAAAACCCAAATTTGAACCCCATCGTGTCTCCTGTTTTCGGCCTCTATCACGCACTCACCTCACTGCTTACAAGCCTCTCTTCACTAATCTCATAACACCCTCTACCTGCTTTCTCTTCACACAACCTCCACCTCCATCCACAGTTACAGCTTCTCTTTGAAAAAAAATGACAAAAAAATATTTTCAACTATGGCTGTGCACTCAACTAGATAGCGTCCTAAGCCTGTAGGCAGAGTATGGAGAGGCCGTCCTGGGGCCATTGGGCCACGAAGTGGACGTGCTGCCAACGCACACTGAAAGACGAGTGCAAGGGATGCGGGGACGTTTGGCGGAATCACCAGACTGTGGGTCGGGGAGTGGAGCAGGCAGGAAAACCAAGGTGCTCTCTTTGGAAAGAGCAGTTAAAGGGCCACCTATAGTTAACGAAAAAATACGGTGCGAGCGGACGCATTTTTAGGTGAAGTGGCCAGAATAACAGTGTAGTGGGTTCTTTATCGGGAGGGGCCAGGACATGTTGGGGTCGGGTGTACACAGACAGGTGAGCAAGGAAGCATGATTGACCTAACAGACTATGAGGCATACTTGGAAGAGGGGTTTGACGGGATTAAGTTCTCGAACGGGCTGCTACTGTCTGCCAACAACGCGGACGACGAATCACTGGACCTTGGAACCCCTATCAAAAGACTCACGTTTGATATCAATGAGATCGAAAGAAAAATCGAAAAAACGTCGAATGAGAACTACGAGGAACTAATCAGTGAGTTTGACAAGTTAGACCAGTTCAAAGAAACAATTGACGAGTTGAAGCCTTCTCTGAGCCAGCTTAACGTTTCGTACTCGAGGTTGGAGACCGAGATCCTTACACCATACAATGAGGCAACCAGCTTGCATTCAGCATTGAAAAAGATCCACCAGACTTCAGAGCTTTTGAGATCGTCTACATACTTCATATACTTGATATCGAAGATTGAAGAGGTGAACAGGCAAGATGATGACCTAAACTCGAAGCCGTTTAAACACCTTGTGCAGCTCTCTAGACTATTCAACCAGCTAAAACTACACTTAATAGACACGCCGTCATTGAAGTCTTTGAAGCTAGTAAGAGACTATGAAGATTTTCAAAGTCTGCAGCAGTCCAGAATAATCGATCTTTGTACATCCAACTTCAAAAGATTCTCAATGGACAGCTATGATGAGCAATCCATGCTAAACATCATGAATTCGCTTATTATAATATCGCCAGAGACTTTTTTCAACCAATTTCAACAGCTGCTATCTGATTTCATATCCGCATCTTTCAATTTGATATTGAAAAATCTAAACAACCCAAAGAACTTTGAAAAAGTGTTTCATGAAATATCCAAAAACGGTAAAGTCATATCAACTTTGGAAAAACTCATGAAGGCTACTAAATGGTCGACTCTTGGAACTGCCGCTACACAAAATTCGGCAAAATCGAAATCTAACGTGAACACCAAATCTGAAGCCACTATCACAGTGTTAGAGAAGTTGGTGACGGTGCTAGAATTCAATAGCAGCCTAATTACTTTATTTTGGAAGGATATTGCTCTGAAAGTGGAACCAAAATTTAGAGAAATCATTCTCAGAGGTGGTCCAATTGCTAAAAATTTGAAGAATGCCAGTCAAGATATGAGGCGTATTATTCAAAAGTCTGTGATGGACTCGTTTGCTGACGATCTAAAAAGCACCAAGTCTGACGATTGTATTGAAGTTAGAATGATGTTGAACAGCATCGCATCATTGGAGAGCAAAAAATAGGATTTTTTAAGTATTGTAGCGGAATATACAAAACCTTTCAAATTAAAATCTACGTTATAGTGTAAGCCGATTACTCGGTTCTAAAGACCGGTTTCTGATCATGAGGCTTCTTGTTCTTTTTACCACCTCTTCTTGTTGGTTTCTTCTTAGGCTGTAATCTCTGTAATTCTCTCTGTTTCTTTCTCTCTTCGATCTTTGCAAATTCTAGTTTAAACTTCTGCTTTCTGTTCTTTGCTTCTATTTTACCCAATCTTTTCTTCTTGCCAGGTCTTGACTTTCTCCTGCTTTGCTGCTCCTTAATTTTGTTATTCTGTGACTCGATCTTTGCGTTATATTCATTGAGATTTAACACTCGATGGTTCGTTTGGATTAGTAGTTTGCCGCTCATTCGTATTATGGATTCGCCAGCTATGGCACATTCCTCAAACTGTAGCTTTTCCTTCTCACTGCAAGTAGAAAAGTAATAAGAGTCGGGTCTCTTTTGTGCCTTTACAAAACTCTCCAATTCATCTTCCGACTCATAGTCTAGTTTCACTTGAACTAACTCCGATCTTGGTTCCTTTAGATCGGCGCTACCTCCAGCACCTGTCGAAAACATTGGAAAGTACTCCACCTTTTCGTCCTCTTTTTTGTCACCGACATCCTTGGTATCCTCATCGCCCGAGTGTATCACCTCTTGTTCTGCTTGCCCATTTTCTTCATCCTCAACATCAATAATTTCAAAATCAAACCCTACAGGAGCTTGGTACTCCTGCAGTTCGGTGTCTGATTCCTGATCGGAATCTGAGGCGTACAGATTAGCTCTTGAAGTCCTGCGTCAAATGGGCCATAATGCGTAAAATAAACTGTTAGTACTTGCAACACCACCTCTTCTCTTAGATGCTCGCTTACTTTTTTAAACTTTCAGACATGGTCCCGTATGTGTATCTGATGTTTTATCTCTCCAAAGTTCAGCTTTCTGACCGAAGCCACTGACTCTAGCCAGAACCCAACCAACTCCATGCTTTCATCATAATAAATTCGTCATGAAAATACAAAAAAATTTTTAGCCCCTTGAAGGCTCTAGTGGGCTAAGAGACTCGCGGGAGCAAGAGGAGCCAAGTAGCCGATATATATAACTGCAAGATAACACGAGTATAGAGTAATAAATATATTTAAGTAGCTAAATAAATAGAGGGAGCAACAAGACAACAAGATAAAGGTGGAATAGGGGGAGGTGAGAGTGAATGGGCTATGGCAGCAATAAATAATAAGCTTTAGTTTGACCACCTCTGCCATAAAATGTTCAGCGTACTGTTTTGTGTTAAATACTCGGATACAAGTTTATCTATAAGGGGCATCTGCGTTGGCAGCATACTGGTACTCTTGTTCCCATTTGTCGCCGTTGGCCAGCAATTTCTCTTTGTTGTATAGCAGTTCCTCTCTGGTTATGGTAGAGTATTCGACGTTTGGGGTTTCAACGATGGCGTCGACAGGACAGGACTCCTGGCAGTAGCCGCAGTAGATGCATTTGGTCATGTCGATATCGTACTTGTACGTTCTTCTGGACCCGTCAAGTCTCTCTTCGGCCTCAATGGTGATTGCCTGTGCCGGGCAAATGGCCTCGCATAGCTTGCACGCAATGCATCTCTCCTCGCCAGAAGGGTATCTTCTCAAGGCATGCTCACCTCTAAATCTCGGAGAAATAGGACCTTTTTCAAAAGGGTAGTAGATGGTGTATGGGGCTCTAAAGTACATTTCCAAGACAATGTACATACCTCTGAACATTTCCGAGAGCAAGTACCACTTGGTCGCCTTGGACAAGGCGCCTTCGGTGGATTCCTCCCATGTTTTTGGTCTTGGTAATCTAAACCCTTCTGGCCACGACGACTGCTCGGACCCGGCACCCAACGCTAGAGGCTTTAAACCAGGCGAAGTTATAGAAAACAGGCGCAGTGGTTGTGTGTTAACACGAGAGCCCTGTAGAGCCACCGCTCTAATCCGATCTCCCGCAAAAGCTCTGGTGCACCTTTGAAACAGCATAGTGCAATGATATCTAGTCTAGCTTCCTGAACTCGGTAATTCTCTTGTTCTTCTGTGTTCCTAGACGTACCCACTCAATTATGGGCTTGCTCCGTCTTCTTCTTCTCCCATGCTATGTTGCTTTGCAGTAGATCTGCTTCCCCTCATTTTCCACAAAAAGAAGGAGACCACCTTCCGCTGACTAATATCTTATGTAACTTTAACAAAATATGTCGACGCGTCGAAGTTGGCTTGTGAACATTATTACGTCGATCGGCGCGTCGCGTAGACGCCACCCTGTGTTACCCTCTCGAAGACAGGCGTGTTTGCCCTCAGCTGCCATTTTGGCTTTGTGCGCATTTTCCACAGTAAACGCGGCCTGAAGCTAGAAAGCGGTTTGTGTGTGTGTTACATTTAGGTGAATGGTAAAAGGACGTGTCGTGTTTCTGGGCCGCTAGGACGTCTCAGAATCACTATCCCAGTCTACATACTATTGGCGTCCATTCGCAAAGCACACAATGTTTAGAAACTCTGTCAGACAATTTTCCACCTCCTTGAAGCCTCAACTAGCCAAGATGCAGTTGATTGGTACCATTGGTTCGGACTTCACCAAGCAAACCACTACCACCGGTAAGGACTTCTTGAGATACTCTGTTGCTGTCAACTCGAAGCAAAAGGACGCAGACATCACTTCGTGGTATAACATTGCGTGCTTCAACGAGTACCAAATTGACTACATGACCAAGTTCTTGGGTAAGGGCGCTAAGGTTTTCATTGAGGCGGACGTGTCCAACACCGCTTACGACAAGGCCGACGGAACCAAGGGCACCTCTTTGATGCTTTTCCAAACTACAATTGAGACAATCAGATACCCAAAGAAGGAAGAGGACTCTGTGTAATTGAGCAGAAATGCCCGCTGGGTAACTATTCTACAGAAGCCGTCGTTTCCTGTCCGGTGAAAATATCTTGTTGTGCTCTTCAATCAGACACTGTCTTGTATGTATACTAGCGGCATTGTGCCATATTATATCGCCCGATTTCACTTTTACTTTATATATAATACTATTGTTTATCTATGTATTATTTGCCTGTATGTCGTTTTTCTTTGCGCTCACGTTTGTGTGTGTCCAATTCCTTAGAACTTGCCACATGCACAAATCTACAGATGGAATCAATCTGTTGATATCTTCCTTAACTTTTTCTCTGCTATTATTGGCATTACTGCAGTAATCGTACCATAATACATGTCTGTTGAATTTTGCCTATTTTTCAAAAAAGCCTCGCAACGCGTTACAAATATGAAAGCATAGATATCTACTGTTGAGTCCTCCTCAAAATTAGTTAATGTACTTTGAACAGAAAGTACTTTATTACTAATCTTTGACAAATTCAAAAGTGTATATGGTAGAAGGTTATGGTTAGCTAGTAGAGAGACAAAAAAACAGGCATAAAAGGATGTTCATTGAAATAGGGAAGCAGATAAATTGCCAGGTTAGCTAGGTTAGCTGTAATTCGTATTCATGAAACTCCTTGTTAATCATAGAAAGCTCGTCGCTATATATTTCACCTCTTTGGTCATTAAAAGTAAAAAATGTGTCAGTAGGGGAGCTCTCCAAAAAGGATGGATGGTTAGCGGAAGATAGGTTGGAGTTCCGATCATCGTAGTAGCCTTTTGCTTCCAAAAAGTCTGTTTTGACAAGCTGTGACTCTACGTGGTTAATACTCGTGTTTTCACCAACACCAGGGCAGATAAACTGACCTATTTTGCATTTGCCTTTTTCACATATGGCAAGCAATGTTCTAAAGCCGGGTATCTTTTTCAAATATCTGCCATACAGCTCCAACGCATCCGAACCACACCCGAAAAGAAAGAAACTGCAAATTGAAAGAGCAAAGTATGTCCAAGTATCAATATCATTCGACCCTGAATGCTCATATCGCAAAATTGCGCCCCAGAATAGTCGGTCGTGAATAGAAGAGCTGTAGAACTCTGGACTCATGCTTTTCGAAGCTTCAATGACAACATACAATGCAAAGGGAAAAAGGCCAACCACCACAATAAAGCAAAAGATCAGTAGCTTTGAGAATTTCCTTAATGTTAAGCCGGAGTTTGTACATTGCAAAATATTCTTGGTATGTTTTCTCTTTGTAAAGAACGATAGCAAAGTAGCAGTGGACATTAGCAAGCTGAGAGAACACCAAAACACAATCCAGAAGTAAAATAGCAAGATGCTCACCCTATACTTTGCTATTCTGGGTCTGCAACCAGAGAAATGGAAAATGGAGTACCTAGCATCTTGTGCATAGTACAAGAAGACCATAATTACTAATGGAAACACCCAAACACATAAAACCTCGGTAGACAGTTTCAATTTTGAGTGGCTGAACCAGTATGTTGTTATATTGCTTGCTAATAGGATCAGGAATAGGTTAAGACTGATACAAAAAATAGCAGATAAACAGCCTAAACCAGCACCGATTTCGATTCTTACCATGATATCACACCATATTTTACCATCCCATGCTGTCAAGTAATCCGAATTTCCCCAAACTATGGAATCAACAAGACATTTCAATAACATGAGCTGGATATAAACGAATAATCCGATAGCAGGAAGGTTCTTTGATCTGGTGTGCCAGATAAGTGATGGGAAATTTATCACAAAGCAAATAACACTCAGTGAAATAAATACGGCACTTAAATTCACCATGATGATTCAATTATGAGAGAGCGTTAAATGCTTCTGTAGGAATAAATTATAGATTCAGGATTAAGAGAAAATAGCAACAAGACAAAAAAAGCAAAGCCGGCTTGTTCATGAAAACCAAACGTAGGCCTCCAAAACTGGCCCACGAGCTTATTATAAATCTACAACAAAGCAAAAATCATTTTACTGGAGGATCCGTTACAGTTATATCTCAGACATTCCATAAGCAACTGTCTCGTGAACCACCTAGCAGTGAAGGGGTTGATAGGTGTTTTAAAAAGGTGTCTTTGTGGGCCCATTCGGGAAATTAATGATACGAGCCGCACGTCCAAGACTGGGGAACAAAAAAAGGTCAGAGCTAGCTCAAGATCTCCAAATACGAACAGCCATGTAGACGGGTGATAGAATAGTCAAACTTATGAATTTATATCGATTATAAGTGGGATAACAGTAACCCTATGAATGAATATTAGGGGCAATGGATGACGAATGAGTAAAAGAAAAGAAAAAAGAGTAAAAACAAAGGTAATGCAGCTGTCCATAGTGTAGTATAGATTTATGATGAAGAGAATATGCAGGGATTTCAAAGCGCCCGTATTAGTGGGCTGGCTACTTACGAGTCCTTCCACCGAGACATTTATCCACATGAGCCGCAAATCTACTTCCTGCAATCTTTCTGTCACAGTTAGAGCACTTGAAGTACAAGTCTGATCCCGACACAACCGTATTGCTAAAATTTGACGCTGGCAAGGATCCATTTGCTGAAAGCAGCTGTCTGTTGGAGTTCACAGCATTGACATATATATCCTTTCCATTCCTGATAAAGTTGAAACGTCCTATATCCTGCTGCTGCAGTTCATTGGGCTGCGGAGTGCCTGACATAGATGATGCTCCCGAGTTATTGTTTGTGTTGTTAGAGGAGCCATTATGACCTCTGTAATTTTTCCTTAGGGACACACCCGAGTCCTTATCGGTTCCTGTTGAACTACTGTTCGCCGCACCGTTGGTTCCTTGGAGTGGGTTAGCAGGGTTGATCAGAATTGGATCAGAGACAGTGCCATAAATCGATCTCACCACCTTTTCCTTCAGGATAGATTGCGTCACTGTTTCCTGTACTATCTGGGTCACCATCTCCTCCAAAATGGAGATGCATATCGATGCCACTGATACGTCCGCCATCTCTGGTTGTGGAATTTTGTTTCCTTGAAAATGTCGACTATTTGTTGGATTCTCCCCTCTATCGCTCAGACACTGAAATGGACCGTCTGTATACCACCCGGCAAACCATCAGTTTCAATGCTGGTATCACAAAGATCAATCAATAGTTCTTAACACCAATAGAAATATTTTTTCTTTCTGCCTGCCCCCTGGTGGCCTGGGCGGCGCTCTTTACTGGTGCCTGACGAGGCAGGGCTCGCGTTGCCTGGACGGGACTTGATCTGCTGGTGAAGCACAATCCTGGGGAGTTTGGACAGGACAGAGTGCTGCAATATATGAAGGCACGATCTTATAGCGCACAGGTATGGGTGTGAAAAGGGCATAAGTGGAAGTCAATTTGGGGTTACTACAAAATATACACTTGCTAATCATGGAACCTGATGCAGAAGAAAAGGGTCTTCTTGACTTGGCTGAAAACGGTAATGGGATAGAAGACACCGGAGATGAGCTACAGGACTGGTCGTCCCTAACGAGGCTGCCAGTGAAGAGCACAAAGGCTGCGAAGAAAGGGTTCGGAAGAGGTGAAAAAGATTTCGAGCCGATAATGAAGAATGAACTGGGTGGGGATGATCTGACGCAAGATACACAGGATCACCGACTTCTGGTGTCAGATTACGATATTGAGGCTCTGGAGGGTTCAAGGAACGCAATGTATGATGCGTTGGTAAGAAAGAGAGGTTTTGTGATTGCCACTAAAGATATTCCTTCGGCCACAGTGCATATTAAGATTTCAAGGAACAACGTTTTTGAGTGTTTCATCCTGAAGCCTAAGGGGAAATTTCTTCAAAATATGGGCAGGATAGATAGAGCCGGTGTGTGTCACCTAAACTTTGAAGAGGCTCTATATTTAGTCGAAAGGGGGACTTGCATTTGCAGGATTTACAGTGAAAACAATATAGAAAATCAGACGGAAGTCCCTCCTGTCAGCTTAGAGAGCCTTTACAATTATTTAAACAGAAGTTCTTCAGATATTAACGAATACCTAGTGTACTCCATTTTGAAGAGAAATGGGTATACAGTTGTCAGACATAACGAACAGTTTGAACCTAAAGAAAATCCACATAATACCCAAAAACCTGGATCGATCATAAGGAGATTCTTTTCAGCTTTCTTAACCCCATTCAAAGCAATTCCAATCTTACAGAACATTTTCTTTTCTTATTCGGCGGTTTTCGACTACATAAGATCACTGATTTCTTCTGAGCACGATCTACCCACATTGAAGATCAAAAATAGCAACATTGGCAACCAAGAATATAATATTGTGTTTGACATTTGGAAGCCTTCCTCAAACTACAAAAAGAGCTCGCCACCCTATCCTGACTTTCAGGTAGTCATCACCTCTTCGTATGCAAGATTTCCAAATAGGCAAACATTGACTTCACTTTTCGATAAATGCCAAGTCAAATGCATTGACAAAACCCGTAACCGTTCTGCACAAAATATAAAATCTTCAGTTACAGAGAAAGCTAAACAAATCACATTTGCTATAGTTGATGATGGACTAGTAAACTTTGTTACACTCGGAAATTCAGATGTCAATTTCAAGCAACCTATTTGGAAGGATTCATGGTCCCAACCATTTTCTAAGGCCAAAAAGAAGTTTAGTTCGACTGAAAAATTGAAATCAAAGCTTAATTCCTAGATACCTGTATAATATAGTGACTAATCCTAACAGTGTCCACATAAAGCTCTCGTATAGTACACTCTATTCTGGTTTACAGACACATCAAAGCTTATTTTCATGTTTCAATAAAATCAAAAAACAAAAAAAACAAAAGAATAGCACCGGCTGGTTTCGATCCAACGACATCAGGGTTATGAGCCCTGCGCGCTTCCACTGCGCCACGGTGCTTTGAGGCTCAACAAAACGAACCTATCATATTTGGTGTCTAAATTCTCCTGAAGAAGACAAAGCTTAATTCGATGGCAGTAGAAGTTCACCTTGAGGTGGCTGGTACACAGGAAATAATATTCTAAGCTGAACATACACTTAAGCTGCTGCTTGCTTAAAAAAAAAATAAAGTTAATAAAACAAAAATAATAGCACCGGCTGGTTTCGATCCAACGACATCAGGGTTATGAGCCCTGCGCGCTTCCACTGCGCCACGGTGCTTTCTTGTCTATAAATGGGAATAGCTACTTTATATAGTATATTATCGGCTTATTGCTGATATTTCACTTGCAACATCAAATGTGTCATAATTGACTTATAATGTTTTTTTGGCTATCTTTGCTTTGCACATAACAGAGATTTAATCTACGCAACATTTATCACGACAAGTCAAACTAAAATTTCAATAAAAGTGTAGTACATTCATTTATTCGGTTTTTTTTGGAAGCATTTACAAATATCATGTTAAGATTTGATTTACTCCGAGGTTTTATACTTGTTGAAGCATTGTAGCTCCAATAGTATCCTGGTAATTAGGCAGTTTCAAAAGATCTGGTCTTGTAGCAAAACAAAATCAAATCAAAAACTATCATAGGCTCCTTCATTTTTTAAATGACCTATCAAGAGATTGTTAAGAATGAGAGTGCATTTACTGTGGGGGGTTTAGTACAACCTGTCTCTTTGCTAAAATCCAATTTTATCAAGTTTGCAATAACTTTTTAGGTATATTTTTGTTGGCTCTAAAGATTGTAGACTAAGATCATCCCAGAAAATAACTTTTCCAATTAAAATCTGTTTTGATGTAAAGTTCAAGCAATTGGCTCTGTATGTGCTCAGACAGTTCAATATTAGCTTCCATTAAGTGTCGTACAGAGGGAAGATGAGTACAAGATTGAAAATGCTAGCTCTGTATTTTGCTCATTTTTGCCTGTAATCAATCCTACAGACTGCAGCATTAAAAATTTTAAAGACGGATACACTTGTATCTTGTCCATGGCACAACTTTTAAAATTCATAAAATCCATTAAAACCTAAATAGTCATTTTGCAAAGTATACAGATGATCAGTGAAATGCTACCAAATAAAAAAGAAGGAGGTTTTCTCAACTGTTTGTAGATCTAGAAATCACGCCTTCAGCCCAACGAGTGAGTAGCAACTCTTCAATATCATCTCTGGTTTTTTCATTTGCATTTGCTTTTTCCTTCTCTTTAAGGTCGTTGAACTCTTTCTCCAGCTTTATGTAATGTTTTGGCAATATCTTTTCCTTTAATTCAGCGTTGTCTGATTTCATGACTTTTTTCATTACAAGCTTGGAGAATTTTGTAAATATTTCCCTGTACTCATCATCAGGACTGATCAAATACAGGTTCATTAAAGAAGTTTGGTAGTTTACCAGTGCATCATAGTGAGATGTGGACATGTTATACTTTGAGGAAATCTTATTAAAAGACTGGTTCAGTATACTCTTGAAATCTTTCTGTAAATGAAACCGATCCTCTTGAGTCGTCATAGTTGAAAAGTTATCAAACTTTATTGGAGATTGAGGTATTCTAGTGATTGTTTTTTGCTGTGAATTACTGTTGCTATGGCCATTTTGGCTATTCCTACTATTATAGTTATATGCTGCGAGGTTTCTGTCGTCCAAGGTTATAGTTCCTAGATCAAAAATGTCCGAACCTCTACCGCTGTTACTTTTTTTGGAGCTGGAGTAGTAGGTTTGAGCTGTGGGAATATAGTAACGTTTATCAGAGGAGCCAGTCTCAACGTCCCATTTGGCCTTTTTATCGATTAAATTAATTAGTTCTTGTCTGTTTAGCTTGGAATATTTCTTGATGAATTTGTGCTTTAAGAGTGCTGCAGCCTTTGGTCTATCAGAAGGAGATTTTTGTAGACATTGATTAACAAAATCGTTAAATTCCTCGGAGAATCCGGTACCCAAGTTTGGGGGATCATCTTCGGGAATTCTGAATAGCACATCAAACGGATGGTATTCCGATAAAGGCGGTTTACCGTATGCCAACTCAATTGATGTTATTCCGAGTGACCATATATCGGCACTGAAGCTGTACTCTTTGTGATTAACAATCTCGGGCGGCATCCAGTAAGGTGTTCCAACAAACGTGTTTCTTTTGGACAAATTATTTGTTAGCTGTGTGGCAACACCAAAGTCAGCAATTTTAATCTCTCCTGAAGAGCCCATGAGAATGTTTGCTGCTTTTATATCTCTATGGATTTTTCCTGTATCATGTAAATATTTAAGTCCTTTTAAGATGTCGTACATTATAAGGCCAATTACAGGTTCACTGAATGGACCTGCAGCCATTATTTCTGCGCAGGAGCCTCCTCCAAGAAACTCCATTATAATCCATAGTTTAAAGCCTTTTAGGAAACAGCCAAAATATTTTGTAATGTTTTCATTGAAACAGGTGGATAGCATTTTGATTTCTTTCTGGATTTCATTGATCTCTTCGCTTGACTCTAAATCTATCTGTTTAATAGCAACATCTATCCTTGCTATTTTATCGAATGCTCTGTAAACCACTCCAAACGCTCCTCTACCCAGCTCTTCATGGATATCAAATTGTTCTGCTGAGTATGCTCTTGTGAATGACATTTTTGCTGGCGGTGAATGAAACTGCAAACTTCGTCACCTAATATATGCTGATCTATGCTGGTGTATGATATATGGCCATAAAAGTTAAAACTCGAGTTACATTAACATCAGTAACCAGCAAAAAAGAAATGAAAAAGGATCTATAAAAATATCCAAAATCTAGTTTCAAAACTTCCAAGTATATCAATTTTTCAGATGTATTTTTTTCAAATGAATGGCTTATGTCCTATGAGCTTGAGATATTGTGATTCGCAATAACCTCAAAGTTCAAAATCAAAAGGCATCAGGTATACAGCTGCGTATCAGAGGAGTGTAACCAACAGCTTCAATATTCCGATGGCCGTGATGCTCCTTATATTTGGCTTTGATGCGACCGCAATCAAGACCCGTTTCATGTCAAACTCAAGGTGTCAGATTGTTTACCAAATGAAAACATTCAGCCGAAAACGGACGCTTACCCCAAGGCGGTGCAGGTTACTTTGCCCCTTGCAATCTGGACAACGGTGCACGGATGGTCAAGGTTTGAACTCAGCTACTGAAACCGGTGGTTGAAATAAGGAGCTGAAGGGACAGGGGAAAGGGACAGTGATGGATTGGATACAATGGTCATCAGATAGCCCGAGAAAGCATAACGAGAATATAGAGGATAATGAGCATATGAAGATGTACCGGAGTGTGTATTATCGGGACTTGTGTTTTGCTAGAAAGAGATTCACGACGGCAGTTTACGACATTCAACGCCACCATCAGAGGGCCTGTACATATAGGCAACTTAAAGCCACTTCACTGCTGCAGAGTGTCAGTTGGCAAGCAAGAGAGTTTTCAAAAAGTGCTAGTCGCTGTGAGGATGGTAAATCAGACGGAAGGCTAGGAGAGGATTTCAAGACTTTTATTCTGGAGAGAAACGTTCTACCGAAGCTATCTACACAATCCACGGGATCAAACCCGAATAACAGCCGATCATTACTGAAGTGTATTGTGTTTGATGCATATGGAAATTTTAAAGTAATAAATTCGGACGTGAAAAAGACACAGTTAATTTTGAAGCATGATTTATTACCTAGAGACCTCCGAAAGATAGACAAAGGCTATGATGACATTGTTCCTTCACTACTAATCAGAGAGCATTCCATGTTGTTGAACATGCTACATATTAAAGCACTAGTCAAGGCGGACTCGGTTGTGTTGTTTAATTATGATAGCACGTATTCCAATGAGAAATTCATACGGAATCTGTCAGAGAAATTGAAAAACGACTCCAGTGAGAAGCTACCGTACGAAATAAGAGCACTTGAGGCCATTTTTGTCGACGTTATAGAGAACTTAAGTTCTGAGATGAAAGTGCAAGTCACTGTCGTTAACGGAATATTGAAAGAGTTGGAGGACGACGTGGATTTGACAAAGTTAAAATATCTACTACTGGTGTCTAAAAGGTTGACACAGTTCCAGCAGAAGGGAACCCTAATCAGAGACCTTATTGACGAGCTGCTAGATCAAGAGGACGAATTGGTGGAATTGTATCTTACCGAGAAGAAGAAAAATCCGGATATTAAGAATCTTGGGACACATGATCACCAAGACGTGGAGTTGCTTTTAGAGTCTTATTCACTACATTGCGACTCTATTGTCCAGACTGTAGAGAAAGCAGTCAGTGATGTGAAGACCACCGAGGAGATCATCAATATCATTTTGGATTCCAACAGAAATGATTTGATGTTACTAGGCTTGAGAATCGGTATTGGGTTGTTGAGTTTCGGCAGTCTCTTGTTTCTGGCGGCCATTTATGGAATGAACCTTGAGAATTTTATAGAAGAGAAGGAGTACTGGTTTTGGGTTGTTGTTCTTGGGTCAGGCCTGAGCAGCATCGCCATAATGAAGAAGGCAAACATAAGATTGTCTCAGCTACAGAGAGTGCAAATGATGAAACAGTGATCGTGCATGTCCTACATGTGCACGATGCTCTGCTTCGCTATCGATAGAGCGTACCATGGCACGTGACGACACGGCACCAGCAACTTCTCCCAGAATGACAGATGGCAGATTGCAGGGCAGGCCCGCACAGAGAAGCCGTCTCACAAGCCCACTTGGCACAGCCCCAAGCGTATGGCTGTACCTTGGTGCTCGCCCCCCTGGAAACCTTACCCGCTTCTTCCAGATACAGTGAGTGTAACGTCTTTCTCCCCTGGCTTGGCTTGGCTTGGCTCAGAGCGCCCCATCAGTAAACGACTCTCCGGCCGCCGGAACAAAATAGTTTCCGACGTGGCCGCGACGGCACGCCGCAAAGGCTATCCCGCTCGGGCAAGCGTGCCCTGGGGCAATGGTTGTGATGTCATGATCTTTCAGAGTACTTGAACAGTCTCTTGTTGTGTATATATGTTATGGAAGTTATAGGAGCCGAGTGTAGTGCGAGCAATACATGAATTGGACCGTTCGAGGTCAGCAGATACAAGTAGGACGCATTAGGGTTTGTACAGCAGCATTTTTGGAAGCACGGTGACAGTTGTGTGACAGCCCAAGCCCCGTACTAATTATTAATAGCCCTGAAAGCCGAGATTAGAACGCAATCAGCGTGACAGGACAAAAATATACTATGAATCTATAGCTGAGATACCATGAGACGTGCACAGGAGGAAGAACAAGTCAACACTGACAGCAAGCAAGCGCATAACCACACGAGACCTAGAGCAATCTCTGCCCACGTACTTGCGCCGAAGAAAATCTACCACTCTATAAAACATCACATAACGAGTATAGCAAAGGACGGCGATGATGGGCACAGTGCCACGGTGAAGAGCGATATTTACCAGCATGACGCGCCTGCAATCCAGGACCATCATCTGAACCTTCATAACGCGCATGATGCGACAGAGACAACTCAGCAGGGGACTCGGCACAGAATAAGAAGCAACTCCGTGTCCGAGTTGTATCTGATGAACGCCAGTGCCCAGAAGTCGTCGCCTTCTCCTTCGGACTGGCTTGAAAGAAACGGCTCTATAGGGACAAAGAAGTCGAAACTGTTGTATAACCCATACGGAATATTCAATAACCATAATATCTTGGACTCGAAGCAGCTGTTCGGCATAGGAGGAACGATCGATGAGGAAGATAATAGGCTTCCGTATCCCACTGCATCGCCTAATGACTACCTTCCACCGCAACTACGGCAAACTGTGGTTGATTTAGATTCAAAGTATGAAGTCAACACAGAAGGTGAGTTCCTTGGGTCTGGAGGTGCATCGACTGTCAAGAAGATCCATCTGAAAGATGAAAGGAAAAAAGTGTTTGCTTTGAAGAAGTTTATCCTCTTTTTTGGAGAGTCAGCAGAGCAATATTATAACAGAATTCTCCAGGAGTTTGTTTTCACCAAGAATATGAGACATTTACATACAATAAAATGCTACGAATTGTTACGACTACCATTAGAGATGCAGAGGTCTTGGGGATTGGTTATGGATCTCTACTCTACAGATTTACTGACTCTCATTAAAAGAAACAACTGGGTTAATGTGCCAATGGATGAGAGGCTTTGCTACTTCAAACAAATTGCCTTGGCTTTAGAGTATCTTCATGAGCTTGATATAGTTTATCAAGATCTGAAACCCGAAAATATATTGCTTACTCAAAATGGTATTTTGAAAATATCAGATTTTGGATGCTGCAGCTTTGGCCATTCGGAACCAGGAGATTTTAAATCGCCTATTAAGATGAGCAGTAAATTGCTGGGGACCCCTCCCTACCAACCGCCAGAGGTCACCAATTTGAAAAACATTCCACCCAGTGAAAGACCACTGTATGATCCTTTTAAAACCGATTACTGGTCCTTAGGAATGATTTTGTTTGCATTGATGTGGGGTAAAACACCGTTTTTAGAGGCCAAGACCATGGATCTGAACTACCAAGAGTATGAATCACAACACAGATTTTTCTGTGAGATTTTCCCAACTTTTCTAGAGAGGAATAGTAGTAAATTTCCAACTAAAGGAAGGTTTTGTCATAACTTCCCCAATGGTTGTGTTGTGAGATTGGCATGGAGACTAGTGGACCCAAACCCCAAATTGAGAATGACGATGAGGGAACTATTTGAAGATGACTATTTTCAAGGAATTAAAATGTGTACTAAGGAATGTGAGTATGAGTGCAATTTTGTTCGCCATAGGAAGGCGCAAGATATCTTTAAAGCAGAATATAACACACAAGAAGAGCTATTGGAGGCCGAATCGAAACAAGAGACACCGAGTGGATTGGAGAATGTATCAAGAGCCGCTCTTGTGCCGACTTCCCCACTATTGCATGGTAATGAAGCCAATATAGATACTGAGTCTAGGTCATTGAATCACGATGCCAGTATTTCATCTTGCCAGGAATTGAGAGGCCATAGTGCGGCAAACTCTGAGAAGTCTTGTGGATTGTCCAGCAGTAGCAGCCCGAGAAGGTCATCCTACCATGCATCAAGAAGTGACCAGGATCAATATCCAGCTGGCGACAAACCTGAAAGCAGGCAATCCGAGACTTTAGATGAGTATGAAGAGACCGCCCATATATTGTCTACCGATGCCAAGGCAAGTTCTCTTGCTGCAAATTCCTCGGTGCCCAAAAATACCCATAGGGATGAGTTTGTGGAGAGCCAGGGTTTCACCATCGACCATTTAGAGCTGGAGCTGGAGCAGATGAAAATGGATGATGCATTGCGAGCCGATGACGGAGAAACAAGAGCACCTACGAGCGGTGCCTCCAAGCACGGTTTTATTAACACTGATGGAAGAGTGATAGAGTATATATTCACTGAAGCGGACTACGAAAACCCACAAGAGTTTATGGTTGTGCCGTTAGAGCTTATCAAGCAAAGTTTGAACGTTGAGCCCGCAGTGCACAACCATGCCAAGTACCTTCATATGACAGGGTGATCCGCTGTTTTTGACTCAATTATTTATCAGAGTTGACGATTCCTAATTATCCGTAGCCAGATTGCGCACCAGTAAATCCCCCCTGGAAATAGCTCTGCCAAACTGAAAATGCGTGCCAGCAACCAAGTTTTCCACTTTGGGAGTGTCTGGTTGGTACACGCCTTTTTAGTCCAATGCGACAAGTTTGGGTTCTCGAGCGGATTAAGCTGAGAGACGCAATACAATAAAGGGTTCCCTTAGAGCATTAAGACGGTGGGCAGACGCCAATAAGCGGTAGAGGATACTTTAGTAGGGTTTTTAGACTGGTAATAGATACATGCACCATTGAACGGAGTTGTATTTTTTTAGTTTTCCAGATCAAGTTGGGAAATTGCGCCGGTCCAGACCGTTGAAGAATAAGTAAACATTCCAGCCAGTGCCCTGCATTGTAGGCTCGTCTCACTTACATATCCTCAATTCGGAGAGCTGAATTTTTGCTATTACTACACATAGAACCGAATTTCAAAGAGACACAGAGAAATTCCACCGGATAGAACAAATAATACACGTACTGAACTGCGAGAGATGGATCTCAGGAATCTAATATCGAACAACGATGAGAAGTTGGCTGAACCCTCATCAGCCATGAAACCTCCGCATGCGGGGAACCCTATACCAGCACCGGAGACACCGAAATCACAGTCCTCTACACAGAGACACTCTTCTCCCCACGGATATCTGCAGCCTAGATTGTCAATACATAATTTAATGAATAACGATGAAGACGTTGGTTCTATAAATGCAAGTCCTTTGCAGTCTGCAGCTTCTCCCGCCAGTGCTACAATTTCAATTACAGAAGCCACACCTGCCGTTGCAGCGACAGAGCCAGTCACAGAGACACCTGTTCAGGTCCAAAATTCCACATCGGCTACTCCTCTGACGACACCAACTGCTTCCGCTTTGTTATCCGATGTGGTATCCAGAAAAAGAAACAGTATAACCAATTTGACCAATGACGATGACGTTGATATGAACGGTAAGAGAACTCCAAATCTAACAAGAAAGGCGTCATCAGTCACATTAAGTGAATCGGAATCGCCATCCGTGAGCAAAGTTTCCCAACAGATTCCACAGCCTTCTGCAAAGAGAAATTCTTCTGTGTCCTTACACGATCAGATAAAGGCTCTAGAAGAATTGAAAGAATCACAAACCAATACCACTACCAGCAACGGATTGCCAAAAAGGTATAGCAAGAAACCTGTTTGGGCGAGAGATTACATACCCTTAGTGAAGAAGCATGCTAAGAAAGTTACAACTTCTATTTCCAGTTCTACCAAAATTAGTGTTCCTTCAATCACTGGAACTGTGCCTCGTAATGATTTTAATAGAGTTATAACCGAATGGATCTGGGCTAACGTTGAGGGTGTGAAGCAGGATTATTTGGATATTCCAAACGTAGAGGAGTGCATTGAGCTTGAATTGAAGTTGGGTAATATTTGGGATAAAGTGAAGGACAGAAGATTACAATTGCCTGTCAACACTGAGTCTATTATTTCATTAGAGTTTTTCCATCAGGAATGTTTTTTCAAGACGGGTATTCCCGTTCAGCAGTATCATGACATCAAGGGATATTTGGGCAAGATCTCCAAAGATGGAGGAAATCAGAAAAACAAGTTTGTTGTTGAGACGTCTCATATGATAGATTTGATTGCAAGTGAGAAGAAGAGAAATGATAAGCCCATCACTGGTAGAGTTTCTTTAGATGTTAAGACCAAGAGAAGGATGGCAAGCATTCAGAAGCAAAAAGTGGCAGACATGATTATTTACTTACCTAATTCATTGTTTGATTTACGGTTAACGATGGCATTAGAGTTGCCGTATGAGTTGAACGATGCATCTTTTGAGCACTTCAAAACCAAGGTTGGATTTGAAAGAGAAAAAGATAGAACCAGTTACATTCACCAGCCGACATTCACCAGAATTGATTTGACCAAGGTGAAAGAGAACAAGCACGCCAGATACGAGCTCGAGTTGGAGTTGAACACGACAGAGCTACTAAGAAGCATGAACAGCGTCATAGACGATCCTCTATACTACATGGATCTTGTTCAGTCATTCATGGATAACGGCAGGGTCATTGCTAGACAGTTGAGTGTTCAGTACTAGCCAGACCGATATCCCGCTCGGCAGCAGTGTCCAAAGCTCGCCAGTCCTAGCCACACCAGCCACTCACCAACACTGCTCAGAGCTTCCTCCGCCTTTGACAGCCCAAAGGCCTGACTTGTTATTCTAACTATGTGTATTCTAATGTAATCCCGCTTATCCTGCAACAATAGCAGCCGTACTTATCTATCTTTTCACCAAATGCATTGTTATCTGACATTTCCATTAAACTCTCTTCCCGCAGAAAAACGTCCACTGGTCTCGCTAAGAAAACTCCACGTAGTGCGGTTTAAGCATGATCGGGGGCCTAAGGTATGTGAGAAACAGCACAAGTAGCTGGAGATGGGCATACCGAATTGGGTGGATTGCGGTAGAAAGTGCCCTCGTGCAGAATACACGGGAACTTTCAAGAGGTTGCAAGATGTACGGGACTCTGCAGATGTACCTGGCGTGGATATGCGGGCTGGGCATAGTGACAGTAAGTCTATTTTTCACAGCCGTCTGTAATGTGCCTGCTGAACAGAATACTAACCTGGATCCTTTGGGTTCTGCTTTGGGAACGTTTTGGTTTGAAGTTATACGGTCTGATCTACGCGTTGTCACACAGTCCGAGAAAGCCAGTTGCGTCAGAGTTACAGTACACGACGAACGATGGCACTGGGAAGCTGCACGACCTTCCAGCTGCGAATTCTCCACCCCAGGACAACATTGAGATGTCTTTGGTGATTCCGTCATATAATGAGACCGAGAGATTGAAGATAATGCTGGACGAAGCCATCGCATACCTGTCAAAGAAGTATAATAAAAGCAATTACGAGATTGTCCTTGTTGACGACGGGTCCAAGGACGGCACGGCGGAGTACACGCTTGAGTTGGCAAACGCTTTTAAACTGCCTGCTCACCAACTTCGAGTTATCAAGCTTGTCACCAATAGAGGTAAGGGTGGTGCTGTGACCCACGGATTGCAGCACGTGCGTGGCCGGTACGCTGTGTTTGCCGATGCAGACGGCG
Organism: Ambrosiozyma maleeae (nom. inval.); assembly: GCA_003706635.2. Classification (NCBI taxonomy): domain Eukaryota; kingdom Fungi; phylum Ascomycota; class Pichiomycetes; order Pichiales; family Pichiaceae; genus Ambrosiozyma; species Ambrosiozyma maleeae (nom. inval.). Next base: position 916,068 of record PPLV02000001.1, read on the forward strand.
CCTCCAAATTTAGTGACTTGGAGAAACTCGTCACTGCCATTCAAAAGTTGGATAAAAAGGACCCAGAAAACGTGGCTGCGGTGGCAATAGGGTCAAGAGCACACATGGTCAACACTGACGCCGTTGTGAAAAGATCCTTCGTCAGAAACTTTTTGATGTACTCGTTGCATACTTTGGTTTATGTATTTGGCATCAGAGACATCAAAGACACACAGTGTGGATTCAAGTTGTTTAACAAGGCTTCTATAACTGAGATCTTTCCTCACATGCATACAGAGCGCTGGATCTTTGATGTGGAGGTTTTGATTTTGGCTATCAGAAAATGCATTCCAGTGGAGGAAATCGGCATCAGCTGGCATGAAGTTGAGGGATCGAAAGTCGAACTTGCAGGTGACTCTATCAGGATGGCGGTTGACTTGGTTGTCACTAGATTAGCCTACATTCTAGGCATCTACACCGACAAATCTAAAAAAGAATGATCCAAGCAGCTTCTCTGCTAGCAAATAGCACGCTTTTTTACTAGTTCGCATATGCTTGTATACTGTATTCCTCCAATATAGAGCGGAACCCTTTAGTTACAACTCCAGTAGATTGAACCTGTGCTATTGGCGCTTTGCGTCTGTATATCATCTCTGTGTATCTCTGTATATCTTTAAAGTGAAAAACTCAATTTTTCATCTAGCGGCCTGTCTCCGCGGCCATTCCACAATACCAAGACGATTCCTTAGTGGTGAACAAGCTATAATTTGGCAATTTGGAAGAGATACTCAAGCGGGAAATACGGTCCGAGGCTTCAAAGGGCACTCGATGGCGGGCCTACCGAATTACGTGTTTCGAAATGGTCTAAGAGTGGTAGAGCCGTACTATTACACACACTCGACAACGGTCAAAGGTAGATGGTTCAACAGAACAGCGTTACAGGTTTTCTGCGATGAGTTTAGAGAGTTTGATGAAGAACACTATGAAAAGCGTATACGAAACGGAGAGGTTAAGATACTGAGAAACGTCAAGGGACAGGGCAGAGTAGAGTACAAGGGTGATATACTCCTGAGATTGCCTCTCAAGACGGGTGACGTGCTAGAATACCAGAATCACAAACACGAGAGATCAGTTATCGGGTCAGATATAGACACTATCTTTGAAGATGATAACTTGATTGTTGTGAACAAACCATCAGGTGTCCCGGTGCACCCTGTTCAAAGCTACTATTATAATTCTGTGACCGAGATCTTGAAACATACTCATAAGCTACGTCAGATACACCCTTGCCATAGACTCGATAAACTAACTAGTGGTATCTCGATACTGGCTAAAAACTTTGATACAGCATCTAAAATTCAACAGCAAATCCAAGATAGAATGGTTAGTAAAGAGTATATAGCTAGAGTTGACGGGATCTTTCCAAAGGAGATCACTCAGTGTGATGAGGACATTATCAACCTTGATACAAAACGAAGGTTCGAGAGCGGCATAGTGAGAAAGTCGGCTCTCACCAAGTTTGAAGTGCTCCATACAAATGAATCCTTGAATCAGAGTATTGTCAGATGCATACCGGTGACCGGCAGAACACACCAGATCCGCATCCATCTCAAGAACCTAGGATACCCAATAACCAACGATCCACTGTATAACTCGAACATGGGTGGCATATTTTCTGAATCTATCGACATTAATGCCGGTTCAGACTCACCTATAAGTGAGAGCCAATTCAATGTACTGGAAAGAAAAGCAAGCGATAAAAGGGAGCTTTTGAAGACCAATGCTAAATGTCCAGAGTGTAGTGCTGCTATATTTAAGATGCAGAAGCCAGAAGAACTGATTCTATATCTCCACGCTTTCAAATACTACAAATTGGCTGACGATTCAAACAGTGCCTACGATTGGTGTTATGAAACGGGATTTCCTGAATGGGCTGACATATGATAATGACCAAAATTATAATACAAGGTTACTAATACACTATATACATATTCGTTCTACTTATTTGAGCTATTGATAGGCTGCAAGCGTGGCATCCGGTAGAAATCACATACCCTGGCCACCTTTCTCCAGTTGATCTTTTTATCTGCATGCAATGCATCCTTTAACATACTTGCTTTGTTCAACGACTTAACTTTCAGCAGGGCAGTTTTTAGTTCATTTTCAAAGCACTTTTCTTGGATCTCTCCACGTGGAAAATAGTTAAACGTAAACTGGTAAAACCCGTCGCAAGAACCAACCATCTCCTCATCCTTGAAGAAGAGATCAAAAAACCGTCTCCTCACAAATTTTCTTAGTTTAACCCTTTGAACCGCAGATCTAAAGGGGTAGCAGTTAGCTTGTTGAGACTGAGACATGTACTTCTGCGATAAACCTTTGACGTTCAACATTATTTGGCTGTTCGCATGAATAAGCACGCCAGGTCTCGATTTCCTAGCTTTCCCTAAAAAATGATAACTAGGCCAATAATACAAGCAAAAAGCGTCACCCTTATATACAGCCTTTGATCTGCTCACACCTGCAGCCATGGCGATATTGTAAAGCTCTTGGTTGATACCTTTCAATTCACTTGGTGTCTTAGGGTTCGGCGAGGTTTCTGTAACCCAAAGGCTGTTCGATTCAGGTATGATAGACGGTGCAAGTCGCAGACTCTCTTCAGATATCGCATAATCAGAAGCCTTAAATTGGAATCTGGGTATGTGGATAATTGACTCAAGGTCGCTCTCCTTGGCCGATGCTGTCTCTTGAAATTTGGGCACCTCGATTCTAGGCTTTATCCGTGGCTCTCTATGCATTCCCAGCTGGTCAAATACCTTGCTAATTGCTATTTCTTTACGGTTGCCACCTGTGTCTGGCTTCAGGGTGGCCACTTCGTGTGGTTTGTACAATAACTCCGGCACTGGGAGTCTGGTGTGCCTCTGTTCCATCGCCGTGACAAGCCTCTTTAGCACACTCTTCTGTGCTCCAGAAGCAACTTTTCTGCCACTCATCCCCCCTTTTACCAAAGACCCAACCTCTGCTTAAGTATCTTGTACCGTACACTGCTTACAAAGCCTATGCACCACCTTATCCACCTCATCCACCTTTAATGTACCGTGCTCCACTCCAGTTGATCAATCTCAGATGCAGGACGGGCGTGTGCCACTCAGCCACAAAACGGGTCGTGTGCATAAACAGAAGCTGACGTCAGCAACAGAGAAGACGAACAAAGCGCCTTAATCAGTTGGCTGACGGGGCAACCAAAGGCACCACAAGAAAGCAGAAGCCAGCAGACAGCGATCTTAGAGCAGTAAGCGTAGCACAGTACAGCACCGAGGTACCAAGGCCGACACAGACCAAATAGAATAGCATATTGGGTAAAGGCGAAATTAGCGTACCGTTTGATAGGGCGGCATCCATGGTTAGATAGGAAACACCCGAGCTTTTCCCTTTTTCAATTACTTGAACCCATTTACTTTGAACGATGCCAGGGTTGTACCCCAAAAGAGCGTCTGGCATAGAAAATGTCTACAGCACAAACCAGGGAGGCGTCATGGCGCAGTCTTCGAACCAGGTTCCAGCAAGCCTAATGTCGTCTTTACCTCAGACACCTTCTTTCCAGCCTCTGCAAACTAACTGGCCGTTGCAACAAGGGCACACCTCACAGCCTCATTTAGCTCCCATGAACACATCCTTTGCAATGCCACAACCGCCTCAAATTGGAGTAACTTTGGCCTCACCTGTCGTGGGCCCAGCCAACAGCATGCCATTTAATAACCAGCCCCTCCAAAGAAGAGTGTGGGTAAAAAGACCGCAAAGAACAGCCACTACCTTGATGGTTGGGCCAAACGACATTGTCGACGATCTTAAATCCCTTGTTCTCATGAAGTACCCAACTTCCTTGGCTTTACAGGTTGACCCATCTGACTTGGTTGTGAAAATAGAAGTTCCAAAAACTCCCCCTCCCTCTTCCAGCACCTCAAATAGAGACCCAGTTCCGGGTATTTCTTCTCCAATAATGCAATCCAATGTCATGAAACAAGGCTCCGTATCATCAGTAAGCAGTTCGAGTACCACAAATGTTAAAAACAAACAAGGAATGATGAGATCAGCATTGTCTTCGCAGGTAGATAGCAGAAACGGAACCGGACCAATATCACCTGTTCCTGTTTCTTCTTACAAATCGTCTTTACTTCCAAAATCTCAGTTTGAGCTGAACAGTAAGTCATCTACCGATAAGACTAATACTTCACATGCAAATTCGTTTAAAACTCATTTTCTGGCCCTAGAACCTGACATGTATGTTTGGGCGGTTCTCGATCAATATTTCCCCAATGGCATGAAAATGCAAAATGCGTTTTTGGTTGAACCTTCATTGCCTGTTAATGAGCGCAATTTCACCAATAGGACCACGTTTCCTCTTCATGAGTACAATATCAAATCTGACAGCGACTCCACCGATCTTTCATTTCACAAATTATCAAAATCCAATCAAATGACTCCTCATGAAATGAAAATAGGAACTGCCGACATCAATGTTGCAGAGAACTATCCTTTTAAGACAGCAATTCTTGGCGAACAGAGCCTACCCTCTCCAAGAGATATAAAGTTGAGACGACAATCCTCTTTGGATACCCAAACGCCCTCTTCAACGGTTATCCTTTTCCCTAAAACAGCCAAATCAGAGTCAAAGTCACCAACACCTATGGGAAATTTTACATCCACTAATCTAGCTGCAGTTACGTCCTTAGAGAAACTAGAAGAATACGAAGACAAAAAATTTGAAAAGACATTAGATAGCACCAAACAATCAAAAAATAAACCACTTTTATCCAACTCTACTGTGTCTCAGAATGTTTCCGCACAAGCAACTAAGAAGTCAGACAAGTCTTCCGCATTAAGTTTGCCAAACCAATCAACTTTGGGATTAACGAAAATTTTATCTCATGTTAACGTTCTGGTTGTTGAAGATAATTTGGTGAATCAAAAAATTATGCAGCGTCATTTAAAGTCTTGTAATGTCAAGTGCAAGATTGCATCTACCGGTAAGGAGGCATTAGAGATGTGGAGAGAAGGCGGTTTTCAGTTGTGTTTTATGGATATTCAGTTGCCTGTTATGTCAGGAATAGAGGTGACACAAGAAATTAGAAAATTGGAAAAGTTGAATAGCATTGGAAATTTTGCTCAGTCTAGCATGTCTAACGATAACAACTTGCCAATTGATCCAGCTGATAAACTAGACTTGAATTTATTTAAATCACCTATAATTATTGTTGCATTGACTGCATCAACAAGCGCGGAGGATAAACAGAGCGCTTTAGCCGCCGGCTGTAATGATTTCCTAACTAAACCTGTTCAATTGAAGTGGCTAAGAAACAAACTAACTGAGTGGGGTTGTATGCAGGCTTTAATCAATTATGAGCGTTTTAGAAACGATTAAAGACTACGACGATTTACATCTTTTTTAATTGTAAATTATTTTCTATACCCACACTTTCTGGGATTTTACTGTATATTCTCTGGTCTCTATTATTCAGTTTTTTGTTGTTGTTCTGATTCACTTTATTCTTTACTATACTTTTTAATTCTATATTTTGCGGACACTCATAATTGTGTTGGGTATTGTTCGGTGATGTGTGATTTTATTTATGTGATTTGTGTGTATAAAGTGGACCAACCTGCTCGATATACCCTGGTAAAGGTTTTTTGGGGACTACCTGGTTAGCATTTTGTGGAAATGAAGGTGGCTTTAAAACAAATGAAGATGCAGACGGCGACGAGGTGGAAGCCGATTCACCAGCAAGGTGCTCACAGCAACAATGTTGATGCTCTATATAAACCTGCTCTTTAATATATGTTATTTCAGAATGCAAATCAGGATCATCGCTAACAACATCAGATGCTTTAACCAATATATTGTATAAGCCGTGAGGGGTAGGCCTTCTGGATAAAAGGTTCAAAGACTTCAACAGTTTTTGTGTCTCATACGTTGATGACACCAATGTTATCATGTAACTGTAGATAGTGTGCTTGCTTATTATATATGGAGCCATATCTAATTTTTCATATAATTCGACAATATGCAAATATTTCTTTGAGTTGAAATTCCAACATTCAATAAAGTATTTAACCATGGTGTCATATAAAGCAAAACATAGTTGATTGTTGATGTGTTTATAAACCAGCCCAAACATTTGGTCAAGCATCAAGTGCTCTACCAAAATACCATAAGCTAGTGAAAATTTAAAGGGTTTTGGGTTTCCAGTAGAGAAAAGCAAAAATTCAAGTATTTCCAGGCTTTTGGAGGCTATATCTAGTTCTGTATTACCCAAGTTTCTTCTTATTGAGTTTAGTATCAACTCTGAAGTTGTGAAATTTCTTTTATTCAATATTGGTGAAGACAGACTACCTTTGCTCTTATTGCGTTGGCTTAGAGAAAATAATGCTTGAATCAAGTCTTTTTCTTTTCCGAGTTTATGTAGCAATGCCATAGAATACTTGATTTTTGAATCTTTTGAGTTATTAAGGCTGTAATGATCGTATTCGTAATCTTTTTTAACTTGACAGTCAAAATGATTAAATTTATTTGGCCTTAAGATTTCTATTGTCTGTGAACTACAGGAAGCAGGATCACTAGACGAGGGAAGATTAGCCTCAACAAGTCTTATGGGGGAAATTGCGCTTGTACTAGTCGAAATTCCGAGTCCAGAATTAATGAATTCGTCTTTACTGTAATTTGAAAATATTTCAGTATCTACTTGACGACCGAATCTTTTGATAGAACCCTTTAGCTGTTTAAACTTTTCTAAGAGAGAGCTTGTTCTGTGACGACTTTCTAGACCCTTGAATTCGCTTTTTTCAGGACTTACTACAGCACAGCTTGGAGAACTCTTAAAACAATCACTTTTAATGTTTTCAAATCTGTGTCTGTTTTCCACTTCATATTCTATAACGGGAGCAGGTGGCAAAGCCTCACTCGATCGATTATATGCTATCATTCTAATTCCGTTCTGCAGTCGATTGTTATCAAAACAATTTTCAACAGCGTTATCACAAGAATTCTTCTCTATATCCACAGGGTTATAAAGAGGCAAATCATTATGTTTAATATTTTTGTTGTTTTTGACTTTCTTTTCTTTTAAACAAAAGAATCCTGAATACTTGTGTAATCCTGTGAAAATAATTGCTACCAAGACAATCAAAAAAACTAACGTGCACACCACAAGTACAAGAACAACACTCCAATGCCATTTGTTATTTACCGTACTTTCTCTGTTGATTGTGTCATACTTATATGGCTGCATGGGCTGCCAAAATGCACCAGAGTTTGAAGAAAACAAATTGATATTCTTTGCTGAGACACTGCCCCCATCTAACAGTAACGCTTCATCGCCGGTACCATGGATATCTGTTGCTTTCTCATCAAATGGAGTAACTGCCTCTTGTACTAGTATTGTATTTTTAGGCACATCGGTATCCCTGTCACCAAGCAAATTATTTAATGCACTCAAATAGCCTTTGGGGAGCTTGTCAAATAGGTGACCAGCCTCCTGTTCCATGGAACAAACAAGAACCCTACCTTCGCTATTAGATTCACAGTACTAGCAATCTAAATTCCAACTACTAGTTACTTTACTTGTTCATGTCCGTCATATCGCCTGTCCATCCAACATGATGATCCATCTGTTTTCAGGGTAGTCTTCTCGGTGAACAAAAGCTCATTTAAACAAAAGTAGCCATTTCAAAGGAATTGTGCACAGCCCTGCGACATGAAAAGTTGCAACATTTTGTATTTAAAACACAGTGAATGTAGCAAATGGAGAGAAAAAATAGCATTAAATTACCTTAGATAACCCATTCAATTAAACTACAACGTGAACAAGGTAGCAATAAGAATATAAGTACAGTAAAAGCAGGCGCAAAATTAAAAAAAAAACGTAAGCCCAACTACAAAAGAAGACCGGCAGTTAATTTCGAGAGAAATCAAACCCTTGATACCCGGTATTAATAAAAGCCCTATCAATATATTTGCCCCACAGTTTTTCAGCAACGGCAATGTCAATATCAATATCACTTGCATCCTCAGTTGGCTCACTCCTTGCGTACTTTTCATTACTCTGTGAATTCTTCAACTTTCCGGACTTTGCTAGTTTTCGGGAGAGCTTGATCCAATCGTTAACCAGCAAACCTTCCATTCCGTAATGTTTATCATCTGTTGAGTATTGTATTTCATAATCCAGGTCCCAGTTTTCAAGCTCTTCGATTTTTTTCAAATCAATAAAATATTGAACATATTTTTCAGGGGAGAATAGCTGAGGAGTGTAGGCTGGCCCTAATGGTAAACTTGCAGGCATAACAGTCGGAATTGACTTGTCTTTTTTAGGCGACTTATATTCAGCATGTATAGAATGGTCCTCGGAGTAGGTATCTAGCATGTCAGCAATCTCATCACTCTCAGCGAGTTCTTTTTCAGCTCTTTCAAAAAAGACGTCCCATGGCTCAAAAGTCTCCTCCTGCTCAGGCTCACTGAATAGTGTTGTCACGTTATACTCCCAGACTCTAAGACCTGGATTAAAAGTTGGAATGACAGAAGCACTGATATGAGCAAAAGAATATCTTTCACCAAACTCACCTGCTTTGGCTGGTCCTTTGACTTTAGCGAACAAGCTGTCTCTAAGGTCTTCAAGATAGGTCACTTTACCCGCTGGCGCACTATCGTATCTTGATGAGGCACCAGAAACATAGTAATCTTCATCTTCTTCAACTGCCAATCCTAAAGATCTGTACAGATGTTCCACGTCATCGCGGTCATCACGGACCTCATTGTACAGCTCAAAATTGAGGTCGCTTGCTTCTTGCTCCAATCCCGCTAATTTCAATCTCTTTTGAATTGATTTCCATGCGCTGACAGAATCCAAAGGAACAAAATGGTCAATATTCATGTGCCCGTACAAACCTCCAATGATGATATCTCTATACTCATGTTGCCAAATGGACATCTTAGTGTAACAAGAATCGTGTAAATTCTTAGGAATCGGCGGAACATGTCCAATTAACCACACTTTTATTTGTCTTCTTCTTAGCTCTTTCAACGTCACACCCAACCATTCAAACAATTTGTAACCTGGCTGTTTTCTATTATCACAGTTATCATTCAAAGGGTTACTCTTAAAGAAGTAAAGAGTATTAATCGAAAGCACCGCAAGCTTACCAGGGATAACCTCTCTAAAAAAGTAAACACCCCTATCAAAAGTGTGCATCTGCTCAGAGGGAACAAAATTTCTCCAGATTTGATACATTTCTCTGGTTTGCAAAGTTGGGCCCGGAGCAAACAAGTTATGGGGGTAAACGTCATTGTTTCCTAAAGATGGAACCACCTTGACTCGTCTATCTAATGGCATAACATCATGAATTTCATCATCGTCTGCAAATGTTTCTGTGACAAGTTGTGAGACAGCTCTATTCATATCAAAAATATCCATCTCTAATCTGGGATTTCTTCTGTCGTTATCATGTCTGATGTTATCACCTGTCCATACGACAAAGTCAATCTTGTCTTTCAAGTTTTCTTTGATCCACTTCAGAGTACTCTTATATAGATCCATTGGAGAGTCACAACCACTCATAGCGTCTCCAAAAGGGTGCGATGTCTCCTTTTCAGGCGTACCCTTCACACGGCGATGGCACTTCTCAGAGATGGCACCGCCAATAACATTGAATTCATCGGGGTGCATATCAGTAATGTGTAGGAAACGACCATGGATCACCTGTTTTTTTGTTAATGTTGGTTTCCCTTGAGCGTCTAGCGATTCCAGGGATTCAATTTGAATAGAATGGTGTGGAGTCAGCCCTAAGTTTAGTAATTCTTTCTCGAGCTGTGTATCATCGACCAGCTTTTGAATTTTGTACGATTTTTTGGCATGATTGGTTGTAAATGGATGCGAATTTGTAGAGTTTGCATAACCGAAGGGAAGTTCGCTCAGAAGCAAAGAGCTTCCTGAGATTAGACATGATAGAGAAGCAAGTGTAACGCAGAATACTATGGCTGCCGTTAGTAAAGCTTTTGGCCTTGTAGTCAAGTGGATTGTCATGTTGACTGAAGTATATGTAATATGAAAGACAACTTCTTATGTGTTAGGATAATATCAGAGAACAAGACCAAAGCGGGTTCAATGAATAGCAAGAAAACCCAACTACAAACAAAAAGTTGTCCTAAGTTGTCCTAAGTTGTCCTAAGTTGTCCTAAGTTGTCCTAAGTTGTCCTAAGTTGTCCTAAGTTGTCCTAAGTTGTCCTAAGTTGTCCTAAGTTGTCCTAAGTTGTCCTAAGTTGTCCTAAATTGCCCTAAATTGTCCTATATCTCCCTATATTGCCCTATACCGCTCAAGTCCTCTACAAACTAAAAAACCCACTTGTTTCACAAGCATATAACAAAATCCTGGGAACAGCAAATATCAACCTTATAAGCCGCTCAAAACAAATGCTCAAGTCAACGGCCAAGTCGCTGCTTAGAATTGCAATCCTAAGTACAAGCAATTTACTATGGGCATGTAATAAGGTAATAGGTCTGCATATTATCTCTTGGAAGTGTACGGGGTAGACCTCTAATTCACCAGGCAGAGAACAGAGGAAACGCCCCCAAGCAAAATTTAGCTGCACGGGAATGCGCCGCAAACCCTGGCCGGGGAATCACGTGGCACAAGAAGCACATTAATGATTACGTCATTAAATGATTGCGGATACAGTTTAGATACATGGCAGATAGGAAAAGACCCTATTATAATAAACCATGTGGATCTATATCAGGTATTATAACCTCTAAATATATCGCTAACCACGTCATTAATTAGATACACCTAATGCATCATTGGAATAAAATCTCCAAATATATCTTGCAAAGATACGTAACGTATAACGAAACATGCCATTCAGGTATGCGCCTACAACTTGGATTTCGACATCACCTTGGCCAGGATGGCCAACACGTCGTCCGCACAGCCCCAGCTCTCAATGTAGCCAAGATTGCCACAGCCGTAGTTGTGGATCAGTTTTGGATCTTGGGGATCAAGCTCGATCCTTGGCCCGCCGAGTCTCCCTGGTCTAAACCCAATCTTGTGCTTGATTACTTTGACTTGGCCCAACTCTGGCGCGTATCTTGCTGCCTTTCTGCTGATTCTTTCCACGTAGGCCGGGTCGATAGAGGAATCATATGGTAATGACTGCGAATCGTAGATACCGCCTAGTATTGAACCACCTTCTTTTCTCGGTAAACACATCAAAAACTCACCCTCTTTAGCCGGCTCGTCTTCGTGAAACATAAACTGGTATGGAAGCACGTTTTCAATGATCATGGTGTGTCCACGAACAGGAGACAATTTAGAATCGTAGCTGCCCTCCATGAAATTGTTTTGAATACCGGTGCAGTTTATGACAAAATCAGGGCGCCCGCCTTCTCCACCGTTGAACTTATACTGTTTAGCTTGTGTTAAGCTGGCAAAAGACATCCGCTTAATTGGAACTCCCATTTTGGTCAACTCGTTTAGCAAGAACATTAGATAGTTTGTAGTTGAAATGATAAACGAGGTGAATTTGTACACGTGCTTGACACCAGGGAACTTCTGCTCGCTCTCTCCAAGGTATTCATATCCACTAACCAGATCTGTGAACCAAGGGGTGTCGAATGGGTGCTTAGGGGTTCCTGAAGATCCAGGGATGACGCCCACATAAAGATCAATTGGTTTCACCCACGACGTTGGATTCTTACTCAACTCTGTGAAGATCTTGTACGATTTAGTGTGCCATTCTCGTTTTTTGTGGGCATCTGATGGGACTCTACTTGACCATAGTGCTCCGGCCTTAGGGGAGGTGTAAAGGAGGTCGTCTTCACCGGGCAGGTCCTTGGCGGCTATTTCAACCTCAACGTCTGGCAGCGTGCGTTTGATCTCGTATGCTGTTGTGAGGCCAATCACGCCTGCGCCTACAACCAGGATCTTTGTTGGCATGTCTGGATGTCGAATGGGTCGGTAGCTCGTGAGCAAGCGTGTAGTGAGTGCAGAGAGGTGCTCGGAGAGCCTATGCACCACCTACAGCCCGAGCACGCTCACTCCCAGGCTACAGAGCGTGCGATATGCACACTTAAATACAAAAGCGCTTATATACCTAAAGGGATATATATATATATACATATGCATATGTAACTGTTTGAATGTCTGAAGAAGAAGCCCACATTCAGCCAACACGTATCCACCGTGCTTCTTCTTATCTGATAACAATACAATTAGTTACCTCACACTTGTTAAGGAGGGGGCAGCAGGACGGCTGCTGCCTATTTGGGCAACACCAATTACGTCAGCACGCAATTCCGCGTGGGCCCAACCGACGGCTGGGCTGTCGTGCCCCCGTGGCCCCAGCGCCCAGTGCAAATGCCTCGGGACGTAGCCGCGTGCGCCACACTTTGCCGGTCCGCCGCCGCCCACCACACGCATGCGCCACCAGCGACGTCCCGGGCGCTTCTTTGCGCTCTTGGTTGCTGCTGGGATTTGCACTGTTTGTTCTTTTTTGCTTGGGGAACTGGTGACAGAAACAGGTCATTAAACTGGTGGGCTTGCTAAGTGAGTTGGCGATTGAGTGCTGAACAGCAATACAGTGCACACACACAGACAGATACTTGTGGATACCGCTTGTGGGCCATCATAGTTGAGCGTTAGCAGGAAGTCCAAGTTTGGAAAAGACAGCGCAGGCCACAATTGTGCGGAACAAGTCCACCGAGCAGCGTACATAACTGGTGCCCCTCCTTACCACCGACACTCTTTTTGGCAGGTTGCTTTTGAATCGTACGTCACAGGCCCATATATAGGTGAGCAGTAGACGGGAGTCTCGGTATCCACAGAAGAGATATAGCGCACTGACACCGATTTGCACACACAGTCACGCAAGCATAGCATACACACACGCGCACAACCCCACACCATGAGTCTGGTTTCGCAACAGCAGTTGCTACAAAACCAACTTCAGTTGAAACAGTTGGACGAACAAAGACTGAAACAGGCTGAGCAAACCAAGTCCTTCCAATCAAACAGGTCGTCGACACAGGAGATGCTTCAGAGCATAAGACAAAAGGAAGCGGAAAAATTGGCAGTCAAAAAGGACCCAACAGACCCATTGTCGATTCTGATTCCAACCACCGCTAACCCAACGGATGTTTTGGCATCAAGATTTAACTCATGGAGAAACATTATTGGATGTCTAATCCACTATTTGAAAGAGATAGTTGCCGTCCATGAAGAAATCAGCAGACAACAAATTAGACTACATCATGCCATCACTTTTCCATTTTTGACTCAAGGCTTGGATGGCGATTTCTATCAACCAGTGAGACTGAACAACAATGTTTCTGCCAACAACGGTAACCCTGCCGCCAGTATTTTCTCGGGCCACCATGGCAACGCCAATGGAGTTGCCAGCAACCCTGCCAACGGGACAGCCACCGCCTCTAACCCTACAGGCGATATGGTTGGACAAAATAACGAATTCGAGTTGGCACGCAAGTTTTTCCTACCTCTGGGAAGCGGCTCTATTCAAGACCTACCAACGGTTTTGTACCAATACCATTCTAATTCTGCTCTTTTGGCCCAAGCTACGGTGAAAGAACTGAACGGATCTGTTATTCCAAGATTGGAAGATTTGAAAAGAGACTTGTTGGTTAAAATTAAAGAAATTAAGTCTTTACAGAGCGATTTTAAGAACCAGGTTTCCAAATATCAAGCCGAAACCAAAAGTGAGTTGACCAACTATATTCAATCCATTGAGTTAGCTAAGCGCAACTCCTCTCAATTGAATTCTAAGAATGACCCTTATTTGCTAAGATTATCTTTGGATAGACAAATTAAGAAGCAATTGACAGAGGAAAATTACTTGCATGAGGCATTTATCAATTTGCAAACATCTGGTAAGGAATTGGAAAAAGTTGTCTACATTGAAGTGCAAACAGCCCTTACAGTCTATGCTAAATTGATGGGCCAGCAGGCACAGAACGTTTTCGATGGGCTCATTTCCAAATTAGATAGCGGTTTGCTAACCAAGGATCCTTCCTTTGAATGGGATTCCTTTGTTTTCAAAGATACAGCAAACTTTATTGATTTGAACCTACCAATGAGACATGCAAGTGAGATTTCTTATAAATATCAGAATGATGCTTTGTGTTTTGAAATGAGATCGGGTTATCTTGAGAGAAAATCTAAATTTTTAAAATCTTACGCTAAAGGTTGGTATGTTTTGACATCCACTTTTATTCACGAATTCAGGTCTTCAGATAGAAAGAAAGACCCAATTCCAGTGATGTCCCTTTCACTTGAGGATTGCGTTGTTGCTGAGCACTCCCGAAAAGATGACAAGAACCCCAACGGATTTCATAAATTTGTGTTGCATGCTAAGCAGTCAGGCGGTTTATTGAGTAAGGGTCACAACTGGGTGTTCAGAGCAGAGGGTTACGATGCTATGATGCTGTGGTATAACGATTTGAAAAGACTGACTCAATTGCCGAACGCTTCTGCAAGATCGAGCATTGCTTGGGAAAGAAGAAAGTCAAAAAGATTAGCGTCCATCTCTGCCTCTGCATCCACTTCGAAAGCGGGATCCATATTAGCACAATCAAGAAGAGGTGGAAATGAGCAGAGTTCATACTTAGCCTCTGTGAGTACTCACAATGCCAATAACAGATTGAGCAGCTTGAGAGACGACACCATCTCCAATCACTCTGTTGAGACAATGTTGACAATGCCTAAGAGATCGCTGTCGCCTCCGGTTGCCTCTCCTGAGTATGGGCAACAAGCGCAACAGCAGTATGCTAAGCAGGGGCTCGATAGTTACAACTCCAACAGCCTTGTTGTCCCAGAAGTTGTGTTGGAAGTGCATGATGAGGATCGTGATATGAGTAATTTGCATGATAAAGTTCAAGGCCTAGACATGGTTGATGATGCTAAAAAGGTGACACAGATGTGACCAAAGCTCCGCTTGTGATACCTTTGTATTTTGATATCATTTTGTCCTTTGTCTTTGTGAAGCACTATTTTCTACTTTTGTCTCTTCTATTTGTTATTCATTTATTTTCACTTGTAATTTGTTCTCCATGGTGGGTTTTCTCACGCCCACTCTTTCTACTCGTTTCCCTTTACTTTCCATTACTTTTTTAACTTTACTTTGCTCTTTGGCTCACCTTGTATTCAAATGATTATACTCTTGCCCTGTGGATGTTTTCCAATAGGCGCCTCTTTAAATGCGATTGTTAGTTTGTTGTCTGACAAAGCATATGTATATTTGGCACACCTACACACACCTACACACACCTACACACACCTACACACACCTACACACACCTACACACACCTACACACACCATCCTCCACATGTCTCCGCCATCTTTATCTTATCGCTATCCACCGGCCTTCACCGTGCCCAGCGAACAGCGCACGACTCCCGCAGTTCGCCGTGCAAAATACAGCTTGAGAGACGCTGTTAATAAGCAACATAATTTTGTGGATTCACCTGGCAACTGCACTATATGAAGGGTGGTGAAGCTGGACTGGAGGAGGCAAATCGAGACTTTATCTGGGAGTAAGGAGCTTTGTGTGGAGCGAATCAGTTGTATTTGTGGTTGTACTGCGGACCGACTGTCTGCATACACAGAAAGGAACACCTAGGAACACATACGAAAGCACACGATGAGCCAAAGCCAGACACCTTTTATGGCGTTTCCGGAGTCTGCTCCTGTTGCAGTGCCATTGTCGGCTACACTATTTGACCTGTTCACCAAGTTGTCGTTTGTGCTGTGTTTGTGTCTGTTTGTGATGTACAAAGGCGCACGTAAATTCTGCTTCAGATTCTTCACACAGCCTCCTGACAACTACAGAGAACAAATCATTGAAGAGGCAGTTAAGAACAAGTACGGCGTGCTCAAAAAGAGCAAAATCGGAGTCAAGAAATCTAGTATTAGAAGGAGACTAGTTGTTGCATCAAAGAAACCACAGTTGTATTCTACAATGCCATTGGCGGGTAGCGGCGTCAACTCGCAGGACCCTAAGTATGAATTATTGAGATTGGCAAAGATTGACGTTGAAGAGAACGACCAATTCCTAGAAAGAGTGAAACCAAGGCAGCCGAATGACAAGACAAGACCAATACTGTTTGGATTTTTCCACCCGTACAGTGATGCAAACGGTGGCGGAGAAAGAGTGCTGTGGGAAGCCATCTATAAGACATTACAATTGTCTAACAGAAACATTGCTGTTGTTTACACATTCACAGCTACAAACGACACAACTGTTTCATCACTGTTAAACTCATTGAAAACAACTTTCAATTTGAACTTCTTCACAGATTCCCTTAATGATAGAATAGTATTTGTTCAGTTACCTAACAAGTACAAGTGGTTAATTGATGGTAAGTCTTGGAAGGCATTGACCATTTTAGGACAGGCCTTTGGCTCTATTGCGGTTTTCTTTATGAGCATGTACAGATTATCTCCTGACATTTTTATTGATACCCAGGGACTACCTTTTGTCTACCCGTTTGCATCCTTTCTTCTTGGTCTGCCGGTAATCTCATACATCCACTACCCATTGATCTCCACTGACATGACTAATAATTTGAATTTGAAGAATCCTTATCAGCTTGCCAAATATTTGTACTGGAGGGCGATGATGAAAGCGTACGAGGTGTCGGGAACTTTCTGTGATGTGGCGATGTGCAACTCTACATGGACATTAAATCACATTAGAGAGGTGTGGAAATGGACTGATGAATTCAACAAACCAACCATCATGTACCCTCCGAGTGGATTAGATGAGACAAAGATTGAAGAACCTTTGAACGCCGACAAAAAGGAGAGGATCTTTTTGTTTGTTGCACAGTTCAGACCTGAAAAGAGACATTCATTGTTGATTAACGAGTATAAAAAGTACGTTTCTGAATCCCAATTGCAGGAAGGGGATCAATATTCATTGGTTCTTATTGGGTCAACAAGATCTAAAGAGGACGAAAAAACTGTTGACCAACTGAAGCAGCAAGCCAAGCAGTTGGGGATGGAGGATAAGGTTGTCTTTGAAGTGAATGCTAGCCGAGAGAAATTGGATGACTATTTATCCAAAGCTGAATTTGGTCTGAATACCATGTGGAACGAGCATTTCGGTATATCTATAGTGGAATACATGATGAACGGAGCTATACCGATCGTACATGCGAGCGCTGGACCGCTACTGGATATCGTTGTTCCTATAGACCCCAAGAGCGGTGATCTGGTGGACAGGGCGGATGATGTTGAATTTTTAAAGAAATCAGAGAGCAATGAGTACCGGTCTGGATTTTTCTTCAAGGACGTGTCGGATCCTGATTTCGGGTCTTCGGAGAAGAAGTACAGTACGCTATCAGAGACCTTTTCTACTGTGGAATCCCTATCCGACGCTGACAAGAAGGCGATCAGACTGAACGGTAATCTGGTGGCTAAAAAGAAGTTTGGAAAGGATATATTCGCCAAAGAATGGGCCCATATAGTTGAGGTTGCCACGCATTTGGAAGTTGTCTACAGAGAGAAGAAAGACAAGGTTGAAAGTGTGTACTGATTGCGTACAAATCCCCAGTAACAGACATAAACAACCCACAAGTCCCCCATCAGATCTAATGCTATTCATTACCTTATACATTTAACTATCCGCCCCGTGTAGCCCCCTCCATGTCTCCCACTTGGCCGTATATCCTTCTAGCCATCCAGGTCTATGAGCTCTCTTTATATTCCATGCTTCAAGAGACGTGCAACACTCAAAAAAAGTTTTACAAAAAATTTTCCTTTTTTTAAAAAGCCATTTTTATTAGGAGTAAAATTTTCAAGAGTGGATTCCTAGAGAAGAGGTGACTTTAAGCGTACGGGTTGAAGAGTGAAGAGGAGAGGATAGTATAGGCAGACACTGTTGAGAAGTGGAATATTGAAATAGAGGTATTGAGATGTCTGAAGTTTCTGAGAGCAAGCTAAATTCGAACCCTGAGATTCTGTTGAAGAAGAGAAAGAACGCTGACAGATTGCGTCTGGAGAAGCAGGAGCAGGCCAGACTAAGAGCTGCGGAGCAGAAAAGAAAGAGACAGGAGAAGAGAAAGGCCAAGTTCATCAGGGCCGAGACATTGGTTGCCAAGCACAGATCGTCTGAGAGAGAAAAGTACAGAATAAAGAGAGTCTCTGAGAACGAGAAGATGAAGAGACAGTTGGATAACCAGAGAGACACACCGGAAGAAGACGAGTCCAAGTTGCAGTTCATAGTGAGAGTGCCTGGTCCTCATGGTGCCAAGGTGCCATCCAAGGCCAATAAGGTGCTCTCCCTACTAAGATTGGAACACACCTACCAGGGTACATTTATCAAAATGAACGACACCATCAGACCTTTACTAAGATTGATCAACCCATACATCGTGATAGGAACTCCAACCTTGTCCACTGTGAGAGAGATGATCCAAAAGAGAGCCACCGTGCAGATTGTGGACACCGAAGATAACGACACCGTCAAAGAAGTGAAATTGAACGATAACAACTTGATTGAAGAAAAGCTGGGCGAGTACGGTATCATCTGTACCGAAGATATTATCCACGAGGTTGCTTCCTTAGGAGAAAACTTTAAAACATGTATCAAGTTCTTACAGCCATTCAAGTTTAACCCACCAGTCAATGGTTGGGGCCCATTGAGCAAGTTGAAGAGATTAGAATTGAGAGAAGAAAAGAAGAGCAACAAGGTCAACAACGCTGGTAACGCCCCATTAAATGAGATCAATATCGATGAGTACATTGCTGAACAAATCTAGACTCTCGCTTTTTTATCCATATGCATATCCTACTACTTTTTGTGTCACTTACCATTGCGTTTCGAATGAGGAAGTTTTGTCTTTGTATACTTAATTAATAATATTATTTGCAAAAAGAGAATATTTCGTTTGTAGCGTCCATATTACAGCCTCTCATAATTATCTAGTTTCTTCTTGTTGTAAATAAAGAATAACAACCACAAAAGAAACGCCGAAGAAAACAACATGAAAACAACCATAGGAAAATATACTAAACCTTGACCGTTACCACCGGCACATTTCTCTGAAATGACTCCCATCATCCAAGGAACAACAGCTGCACCTGCAGCCCCAATACCACAAACGATAGACACACCAGATGTTGAAATTTGTTTTGGTAAATTTTTGATCGTAATGATCACACTGGTTGAAAACAAAGGAGCAGCAAAGAACCCCGTCCATGAAATACTCAAAACCAGTAACGTTGAATTTTCACTGAAAGTCCAGAAACTCAAGCAACCTAGACTCACCATGAGACAGTACAGCACCATACCCCTAACTTCTCTATTTTCAAAATAGTGACCTGTAACAAAACCCAGGACAAATCGACCAATAGTAAGAAACACCCAATAAGTGGAGGTTATATATGAAGCACGCTGCTCAGTCTCTTTTTTAATTGTGGTGACATAATTGAAAAGCCAAACACCAACACATAATTCACTGCCTGTGTAGACAAACAAGGTTGACGCAAAGAACAAAACATGTTTGTTAAAGAATAGGTTGAGCATTGAAATCTCTCCGCTACCGGTTCCGTTAGCATCACCACTTTCCTCTTGTTCTTTTTGCAAATTGTACCTAAATTTCCATTTGGTTTCGTTACGGTATAAAACCAGAACCATGATCAAAACTAAAAGAGACAGACAAAGCATCACAACATAATACTGGTTCCATATAACTCCTCTTTCTATCAGAAATATTGCTAGTATTGGACTGATAAAGCATCCCAGTCCATAAAATGAGTGCATGATTCCCAGTAGTTGATTTGAATACTGTAAATTTCCAATAAACAAGTTCAAAGCACAGTCTAAAGTCCCGATTCCCAGACCTTGAAAAGTAGAAAATACGTATATCAAGTGAAGATCGAGTTTCAAAAAGAAAGCTACCGCAGACATTAAGATCGCTGAAAGGGACAAACTGAAAAGAACGTATAAGCCAAGCTGTTTATGCAAATATGTGCTTGTCAAACTGGCAATGATGTATCCAATGAACTGAACTAGGAAAATATAAGATAACTTGATTCTGTCAACTTGGTAGTATTCTAAGAGGTGATTCAGCACTGATCCAACGCTCTGATCCATTAAACCAATCACCAAAAACGTCACATTGGCTGCAATGATCTGAAGTTTCAGTTTAGTCGATTTTCTCACGTTCTTGGATTCCAGTATAACGTCGTGTCCTTCATAGTGCACTATCAATGGGCCGTCAATAAGGTTGAACTCTTCGCTCAAGAAGACATCTTTTGACGAGCTGTCGTCACCCATGAAATCAGGTTCTGCCCGTGAGAGTGTACTTTCCCCAACATCGTGCAGTTCTATGTCGTTCGACAGTGTCATTCTACCTTTGTACCCCAAACTACTGTAATTTCTCTCTATGTTGGAACTTGCACAAACAGAGAACCTATCTATGAGACTGAATACTGCCAATTAACACCTGAAATCCATGGCCCGTGTTGTTCTGCTATTGTCCTTATTCTGCAACCCCAACGGCGCCGCTCGGTGTTCAAAAACGGGAAATATCCGCCTGATTTCGCTGCGTTATCCGGCACGGCTCATGGAGCTGCAACATGGACAGCTAGTTGTCTGCTCCTTAGACTTCTCAAAGAACTTATGAGTAACTTGACGAGCCCTTCAAAACCAGCCGTGTCCAACTGTTGCAGGATCTCAAGACGCAAGCCATCAAAGTCCTGTGTGAGCGTGGGCTTATCTGCGAGCCACAAACCGCCATTAACAAGCCTATTGAATTGCGCGAGATCTAACGGTCCTGAGAGGCTGTTGGCGAGATCTGATGGTGTTTGGAGGCTGTCGTTGTGATGGGCGGGCTCTTCGAGCTGTTTAATGATGCTGGATATAAGAGACGCAAATGCAGGAGCATGGAACACATTGAACACTCTCTTGGGGGAACTGTTATTGTCTTCGTAGTGGTGGTACCTGTGTTTGAGAAGTTTATCGATAAAGGCCGGTGGGACCATGAAGCCTTTAGCGATGGCATTGTCGCTTCTGTCAAATGCTTTCTCTCGCCAAATGATGTTACAGAAATCCATCACTGAGGAATTGTGTATGCTTTTCAGGTCTGCTAGCTGGCGTTCTGTCACCCCGGAATTCAGTGTACCTTGGGTGTTCGCTGAGTTCAATAAAGACCCGTAGTCACTGTAATACTGTTTGCAGTGGGTGATATGCCCGCAGATAGCGTCGATGAGTACCGGGCAACCGCTGAAGTAAAGTGCCGAAGTGATCACCGGTGGCATTATGATATTGCTCACGTATATGCACTCGTTCGGTATGCTTTGCACCAATTTCAGCATAGTGACAAGCGGCATCATCTGGCGCAAGTCGTGAGACTTTGCAACCACGCAAACAAGCCTGCTGATTATCCTCTCAATTACCCGATTGACGCATAGCCAGACAACATTATGTTGATCATCTCCTATCTGAACCATCCAGTTTCGAAACAATAGATCTATAGAGCTGATAAATAAAGACAAAAACTCAACATCTGTCTCTTCAAATACCAGCTGCTCTAACTCAGCATAGATAGGCTTGAAATTCTCCCAACTTTTGCACTCAATGTATGGTAAAAAATCCCAAAATTTTATAATTGTGAGTTTCTCCTTGGTTGACATGCCCTGTGCACAGTTTAACTTCAACGCTCCCTCTACAATTCTTTTGATTGTAGGGAGCATACCGTTTGAATACTTGGTGTACACTAATAACCCGCTGAAAATCATTGAATATTCAAATTTGATCACATATTTTGTATTCATTAGGGTCAAAGTCAACCAATTATCAATCTTTGACGGAGATATTTTCAGCAATGCATCAAGTGCCGGTAGTGTATAGGGAATGGACATCTCTCTTTGAAGCAGTTCTTTAGCATCACCGGATAGTTTGCCTTCGTTTTTCATCTTAGACATTTTTATATTTTCATGTTGACCTAGGTAATATATAAAGGAACTGATCTGAACGGGTGCCTCAAAGAAATCCATGTTGTCTAAGTATGCTCGGAGAGACAAACAATTATAATGCCCAACTGGTTCTATTAAAGAAGCAGTATGGTAATCGGTTTGACCATCCTCCATTTTTCTTCTTTTATTTAAAAACGAGCCCTTAATAACTGCAGTTGTATGCGTCTGTAAAGACAAAGTCGACGAGGTGTTTTGTTCCTCGGCTATCAAATGAAGGTGATCTATTAGCTGAACATAGAGTTTAACATTTCTTTGAAGATGTCTTAAATCTGAAGCCGGTGGCTCAGTCGTATCATCAACAAGCTCCGCAACAGAAATCTTATTATCTCCCTTGTTAAACCTCAAATATTCCAATTTCATAGTTATTGCATCGTCAATTGCCTTATATTCCACACTACCAAAGCCTTTAGGGGACACCTTCGCATCTTGGGTAAGTTTCACAATTTTGTAGTAGTAATCTTCAAAGACTGATGTTTTGAAAGCACATCTCTTAAGGATATCTCTAAATACTATAAGAATAGGCAGCAAATCGGGATCTTTCTCATACACCTCAACCAGGTTATCCAGCTTGAATATGTTCAAAAAATACTTTGGCCTGAACTTGCTGTCAATTTCTTGTCCCAATTCAAGTAGATATATCACAAGTAACAAAATGTTCCTTTTAATATATCCTATAGAGAGAAGGTTATAGATAAATGTTAAAACATTTAGGAATCTTTTTTCAAGCTTGAAATTGAAAAATTGGGCTACAAGCCAGTCTGACAACCTAACCTGTACAGACTTATGCAATGACCTGCCCTCGTTTGCAAAACTGCCCATTTTAAAACATCCTAAAACCCTGAAAACCGTATCAAAGTCAATCATGTCATAGCTTTTCAGCAGTTTGCACAGCTTGTTCTTGATTGAAACCCTAAACTTTTTGGTGTTCGTAGGGTCTAATATAATATCCAGGAGCGTATTGACCTGCTCTAAAGAAACGCCGTACTTAGGAATAACAATCCCCAGTTCCCCAACAACTTTGTCTATCTCCTGGTGTATGTTTGGGGCTATCGGTACATTTTTCTCCAGCTCTTGCAGTTGAAACCTGCTCAAGGTATCGATAGACTCGTTAATAAAGTTGTAGTACTTGCTTGACCTCTGGAACCACTCAACTGACATTCTATATCCCACTAACAAACACAACTCTCGTAATTGACTTATTTTCCTGGCTGCACCTCTGTTCACAGTGCAGCTCTCCTATTCAAAGCAGCTTGGTTGGGTCATCTCTTCATATTAAAGTAAACAAAAATAGACGCCACGACGCGCTTGGATTTTGTATATGCTGAACCATTTCAATAGCAAAGTAGCGCTGTGTATTTCAGTTACATACAGAAAGCATTACGAATAAGGTTTCATAGATATATATACAAGAGAGAGTACCATTAGGTAATGGGGATATATATAACAGGGAACGGATACTAGTGCTCAAGTTGCGGCAGAGATTTGCTGCATGTACTGGGTAAATTCTTTCTTGAGGTTGACGGCATCCAAGTCACATAGATCACTTATAATCTTGGTGCTTCTTTCCTGAATAATCGACTCCACTCGTTGTTCGTTTTGGTACTTGTCTAGAATATACTGTGCCTGCAGCCTGTCACTTATGATTTTGCTTTTCATGTCTCTCAGGCCATACGGGTCGACCCTTAGCAGTTCGTTAACTTTCTCTTCACTCAGCTGCACCGCCTCTTGCGAGTCAATCTCAGAAAACATCTTCTCGGACTCCTCTAGACAGAACTTGATGCTGGATGATCTCAATGACCATTGTGCAAATAAGACTTGTCTGATGAAACCCATGCACGCCGACTGGTTATTGCTTTTCGACTGGGCCCATGCCGGCTCGTGGTGGTTCATCACACCATTCAGCCTTAGGATGATGGCGTCGTCAATGCTCTTTCTGGACAAAACTAGGAAGTTGGTGAGAGACTGTGAGTCATATAGGCACACCTGACGGGACAGCGCTGGCGGCTGCGGGATCCTAGTTTCTGGTGTGATGTTAAATAAAGATGTAGAGGCAGCCGTAGCTGTACTTGCTAGAAGGGCGCCTGCAGCTGTAGACTTGTCTGTAGACTCAGAGTCACCACGCCACATCACGGACAGTATGATTCGAGTCAGTTATGTATTTATTGCTTTTGCCACCGACAACACAGATGTGATTCGTACAAGCTAGAACCTGGGGCAGCGCTATGAAAACTCACACCAAAACGTAATTGCAGCTTTGGTACTTGGAATTGCTATTCAGCGTGCCTCCCTCTGCTCTTGAACAATCACCCAGCGATGCCCTGCACTGCAGAAGCCCTCTCATCTTGGTCCAGGTATTATTGGCCACATAATAGGAGCCTATCTTGGCAAACCGGTGCACGGGTGTTGCGGAGCTGGTGGAATGCGCTGGAATAAAACTGGTTGATGGATTAAAGCTGTAATGAAAGTGAAGAGACTCAAGAGCATAAGAGCAAGGGACGGAAGTTACTAACGGAGTTAAGAACCATAAGTATCTTACAGCAGCAAGTACCAATCGTGGGAACCCATATTTTATAGAAAGACGGTTTTGTTCTAAGGGATACGATCGCTATTGTAACACGAATCTGGCATGTCATTCAGTGAACTAAGGTCCAAGGGAAACCAGAAATTCAAAAGTGGAAACTATGGAGGAGCCCTCATCCACTACACACAATGTATCAACCTGGACCCGGAGGCGTACGCACTGTACTGCAACCGTGCAGCAGTTTTGATCAAGTTGGACTCCATGCAGGAGGCAAAAGATGACTTGAAGAGATCGCTAGAGATCAACCCCGAATATATACCGAGTTTGTGCCGCCTAGGGTTCATTCTATTGTACGAAGGCAACACTATTGAGTCGCTGGAAAACTATGTGAGAGCGGTTTTGGTGTGCATGAAGGAGAGGTTCCAGTTGAACAGGTTCAAGTCTCAGTTGAAAGAGGCAATAGCGTTGACAGAATCCAGGGCCAGACAACAAGGATACTCGCAGGATTATATAGATGATATTATCCCAGACAATGTCAGAGTCACATTAGACTCGTACAGATCACTACAGGGAACTGACCGTATTCGAAACGAGTCTGTGGCTGCCGATAGAGTCGGCCAAAGTGCCAGCGCTTCTGGCGTTCCGCAGGTGATAACTCAGACACTGGGGCCTTTTCAGATTGGCACGAGTATGCGCCCTCTTTTAAATACAGTTACGGCCATGGTTAACAACAATGCTGCTAATACCACGAATACAGCAACAGACCAGACCCCGAATGTAAACGTCTCTGTGATGCCACCCTTGCCAAGTCAAGTTCCTGATGCAAATCCGAATACAACTGGAAATACCTCTAATCAAACCAGAAACATACACATGGATCCAGCTGCCTTTCTAAGCTCACTATTTCCTAATTCCAATACGAGAATACCTACGGGCGAGAGCAATATAAACACAGACAACGATGATACTATGGATGTCACACCTGATAATGCAGCTTCAACTGCTAACCTTCACCAGCCATCGAGAGTCACCGTTAACATAACTCATAATGGACCAGAACACACCACTTCGACCACTACACGTGATGGCGTCACAACCACAACGTCCAGCACGACGACATCTATTAATTCTGAAAACACGAATGCAGCTGGTGCCACTGCAGCGGATGTTCATAGACAGCATATAGGGTTGCATGAAATGACAATGAATGCGATAAGGGATCAAGCGAGATCAGTGAGAGACGGAGTCATCAGCGGACAGTTTAATCTTCAGACAAATCCCGCTGACATGGCTAGACAGATGGCCACCCAGTTTTCTGAGCGTATGAGAGCGCAATTAGCCAGTAATCTCAACAACCAAAATGGCCCAAATACGAACACTGTTCATTTTAATGTTGGCCAACCACAGGTTCACGTACACCCAGCAACAACCACTAATGATACTCAGCAACAAGATGCCACAAATGCCGAAGGTGCTAACAATATGGATGATTTAGATTTGGATTAAAATAATGCTGCTTTTGGTATTATAGAAAATATCTGTTTTTTTATGGATTTTGTTTAATTATAGATTGTCATTTGGATTGATAGCGTTTGTTGCAGAAAAGCTCTTGACAAGAGGAGAAAGTGAACTACAGCAAAGACAAATGAATAAACGGCAGCTTTCTGGATAATGATGGAGTCATTTTGACAGCGTACGACAGACTGGATAGTGACTGTGGAGTAATGAATTCTAAATATAATATGTCGGGTTTGCCACGCTAGCAACACTGGAAACTTAAAAATATGTAGATATGATGATTCCAAATACTCAATATGATTGTGAGTTGGTTTATATTAAAAGTTTAGGAGGAATGCATTGTATGTTCTTTTCGATAAGCTTTGAGATCAGAAATTCATGATTCGGAAGCAAAATGATTTATTAGAAATTCAAAGCAGGCAACAATTACGGGTCGACTTTGACAGTCCAAGGATGTTCAATACAAGATTGAACTAGCGGTAAAGGCAAGCACGAAATAAGGAAACGTGCACCTAGAACAGCTAGTGGCAGCGCAAAGAAAGGACTACATCCTGCAAAAGCAGCCCTAAGCGGCACTCTTTTACAAGTAGCAATTGATGAGAGGTTGATTTCTTCTTTTTGAATAATAATAATGGTTGAATAATTGTATAAGATATATATATGTAAATAAATATAATTATATTGTCATGTTTGTTTTGTTAGAAATTCCCATGTTGGGATTTGAAACACAGCGAGGAGTCGTTTGGGCCAAACAACATTATGATTGGAAATTGTGCATTTGTGTACATGTGGGTAATAAAATATGGGTGCTAAGCGGTCAGTTGATTAGATAGAACCGGATCTCTTTAATTGAACGTAACAAGCAAAGAATGGAAGACCGAAACCCAAGGCTATCAGATTGTAAAGATACAGTGTGGGAGGACAAAGGCTTATGTTAGTAACAAGACAGGGTGCAGGGGTAAATCGAGCACAAGCACACAGGCTGCTGCGCTCAATGCAGCGGGCCAGGCTAGGACAGACCCCGACATGAACAGCCGGTGCTTCGTGAAGGAATACACTGATTCAACATACCAAAGTACAAGAAGTGAGGAACGGCATATGGGATTCTTCTGTTGTGGACCTTGAAAGGCAAGTTGTTGTAGACACCCTCTGGGAAGTGAGCACCCAATTGCTTGGAGGAGGTGGAGAATAATCTGGCGGAGGCCTTGGTTTGTCTTTGAATGGCTCTGGAGAACATTACTGCTGCAAGATAGATCGATATGGATATAGTTTCAGATACAGATATCAGTACCACATCGTGTGCTCATGTGCTCTCAGTCCCCGGTGCTAAGAAGAGAGCGTGTGTTATGTGTACTGGTTGACTAGAGCACTCAGCTACAACGAGCCCGCCCACCACCTGGCGGTTCGCGCTGCGAGTAAAATTTTCCCCGTGCCCACAGGCCACAGGCCCAAACCACACGCTGGAAGAATCGTGTGGTTCTGGTGGTCGTGGCAGACACAAGCGTTAGGCCAGGTGACGATTTTTCTCGCGTGCGCTGATTGGCTGGCTTCAGAGGCAATTGTCATGCCACGCGGAGCGGCCGTGAAGACGCCTGGGCGTACGGGGCTACAAAAATTTTCCTAGGGCTAGCGATCAACACCAAGGGGCCCGCGCTCGAGGGCTCACGGTGCCCTGGGCACAGCTAGTCGAGCACAGACTCGGTGTATGTTTAACACACTTTATTTTCCTGTACAAGGTAAAGACGGGAGAGAGGAGTCTTGCCCAGTAGCATTAGCTTGCATCAAGACACATACACATATCCCAATACCAAAATGGCCATTGCTCCAATCACCGGTTTCGTCAAGAGAAGAATCATCACCGACATCTCGATCGGCTGCACCCTAGGTGCCGTCATGGCCGTCTCCTTCTGGTACGGTTTCCACATGCCATTAGTTGCTAAGAGAGAGAGCTACTACGCCGACTTGGCCAAGAAGAAGGCTGCTGAGGAGGAGTAAACGCGCCAGCACCTGCATGCACACGTACACAGTTCCGACACCTCAAACCACTAAAATAACCATTAAAATAACCACATTCCTACATTGCGACCCACGAGCGACCCGAATACTCAACAAATAGATACTCATATGTGATCCAATAGAAGCACAGACGGTTGCAAAAGATCTTGGAAGCTGACTAGAACTCTTTGTTTGTCCTTTTATCTTGTCTTTCTGGGTCTTTGATACGTCTATTCATCGCAACCTATTATTCTTTCCGCTGGGGAGTCAACTCTGGAGGAGAAATCCAATCCAACCAAATGCATCAACATATGCCGCTGCTTTGGCCTTGTGCTTTGGCAGCCTGCTATGCGTTGCTTTGCTCCCGGTTGCCTTTCTCACTTCTTCCCTGCATGTCCTCCCTGAGCTTGAATTATTTTATTTATATAACCCTTTCAATATCACTCTATTTCTATTTCACATGTTCTGTAGCTATCGACTACCACCCTGCTCATACCATACCATACCATTCCGTACCGTACAACCCTAGTCAGTGTATCTCCGACATACACAAGGTGCACGGGTGTATACTCATAGCCTGCCGTAACTCACTGTGCCCCGGTCCCCATATAAATGACCGGTTGCTAACGAGTGGAAGAGCTACGTTAGTTGTAGGTAGCGGTCAGGGGTGCCAGATGAATTGAACGGTGTTCAGCAATGCTATTCGATACTTCTATAATACCGCAAAGGTCACTGGATGACTTAACGGCGATTTTTCAAAGGATAACAGCTCAGGTGAAATTGACACCCCAACTATCGGGAAACGTACAGTCCTCCGAGCTTTTCATAGGACACAGCAGAACAGATGAGCATTTGCTGGTGCTACAGCGGTCGATAAGCCCGGTGATAAACAATCTTACTAGTTTCACGAATTTAAAGACAGTAACGGGAATCAACCGAGTGATTTGGCTGGGCACCGATGACCAGGATACTCATGGTGACAATGACGATGATGCGTCTTCTCATCAAAATTACGACTACGAGTACTTGATCAAGAATTACAAGAGTATCGTGATAATGATTGAGTCGGATGACTTGACACAGTTGAATTTTACTACTCAATTGATAAAGACAAAAATATTACCCTACACTTCGACAACTTTCAGCGTCAAGTTGTCTTTGGTATTAGCAGGTGATTCACTGCCAAACTCTACCCGGTTGCATCTAGAAAACCAGGGAATATTTGGAGATTTGGATATTTACGGTTGGACATCCTATAAACCTATCCTATTGGACTCTGACTTAATCAGTTTAGAAATGAGACACGGCGGGTTGTCTGAACTTTTTGGCGGCTCTATTCAACCTATTGATTTGATGTCTAGACAGTTACTAAATCTTATTATATTATCAAAGTACAAGATAAGAATAACCAATAGTTACTTGAAAGGTGACAATTCAATCAAATTTTGGAGAAACTACAATGGGTTATTCAAGAGACACTTGAACTCTCTCAGTGATCTAAAACTGAAAAAAATGATAATCGATCAGGATGAAACCTTGTTTTTGGATCAATTCTCTTTCTTCAATAGAAATGTTGACTTGGTGTGTTTTGATAGAGGTGTTGACCTGATTGCCAGTTTGTTAACTCAATTGACATATACCGGTCTGTGCGATGAACTTGTTGGAACAAAATTAGGAATAGTTGAATTCGGTTTGAGCGATGACAATGGAGAGGAACAGAATACCGAGTCGATAAGGTTTAAATTTGCCAACCCGAAAGATGAAATCTTCCAAGATATAAGAGATTTGAATTTTTCTCATGTTGGTTCGGTTTTAAATAGAAAGGCTAAGGTGATTCAATCGGAGTACGACAAGAGAAATTCGTTAAACGATATAGACGAGATGAAGAAATTTGTGGGTGAATTAGCCAACCTTAAAGAATCGCAAAGCTGGATAAGAAAACATACTCTATTAGCTGAGCATATCCTTAACAAAGTTAAAAAGGACGATATTGAACCAAGCCCTGTTGGGATAAATGAGTTGGACGAGGACCAAAATTTACAGGAGCCAAGTTCAAGCCATTTCAGTGAATTCATAGAGCTTCAACAGGACATTTTAAGTGATAGCTTGGATTACAAGAGAAACTGCTCTGCAATCTTAGAATTCATGTACAAACACGAGCCACCTATTTACCATATTATCAAATTGATGATCCTGACAAGTGTTGTCAAAAAGGGAATAAGAGAACAAGAGTACGAGCTCTTGAAGGCGGAAATCTTGAATCTATACGGTGTCAGGTATATACCGCTACTGATCAGACTGGCAGAATACAGGTTGGCATACCCTAAAGAGCACATCTCTTTCCTAGCATCTGCCACAAATAGCAACCCATCGTCGACCGTTGCATCTTCTAAGGATAAACAGCAATACCAGCTGATCAACGATTTCTACAGTGTGGTGAGGAATTTGAACTTGCTGCCTGCACAGCAGTCCGACTATAAAAGCCATGTTACCGAGGATGAACCGGCAGATGCCGATTTTGGGTTCCCAGGATACGTTCCGATCATCACGAGGCTGGTGCAATCGATATACTCCAGAGAGTTTATCACCAGTGGCAGTAGTGTGAGTGAGGTCTCTGTGAGACAGTCCTCCGGAGGTCAAAGATCCAAGAAGCTTGGTTGGGATAATCTGGACTTGAGCAGCATAGACGGGGAGACGTGCCAGGAGTTTCTTGTTCCAGAGAATAAGCGGGGCCTGTTCAACTCCATGACGCTGTCCCACCACAACTTTTCGGCCAAGCTGATAAACTCCAAGACGAGAAAGGATCTAATTATCATCTGTTGTATTGGAGGATTGACGTATAGTGAAGTTTCCACAATCCGGTATGTGTTGGGTAAGAACCCGTTCACTAGGCACAAGCAGTTGCTTTTCTTCACCTCGGGTATGATCAAGGGTGATGATATTGTGCAGTCTCTTGTTTAGCCACGTTTGGCCATTTGTGTTACGCTATGCTGCTTTACGCTATTCCGCTTCTCTCTCCCTTCTCTCCCTTCTCTCCCTTCTCTCCCTTCTCTCTCCCTTCTCTCCCTTCTCTCCCCCTTCTCTCTCCCTTCTCTCTCCCTTCTCTCTCCCTTCTCTCCCTCCCCTCCCTTCTCTCCCTTCTCTCTCCCTTCTCTCTCCCTTCTCTCTCCCTTCTCTCCCTTCTCTCCCTTCTCTCCCTCCCCCTCCCTTCATGCTATCCATGCTGATCATCTGCTGCCCCCCGGAGCCCAACCTCGCGCTCTGTGGGCCTTGGCCTTCTCTTTGGGTATTTTGGCTCGCTCTATAATTAACAATAGCACACAGTGAAATCACTGGCAATGTAGTCTGTGTAGTCTAGCATACCAGTATAGTCCGGATACTTGCTCCTGCAGCTTCTAGGTGTACATACACATCAAGTAGTTAAATAGCGTGCAGAAAGTCACGTAGGCTTGATAATTGCGTGGCGTGCGGTTCCTACCCTGGCTTGGAAACACGTATAGAATTGGACCGGTGTCCCCCCTTTCTTTCCTTGTTTCCTTCCCCTTTGTTTATTTTTGATAGAGAGGACTACGAACTGGATTACGAAGAGTGGGAGTGGTTGGAACATTCATTTGCAACTGCATTGGTACACAGTAGATACAGATGAAGCCACCAAAGGATTACAGCCAGGTGCTTCTATTTGATACAAGAGACCACAAGAAATTCCCGATAAAACTATCAACAGACCAGAAGAAGCTGAGAAATGCGGTGATCCAGCTGATCAACGCCACGTCCTCTCCCAAATTCAAAGACAATAGACTTTTGGAAACTCTGATCATCTTACTTGGCCTCGAATCAAGCTCTGCTAAAGACGTGAGCTATTTGTACAAAATTTACAGGTTCTGGAAGTTATCATTTGAAGGTAAACTCATAACAAATAGAGGAGAGTTTAAATGCAGGTACCCATCTTCAAGGTCATGCCATATTGATCTGATAGGTATGGATAACTGGCGGAAAGTGATGTGCTATTTGGATTCCCTTGTAGTGTGCCTCTTTTATTCCAATTCTTCCTTTGATTTCTTATTGGACTCCTTCCCAGATGATAGCTTGTCTGCAGAGCTACAAAACGAGATTAATGAACTGAAGATAATGCTAAGGTTTATAGTTAACCTAATGAGGGCAGGCGAGTTCATTCCACACACAATAATAAAACAGCTTTGCCTGGTTTTAAGTTCATTAGGTTGTGATCTGACATTGAGTTTCAAGCAGCAAGACGCACTTCAATTGTTTGAATTTTTAGCAGAATCATTGTCATTACCATTAATAACACTAAAGTTGGATATCGTTCATTCTGGGAAATTAAATGTGAAAGACGACCTGAGGTTGATAGAAGAGAGGGTTCTTTTGATATCAGTTCCCACTTCAATAGACCACAACCAACTCAAAGAGGAACCAGTAGTTTTAATGGATGAACAGCAAGATGTTTCTATGTCTTCAGCGACCTCAAGTACGCAATGTGAAACAGCTGCATTATCAACCAAAGTTAAGTCTGAAAACACAATAAATAGCACACAACCAGAGGGTGATGAAAAAGAAAAAGCGAAGGAACTAGATAACAGAGAACAGAAAGCATCCGAGCCAAGAGGAGAGCAAAAACAAGATGAGCAAAAGGAGGAAGATAAAAAAGATGGGAAAGAAACACAAATGAAAGATCGATCTTCATCTGATTTGCATGAACCTGGAATCTCCTTGGAGGAATGTTTGAA
Organism: Ambrosiozyma maleeae (nom. inval.); assembly: GCA_003706635.2. NCBI lineage: Eukaryota > Fungi > Ascomycota > Pichiomycetes > Pichiales > Pichiaceae > Ambrosiozyma > Ambrosiozyma maleeae (nom. inval.). The sequence goes on from PPLV02000001.1 coordinate 948,863, forward strand.
CTCGTATTTTAATAATAGCATTACAGTGAAAAGACACCTAGATAGAAAAAGGATACTTGAAAGCTTTGTTCCAAAACAAAAAGCAGTTGCCGATGAAAATGAAACCAAGTTCGATTTTTCAGAATACACAAAGATGGGAATTGTCACAAATGGTGAAACACAACTAATAGGAGGATCAAGCAATGACACCCCAATGACTCGATCTTCAACTTGTATTGAAGGATCCCTGTATGAGTCAATTGATGGCGTAAAAGCATCTGTCGTGCATGAGGAGCTATTTTCAGGAGCAGATCTCACAGATACCTTGAGTAACTCAACAATCAGTGAGTCGATGGCAGGAGACACACCAACAATTGAAAGAATGGCCACTATGGGATCCATTTCAAAGGTGTCTGAGAGAATAGAGGCTTCAAGAACGCGGTCTTCAACAATCGCAAGTGTGCTAAATAACGCTGCTGCTTCAAACCAGACAACTCTTACTAGACGCTCTTCATCCGTTTCAAATGCTGAGGTTACCTTGCCGGCATGGATGTTTTTACAACTATTACCCTACTATACTGATCCTAAAGCTCATTTAAGATTTGAGAATCATGAAGAGTATTACAGAAGAAGGGCATCAAGATCTAAAACCTTGGAGACAATAGATTTAGATTCAAACTCTATACCAGACTTTAACAACACTAGTATGTTTGAGAAAAGATTCTCCGATAAAAGGCCAATAATTCCTATATGCTTGAAAAGATACTCATGGGATGAAAAAGGAAATTCTCACAAGATTCATAGAAAAGTTGAGATTCCACAGGTTATAAAATATCCATACTTTGTAGCTGAAGATAGAAAGAAAAAGGGATTTGTGGATTTTAGAAGATCAGCTCAGAACGTGGCGCCATTTGGATCCTTCAAATTGGTATTAGAGTCCTGCATTTGCCATAGAGGAGATTCTATTCATTCAGGTCATTACGTCGCATTAGTCAGAAAACACTTATATGGATACAGACAGTACTATAATGGTAGTATGAATTCGACGACAGGCACTGCACCCGCTACAAATTCAATAGATAATGAATCTGATTTAGAGAATGAAAACGAAGACGACGACTGGCTCTTATTCAATGATTTATTGGACAAATCAGAGAAATGCAAGGAGATCAAGTTTTCTGAGGCTATGGATACGGAGGATCCATATATGCTATTCTATAGAATTGAAAAAATTCAAGAGGATGCCGAGGAAAGTGGAGATGACTCAAGCACAATCAGATTAGTTAAAGGTACAAAGGAAAAATACTGGAGCGACCGGGAGACCAACAACTTTCAATCTGCTTTTGGAAGCGCAATTAGAAAAGATTCGATTGTTTCCCAATTGTCTTCATTATCATCTATTCAATCATCTACAACCAATCCAATCAGCACAGAATTCTCTTCGTTAGTGAATACTTTGAAATTAGCGGGAAAGCCAAGCAATGAAGAAATTAATCAACTTTCCTCCACTGCTGGAGACGATCCTCAGCAGTCCAGGTTGAATAGCCATTTGAAACACCTTGGAATAGGCAAGCCGTCTTCAAGATCAAACTCTAAGCAGCCCCCTTTGAGAATGGGCAGTGACGCTGATCCGTCACCAACCGATGCCAGGTACATTGATATCTCTAACATGTATTACTGGTATGAAGGCTCAGCTGATGGATCTTTTAGTATGCCATTGGACATGAATATCAAACCGTCTGTTAAGTATTTTAGTGATGATATACCCGCCGACAGTGATCCTAGTTTTTTGGACCGAATCAACTCAAAATTTTCAACATTGAAGAAGACATCAAGTATGAATACTGGTTTAGCCGGCTCAAAGCTTGTGAATGACCTGGATATAGAACCTGAGAAAACCAAACCTAACACTGAGGGCGAATCGGATTTATCTTTTGAAGCTTCCAATCCTGCATTTTCTAATCCAAGTGTTCTCTGCGTGGACCCCTTAGATCGTAATGAGGACGAAGCTGAAGACAATTTGCCAAATATTAAAATTACAAATACACCGAATGATAGCACTAAGTCTCTAGACAATTTTGCGCCAAAAAGACCGAGCGATAACAATGCAGATACAGATAACGTTACCACCCACAGTTCGCACGCCACCGCTAAAAACTCATTTTTCAAGAATAAAGCTAGCAAACAGCAACACGATTTAGCAGCAATGAAATCCAATGTAACAATCAGTGCTCAATCTCAGACTAGCTTTCCCCATTCTGAAACGCCTCATGTAACGAAAAAGCATAAACTTAAGGGAATGCTGAAGAAGATTTTAAAATGATGTGCTTTTTGTTTGTTTAATTTGGTTAATTTGTGAACTGTTTGAATTGCATCTATACGATTTTGCAAAATAAATAGTCATCTAATTTGGTGTCAAGTTTGATGCAAAGCTGGTTTTTGTTCAGTACATTTTTTTTGATTTCGAAGTTTTTCTCTTATACATGTGTGTATATACATATGCACCACCGCTTCTATTTTAACGCTATTTCTTTTACCATTTTCAATTGACGGATGCTAAGTAAATGTGATTATATTTTCAAAACACATATATAGAAATATACAATTAGAAAAACAGCCAATACCATTTCAATTTAGTTTGGCTGATTTTTCATCGGGAAGTTATTGCCTTTATTCATGAAATCATTTTCAATTTCTTTTGTGAAATCATCAGCAAAATCCAAACCTGGATTATTGTTAGAAATAAACCAGTTAAAGATATTATCGGAAGGATCTGTGTTAGGGAAGTAATTATCTAAGAATTGATTGTCTGATGCAGAGACACTGGAACCAGTAAACGATGGAGCCGGACGAATATCGGGCATGGCAGGCAAACTTCCAGGTTTCTGTGGCAGCCGATCGGAGTGCTGCTGATACTGCTGATATTGTTGCTGCTGATAAACAGGTTGGCTTTGTGCATAGTCATTGTGATTTTTAGCTTGATGGAACTGCTGAGAAACCTGCTGAGTTTGCGGTTGCTCCTGAAAAGCATAAGAGAATTGTTGTGCCGAATAGTCATATTGTTGCTGTTGCATTGGAAATTCTCCATTCGTCCCCAACTCAGATTTTGGTAATGGCTGTTGTGGACGTTCTTGATGAGGGTAGCTGTTGCACTGGCGTTTCTGCTCTTCTAATCTTTGTAAGTTGATTCTCTCCAGCTCCTCGTCACGTTCTCTGATTTCTTTTTCATAATCAACAACCTTCTTCGCATTCTTTGACTTCATTTTAGTCTTAAATTGAGAACATAGGTACATCAAAATGGTTGAATATCTTGTACAGAGGTGCAATTCGTCAGGAGCAGCCTCTCTCAAACAAATTGCAGTTTTTTGTAGCAATGTGATAATCTCTTCTATTGGAATGACACTCAATTTTATGATTTCGCTAGTGGCGCCTCCACGCTTAGACTCTGAGCTGCTATTACTGGTGATAATATCATCAACATCTCTTTCATCATTTGTTAGAGTCAAATAACATTTGACAACAAATGCGACAGCTCTAATCACTCTAGTAACCCATCTGACAGGCATGTACTTCAACATTTTCAGTCTGTTGACCCTCTGAATGACAAATAAAACCTCTTTAGCAGCACTGTATGCCAATTCAACGTATCTTGAATATTTAGCTAATTCATCTAACCTCAAATTTCTTCCCTTTTTAGAGCTTGTATTGTTGGAGCTCACAGAAGTATCACCACTCAAAGCCAATGAGTACAAGAATAACTTAGTATAGTAATAGTCTAAAATTAAAGACTCTCTTTCGATCTGGCTGAATGTATCTTTAACCACTTTAGGAGACAGCTTCAACCAGTTTGGAGGCTGAGATTGATTGATAACGTGTGAATTCGAATGTTTAAGTAACTTATAATACTTCTTGTACCAATTTTCTAATATGGGGGAAAGAATGTCCAAGACAGCAAGATTTTGATACTTATTTAATGCACCGAGTCTAGGATTCTGTCCGTACAAACTATCGTAGCAAAGGGAAGTGAACTGTAAAAGTTCAATAGTAGCCTTTTGATAAGAAGAAAAATTGAATGAAGGATCAGCAATATCAACTTCACTCAAAGTTTGTCCTAACATTGATCTTTTGTTCATGGAGATAGCTGAATTAATCTCAGCTATATGTGTAGCCATGAAAACTAGGGGATGTTCGTCCAGTAGGAAGCTTAATCTTGTAGCAATTCCAATCAACATAAATGACATGATCTCAGATCTTTTCATAGCACTCAGTCCAGCATATGATTCATCGTTACTCTTGTCAATTCCTGACCGATTACCTTGCTTTGCACTCACAGCTTCATCTTCTGGGGCATTTGCATAATCGCTCCATCTAAAGTGAATTGCTCTTGGATTCCATTCCGTAAATAGCAAGAAAGATAGCAGTGTTCCAATAGTACGACTGCTAGATTCACCCCACACAGTCATACTGATCAGTCGTTGGCAATAAATCCAAAGCTGTTCGTGAATCTCTAAATTTCTGGCCGTTCCATTCTCCTCTGGAGTCTGTGACTTTTCTGTGTCCTCAGCATCCTTATCCTGTGGGATATCTGTGGCTTCAGTACCATTAACAGCTTCCATAGTATGATATCTAGAAGCAATGGCCAGTATTGCACATAAAAGCATTGGATAACGGGGTAAAACATCTGGATCTAGCAGTTCTTGAGGGATGTATGGAAAAAACGGATGCATGGTAACAGAGAACAATTGAATCAGCTTTCTAGCTTCATCCTCAGTTAGGACACCATCATCACCAATGTAATCGATATTAGAAAGTTTGGATGTGGGTGTTGGTCTAATACTAAGAGTCGATTTAATAGCTGGCATAGCCAGTCTATTGTGTCTTATGGTTGGGAAAAGAAAGTTATCATGTCCAAATTTCTCCTTCATGTATTCTTCTGGAGTTAAACCATCGTTGGCTAGGTGGTTATTAATATTTTTTGTAGAGCTTGAAGATGAATATTTAGGATTTTGGGTAGATGCTTTATCCTCTTCGAGTAGAGATTCAGAGGAGCCCGTTCTTGAAGAAATTCTGGTCTCTAGTTGTTCAATTCTCTCTCTTGCATCAATACGATCCCTGCCATCTGCTCTAGCAGGACGTCCACCTAAGTTGGCCAAATAAAACACCGTTGCATTAGAGGCTATGCTTGGATTTAAAGTTCCAACAGAAGATTTCCTGTTGGAATCTAGTTCGGGCTTCAATAAAATTTCACTTTCGGGAGTGGTCAATCTTTTCAATGGAGGTAATTGGGGGATATTAAATTTGTCGTTTCTATTAATGCTGGTGGGATCATTGTATCTGTTATCATTATTAGCTGGAAAGTTGATGGGATCCTCCAAATTGGATATTTTAGCGATGGGAATCGAAGAGGCGGTTCCAGTTAGACCCATATAGTTTGTATTTGCGGTGAGAGAAGGGTTTGAAGATGGTAAAGTTGACACATTTGATACGCTCGTGGTCATTGAACCTGCAGAAGATCCCACTGTCGCTACCAATGACGACGACGTGAATGAGTTGGAGGAGCTTTCTGGTTTAATTGGGTTATAGAGTTGGGATCTTGTGGGTATAGGCAAAAGATTATCCATAGGCTTCCCTGAGGGGTACTCTATCTGTGAGGTTTGTGTTGATAGATCGGCAGCGTAGTCTGAATCATTGGAGGTCTTCTGTTTCTTTTTCTTTCCGGCAGTTACGTTTAAGGATCCGCCTCTTTTACTTTCGACAAAAACACACTCTTTCCTCTCTCTCATGCATCGTGCACACGGTGGCGCATGCGGTGAATCAACACTACCCAAGTCACACTTGACTTTTCTGATTCGGCAGTTCAAGCATGCCAGGTAGTTACGCTTGAATTTCGTCTTTTTCGAATCTTCCGTTGCTGTCTTGGTATCCATTCCATTTTCTGTCACAGGTGGAGATGCACTGGCACTCACATCATCATACAGCTCCTTGTTTTCATCTTGTGCCTGTCCCATTTGTGTGACGATATCAAGTGGCTTTCTCCGTACAACGTGTCAGCCTGTTGTACTGTACCAAATGGCTCCGGTTTGTGCTTGATAGCTGTGGATCCCGGTTATCCGATATTTCCAGTAGCTCGTAGACCTCGAGACTTGGTTATGTTGACTACCGTGTCCACACCGCCCATCTTCTCCAACCCGTACTGTCTTCCTGGTACCAAATCCTGGCTTCTTTACTCTCATTTGACTTTTCAAGTGATTTTTTATCACACAATATACAATTACGTAATCCGAGTACGTGTTACATAAGCGGGAGATGAGCAGAGGCGGTTGAGCAGGGGGTTGATGATGAAGCGGGAAGTGAAGTGGTTTGCAAGGTGTCAGCCGGTATACAAGGGATGGAAGGATGCCAAGGACAGAAGGGTGTAGTGGGGGCAGGGTGCCCATGGGAGCGTGGTGTTTTATTTCTTGGTATGTGAGGATGCGCATACTACAAGACTGGACAATCGTATCAAAGCTGCGTGGCAAAATTTAATGATTGAGTAGAGGGGCACGGGGACACAAGGGCACAGAGGGGGAGGGGAGAATGGATAGCATAGTGTGGTGGAATTGGATAGGGTGTGTGAATATAGCCGTAGTGGTAGAAGGAATTAGAGTTGAGAAAATACATATTTACTGGACGCTCTTGAAGGTAGAGCACCGTGTAAAAGGGTGCAAAGTGCAGTGTGACAGAGTACTTAGAGAATGGCGGTATAAACAACGTACACCTTGTTACATATTTATTAAAACAACGATATGTATGAGGCGTATATCTGAAAGTATATATATAATTATATAAATATATCTATATTCGCAGATATAGATATCTATGCACACACATAAACATGCCATATAAAGATGCACCTATCTACACCACCAGATGCCGGAAGATATATTTATTCGTATAAAGTTGACAACTTAGAAGCCATGCTGTGGCTGGGTTATGAAATTTAGATGGCAAACTTCTTTGTCCATTCCTTGGCTGTGGCCTCGTACTTAGGTCTGTCTGTCTTATAGATGTGGGCAATCTCCGGAACTAATGGATCGTCAGGGTTGGCATCCGTCAATAAAGAGCATATGGACAACAACACCTTGGATATAGTTAATGCTGGGGACCATTGGTCTTTCAAGATATCCAAACAGATGTTACCGTTGGAGTTGATATTTGGGTGGTAAATCTTGGTTTGAAATTGAATCTTTGGTGGCTTGAATGGGTAGTCTGTTGGGAAGTGGATCGATAGGAAAAAGACACCACCAGCGTACGGAGAATCTGGTGGACCCATTATAGAGGCTTGCCAGTGGTAAAGGTCATCACCGACTGGGCCGGCAGAACATGAGGATGGTGGATCTCTCCCTAGATCGCTTAGTTCTTTGTTAATTCTCTTTAAAGACATGTTGTGAAGTGTTGGTTTATGTAGTGTGTAGTATGTGGTTTAGTCAGACGTAAGTAACTACTGTCTTCCAACGGTCACCCACCACGGTAAATAGCTACAACTTCAGTACCAAGATAAGCAGCAGGGCAGAAGGAAAGGACTCGTGGAAGAGACTGTCTGTCGCTGCGTGTGAGCTCTGGCCCACTCAATCCGACACTCCACCCACCGGGCGGGATCCACTGACTCAGCTCAAATCGCCCAACTAAGCTCTCGCGGGTCGAATTTATAATCGAATCGCATGGAACGGAATAGAATAAGAGGCGCTAAGGCCGGGTAACCCAATGTAGATGACGCGTCGATCGACGCGTTGGTCTGCGGGATGTCGTGCGATGCGCTCAACTTTTTGTAGGGGGCCTGCGTGGCATTAGAGGTAGGTAGCTGAGAGTGGAAAGTACTTGGGTATACACCGTAGTTGATGGCTTTTGTAGAATTAGGGCAGAATAGGCGCGTGTTTGAGCCGAGACTCTGATTAGCTCTGAGTTTCGATGGTGTATACGAGGAGGCGAGCACAGTCTTACACGCGAGGTGAAGTGATCCGGGACATGCAGGATGTAAACGCTGAACAGCTAACGCGCTGACAAGGCAGCCAGTACTCCAAGACTGCCTGGCAAAGTTGCCAGTTTGCTGGTTAAACTGACGCAGAAGAAATAGAGCCTTCAGACTTCAAATTGCGTCATTAAGAGAGTTCTGTTTTTGACCCATGCGATCGGAAGCGTGGACGATGGCCAAACTTGAGATCAGTTAGAGTTTATACGGGCATAGCGGCTCTGCTTGTCCATTTCTGCTTTTTGGTATCGGGGACATCTACAATTGAGAACAAGCCAGTGCCCAGTTGGTAGATGTGCAAGCTTAACCACGAGTTGTGTTCCAGAAGCCTTTTTCACGGGAAAAAAGATTTCAAACAAAAGATTCACGACATTTCCGCGCGTAGATCAATTCCGGCATGCACCGACCTCTATTGTTCTAACTATCATCACAGAAAGCATCGGTCTGAGTGCATCAGGATGCATACGATATCACACTATTCAATAAAGTCTACAAGGGCACGCCAGGGTATCCATCTACCAAGCTTTATGCTTAACTGTCCGCCAACCTGATGTATCCGTGACCGGCGGTGCAGTGCTGGCAGGCATTCCATAATCACAACATCTCTTCTTCCTCAGTTGTGTAAGTGTGGATGTTCGTGCGGGTTTATAGACATAGGCGAGCTCGAGCCGCGCTCTAGTGGAATAAAAGACTTTGTGCTGAGCAGGCCGCCTATGCGTGGAAGCCGAATGGCATTCGACGCAATCTGTCCAAGGCCACAGTGTCCATACATATCATAAGTAAAACCAATCTGGAAAATAAGCGCAACAGGCCACAATCAACGGCACCACAGAGGTCTTAACAAGGAACATCCAAATAATCAAAATAAAACTCTGCGCGGCGCTGCGGTGTAGTTACTGAGGCTGGGAGACCGTCCGAACTGTGGTAGGCTTTTTTGCGGCGGGTAGAAATTGTTGGGCGCAAGCGGCAACAGCGAGACTCGCTTGCCAACCGTAGAAAGAACAAATTCGCATGAATGGCCGTGGTTGGTTTCACTCTGCCCCACTTGCTCCATCTCTTTCCACGGGGCCCGCCTGCGGGCGCGTGCGCGACACATCTGACAGAAAGATCACCCGACCCACTACCCGAAGGAACGATCTCCTGCTCGCTTGCGGGCCACACTATTCTCGCAGACTAATCTCGCAAATTTTCGCAGAATCCGCATCTCTGTGCCAAAGCAGCACAAAAACGCAACATTGCACAGTATTGTACGCCGCGGCGCCGCAGTACCAAACCCGCAAAACCTTATGCTTGCACTGATGCATTTGTCTTGCACCTCTTTAGTTTTGTTTTGCGCGTGCAGTCGCTTCGCATCTGCAGAGAGCTGTTTTGCGTGGCTGCTGAAAACAGAATCAAAGCCAGCCAAGCCGTAGCGACAGAAAACAACACCGGGGTGTGCGGCCGCCGGACACGCGAAATTTTCTCCCGGTGCTGGCCGCCGCAGTTCTCCCCACAGCACAGGCGGTGGCCTGGCTGGCGAGTTGGCGCGCTGGGGCGCTGTCCGTGGAACCGAAAGAAGTGACAGGAAAGGGGCCATTTGAATAGAAAGTAAGCTTTTCCTGGTTGTTGCTTTTTTTGCCAGCCAACAGCCTTAAACAAACCGGTTTCTGCCTGGTATACAAGCAGCAGCAAACAGAGACACCGTCACGGGTATAGACGTGTACATATATCATAGGTTTTGTCTTGCGACAGAAAGTGTTGGGTAAAGCGGTGACTGGAAAAAGCCAAAGACCGACCCGTGGAATAGTGCGATAGAAAAGGACTATTGCTGTACCAAAGCTGTTTTTTGTGTTACCAAGGAGTCACATTGCTAGAGGCCCTTCCAATATAGATCTAGGATTAGAAGATGAATCTTGCAGTCTCATTCAACGACTCGGATGCGCTTCTTTACTCGTTGAACAACCAAGGTAATGCTAGCCTGATCCCCACGAGTTTTCAGCCGGCGCAAGAACTGAGCACCCAACAGCCTAACGAGTACATGGACTTTGAAAGTTGGCTGAACGCAGATGAGTTTGATGAAGAAACCACAAATATACCCACTGCGGTGCCGGGCACCAGTAACACGGAGCTACCCATGAGCTCTTGGACTGAAACCTCCAACCAAGAACTGCCCCCATATAACGAGCAGAAAAATCAAGAGATCTTGGCAGTCAAACATGAGCCAATAACTCCTGGAATGATGACATCGGAATCTGGTAAGAGCTCTCAACTTTCAACTCCAACGGATTCGCTGGCCACAAATAACTCGGATACGTCTCCATTATCTAACACCACTTCTCCCAACGGAAAACCTCTCATGTCTTCATCAGCTCCTCAAATTAGAGCGGCAATCAACTCAAAGTCCGCCAAGCCAAGAAAAGATAGATCATCACACAACATTATTGAAAAGAAGTATCGTACAAATATCAATTCAAAGATACTGGAATTGAGAGACGCCGTGCCGACATTGAGGGCAGCCAGTGAGACTGAGCAGCTGAATTTTGATGAATTAGAAGGTTTAACACCAGCCGTTAAATTAAACAAAGCTAGCATTTTGTCCAAGGCAACTGAGTACATCAAGCATTTAGAAGCCAAGAATAATGCATTGGTTCAAGAAATTATGGTTTTGCGAGCAAGTTTTAATAATCAAATGGCCCAACAACAGATGATGCAAATTAATATGCAAAGTCAGTCTCAAATGGCTGCTCCAATAATTCATCAGATGCCCCACAATATGGCATCGCAACAGATGCCTACGCAGCAGGAGCAGCAGCCAGATATACAGCAACAGCAACAATATGTCATTCACAATACCCAAGTGCCGACACCTAACCAGTACCAGATGGGCGTGCAAAACATTCCTATGGACACTTCCGAATTTTTGCGCCTCAACTCTGGTAACTTTATGAGCATACAACAGCAACAGCAACACCAGCAACAGCAATCGCAGCAACCGCAACCGCAACAAGATCAACCGCAACAGCAACAGCAACAGCAGCTGCCGCAGATCTCTCAACATCAAGCTCAACAACATATTCAGCAACAATATCAGCAATCCACTGATAACATGAGCCACATACAACAGCAGGGCATGCCTTTGAGCAATAAAATAGTCATAGGTGGTATGACTGCCATGGTTGGCAGTCAAATGTTCAACAGTGGAGATAATTCACAATTTGATTATAAAGGTTTGTTTTTTATTAGACTTGAAAAATTATTTCCTGTCTTTCAATCTACCCACTTTGCACCAGTCTTGTCATTGATGAAATTCATCGTTTTCTTTGGAGGTGTGATTCTGTTATCTCAGCCTTTCTTAGATTCCTGGATAGAAAAATTTGATCCTGACCAGTCTTCTAAAAAGAAATCTTTCTATGCAACTGATTCGTCTGTTACTACTGTCGTTACTCCTACAGATAAACATTCAGTGAGCTTATTTGAAGTTTTCTTTGAAGTTCTTAAGTTCATCGCTTTGAAGACGGGTATTCAACGTCAAGACTTGAATGAAAAGATCTCTGGTGTATCTGGGTTCAACAAGTCGTTTGATGAATTTATATTAGGCAGATTACAATCCAGTTACCCAGCTGTTGAGGATGGCACTTGGAACCGCATTTTCAAATTCTTTGTTCAAACTTTAATGGTGGATGAGAGACTGGTGCAGACTTTAAAATCAGATGACATGATCAAATTCCAATTCAATAGACTGATTCTTACTAAGACTGTTGCATTAAAATTGGGTGATAATTTAAGCTCTATATTTGGATTTGGTCGTATCATGGATAGTCTCCTTTTATCAATTGTCAAAACTTTAGATGGTTTACGTGAGAAGGATAGATTGAAATATAATGATGAGACCAAACAAATTTTAAAATTGGTTAAGAATGATCTTGCATTTATTGAACGTCAATGCTTATTTGAAGAACTTTTCGAAGTTTTAAGAATCAACGAACCTTCGCAGCAGGTTCAGTTTGGCTACAGCTCCGTCAAAGAATACATTGAAAGATCAACCGTCGATCAATTAAACATTGTTAATCTAGTGTGTAATATTAGAGCCACGGAACTATTGAACCAATACATGGTTGAATATCTAGCTGTTCTTTCCAATTCGGAGCTGTTGGATGTTTTAAAATCGGACGATGAGTTTTCATTTGAAGAAAACACAGATGCTGAAAATGACAAAGACTTCACCGCTTCGGATGACCCTATCGAGATTATGCAAGTTGAAACCAAGAGACTATTGAGTAAAGTCTCGTCAGACCAGATAATCATCCCAGCTAGTTGTGTCAAATTGATAAAATGCCAGACCATTTTTAAAAGTTTGTTATGTCCTACCGACGTTTCTTACTTAAATGAAACTTTGCAATTGATTTTGAATAATATTGAACAAACTATTGATTTCAGTGAAGCATTGAGTGAAAACGTGAAGAAGTCTTTGAAGAAAAGCGGCGACGATGATATGGATGAAGACGAGGATGAAGATGATGAAGAACTTGAAAACGATCAGTTTATTGACTCCTTAGATGTGAAGCACAACACCATTAAAAAGATTTTAAAGTATACGCAATCTTTTCATCCGTATCATCAGGCCAATCTCATCTCAGAAGAAAACAGAATCTCTTTAACCTGTGCCTTAATTTTGCATTATTATTCTACTGGTGAAGTTTCCAAGGGCCGTAGTTTGATTAGGCACATGAGGTTTGCAAACAACAAGTATTCCAACTCCTATAATTCCTTGTCATTGTTGTCGTTCATTGCCACTTTCAAGACCATTATTGAGATTTTGCAGCATGGTACAGAGCATTTATCTGAAGATGCTACGAGCCCATCTGATGCTATTATGACGCGTTTGACCTTAGAGTCTGTGGTTGCATTTTTGAGATTATACATTGGATCGTTCTCGAATAATTTGACAAGTACAGGCAACCAGGGGCGCTCTAATGCTGGTTACGATAGCTTGAATGGTAATAGCAGTATCATTAGTCCGGCTTACTCCTATGAGGACGAATATAACTTGTCCAGTTTGGACTACCAATTGAAGAGTGATATTAGCCACAGGCTGATTGGTTTGGCCAAGTATTTGACTGGCTACAGCTAAGGATTGTTTTTTTGGCAGTACATGACTTATTTGTTTATTTGGCGATTTCGTGGGTGGATCGATATTGGTTTGACGAGGTTATTATATTTTTGCTTTATTGGTTCATCGCCATCTTCATTGGTAGTGCAAAATTCCGTCTATTTTTCTTGGACTATTGGTAGTTGTTTGCACACATCGCTGTTTCTCTTTTGCCGTTTCTCTTTTGCTATTTCTATTTGCTATTCGCTATTTGCTATTTACTATTTACTATTTACTATTTAATATTTACTATTTTCCACTATCGACTATCCACTATTGATTATTCCCTACTCCCTACTCCCTATTGACTTGTCTTGCAATTCGAAATGCCTCCAAAATCAATTACGTCATTTCACAAACCCCTATCCGTCGCGTCGAATTCCGTTCGCTGCGTCGATTTTGGGTTTGCACTTTTTTCTGTTTTGTTGTTGTTTTTTGTTGGTTTGAAAGGCCCATTGGTGAGAAGCAAACAGAGAGGCACGGGACAAGGCATCAAATGCCAGTTCCATCTGGGGATACAGGATCACGGCTAGGAAGGCTATGTCTATAGGTTTGTACACAGATCCTTTTTTTTAGACAGCGCATATTACTTGGGACAGGCGCCAATACCAACCCCCACCAAAGCAAAATATCCGAAGTGCTACAGCACGATCCCTTTTTTTTTGTTAGGCCATATCATAATTCATATTTTATACTTGATCGGTCATTTGCGCTGTATTTTATAAATTGTCACATATACCAACCGAGTGCTATATTCTAATTGCTCCGGACATCTATAATTCACACCGATCGGGACGACTCACGACTCTTCCACACCCAAAACTAGCGATCCACAAAGAGTCACTCCTTCCTCCCCAGAGCAACATCATCAATAGCACATTTTCTTCTTTTTAATCTGACACACTCTCTGACCGTTTCTTCACCAGCACACCTATACACAGATTATGTCAAGCGAGTTAACAGCTGAAAAATCATTGAACTTATCGCCCGCTCTGAAACTTGAAATATTCGGGGACAACGCAGATAAATCCATCACAAGGCTGAAAAGTAACCTCAGCTCAATCACCGCATCAGCAAACGGAAAGGGCAAGAAAAGATCAGGATCTCTCACGCTTACAAATAAAAACGGCAGCAGTAACAAAGCAGACAGTGATTTCCAATCAGAGTTTACCCACTGGAAAGAACTCGGTAACTATCTGGAATCTCTACAGCAAGTTCCAAGCAGTACACAGGACTCCATAAAACCAAACTACAAGAGCCCATTATCGCAACCATTACTCTATCGCATCTGTAATCACTGTGATAATCCAATCTTAGAGACTCATATAGCCGACCATATCAAACTCTGCCTGGGAAATAAGAAAAAGAAACTTCAAGAAAAGCAAAAGGCACCCGTGGATAAAGTTCCAAACATGCCGGCAGCCAGCAGTTCAGTTAGTAACAACACCACTAAGAAATCAGCTTATAATAAAAAGAGAAAGTTGGATGATACACAAACTCCTTCTTCGTCTGCCGCGGGAACACCAGCACCTGATGAAAAAGCTACTCCTAAGAAACAGAAAAAGACAGTTACTTCAAGCATTGGGGCAAGTACATCAGCTACAACCACCACTAAGAAAAAGAAAGACGCAAAACCAAAGTCAACCGCTAAACCTAAGGGTCCTGTTGACGTTGAAAAACAATGTGGTGTTCCCTTGCCTAATGGTGGTTTCTGTGCTAGGTCATTGACGTGTAAAACTCATTCTATGGGTGCTAAGAGAGCAGTTCCAGGCAGATCGGCACCTTATGATCAACTATTGTCAGCCTACCAGAGAAAGAATCAGGCTAAGATTGGAGCAGCTGCAGCTGCTGCTCAACAAGCACAGGACGACTTAATGCATGGATCATCTATTCCATTGGATGATGAGGAGGAGACACAGCAGGTTCTCGAGAGTGTTACAAGATCATCCCCTTGGCCTTTGGAAAGAAAGGTGATAATGCCTTCAAGGTTAAGAAACTCCTTTTTAAGGATGAGAGAGATGTTTGCTGGTGCCATATTGCCTAGAATGCAGAACAACCCGTTGGGACCATTACAGGGCCGTGCTGCCATGATGAACATCGATAAGGCTACTGATTACGTGTTTCCAGTTAGAACACCGCATCACAGAAGTATGCAACAGCAGCAGGCTGCTAAGTTACAACAGGCCAAGCAAAACACATCCGCCCAAATTCAAAACCATGCACCAGTACAAACCCAGACACTGACACCTGGGCAAATCCAGGCGCAAAGTCATGCCCAGGTTCAGAAAAACCTGAATCAAGCTCAGGCGCAAGTTCAAGCACAGGCACAAGCCCAAGCTCATGCTAAGCAGCAAATACATCAGGCACAAATGCAGGCGCAAGCGCAGAAACTGCAAGTTCAGCAAAGAGCACTGCAACAGCAACAGCAACAGCAGCAGCCAAGACCACAGAAAGGTCAGTCCCCTCTTCCGCAGCAGCACCAACAGCCACAGCAAAGAACAATGTCTCAGGGCTCAACGAATGTTCCAACTGTAGCTCAACTGCAACAGCAACAGCAACATCTAGCCCGTATGGCGCAGAACAAGGCGGTTTCTGGATCTGTTTCACAAGCGCAGGGAAAGATGCCTTCGCAATCGCCCCAATCTGTTGGATCCACTAGTGGTCAATCTGGCCAATCTGGAACCCAGATCAAAATTCAGAACATGACGCCACAGCAACGTCAGCAGTTTATCCTACAACAACAGCAGCGTCGTGAACAGATTCTTCAGCAGCATCAGGCGCAGCAAGCCGCTGCTGCAGCTGCACAACAACAGTACGCAGCAGCAGCAGCTGCTGCTGCTTCGGGCGGAGTGAATATGCCGTACTCATCTCAACAGCAACCCGGACAATCACTACAATCCCCAATGCAATCTCCATCACAGTCGCAGCAGTTAACTCCACAGCAACAACAACAATACAGACAGAAAAAGATGATGAGTAGCCAAACTGCCTATGTTGCTCAACAACAGCAAATGTATAATAGCGCCAATAATTCGTCCGTGGATAATTCGCCTGGAGGGTTGTGAAATCCAACCGCTGGTCTTTCTGCGTTACGGTAATCAACTTTTCTACTTTCCAGCTATATATATATATAATAGCTTTTTGTCCTTCTTTTATTGTGTCTTTTTCTTGTCGAATATCTGTATACTACTTAGGATCTATAACATTGTGTCCCCAATTAAGCAGCCGGCATGCTCATTTCCTAGCCTGTTCCATGCCCGCCACCCCACCTCCTGTAGCGTCCTTTTTCAGCTCCAAGTCAGCTGGCCGATCCGTGAACTTCACATTGATGAACGTCTTGGGCTTCCAGTTCCCCTTCTCGTCAAAGTTCTCCGGCGATGGAGGCGAATACTTTATCAACTCATAGTCTCTTAGCAAATAAACACCGTACCCGAACCCGATCAGCAGCCCCGCTGTCATCACGTTGAACCTCGCATTCACTGTCTTTCCCATGGTGTCTCTGTTTCTACTAACTGCTGCTCTACCAACTGCTCAACCCTGTCGGTGCCGGCTCCTCCTCCTCCTCCTCCCTTGCTCTCTTCTCCTCATGTGCTCAATGTGGGGAATCAACCCATAAAATGCACCTCGCTCTCGGCCGTTTTTGTGGCTTCAAAGTGCGGAAGGACAGGAGACGCAACTGAGAGAAGGCAATCAAACAGAGGAGGAGTGTACAAGGTAAGGAAGGAGGTTGGGAGATGGCGCATAGGGCTGGGCTTAGGACAGGGTTAGATTGCCAGAGAAGCCGACTGAGCGTTCAGCTGGAAACAGACAACATGTCCCTACCAAAGAGAATCATAAGAGTACGTGCGATCAGGAAGTGCACTATTTGCGCATCAGAGATTGTATACTAACAGGATACGTTGCACTACAGGAGACGGAAAGATTGATATCTGACCCTGTTCCAGGAATAGCTGCGACTCCGCATGAGGAGAACTTGAGATACTTTGACGTGGTGATTGACGGCCCGGCATCGTCTCCATACGAGAGCGGAAAGTTCAAGCTGGAGTTGTTTTTGCCAGACGACTACCCAATGGTTGCCCCAAAAGTTAGATTCTTGACCAGGATCTACCACCCAAACATCGATAGATTGGGCAGAATCTGCTTGGACGTGTTGAAGTCCAACTGGTCGCCAGCTCTACAAATCAGAACAATCTTGTTGTCTATTCAGGCATTGCTAAGTTCTCCCAACCCTGATGATCCTCTTGCCAACGAAGTTGCTGAGGAGTGGAAGACGAACGAGCCTAACGCTATTAATACGGCCAAGCAGTGGACCGAAATGTATGCGAAATGAGCTAATGAGATAATTGTCCATTTACGCAATAGCTTCTGTTATCTTGAACATCTCTTAATGTATCTCTATTCTTAAATACTGCAATCGAATAGCGTTTGTGCCACCCTCTTGGAAGATAGCTGGCACTCGTTCATCCTTTGTATTGTGTCCCTTTAAACTAGTTGGCTGTTTTCTCTATTGATGATTAGATCCATATCACGCATTTTCTTTTAAGCTCTTCTTATCTCTGTTTCACTTTTACACTTCTATCACAAGTTTCTTTCAGTTTCAGTGGTTTTTTATTCTGTATTTTATCAATACTTTTATCACTAATATCATTCACCCTTATCATAAACGTATACGGTATAAATTTCAAAGCTGGCTTCTCACCTTCATAGACTGTGAATTCTCCTTAAAGATTGTGACTTCACCACGCCACACTGCATTCAAAACATCACTGAAATCATTAACATAAACCACCTCAATTCCCAACTTGTCCTTGACCCACTCTTCAGGTTTCTCAAAGACGCTGGCGTTGCTGTCCGATTTTAACAATCTTTGCTCTTCTTCAATCAGGGTTCCAAGAACTTGGGAGGCAAAATCTCTATCACCCAAATTGTGGATATAATCATCAATTATATCCTTTCTATTCAACCTTGGAACTAACACCTTGTCAATACATCCGGTTAGATGGGCACCTAATAACTTCTCCTTCAATCCTCCAATTGGCAAGACTTTACCTGTTAAGGTAATCTCGCCAGTCATAGCAATTTTAGAAGAAACAGGCTTTTGAAGCACTAATGATAATAGACAGAGAGTCATTGTAACACCGGCAGATGGGCCATCCTTTGATATACCACCTTCTGGAACATGCAAATGAACATCAGTTGTATTGAATCTTTCAAGTAACTTTTGCTTATCAATGCCATTTCCAAAAAGCAGTCCATTATTCAAAATATGCCCCACTAAGGTGTTTGCAATTTCAGAACTCTCTAGGAGCACTTCACCTAGTCTACCAGTCCTTATTGAGCCTTTTGATCCTGGCAATCCAACCATTTGAAATTTCAACAAAGAGCCCGACCCATCAGAGTTGTAAGACATACCGTTAACTAAGCCATAATCATGTTGAATTGTGGTTGATTCACGTTCAATTTCATGAAAGTGATGTGGTATACCAAGGTACTTTGGCAACTCAGAGATTGCAACATACGAATTATATTCATCTCCACCAGACTCAAGAGATTCAGTGTACTCAATAGCTTTGTTTCTGCAAATGGAACCAATGAGACGTTCAAGATTTCTAATACCGGACTCTCTAGTATAATCAACCGCAATCTTCATCAATGTGTCATCCTCCAAAATAATAGACTTCTCAGGCAATCCGTTTCTTTCAATCTGTCTTGGAATCACGTACATCTTACAAATTTCAATCTTTTCAAAGTAGTTGTAACCTGACAATTCAATGACCTCCATTCTGTCTCTTAATGGCTCACTCAACTCCCACATATCATTGGAAGTACAGATAAATATTACCTGGGACAAATCTATCGGGAATCCAACATACAAATCATGGAAATTCATATTCTGTTCAGGATCCAAAATTTCAAGTAAAGCAGATTCAGGATCACCTTTCCTAGAATTGGAACCAATTTTATCCACTTCATCTAGTAAAATAACTGGATTCATTGATTGAGATCTGCGTAAAGCCTGAATAATAAGACCTGGAATGGCACCAACGTAGGTTCTTCTATGGCCTTTCAAGTCAGCAAAGTCATTCAAACCACCAACGGATATTCTTTGAAACTTACGTCCCAGAGTACTTGCGACTGATTTAGCCAAAGACGTTTTACCAACTCCTGGTGGCCCATTTAACAACAATATTGGCGCTTTAGCGTAGTGTTTTGGGTGGTTGTGCTTATTAATATCTGGTGTGTTTTGAGAGTGACTGGAACCGTCCTCACCAATCAAAAAGTCATCTTCATTTGCATTCTCTCCTTGTTTATCAGGAGATACAATGGAATTGTTGATCCTGTCATGCAACTTAAGGACAGCCAAATATTCTAAAATTCTGTCTTTCACACTATCCATACCAAAATGATCCTTATTAAGCAAGTCTCTGGCTTCTTGAGCTCCAACATTTATAGAATTGATTTTGTACAAATCACTCTTCTTGACCCAGGGTAGATCCATAACAACCTCAATATAAGTTCTAAGAACTTGATAATCTGAAGAGCTCTGTTGCATTTGACTCATTCTCTTAAAATCTTTTTGTAATAGCCTCTTACCATCGTCGCTAATGTTCAATGTGTCTAGAGAGTTAATAAAGTCGGTTATCGGCTCTAATTCAGCGTCATCATCAGAAGAAGAACTTCTTCTTATTACTGAACCCTTCTCGGCTTTAGATAGTCCGTTATGCTTCTTACCTTCAGCTGCATTGCCAGATCCGATACTTTCAATCAATAACCTTAAATTCTTTATAGAATTTGATATGAACTGAGACCTTTGAATGTCACCATTTAAGGGACCAAATCTATTATCCAAATTTTTCCAGCTTTCTACGATGAAGTCAACATTTAAATGTTCTTCAAATAGTTTATTAGCAAAGGATATTAAACTTTCAAACTGATGTAATCTTGAATTGTAAGCTGTACTGGATAGATATGCAATCTTTTGTTTCATTGAAAAAGGAAAAATTGCAATTAAAACATCAGAGTATTGGAAAAAACTGGTCAAGAAATCATTGTCTGACCTTTTGCTTGATTTAAGTAAATTCTTGTACAGCTTTCTTATTTTTGCAATACCGCTTATGTTCTCTGAAGGAGAAAGCTGACTGTATAGTAAACTTGAAAGAGGCGTAAGTTTCAGTAAAAGAACTTTCAAAGTGTCATCTTTCATGTGTTGCGTGGATTTATTTTCAAACTCATTAATAAAAGTTTCAATGTTTTCAAACAGAGATTCAACGGCAGGCAGAACTGACTTTGAATTAAGCAAAAGTTCTTTGGTGACTTCAAAGTTCATGTTAACTGGATCAATAAGCAATTCGCATTCCTGCATTTTGTCCTGAACATCAGATATCATTGTACCACGGCATAGAGCACGGAAGCTTAATAAGATCTTGTCATCGTGTTCATGAACTGTGGTAATCTTACAAATTGTCGCCACTTTGTCGATATTGGAACAACCGAGATACTCATAATCTGGAAGAAACCCAACTATTAACTTATGCTGTGTTGTTAGCTTGAAAAGTGATGTGATTTTATTGACGCCACTGATTCCAGCAGCTGATAGCGCACCTTCGTTATTCTCTTTAGTTGTACTAACAAGAGTCTTCATGTACTTTGATAGTGACTCATCTGCAATCGTATCGCTTTCTCCCGTGAAGTATGATAAAATCTGTAATGCGTCTTGTCTCGTGAACACGGTACGATACGTTATTCCTGGTAGATAAACTAAACGTGTGTCTAGCTTAAACACAGGTAAAGTCACAAATAACTCACTTGATTTTCCCATTTTTGGCAATTACACCTGAATATTCCAAAAACCGCAGGCTACTTTTGCAAAGATAAGGCTGTTTTATCATACCGTCACTTCAAGTCAAACAGTGTGGTTCTTGTCAAGAGAGGCAACCTCTCTATTCTATGGCTCATATTGGCTTCTCCACCAACGGCCTCTATCGAGGATTCTCCTTCCTAATTAGGAATTTGGTTACCTAATCGCTTTGTCACTCTGTTCCGGGATTGGGGACCGTCACGTGACCAAGGCGTCGTATCTACAGCTATTATCAATACATGGATGATGAAATATGACAAAGCAGAAAAGCAGAGAGATTAGTAAATGAATTAAAATACATGAAGTTTTAATAACTTTAACGAAAAAGGGGAAAGAATGGAGTCAGTTGTACCTGCCCCCAAGAAAATGTATAATGCAAAAGATAATCAGTTTATTTTAACTGAAGAGGTGAGGCGGTAGTCAATGAGAATTTATAGTTGGATATGTTAAATGCCGATTATTCTAGAGTTTAGTATTGGTGGGTGTGGATGGAGTCGTGGTGCTCAACCTTCACCATTGGTCTATACACTGGCTTCCACATTTGCTCCTTGACCCAACTTAAACATTCGTCGAAGTCTCTTGGAACGTTCACCATACCACCATCAGGAGATTCTTCAGATTCAACGGTGGCAACGCCTTCCTTGATAGCTTGCAAAATAACAGCAGTGGCAACCTTGGCAGAGGTCTCGTCAATAACCTCCAATGGGGCCAACAAACCGGCCTTTGGATCCTTGAAAGCTGGAGAGTCGGCGGCTAACTGGTCAACAGCTGCAGAGATCATAGTATCGGAGATGGTTGTGGCTCTGGACAAAACAGCACCTAAACCGATACCTGGGAAAGTGAAACAGTTGTTGTTTTCAGAGATAACGTGGCCATTCACTGGTTTGAATGGAGAACCAGTAGCAATCAGAGCATTGTAATCGGTCCATTTCAAAGCATCTTCAGGAACACACTCGTGTAGTCTGGTTGGGTTAGACAATGGGAAGATGATTGGTCTTGGGTTGTGCTTGTACATCTCCTTAATGACTTGCTCGTTGAAAGCACCGGCTTGAGTGGAACAACCAACTAAAACAGTTGGCTTGATCTTGGAGATAACGTCAACCAAAGACTTGGTGTTGACGCCTTCCCACTCAGCTGCTGGATCAGCATACAACTGTTGAGCTGGAGAAGATTTTTCATGCATAGCATCGGTGATCAAACCTCTCTTATCCAAACAATGGATCTTGGCTCTAGCCTCCTCTGGGGTTGCACCATGAGTCACCATGTGGTTAACGATTTGATCAGCAATACCGATACCGGCGGAACCAGCACCATAGATGACCACTTGAGTGTCTAACAGATCTCTGTCTGTGATCTTCAAAGCAGCGGACATGGAGGCCATAACAACGGCACCAGTACCTTGAATATCATCGTTGAAACAAGGTAATTGAGGCTTGTACTTTTCCAAGACTGTTCTGGCATTTGTGACACCAAAGTCTTCAAAATGCAAGACAGCAGTTGGGAATCTCTTCTTCAAAGCTTGGATAAACTTTTCCATAAACTCGTAGTATCTCTCACCTCTAACTCTTGGAGACTTGTTACCCATGTACAACTCATCGTTTCTCAAGTTCTCGTTGTTGGTACCAACGTCCAACATGACAGACATGATTCTACCAGGGTGAATACCTGCACATAAGGTCATCAAAGCAGCCTTAGAGATGGTGATTCTAACACCACCAACACCTTGATCTCCAATACCCAAGATACCTTCACCATCTGAAACGACAACGTAATCAATATCCTTGGCTTCACCGAAAGAAGCCAATCTCTCGTCAATGGTGTCCATGTCATCAATATCCAAGAAACATCCTTCTGGTTTTCTGAATCTATGGGAGTATGCGGCAATGGCATCACCTTCTGTTGGGGTGTAAACAATTGGTAGCAATTCTCTGATGTTTCTTCTCACCAATTCGTAGAACAAAACCTTGTTTTGTTGTCTCATGGAGGTACAGAAATCGTTTTTGGCCAATGGGGTCTTCAAAAAGTGTAATTGCTGGTATGCTCTGTCAACTTGCTCGTCCAAGGTGTTCACGACAGGAGGCAACAAACCGGTCAATCCAAAAGCCTCTCTCTCTGCCAATGTAAAAGCAGAACCCTTGTTGAACAATGGTGAGTTCAATAGCTGGAACCCATGCAAGGCACATTCAATAGGTCCGGTAACAGACAATCTTGTGGCCATTGGAGCTCTGACACTGGCCTGCTCACCGATCGGAGTCTTGATTGTGTGTGTGTGGATGTGTGTGATTTTACCGGTCTTGACAGACTGGAATCTGACAAACTGCTTCAAAGCAGACTTCTTGCTTTGATTCAACGTTTGAGCGAACATGTTGTACAAAGATGATATTTGTGTGCGTGACTAACGACTAGATCAAAGTATCTGAAGCGTACAACTTCGTCAACTCTCTATCCGCTCTATCGGGCAATATCACGAGAAGAAATGTCCCGTTATTTATATCTTTCACCCTGACCCCTCAGTGTGGAGGAAATTTACCTGACGTAGCATTTCGAGTCGAATCGGAGTACACTCAACTCCAGCTATTGTTCCACTCTCTGCCAACAAAGACAAAACTAAAATTTCACTAACAAAAAATACAAGCAAATGTAAAAAAAAAGGCTCGTACATGACAAAGGTATGTGCGGCGGTGCCTTGTGTTTGCGTAGAAACTCGGGACCATTGCTAGCGGCTGAGATGTCTGGCTACTCCTATCCGCTGGCGGCCAGGTGTTATTCGGACGTGGATCTACGCGGAGGAGCAAGAGAGCACAGGGGAGGGCTGGGAGTAAAGCAGAGTAGCACAGGAGACCAAGCGGCCGAGCAGACTCGAGTAGAGCATAGGAGACCAAGCGGCCGAGCAGAGAGTAGGGCACCTGTCGCAAGCGGTGCTAGACGCCACGCTCCCGCCATCCCTGGGTAGTGTGTGTTCGTCGCTTTATCCTCACACAGCTGGCAGTTTGTGCACTGGCTGGTAAATGTCGCATTGGCTCTCCACCACCCCGCCCTCGTCTCCTCGTCTCCTCTTCTCATTCCGGTGTACAGGTGCGATAGCCACACAAAAAGAGGAGACATCGCAGGGGGTGCCCAACGGACCTGTACGTCTGCCCCACTTGGCCCCCCTCTTTGTTCCGGTTTTCTCCTGCTCTCCGCTCTCTCACGCGACATTTGCCGTTGTTCGGTGGCTCTTGGGGCATCGCTTTTCCTACAGAATCTCATTTGCCAAAATATATCATACACCATACACTATATACCTTACAGCCCTACAGCATGAAAACGTTCCAATCTGCAGATTCCGTGTGCCTTGGCCAGAACTAGTACTCAGCACGTCGAGAAATGCTTTGCAGAACAATTTTCGTCAAAAAGCCCTCAAAAAGTGCGACAGATAACTCCGCAGCAATTTCTTCCCTGTACTGCTTTTATTCGGGCTTTAAACAGCCCGCAACCGCTTTGCCTCGGGTTCTGTCGACAGTCGACAGCCTCTGTCGATAAACGATAAGACCAGCTTGTTTTCCACGTTTGCAACAGCCACTCTCTAAATAAAATGGGCGTTATGCTCTACGGCGTCAAGTTGATCCGACTCCGATATCGTCGTACTGCACATTGATGGACTACAACCGTGAGCCAGCATATGTAGTGGACTGCGGGTCTCAGCACGGCTTCCAGTTTACAGAGCGTGCGATACCGATGGCCTCAGGCCCGCAGCTGCGTTCGATCTGACATGAAGGCTGGCGGGCTATCCATCCAAAAGCTGTGTTTCTGTGTCGGTTTCACTAGATCGGATTAACTTCTTCGGGAGACAATCAAAGCCTAGGGACACTGGTCGAGTGCGCATCTAATTATCGATGCATTTGCGGACTTGTTTGCTCAGGGATGTATGTACCCATCCAAGCATTTATGCATCTACGCAGCATGATGTGGACAGCCCTCCGTCCCTGCTCTTGTATACACCAGCAAACCCTTTCGACACGGCTCGTGCCTATGCCCCACTCTGTCACTCTCCCTCCTGCCCACACACAGTGCCTTTCGCATTAACACAAAGCTACTTGTATCCCAGACTACAGCTGGTATGGTGTCTGTACAGAGCTCTCAGTGTTAACAGCTACTACACAAGGCTAACTCTCGCAATCAGCCTAAAAACTCGGGCCAAGGGGATTCGTATATTCTCGGAACTTTTCTCACAAACAACAGCTCATAACAATCTTGAATATAACAAAGCTGATAATAATAAAAAAACTAATAATAAAAGCAATAAATAGGAGAAAACTAACAAGTCTAATAAAAATAAAATTTTTCACTTCGCACTCCGATGTCCGTGGTTACGTCAGCATGAGGAGAAGCGGTGATGTTTGCAAAACGGCTTGAAGTTGTTCCGGATCATCGAGTTGGCTATTAGCCATGTGCTTGCTGGTGGTGTGGTGTGTATAAGGATTTCCATGGTGATAAATACGTAGCAAAATATATACTAAACAGAAAAAAATAAGCAGAATAAATAAAATGAGCAGCAATAGTTGAACGTGGGAGTGTCCTGGAATTTGCTCCTTACACATTAAGGAAGTCTTGGAAATAAATGAACTCAAAAGGGTTAGAGTCGTAGGTTTGTAACTTTGAATTGTAAAAATTGACTAGTTTGTAGATTGTAGTTCCTGGGGTATTGAATTTTTCAAACACGGCGATCATCCCAGATAGTTCAGAGAAAAGCACACTCATGCGAGTGTTATCAACCTGTGAGCAGTTCGCTTGCTTGGACACTATAGCTAGCTGAATGGCCGATTTGATCGCCTGGTCAACCAACAAGAAATAAAATGGATTTTTAGGCAAACTCTCATCTGCACACTTCTTCAAATATTTCATGGTCTTGATGGTGGTTATCAAACACTTGTCCTTAATCTCCAAGTAAATATCAGACATGTTGGCAGTAAAAATCTCAGGGTTGCGATGTAGCACCTTGGTGAAAATTAAAATCATCGATTGTAACATCTTCACTTTGGCTAAATCCACAGTGAGCTCATTGAAGTTGATGTTGTGCCAAAAATAAACAGCAGATGACGAATTCAAAAAATCTAACTTCAAATTCAACTCATTTAGTTTGATGACCATTGAGTTCATCGTCTGATCGTTGACCACAGTCGATGGGGCACAGATCACTTTGATCCACGATAAAATCTCATGTACAATGGACAATAGCAACACATGAATGCCCAATGAATTCACATGATACAATATTTCTCCTCGCCTAATTGCATCAATTCCATCAGATAAAAACGGTATATCCAAATCCTTGTATTTAATCACATCTGGAATGACATCTTCACTCACAGAATTGAAATATTCAAGATTCAAATCAGATGGCAATTTTGTGTAAATCTTTGTAGGATCCAAAAGGGGTGGCATGTTTTTACCCAAAGACATGTGCTTATCGATGCAATACAATTTGAAAAAAACTCTTCTTATCTCTTCTCTAAGAAGCCAATTAGGATAATCTCCTGTTTCTTCCACAAAATGGTCATTATTAAGCACGTTGGAGCTCAACGCAAACGGGTGGTCCATATCAAGACTGTCATATCCCTTTAGCTGGCATAATCTTATGGCTTTTGCCAAGGTGAAGGGACATTTCAAGGTGTTGCCAACTTTAAATTCAAAATCAAAGAGCAAAGTCAAACACTGTAATGTTGAGACTGAATTGTATAGTTTCATACCAAAAATCGGATTACTCATGGACTCGTGTAACAGTCTTTCCGACTTTGAGTAGAAATATTTTCCCTGTTCATAATCATCATTTAGTAATAGTACATGAGCTCTCATGGCATAAGATAGACATTTAGAAGCCATCGATCCTTTTTTGTAATTTGCTAAGAATTTAGGTCTAAACATCATGTCGGATAAGTACAGAAGCTCTGTGAAGAAAGAATTGTGAATAACGTCCACCCCCATTTCAGCCAAATCCTGTAATCCGTCCACTGGATCTCCCAACAGTTGTGATGAATCTTCCATCGGCAGGTTGAGGTTTGGGTCTGCTCCGACTGTGTACACGCTGTTTTCAGCTCCTGTTACAAAGTTTTCCCTTATTGGAGAGGTTGCATAGATGGCAGGCGAGTCGGACAGTGGGGACATTAGCAAATGAGTCTTACCTTCAATCTTTTTGTTTTCTCTATCTGTATGTCTTGTATTTGGTTTGGAATCATCAAAAGGGAAAAAGAGTGCCCTGGGTGCGCTTGGCCCGTTGGGCCCGCCGGCACCACTCGGTCCACTCGGTTCCACACTCCTTATGTCCTGTGGCCTTGTCTGTGAATAGATTCGTGGTTCGACAGTACTGGTTTTGGTGGTCACCGTCTGATGCCTCTCGACGTTTGGGCCTTTGGATGTTTGGAATTCAAGTGTAGTGTTTTTCCATTTCAGCGGCTTGGCTCGCTTGGGCTTGTGCACAGACCTGGCTTCAAACGTGCAGTTTAGCTTAAGTCTCAAACACACATCGCAGTCTCCACTTCCTCGGTTGACACACTTCACTTTCTTTCGTCTGCAAACATCGCAGGATCTTCTCGGCTTTGTCATTCTCTATCGCTTGGCTTTGTCCACATAGAAGCGCTTCTTTAGTGCGTCTACTAAAGACCAAATCAGTTCTCAAAAATCCCAAAAATGCTGTCCTGGGTTCTCCGCAGTGTCAACAATATACTCTATAGCTCACCGCTGCTCTCAACTCCTTTTTCATCAGTCCTCCGGCTCTACTCTACGTCTTAGACACCGTGCCTCTGGTCATATCAATTCCTCTCTAATAAAAAAACCAAAAAAAAAATCTAGAAAGCCACTAGGCGAAAAAGGAAGAAAGAAGCCGGGCTGTGTGTAGTCACGTGACCGGCCGGCTTGTATTTTCCAGTAATACAAGATGAGGACAGAGACATAACTGAAGGAAGGAGGAGGGATTTAAGAGAGTTGAGAGGGAGCTAAATGTAGAGAGAGGGATTAGGCGGTGTGCATGAGTACAGTTGAGACAGATGAATGTGGAAGCTAGTGGCAAGAAAAGAGAGGTGATAATTTCGAAGGCGGTTGCTAAATTGCTAAGACACCAGGCGGAAAAGGAGAAATTGACAATTGACAAAAAGGGTTTTGTGTCTTTGCAGGAGATTCTGCAGCACAGGTACTTGAAATCGCTCAAGGCGACTGCAGAAGACTTGTTCAAGATAGTTGATACGAATGATAAAAAAAGGTTCAAGATAGTGCAGAGGACACCGGCTGAAGATGGCCAGGAAGTGGTTGAAGTGGAGGTGAGTCAGTACGGATGCGGCGCTGGCGAGTACTTTATATGTGCACTACAGGGACACTCATTAGAGACGGTGACAGATGTCTACGAGCTGGAGAAGTTAGTCACAGGCGAGCAGTACCCCAGAGAGATCATTCATGGTACCAGCATGAAAAATTGGGAATCCATAAGGGCGTCTAAAGGACTAAGCAGAATGAATAGAAACCATGTACACTTTGCCGCTGGATTACCAGAATGGCTGGGGGACAAAAGACGAGAGTCTGCGACAATGGAAACTAATGATGAAGCCCGTATGAGCCCTGCCAACGTGGTGATCAGCGGTATAAGAAAGAACGCACAAGTGTTGATTTACTTGGACGTGGACAAAATAAGAGAAAGGGGCGGCTTGGAGTTCTACAAAAGCGGAAACGGTGTTATCTTGTCACCTGGTGATAGAGATGGGTTTGTTCCAAAGACATTTTTCCTGAAAGTTACCGATATATTAGGTAACACAATAGTCTAAGCAATCTATCGTTTCGGTTGTATTTTGTAATTGTAGCATATATATCATTAATCTTGAGAGTAAATAGGAGCAAAGAAAATAAAGGGTTAACAATGCCGATGAAATCTCTAATTCATATTCTACTTAGACTCATATCTAAACTCTAATAGTTTAGCCAGGTCGGAAGTTGGGCAAGCCTTGTTGAAAAATTTATGGGACAGAAGCTCCTCACTGGTAGCTCTATATCTGACTTCAACACACAGGCAAACACTCAAGAAATCCATGATCTCTCCTGAAAGCAGCTCTGGATGTTTCAAAGTTGGAGTTCCGTTAGATGCAATTAAGTATAGTGCTTTTAATGGTTCCTCGTTCAAGTAAGGTGGCTCACCTTCAATCATCTCAATAGCAACTATACCCAATGACCAGACATCGGCTTTCTCGTCGTACTCCTTCTGTCTGACAACTTCAGGTGCCATCCAGTACGGGGTACCAACCATGGTGGCTCTCTTTGATTTTTCATTGGTCAACTCAGCAGAAAATCCAAAATCAGTAATCTTAACGTTACCTCTCGCATCAAGTAAGACATTATCGGATTTGATATCTCTGTGAATAAAAGATTTCTTATGTAAATGGTTCAAACCCTTAGCGGTCTCGTAACAAATGGACGCAATTTGTGCTTCAGTTATCTTATTGTTGTTATCAATAACATCTGTTAACGATCCACCTTCCATGTACTCCATGACAACCCAAAGATCAGCAGATCCGTTTAGGTAAGCTTCAATAAAGTTAACAATGTTTTTATGATGAGAGTCCTTCATGACCAAGATTTCGTTAACAATCAACCCTTTTCTGCTCTGTTTATTCAAATCCATTTGCTTGATCGCAACTTGTTTGCCGCCCATCTTCAGTGATTTGGCAAGATAGACTGAGCCAGATGCACCTTGACCTGCTTTTTCAATAATCTGGAACAGTGGAGCTGGATTTGTATTAATGACGACACTTCTCAGTTTAGCCATAATTTGAGCATCAGATAAACTGGAAATACGTCTATCGCTGTGCTGTTGTTTAGGAATCTTCTTAGCTGACAATTGAGCGCCAGTTTGATTTCTGGCAGTCAAAGAATTGCTATATGGGTTGTTATTAAATTGTGACGAAGCCGAAGCTGCTGCAGCCAATGCCATGTTACTCTTCTGAGATTTTAGCTTTGGTATTTGCATTCCATGCTGTTGTTGTGGATAATGCTGAGGAATTTGTTGGTATGGGTTCTGAGCATATGGTTGTTGTTGCTGTTGTTGCTGCCCCTGTTGTTTTTGTTGGTATTGTTGAGGTGGTCTTGGAGGAGCCTGTCTCATAGGACTGAAAGCATATTGTTCGTTCTTTCCAGAAGAATGAGGTGTATATACATTTGATTTCTGTTTTTGAAGTGTATCAATTGAAGATGATTTATTTGAAACAGGAGAAGGTTGCTGTGAAGTTGATCCGTTGTCCATAAGAGTGGTATTCAATTTCAAATTCTGGTGAAGCCTTAGAGGTGAGTTTTGTTTTTGAACCAATGGCCCATCGGCTGATTTTGGAGGATTTGGAGGTAGCTGTCCCTGTGGCTTACTAACTGTACTCATACTTCCGCTTGCGTTAACTGGAATACCTGGAGCTTTTCTCACAGGTGTATATTTCGCAGTCGCAGACGGGTTTGCATGAAGGTTTTCTACTGGTGGAGCTGGTGGCGCACGTCTAGGCTGTAAAAACTGTTGGTTTTGAGAGTGTGGTGTAGAAGAATTGTCTTTATTATTCGGATAATGGGAAGTTGATGAGTAAGGTTTCGTTATGTCGTTCAGGATTTTTGTTGGGGTTGTTGATATGTTGATGTGGGTCGATATCAGAGGAGACGCCTTACCGACAAACTTGTCATGGTAACCAAGAGCTGGGCTCATCATTTCTGTGTATGTATTTAGGACATCAATCACAGCAGTTGGATCGGCTGCAATATCCTCGTATGTAATGTTCGATCCATTCAACATGGCAGTCCATTCTGGTGGGACACCTTTCACTTTGAAGGTTCCATTTGAAGGATCATATGAGACTTGGGCTTCATGGGTCACATTGATCGGTGTTGAAAACCCCTCCTTTGGGCATTTGGCCAAAATTGAGTCGATCCACATGTTCATTTCCTGTTGGGTCTTTGTGGTGACAAAGGTGGATCCAGACCTATGAACGATTTCAAAACAGTTGGTTTTAATCTGGTTTTTAAAGCATGTGGAGATATGAAGCAAAGGAATCCTTAGCCAGATCTCTGACTTGTCCTCATTTCTGTAGAAGTCAAGACTGGTTTCGTTTAGAGTGAGGTATTTTTTAGGCCATCTGAATGAAATCAAGCTGTCTTCCTTGACCTGCACCCAACCGTGTTTTCTCTTGTGGATTGTGGTGTGGATCTTAAGTCTGTTATTCAAGCCTGGCTCGTTGAAGTTGTCCTTGTCGCTTCCGTCTGATGAGGCACTGGAATTCTTGCTGTGCAAAGAAGGCGGCTGCGGAGCTGGGCCTATATTAGTGAAGGCGTTTGAACGCTCATAGTAGTATTCAGAAGACATATGATTCGTGCTCCGTGGAAAACTATGTATATAGAGAGAAATATAGAGAGGAGTCTAGGTACCTGTACAGTTATGCGTATCCTGCGTGTACTGCTTGTATGATTCTTGGTGTGCACGTTGCGCGTGCAGGGGAATGTGGTGATCTGGCGTGAGCGAGCTGGCTATTAGTGAATACTGCGATGGATGTGTCACAACTGTCTAGAAGAGTCCAAACTGCAGCCTCTATCAAGGTGTCCGCTTTCTCTCTGGCTTCTCTTCACCCTTCTACAAGTGCTGCCGGGCCCTTTCCAACTACTCGGGTGGTCCCCCTTCACAGAATGGGAATGGCAACACAATTGACTCTCTCAGATAAAAAGGAGAGACGAAAACGCAAAAAAAAACAAAAAACGCGTGTCCCTTTCCCTGACGTAATCACCGGTGGTATAAATAGGCGGGCGGGCGAGCCAGTGGCCATGGGGGAAACGCGTACCAACTAAGCAGCCCCTTTGCGCCTCTTGAAGGCAGCGTGGGACACGGCCGATGGGACAGCCGGAGGTGAACCATGGAGGAAGGTGCAGTAGTGGGCCTCAGGCGCCATGAGTAGATGTGTGGGTGTTGGTGTGGATGTGGATGTGGATGTGCTGCGCTGGGCGTGTAGAAGGCGGAATGAGGCGTGCAGATAGCAGTGCGTGGTAAGGCGACAGGTGTGGCCGTAAGATATTCAGCGACCGGTGTGACTGACACCTAATCGTGACAGAGCTGATGCAACATACTGGGTGTGTTGCGGGTATGGGCACGCTCTTGCACCAGCAGACGGTTCGAACAACTGGTCTGCAGGTCTGCTGTGTCACAGGCTGATGTCCCCACCAATTTGCTGATGAACCTCGTTTTTCCTGATTGGGAAATATAGCGATGGAGCCCTCGTTTGTGGTTTGTTTTGGGTTCTACGTAACATGTATCTCTTCACAATAGACACTTTTTAACGGTGCAACACTCGCAGGCAGACCGCCAGGGCTCCCCGCCTGGTGCTCGATCTGTGGAGGTAGCCGTCTATGGCGAACGGCAGTGCTAGGGTGAAGAGTGCTCCCAAGGAAGATGCAGGTAGCACGCTATCTAGGCTCGCATGGAAAATGCAAGTATGCAGGCGAGATCATTATGGAGCAGGAAGACTCGTCCGAAAAGTCAGAGTGCCCATGTTGTAATTCAGCTGTCCATGCAGAATCTATACGGTAGTCTTGCTGGTTGGCATCCTCGGTGAAGCCGCCTGGACCTTGGTCTTGCCCTGCTGTCTCAGCTTGCACGGAAGAAATTAACGCCTCACGTGGAAACTGCCTATTGTTGATTTCTTTAGATGCCGCCTCTGGTTCTGGTGATAGTTTCAGGATTTCGCAGCACTCGCATAAGCTTCCTTGAGATTGCTTCGCTGCAGTGCCCGTCTCTTTGCTCAGCTCGGAGATCATCCCTTGCACCATCTTGGCCTTTGATGATTCGGTTTCTGGAGGACTGTGTGCAACACAAACCCCGCCAGACCTCTCGTCTATCAGCGATGGCGGAATGGTTGAGCTTCCTATATCCGTTTGTCGTTGTATTGGGCTAGATTGCCCAATCGAAGGGGACATGCAAAGATCCGAATACTCAGACCCCAGATCTAGTGAAGTGGAAACTGGATCACCAGAAACAGAATGTTCGCCCTCTTGGTAGAGTACCTGCAAGGAGGCTGTGAAAGGATCAGAGCCTAAAATGTGGTCATTGGCAGCCAGCTCGCTAGTGCTCTTTGCTTCGGCCACTCTTATTCCTATATGAGCCTGTCCGTGTTTTGCACTGGTAAATCTCGTTATCCCTTCTTCTTCAGGGTAGTCTTTTCTGATAAGTATGTTAGCTGATTCAGGGTCCACTAAAGATGCAAAGGAAACCGGAGTCTCGTTGGCATTCGCAAACGTCAATCTTGGCCTTGCGATACTATAATTTATTGATACAGTAGCAAACGTGTCTAAGCAACCAAGATCGTTGCTTCCCAAGTAAACCTCCATAACTGAAGACGGGTATGGCAATAATGATGATGCCACACTTGACCACCCTTGATCTAAAGTGGGCAGTTCCAATTGTTGGCTATTGCCCTCTTTCATTTCCTGGTAATGTCGATGCGTCTTTTTCCTTCTGAAGATTAATGGCATCTTCTGTTTTATTTTTTTGTAAAATCTAGTAATCCCTCTGTCCTCAGTAAAAAGACTATGATTCAACGGTTCGATGTCTTTTGCCCTCTGGTGTGCCTTTGACGATAGGGAGCCTGATTTTAGCAAATGGAATTTTCCATCACCGCTTAGAAATGACCTGATGCTTGCTCGATCCGGTGAATCCCAGAAGGCTGACTTGAAGCTTTTTGCCATAAGGACATTGCTGGAATGTCCCGCCTGTTCGGCCACAGCTGTGTCTCCCGGTACGCAATTATCTACGTCTTGTTGCGTAGCCCTCAACGAAGTTGCTGCCAAAGTGACAAACATTAAACAAGCCTTACAAATTATGAGTAGAGCACTTCTCGTATTGCCTTTTGATCTACCTATGCCTGCTTTTACCAGATGCGATTGTCTAGCTCACTTCCTAGTCTACAATTTTTACCTATCTTTACTTATCAGATCCCACATAGAGATCACCACGCAGAGTCTGCCTACTACAACGACAGGCTCCCTGTCGTGGTCCCCCTCTCGACAAACAGTCGACAACGCATCGAGATCAATAGGATCACTGTCGACACCGAAAATGCGGAGACAATTCTCGCCTGCCGGTGGGTGATTCCTGTTGTCGCCGTTTGATAAGATAGAGGGTAGATTAGTACGCACATCTAGCCCACTTGACGGGTCACCATCTCTTCACCACTGGCCGAATAACATGACCAATTGATCTGTGATCAGTGTCCCGTCTGTAGGTGTGCCTGTTGATGTATAGTATGTGGACGCCACTGCCCTGGTATCCGAGCCAGCTGGCCCCCACTTGTAGAGTCTCGAAGCACCGCCCCGTCCACGCCGACTCCCTGCCGCAACTGCTATCCAGCCAGGCTCTAGTCTTTGATTTGTTGTGACACCGTGTCGCCCTTGGATTACACGCTGTTGGAGGCTTCTGTTGCACCCCAGTGATGTAATGGTACCCTGGCAAGTACGCTGGCGCAGACTCACAGTAAGGTGGCTCTGTGCCGGCCTGGCGTACCACGCCGCGACACGCCACACGCCGGGGAGGCGTAGGAGTGGTTGGGTGGAAAGGGAAAACCTAAAATACCACAGAGGGAGGTTGACAAAAACACATAATCTGAGAGGGAACACCTTGATGATAGCAGTTGGCCTTTATCGGTGATAGGAGCATTAGAATCCTTAGTCATATACTGTTGAGAGAGCAGTATAGAAGTGGCCTTCAAAAAGCGGCGAACAGGCGAGATTGGATTTGGTCCTGTCCCACATTCATTGAACCACCCAAGTTGCCAGGTGTCTGAGACGGGCACGCACACTTTTAGCGCATTGGCAAGCACGGAAGCTAGCTTGCATACACGATCAGGCCTCTTCTATACATACACTACCCGGAGATAGGCAATGGAATACAGAAGATGAGTTCCTCTTCAAGCAAAAACCTAAACTCGGCCTCGGAGGCAAATGATATTTCGGACCTTTATGATGACTATCTCATGGGGTCGGCCCCACCCACACCAGTGCTATCTGACTTTGATAGGGGAGATTCCATGCCTTTGACCCCTCTGGTAGCCCAATTTAATAGAAGTTATGGGTCAGGAAAAGACTTGGTGCTTCCAGACGAATATGACGACGGGGAAGTATACGATGTTGAAGACAGGGATGAAGAAGAGAGTGGAAGCGTTATTGGCGATGATTCTAGTGACGATAGCATCGAAATGCCGGAGCATGGCTTGATGTACTCTAAATCAAGGCTTCCTCCCTCAAGCATAATGTCACACTCCAATAGCCCTTCTGCAGAGCAATGGCGAAAAGACGGAGCAGCAAGGATTGTTCAGCAGGTAAGTGATAGCTCAGGAAATATAACGACCAAAGTTGTCCGTAAGACAATCAAGGACTTTCAAATTGGCAAGGAGCTAGGTGAAGGCTCCTACTCAACAGTTTCATTAGCAACCGATACCACCACGGGCAAACAATATGCTATTAAGATTTTGGATAAGAAACACATTATTAGAGAGAAAAAGGTTAAGTATGTTAATATTGAAAAGAACGCATTGAACAGGCTAGGTGTGAGGAATGGTATAGTGCACCTCTTTTATACCTTCCAAGACGAACAAAGTTTGTACTTTGTACTGGATTACGCATCAAATGGGGAATTACTTACTTTACTGAAGAAACACGGAACTATGAACGAAGAATCGGTCAGATATTATGGTGCTCAAATAGTGGATGCTGTCTCTTATATGCACAGTGTGGGTATCGTTCATAGAGACTTAAAACCAGAGAATATTTTAATTAACGATGAAATGAAAGTTCAGATAACCGATTTTGGAACTGCAAAAGTATTAGAATTGAGATCAGATGGTACTTACCCTCCTGATGTGAGAGCCTCGTCTTTTGTAGGAACTGCAGAATATGTCTGTCCAGAGCTGTTAAATGACAAATACGCTGGTAAGGCTTCAGATGTCTGGGCTATTGGTTGTGTTATCTATCAAATGATTGCCGGTAAGCCTCCTTTTAAGGCAACAAATGAATACTTAACTTTTCAAAAGATTATTAAACTGCAGTATGCTTTTAGTGCCGGTTTTCCAACTGTTATAAGAGATTTGATCAAAAGAACACTTGTACTAAAGCCAAGGGATAGATTAACCATTCCAGATATTAAAAATCATTATTTTTTTAAGGAGATTGATTTCAACAATGAATACCAAATTTGGGGTATGCCTCCTCCGGAATTGGGACCTTACAAGATGTCTGCTAAATCAATGATGTCTGTACCTGATTTAAACAAGCCATATCCTTCCAATACTATTATGCCAAAAAAACCAAACTTTGTGAATGGCCAAACAAAGAGCGCTTCAACAACTAATATAGTCCAGTCCCCTCATGGTGGCCTGGGCAATGGACAAACAACATTATACGGCTTGCCGCTACCAGAAGCAAAAACTAATTCTACTCCTGTACTATCTGCTGAATCAGGAGAAGGAAAGTATCAGCTATCTACAGCTGCAGCTCAAGCGACCACAAAGAAGCTAATTATGCAGAGTGTCTCAAAACCGAGATCAGCATCTGGTCCTCCAATTTCTTCTGGACATAGTGCAAATTCTGGTCTAGGGATCACTGCTAGAAGCCCGCTTTTGACTAGACCGCATTCCGATAGGTCTGCTAGTAACGCTGCTGCTGTTGCAATTACTCAAGTCAACAGAAAGTCAAGTTCAACTGATAATTTATCTTCAACGAGTAATTCTTCTGTTGATAACAAGATTCCGACAATTGAGCCATCTCGTAATAATAGTCATAAGATGGAATTGATTCCAGGTACAAATATACCACGTCCTGTTTTGAATACTCGTATCAACAGCACTATATCGATGTCAAAATCCTCCGCTAAATCAAAGACTTCACTTTCCTTGCAGGCTCCTGATATTCCTCCTATGTCGGTTTTGGACTTGGCCTGGGTCCAGTATTTAAACAATCGTGATGAAAGGGTTATTAAGGTCGGTCTGGTTAATGCTGCACAGTATCATACAGATGCTTTTATAAAGAAATACAGAGGAATGCTGACAGAGTCTCCGTTAGGTTACAAAAATCGTGATCTCATTAACACCTCAAACGTGTACACGGGAACTGACAGTGAAGGTAAACGATCTAGTGTCATCTCTCTAAGAGATAGCGATGCGATCACTTTTATTGAACTTGAGCCTGAAGAGGATAATAATAAAGATGAAGACACGGGGAAGGAACCTGATAAAAAACCGTCCAGGTTTAAGAACCTTTTCAGTTATAAGGTAAGCAACACTGTTCCTGAGCCAACTTTTAAAAATAGAACTCTGCTGATTACTTCTTTTGGTAGAGCTTTGTTTTTCATCGAGAGTCATGACAGATCTAAGCCTAAGTATGAAATTTGTGTTGAAGTTGATTTGACTAATGCCAATATCCAGTTTAAAGAGCTTATTGGCGATAAGAAGTCAAAGACATTATCTGCATTAGGTACTTTTGCAATAATGTCAAAGTCGGTAACCTTAGCAATGGAAACAGATAAGCAAGATTTATCTAGTTGGACCAACTCTTTGGCAAAGGCTAGACTCATGGAGCAAGAGAGAAGATTGAGAAAAATGATGGAAAAGGATACTGGTGAAGTAGCTTTTGCTGCTGCTGTTATAGCTTCTTCTGAAGCAAGTCTCAAGAACGCGTCTCCTTCTCTACATACGTCCCCGGTGTTCAGTTCAAACTACAACTTTGGGGAAAAAGAATATTCTAATGTTGCTACCAGTTCCAAGCCAGGCAGAAAGCCGCCACCTCTATCGTTACCTGACAATGACAAGAGCTTCCCAATTTCCATGCGAAGTGCGTCTGGAACACATAGGGGAGGCAATAAAGGGGTCTCCGAAGGTGATGACATTGCAAAGAGGGTGATCCACAATAATTCTCCAATGATTTCTGCTGCTGTTAGCAAGGCCATATCTAACACGTCCTTGATGGGCGGTGGAGGTAGCCATAACCAGAAGGAAGGCTCTACAAGTACGCCTCCACTAATACACAGTATGAACTCTAAGCTGCTAGCTAGAAGTTCTAGAAAGAGGAGATGAGATCCTTGCTATGAGAGAGGTGACATTCCACGGATCTGAATACATCGCATAGCGTAGCAGAACGTCAGTTTCTATCCTGTTCGTTTTACAATCCCTGCTCAAAACTTATTTTCCTTTTCCCGCTTTTACTAAACTATTTATTACCGCTTTGTACATAGTTGCATTAGAATATGACTCAAAAACCTCCTGCTTGCTTTTCCATATCTTCTGTCCCCTTCTTTCCTATGGCGTACAGTAGCAAAACACCGCCAATCAGTGTGCAGCCTCAGGCCACCAACACCCGTACACAGCGCGTTGGCACCGTAGCCAGGTTACGCAAAATATGACGTCCGCAGCATTGCCATGGCCTCGTCGCACAGCTTCAAAAACGCATCGGCCTGTGACTGTGTTTTTAAGGTATTTCCTATTTTGGACCGCATTGGTTTTTGCCACAGGAAAATCACGTGCTACAGTCTGTGTTCTCCGCAAAGGGCGCGAGAATTTTTCGCCAGGCCTTTTTTTCCACTAGAGGGGCCCAGCCGAGCCTGCTGAGCGCTGCCCCGTTGAAGGTTGGCTGGGTGGAGCGAACTTCACCAAATCCATAAGGAAAAAATTGTTGCCCTTTTCCTTTAGGTGAAGAGAGAGAGAACTTTACTTTTTGATATACCTTCCTTTTAGAAGACTGTTTTATAGTTGTCAGATATTTTAGAATTAATACCCTTTCATATATATTAATCAAAGATGGCTAAGTTTATTAAGTCAGGCAAAGTTGGTAAGTAATCCTGAGAGACGAGATTGGATTCAGCACTGGAAAAGTTGGTCGACCAAGACATGATCACTGGCGGGAGGAAACCGGCAAGGACAAGCTTAGCAGGAGCAATCTCCATAGTGACGGACAGTAGCTGTTTATTACAAGATACTATAAACTGCATGAGTTCTTGCAGAACGCCGAACGGAGCCCCCACTTGACTGAAAGGCCCGCATTCATTGGCATGAACAACACACACAATATACATGAAATACTTCAAAAAGGCAAGCTATGCATGTACAATCGGAGTAGCACCATGATATGTTTGTTACATTCAAACAGCTAAAGTGCCAGTCAATGTGGTGTATTATCACCCTTCCATGGGCAATCGACTCCACAATGTCAACAAAGAAGTGAATAGCGATATAAATATCATGTCGAGTACGTGCCACATTTGGAGTATCACCAGAATGCAGAACCTGTACAGTTTGAACAGACATCCCGGCTGTCACTTTTGCATGCGTATAGTGTCTCATGCAGTCATCGTCAAGAGTTGGAATATTTTCCAGAGCTGAATTCCAGTAACGAACAATGTGCATATATATGGTTATAAAATTGAGACAAAGTTTACTAACATTTTGTTTTTTTCTATTATTCTAGCTGTTGTTGTCAGAGGTAGATACGCTGGTAAGAAGGTCGTCATCGTGAAACCACACGATGAAGGTACCAAGGCTCACCCATTCCCACACGCCATTGTTGCTGGTGTCGAGAGAGAGCCATTGAAGATTACCAAGTCCATGGGTGCCAAGAAGGTTGCCAAGAGAACCAAGGTCAAGCCATTTGTCAAGTTGGTCAACTACAACCACTTGATGCCAACCAGATACACCTTTGACGTTGAGTCTTTCAAGGCTGCTGTCACTGGTGAAGCTTTGACTGAGCCATCCCAAAGAGAAGAAGCCAAGAAGGTTGTCAAGAAGGCTTTTGAGGAGAGACACCAAGCCGGTAAGAACAAGTGGTTCTTCACCAAGTTGGCTTTCTAAGTTAGTCTCCCCATTTCCTTTTTACATCAATCCATCTATATAAATAATATTATACAGAAAATAAAAACTCTCTCTTGATTTTATAATTTCTAGTTATATCTAATAGTAATGAATGTGCACTAAATTATAATCTTATTCATTCGAGCGGCAATTTGCAATCTGAAGCGGGATCATTGAGCCAACAGTCACAAAGCTGATAGTTGCTTTAATGGTTTCCTCACTCCTACATTATTGATACGCGGCCTATGTGCTTGAGCACCTGAGCTGCCTTCAGCACAGCACAGCTTGCACACTACCTTGTCTCTAAATACAATACCAGAGCTACTACCTTATAGGCTCAGCACTTAGGTAATCAAGAAATACAAATGGTCGTCTATGATGCACGGGTGTTGAATGTTATTATACGTATCCATTTGAGCGGTGCACAGGTGTATAAAAGTGTTCAGCTACAGCTCCCACATCGTGCAGCCACAGTTTTGAGTACTTGGCAGGCCAAGGTTACCGGTACCCGTACACCAGGCCTCTTCAATAGTTGTTGTTTACCAAATAGCGTTTCTTAAGGCAATACCGCAGGTTGCCGAATGCATTCACAATAAGCGGTCCACACTCTAGTTGCTGAAAACAGAATGCCACAGTTTCCTGACGGCATCCTGGTGGCGGATGGGTGCCGTCGGCGAACACGGACTCACGTACGGCGATTGCCAACGCTTTTGTCGGCTATTTAAATTTTTTTCACCCTCTGGAAACTAACAAGAAGAAGAGCCTGCTGTGGAAGCAAAGGCCACAGAGCCCGTGTGCTGACTTGTGTGCCTTGTCCAGCTCTAATTGTGGCTCGCTTTTATGCCCACAGGCTTACATGGTTGTACCTTCTGCATCTGGAGTGAGAAAAGTTACATTGTAAAGATGGAGGCTAATAACAACAAAATCATCCCTGAGGCCAGACTACCACCTGTGTTGGTGGGTGCAGTTGCTCTAGTGAGGTGGTCCTATGCGTGGGCGTTCTGGCGGACCTGCTCCGAAGAGACAGCGGTACATGGTGGGCAGGTGGGCGCACCCAAACGGCTAAAGTGCGGTCTGCGGATTTCTGGTTTATATATATGGAGGCATATCATGATTCCAATCGGAGGATCAGCCATCTGGGTGGGGTTTGTTATCTCAAGAAGACACAGACACAGCCACAGACGCCTGTTTGCGTTCCGCAGGTAAGTTCACCTAAATCTTGCCAATACTTGGCGGCTGCTAGATCCAGCTGCACAGATGCAGTCACCTGGATTGTTTGGCTGCCACTGCTAAGATTTCTGTACTTAGCACTGGTGGCAGTTCTGCCACAGTCTCCGGGAGACAGTAAAAAGAAAACACAAGACAGGGAAAAAGAAAAAAAAACCACAGCTCGTGGAGAAAATAGCTGTCTGCGAAACTGCTCTTTGTCTTTTCAAGGCACTCGTCCGAGAAGAGAAAGAGCTGCTATTATTCTATCTATGGTGCAATTTCATATTAATCTTACCAGCACCAGGGCGCCCTATTTGGTGTAATCATTTTAGGTAATAAGAACCACAGTTTCCTTTTATGTCAATATGGAATATCGCATAATAATCTCGGCGATGAGCATATCTGTGGGAATTTGTATGTGTTTATTGGAAAAGCACCTAAAGTATATCTTGCGGGTATTCCAAGAAGGTCTTGGTATTGTGGTGTTGCAAAAGCAACTCGACATTTCCAGCATCTCATAAATTAGTAATAGAACCCAAAACGTAAACTGTATATATATAGAGGAAGTTCCTTAAAACTAGTAGGGATCCTAAGAAACCTCTAGTCACTCTTTTTGATCTCGGAATTATCTTCTGCTTGAAACAAGAAAGCAACAAATTCTATCCAGTCACTTAATTGTTTCTGCACTTGAATTCACCATTTATCAACTGCCGGATGACATCTTTTTTCAAAAAATCAGCGGATGAGTCCGTGACAGACACTAAAGAGTTGGCTGTCACAAGTATGAAAAGTCCTAGTCAGATTGAAGTGGAAGTCCGTTTTGAAGAAGAAGAGGCTATCAGATTAGAACATTGGTATGACGGTTTTATCAAATTGGTCTGGTGGTACCCTAAATTTATCTATGATAAGAGAGAGAGAGCTTTCTTGTTTAAGTTAGACACATGTTTGTTGGTTTACATCTGTGCTACCTATTTCACCAAAGCTTTAGACAAATCAAATATTTCGTACGCATACGTCAGTGGTATGAAAGAAGACA
Organism: Ambrosiozyma maleeae (nom. inval.); assembly: GCA_003706635.2. Classification (NCBI taxonomy): domain Eukaryota; kingdom Fungi; phylum Ascomycota; class Pichiomycetes; order Pichiales; family Pichiaceae; genus Ambrosiozyma; species Ambrosiozyma maleeae (nom. inval.). The sequence goes on from PPLV02000001.1 coordinate 990,944, forward strand.
TTGGATTTGGTGGAGATGATCTAGCTTACGCTAAATCTCTATACTCGGCCGGTTATATTGTCTCTATGTGTGTTGGTACCTTGCTAGTCACCCAAAAATGGGCAAGATATTTGCTACCTTCTTTCGAGCTGCTTTGGGGTACTCTAACCTTCTGCTCTGCAGCCGCTTCCAAACCATCTCACATCTTTGCAATTAGATTCTTAATCGGCTTTTGTGAGGGTATTTCGTTTCCTTCGTCTATCTTTATTTTATCAACCTGGTTTAAGAGAGATGAAATTTACAGAAGAATCATGGCGTTCTCCATGAGTGCCACTTTTGGTGGAATGTTCTCCGGTTACTTACAGGCTGCTGCATATGATCATCTAAGTGGTGCCCATGGCTTAGCGGGCTGGAAGTGGGGTTTTATCATTGACGGTGTCTTTACTGTTCCAATTGCGATCGTTGGATTTGCTTTGTTCCCAGGTCCGTTGCAATCCACACTCCAGTCCACAAAAATTCCAGTTTGGTGGATGTCCCAAGACGACTACGAATTGGCTGTTGAGAGACAAGAGAAATCAGGTATCGATGGTTCCAGACAATTTGATTGGAAAGTTGTTAAAAAGACCCTTTTGGGATGGCGTGTTCATTTTTTTGCTACATTCTGGGTCTTGCTAAACATTGTTGCTTTGCCTGATGGTACTGCCATGCCTTTGTGGTTAGACTGGGAGCGTGAAAACAATAACAGATTCACAGTGGCTCAAGTTGATAATTATACTACTTTCCAAAGTGTTGTTTCAATTGTCGGTCAATTTTTCTTTGCTGGTTTGGCTGATTCCTACTCCATCTATCCCTTCTTGTCCATTATCCAGTGCTGTTTTATTGTTGCATATTCTTCATTGGCAGCTTGGGACATCCCATATGCTTGGAAATGGATTTGTATGTTGATCATTGGTTTAGATTCAGTCGATCAGGCTATCGTGTCAGGTTGGGTTAGCAGAACATGTAGACACGATAGTAGAGAAAGAGCATTTGTCGTTGGTTACTCAGATGCTGTTTCCCAAGCTATTAATATTTGGACTAATATTGTCTTCTACCCAACTAGCAAATCTCCACAATTTCGCTTGGGTTTCATCATCTCCACCATTGCCGCTTTCTTGATGTTGTTGCTACCTATTGCTGCTATCTACGGTGTTAAGTATGATGAAAAGAAGAGATTAGAAAAAGAGTTGGAGAACGAATTTGATGGCTCGGTTGCAGGATCCGCTCATGATCAAACTTCTATTTGATACTTTTTAATGTGTTTTTACTTTGTTTAATTGCTCTCTAGTTTCACTTCTTCACCACTTTGTTATTTCAAAATTCTACTCTTGTCCCACTACAACCATTTAATATTTTCAATTCTATTTATGAGTATTTTGCATGAAAGAAAAGCAGGTATGCAATTCCATTATTTTTTCAGTATTTCCCATTTGACTTCGGTAATGGACACTTCTTCGCCTGCATCATCGTCGTAATCGTACCATTCGTTCTCTGATAAATCAACTTCTTTGAAAAGGGTGTTAGATTCGGCACCAAAGCACTTAAATAATCCTGCTGGCACAAACTCCACAATGTCAACACCTCTGGAGTCTATATCCAACTTCTTAACAGCCTTGCCGCTATCTTGTAGAGTATATGGAGCAAACTTCTTTGGTAATGATATGTCAATGTTGGAATGGGATGAACAAAAAGAGCATTTAAATGAAAAATTCGCCTCTCCTCTACTGCCAGGTAATTCATGCTTCTCGTATAAGTTTATGGTGACCTCTTTGCCGTGTGTTTCTCTGCAGTTGGTACACTGAATCTTGAAAGTGTATTCAAATGGATCACCTGCAGAGTCCAAAGTCTCAAGGTTGCTGACGTTACTCAGCTCAGCAGTAAGATATAAGTAGTTCACCATGTTTTTCTCTATATATTTCTTTCTGTGTTCCGTTAAAACCAGTTTTAAATCTTCCAACAGCAACACCTACTACACTGCACAGAGCTCTTAATCAATCCTTTAAAGTCCCTTTTCTTGCTTCAACAGATTTTTCTGAATTGATGGCTCAACTCTGGCACGTCGATCGACGCGTCAATTATCTGAGAAGCTGTTTTATAGCGATTTTTTTCTATTCTATTAACAAGACCAAATGGTAGGTAGTACTATCTATATTTATTGGTTATATAGGGATATCCCAGCCCTTGATATCTTGCAAACAGTTAATAGATTAGATTCGCATATTGAGATAGATTTCTATACAATGGAAAGGTGGAGAGGCATTTTTGTGTTCTACAGAGGGCTTCACACTAGATCTGGGAGAATTCAACCTACCACATACGATGACTTGAGATCTACGTCATACAGATCAAATAGGATTTTGGGTGCAACACTATCTGTTAAGGCGTACTCTACAAGTGCAACTATTACTGAAGAATGCACAGGAAACAAGCTTCACTTGGGACAAGAAAGCAACACTGTCGACTCTCCCCGGAAGTTTAACAGAAAACGGGCCATCAGACACATCATATCAAAAGATAACTTGAAGATAAAAGTATTGAAGAGCTTGCAGACGCATAGCGCACTAAATAATATACACAGCACAAAAGACTTCGGAGAAACCAAGCTGCCGACAACGAGGTCTGAGTTGTATAGTATACTAGGAGATCCAATTTACACTACTGGATCAAACGTGTTGGGTGATGGCATAGCAGAGAACATAGAGGCCTATTTGACAGCTAAAAGCAAGCTGCTTCGAGATGATGGGAAAAATCTTCTCACCACTCTTATGGTAAAGAACGCTTTAGTGAAGGATTATGAGAGCTATTCGCCTGAAAATCTTGTCAGTATCGATCAAATTTGCAAGACAACAAATTTCTCTGAAGAGCTTGATAAATTGTTTGCAGCAGGCCAAAGGAACTCCCTAAAGTTTGCTAAAGGTTTTGCTGGTTTATTAAAATCCTATTCTATGCAAACTGGTAACAGCAACGCTGATAGAAATGAGTTCTATTCCAGGATATTTGAAAAGCTACATGACTTTCAAATGTACGAGTTTGAAGGTATATTGTTGGACTCACTGATCCAATACTCGGTCGATCCACAAGATATGATGTTTATTGAGGCCAACAATATGAAAAATGAAATAGTTAAGGAATTTGAATCGGAAAAAGCCAAGGGAAAAGATACCATGTCTTTGAGAGAGACTTTACTTTCTTTGGAACAAAAGAAGAGTATCTCTGAATTCAATATTAGGTATTCCTCGTGGATCAAATATGCGACCAAGGATTTTGAATTGTTCAAGAGACTTGTGGAGTTCACAGTAATTGATAATAAATCCGTGAAGTTTTTCAGAGCACTATTTGGTGTCTTTCTCAAGGAGAACTCTATAGCACGTGGTGCTGAGAATGAAAAGATTGAACAGCTTTCAATCATTCTTAGATTGTTAATAGACAACAACAAGAATGCTGAAGCCAAGTTGGTGATCAAGAGACTAATGGAAGCTTGTCCTAAGGATCACACAGTCTGGCTTGATATTCAGTCAATTCCAGGGTACCAAAATTTAAAGGCTGATGTTGATTTCCGTTTGGACACGATACAACATGAGACAAGAGCCAATGAAAACCGCCTAGAAGTGAATTACAGATTACGCAAAGCTTTGAAAAAGAGCCGGTACAACATCACTGCGTCTTCCTTGAAGACAGCTATAGAGGCGGATGTTGCAGCCGACCGTGAATTTTTCAAAGTACTCGAAAAACCGCCTTGTAAATAGTGTTGCGGCAACAGGCAATCCAGCAAACCTCCCCAACTATATACTAAGATACTTATATATACTTAGAGTGAGAATTGACTAAAGAGAGTATGTCTCTATTGGATGAGTCTTCTGTAAAGGTCTATTAAGGGTTGAGTCAGTTAGTAAACTAAGCACGGATAAAAAAGCCGGTGCATCTCTATTTCGGTGCGATCGCATATCAAGCAGGGACTGTAGTGAGCAAATTCATATAAAAGACACAATAAAATTTGGTTTCGTCAATTCGGTCGGCAAAGCCAACAAATCAGGGGATTGACAGATAAATTTTGTTTTAATCATCAAGAATAGTATACTTGTATGCAATCAAAACTATGAGAAATAGTTCAAACAGAGAAGAGAAAACCCGTCAAATAGTGTTATGCACAAATAACTTACAGTTTAAAGCATTCTTGTACTTGAGATCCTCTATAACGACAGACGTATCATAGTGCTGAGCAAAAGAAGTAGCACTGGTGAATAGTGAAAAATTTTCCTTATAAACATGTTTTCTCTCAATAAAAAAAGTTTTCTCAGAATTTGCTTTTATGGTGTCAAGAAAAGGAGGGTTGAATAAAGCAGAGCTGGTATATGGACGGATCCGGTATTGGATGTTCGGGGTCTAGCTCAGGTCAAGAATAGGATACTAATACATACAGACACAGATAGAGGATATGAAGTTTCTAACTACGAATTTTGTCAAGTGTGCAGTCAAGTCGTGTGCAGCATCCGACAATGCGTTTCCACTCAAGTTTGAAGAGTGTCAACTACAGCTACAAGAGGAAGAGTTCAAGCCTGAGTTTATAGTATCCATGCTGGAGAGATTAGACTGGGATGCTATAGTGAAGGTTGCCGCTGACTTGGGAAACGTTTCGCTACCAAGCCAGAAGCCAACGTCAATTGATGAGGATGACACAATGCTGAAGGACCTGCACTCGTTACTATTGGAGACGCAGATCGTCGAGGGTAAGATGGTGTGTCAAAACTGCCAGCATATTTACTATATCAAGGACTCTATTGCCAATTTCTTGTTGCCTCCTCACCTAGCCAACTAGAAGCGTGGACGAGCCACCAATTATCCGGGTGTATGGAGCTTCGCTGGGGGCCTGTTGGCCGTCTGTCTGTCCAGGGCATCCGCTATTGATTCATCACTGTTGTACTATAAATACTGAATACCGATCTCTACACAAATAAGTAATACACATAGCATGTAGGAATCAATGTAGATGATTAGTAGAGATACCCAGCCTATGCTGACGTAAGCATCGGCTTGCGTGACAGCCATATAACTGGGGGAATACCGCTTTTCTGCACTGTGTGTGGACTTCATCGGGTGGTCAGATCCCTCTGTGAGCGGCTAGCCCACTGGGCAGGCCTCTCACCATATCACTGGCGCTTCCCCACCTTGTCGGTGTCACATCACATCAAAGGCACCCACCCCACTACTAAGCATAATTGAATAGCCACAGGTTGTGTGGCTGCGCCACGTGAAGCATAGAAGGTGTCGCCCGCGCTGGTTGAGGCGCAGTATAATTATTTGAGGCTTTTGAGGTGTTGGCGCAGAAACAGGGCAATAGGGGAGAAGGAAAGGAGGAAGAAGGAGAAGGAAGGTATGACACCAATTTGGGGGCTAGGGGAAGTGATTGGGTGGAGCAGAGACTGCAAATTCACCGAGTGGGCGTGTAACCTGTACAGTCAATCATATATACCGCTAGCAGGCTACAGAGCGCACGCGGGCATTTTAGCAGACCTTATTAGGGAGGTGTAATTTGCTGAATAAGCGCAGGTCAAGAGGCGATCGCTACACCAGGCTATTACGGGCTTGCATCACAGCACATCCATTTTGTTTGAGCATTTTGGTAGAGTTGATATATTGGAAGACACCAGTGGCCAGTATTTCAGTACGCTTTCCTCCAACAAGGACCTCTGCACGCATCAACTCACGGTCATTCCGTCTGTCCCCACATTTACAGCTGCATACTGAAAAAGCGCTTCTTTATGCAAAGAGCAAATGATGGCCGGAAATAAAACACCAACAACCACTGATCCAGCTGCATCACCCATCCCACCGATAAACATGGCTAACGATATGCCACGATCACCGCCAGGCTCACCAACGGCGTTTCCATTCACGGATGCTGCCAACAGCCAATCGCTGGTACCTCCTCCCTTGAATTACACACAGGAGCAAAATAACAGCGGCAATATGACAAGCGGCAGTTCAAATTCGTCAGCCAATAGAAACAAGCCAAGATCAAGATCAAACTCTAGAAAATTGTCGATCAGTAGGCTGTTCAGTTTCGGATCTGATGGAGGAACCATTGCAAACGGCAACTCAAAAATGCAACAACAAAATCAGCTGAATCAACATCATCTGCAGCAATTGAACTTAAATCAAGCTGAAACCGTGTCAACACCCCGCATAGTAGAAGAGGAGCTTCCGGTTCTTTTTGATAACAACCCCGATACTTCTTCTCAAATTTTAACTCATAGCAATACATCGGACAACAGTGATAGCATGGATTATATTAAGCAAGCGAGATTTAGATCAACTACTACCACTAACACCAGTAGCTCTAATGTCAATGGCTCGGTCACTGCAGCTGTTAATCACAATGTTGAGATGACGCCTGATTTTGAAGAAACTGATGAAACAGCAAAGCCAAATAAACTTTCCAAAATTAAAAACTTGTTTAAATTCAGCTCCCCCAATAATGAATTGGATGATATTCTAAATTCAGCGGGTTTACAAATAAGTATGGAAGATTCACTGGATCAAGAAAAGGAAAGCAGTAAGCAGCGTAATCAAGACGATACCAAAAGTGCTTTTCAAAATAAGGATGACCAGGCCAACATAACCCTATCCTCCAACTCCTTGATAAAAAAAATTAGAAGAATGAGAGCTCCTTCAAGTCCAGGATTACCGCCAACTATTATAAAGGATAAGGGGTCTTCTACTAATTCTAACGGCAAAGTGGATGGTATCCCCCAAATTTTGGAACCCACGGAAGAGTGCGATTTGGCTGAAGAGAGTTTGATAAATCCCCTGGAAGATTTTAATGTCAAATTGAAGCATGACTATAGTGTGAATAATTCTACGACAACTTTGTACCATTATGACCAAAATGATTTTCCTGCTGAGGCCGCCATTACAATAGAAGAGGAACCGGATAGTCAACAGGCTCCAACTGTATCATCCCAGCCGCAATTACACTCACAGACACAACCCCCAACAAATGGACATTTGTCAACTAACCTAAACGAAAGTTCTAATGCAGTTTCTAAAGCATCACACTCACTTCATAAACGACTACGCAGAGTGGCATCAGCACCATTAGGTCTAAAACAGTTAACTGAAGGACATTTCACGTCTTCTCTTTCTTCTTCGAACGCTACGGAATCATCTGGTCCAGCATCCAGTTCAAGTAATGTTCTTACTCCACCCTCAACTAGCGGCTCTACACCTTCCAATATTGTGGAACTCTCTAAATCTGAACTAAATAAGCATATTGGAGAAATTAAGATAAATAGAGATCATAGTAAATCTGTGAGCAGTGGAAGAAGTTATTCCAGTAATTCAGTTAGAGTTGGCCCAATTGAAGTTTCTCCGCAATCGTTTGAAAAACTCAAGTTACTAGGAAAGGGTGACGTTGGTAAAGTCTATCTGGTTAGAGAAAAGAAAACGAGAAGATTATACGCTATGAAGATTTTGAATAAGAAAGAAATGATTGAAAGAAACAAAGTGAGAAGAGCATTAACTGAACAGGAAATTTTGGCTACTGCAAACCACCCATTCATCGTTACTTTGTATCATTCTTTTCAATCCGAAGAGCACTTGTACCTTTGCATGGAATACTGCATGGGTGGTGAATTTTTTAGGGCTCTACAAACTAGAAGAATGAAATGCATATCTGAAAATGACGCCAAATTTTATGCTGCGGAGGTTACTGCAGCATTGGAATATTTACATTTGATGGGATTTATCTATAGGGACTTGAAGCCAGAAAATATATTGCTACATCAATCGGGACACATCATGCTGAGTGACTTTGATTTATCAAAGCAATCAAATCAAATCAAAAAGCCTGAGCTGATATCCTCTCACAGATCCTCCTCAAACTTACCGCAATTGGATACTAATGCATGCATCAATGGTTTCAGAACAAATTCATTTGTTGGTACGGAAGAATATATTGCACCAGAGGTGATCTGGGGCAAAGGTCACACAGCAGCCGTGGATTGGTGGACCTTGGGTATCTTTTTGTATGAGATGCTTTACGGTACGACGCCATTTAAAGGTTCTACTAGAAATCAAACCTTTTCAAATATTTTGAAAAGTGAAGTTCAATTCCCTGATTACAATATGGTGAGCAGTAACTGTAAGAATTTGATTAAGAAATTATTAATTAAAGATGAGGCTAAAAGAATTGGATCGAAAAGTGGCGCTTCAGAGATCAAGACACATCCTTTCTATAAGAACATGCAGTGGGCCCTATTGAGAAATCAGAAACCACCTATGGTGCCAATATTTACACAGAAGAAGATTAAAAGAGACACTGGAAAGGAAAAGTTGACGCAATCCTCTATTGGAACCTTGAAATCAAAAAGAAAAACTTCAGCAACCTCTACTGTTCATACAAGCCAGCAGCCTGACCCATTTCAGAAGTTCGAATCAATCACAATTCATCATGACGATGATAATAGCGTTATGGTGTTTGATGGTAGTGAGTTAGGTGATGTTACTTATTCGCTAACTACAAAAGATAACGTATCGACTAGAAAGTTTCTCAAAATATAGTTTAAATAGTTATTTTTCATGACAATTACGAACCCCCACAAATACACCTCCTTTGTCGCATTAGTCCATTTATATTTTATGTCATTACTAATGTTTAACTAAGAATGCGTAATGTGGCTTATTGGCTGACTGTGCTTTTAATCAAAATCATCAATTAACGTCCACAGGTTTTCGATATTCTTGTCCTTAAGCACATATCGGTCAAATGCCCAAAGTAATCTCCAGAACCCTTTGACCTGACACTGTTTTTCGTATTCCTTTGAAACGGCGAGCGCAGGACCAGTTATATCATCTGGTAACCCAGATAGCTTTGCGCAATTGATACCATAAGATTTTTCACATCCACCAGGCATCAATTTGTAAGTGAATACAATTTTTTCATCATTTTCATCAACCCCGGTAACTTCTTCAAACCCCATATGATAATTTTTGACCAATCCAGTATTTGATTTATTTGCGAAATTCAATAGTTTCTGGAAATGAGTAATAAACAGAACAAATGGCTTTGCCTCGGATGCAAAAGTCAAGTAATCTAGAATAGAGTACGCTATGGCGTAACCGTCCTTTGTACCTGTACCTCTACCAATCTCATCCAATAAAACTAGGGATCTAGATGTGCACTGCTGTAGTATCAAATTACACTCTAGCATCTCGACTTGAAATGTGGATTGGTTCTTAATAATATCATCCTGGGCGCCCGTCCTTATAAACAAAGAATCAAATATTCCAAGCTTTGACCCGTTGGCAGCAGGGATGTAACAGCCGATTTGTGCCATTATGACAATCAACGCAATCTGCCTTGTAAATGAGGATTTTCCTCCCATGTTCGGTCCAGTAATGGTAGCCACGCGACCTTCATCCACAGTCATGTCAAATGAGTTGGCAATATAATTAACATTGAGAGACTGAACAATTGGGTTAAAAGAGTCTTTCAAATGAACTAACTGTTGATCAACAAAAATTGGTTTTGAATAGTTTTCGTTCATCATTGAGTTAACAGACAATGAAAGAATACAATCCAAGGTAGCTAATATATTTATTAGCTTGTTCACAAAAATATAGTAACTGTCAATCCGCTTTACAAATTTCTTAAATTGCAATTCACAGGTGACATTGAGTTTCTTTTTTTGTTGAATCATTCTCTTGTTCAGTAACACCGTCTTTGGAGATCTAAACCTAGAGACAGATTTCGTTCCGTTAATCTTTACCCAATCCTTAGGTATGTTCTTCACCTCAGAGTTCCTAACTTCAACCAAATACGGTTCCTTATTGTTAGTTATAAAATTAGAATGCGGCCGCTTAATAACCCTTCTAACAACTTCTAGTTCAGTTTTAAGTTCTTCTTCAATAACTTCAATGCTATCCATTTCCTCTAGAATATAATCATACCCATAAAATGATTTGTTAAAATAATTAGGAATGTGTGAGTCTGAAGCTTCATCCATAGCTGCAGGAGGATGGATCATACCGATTAGCTTGGAAAAGTCGCTTAGATCATGTTCAACTGTTTCTCGAAGATCGGTCAATAAGTCATTCAAAAAACAAGAGCCAATATTCTTCTTCAATAGATCATCTTTGAAAGTCGATGCAACAATAAATATGGCTTCAAGCTTTTTTAGAAATAAGTAAATTTCCTTTCTTTTAGATCTTTCATAATGTATTCTGCTCAAGGAAACTTCAAGATCTGGGCAATTTTTCAAGATGTTTAACATTTTCTCAATCGCAATACTTCTATTATTTTGAATGATGCAACTAATAGCATCGCTTCGCTTCATTATTTCTTCTCTATTTGTCAAAGGTCTTCCTATCCATTTTTTCAGTAATCTGTGGCCAAATTTTGTATTTGTATGATCTAATAACCACATCAATGAACCTTTCTCAGATCCGTCTGTTGAGTTTTTAAAGATCTCCAAACTTCTTAGTGTGTCTGACTGTAATATCATTCCAGAGTTCACCTCTTTGAAATTATCAAACTTGTCTGCAATATCAAAAATTGATCTTAGATTGAACTCATCAAGGTAAAGAGCAAGTTCAGTAAAACAACCCTGCAAATCAGGTGGCAGTTCTGTGATTAGCATTAAAACTTTATCTGTGAATAAGTTTGACATTAGCAAAAGGTATTCATCAAGACTCTTGGAATTCCGTTTCTCAATTCTACATTGGGCTGTGTTATCTCTGCGCAAGCTAGTGTAGTTAGAAATTGACAGTGATGTTTCCTTTGACAATTCACCAATCACTAAAAATTCCAGAGCATCTAGATGGTCGAGTCTTGTATTTAGCTGGTTTCTTGTAAAATCATCTTCAAACTCCTCGTAGATCACCTCAGCAGCAAACACATTAACTGCGGTGAATGATATAGTATTATTAGACTCCTTTAGGCAGACAATGTAATTACCACTGCTATACCCTTTAGCGAGATCTTCATCAAAATCTTCAATGTATGTTGAGGAAGTGTAAACACCGCTGAACTCTCTTTCAAACAACTTACCCCCTCTGGCATCATCAGGCTCAATTTGTGAAATGACACCAACTTTCAATCCCTTGTGCAATAATCTTTTTATATGAATATGTAATCTGTTGTCTGGAATAGAGCAGTAGGCAAACCTGTCAAATTGTAGTTCCTCAGCAGAGCAGCCAGATAAGTCCAACGCCAGTCTTCCTGGGATTAGCATGATATTCAATATCTTTGAAACAAGGACAGCATCGTGTCCAAAGAATTTGTATTTATAGCCCACATGTATGGCAAGTATTTTGTCCAAGTGATTGCATTTGAAGTCAACAAATTGCTGTTCTAGGGGAGTTAATTTCTTTTCTTCAGTGACCTTAGTTCTCTTTACAGTTAGGTTATCCCTGGTGGTCTTCAATGTGGGCTTTGGTGTGGCAATCTCGGCAGATTTTTCTGGGGTACCCTGTTGCTCCACTTTCTGCCGCTTCCTACGTGTATCTGGATTGCTGTTTGAAGGTTCACTTAATTCGTTGGCCCTCTTTGTGTTAGATGGTGGAGCCGGGGTGCCCGGCTGTTGCTTATTGGTGGTGTCTGTCAAAGGCTCACTTGGTTCTTTGCCTCTCTTTGTATTGACTGGTGAGGCCGGGGTCTCCAGTTGTTGCCTATTGGAGGTGTCTATCAAATGATCGTTTGATTTCTTCTCCGGCACTTTCTCTTTTTTCTTGGATTTAAAAAACCTGCTAAGAAGCTGCTGTTGGGACATTTTAAGCGGTAGATGTAGGGTTCTCAGAAAGTAGCCAGGGCTACCAGTTCAATAACGCATCGTTTGGATCGGTTCCTGTTAGTATTGCACTTGCTTTCTAACGCGTTGACATTTTTTGTGCCATTCATGACACGATTTTTGTCGTGCCTCAAAGACCGAGTCAAAGTATTGGGATTCCACAAGGTCTTACAAAGGCAGCTTGCTATTTGACCTTGGTACAGTTGCTAGAGTTGCCGAGTCCAGTATCTATCCACTGCAGCTGAATGTGAAAGTTATTTAATGGAGCAATAGTCTTCACTGTTTCTACTCTAAAACTTTTATTTTGTTTCACCTTCCCTATCAGTTTGCCCTAAAACAAAACGTTGGGTATAAATAACTGATGTGACTTTTGAAAACTCCCGATACCTGTCTAAAGCCGGTGTCCTCTCAAACTAGCCTGTAAACTCATCCGTCTGTATGGGTCTCAAGCTGCCTGCGATGGCCTTCTGTCCCACGACAGGCAAACGTGTCATATCCACTTCCCGTCTGAGCAGGACACGACCCAGACCAAATTTTCTCTGGCTTTTTGGCCTTTGATAAGACACAGTGCAAGACAGTGTAACCGGGATAAAGGGTTAGAGACATATTTGGGAAGTAAGCAGTGCTGGGCTGATAGGGAATCTGGTGGAAACAGAGAGCAAGATGTCGTACAATGGTATTGGGTTGAGCACTGCGCGGGGTACGGGAACCAACGGATACGTGCAGAGAAACCTTTCAAGCTTGCAAAGCGGTAAAAGAGGAGAGGCAGAGGGCAAGCACTATTTCAACCGTGAGCTCAGGAGGAAACAACACGAGCAGAAAGAGGCGGTGAGCAGAGCGGCGGAGGAGTTTTCGGATGAAGGATTGAAGGCGCACGAGAACAAAAGAAGGATCGAGGTGAAAGTTATGCAGTACAGAGATGAGCTTGAAGAAGACGATACGCTGGACGACCAGCAGATAGACGAGCGGGTTGCCACATACAGACACCGGTTGATGAGCCACCAGGACAGAGCAAGAGGTGATAAAGTCGCCAGAGCCAGAGCCAGACCAAGAACGAGAAGTGAGTCGCCCTCTAGACGCTCTGACGACACGGGCGTCTTGCCCAAACCGTATGATATACGGATAGACCCATCAAAGAAGCAGACACACACTGCAGTACAACATGGCGCCGAGAATCACGGAGATCCCCAGCCGACACCAGATAGCAAGGAAAAGGACAAGGAGCCCCAGCCCAGCAGCAGTCGCAGACAGCTACCGGCCTTTAGCGCCTCCCTGTACTGAAAAATGGATAGTGATAGCCTTGTGTAGTGTAGTACAAAGAATATATAGTATATTGGCATATTGGTACATTGGTTTCCACATGTAACGCTTAGCTGCCCTAACAATAAAGCAAGCAATCAACCTCTGTGTTATCAGCCAGACTTTGGCAGTGCGCTTTTCGCTGCCTCCAGCGTGCACGTGACTGTGTGCCAGGCACCAGCGAGAGAGTGAAACACAAAGACACACAGGACAGGCAATACAACAACCTAGCTCTATAGACAGAGAGTGCAGAGAAGAGAAGGAGGCGTAAGAGGACTGACACATACCGTATACGTTAGATAAGAGAGGCATACTTTTGAACAGTTTGTAGAAACTCTAACGGAGCGTGTGCAACGAGCGTTATTTTCAAGGCCAGGTGCTTGCTATTAAAGCTGTGATCGATACGAGACAATACAGAATACAGAGAATCAATAGACTAAATAGAATACAGAGAATATAGATGCCTCCAATAAGACACACAGATCCGGGTGACAGAGGGGAAATTAAGCTGCCAAAGCTGAAGAAAGTGTGTGCTGCGTGTCACCAGAGAAAGGTGAGGTGTGATTTAAATGAAACAGCAAAGACTCAAGATAAGTGCAGCATCTGCCAGTCTCTAGGGTATGACTGCGTGATATACATTAGAAAAAAGAGAGTGGTGAGCAAAATTGCAACCACTAAGAACATAATATCAACAGGACCTAACACAATACCTACAAAGCTCCCAAACTATGTTCATATCTTGAACGTTAACGACTGTCAACTCAATGAGATACACTTGGACCCCGAATACTTTATAAAAATCCGATCTGAGCAGATCTCCAAGTTCAAGAAATTCTACGGCCACTTGAACTTCTCCCCATTAAAGATCGCTCTTCTGAACAGATTTCACAGCAGCATAGGCAACAAAGAACTAGGAAAGATCGATGAATTGGATTATCAGATGCTCATGCTTACGGGATGTTTTTCTCTGCCAAGTCAGGAGGTTTGTTGGAAATTCATAAACTGTTATTTCGATATGAATACTAAAGTTTGTCCCCTAATCAACAAAAGAAAATTCATGCAGGATTACAAAGATCTAACGAAACCTCCATCAATATTGTTGTTGCAGTCTGTTCTACTAGTGGGCTGTGAGATCTATGGTAATACATTATCTGATAAGAAGAAAAAGAAACTCAACTTTGAGATGTCTAGGTTGCTATACAAAAAGGCCACTATCCTTTATAAGTGTGGGTTTGACGGCTTTGAACCAATTCCCTTGATTCAGTCATTACTACTATTATGTTTTAACTTCTCATACTTGAACAACAGGGATGCAAGTTACTACCAAAACTTGGCAGTCTGTACAGCCCATGAGTTTGGTCTCCACAGAAGCCAGTCCAGAAACCCAATTCTCTCCGATTATGACAAAAAAATGTACAAGATTCTTTATTGGTATATTCACACCAGAGATGCCGCTTATTCCCTTTGTTTTGGTAGACCCTCTCTACTTAAAAGTGAAGATAATGACGTGGAAATGGTGACAATGGAAGACTTCACATTTGATGGCGTCCGTGAAGTTGACGAACTAATGTTTGAATACTTGACATGCTCATCTACTTTTGCTGAAATGTGTAAACTGGTATTATCAAATCAGTCCAGAATTAATGCATTAAGTTTGAAAAATGAGCCATATGAACACTTAGTTAAGCAGAATGATTTATTGCTGACCAGATGGTATGAAAAGCTACCCGCTGCTTTTAAATTTGACATGCATTCACCGGAATCAAATACTTATTATTCTGCGGTTGCCACAAGTTACCATTGTATCCTTCTTATTAAGATCCATGAGGCTAACATTGTTAGAAAACATAGGGAAAATCAGATAACTAGAATGGCAAGTGATGTTCCAAATAAGAAGACACAGACTGAATACAATAGCAGTAAGCATACAAATGTTAACGATAACGATGTGGATTCTAATCACGAGTACAATCCATCCTGGGGTACAACTTTTCAAGCTGCATGTCTTCTTTACATCATCATTACAACGGATCCAAGTTTTAAGAATAGCAGTTTTAAGGGAATGAATGTCTTTGCAGATTTTTCAATTTTTAGTGCAGCCAACGTGATGCTGTATCATTTGACAAATAGAGAGAAAGCAATAGCCAACTTTGCAAATCATTGTGTTGGGGAATTATTAAAGATGTATGAGACAAGAGTGGGAAATTCGATACTAATTGATTCTTATATGTATCTTATTAGACAGATCTATGAAAGCAAGCCTTTACAGATGTTGTACTTGAAAGGAATATTGAGCAATACCGACGATATTTCTCCGATACATATAGAAGAAATTTTGCAGAAAACACAGCGTAAGAAGGAGAAAAATATGAACAACATTAAGCAGAAACCATATTCCGTTAAACAGGAACAACCAGCGTTTAAAAAAGTGGAGTCTTCTATATTTCATCAGATTCCGAACGGTTTCACGGAATTTCCTTACGTTGAGTCTTTTCCAGCTGATAATTTCTTTGAAGACGAGAAATCGTTTAGCATGCCTGGTAGAGATAGCTACTCCTTTAGACCAGATCATGTTTTCGGTGATTCCTTGTTATACATTGACTCGGCATTGATGAATTTGGCACATAATGGAGGAAGTGGCGTCAGTCTTGTAAATTTAAACAGTGGTACCAACCTTGAAAGCAATCACTTTGATAACAATAACAATAGTCACCTGGATCAAAGTGTCGAGTCAAAATTACTTCCAGAAGATAGTGCAAATCTTGGATCGACAGAAACGGGAGCTACAGACACGCCTAGAACATCAATAAGTTTTTTGATTAGCAATTTGGGCAATAATGCTAGTAGTACATCGCTGGATCAGGATACAAGAGCAATGTATCAGTCATTAGTGAATCTAAATAACGGATGGAGCCCATCTTTTGAAGCGGCCGATTTTGATTTTGTCTTCTCTGATAGCAGCCAGTCACACACCTCAGCAGATCATTTTGATGCTCAGGATAGTGGCAGGGATAAATACAACTCCACGCCGCTAACTGAGAATAAGCTTTCTTTATCTGCCTATCAGACGCAATTCAATGCTGGAACTGCATCTTCGAATTTAAGTAGTAGCCAACGTCACGATGGTTACGTTGGTGAGATGAAGGCAAAAGCTGAAAACAACGAGATTGCCGAAAGACATAAAAAACAGCAGTATCACCCTTTGAAGCTGAACCAGACTCAACCGCAGCCCTCTCAAAAATCAGAGCTGCAGCAGAAGCCGGAACCGGAACCAAAACACAAAAAACAAGAACAGCAAGAACAGACAAAAGAACAAGTGCAAGAGGGTAATTCACAGTTACATGATGCCGGAGTCAAGTTGGTTCCCCTGAACCTAGAACGCAATTCCAATTTAAACCAGATGCAAGTTAACCAATCTGGCAACCAACAGTTTTCTTACACCCAGGCTCAACAGCACCCACAGCAGCACCCACAGCAGCACCCACAGCAGCTCTACAAACAGACATTCGAGTACCCTCCTGGAGTCAAAATGGAATTTCCTTCGTACTACCAGCCTTACAACAAAATTAGCAGCGGCAGCAACGCTGCGCAGGGAAACCAGCAGGTCCCGCTCCACCAGAACCACCCTGCTCCGTATGCAGGCATGGCAGGAGCAGACCTCCAAACTCCAAACCGCCAATACCTGCAGCAAAACCAGCAGAGCTATCTTTACACAAGCAGTTTGCCTGGCTCGATAAGACCACCCCCAAACAAGAACACAAACACTAATCACACTAATCACACCAATGACACCATTAACACCAATAACACTAACAATAATTAGATACACGAGACCCCCCACTGTATTATACTTTTAGTAACATGAATATACCTGTGTACCAGACCAAGCTCACTCTTATCATAGGATACCCATTTTTCACATCTCTATACTTTGTCTGGGTCTATATATAGTCGCTGAAACTTGCCTTGATAGTGTTGTTAGTTTTCGTTATCGCCACATTTGCCGCGTATCTATTGTGCGGTGAACAACTTCCGTGATCTGTTATCTCGAGGAACTGGCGATATTCTGGAGAAATGGAATTTGCAGTTCACGGAGAAGTGAATGGAGTATTATATGTAAGTATTGTGTATATATACAGGACAGAGTTCTCTTATCATATTTGTTTGGAGAGCGGGTTTGTTAATTTGAATTATTTGCGTTGTATACTTATTCTCTAACTAAGTGAAATCTGAGACCCTTGATACTAGTGGAACAATGTCTTCACAAACACCTGTTAAGACCAATTACAACCTACCAAAGCCAAAGTCTGCGTACCTGCCAACAGCAGAGGACTCTCCTTTGTACGCCAACAGAGAGCTGTACAACGGCATTGCAGCCACTGCCGAAAAAGGCGAAAGAGAACTGATCGAGAGCTTGGTGGTTCCAATCAGAGCAGGTAGAGCATGGAAGGTGCCAAAGGGCCATGTCTGCAGAATTGTTGCCGTTGAGGGACCACAAGTGGGCGATTTGAACATCTGGAACCTGCACAACCCAAGAGAGAGAATGTGGGCCTCCAGATCTAGACAGTTACACTCTGCACACGTGTCCGTTTACGACAGATTGTGGTCTACTTTACCATACCTTAGACCACTGGTGACTATCACCGGAGATTCATTACAAGAGAGAGGTCAGGACGAGTGGGGTGGAAGATTGCACGATTTGCTAGGTACCAGATGTGACCCGTACGTTGACAAATTACTTTCTGGCGAAGACAATGATTTCCACTGCCACTCTAACCTGACAAGAGCTGTTTTGCCTTACGGTTTAACCGAATTCGATGTCCACGATGTCTTGAACGTGTTTCAGTTAACTGGTTTGAACGAGCACGATCAATACTTCATGGAGACCTGTCCAGCTAAGAAGGGCGACTACTTTGAATTCTTTGCAGAGACAGATTTGCTATGTGCCTTGTCATGTTGCCCGGGCGGTGACTTGTCTGCTTGGGACTGGGGTGAAGGTGACGAGGATGGTGTCGACATGGTTGATTGTTGCAGACCTTTAGGTGTCGAGGTGTACAAGATCACCAACGATGATGTCTTGAAGAACTGGTCTGAACCACAGCCAGTTAACTATAAGACCAACCATGGTATGGTGATGCCGGTGTTCTCTAAACCAGACGAAAACTAATACGGTACACAGGAAAATCCAATCAATAGAGTGCTCAAAAACGCACACTGATAAATATATATGTGGCTTAGCTTATGGCCTCTTTTCGGCACCTTAAGAATCTCCGATACGAATATCTAATTGTAAATCTTTAGCTTTCTGCAAGTGATCCCCGTAACAGCTAATCTGCCTACAATAGCTATGCCACGAAGCATGGTTTTTTTTTGTGCTGTCAGTAACAGCGGGCTAATGTCTAAGCCTCAAGTCCCCGTCCCGACCCCGAGCCTTTATCCTCAACGCCGAGTCCCGAGCCGTGAACTTTATTAAAGAGAGATGATCGCTTCATGGATTTTAAATACAAGAGGGTGTATACGTCTTCACATTGAGAGAGATCTTAACTTCATTGCTACCCATCCTATCATATAGATAGTTATCATAGAACTTACGTGGATATGCCGATTCATCAGAGAGACCTAAGTTATCCCGAAAATTACTTTGCGCTGAGAAACCAGCTGTTGATCAAACCTAACTTTCAAATCTGTGGGTCGTACTCTATAGACCTGGATACTTTTCTAATTTACGAGTCTCTTGTGTTGTTGCTAAAGGAGCATATCCAATGGTCACTACAATGCTTCGAGAAACCAGATAATGGAGATAAGCGCAAGTCCTTTGAGTTTAAACTGCTCGAGGAATACACACTTGGCAAGGTGCTTAGGTTGGAAAGCAGTTCAAAGGTTGAACTACCTGAACTTTTGCAATCTTTAGCTTCTGAGAGTATGCAGTTTGGCAAGGAGGATACACCCCTCTGGAAGGTAATACTGTTTGATAAGAGAACGTTAGTTTTCTATTGCGATCATGTGCTGGGAGATGGTACGTCCTACATGAATTTTCATGGCGAATTTTTGAAGTGCTTGAATAGAGTCGTGGCCAGAAAGGATGGAAAGTGTTCGGAGGTTTCTATGGAGAGTCGTATATTCATCAGAGACCAAGTGTCAGACTTCGACATCAGTCCTGATCCGACCGCCATTATCGACTATTCTCCGACAAAATGGTTTTTAGCTGCTACAGCAATTAAACACATGACTCCATCGCTGTACAATTTCTTCACCACGTACTTCTCCAGAAAAAACAGGCACACCGAGTTGATGAAATGCGAGGTATTCCAAACTGACAGGGTGGATATCAAGGGCCGCAGAAGCTATAGGGTGTCGTTTGTGCACGTTCCCCAGGAAAAGCTGGACAAGCTACTGGTTTATGCCAGATCCAAGGGGGTCAAGTTGACCTCTTTGCTTTCTATTATCTGCTTTTTAGCTTTAGCGCCGATCACAAAGGGCAATGACGTTTCGATGATCATTCCAGTGAACTTGCGGAATCATATCGACACTGAAAAGGCCACCAAGCTCTGCAACCGGTTCACCGACAAGTTTGGTCTCTACATGTCCGGTGTCGAGCTATCCATTCCGTCCTTGGAGAACTACCAGCTGGCCGGCATGGGGGACAACCCGCTTGAGGCGCTAGACTGGTCCATTGCTGCGTACCTTCAGCACCAGCTCGCCACTCAAGCCCCAAGCGCTGCAATGCTCATGGGCATGCTCAAATACGTTGACTGCAGCGAAATGCTTCACCGAGTGTGCAACACTCCTCTCAAGACCACCTACGAAATCTCAAACGTGGGCTCGTACACGCCCGACCCATCGCTTCCTGTGCAACTAGAAAGCTTGCTGTTCAACCAGATTCCCGGCTCCTACTTTGGCTGTAACGTTATTGGTGTCTGCGGCAAGGGCATCAACATCAGCTTGACCGCTCTGGCAGGCATTGAAAACGAATTCGCCTTGTACACCCGGGACGTTGTCAGGCTTATTGACCTGGTCTGCGCCGCGACCAGCTGAGCCGGGGACCTGCCACTGGAGACTACCCCACTTTTCAATTAGACGTAATTCATAACACTTATAATAACAAGGGTTTTCCTACTTGTCTGTAGTTGCAAGGGTAAAGAGTAAATATGTATATACAGAACATAATGTACAGGTGCAGAATAACGCCAACTCAGATACTGTTGGGACTGCAGGTGCCGAGAAGCAGTCCGAGGGCGTGGGGTGTCTCAAGCACACGCCAGCTATCAGTACTTGGGCAGGGTTCCGCATGGAGCACCGCATTCATCGGACATGGAACCTTAAGGATGTACAGGCCAGGATTGCTGGGGATCGGGATCCAGAGAAGTGCCTTTCCAAAGCAAGTGCGTACGGCTGCTTTCTGGAGAGTGGGAACAAACATTGGGCTGCTTAGAAGAATGATGAAGGAGTCTGGAAACTCTGAACTAAGATATAGGATCTTGGTGTTTCTAGCAGTGTTCATTGTACTGAATTTCCTGTTCAATGTTATGATGGCGGTACTCAGCAACATGTACTTGTCAGGACTACAAGAGTCGTCAGGAAATTTTGGACTTTGGATCAACGGTGAATACAAGGCAGGTGTCGTGGAGGAGTTGATCAAGCTGGACTATAGAAAAGCAAATGAAAAATACTTGGACTGTTTGAAATACCTAGCAAGAGAAAATGGTTTGATAACCGACGAGGAGGCAAAAAGGAGCATCTCGTCCCTAAACAGCGATTGGATCCTCGGTTTCAGTGAATTAGACAAATGGTTCTACGACAAAAACGACACATTGTACATCAGTGCATATACAGATTTGCTTCTCAGATATGCAATGACTGTGACAGGCGATACTATCAGATCACAAAGTGTTACAAAGAATATAATAGATAGGGCATTTGCAATAATTTCTAATTATGAGCAATTGGCAAAGAACCCCATTGGGTCGTATGGTTTGAAAAGCAAGGCCATGAGAACCCTGGTTGACATTTTAAAAAGCAAAGACGATGGCACTGAAGAAAAGTTCAAGGAAATGGAATCTCTATTATCAAACTCAATATTGCTTATAGAGGCCAATGAGTTTAATAATCCACCAAGCCAAACATCACTGCCACTACCGGATTTTGATTGCACCATTATTCCAGCCAACGAAATATCCAGTAGAGAATTAACAAACACGCTAATCGAGTTATGTCTATTATACTCCTCTACCAAGAAAGATGAGTATGTGAGCAAATCACTCTCAATTTTACTATCGGAATTAAGATCTTTAGAGCATGAGTTCAAAATACTAGAAAGCTCACTCGACTCGCATTCAGTGAGCAAGTCGAACGCTTTACATATGAAAAATACAGAACAGAAAAGACATGCAGAGCTGAAATACGAATTGATACCTTTAGTTAAGATGCACATTAGTGAGATTTTGTTTTTCAAGAAATCTTACCACAAAGCACTGGAAATGGGCAAAGATTCCGTGTATGCTGCCAGCCTGTACACGAGCTATAATCCAAATTCTGCAAAGATAGCCAAGATTGGATTTCAAAATTTAGCCATTATGTACCAGAAGATTGGAGACAAGGAAGCTGCAGCTTTGTGTGACAGCAAATCCGCTGACATAGAAGTGCCATTGAGTGCCTTTTCCAGAAAGGGAAAAACTGTTAGAGACGTGGTGTTGTATCATTACTTTGGCGATTGGGGTAAGTTTCTATTTCCTGGAAGCTCATAACAATAGTTCAATTGTAGCCAGTCCTCGCACGCAAGCCCATGGCAACAGACCAATTTTAGCTACAACTGGCTTGTCTCACATACCTCATCGCAGTAGACGCCTGTTACCCAATTCTTGTATTTATTTGGCGTCCTAGGCTTTATAACTATAGAATATAACCTTCTAATCTAAACCTGTAAATGATATAGTGTGGTTCGGGCGTCGGCAACGTTTTGTCTACTCCTCCGTAGACAACAGCTGCCCGCGTTTTGTCGACAGAACACGTTGGAAGTGAAAGAAAGGAAGGTGAACAAGACAGAAACAGAGAAAGCAGTCGCCTAACGGACAGGGAAGGTGATAGTAATGCTTGAAAATACGAATGTACAGGAGATCTTAGAGGTGGATATAGCCAATAATGGAAAATAGAAAGCTGTCGATTGCGTCCTCGGAGATTTCTGTGAATTTGGAGAACCTTCTCTCCATAGCTTTGAAGAAGAATTTCCATCCGCTAACCTTTTCCAAACTATTCAAGGAGTTCAAGCATAAGGTTGTGATAGCTGATGGAACAGACAGCACATCAAATGTGATTGATTTGCTTCCGTTGTATAAGAACTGTGCCAATAATCCACTTCAGCTGAAATACATATACGAGATTTTAATTAAAAGTGATTTGAACAACGATTTCGAGGAGCTGTCAAACTTGTTCACGAAATACCTTTTAAAACTTAGCAAGGATGACCAGGTGATAATTTTGCTTTACTTTAACCAAATCAAGGACGAACTGCCTTGGTCGAGT
This sequence comes from Ambrosiozyma maleeae (nom. inval.), assembly GCA_003706635.2. Lineage (NCBI taxonomy): Eukaryota > Fungi > Ascomycota > Pichiomycetes > Pichiales > Pichiaceae > Ambrosiozyma > Ambrosiozyma maleeae (nom. inval.). Next base: position 1,013,566 of record PPLV02000001.1, read on the forward strand.
CTAATGGAGAGCGATGTCTTTAAAAAGTCTTTTCAAAGCTACCTGAAGGCTGCATTGCCTTCCACAGACAAGGAGTCAGACACCAAGTACATTTTTACAATGTCGAAATTTATCACCAATTTGCTCTCTGCATCCGACAAGGTAGATGAGTCATTTAATGAAACTGTGCTGGAATTGCTTGATTTTATGAAGAGTAACGGGTATGAATCTGTTGAGTACTTGAACAAGTTCTACTCAAGTTACACATGGTCAACTGTGAAAAAAGACCTTCAATTGTCCAATTCCCACCAAAGAGATACCATAGGTTCTCGTAGCAATTCGAAAGTTTTGAGATTAAAAAAGATAATCTGGCTATCGCAACAAGTAACAGTGAGCTTCTCTGCCGTGAACATCGAGACTTTTATTGATAGTTTCAAAATATTGTTAAACTTATCAACTGTGGCCACTTCAGCAACCAATTCATCTATAACTCATGAATTGATATTTTCTCTCTTTGATTGCTTGCATTTGAGCACCAACAAGACACGCCATATATGGATTCATTTTATTTTGAACAAGTTTCCAGCCATTGTGAAATCTTTAAAGATGAACCAACTAACATTGAGCAGCTCCCTATTGAACTCTTTTGAGTCTTTTGACATTGAAAACCATAAGGTTGTTATTAAGGAGCTTTTGCAGACAATGGCATCGTTGGACTTGATTAAAGACTCTGCTTTTACAAAGATAATACCGGATATAACGACCAATGAACATCTAATCAAAACAAACATTACACCGGACTCACTAAATCATCTTTACAACGAAAAATTTCATGAGACCAATCCCGAATTTACTTCAATTCAAGAAGCTGAGATCCAAGCGTTTATAGATTTGATTGAATCATCACTGCCTTTAAAAGAGAAATTTGCAAATTTGGTTGCCAGCTCGGTGAATCATTTTATTGCTCAGAATGACAGTTTAAGACTGAGAAGATTGCTTCTTTCTTTGACTTTAAACAAGAGTCTGCTTTTGTCAGTACTTGTTCATGACACTCCTTACAATTTTCTTGAGCCAATTATTGAATATCTAGGAAAGAATATAGAGCAAACACCGGAGTCTGGATTCAAACAGATGGAAGATCAGGACTTAATGATGGATTTGGACTTGGGTTCTTCAGATACCACAAACACCCAAGGCTTTTATATTGATTTTGGGTTTTTTTTAATCTTCTTGCAGTATTGTACCCTTTATTTGAATCTTGACCCATCTAAATTGACAAAGGATACAAGAGTTATACGCTTGATAACATCCTCAAGTTCAATAGACTCAAATGAATACGAGAAGAAACTAAGAAGCGATCTGGATTCACGGATGAATGATTGGATTTATTCTCTGTTTGACAGTTCAAACACAGACGGTATTTCGGATGACTTAATTAAAAGCTGTACCATTTTAGACTATCACTATATGTTTCCTGCAATTTTGTCAGAAGCACTAGCTGCTTATAAGTTGAATATTTTGGACCAAGAATCATTGATAAGTGGACTAGAATATTTCCAGCAGCCTTTCTTGGTATCCAGTTTGACAAAAATATTGAGGTGCCTATTGACGTACTTATGGTCCAATCCTTACGATTTGCCTATTCTCATAAAGACTTTTGAAAAATTAACTGTATGCGAAATGAGTGGAGAATCAGCTTTAATGCACAGATGTGCCATTGATGTTGTCAAAAATGAGTTACAAGCAAAGCTATCCAAGTTTGAGATTAGTGACGTTACAGAATATTTAAAGAAGCTTCCAAAAGTGGAAATGCCAGACATGAATAATGGGCTACAGGACCTGATCAAATATGTGCTGTTGCCGACAGAAAGTAACGGGACCGAATTGGAATTTGAAATTTTGTCTGTTTTTGAGGAAGCAAACAGTTTTGAATCAGGATTGGATTGGTTCTACGATACTTTGAAATCGCTCCTGAACAATTCTGAGACATTCCAAGATAACAAACAGGCTGAAATCATTGAAAGTTTGCTACACGAAGCTGTTTCCAATTTAATGATATGCTATGCATCATATAGAACGAACTCCAGTTTGGCAAGCTGGATGGGCAGTTTAAGTTCGTTATCCGATGGTCTGAAAAGTCTCATATTCAATAGATTTCCCGAGACATTGAACATTGAGTACAGCGGCGAAACCGATGAATCAAAGGGATCCGAGTCCAGAGGCTTATCAACAGCATCGAATAAGTTTGGCGGTGATAGCGCATTTGACTCCAACTTGCTGGGGTTTATCAACGATCCCAAGGACGATGCAATGGACATCAAGTTTGACGAAGAAAACGATTTGGCATTAACCGGTTCTCAAGACGGCGGCAAGAAGAGCGAGGATGACACCAACACCGATTTGTTCATATCCAACTTAATGGTGTTGATGAAATACAGCAACGACGGCATGATCAGCAATCTCATGACCCGGATTCTGAACAACCTGGACAGCTACTAGCCTAACATTCTATTTACTCACTATCAAAGACACACCGCCCACACAACGTAATACGTTATATAATCCGAAATCTTATAAATTACGTAATTTGCATTATGTAACGCATTGGGTAATAAGATAGCGGATCGAGTTTCCACATGGAAAAGCGCCATGGCGATGAAACAGAGAGTTGAAGGCTATTTGTTCCACCAGGATGATGTGGAGAGGGTGTTTTGGGGCTAGGAGCCCAGGTAGGCTGGTCTTGATACCGGGAAGCAGATTAGCAAGTGTGTTTTGGAAGCATGTCGGGCTCCATACCAGTTATCGCATTTCCGGAGGATCTGCCTGCGTCTGCACTGTCGGCCTCTCCGTCAAAGCACAAGACTGTTGTGTACTTGATCAGACTATTGCATGGATCAGGGTACACCCTGGCGGGTATATTTGCGATTGCTATACTGGCGGTGAAACCGCTTCTGAAGTTATCGTACGACAGAAGAACAGAGTTCACGACGCATGTTTTCTCGCTCTTAAACTCCCTGTACTCAAACCTATCAAGCAAGGTTAAACTGATACCCTCCGTTAGAGTGAATTATAAGGGAGTTATTTTCAAAGATGCATTGGTGAGCACCGCCGATTTAAACAATGATGATGATTCTGATGCTGAAGGACAACTATACGAGTTTCCTTCCTACGTCAAAAAGGCAAAAGTCACTAAGGAGGTGAGGTTCTCTGATGACCAAGATGCAAAAAAAGATTACAAGAATTTGTCAATACAGGCTAGCAATGCCCTTGTTAGTAATATAAACAGACTGAGAGATACATTGGCGAGTCTGAGAGTCTCTGGATACAAGGCATCTGATAATTTTGAAAGTAATTTAATTAGCTTGCAGGGCTACTCACAGACCAGCGAGATGCAACCTTTGATTTTCCAGGTTAAACAACTCAAGAATTACCTTGACATGCTGTCTTCGGATCAACCAAAGAGCTTTCTCTTTAAGAAGCAGCCAAGTTACAACGTGAGAGGAGGCAATGTTAGCAACCGCAACGTGAACCTGGTAGAGGCCGTCACGCTTGAGACAGATGCCTTGATAAAGGCCATAAGGCAAAAAAGCAAAGACGCTGATTATTAATCAAAGAGCACCTGGCGTGCTTGCCTATTCATAAATACATCAACTGGTTTTTGTACAACGCAGCTATTTATTAAATAAACGCAAAGAAATTAATATATACAAGGAATCATTAGTTTTGTGGTTATCTTTCTTGATCATCACTCTTGATAGAAGATTTCGAATCCAGCTTCTCCACCTCCACCCTGGCTTCACTTAGTTTTTTGAAATCATTCTCCAAAGATTTCATACCGTGCATATTGTAGTAATCGAATAGCTCTTGCTTGAAGAAGTAGGGAAGTTCCATTCCCAGCTCCTGCTCTTTATTTTCAAAAAACTTTCTCATCTCTGAATGTAGTACGTTCTTAGGAATCGTCTCCTTTCTTTTCTCTTCCCATTTGAGCTGTTTCTTTTCCCGTTCCTGCACCGATGGCTTCCATTTAGATTTCAATATTTTTGATATGGCCGCTGGAGACACCTTGAAAAACTCAGCAAGACGCTGTGTCGTCAGCTCTTCTGGGTACTGTGCATGCATAGTTCTGATACCTTCTATGGCGAACCGGCTCAATTTCTTCGTTTTTGATAGATCTATTTTCAGCGCCTTCTCTCTTAGGGCGTACTTGTTTCTCATGTACTGAGGCAACTTGCTGTCTGATCTCCAATTCTCTGGCGGCAGCTTCAACTCCCTCGCAGGTCTACTCTCTTCTTTAAAGATGCTTGTGTTTTTCCTTAGGTACTCGTCCCAGTCTCTTTTATTATACACCTTACCCCTGAACCCACCTGGCAACTTATCCAAATCGGGTAGGTTCCACGTGCTCGTTCTCTTGCGGTTCTTATCCAGCAACGCTGCTGTACTTGATATATCTCTCTGTGCTGCCACGCAAGCCCGCACGCTCACGCTCGCCTTCCTCAACGACTGTAACATAATCTTCCTGTAGTATGTCTGTGCTATGTCACAGCAGTAAGCCCCTTGCCACTCGCCTTCCCACCGTTCTCTTCTTGTTGTATTTTGATGGCATCTCCATTGCATCTGTTACCTCTCTATCTTGACCAGCATTTGCTGCGCCTCTTCACGCACTGAAAAATTTAACCTGTGGCGTGTGCTACGTGGCAAATAAAACGCTTTTTTGTCCGCGCACGCACTCTGGGCAACATACAAAAAAGTTGAAACAAAAACAAACAGACAAGGGGCAAGAGTTACTTGAAAGGAAGGGAAGACAAGAAGGGAGGATGGGGAGCCTGTGAAGCTGTGGAAACACTGGGTATCTGTGAGCGGAAGACAGCAAGTACCAGGGAGAGGAATATTGCACGAGGATTTGGGTTTTGTGCGGCCAAAACAGGTGAACACGAGCAATAGAAGACCGAGAGGATTCGCCACACACATAGAAGCAGCAATATGAATTTTCTCAAGAGACTGCTTGTGAAGAAGGAAGACCAGTCAAACGATAAGCTTATCTTGATTCCGTCGGGTGAATTGTTTCTAACCCGGTCACCGTGCTCGCCGAAATCCGAGAACGAGTGCTTATACAATGATGTGATCATCTCGATCCGGGAGACATCTGCTCCGTTCAACTACCAGTTGATTATCCACAAGTCCACAAGCGACTCTTCTTTGCTTAATGACGACGACTCTGACGATGGAGATGATGAGGACGGAGACTTGCTTTTTGAAGACTCCAACAGCTTGAAGAGCTTCTTGATTGACGAGCAGATGAAATTTAGAATATATGAGAAGTATGGACAAAAGATCATCTGCTGGAAAGACCTAGACGGCGATTTTGGTGACAAGTTTGAGTACAGAATCAGCGATGAAGTCAGTGACGACACCATAGACCAATTCATGCATGCAATCTATAAATGCGAGTTTGAGAGAAAATATAAAGTTTCAAGTGCAGATGCCACCGAGAAGCAGTTGGAGGAATTTGCTCTAGATGAATCCACTTCTTTTGATGGTGAACACAGAATTGATGAGCCAATAGCATTATTATCAAAGGAAGGAGAACAGGACAGCGACGATGATGACGAGAATAACTTTCAAGACGCCCAAGAGGGTAACAAAGAAGGAGTGGTTATAGGCTTGGAGAAATGCAAACTATATCTCTATGATCATGCAAATGATGAGTTTAAAAAGAAGTGCAGCGCTTGTACAGTGGAGATCTATGACACAGGAAATTGGGACTACTGGATGAAGATTTGTAAGGCTGACACAGGTGAAGTATTAACGTCCTGTGATGTCATTGAACAGATAAACTCCACGTTTGAAATAGACCATCTTTCATTTATATTCAACAATGTGCTGAAAAGTGATGTTATCTTAACATGGCTTTTAAAATTCTCTGATATTGATTCATTCAGAAGATTTCAAATTTTACTTATGAGAAGTTTATGGGAACATAACAACAGGTTACAATGGGCGAAGGTTGATAGCGCAACTCAAAATTATATGATTGAGGCATTTGATAAGATGGATATAGATGACGAAGAGTTGGAAGACATTACTGAAGATGACGCCTATGCTTCAACAGAGGATGAAAAGTTTACTGAGTCTCAATATCACATACGTGAAGGCACGAGCAATAGAACTTACCGCGATGCTAGTGATGAAGATGATGTTTATGATGCGCATCAGGAAACAAAGAAAGAATCATTCAGCAAAGGCGAATTTAACAGTAATTTGAAGATTGGTTCCAAGAGTGACCGTACCTTTGTTTCTAGAGGTAATAAGATTGGTGTGTTTAGAACATCGGATGATGATGATCTTGAATTCTACACTGCCATTGAAAACATTTCAAGTTCAAAGAACAAAACTTTGAAAATCAATCCTGACAAAATGATGTTACAGAAAGGTGATGGTGTAATGATTATGCAGGATAATAGAGACCTTAAGACATTATATAAGATGGATATAGAATACGGGAAGATCGTTGAAGATTGGAGATTTGAAAAGAATTCAGAAGATTTGCCTGTTGTCAACTTCACATCAGTTAGCAAGTTTGCTGATAGAACAGACGAACAGAAATTTTTGGGTATTTCTCATCAATCACTGTTTACTGTTGATCCAAGATTGCAAAACAAACTTGTGGATACACAGTTTAAAAATTACAAGACTAAGACTAATTTCAGCCAGATTTCCACTACAGAGGATGGTCTCATTGCAGCATCAACGGTGAAAGGTGACATTAAACTCTACAATTCGATAGGTACTAACGCTAAGACTGCTTTACCTCCTTTGGGTGACGATTTTGTTGGATTGACAACTTCTAATAACGGCAGATTTATTTTGGCAACCTGCAAGTCATATTTGCTTTTGATCGATGTGCAGATCAAAAGAGGAAAGAACAGATACAAACTGGGGTACCAGACTTCTTTTGCCAAGGATGACAAGCCATTGCCTAAGAAGCTGTCATTGAAACCACAGCATATGGCCGCAATCAGGCAAGCATATGGCGAATTATCGTTTACGAGGGCAAACTTTAACAACAATAACAACTCAAAGAACAAGCACCCAACCACTATAATCACCTCCGTTGGTCCATTTGCGATTACTTGGAACCTACAGAAAGTGCTTAAGGATGATCCTGAGCCTTATCATATTAAGAGGTATAACGACAATATTTCTGCCGGTGATTTCACGTACTCTAATGTGAATAGAATGATTCTAACTCTACCTAATGACGTTACTATGGTCTCAACAAGATCGTTCCATAAACCAGACAGAGAGTTTAGTGTTGTGCGCAATTTATGACCTATTAATACATTTGTCCTCCTTTCCTATCGCTTTTTTTTGGCTTTTTTTTGACTTTTTTTGACTTTTTAATTGAATAGTTGTTCTCATTTAATACCCCTATATGTATATATGTATGTACATGTCTTTTAATTTAATATAATACCAGCCTATATTATTTTTTCAGCCAAAAACTTTTCTTAAGTTCATCTATAAGTATTACTCTGAATGCATTCAACTTATGCGCAAATGTGGGCCTGTAGTCAAAAAATTGCTGGCTTTGTTGTCTATTTGGTGGTGGAAGATCATTCAAATATGCATGAATGGACCTCACAAAGTTATTGAATGCTCTGGAACCAATCAACTGTATTCAAAAGGAAAGCAAAGTTAGTGATTTGAACTCAAATCCGGTTTCAGGTTGGCATTCTACTTACCCTTCTGTACAACCAGTCCTCTAGCATTGCACAATGAAATAAAAGCGTCGAGATGTCTTATCTGGACTTCGGGGACTGGCTCCCAGTATGATATTTGTTTACAGATCAATAACCTACTCAATCTTTAGACTGCTTTGTTATAATTAAAGGCAAAAAGAGATAAAAATCCAATCCTTGAAAAAATTATACAAAATCCGAATAAGCCGCACTTATTTGAACTTGAAAAAGGAGTTGAAAGGATAGTTAAAATGATAATTTAATGACAAGCTCATTTAAGCCAATGGACAATACCATATAGCCAGCGTTTTAAAATGAGAGAATAGAGATTTGAAGGAGGTATTGAGAAACAAAGGACATCAAACAGCCAAAACACCAGATGCCAGAAAAATTGCAAAATTATCAAAGGTTTAAATTGATATGCCAGCCCTGAGGATGATTATTGCAAAGATTGCTGATAAAATCATGTTAAACAAATAGATGGATGAGAATAGCAAATTGCTTGATAATCTACCAAGAGATAAAATAAAAGGGTTGGGCGGCCAGATGAGAGAAATGTGTAATTGACAGAGGATCGAAATTAATCAAAGCTACCGCAGCCTTTGTTATTTTCTTTGTGGGGAATACTTGTAATCGGGGTAGCACAAAGAATGAATTTTCTTTTCTGCATTTGCAACGGAATAAAAAGTGTCAGTTACTTCTGAGGACTCGGTTGACCACATTAGAGAGACAATCTGGATCAATAGATGATGGTTAAACTTCTTCATGTGAAACTTTGTTCTTATGCTTAGTATCACGTCTGGATTCAAGCCATCATACATATTTCTTAAGTATTCCAACTCCAACCTGTGATCGTACTCCAGATAAGATGTATTTGTTTTTTCGAAAGCATATAAAGTTGCTGTTTCAATCAATGTCAACAACACGATCGACTTCACCATGGTAGTACGATAAAGCATAAATGAGTTTAATGGTCTTTTAACCGCTGCCATTGAGATCTTGGGGGTAACATACGGATTCGAAGCGGAGTAAGACTGAAAGGTGGGAAATTGAGATCTGGTATTCGAACAGACACTAGCCAAGTTATTTTTTGATTTATAACTAGTTGGTTCATTTGGTTGCCTGAAATAGATAAGAAAATCTTTAACATTTTTAAAGTTGGATACGATAGAGTTTTCAAGGTCAAAGGTTTTATCTTCATAACCCGAATATGTTTTGACCAAGTAAATCAATTTGTCGCTATCATTGTTAGATTCCGAAACAACAAGACCATTATCACTGTAATGATTGGGATAGTCAATTTGACCAACCGGACAAGTACCTACAATTTTGGATAATATCTTCAATTTGATATCCAAGTTTTTCTGAGAAAACAAATCAATTACTTTTTGCAATTCTTCCAAATCAATATGCTTAGTCATAGCCAAGTGTTTAATCTTTGCTATCCTAGATCTACTCAAATCTTGGATGGCCACTCTTGTACTGAACTTTTTATGCAAGTGAGTGTAATCTGAAATCATCGTGTTGGTAGCCACGGCCAACGCTGTTTTGGGAAAAACAGCTGTTTCAGATGTTATAGAAGGTATTTTTTCACTTTTGAGAGTCTGATTGGAAGTTGGTTTAGTTTCAGAAACGTTAGGAAATATTCTTTTTGTTTTAATTAATTTCAGATGTGGCTTAAATCTTTGTGTATCAGCAACAGTAGTTGTTCGCTGAGAAACAGCCTCAGTGGCAGATTGGTAGTTGTTGCTTGGTGCTTGTTTTGATTTTTTTATCACCTTTATTTTCCTCTTCATTTTCTTTTTGATAGAGAGGGAATCTTCCCTTTTTTCGGTTTCAACTAACTTTCTTTTTTTGCTATTAACATCTTCAAAGTGACGACATTCCTTTTGATCTTTGGAAATAGAAATGGGGTTAACGGTTGAATCGCCATTTATTACAGGTATATTTGGATCATGATAGGTCTTTTTGTGATTTTTTTTCTCTTCAAGAATTTCACTCTCCAAAAAAGAGTTGTTCACATCTAACAAACAAGGATAAAAGGTGAGCCCTGAACAATTTGTATTTTCAAGCGAATAAGGCAGTAGAGTCTGTCTGTCACTTTGACTTTCTTGTGTGATAGCAAACTTTGACAGAGTCAGTGGATTGGAGTTTCCCATACCGCTTGTGTTTTTTGTTTCATAGAGAGAGTAGCATTCTTGAATTGGATCGGACGAATAACAAAACAAGTTCCCATTATTACCGGTATACCCAGAAGAGCTCTCATGACTCCGATTCTGAAATCGTTTACTGGGAGTAGGTGCCGTTTTGCCTCTCACATCGGAAATGTTGTTCAGAACTAACAATTTCAAGCCATCGCTGCTACCAAATTGATCCCTCAAATAAGGCGAGCTGGTATTTCCACTGTTAGTTCTTTGTCTATGATAACAGCTTGCGCAGCGGGTTAGCGGCGTAGCAACAGTGCCGATATCATTACCAGCACTAATAGGAAAAGCAGTTAGAGGGTCGAAATAATGCATCATTTTCTTGCGTTGAGTATCGGCTGACTTAAGGTTTGGAGACAGTTGTGCGACATTGGAAGCTGTCACGCCCGGCTGGAGCTCATTACTGACGTGGCTGTGATGATGAAAGTGGTGATGTGCATGAAACATATACTGATGATGATGGTGAGGATCTTCCAAGGTGTCATATTCATAGTTTGGAAAGACGGAAAATCGGGAAGGAGTAAGTCCTAAGCTATCATTATTCAGGATTTTGACTGTTCTTGGCGTTATATCCGAACTCATGTGGCTTTCAGCACTATTTGCAAACCCAATTAACAAATCGCAGTCAACCAGAGACGAGCGAGTGTTGAAGTGGGAATCGTGAAAGGTGGTGTCAAGTGAAGAATTTTGATGGGTGTTATGGGTGGTGTAATTGTGTGATGCCTTGCGCTGTTTTTGGACACACGGCTTGCTTACTCTGTTTGAAGTGGAGATCCAGTTGATTGAGGAGTCCATTCTCTGAGGCTGCGTTTTTCTTTCCAAAGCCAACGTTAGAAAGACAAATGACACAAGAAAGTGCTGGAGAACAGCAGCAAAGGAATAAAAGCAGAAAAGAATAAAAGAAAGACAAGGGCGCAGAATAGCACAAAAGGGTACACAAACGTACAAAGGGAACCAGCCGAAAAAACCAAACGCAAACAAAAGCAGCACCAAAAGAGTCGTGTGGTCGATAAGGTTGTGCTGAGACTACTGGAGAAGAAGCGAAGTGAGCTTGAGAAAGATGTGAGGAATAGACACAGAGATGTAAGAGTAGAGCGTACGGTAGGGTAGCTTTATGCGTCTATTTGGAAACCAGAAAGGGGGATTAGGTCTGCTTAAATACCTGCTACCAAGACACGGGACGGAAGGCGGCGCGTCTCCCGCCAGGTGAGTATATATTTATCGACAGGGGACCAAAGCTCAGGGAGCAAGATTGTAAAATACAATTGTAAAGAGAGTCTTTGAAGGGTGCAAACATAGGTGATTGGGTCATAGATGTGTTTGGAGCAGGAGAAGCGCACCACACAGCCCAATGTCCCTGTAGGTCGAAAGCTGAATGCACCTCTTTTGATTACAAGGGCGTGGGAAGGACAGGGGCACAGAGAACACAATTACAAACAGCAGAGGTTTACAGGCGTGCCAGGCTCCTACCAGCTGGCTTCTTTTATATTGCCGCTGCCGGGCATGGCTATCTGAGGTAGCGTGCAATCAGACATGGCTATGCAAAGCAACAAATCTGTAGACGTATCCGTCCCAAGGATTTGCTACTCCTTTATTCTGATGATTCAGCTAGCCACACAGCCTTCACAACCAGTCCAAAGACCATGCACTGGCCGTGAAGGCCAATTGGAGAAGCAAAACGTGTGACACGCGATCGGAGGAAGTGAGCAGGACACCGGAGTCCCTGCACTGCAGAACACTCTAGAACCAGAATAGACTAGCTTCTATTCCCTCTACCTAGGGCTCCCCCCACACGATGCAGGCCCATGTGAAAATAGACGTACCCCACTGAGCGGGAGGCCACTCGTCGTGTCGCATATCGAATCAACACAAAAAGCCCAACAAATGCCCCGCCTTATCTTATCTCTTTGCCGTGTCATTGCCAGCGATGTGCTGCACCCTCAGAGAAACGGGGCACTCAGCGTCAACTCCATGTGGCATGCCAGCACGAGTCTTGGGCTACATAAACAGGCTTGCTACCACTTATCCAAGACTGAGATGGCTCTACGGAGGCTCACCCATTGTGCTTCTTATTTAAACACTGCCGCCACCTAAGAAAGCATTAACTGAACTCCACTACTAGTACATCATGTCACCATGCAACGCCACACACCATACCAGCTACCACCCTCCTTGTACCTGCCCCTGCTTTCATCTTGCGAGTTTCCACTTCGGCACACTCTGGCACACTACGCCACAAACAGCCGTGGCGGGTGCGGCGCCAGCACCTAAGGCATAACTCACGTGCCCGCGCACCACGCTTATGCTCGAGTTTCATCCAATAAAAAAAACCCAAAGTTTTCCCTGGTGGGCGGCTCTCTATACTATGAGCGGAGCTCGCAGTGTGAAGCTGTGAAGCAGGCAACGCAACACAGGAAAAAAAATCAAAGGGAAAACGTATACTAAACCTCCAACACTGACGCTAGGTGGAGGTGACACGCCGGCATACCTCTGGAAATCTGCTTAGAAGTCAAACCTAACTCTACCGACAATGTCTTTCGTCATCAGAAGAAACCTATCCACTTTGATCCCACCAAAGATTGCCTCTGCTCAAGTATGTTACCGACGCCTCCAACACTGGGATTGCAGCTTGCCTGACGTGGTATGCGGATGACAACAATTGTATAGGACAGTGCACATACCCGTCTCCCAGTCACGTAAAAGGCGCGGTTTATGAAGTACTAGCGCTGCTGATACGCCACTGGGTCTATAAGCTGATCCCACCCGTGGCATAATGTGCAATGGGTCAGCTTGTATGCCGATACATTCATCTCTGAAAACCACATGGCGGCCCCATTGAACACAGTCCGCCACTGCATGATATCCAAAGACTGTACAGCAATGATCTCAAATGGATACCACAGCTGTCATCACCTGCAATCTGCCAATGCTAAGTCGTGAAAAACCTTGTAATACTAACATCGCCTACTTCTCTGAACTCCCCTTTTTGTCTTTTCATACTTTGCTATAGAACTTGGGCTCTAACCCAGCTGCTAAGAGAATGCAACACATTGTTTCTTTCTACTCCAAGTTGCCAAGAGGTGAGGCTACCTTTGCTGCTCCAACTACCCCATTCGGTATCTACAAGGCCAAGTACAGCAAGTCTGGTAAGCCATTGTTACACGCTTCTTTACTTTTCCTAGCTTTAGGTTACTCCTTGGAGTACTACTTCCACTTGTCCCACCACAAGGAACACTAAGGAATACTCTCAAATAGACTAGCCTCGATTTGCCTCATACAAAACAAAAATTTCCATATATTATCACCATAGAAGATTATATATATTTTTCTGACTACCGAAAACAAACAAAAACATGCAGTGGAAATTGAAATGATATAGCTTTGAAGAGTTGTTTCTAAAGTTGTTTCAAGAAAGTTATAAGTCTCAATAGAACGAACGATTATCTATCAACCCTCTGAAAAATTTATGATTAAATGCTATTGCGGTTATAATTTGATTTTAAGACAGCCCTTTTTTAAAGCTTCAATACCTCTGCACCTTTTGTGTTTTTTCATCTTGATTTATATTTTATGTCATGCCACATCAATGTTATTTTACCTTTTCAAAAGCAGCCCGAGAGAAGCCTACATTTTAGCGGGATTCATATTTGTAAATAATACGTAACTTTGAATGTTTGATTATATCATAAGTTCATTAAACAAAGATGAGGATGCGTTCATTGATTGGAAACAACCTTCAGCATTTGATTAAAATCTGTAATCTTTTCAGCCGGTTTGCCAGAGGCCCCAGCTAAACTCTGTTCAGCCTTTTCAATCTTTAGCCAGTCATCAAAACTAACAACTTTGATATTTCTATGAGACAGCAAATCTTCAATGGCCTTTCTACCTTCTTTGGACGTCTCATCAGTTGCATTTTCAGATTTCAAGTCGTCTGTCATAGTGTCAGCAACCAATGAACTCGTCATCACGGAGGTATTGATATTTCCTGTCGAGCCGTTTGAGATCCAACCAACACAGTATGATTGCGTGTTAAAAGGAGACTCAAATTCAATTTTACCATCATTATTAGGGATAAGCCCTCTTTTGTCATCGAAAGGAATCCCCAAATCTTTAAATTCTTTCAATGGCTCACCTTTGTAGCCAATAGACAAAATGACCAACTCGTTTTCAATGGAGTCAAATCCTGCACCTGACACAATTGAGCCGTCCTTTTCAAGTTTGCTCTTAGTGAAAATTGTCTCCTTCAATAGTGTTGAGTCTGAAGGGTCCACCTTGAATCCAATTGGTGTTTTTAAATACTCCAATCTCCAGTGTTTCTTGGCGGTTTCCTTGTGTTTATTGGTGAATTGTTTGGCCAACTGCAATCTTCTCTTTTCTACTCTACCTAATTTAGCCTCTTTCAAAAACTCCTCAAACTCTTCTTCTCCCCAACCGTCGAAGTTGATATCTTTAAACTCTAGCAACTCCTTGAACTCTTTGTTTGTAAATTTACTCTCCATGAAGCCTCTTCTGGCACTAACAACAACGTTTTCAACAGTGGAACGGGTCAGAGTCTCCATAGCGTTGCTCGTTATATCGGTTTTACTCCAATGATCTTTAGGGGAGCCTAGCAATACTCTGACAATGTCAATAGCCACGTTACCATTACCAATAATGGTCACATTTTTCACCTTGTCTAATGGGGGGTTTAAGTTCTGGCAGCTTGGATCACCGTTGTACCAACCGACAAACCTCTTTGAGTTAATTATACCCGGATGTGTCTCTCCTGAGATAGCCAGTTTATTCTCGGTATCAGAACCATACGCAAACAACACAGAGTTGTAGTTCTGATAAATCTCAGCCAACTTGATATCCTTTCCGATGTTCACGTTACCAAAGAACTTGAACTCATCAGAGGTTAGACCGTCCTTCTGGACAAACTCCTGAAATCTATCCTGGCAGTTCTTCACCTCGGGATGATCGGGTGCCACACCGTACCTGACCAAGCCATATGGAACAGGGTTTCTTTCGAACATGTCCACCTGAATCGAGTCCCGGTTCTTCTTGAACAAATTTATACATGTGTAGAACGCAGACGGTCCTGAGCCTATAACTGCAATTTTCTTCGGAACCACTCCGGACAAAAAGCGAATGGATCTCATCTGACTGTTCCGATGTATCTCAAGGCTCTACTCTACCACTTCCTCTATCGTGCCCTCCTTCTTTATTCTTATATTACAAGACTATAAAGTGTAAAACCTTTGCAAAGTGACTAATTGAAAAATATAACAACCTCATTGACAAAAAAAAAGACCAAAAAACCCAGGCGAAGAGTTGATGGCGGACGGAGCAAGGCATGGAGAGGTGGGTTCTGACTGATTGAGTGGGTCAGAGCTTGAGAAACTCTCTTTGGAGGTTGACGACCGGGAGCCTAGTGGAGCACCAGTTGATGTCTCTGAGTAGGCTTCTGGGGTCCGCTCCATGGCACATTTTCAAGAGGTTATCATAGTCGAGCTCCTGCTGTTTGAATTCTCTGATGGCGATTTCTTGTTCGAAATCGACATACAATCTGGTATCGTTGATCTTGACGAGCACGTTATCGACCCTTATGAAGAGTCTTTGTAGTAGAAGCATACAGCTGCTCATAACCCTCACCTTGACGTTGAGCATGGATATGCCGTTATCTCCCAACTCGTCTTCGTATAGTATCATATCGTCAAAGAACAGGATTGGGTCCTGTCTTTTCAATTTCTCCAATGGGATCTCCATGGTATCGTCTCTTTGGAACTCACCGATGCGGACTGTTCCCTTGTATTCTGTCGAGTAAGTCCAGTCAAACGGTTTATACATCTCCAAGACAACCTCATCGTTGTCCTTGTGTTTTTCGATTCTCGACTGCAACCAGTCGGTTGCATATGACACCTGGACCAAGTTGTCTGGATTCAATTGCACAAGTTTAAGTGCATCAACGGCGTTATATTCAATCAAAAACCTGTCTTCAAACTGGATTTTTATCAGATTGTTTCCAAAGATCATTTCAGGCAGTGGGATTTTAAGCAGTTTCTCCACGGTGTCGATCTCCTCCGAGTTCAGTATCGGGTTTCGCTTTGAGTAGATCTGCCAGTTGTTTATGGAGATGGACGGGGTGTTTTCAATCGGGTAGCTCGCAGACGGAGACGGGATTATCACAGCACCGCAGTCTGCGCACTGAGGATTCGTGCACTTGCCGGTGTGTCCCTTTGCAGGCACACTAATGTCCATGCCCCCCGTGCTGCTCAGGTCTCTCGCTGGGATTCTCGGCAATGGCCTTGCGATGCTGGGCAACGCACCGTTGCCGGGTCTTGGGAACCTCGAGCTCGTGGTCACCTGGTGCATCTGTCTAGCCGCATCGATATGGAACGCCTCTATAGAACTCCGCTTCGCTGGGTCTTGTCTCTTGTCCGACATACTCTTGCTAGTGTCTCCCGTACCAGTATGCCACCTAGTGAGCCACCTCATCCACATGCCCCCGCTACCTCATGAATTAACATGGTCCTCCACTTTTACAAAAAATTGCGCTGTCAAACAGAAAATATTGAGCCTCATTTTTTGGTTCATCAAAGAGGTTGTGAATCATTCAAGGATGCAGTAGGAGGGGTTGGGGAGAGACTTTTGGTGGTAGGCTTGTGATAGCAGCATTTGAGCTAGGAGCACAGGTACTGCAGAGGGCGAGCAAGCGACAGAGTGGCAAGGAGGCAATGAAGGTTCTGAATAGAAAGACTCCTAGTAGCGTGACGACAATAATAGCGATTGCGATTATAATCTTATTTTACTCCACGTTCAGCTCGTTAGTATCGGGAAGCAGTGGTCTATCGTTTCCGGTTCCGTTGAGCAAGGAGAACGTTGGGAATAATAAGATAGACGAGATACTACTAAATCAGAAGAATGCGCTGGAAAAGAGTCAAGCGGCAGGCGGAACGCCAGCCGATGGGGGAGAGCCAGACGTGCCATTCATGCCAAAGATGGCGAACGAAACGTTGAAAGCAGAATTGGGAAATGCAGCATGGAAGTTGTTCCACACTATTCTGGCAAGATACCCAGATGAGCCATCCAGCACACAGAGACAGCACTTACAAACGTATATTGACTCATTTGCGCAGGTTTACCCGTGCGGTGATTGCGCTCGGCACTTTATCAAGCTACTGAAGCAGTATCCACCCCAGTTAAGTACAAGAAAGACGGCTGCCCTATGGGGTTGCCACGTCCACAACCAAGTGAACAAGAGATTGGGACATGATATCTACGACTGTTCAAATATCCTAGAAGACTACGACTGCGGGTGTGGATCTGATGAAAACGAGGAGGATCTCACCTTAAACGGCAAGACCATCAACCAAGTGAAGAATAAGAGCACGAGGGAGAGCACGAAGGAGATGAAGAAGGATAGCGTCAAGCAGATAAAGAAGGATGGCACCAAGGCGGATGTGAAAGAACACTTGAAGAGTATCAAGGTTGAATCTGCAGAGAGCATGGTGGGAGGTTGAACAGAGACAGAGAACACAGTAGCAAGGCAACCCCGTTTTTGCTTATTATATACTCTTTTGTTTAGGTCCTGGATACACCGGCTTTGAAAATGATCGTGGTTACACACATAGAAACAAGTAAAACCCGTTATGTAGAGTGAGATGGCCATCTGGTGCTTCAATGTGAGAGATGGTAGAATGGCCACGCATCGTGGCCAGTAAATAAATAGCACCTAGTGGGATTATATGGGTAGGCGCATCGAGCCAAGTGTGGGGAAACGTCAAACACCACACCAAAGTTCTTCCGAGACCCACTCAAACTGGCTGAGCGTGTCATGAGGTTTAAGCGTACGGATTGATTGTTTGGTGGCGGAAAGAAGCCATCGTGAATTATTCCCAGAGACCAGGACACCGAAAGACACCGTAGGACACCGACGTTTCTACCCATGCTCTCTTCACACGCTCACTGTTCAGTGCACAATAAGCGATACACCAAACACAGCTGTATTGTTGATGTGCTACAAGGATCGGGAAAGTGCAGCGGATATTTCCAATGTCTCGGATTTATGTACGTTTGTCCAGGCCTGGTGAAGAGAACAACGTAGGCCGCTGGGCGAGCAACGGCACGGTGGCCGGTGCAAGACTGGAAATAACATGGGGTGCGCAGAGAAGCACCAGGGAGAGAACAAAGGCCAGCAGCGGATTCCGATTTCGACATGGCGGAAAAAAAAAAAAAAGCAGAAAAAGCAGAAAAAAAGAAAAAACCCCTCAGAAAGTTGCCATTTTTTGACATTTGAATATCCGTGCACGGTACTGGTTTCTTTAAATACGGGGATGCCAACAACTGCATTACATAATCAAAGGCCATGGTTACGTAATTTGTCCGGTACGCAACGAGACACAGGTGCATGCAAAAGGCAGACGGTTGGCTGTATAGGGGACGGAACATGAAAGCGACTTTATCTGAAAGAGTTGAACACACTTCCGTGTGGGTTCTTATCTGGCAGTGGTAGGCACGAACTGGTTTTGTCGGACACCTGGTGTGCAAAACACCGCAAACACAGCAAACACAGCATTCAAGTGCGCCTTAACTCCACGATTATCTTTCCGCCAGTGTGTGCCCCTAACGCATGTAGCTAATATGCTATCTAGGTACCGTAACCACTGGTGCTCGCATAACAATGCAGCTTTCTGGTCAAACAATCAGGTTTGCAAAAACCACCAGGGAAAAAAACCACTCGGGAACTATTTGAATTTCCTTCAAGCTTACTGGCCCGCCTTCCGGCTTGGCTACGCGCGCACAGAATCCCCGGCTGGTGCAAGTGCCGCAGAGTTTGAAAGCTGGAGGGCTTTTGCGCTGCCCCAGCAGGAAACCGACCGCCTGGCATACGAAAGGAGTCCGAGGCCGCAGGCGGTTTCGTCAGCAGGATCCGCGCGCACCCTGGCAAAATAACAGCAGACTATTACAATTTACTCCAATCTAACTGCACTGGATAAAATATGGAGAAACCTCATCCCGGAGACAGCGCCTTACGACGTATCTTGTGCCTGTACCTACTGTGCCTGCTGTGCCTGCTGTGCCTGCTGTGCCTGCTGTACCTGCTGTACCTGACTGGTTGACGTAGCTACTACACAGAGCACACTAGATGCTCTTTACATGGCACCAGACGTGTGTCTGTACCACGATCCACCTCGTAACCAGAACCCCTGCCACACAGCACAGCGCACGGCTATCGCACGCTGGGGCCTGCCACCAAAACACGGGGTGTGGGAGCGGAAAAGACACCACTCAAAGAGGCACTGCTCGGAGTAGCAGCTGCCTGTAAACTGTAATCCTACCCGTTGGCCATGGGGACATCGCTGCCCCCCCTGGGAAGTGTTGATTTGATGGCTTTTTTTCATATATGTGACAAAGGAAACTGCTTTTGTTCCTCTAAGAGTATCTTTAGTTTACAAGGAAGCCTGGAGCGTTCATCCTATAGAGTCTATCCCGGACTACGATGCTCTACAGAGCTAGACAATAGGCACAGAGAACGAGAGGTAGAAACAGAGCGTTAGCCAGCACCGCCATCCTTAAAATACCCACCACGAGAAGCCAGTCCTACAAGAGTCTGTAGCTACTAAGACCGGCACGAAGCAGATCCTACTAGTTTAGTGCCACCAACCGCTGTACGCATCGCTTAACCCGTTTACACTACACACTAGCGAGTCCAGTTGACGCATACTACATACAACTATGGAAGATCACACAAAGAGAAAACTGGTACCACTTCTACCAAACACCCTGCTGAAAAGACAAAAGCTTCAGCCCTCTTGTCCGGTTCCCTCCAGCACAACCACAGAAACACCAGGCTTGACAAGGATTGCAGCTGCTAGCTCACCGTCTGAACCATCGTCAGCACCTGCCAAGACTCCAATACCCCCGATCGATACAGCAACAAGTTCCGTCACTCCACCATCGCCAATACGTTTTGAACAACCGCCTCAAGATCAACCATCGTCCGCTTTCTCATCTTCCGCTAAAATAAATACAAAACTTATACCCAACACTAAGAAACCTCAAGTTACGACAAGAATCATCAACAAAAACCCTCCAAACTATCCAGATCAGCCCAAACCAAGACACCTAAAGTCATGCTCCAGGTGTAGAAAACATAAGACAAAGTGTAACTACGTGGACACCCAACCAAACCCTTGTACCTCCTGTGCCAAGAGGGGCCTAACTTGCCAACTAGAGATTGTCATCCCGGTGAAGAGATCAAATATCATTAAAAACTTATCCGACAACATCCAAGAACTCAAAGATCTGGTAGATTGTCTTGTGCAAAAGGATAAATTTTTAAAGGCATTGTGCATACAAAAGGGACTCAAAATAGATGGATTAATAGACATTGAAAACGACTTTGTTTCATACTCTGATGACTCCGACTCCAATTACGGATCATCAGGTATACCCGCGCAAACTAATGACCCTTATGAGGAGAACCACAACAACCATTCAGATAATGACGAAACCAATGATAACCCCCTCTCACCTCCAGAGTCGATGATCTCATCTGATGATCTTTCCTTTATGGAAAAGAAACGCAAAACTAATGTAAATGCTAGTCAGAATAGCACCCAGAATAACAGTAACACTCATGGCACTGGAACTGGCCCAAGCACTCCACCCTTCTCTGACATGGACATTGAAACTGTGAATAATTCGCCGAATGGCTACGACCAAAATGACGACCCAGAACTGGAATTGGATTCCTCCGAAATCAGTGATTTCCAATTTGATGATACTTTAACGATCACATTCGAAGAGGCTTTGAAATATTTGACAGACTTCAACGCAAACTATTTACCGTTTGTTCAAATAATGCCAAAATTTAAGTCACCTATGGCTTTATACAAAAACTCCAAACTGCTATTCTGGGTGATTATTTACATAACTTCTAACAACCCTGTCATCTATTCTAAATTTGTGAAAGAGGAGCTGATTTGTCTAAGTTGGTTGGAGACTCCAAATCAACTCCAAATCATTCAATCCATACTCTTGCTGTGCTCCTTCCCAACCGATAATCAAGCAGAGGAATCTCACAATGGAACAATGTTGCAATGGCTACAGTTGGCTAAAAGTGTGTCATTGCAGATCGGCTTGAACAGATCCAGTGAATTCATACGGGAGTTCTCCAGACGTGTTCAGCAAAAAAATGGCAATAACCATTGCATCAATGATAGATACAGAACCAATATCTGGTGTTATATTTTTATTATGGGTAACATTTACGGTTTTAAAATGGGTTTGAAATGGGACACAAACGTGGATTATGTTATTGAAAAGAGATGCGATCAAAATGATATTGTTGGTAAACTTCTGAAGATTTCAATATTGCAGTACAAGATGTTGGATCAGTTGTTGTATGATTTCAAGAACCATGCAAGTGTGATAACCAACGTTCAGTTGCTAACTAATTCGTTGAATGGTTGGCGATTTGAGATTGGTTGCCTGAAGAAAGAGCTGAACTTTTCCACCGAGGGTCAAGGTGGATTGATTCAAAACCACTTAGAGATCTTCCTGAATAAACTGGACTTGTGTATATGCCTTTTCGATTCCCCGGAGGATGATTTGGATAAGGAATTAAGCAACAATAGAATGGTGGCTGTCTGTGAGAAATCGTTCAAGCTGCTAAACAGTTTGGATCTGAAGATGTGTCCTATCTGGGTAACCTTTTGTTTGGAATTGGTTTCTCTGGTGTATTTCAAGCTGATGCTAACTGGAGATGTACCTTGTGATAAATTCCTTGATTGTACTTCAAAGCTGGGGACAATGAGACACTCTGCAGATGTTGATAGGATTCTCAATTTGACTTCTGATTTCCAAAAAAATTTCAAAATCTCCGATTCCATGTTGACCTTTGAAAAGTCAAACTCCTTCAAATCCAGACTTGTTGAAGGTCTATTCATCGATATTCAGGGATACATAACAACGATGAAGTTAGACAATGGAATGGCCCCGTCAAGATTATCAAACGACCGCATAAATTGTCTAAATGATGTCTATTCTGAATTGGAAATTGCTTCATTGACTTCAACTAAAAGGTTAGATAAAGTTGCCACAGAATTTCCTGTTACTGTTCTTGAAGAGAGTAATATTGAAGTTACAATAAATAATTTAGTCAATGATGATACAATTGACCTTTTTGAAAAGACCCAACAGGAAAACATAGATGCCATCAATTCCATTTTGAAAAGTATGGATTGGTCAGCTACCACCTGAGAATGTCAGCAAGGTAATTAATTAATCTCAAGGGAAATCAAAAACTCACATGCTTATATATACTATTCTCTTAATGCTGGTTGTTTTCATATTTTTTTCTTAATCTTTTGTTTAATAAATTTTTAGTGCTTTATTTCTATTATCATATCAGGGTTTACACTATAACACAATCTTCAACACCGAATCCGTACATGAGCTTATCAACTGACCGCTTGATGCTTAGCCAATCACTTCTTCTACTGGCAAATTGGTAGACTTCCTCAGGAGAAAATGTACCATTATCTCTACCTAAGTTCACAACCAAATTACCTAGCTCCTTATACTGACTCTTATCATTTGCACAGTCAATCAAATATAGCTGGGAAATCTGCCTTAGGCTTTTCAAATACTCGACAGTCTTCTTGATTCTTCTTTTCTGGAAAAAGTTGTAAAGATAGTTTAAATCGCTTATAAGCTGAATGGATCCGTTAGTTGAGATCACCAATTTTTTGTTCAACAGTTTTATAAATATACTGATAAACCGTTCACCAATTTCCTCCTTAAAAATATCCAAAATAGCCGGATCAATTGAACCTGTTAACAAATCAAATCTTGTTCCCAGGATCTTAACAGTATCCTTAGCATAACCGGAGATTTCTGACGCATCAACCACACTATTCAAGTCATACGTCTTCTCATTCAAGTTAGAATTCATGATTGCAAAGGAAACTTCATTCATAATCACAGTAATGGAGATATCTAATCCATCTGCGACATAACTGTCCAATATACTCTCAAATTTTGATACAATAACATCACATTTGTTCTGTTGAGATGATAAAAAATCACGATGCTGGCCTGAGTTCTTTGATGATTTCACAATACCGGGTTCAACTAACTCCTTGTTATAGAAAATATCCACCATCTGCAAAATCAAGTCACCAACATTCACCAATTCAATAAAGTTGGTCAAAGGTTCAATTCCTTCTTCCTCAGTGTTGTTGGAAGTTATGTCATAATCTTTCAACCTCTTTAAGGCTTCATCAAAACCAGGCTTGATGTGTTGCTTTAGGATGATATTGATAGCATTCACAAATATTCCCGAACATGTGCTAAATATTGTGTTATTAAGCTCAGTGGTTGTGGAATTCTTGGTTAAACCGATCAACAGATCATAACTGTTTTTCACATTTTGTAGAATTAGAACTATAAGATCCATACTGATCAATGATTTAATATTCTCCACGTTGTTTTTCATGATCTTCAAGTTTGCTGCAAATTTAGTCAATTTGCGATTTTCAGAGTCAAGCTCATCCGGAATTTCGTCTATTTGATAACGTTTATCAGAGTTGTTTCCTGTTCCAAATTTGAAAATGTTTGTGAAATTTGAAAAAAGATCAAAGTTTCCGGACTTTTTTGCTGATTCGTCTTCAACAACCAGATTCAAAATCTCTTGCTTCATTCTTTTCTCATTCTCAACCTTATTTGTATTCCAGTCTCTTATCAACTTGATTAGTGAATATTGGGTTTGTCTAGGTAACAATTCAGCAAACTCGAGCAGATATTGCTCATAATAAAAGTTCACAAATCCAGATATCACATTGATATAGTTCATCCGAGCGGTTTCATTACTTTGCAAGATAAGCACTGTCTTTGGATATTCTATATTCTGTAGCATCTTAACAATCTTTTGATGAATGTAAGGTACACACTGGAAAAATAAGGAGCTCTCATTCATAATGTTAATGTGTACATTCTCAGCCTTTTCTTCTTCTTTTTCAACCTGCACATTTGTCTGAGTTGAAGGGGGGATATTTCTTATGCTATCGTTACTATCTGATTCATAGGTATCAACATTGTCCCCAGTTATATCTTTCAAAATGCTGGCGCTGTCATGCTTGGAAGGTTTTTGTTGCATATTGTGCTCTCCATCCACAGTTTTTTGGGTTTCTGTTAGCTCCATTCTATTAGAATAGCTAACAGGATGATCACTGCGATCAATTTCCTTCGCTTTAATAGAAACCTTTTCAACAAATCCTCCAATCAAGTAGCTACTCAAAAAAGTCTCAAAAATCTTTAATATGATGGGCACTTCATCAATTTGAGATTCCTGTTTGACTGGTGAATTGCTTCCTTGATCATTGGGTAAATGAAAAATGGATGTTATTTCGGCCACTTGCTCGTTCATTATACCAGTCAACCTGATATCAAAAAGTTCATCCATTTTGTCATAATTCAACTTGTAACCATTAACTACACCTCTTTCAAAATACTTGGACGTCTCAAACAATTCATTGTTTATGAAGTTATCATTCAAAAGAAATAAATAACTTTCTATGCTTCGGTTAATGAATGATTCAAGTAATGTTTCCAATGGATCAATTTCCAAATCCCTATTTTGAATAACCAACTTGTCTAGAGCTGAAATCAGATAGTTTACCATTTGAAAATTTTTATTCATCAAGTTATTCTCTATTTCTCTAACCAAGGAACTCACAAATAGATCTAATATAGTGTTCAATCTAATCAACATTGTACTGTATCCATTTTCGTTTCTAAGTAGATTTAGAAATTTGATAATATTGGAAAACAAAACTGCCTGGTCTTTGGGTGTGTCAAACTGCTGTAAAACAGCTAGATTTTGGAAATTTTTGTAATTTTTAACCAGCATATCTGTGACAATAGGAGATAGTATAGAGTATATTTTTATAAACTGTGATCTAGCGAGATGATGGTGGGATATTGGTTTCGAGAGACATGTGATAGGGTTCAGATTTGACGAATCCTCCATCTCCATACTCATTAGCACCTCATTGTTTGACATAATGGAGTTTGCTGTCACTCTATCTGAATGAGAAGCAGTCTTGGTTGGCGATGCCAAGCTGGGTCTTGTTGCACGACTCGATTTTCTCCCATTTTGCCAGTTCCCGAGAACTTTTAAATAGCCTATCCAAAGCGAGTCATCATTTGTAATGTCATTATAGCACGACTTGTTTATGTAACTAAAGTTTGTTAAGTCTCGGAAATTAGTTATATGTATCGCAACCAGGTGCACAATCGTAGGGCTAATGGTGTTTGGTTTATCATTTGGCGACGGCAGTTCCACCACAACCATGCTATCTGTTTACTATTCAAAATTCCGCTGCTCTATGCACGGACACTAAATCTGATCTTTGCTTTCTTATCCCACTTCTCAATTGATATGAAGAGCTGCTACTTACTTCACCGTCCACCCCGATTACTTGGCTTATCCTTCCAACCACGTAATTGCTGCTCAGGACTCAGTCACTTTGACGAAACCAGGCGCATTTATCACGGCTGTGCAATATGGATTTAGTAAGTCAGCAATGACGTCAGCACTATACTTTAAGCAATTTTTAGATGAGGTGAGCAGTGACATCAGCAGCAGATATTCCAGCGTTTATAATCTCAGCTATGATGTCAGCAAAGACTTGTATCTTACAGTGAAGGGTGTGTTCATCTATGTAGCATGGATGTGGTATCACCATACCACTTGCCAGTATTACAAAATGGATTGCATAGGTGGGAAGAGAAGATGCGATTTTGACTGTAATTCACTGTGCAAGGTAAAAAAAGAGGAGTATTATTGGAGTGCGTATCAGGTATCTCACCATCACGTGTGCTGTACATAGCAAGAAATATGTTAGTGGAGATTCAGCAGAATGGTATTGTAAATATGACTGCATGTGTAGCTCTGTTTTTTGTATTATTGCAGTCAGTTATTAAAACACCGCAATTCACACCGATAGAAACAAAAGCCATGTAATACAGACACCCGATAGAGCGGTAGCCACGGTGGTTCGGTTAAGGATTTTACTTCCTAATCGGGAAATGAATATCTGAGTTGTGGGAAAGCAGTGCTATGTAGTAACTCTGTTGGTTAATTGGCTTTTCCTGGCAAAGAATGTGGAGTCAGCAGGCACTCAAGTATTCAAGCATTCAGGTATTCAAGCAAATTACGGTGCAACCGTTCTTCTTAGTTTCGGATTCTTTTTGTGATTTTTCTTTCAAGTCCAACCAAGCTTCCTTCCAAGGTCATCCTGAACTAATAAAACACTGAGAAATTGAAATACCATGTCCCAAGGTACTTTATATTTAGCTTTAGCGTCTCCAAGATCGTCTCTTTTCAAAGATTTGGTCGAGTATTTAGAACTAGACATCAAGATCGCCGACAATACAGACCCAGAGTACATCAAAAAGTTTCCTTTAAAGAAGCTACCAACTTTCTCTGGCGCAAATGACTACAACTTGCACGAGGCAGTGGCCATGCTTATCTACATTATCTCATTGAAGTCGCCATCAAACAACTACAACTTCTATGGTTCCAATGTTGAAGAACAAGGTCAAGTGTGGAAATGGGTCTCCTTTGTCAACTCTGAAATGATCTCCACATTGGTGGCTTTTATTTATCCCCTACTTGGTAACTTGCCATACAGTGCTCAGGGTGTTGACAGAGCATTGGCAACCTTGAACAGTTTTGCTGATCTATTCGAGGAGCAATTGAAGAAGAGCAAATACTTGGCTACTAACGAAAAACCAACATTAGCCGATATTTGGGCAGTCCAATCTTTCAGATGGGGTTTCCAGACCTGTTGGGATAAGGCTTGGCTGGACAAAAGACCAGTGTTGAAGAAGTGGTTCAGAGAGATCGCCGACACCGATCCAATTGCTTCCTTATCTTTAAAAGGTTTTCAACCAGTTGATGTCAGTATGAAGAACATCTCTCCTAAGTTGTGAGAAGAGATATCTGCAAAGCCAATCATCTGTTTGCTCTCATAATACGTACACGTAGTTTTACTTTCACTACTAAAATAGACACTAGAAAATAAAAATGGAAAGCTTAAACAACACAGTAAACCCAGATCAACATTTGTTATATAAAGATGCAGTATAATAGTAGAGACAAGGAAAAAGACTTAGCTAAATCAAATAGAGTCAAAGTACCATTTAAGTGTTGCAACTGCAATTATTGAAATGGCGGTGAGATTGAGTCCAAATGAAGCAAAGTCTGGTTGACTGCCAATCTGCCAATCCAGAAACTTGCTAATCAAACTGTTCTTCCTTGGGATAAATTGGTGATTGACAATTAATTGCTTCTTATCACCAGCGACAAGCTCTCTTATTCCGTTGCTCAACCGAATAGCCAATCTGGGGGTGATGGTGCAAATTCCCAATGATATTATACACATAATGAAGAAGAATGAGTACATCTTGAAAGCATGGTATGGTTCTGGTAGATAGCACACGCTTGATTTCAAAGTGTCCTGTTCGACAATTTGTTTTCCTGTATCTTTTAATTCATACTTTGGCATGCTCACTTTATCTTTATCATCCAAAGGATTCCACATGGTTAAAAGTTGGATTGATGGCTTTTGGATGCCACCTGTCATGGCACTCGACTTGATCGTCACTTCATCACTAAAATCAAAACCAGGCTCTCCTTCAATCACCAAGCCCCTCCGCTCTAAATCAAATGGATGTCTGACATGGCAGTAATCATGATCATCGCCAGAAAATATAATTGTGGGCTTGATCAGATTTAAAATCTTTTGACTTATAGGGTATTCAATTGCGGTCTGGTACTGTTTACCCTTCATCATTGGAAACCTTTTTTTCGACTCTCGTAGTGGTCCACATAGCTGTTGATCGGTAAATCTATACAACGGAACGTGGGTCAAAAGAACTCTAGGGAATTGAGTAGCAGGGTGAGGTGGATCCACAGAGGCAAAAGAATTCAAGAACAGAGCAGGATCTTGCGAGATTGAAGGAATTTCGTCTGCAGATAATGCAACAGTGTCCATCAAAACGATGGAATGATTTCCGAGCACATGGTAATCATTGACATCACCAAAAAAAGTCTTGAATCTTTCGAATACCTCAGTTTTTATCGTGTTACCAAACCCGACATCGTGGTTACCAGGAATCGCTTTAAACATTCTATTACCTTCAAACCCAGGGAAAATCTTGTTAAATCTGGAAAACTCTTCAAACCAGACCTCATCATCCCACTCACGCCCGCCATCAAACAAATCACCTATGAAGAGAGTTGTGTGCGGACGCAATACTTTGTTGTATATCTCATGATTACGATGCAAATAGTTATCACTCAATCTCTGTGTAATTCTCAACAAAATGGATGATCTGTTGGGGTATGAGAAATCATCCACAATCTGTGGATCACCAATGATGATAGCATGGTGTGGATCTGCGTTTTCCGGCCAATTCTCCCACTGTGACCACTGACATCTATTAATAGCTCTATAAACCGCTGTTCTCTCATAATAATGCACCACCGCTAGCCATATTAAAAACAACACCGATAAGTGTTTTATCCTTAGTTTCGAGTACACCGCATTAAGCGTGCGTGGCCATATGGCAGGTGATGTTGATCTTGGCTTGAACAGTCTATCGGATTCGAGATCGCTTTCGGAGATTGATATATCAAGATTGTTTCCCTTTCTGTGCGACATTGAATACGCCATCCTTTGCTCCTTCTTTTACTTCACTGACCGTAATTACCATATATCTATCTATATCCAGTACAAGCAATTATCCAATCGCAATTGCTTTCTATACACACAGCCTGTCCGTTACAGGCCTGTTTGTTTCATAATCTACTTGTTGATTTATTCTTCTTCTCACCTTTTTTTTTCAAGGTTCAGCTTGAAAGTAAAGAAGGCTGATTGATCTGGTAATCGGGTTGGTGGACAGAAGGGATGCTATGTGAATAGTTGGGTTTGCAGAGCAGAAAGTAGGAGGAGCCGTGTCATAAATTTGGGGTACTGCGGTGGTGTTATTCTTGGAGTATCTTTGATAAGAGACATGTCAGAAAAAAGGAACCTTCGACGCTCGAACAAGGAGAAGGCCAGTAAAGGGCCCGGTAGTAACAACATTGTGTCTATTGACACATCGTTTCGGAATAGAGAGTTATACAACTTTGACCACTACATGAAAACATCAATTCCAGAGACGTACAAAATTGAGGTGATAAAGGATGATGGAGCCCTAGATCCAGAGTTTACAAGGTATAAAGGGGATGATTTTCAGAGCGGGAACCTGGAGACGCAGTTGTCGAGTTATAAGTTAAACCTGGTGGATACGAATGAGCCCAGTGGTGATGGGCCAAACCGAAAGAGAATGCGAAGAGATAAAAAGCCACCTGTTTGTGCGTCGAGCACTGGCATTGTGGACCCCTTGAGTGATAGCGTCTACATGAACTTTCATAAGAAGAAGGAAAAGGAAGAGAAGCGATTTGCAACTTCGGACAAAGATAAGGCCAGAATGGATTTCGACGATTGCTTTGAGACTCTAGCGTTCTTAGGTGTTGATATTAAGAAGAAAAAAGTGGGCAATGAAAGTCTGACATCAAGACAAGAAACTGACGCTTTCACTGAAGATGATCTTAATACAATAGCTAGAAATCTTCCATTCATCACCAAGATTAACGATTGCGGTGACTACTTGGAGTTGATTTTGAAGTATAAACTGACTTTGAGGGAGCTAAAATCTTTCATCACGAATCATGAGAGACTGAAAGCTAGGGAGGGGCAGCTAAAGCACGAACTGACTTCACAGAACATTGAAAAATTGAAAAAGTTGAGCAATGGACCATCCAATGGAAACTCTACAAAGACCCAGCATAAAACAAAGAAACGAGGCTCGGTGGGAAATGGAGGATTGGATTTAATTCAACTAAAGAAAATACGTCTTCACAAAAGAACCGAAAGATTGGGACCAATACTCAAGATCAAGTTTTACGATGGCGTGGTGTTGGTGTTGGACCCAGTGTCAAGGCCCAAAGTGATATTCTAATACTTTCCTGATACGTTGGTGTATGATTAATATGTAAATTATTTTTTAGCGATGTAATATGATAATGAATATTCATGAAAATGATATATAAGGAGCATGCGTTCATTAATGTCTATAAGTCTATTTAGTCTACCAGTATTGACTGGCTCGCCAGAATCTGCTGGCGTATAATTACCCATTGGTGAGCCTTTTTAAACCAAACTAAACTCGTTGTTTTTAAAGCTGAATAATAGGCCATCCATCTCAAAACACAAGGTTTTGAGATATTCGATATCAAGCAGTATAACAAGTCTGTTGATTATTGTAATTGCAGTGGAGTAGCTATCACGGAACTCCCAGTAAAATTTGTACATAGAAACATATAGCAAAACTGTCAATGCCAAGTTGGACCACATTAATATTCTTCTTCTAAAGTGCAATTTGACAGTTTCAACCTTAATGTTTTTACCAACACGAATAAAGCTCTTCATCCCCTCTACGAAAGAGACCCTGCCTGTACCATTAGTTTTCTTGTGAGAATTGTCAATCTTTGCAATAAAAGCATGCTGGGTAAAATTCAAAAAGGTGAACACCAAAAAGGCCTTTTCATGGATGGAGCTGTCATCATCGGCGGTTATATAACACCAACAAAGTAGGGCTATGAGACGTCTGAGACCAACCAGAAAGTATGCAATCAACGTATGATTCCACGTCTTGAAGGCTTTTCTGAAAAATAAATACCACAAACTGTCATCAACGGTGATGTTGGGAATAAAGTTCAGCAGCTGGTTCAAAAAGCCCCTCTGTTGTGACTTTGTGTTTGCTGCACTAGCTGAATGGGACGCCGTCTTGAGCGAAACCACAAACCCATACAGTGCCAATATCACCATTGAAAGACCCGTGTAACACGCAACATGGATCTTGAACACCGGATTGTTCTCAGACAGCACTACAAGTCCTATCGATGTGAACTGTAGCGTGTAGATGGTGTACTTGCAGATGCTGTTTAATGACACGTTGAACGTGTCGCCGTCAACTCTCGAGGACATACGCTGCTTATTTGTGCTTCCCGGATCTCTCCTCCTACCTACGGCACGCCACAACTGCAGTACTCGGCAATGTTCCTATTATATAAACCTCCTACCGCCATGATGCCCTGGCACTCCATCCCAACCTGGTGTTTGCCACTTGTCTCCAGTTTGCTTTCTGTACCCTTTTTTTTGCCTGCAAAAACTTTGGCGGGAGGTTCAGGCGGAGAAACTTGTGGGAACCCGAGTTATTAGTGTGTGTAGATAGAGGCCGCACAGAAGTTAAGGCATAGCCTTGTGGGTTGAACACAGAGGAACATTAGATGTAATAGTGGTGGTTGGTATAGAATTTGAATATGCGGAATTCCAGAGTGTACGAGATATTGCACAACAATGAGTACTTGAAGATCGACATCATTGAAGCTAGCAAGTCATTAGAGTCGCATTCACATCTCCAATCTTCGTTTATAGTGTACTCCATAAGGCTTGGGGAACTGGTGGTGAAGAGACGGTACAGTGAGTTTGAGTTTCTAAGAAATGTGTTGATTAAGTGCTACTTGACCAAGATTGTTCCGCCAATCCCAGAAAAGCAGACGTTGACCTCTAACATCCAGACAAGCACGAGTCTCGGACTACACAATGAGACCATGAGAGGAACAGTGCCTAGAGTAACAGGTGGCGGGCCAAGTAGTGGTGCTGGCGTGTCCGGGGCCGGCGATGCTGAGTCCAGTGGCAAGCACATGTCAAATGGAGGACCCGGCGCTGGGCTGCCGTCGTCCTCGGTGGTGGCAAATAACGGCGGATCTCTTGGCCGAAGCGGGAACCCAGTCAGTTTGCTAGAGTACAGAAAGAGAATGCTAACCGTGTTCATCACAAGGTGCCTGAAAACATTACCATCCATCAGAGATAACCAATTTTTTGTGAATTTCCTGGACCCCGAGGTGAACTTCACTGATTACCTACTAGAGAATTCAGCGTTTAATAAACTCAACAAATATAAATTGGCGGTATATGAGCCCCTCTCACACTTGGAAGATCAGATTTATTTAACACTTCCGACTCCTTCCTCTAGCCATCTAGCCAATTTCCCAGAATTGATAAACGAAGAGCTTTTTCAAGAGTTCAACCTGATAGTAAAGAAATTTGAGAAGTACGAGACGGTACTTGATAACATCGCCAAAACAAACAAGAGAATGATGAAACACTTGAAAGAGTTGAATTTTGAGAACAGCGATCTAGGCTCGCAATATAACAAATTATCTTTACTGCAAGACTCGGACCTCATTGAGGAGATGGGGAAGAACCTCGAGAGAACTTTGATCTACTCCAACACATTGGTGGAGAACATCAACTTGAAATTTGTGGACAGTTTACTGGAACTGAAGAGCTTCACCAAGATCATCAAGGAATTAGTGGAGTTCAACAGGAAGAAAGCTATTCAGTTTAAACTTGTTGAGAAGGAACTTCACGAGTCGAGAGCAAAGTACAAGGGATACGAGAAACAGCAGGACGAGATCAACAAGATTGACAAGCTCATTCAAAATGTGGATGACGAAACAGAAAACGAAAATGATACGGCTGCAACGCCCGGATTCGCAGCGTGCAACGCCGACCCGCCAATCACAGACTCCGAGTTGCAGAACGCCCTCTACATTAACAACTCCAAGTCTACCATCTATGCCAAGATCCCGTACTTCAGTAAGATCAACAGCGCAATTTTGAAGTATACAGACTCCGATCCAGACAAAACCAGAAAGGATAAGATGTACCAGCTCAAGCTGAGGATCTACCAGTTGGAGCGCCAGTATGACATTCTCGACGCCGACAATAGCAGGCTCAACAAAGACGTCTTTGACGAGATTATCAGCTTCCACACCTGGTTCAAGGATGAGATGTGTAAGCTGGTTGTACAATACAACGCAGAACTATTGGAGTTTTTGAAAAACAATCAACAGACCTTTATTCCTGGTTAGCACAGCTATTCTCTCCCATCTTGTATAGCCTCTTTATCTGATTGCTTCCAGATTACGTAATACGACCCGCTATCTCACGCAGTATCACGTAACAACGCCCTTCGCCGGCCAAGCGGCTTATGTAACTTCTCTAGCCGGCCGCCCACGGCGGCAGCATCGCTAGGAGCTCATCTGATTGTGCGAATCAGAAGCAGACAAAGGCGGTTTTGCCCCAAATATATTTGATAGCTGACCAATGGGCTTAACACGGCAGCATCAAAGACAGTGTCAAGAGATAGAAGACACTTCCGAGTAGAGGTATTAGTGATTGGACGGACACCCAGAGATAATTCGTGGGCTTTACCTTGATTGGGCCTTGTGAACTGCGGAGCGAAGCGTAATACCCCTTATCTCTAACTGATTGCCTCCTGCTGGATATTGGATATCCGGAAGATCAAAGCTAGGGTATTCATACGATTTCATTATCTGATTTGACCACTGAAATAACCTGATTCTGGCATATCTATTTTTTCACTTATATCTGAGTCGTAGCCATGGATGGGTCTGAGACTTGTGAAGGCTGCTACAAAGGATCTACCACAGAAGGCGTTTCGGGTCTAGACGGTGGCGCTCAGCATTTGAACAGACTAAACGGTTCGGGAGCCTCTTTGTCGTCTGGAAGTTCTATGTCGACACCGGAGACAGCTTCGGGATTTGATTTACTCTCGGAATCCACTGCATCTAACGATTACGGCACTGGAGAAGAACAAGAACAGGAAGAACATGATGACGAGTGGTCTTTGGTCTCTGAAGAACAGGCAGCTATGAACTATAATGACATAGTCTCAACAACAGATGATTCCGTGGATGGAGATGCAGAGCATTATTCAGGATCTAGCGCAGATGAAATTGTCACCTCTGAAGACGGCGACTACTTTCATCCTCAGTTTGATTTGATAACAGATCGCACTGTGAACGATGATAGATCCCAGTGGCTTGAACATAACACAAGACAATCCACCTCCACATTGAAAGAGACTGGAGTTTCTTCGTCTCATAATGCAAGTTCTGCTCAAGAATTTTTGATTCCTTCCATTACCAACATACGTGATCACTCTTATAAGGAAGAAAGATCGCAAGGGTTGAGCAGTTGGAACAGTGACATGGGTATATATTGGAGTAGATTAAGAAAATTATCCGCTGGGTTGGCTGGTATTATCTTCATTTACTTCTCCCTTGATCTTATGGAAAGATGGCAGAGAGTAATTCCATATCATGAAATTCCAAAAGGTTCAATGGAGTTGAAACTACGCGATGAGCAGTGTCTGCGCTTATCAGAGAATATTCTTTCTCAGTTTGCTGATTGTTTAGGCGAGATTCAGACAATCGAGGATCTCAAACACTGCTCTGATCATGTAGATACCGAGATTGCTGGAATTTCGGACTTTTGTCATTTTGACAGGCAGATTTACTGGGAGAAAGGAGCTGTCTTGAGTTCATATTATTTTGACTCCATTTATTCCAGACTTAATGATCTGACATCTCCTCATATTAAACTCATTTCAAATTTCGGGGAATCTTTCAAGAACTCTGCACTAGTTAGGGCCTCAACTCTTGGTAAAGAATCTCAACAAATGAGCAAGATCCTGCAGCAGGTACTGCAACAAAAAGCTGCCGATTTTAAATTAGAGTTTTTGAGTTTGCAAAAGAAGCTGTCACAGAGATCACCAAAATATTTAAACCAAGTAAATGATATCTTTAAAAAGACCAATGGTTACATTTTGAAGTCTTACAGCTCATTGAGACCTGTGTTCCTTAAAGGCCAGCTATATTTGGTGAACAATTATCGGACATTTTTGGTGAACACAAAGTCCTCCTTTTGGTATCTAAAGGATCAGTTTGCAATCAACTCAACACATTTTAACGCCTGGTTTTGGCCAGAATTGGCTCACGTTCATACAAAAACGGTTAAGTTAACCAGTAATTCTTATAGCTTTTTGAAATCACAGTTGTTGTCTATGAAAGATCAATCGGTAAAGAATGTTTTACTTTCTTTCAAACAGCTTTCCGCTAGCATATCTTCTTTAAGGGATCAAACAGCTCAAAGTAGCAAGGATTGCTGGAATTGGTTAGAACCGCATCTGTTTTCTCTCAAGCGAAATTCAGTTGAGAGCACTAAAAATGCTTATTTTTGGTTGGAGCCAAGGGTGCACCGGCTTAGCACAGAAGCATATACTGGGTACAAACAGGCAGTCCAACAGATGTCTTTACTTGGAGAGAATATCGGTAATCAGAGCAGGTGGGTCTGGAATCACTTACAAGCCACTGTGTTAGATTTAAGAATGAGCCACAAAAATGTGACAGATAAGATCAATGAAGTTCTAAGCAAATCTGTTAATGGTGTTAATCATTTGAAAAAGGCATTGAAGCTCTGAAGCCGGTGCCTTTTCTTTCCCTGTCCTATTGTTTTTCATTTTCATCTGCTTTCTTTTACAATACCCTCTCCTCAGCTTCTACAAGATTATGAAGTCTTTTCTCCCATTCACTTGCTGCCTTTTTTTTCTACGGGCCCCAGCTCCAAACTGGCTCAAGGTGTTTTGCGTTGGCTCTTAAGTTGTATGTTTTTATTTCATGTTTAATTATATATCGGTTGGATGTGGTTTTCTTGGATACATTTGTCGCTTGGTTGGTTTTTATTTTTGAATTGAATTTTATCGGATTGGTTTTTAGTTTTCAGTTTTTAGTGTTTGTGGTTTTTAGGTTTCAGATTTTTATTTTATTTTTCTTCAGATTATATCTCTTTTTTGGTTTGTGCCCATAACTACTGGTTATTTTTTGGTTCACCAGGTTGTTTCTCTCCTTTGTTCTGGTTTTTTCTTTCTTTCTTATATGCACCAGGACTGTCCTTTTTTATCAAGTCTTGTTAGTCGTTGTTTGACTCCAATAATTAAGAAATTGTATTCAGTGTCATCACCAGCTGTGCGCCACTTTTTTCTCTCAGTTGATAAAAAAGTAAATCCTCCATATTTCAAACGACAGGCGATCTTTTGCAGTATAGGCCAAAGCCCGTTATTGCACCTGGACTCCAGCGCATAGACTCGACAAAGCAAACTACATAAAGCATTCAATATACTCGAGACATGTCCGCAAACCCAGGAAATAAGTTACAGTCGTGGACACCTACTCCTCCAGATAGGGGTTCTTTCCCATTAGACCACTTTGGAGACTGCAAAGAGAAAATGGAGAATTATCTGAAATGCCTGAAATTGGTTAAAAACGAAAATGCACCAAATTGCCGGTTGTTGGCTAAGGAGTATCTTAAATGCAGAATGGACAATGAGCTAATGGACAGAGTCAACTGGGATGAATTAGGCTTGCCGGAAGATGACAGTTCAAAGTAGA
This sequence comes from Ambrosiozyma maleeae (nom. inval.), assembly GCA_003706635.2. Classification (NCBI taxonomy): domain Eukaryota; kingdom Fungi; phylum Ascomycota; class Pichiomycetes; order Pichiales; family Pichiaceae; genus Ambrosiozyma; species Ambrosiozyma maleeae (nom. inval.). Next base: position 1,049,907 of record PPLV02000001.1, read on the forward strand.
GTCGAGATCAACAAGAAATTCGTGTACATAAACTGCAAAAGACTGAGTGTGATATCACCTGTAGATGATGTCATCTGCAATATATATAGATATATCTGGGCTCAATATAAATATTCCATCTGAATTTACTATGATTTGAAGGGCCTTTGAATTAGGTTGAAGCGCTTTTTTGGTGTTTTTTCAAAGACAAAACAAAACGTGTAGTAGGTAATATACAATTAAATAAACAGAAAGTAAAAAGACAGGAGACTATAAAAGCTAAAAACTTGACATCCGCTAGCAAAACAAAAACATGCTAGTATATAGAGAGGAAGATATAAAAAAGAAAACATCTATGCTACAGAAACATAGAGACATGGAGAAGATGGCTATTTAACGGGGACATTCTCAATGCTCTAATGTAGCTATTCTTCTCTCTAACAAGTCAACTTTTGCCTCCAACATGGCGATACTGGCAAGCATATTCTCTAAAGCATAGGTAGGAAGAACAGTAGACTCGGAATTGATGATATTTGACGAATTAGTAGCAACACCTGCTAGGACAGAAGAGGAACCATTAGTATCGCCAACCTTCTGCTGTGTGGTTTCTTGTTGGGTTGATCTTGATTTCGATTGTCTCTGTTGGTGAGTTGATGGTAGAGGCGACTGCACTGGGTTATGCTGGAAGTAGTTGGTAGATTCCGAGACGTTTTCTTGGTCGCCTGGCTGGTCCATTCTTGTTCTCTTGGAAGAACCTCTTAGCGAGGAAGGCGACGATCTCTTGTTTGCATTGTTTGAGAAGTTTGCTGCTGGAGAGGTTTGTGGAGAGGATGCTGTAGCACCTGAGCCCAGGAAGAGTCCTGTGGCCTTTGAGCGGTCACGTTTAGCAGTGCATGCTGACGAAGAGTTTGTGTGTCTTAGCAGGGCATCGGCTCTTGCAAACTCTTTACCGCAATGATCGCAGCTGAAAGGCTTTTCACCAGAATGCTTCTTTTCGTGTCTCTTCAAGTCGTGCAGTCTTCTGAACTGGGCGCCGCAGCTGTCACATTGAAATGGCTTCTCGTCGGTGTGAATCAACAGATGGGACTTCAAGTTGTGTCTTCTTGTGAATGGGTGGTTGCAGATGTGGCAAAAGAACTTTTTCTCTTCTCCATCGTAGCCGTCCTCATCATCGTCACCTTCTTCATCGGTACCTGTCATTCCCGCTCCTCCATTAGCCATATCTGTGGGTTTCTGTTTAGACCCCATTTCGGTACCAGAAGCAGCCAATGGGGCCAAGGGAGACGCTGGGTTGCCTCCAGCAGCAGATTCAGGGACAGCGGCAGAGATCGAGACCGGTGCGCCCCCTTCTGACGAGATGGAGGCAGATGAGCCCACAGGCTTCTCGTTCGCAACGGCTGCCGCTGCCGCTGCCACAACCTCTGCATCGTGTTGCGGTTGGATTATCGAAGAGTCCATGTTCGATAGCACTGGGTTGATAGATGTCATCTCGCTTTAAGGTAGTCCGCTGGAGTACACCTCTGTCTTTGTTATCGGCCTCTTCTTGATGTGGTTAGTGTGTCCCAGAAAAGAGGCACAGGAAAAATAAAAACAACTCCAGAGAACCAAAACACTGTAAAACTCGCAATGTGGGAATCTTCAATTTGTGGCAAATCACCACCGCCGGAGGTTGGAATTGCGCTGGGTTGCGCTCAATAGGAGAGCAGAACGGCAGGGATTTGAAGTGGCTGAGTTGGTTGGGCGCGAAACACGGGGTGTACGGGTGGGGCGCGCTACGCAGTGTGCGTTGCTGGTGCGTGGGCGGTGCACGGGTGGCGGAGAGCAAACAAACCCCGTCAGCTGACGTGCTGCGCGGGGTAGCCTGCCGGCTGGAGGGCCGCGCGCAGGCGCTGCGGTGCGTGGGGGCGCTGGGCCTATCAGCGGGTCGTGCGCCACACCAATCCAAAGGAGGGAGACGTTGTGTGGCTCAGGGTGAACCGATTGCACGCTATGTGAGCGATATTTCCCCAGAAAAGACGCAGGCTGCATGTACGCTGTGCAAGCAGGGCAGACAACCAAAGCTTGTACCAATAGCGGAAGCAGAAGCAGTAAGTACGCTCAGATCCTTAGACCTGCTTGCTATCGGCACCGTTTGATGGGGCCTGGACAGCTGCTCTGTGCGCTTGGCTTGGGCAGCCCTAAATGCGGACCGATAAGTCTTGTGCACGCGGCCACGAGGCCGCAGGGCGTGTGATGTCTGGCAGATTGCTATTACGCGGCTCACTCTGCTCAGATCGATGCTAGCACGCTGCAAGCACTGCTGGCAGCACACACCTCATACACACTTTCAACACTACCTTGCAAGAGAATGTACGAGATCTGCTTGGCTAAGGTGGCCGGCCATCTCTTGTCATCGGCACGAAGTGTAGCTAAGTGCATGCGCCTCTGCTCTCGTATACCGTCCTTGCCCTTGCCCCTGCCCCACCGGACTTGCTGCTGCCCTCGCGCCGCCAGCAATAAACCATCGCTCCTCACTCACGCACGCACTCCCCATGCAATTAATTATTATCATTCCCTGTTGTTATCGCAGGGCCCCCGTGTGCCCCGTGTGCCCCGTGGGTCCGGTGCGGTGGTGCTTGGGTTCCACCTGTTTCTACCTGTGCTGCAGATTCCCACGTAGTTATAGCTAATTAGAAATTGTAGTCCTATATTTCACATCCTGTTTCCCCTTTCCTTTCGTCTCCTTTTCTATAGATATGTAGCCTGATGTGTGCGGTGGGATATTTGACTGGGGGCATAATTTGTTCAATTTGACTGGCGTGTTCTAGCTGTGTAGGACTCACTGCTCCATCTTGTCCCAAACGGCTAGTGCTTTGTATCAGCTCTCCCACATTTGCGGCAGCAACTTGGTACCTCAAATACCAGCCTAGACCGTTGAGTTGCAGCGTCACTCGGTTGCTAGTTTGATACACGTGTTTACGGACAGGAACCTCTCAACACTATGATGTCTACAGTGCCCTCAAACGGATACAACAGAAAGAGGCCCAGAAGACTCTCCTCATCAACAGGCTCGACAGCAGGCTCAGCAGCAACAGCAAAGACTGACACTCTCGCAGCCACCACTGTGGGAGCTTATAAGAACTTGAGATCCCCTTCAACAGGCTCCATGACAGTGGGACGTCTAAGCACCTCAACTTTAAGCTTCATGCACAATGACCAGCTATCGGATTACTCCTCTAACCCAGCTGCGATGTCAAGTATTTCAACAGGCGTGAGCACAGCTGCTTCTAACTCCAAGTATTTCATTAGAAAGAAACAGCAACAACATTCAACAGCTCGAAACAACTATAACGCGGTGGATATCATTAACTTGGATTCAGATGCCGATGACTATGTATTCAAGGACAACCATAGCACCACAAACCTATTGAAACCATATGACATATCGTCAGCTGCCACAGATAACGAGTTGTCTTACTTTGAAACGGCAATCCATGAAGACGATGAATTTGGTTTTGAAGAAAATGATGATTTACATCAGCTGGGATTTGATGAAGACACTCGTTCAACTTCGTCAAGTTCATCCTTCACAACTCTGTCACATACAAATCCGAATTTCAATGGCTTTAACTTGATGAATTTGAAATTATCAAATTCTTTAGTATCATCTTCGCATAACAATACACCCCCACCTTCCTCCCTTATAAGGAGAAAAATGCGGACAAAGTCGTTGCCTCAGCTCCCATACTCCAAGTTAGCTTATGTTCCTACGTTTAGTAAACAGGAAGTTTTGTCGAAAATTGGTGACATTAAAACTACCAAAATTGATCACATATTCAACAACTACACATACCAACAATCTGACTTTTATCTCAACAACAGAAACAGAAAGTTTTCCTTCAATACGGACTTGCCGTCGTCCACATCATCTTCATCGTTAAAGAAACAACATTTGATGAATAAAAATGATTACTCCAATTCGACAGATTCAGCAGATTCATATGGTGAATCGGTCACAACTTCAACTACTCTCGAGGAGGTGCCATGTGATGATAAAGAAGGTCATTATGTTATAAACCCGGGATCTATGTTTGCAAACGACCGTTATCAGATTCAATCCTTGTTGGGACAAGGAACCTTTGGTAAGGTTATTAAAGCGTTAGATAGGTATAATAACTGCATTGTTGCTGTAAAGATCATTAGAGCTATTCCTAAATATCGAGAAGCCTCCAAGATTGAATTACGTGTTTTATCAATGTTAAAGAAATATGACCCAGATAATGTTAATCAATGTATTCATCTCCGAGAATGCTTTGACTACAGAGATCACATCTGCATAGTTACAGATATATTGAATATTTCATTATATGACTTTCTGGACTCTAATCAATTTCTACCATTCCCAGGGTCTCATATCCAAGCAATCACTAGACAGCTTTTAAGATCTGTGGCGTTTCTGCATGATTTGAACTTAATCCACACTGATTTGAAGCCAGAAAACATTTTGCTTAAAGATGCTTCTTACGTCAAAAAACCGTTCATGAAGCCTGGTAACTCCAAGGGCTTTTATAGAAAAATATTGAAAGATCCAAAGATATACACTATTGATTTTGGATCTGCAATATTTAGCGATGAATATCATTCTACAATTGTTTCCACTAGACATTATAGAGCTCCAGAGATTATTTTAGGTATTGGTTGGTCCTTTCCATGCGATATCTGGTCTGTTGGGTGTATATTGGTTGAATTAATAACAGGAGATGCTTTGTTCAAGACCCACGAGAACGAGCAACATTTAGCTATGATGGAGAAAGTTTTAGGGGAACCGCTAGACCCAAAACTTGTTAATGAATGTTTTGATCAGTTTTTTGATAATGAATATCCTGGCAAAAATACGAACTCTATAGGTGCCAGAAGAAGATCTTCGATAAATTCTGCACATCCAAAAGATTGTATCGCTTATTCGTTTTCAACGACAAATTTGCGTCTACAGTTTCCTACCAATAAGACTCCCCAGAAGCTAAGAAATGAAGTTGATTCAATGTCAAACTTGGCTGAAATTATAAGTTCTAGAGTTGGTTTCCCTTTTTCGATGCATCGTTCTTTGAAAGATTCAATATCTCGTTTTAGCATTTCTCGTAAGAGTTATAACGATTATGAGTTTTGGTATTATTTCCTGGATTTGATCAAGCAGATGCTTGTGTACGATCCTAACAAAAGGATTAAAGCTATTGATGCATTAAATCATAAATGGTTCACTTATGGCATTTTGGATGATGGAATGGAGTGAAAATTGGTTTCTGGCTCACAGTTTCCATTTCTTCTCACAAGATTCCTCTCAGAAGCCTTTTTTAAATGTATATATAGTTGGTTTTTTATTTTGTTTTCTTTAGTTTTTGCTTTTATTTTCTTGGGTTGCTCTTCAGAATCACTTTTCTTATTTTTGTGGTCGTTGCTTATTTATTTTTGTTGAAGTTTATTAGAAACTGTGCAGAACCTGTGCAGTGCAACCACCCAATTTTCTTTGGCAGTCAGTTTAGACGGACCAATCTGTGGGTTTTTTTGGGTTTATATTTGATTTTATGTTTTGGTTTTATTGTCCGCTCTTGATTAGCCTTTTTGTTTTCATGTCGATTGTTATTCAAGCTCAGTTTTCGCAGGCAACTTAATGTACTGTTGCTAGTATTTTCAGTTTTACATTTGTCTATTAGAATGCAATGCAATTTTGTTTGTTGGATCAATAAAGTGACTGTCAGCTTTCTGGTTAAATGCAGTTTTTTTCTGTTACAAGATCTTGGTTTAAGGCTTCTCAGTGTTCTGATCTTATCCTGCCCTGATGCGAAAGCAGCAGCATGAATGATGGTTAAGTTTATTTTTATAATTATGCATATTTGTTTTTTGGGGTTTTGTTCAAATTATATTTGGGGTTTTAATGGTATTGGGGATTCTTTAGAGTTTTTAATGGAATATTTAGCTCATTAATTTACAGTCAGTACGACGCAAAGATAAAAACCGTAGCTAAAAGCAATGTGCAAAACCAGAATTTTAAACATGTTTAGCAGCACCTGACGTAGCCAATTGATCGGCTCGTTCATTTCCAAAATCACCGGAGTGACCTTTAACATGTTGAAACTCCAGATCTCCCCATCCTTTAGATTGATAAATATCATTAATTTCTTTCATTTTACTCAAGGATTTTTTAATGATGTCCTGGTTGGCAACCGGTTCACCCTTTGAGTTTTGCCATCCATTCTTTTCCCAATTTCTAGACCACTTTGTCATAGAATCCATGCTATATTTGGAGTCTGTAGCAATCGTATACTTATCATTTGAAGTAGACGCTTCCTTGTGGATAGTTTCTAGTGCTTTCTGAATAGCTGTCAGTTCCGCCCTCTGGTTTGTCTGTTGCGAACCTCTCAATGGTTCAGATACATTTCTTGGATCCTGCTCACCAAAGTAAACACCATATCCCGCTTTTCTATCAGTAACCGACTGGTTATTTCGAGAAGCACCATCTGTATAAACAACCTTTGTACTGTAATTAGATTTTGGTAAAGTTTCGATACCCGACCTGCTGTGAGTAGAAGGGGAAGGCGCCATCATGTATTTTCCACGATGAGAGACTCGCAATGGTCCACCAGAAGAGGCAACCTTGGAAGTTGAGATACCAGGAAGGCCTAATGCGCTAGTACCACCACTGGCAAACAATTTTGCTTCAGCCAAAGTATCAAAACTTTTGTACTGAGCATTGGAGTAACCCTTTACGCTCTCAGAACACGAAGCCCAATCATTGAAGACTCCTGTTGTTCTTCCTCTGGCCACAGCATAAAACTTTTTACCCATTATTTGACCTCTAATTTTTTGCAAGTTCTGTTGCAACATTCGATCTAGACTTGCTACCTACTTGGTGAACCCGATGAGGACTGCCGGTACTATTATCAATAACTGGTTTTGATAAATGAAGTCTAAGAAGTCCAACGGCCATCGTGATAAATTGTCGACTTATTAGCGCGTCGACTGGAGCTCGACAAAGCCGACATTTTTGTAGTTATCGGCAGCGGTTTTAGTTGAACTCATAAGTGGTTGTGCTTTGCTCAGAAGGATTACTGGAAGGCATTAGATACTCTAGCGTTCAGTAGATGCTTTAAACAGTTAATTAGCAAACCTTTTCATGTTAAGCGGATATGTAGACCAAACCCCAAACTTCATATGTGGAAACGCTGATGTTAGGTTTCTTAATAATGTGATATTACAAAACTAGGGCACATATCCCCGTAATATCTTACACGGCCGATACCATATCATTCAAGGTTATGTAATGAAATAGCAAATTGAGAACATCCATGGACCAAATGCTACCCTCTAAATCCATTAGCGTCACACAAATTACTCGACAACCAAAATAAATCTAGTCGACAATCCCAACACGGGAAATTGCTTAAATGGGAATCCTGGATAGGCGGTCCGATCAGTGGATGTTTAACGGAGGAAATGTCAAAGGCATAAATCCTGCTCTTCAGAAGCAGTTCCTGAACCCAGTGTAATTTATCTGGATTTGGGTATTCTTGCACGGTTACTGAACCTGCTCTTATAGAGAGAGTGATTGAAAACTACTGCTAAGGACTCCTCAATGAGCCATCAGAAGATTGCAAAATATAACTTCTTCAAGGGCCATCCTTCAACGAGCCTGTTACCTGCGAAGGAGCTGTTGGTTGCTACGCAACAGGTGCTCACGAGGTTTAACCAGAGCATGGATAACTATGACGGATTTCACGATACACATCCATTGAACTACGGTCCTGATTTGGGTAATTTGGAGGTTAGAAAATTGATTGCAGAGTGGAATGATAGAAATTTTAAATTAGCAACACGGACCGATCCAGAGTGTATTAACTTGACATCAGGTTCTTCCTACGGTGTCATGAACATCCTTGCTCAGTTCACGCATTCGGGCAATAACGTCACCAGGCAAGCGTTTGTGGTGTCTCCAACCTATTTTTTAATAAATGCTGCTATCATAGATGCTGGGTTTTCAGGTAAAATGTCCGGCATTAAAGAGTTAGATGATGGCCAAATAGACTTTGAAGAACTTGAACAATTACTGCAGAAATTTGATGCCGAGGCTGAGGTGAAAGAGGTTACACAAGAGGACATAAAGGACGTCCATGACCCTTTCAGGCCAATGAAAAAGATATTCAGATACGTACTATACATTGTTCCGACATTTTCCAACCCGAAGGGTGGCTCCCTGACTGTAGAGAACAGACTTAGATTGATTGAACTAGCCAGAAAATATAACATGTTGATTGTGTCGGATGATGTGTATGATCTCCTGGACTACAGGGCCACCGATACTCGTTACAAAAAGTTGGTGTACCTCGATAGAGATACTCTACCTGAGGGTGAAAAGTACGGAAATGTCGTTTCTAATTCGACATTCTCCAAAATTCTAGGACCTGGGTTGAGAGTGGGATTCCAGGAGACCCCAACGCCAGAATTGGCGTACCTGTTATCTCAAGGTGGTGCGCATAGATCCGGTGGAACTCCTTCCCATCTAAACACAGTCATCGTTGGCGAGTTACTGCAATGTGGTGAAGTTGACAGGTTTGTTGCAAAGCTTAACAGCGTCTACTCTGAACGGGCAGCGGCCATGAAAAATGCCGTTGCCGCGTATCTGCCAGAAGGCACAAAGATATCAGCAATGGAAGGTGGGTACTTTGCGTGGGTTTCATTGCCGCCAAGCTATAGGTCTCTAGACATAGCCAAGGAATGTGAAGAGCACGGAGTGATTCTGGCCACAGGGGATAACTTCGAAGTTACCGGTGATGACAGAGGATGGGGAGAATCAGGCGTGAGACTCTCTTTGAGCCATATGGACTGTGAACAAATCCAAGAGGGTATCAAGATCTGGGGTGAAATATGTAAAAAACACAGAGCCTGACTTTATGTCGTGCCGGAAATAGCAGATTCCGCCCTCAAACATTTCTCCACCGCTTTCAATCTTAGACGCTTTTATATGTATGCACATATATCCCTTTTTATACTGATGTATATACAAACCTATAACTATAGCTTACCATCTAACCATCACTCACTAACCACCATGGTCAAATCGCTCAATTCCAGGCTGTGCAACATTTAACCTAGCGTTTCTATTTTGTTGTCGTTTTATGTGCGAACTGCATTTTGTACACGTAGAGTTAAGGGCATCATCATGCTGATGTTTAGATGGTAGAGTGACCCCGTCTGGATGTATAGCAGCTGCCTTGCAAAACCGATACATAACATACACAGTTGAGGGAAAAATGGGATTAGGAAGTGTGGTTGAACTGTCGCCACTGTTTCTTTCATTGCCTACATTGCTGGTGTCGACCACGCTAACTATCAACACACATGAGCCGGCTACAGGATCACAGGCACAAAGCGTGCCCTTACCACTAGGAATCCCTGTGTTTCAGAGTCTGATGTTGTCCTCCCTGTCTCTGTTCTTGCTAGCCTGTGTTGCCAAAATAGAAGGTGTCACAAAGAAAACGAGGAGAAAACAAGAGACGTCGCCGTTGGATGACGACAAAGAATTCTATGCCACTACCTCTGGCAGTGGTTTAGTGGGAACAGCTATACATTATATAGTATTCTATTTATTTCCCTTGTGGGCCCTTTTCCTATCTGACCACATTCTTAATCCAATAAGAACGATGAACATTGTCATACTGTGCCTGCTAACAAACAGAATCTCCAAAAGCAAGCACATGTCGGTGAAACTCGAGACAGTTTATAAAATGGGCGATTCTAGCTCTATCAGTGTGTGTTTTAAAAAATACCAGGTTTTTGCTATCATTTTAATTTTCTTCATCTACGATATAATGTTATCCTCATTTACCGGTGACTCAATAACCAAAATCACATTTGGGTACCTTTTGCTACTGATTCCAATATTCCTTTTTCTAGATCCATTATCATTTCAAGAAACCTCACATCCTATTCCGCTGCCTGAATTTGAACCTTCCTTATTTTTTTTGGTTATGAGCTTGTTGTTGTTATTGGCTTTTACCTTTGAAGATTTTAACTTTAAAATGTTATTCATCAGCCTGGGTTCGTTGGCCATTCTTATTTTCAGTCAGGTGGATTACGACGATGACACAGAAGCTATTACTTCTGCCAGATCATTTTTTAACAAATCACTGTTTCTCGAAAATTATAAGGTTAACTTGCTCATTCTCAACGTTATATTGATTGTCATACGGCAGATTTGCATGAAAGCTGATTCTTATCTGCAACAACAAGACCCAGAATGTCAGTTAATCCGTGCGGATCTTTTAAATTGGGCAATCAGTATTGTGCTAACATTTATAATAACTCCTTCCAAACCTTCTCTCACCGGTGGGGAGTCTAACAGTACTGAAGACAAATCATTATCCTCTCAAAAAGACAGTTCAACAAATTCCAATCCTAAATCAGATAGATCCATGCTTTTTTTAATTCCTTATCAGCTAATTCATTCAAAGGAAACAAGATCAATTTTTAACTTTTTGTTACTAAACATTTCGTTCATGTTTATTCAATTGCTATACTCATTTAGATCGAAGTCCCTTAGTTTGTTGAGTGATTCTCTTCATATGCTCTTAGATTGTACGTCATTATTTTTGGGTCTTGTGGCGTACTTAATTTCCAAGAATAATGCTGAAAATCCAAATCCTAAATATCCATTTGGTCTTAGTAGAATCGAGACATTATGTGGATTTGCAAATGGTTCTCTATTGTTGGGTATAGTTTTAGGTATCTTTAATGAGGCATTTCAAAGATTGTATTCTCCTGTTGGATTGGAGAAAACGGATGAATTGCTAGTGGTCAGCATACTTGGTTTAATAGTTAACCTTGTGGGTATATTTGCATTCAACCATGGACATGATCATGGCCACATTGGACACAGTCATGGCCACTCTCATTCTCATACCCAGTCTCACTCTCACTCGCACTCCCATTCTCATTCACATTCGTCTGCAGAAAACGCCGATCATTCAGACAACTGTAAGGAAGAAGCGGCTCTGAATGCTAAGGAATTGAACGATAATATGCAAGGTATTTTTTTGCACATTCTAGCAGACACGCTGGGATCTGTTGGTGTCATTATTTCTACCATTATTATTCAGTTTACCGGTTGGCAGATAGTGGACCCTATTGCATCTATGTTAATTGCGTTACTTATTCTTGTGTCTGCTCTTCCGTTATTGAAGTCTTCTTCCTCCAATCTATTACTTAGTCTAAGGGAGAAGCCAGAGAATCAATTGAAGGATGTGCTAAATGAGATACTAAAGGTTCCGGGGGTCAAATCGTATACAACTCCGAGATTCTGGCCGCAAACGGATACCGGTTCCGATTTAGTTGGGTATTTGCATGTTCAATATTACAAGAGCGAAAACTCCGTGGCTATAAAGACCAAGATCCAAAAAATCATGGACCTCAAAGTAAAGCAATGCTACCTACAGCTAGAGAACGAGATAGATGACTGCTGGTGCCGAAAGGAAGGTATTTTCAGCAGTCATTGAAAATCAATCAGTTTAGACAACCCAAAAATTAATTCGTAAATAGTGTTATTTGACGTTTGTTTTTCTAATAAAAAATGACTTCAAGTCAAGGAGATGTATGTATGATCTATAGATAATTGTACTACACGTTTTTGTTTCATTTGTGTGTTAGTGGGGTCATGCAAACCAAACATAAGAAAGAATATGGCTGAAAAGAACTTCCTAGGTAGGCAGATAGAAGCAGAGACCTGAATATGTATACAAGCGCTAGTTGCTACCAATGTCATCAAATAACTAACTAATACATTACTGTGTAGGCTGGACTGCAGTACCTGCGTACCAGCTCTGTATTGACAGTCACGCATCCCGATGACGATGACTAACCTTAAACTGCTGTGTAGTATACAAGAATATGTGCCTAACCGCCTAACTGTATGTTTCAGAAGACTGCAAACACACGGACCAGTCCCACTCGCTCACACTCGCTATCACATCCGCATCACCTTTCAAACCGGGTAGTACAATGATACCGTCCATTCCAACTCACTAACAAAGTTCGTATCTTATATAGCCGCACCACTATTCACACCTCGGGTCAAGTACACCAGAACGTAGCTTCGGAAGTAGCAGAGTCCACAAACACACCGAGACTTATTATAGGAGTTTCCAATGCTAACAACCCCCACCAACCATTTTGGTTCGATTGTCCAAAAACTTCATGTGTCATTCGGCGCCCGCTTGGAATCAATCTCCTTGGACTTGAAAGTGCCGTGCCTCTCAACCATGTCTCTTACATCTGAGAAACAACAAGACGCCACACAAAGCAGCGATTGTAAACGTGCCTGACGTGCTGTTCAACATTTCAGAAAACTACAACAAAAGATTAACAAAAAGAGCTGTCTCTAAGATATTTACTTAAAGCAGCAGTGTATTTTGAGTTTTAAAAGTAATCAATCATGTCAAAGGATCGCCAAAACGATTTCAAACTAAGTCATGTAGTTTAATCAACTGTGAAAATGCTTAGCAACCCGTGCCGACTCCGTTTCTCGTTGTATTTTCTTTGGTAGTTAAGTTTGAAATTCTATTTACGCATAATATAAAAATCAATTCTGCAATAGAAAAGCTTTCATTTCGAAGTTATAGCCGTTTCGCCTAGGGGTATTATTATCTGATATATTATAGTAGGGTGGGGAATCCGCCTCTCCTGGTTTCAAGTCTACAGAGAATACAAAGAAGTAGACAGCATACCTGTCTAGGCTGCGGTACTTTCACTCGCTTTATTAAACTGGAACATGGCATAGGCTTAGGGACGTAGCGTGCTATTGACAACGCTGTCTTGCGCAAAAGAAATGGTAGCATAATATTCAGCCCTAATGCCGCCGCAGGCTGCATTCCATCGCATAGCCCGGCCCATTCATATTACTCTTATTGTGTGCGTTTTCTTCCATTGCAACAATCGCAGTCGGCTCCACTAGAGCCTGCTTAAAAAGTTCACCTCTAACTAATGGCAACCCACTAAAAAGGGCGTACTCTCATGGTCGCCCTGCTGACCCATGCTGTGTCTGTCGACAAGGCTGTGGAGTAAAATTTGGCAAGCTCACCTTGCCGACTTGCAAAAGCACTGCCGACTCGAGGCGGTACCGGACATTACTGCTCTGCCGACTTCTGGCTGTGGATTTTTTGGGTCGGTTTTAGGACTGTCACAGCCTGCGTTTCATAAAGGGTTTTCCAAATGTGGATATTAGTGGGCTGACGTGCGGCTGGTGAGGCAACACACCGTTTTCGGAAGGTTTTACGCTTCAAGCGGAAACATAAGGAGATGTATGAAGGAGTGTATTTCGGTACATATATAACTGAGGATATATTGGGAGTAGATACAGCCATTAAGTAACATTTGCACCTTGATGTGGGATACTTGACTCTGATTGTTGAAATTTGAAATTTGAAAGTGAATAGCAGCCAAGCACAATCGCAATGGCATGGTCAACAGAAAAACAGAAGGCAGATAATTTATCATCCAAAAAGCGTCTAGAGAGTACCCAGCTTTCAAAGATTATTTTGGTGCTGCTGTTTCTACCGGTTGTGATCGTTTCATTTGGTTACAAGAGCGGATTTTGGGCTCTACAAGATGGTGGTGAAGTGGTTAGAAACTACTTTGCAGACAAGTTTGGTGGGTCTGCAGGTGAGGAGCTATGTCCTGTGTTTGGAAAACTAAACTTGAGCAACAGAGAAACCTCAAACAAGATTTTGCATGATGCTGAATTCAGGAAATTCAGTGCTAGTAGATTGTCGGAAGCAGTCAAGATTCCAACATGGATCGATGACGGGAACACGAATTTCACCAAGTTTACAAAGTTTCATGAGTATTTAGAGTCTGAATTTAAAGATGTGTTTGCATCCGCTTCAAACGTGTTCAAGGTCAACGAATACGGCTTGGTGTTTGAGTTTTTAGGATCTGAGTCGTCTTTAAAACCAGTGATGTTTATGGCACATCAAGACACTGTCCCATTGGGTGACCCGGCCCTGTGGGACAGAGATCCTTTAAGCGGAGATTACGATGGTGTCAATGTTTATGGCAGAGGTGTCTATGATTGCAAGAATTTGTTGATTGGCTTGCTGGAGGCATGGGACTTGTTAGCAAACGAGGGATTCAAGAACAAGAGAACAGTTTTGTTTGCTTTTGGATTTGATGAAGAAAACAGTGGACTCTTTGGTGCCAACAATATCAGCAAGTTCCTGCTTGAGAGATATGGCGAAAATGGTGTGGATCACATCATTGATGAAGGTTTTCCGGTTATTACTAGACGTCTAGGCGGTGGGAAACCAATTGGACTGGTTGGTGTTGGCGAGAAGGGCTATGCTGATGCTGTCGTTGAGGTGACTGGTGAGGGTGGACACTCATCAGTTCCGATGGACCATACCTCTATTGGTCTACTGTCGAAATTTCTAGCTCTTTACGAAGGGGATATGTTTGAGCCTCTTTTGCCATCGTACAACCCTTTCTTGGGTACTCTCCAATGTGTTGCGGAGCATGCTGAAATACCTGCTGGTCTTAAAAGCGATATTTTAAAGGCTCATAAGAACACAAAGGCTAGGGACAATGTCATTAGTTATCTATCTAGTAACAGAATGACCAAGTATTTTGTGCAAACTTCTCAGGCCATTGATATCATTGAAGGTGGAGAAAAGGCCAACTCTTTGCCCAAGAAGGCCACTGCGTTAATCAACCACAGAATAACGTTTGGCAACAGTTTAGACACCGTGTGGGATAAATTGAGAAAGCACAGTACCAAAGTTGCCCAAGACCACGGTTTGGGATTGACCATTGATGGTGAAGTGATCTACGAGAGCTCTGAAAATGGTGACATGGATATCAAGCTGAGCCATCCATTGCCCGTTGCCCCAATCACGTCCTCTTCGGACGATATCTGGGTGAATTTGGCTTCCCACATCAGAACTTTCTATGAAGACCTTATTTACCCCCAGGAATTCGCAGATGGATCCAGCTACATTCCCGTGGCACCAAGTATCATGACAGGCAACACCGACACAAGATACTACTGGAAGTTGTCCACTCACATCTTCAGAGTGCAGCCCGGCGCAGATGATATCAGCGGAGTCCACGGCCTCAACGAGATGTGTTCAATAGACACGCACTTGCAGACGGTTGCCTTCTACTATCACTACATCATGGACTACTGTTCGTAGTTTAGTACCTATATAGCCCCAGTAGCAATGTTAACTCCATACAACTCTCTGATAGACGTTGTAGTCAGTAGAAATATGTGCGTGCGCCACACAAGAAGCGAGAGAGCGGAGGGCAAAAAAAGGCGAGACAAATCCATCAGGAAGGCAGTTAGTTTCGATTGAATTGAAGGTTACGAGTATAAGCTGACGGCGGTAGTAGAGGGAGAAATAGCATAGGAAGCTGTGGTGGGACAGGTATTGCGAGACAGTAGCTAACCATAAACAGGAATTTGAGCGGTGGTTTTTACAAGAATGATGAACGTTTCACAGAATGCCACTATGGCGTCTGAATACTCTAATGAGGTGCAAACACAGCCTATAGAACACAGATTTAACCCATATGCCGGTAAGTATGAGCTGTGGATGTGAGAGCGTGGTATACAATGCGATACTAACAAGTGAGCGGGGTGTATTTTTGTGATTTCGAATAGATAATGGTGGAACGATTCTCGGTATTGCAGGTGAAGATTTCGCTGTGTTGGCAGGTGATACAAGACACACGTCGGGCTATAATATCAATTCCAGATACGAACCTAAAGTGTTCTCAGTTGGTGATAACCTTTTGCTCTCTGCTAACGGGTTTGCTGCTGACGGACAGCAATTGGTCAAGGTGTTTGAAAATCAATTGAAATGGTACCATTTCGATCATAACAAACCGCTAGCTGTGGGATCTGCAGCTAGATTGATACAGCATTTACTTTACGGTAAAAGATTCTTTCCATACTATGTGCACACGATTCTTGCCGGGTTGGATGCGGAGGGAAAAGGTGCCATCTATTCATTTGACCCAGTTGGTTCCTACGAAAGAGAACAATGTAGAGCCGGTGGTGCTGCCGCTTCTTTGATAATGCCCTTCTTGGATAACCAGGTGAATTTCAAGAACCAAATGGATCCAGAGAGTAACGGAACTAAGAAGAAAGAGATAAAATTCTTGAAATTAGATGAGGTTTTGGAGTTGGTGAGAGACGCATTTTCTTCTGCCACTGAAAGACACATTGAAGTTGGTGATGGTTTAGAGATTTTGATTGTGACTAAGGAAGGAGTTAGAACAGAATATTTCCCATTGAAGAGAGATTGATTGAATAAATAATAGATTGGTTTCTGTATATTTCACTCTACATGATACTTTGCTTTTGTTGGATTCATCTCTTAAAAATAAACAATAAACAATAAAGGCGACATGACTGCTACTGCGTAGGTTACTGTGTATTAATAGAGAAGATAGATAAATGATTACAACATTTTATATACATGGGATAGTACGGTTGGTTGGTTGATATATGAGAACGTGTATTGCATGATAAAAGTGTGTTTGGAGACCGGTGAGTGGTCTAAAATAGGATGAAGATTATAAGCCGACATGAGCTAGACATGAATATGCATATATGTATATATATATGTGAATTGTAGTGTTATTGTAGCGCTAATTTTTTCCTTTTGGTTTGTCATTCTTTATTGTGGAAGACTAAACTTAACATTCTTCGCCACCTTTTTATAGTAAATGTAAAAGAAATCAGAGTAAACCAAAGTTTGGATGATACCCGTGACGACGGATAACACGTCAAATCTCTGTTCAGCATAGTATCTGTAGAACCAATTTGGAATGTATAAGGCCCTGTATAATCCCAACGCAAAGATGTAGTGAACTGTAAGCAATTCACCTTCACCGTCTTTTTGAAGCATAAACAATTGCGGTAAAATCGCCACAGCTTCCAACCAGAGACTAAAACTCCAGGTGATTTCCATGACAGAAAATTTATAGTTGAAAATGCAACCTAGCACTAAGGAAGGTATGATCAAGTATCTCACCTGGAAATTATCTGAGTCTTTGGTTATACTCTTTGAATATTTCTTCATCAAATAAATGGTGTACAATGAGGATGCTATAAAAAAGGCTTTCATCACTGTATTATAAACTGACACAAACTGAAGTGTCACCAAATCCATGTATCTCGTAACAAACACCAAGGCGTATAATATTTGTGTCTTCAGAGAGATACCCTTGGTGGATCTAGATGTCTGAATAGAGTGAAGTAAAATTACAATCGACACCATATGGGACACATCTCCCGCCATTCTGAAAAGATTCATCATGTTGAATTCTTCCTAATTGAACTTTAGAGCAACTGTAACTATATGAATATGTCAACACTACGCTATGATGTACCAAGGATTCCGTGAAATATGTAGCAAAAATACAGCAAACGCCTTGTTGTATACGTGTTTGAAAAAAAAAATCTCAATTTTGGCACATCATTTGAGGTTCAGTTGGCATCGTTCGGAATCTCTGAGGGACGCTTTATGGGGTCTTAACATACGACAGCATCCGTGAATACACAATTACAAAAGAAGGATGATAAGTGGTAATGATTAGGTTGTATAGGTAATACAGGAGTAGGGTATGGTAAAGAATACACATTGAGTTTACTTCTAAACTTGTAAATTTAATAATGCTTTGTTGTCTGCTTACAGCTCTCTGTACTGGAGGAGATCTTCGTCGTCGTCCTGTGCATGCTCAGAGCCGAGTTCTCTATCCAATAGTCTCTGCTGTGCGAGCATGTTCAACTCTGCAACGTTCACCTTTACCTGGCCCACGTCGCTCTCCATCAAGATACCGACAATCTCTTCAGGGCCGACATCGTGATCAAGCATGTAAAGCTCAGAATCATTATCGTCTCTGCCGCTAGCAAAGTAGAACAACGTTGGGTACTTTGCCACTTGGTACTTGGACATGAGCGAGGACACGTTCTCGGCTGACACATCCACAGAAGCGAATATTGTGCCGTCCCTGACTTTGTCCTCATAGTATTTTGCGATCCTCTGGTAGAACGAATTGTGCGAGTTATCCCATTTGTCTACCCATGGTGCATAAAACACAAGAATAACGTCTCTGTCGAGTTTCTGATAGATTTGCTCATCAATGTTGTGTTCGGTGACTTCAACAACAGATTTCGGCGGATACTTTGGCTGCACACCGGTAGCCTCTGCTAAATACTCTATGAAGTTCTTTGTAGTCCTCTGTGCACCTTTAAAGAATCCCATCTGCTCGCCGCTGGAGGAAAATAGTTTCAGCGTTGGATACGCTACCAATGAGTATTTCTGTCTGATGCGCTTGTTCTCCAAGGCATTGATCCTAAATATCTGTAAATTAGTGTCCTCGTACAGCTCGCCTAAGGGCTCGAAATGGGGCTCCATGTCTGCACAGTGACCACATTTTGTGGAGTAAAAGTAGACAAACGAGTATTTACCTGGCGTTCCAAACACCACGTCTTCAAAGTTGTAATCGTAGACTTCGGTTATCGTGGCCAGAGCACTCGTGCATAACAGTGCAAACACCAACCACAGGCTGTGTACAGGCTGCATAGTTCCAATGTTTTTTTTTACCTGTGCTTTCCTGGGATACTGCTGTACATTTGATACAGCAGGTTATCAATACTAAGCAACAACCCAGACTCTAAAAGTTGGAAATTACAGACTTGTATCATACTGCTCTAGACATCTATCTGAAAAATTCGCAAAAGACCTGGGGGCAGAGATCGGTGTTCTGTGGATTTGTCGGTGATAACGCGGCGGGTGGAATCTCCGCAATGGGCGCGTCAATCGACGCAGCCGAAAACCCGGTGACATCAACGCTGCTAGAAGCACAAGCAACGCGAGTGGCTAAACGGCAGGCACGGTAAAGCGTACGGAGGTACAGATAGTATACGTAATGGACACCACACTGGCGATTGCGGGTGGCTTTCAGAGTTGATGTTCATGCTCACGTACCAGACACCCCAGGTGAGCAAAAACAGGAGCAAAAAAGGAGCACATTATTGTGGAACCCAGGACCCAGTGCACCGCCTGGCACCTTGGTGGTTACACCTCAAAATTGCTCATTCGTAGAGTGTGTCCACCGTGTATATATTTAGCCCAGTTTCCCCGGTACATTCCCTAGTACAGCGAGCACGATGGCGGTCTCTTGACTGGATAGTTTCCTGTCATACCAATACGCCTACATGCGCAGTGTATGGTCAAGCCCGTTGGCCCCGTCAATGTCTACCAAAGCACTCAAAAGCCCTGCGCTGCCATTTGCTGTTAACGTGCAAATGACTGCTCGCCCGCCACGCCACACCGTGCACAGGACCGTGGCCGGCAACACATACACACAAGCAGCCTTTGCGACCGTGTCGTCTGAGTCATTCATATAGATCAGTGTGCACTTGGTCCATGTGCTGTGTTCTACGACTTACTGACTCAATTGCGCAACACACTGCACTAGCAGCAGCTTGTGTATGCGGCCTGTCAACTTACAATATCAGCAGCCAAATCTAGACGCTTTGTCTCGCCCCAAGTGCTTACTAAACTCTCCCGGGCGCGGGTTTCGTGGTGGCGGTCTGGCTGGCGCTGCCTCCCCGCTGGCGCTGCCTCCCCGCTGGCGGTGACACAGATTCCCGTGGAGCAAAGACAAAGACAGCGACAATAAACTTCCCGAAACGACTCGCTTGCCAACATAGATGTAAATGCATACATTACATATGTATATATAACAGTGGAGGTTTCTCACGCCTTGAAGAAGGGCCGGTGGGCGGTATTTTTGCCACAGGTTTATTCCCTTTTTTTCCTGAAGTTATTAACTGTAGATATTAATTGGCTTAGCTGCACAAGTTTACTTAATCACATACTTGAAATAATATCAAAATGGTCAAAGCTGGTAGGTTTGATTTATAGGTGGATGAGCGTACGTGGAGGTTCCTGGGATAGTCTGGGAATACGGGACGACCGAATTGGCACAGTTTGCTCAATTGAAGTGTCCTTGCTGACTGATTAACTAACTAGTATGTTTGATTTCTGATTTAGTTGCTGTTTTAAGAGGTGATTCCACCGTTAAGGGTATTGTTACCTTTGTCCAAGAGAAGGAGTCTGACCCAACCACCATCTCCTGGGAAATTGAGGGTAACGACGCTAACGCCTTGAGAGGTTTCCACATCCATCAATTTGGTGACAACACCAACGGTTGTACCTCTGCCGGTCCTCACTTCAACCCATTCGGTAACGACCACGGTGCCCCAGAAGATGCTGTCAGACACGTTGGTGACTTGGGTAACATCACCACCGATGCTGCCGGTGTCGCTAAGGGTTCCAAGACTGACTCCTTGGTCAAGTTGCTTGGTGAAAACTCTATTTTAGGTAGAACTGTCGTTGTCCACGGCGGTACCGACGACTTGGGTAAGGGTGGCCACCCAGACTCCTTGAAGACTGGTAACGCCGGTGGCAGACCAGCCTGTGGTGTCATTGGCTTCTCTGCTTAACTACAATCGTCTTGTGATTCACTTGACTCGTTCTCGTCGCCTTTGCTTTGCACCGGCGATGGCATACCTGCCGTTAATGAAAAAAGAGCTCTTGATGATGATGAATTTACGACGCAAAATATTTTTGCAAGATCGGCAACTGCAAAATTTGATTTATCTATGGCCTTTGCAAGTCTTTTAGTTATTTTGGTCCTTTATTTTGTTTTTAACGTTGTCTAATTGAAATATATACATATGTTATATGATTTCCATTCGTTTGAAATTCAATGTAAATCGAAGGCGCTTCCACACAGAACACGACAATCACACCACTCATTCTTGGAAACTGATCAATCCACCGCCACCGCTTTTTCTACTGAAATAATCGAAATCAATTGAAACTGCATTGGCCATCATGATAGCCTTCTCGTCTAGGGACATCGCCTTCGTAGCAATTTGGCCATAGTACTCATCCAACCCTTCGAAACTTCTAGGATCCATTCTTATAACGTACACACCCGTATCTGTCATAAACTCCCTAAACAATCCCACAAAATTCCTACTCACAGCACCCATAATAGCCCCAGCTTCGTTGTGCACGGGAAATTCCCACTGCAAGAAGCCTGCATCGATCTTTCCAAACTGTGAGTACTCGTCGTTCCCAATGGAGTCAAACAAATTGTATCTTCTTCTCCAAAGATGCCAGCTTTGAATTGACTCTCCAATGATGATGCCTTCTTTGTGATCACCATTCTGCACGTTTGGTAGTATGGCTTTGATATGTGAATTCAAAATGCTGAATGGTCTCTTGATAGTCATCAGCAAATTCCCACTGTTATCCAATAGATCCACAGTAAACGGTCTATGGGTTCTAAATGCTTGTCTCGTCAGAGCCTTTATTATCCCGAAATCACGTTCCACCAGGCTTCCGATCTGTTGTCCTGCAGAATCCATCACTGTATAATGGTTTGCCTGTTCAAACCCAATAAACAAGTTCATATATTCAATTTTCCTCTCAATTACAAGAGTAGGCTCATTCAAGATCCGTGCTAGTGGATCATAGGGTGATACAACACCAGATCCCTTAGGTATGCGTGATACAAAAGTGTTCTGGCTCGGTTCTTCGTAGATGATTTCTTTGGGCTGTTTGTCTCTCCCTAAGTTTATTGGCTGTTGTCTAATTCTTCTTCTTCCAGCACCAGATGGCTGGTAATTTAATGGTGAATAGTGTCTTGCTAGTGTGACGCTAGATCCCTGGAAGTTTAAAGGGGATGGTCGAATCGACCCGTATCGTCCGCTTATCTGTGCTACTTTTCTGGAGAACATCGCTTTCGATAGAAATTGGCTCAGCAGGACTTTCCTCACCATTCTTACTTCCTATGAATGATTCAATTCTCTAGCTCTTTATGGGCACTCTACAACTCCTGGACTCTCTTGTATGCTCACTGTACCTCTGCGCAGTTGATAACCGCTTGCCAATCAGTGTCAATTTGCCATCCCTACAGAAGCGAACAGACTTACACCCAAGGCCGGGTAACCCGGTTGACGCTTGCCCCAAAAATTTTGCTGGAGTTTTACGTTTTTTCACAGCGTTTTTGTATGAGAATATAATCAACATGTATTTTTCGAAATAATAAGTGATTGAAGGAGATGTAGGAACTGTGAATAGCTGCGTCGGCCAGGGTGCTTATTCATTTATACATATATTCACTCCCAGAAGTGCAGCTAGTATAAACATGTCTCTACGTTTTGCAAGATCGCTGCATACAGCTCCTAAATTGCCATTGCAAAAACAATGGGCCAAAGAGGGTATCAAAGGACTAATGTCTGCTAACCAGTTCCAAACATCGTGGGTGCAATACCAAGACTTTTTAACCAAGAACCTGTCACTGAAGTCTGTGGGAACGGAGCACGAGACTAGAACTCCACTTGCTATAACATTATCCACGGCTAAGAGCCAGCACTTGGCGCCAATTTTCCACTACGCATCGCAAGCACACAACAACCATTTCTTTTTCCAGCAGTTGAAGGACAGACCAGATGCCCCTGAAAATCCAGAGACTATCATTAATCCACGTTTACTAAAGTTAATTAATAGCACCTTTGGTTCATTTGAGAACTTTAAGGGTGAATTTTTGCTAAAAGCAGACATGTTGCAAGGTAACGGTTGGATCTTTTTAGTGGAGGATGAGTACAAGACCTTGAAAATTGTGGAATGTAATAATGATGGTACTCCATACCTGTACTCCAAGAATCAGTCACTAGACTTGAACGGAGCTATTAAGCTGTCTGATTATGAAATGTTGATTAATAATGAAACCAAGTTGATGAACAATGTTAAGGATTACTCTCTACCTTTGATAGCTTGTAACGTCTGGGAAATTGCTTATTTAGAGGACTATGGTGTTAACGGTAAAGCCGACTATTTGGAGAACTTCTGGGAGTGTATTGACTGGAAGGTTGTTAACTCTAGGCTCTTTGATAACTAGATTATCTCCCGGTAGAGCTTGGATATTCTTTTTGCATTTCCTTAGACGAGAGATTCATTGTACATAGACTCCGATTTTACATATATTTATAGTGTATTATCAATATATATTGCAAAATGGCTACAAGATTGTGAAGAAAGCCTAATACAATACCACACAAGTATATTTGTTCTACTATTCATCCTCTGGATCATCCTCAAGCAACCCATAATCATCATAATTTCCGCAAAACATTAAGATTTCTCGCAAAGTAGAGTCATTAGCAATGTCAGCATTTGATAGAGAGGATATTAAATTAATGTTGAAATTAGAAAGCACGATGTTCTTCTTGCACAAATTGATATAGCGTGTCTTGAGAGCCTGAAAATCCTCTATTTCCAACTCTTGTAAACTTTTCTGTAATCTCATATCCTTCACTTCATTCAGGATATCTAGGTATTTGACAATTTTGTCATTTAATCCCTCCTGTGCCTGTGTAACTTTTGACTTCATATGTGATAGCTCTCTCGTTAGATTTTCTTTCTGTTTAATATCCTTTACAAGTTGAACGTTCTCGCTATCCTTCGAAGATATCAAAGAGCTCAATTTGTCATAGTTCAACTGGGTCTCTTCTCCGTGAATGACTTTTAAATTCGGATACGTTATCAAGTTTTGGTTGAAAATCGACTTGCGTAGTGTAAGCAGTTCTTCAAGCGAATCATTAATTAAACCAGTCTCATCCAGCTCAGAGACTGGCTCTTGATGTTCATGATAGATCTGTTTATGTACAATCGATAGATTCAGCGCATTTAGCTCATTTTGGAACTGCTCCAGTTCCAGATTTGTCCTGTCCCTGCTTTCGGTATACCATTTGTCGAGCTTCGTCCTTATCAGGAGCTCATCAATATTAGATAGAAGCTCTAAGTATATTTTAGCGTGCTCTTCTTCTAGAGAAACCTCTCCGTTGCTTTTAGCTTCCATTTTAATTCCTGGATATTGCCCTCTAACCTGCAGCAACTACGCTGGCTTTGCTTTCCACTACTATCCTGCGTAACGTGTATCTTCTGTTAGTGTTGTCGTTTCCTGTTTCTATTTGGTGTTTGAAGGCTGTGCATGTTGTGGAACTTGTCGCAGAAAAGTGCCGGCTGAGAAAAAGGGGATGTGATTTTCCCTTAAACAAGGCATCACAGTGATAAAAGGGGAGTCCAAGAGACAGTGCTGAATATATCAATCTACTCTTTGCTAACACGGTATTGTTATATATATATTCTACATACAGGTGAATGCGTACTGAGTGACAGGATGGCGTCAAAATTTGATTTTCCTTCTATTTATGACTTTCCTCCCTTCTTCACCAAACAGCCAAACTTGAAGACGTACGAGACTCAGTTGGACCATTGGACACGGCTCGTGTTAGAGTATTGCCAACACAACAAAATATGGACGCTGTCGCTTTCTGGGGAGCCGATGTCGAGCGCAGATGCTGTCAATAGCGATACGACGCTGGATGATTACACATACGAAGAGGAAGACGAGGAGGAACCACGCAGCAAGAACTCGCTCTTTAAAAATGACAAGATCGATAGGTCTTTGAACTCTTCATTCATTATAGACATTTACCAGGAATTGATTAAGGTCGGAAAGGCAGCATGGGTGAACCCAGCCAACCACAAACAGGGACTGCTGCTTTTCTGGCATTCGCCAGAAGAGTGGGGAGACATTATCCGTGAGTACATTGAAAATACCGGACAAGAAGGAACGGTGCTCACCCTATACGAGCTACGGAGAGGAGAGCTCAGCCACAACCAGGAATTCTTCGGCATGTCGGAACTACTCATGATAAGGTGCCTTGATCTCTTGCAGAAACGTGCCAAATGCACCCTTCTAAAGCAAGATAGCCAGATAGCAGGCGTTAAGTTTTAGACTCCTCACTTTCTTCTCTGCCATTATACGTTTGCGGGTGCTTACCCGGTCGTGTCCAAAAACTCAAAAAAGAAAAAAATTTTAGAAGAAAAATTTTGTTGTCTTTTTTTGCTGAGTATATTTTAACGTGTTTAACACTAAGTTAGAACACTGCAGCGATGATGTGCCGTGGTGCCCATCCCAAGGGAATTAGCTATTCTCTTTCTCTCCCCTTCTCTTTTACATCGTAATAGATATAGAAGAAAGAGGTTACACGTTGGTTGTCAGTCTTAAACCGCTGTATTTTCTTTTGTCTGCATTTCGATTTCAATAGAATTAGTCTACACGCATTACTCAATATTAGAATACAAAGATGAAGTACGTTGTCGTTTCTGGTGGTGTCATTTCAGGTATCGGTAAGGGTGTTTTAGCATCATCAACCGGTATGTTGTTGAAGACCCTCGGTTTGAGAGTCACTTCTATTAAGATTGACCCTTACTTGAACATTGATGCAGGTACCATGTCCCCATTGGAGCACGGTGAGTGTTTTGTTCTGGATGACGGTGGAGAGGTTGATCTAGACTTGGGTAACTACGAGAGATATTTGGGTATCTCTTTAACCAGAGACCATAACATCACCACCGGTAAGATTTACTCCTCTGTCATTCAAAAAGAGAGAAAGGGTGACTACCTAGGTAAGACCGTTCAAGTTGTTCCACACATCACTAATGCCATTCAAGACTGGATTGAAAGGGTTGCAAGAATCCCTGTTGATGAGTCTGGCTTGGAACCTGACGTTTGTATCATTGAATTGGGTGGTACTGTGGGTGACATTGAGTCTGCTCCTTTTGTTGAAGCCTTGAGACAATTCCAATTCAGAGTTGGTAACGACAACTTTGCCTTGATTCATGTTTCCTTGGTTCCAGTTATCCACGGTGAACAAAAGACTAAGCCAACACAGGCTGCCATCAAAGATTTGAGATCTTTAGGTTTGATGCCAGACATGATTGGTTGTAGATGTTCCACTTTGTTGGAAAAGCCAACTACCGACAAGATTGCTATGTTCTGTCATGTTGGTCCTGAGCAAGTCTTGGCTATCCATGATGTTAACTCTACCTACCACGTCCCATTGCTATTGAAAGAACAGAAGATGATTAACTACTTAAGCAAAAGATTGAGATTGGATGATTTAAAGGTTTCTCCAGATATGAGAGTCAAGGGTAGCACTTTGTTGTCCAATTGGACCACTTTAACCACTCAACATGACAGATCTTACGAGAAGGTTACTATTGCAATTGTTGGTAAGTACACCAACTTACATGATTCTTACTTGTCTGTTATCAAGTCTTTAGAACACAGTGCTATGAGATGTTCCAGAAAATTGGAGATCGTTTGGGTGGAATCCACAGACTTGGAGCCAGAGAGTGAGGTCACTAACAAGGCTAACTTCCACACTGCTTGGCAACTAGTTTGCAAGGCCGATGGTATTTTAGTTCCAGGTGGTTTTGGTACCAGAGGTATTGAGGGTATGATTGCAGCTGCTAAATGGGCTAGAGAAAACAAGATCCCATACTTGGGTGTTTGTTTGGGTTTGCAGATTGCTGTCATTGAATTTGTTAGAACTGTCTTGGGTGTTCAAAAGGCTACATCTGAGGAATTCAGCCCAGATTCTCCAAAGGATGAACTTGCTGTTGTTTACATGCCAGAAATTGACAAGGAAAACATGGGTGGTACTATGAGATTGGGTTTAAGACCAACTGTTTTCAAGGAGGATACCGATAACAGTGTCATCAGAAAATTGTATGGCGACGTTCCTGAAGTTTTGGAGAGACACAGACACAGATACGAGATCAACCCTGAATTGGTTGATGCTATTGAAGCTGCCGGTTTGAAATTCGTTGGTAAGGACGAAAAGGGAGAGAGAATGGAAATTATCGAAATGGATAATCACCCATTCTTTGTCGCTACTCAGTACCATCCTGAGTATATTTCCAAGGTTTTGGATCCATCTAGACCTTTCTTGGGTTTGGTTGCTGCTTCTGCTGGTATTTTGGATGAAGTTTTGAAACAAGACTTGAAAAAGATTTCTAATGATTTCTAATCCCAACGGTGTTGATCTCATTAGAGTCTTGTTTTTGTTTTGTTTCTTGAAATAGCAGAGCTGTAATATCTCTTGATTTTTTTCTTTCAATTTTTTTTGTGCTTTTGTTTCCCTTCCTTATCATGACAGATAATGGTTGGTAACAATTGTTTCTTCTTCACATTGCATGCTTGTTTTCACTTTTTTCTCTTTTACTCTTCACTCACACTCCACCCTGTAATTTTACGTACTAATTAATACATTCCACGACTTATATAGAACCGCTCACTCTCCGGGTAAACCACCCTGCCAGTTACTAGATACCGCTTACGAATATTCAGGTGATGGTAGCTTATATCACAGTACTGTAGAAAATCATGAAGGTCAACTAAGTATACGTTATACAAAAGAGTTCAAAAAAACACATATTTATGCTCATATATATAATTAAAATTAAGGGGAATCTACACAGGATTAAAAAAAGCAAATCAACTTGAAGAAAAAGTCAGCAACAAAACCCTCAGTGAATACACGTAGGGGTCTGAGCTGTAAGAAGATGGAAAAGTAAACCAGAGTTGGCAAATCAAAAATTCAATTGAAAGCCAACAATAAGAAAAGTATGACAACCAATATAAAAAAAAATTATATGCAAGAAGGTGACAAAAAAGGAAGATCAAGTTCCCAGTGTGTTGACATATTAGAAATAAGTTATTGTTGATGAAAACTGATAGAAAAAAGGAACCGTAGTGTCCATGTAGTGGAAAAGGTCAGAAGTTATGCCTTTTCAGCTAACTTTAAAGTGGCCCATAAGAAACCACTTGATAGAACAGGGATGGTGAAGTTGTCATCCCAGTTGAATAAATCAATACCTTCACTGAAAGCGGCAACAAATCCAGACAGACAGGCTAATGTGTACAAGTTCAAGTAACTTGTCTCTGGGGTCCAGGCAAACTTGTTTGTAACGTTCACCTCAGCATAGTTAGGAACAAAGTAGCCATAGAAGGTATATGCACTTATTATACCTGTGACTAAGGCAGCTATTGAACCGGCTAAAGACTTGCTTCTTGCAATCTTTGGAGTCAGGTGGCCAAACTTTCTACCAAAAGCAGATGCAGTAGTGTCACACCAACTCAACAACAGCACAGACATGACGGCGATGTCTTTAGTTTGAGTGTAGAATACAATAGCCAATCCTACCAAGTACCAGATCACACCGTTGTAAGAGTTCACTTCTGATTCTCTCATCAAGAAACCAACAGTTTTGCAATACAAGTGATTAAATTTTCTGAATTTGAATCTTATGAGATCCAAAATAAACACAACAACTGCACTCACTGCTAGTGGTTGTGCCAACTCTTGAATCTGCCAGTTTTTTGTGTATAGGTATAAAGTGACGAATCCAATAGACGTATGAAATGCCTTTCTTGGGATCTCATATTTGTGGACAAATTTTTTGAAGTGTTTATGTGTGTCCAAGAGTAAGTTTGCAGTACTTGAGCTCTGTAGACATTGAGCACTCAGCGCTTGTAGAATATTACCTCTATTGGACACCGATTCCGGTTTGGGTTCTAATGTGGAATCCTCTTCCATTGAGTCCGACGTGTTCAACTCGGACTGAGACAACGAGCCCATATCGTCCTTCTCGTCGTCATCATAATCGTCATCCTCTTCGCTAGATAAACTTGACGAAACGTTTAGCGAATAGTCCGGATCATTTTCCTCTATGTAAGAGCTTTCCACCAGTGACTCGTCTGCCTCAGTGATTTTAGGCCCTTTGCCACGTCTAATGGAATTCCCATCGGGCAATCCATTTGATCCCGTTATTCTGGTCGCACGCATAGTCAGTATTTCTCGCTCTTACAAGATAGACACCGGTACAGGATATTCGTCGTCCTCGCACCTATTCTTGTATGTGATTACGAGTCAAAGCAGCTCCTTCAACCGTCTTGCCACTGACCCGGGCCTTTACATCCCTGTGCCTCCTGCTGTTGTTGTTCTTTACTACAATCCCTGTTTCTCAACGGCAAGCCTCAGAAAAAACAAAAAAGTGTGCCTTCTTGTTATCTCTGCAGTGTCGTTTTTTCTACGCAATTCTCTTGCGCCACGTTTGTCGGTGGCGCAAGAGGCGCCTTAGCCTCCTGCGGCTGGGACAGGTGAAGTGTTGGACACAGGCAAGCACGTGATACTACAAACTATTCTGTCGTAATAAAGCAATCAAAATTGTATTTAAATTCATAACTGTTGCATACTTATAGATTTACAAAATGGACTAAATAGATGAAGGGGCCAAATAAAGCAAAATCAGATTCATCATCAGTTTTAAAACTGTAGCATCAAACTCTGAAGTAACGTTTCTTCTCTCATTTTCCATCCGTCGCATGCTCTCTTGACATTGTAGCATCCTCACTTTATTTCTTAGCATCGGACGAACCAAAAGCCTCAGAGACTGCATTCACTGCAGAGTCCATGTATGCCTTAGCAGAGTCGGCAAAAGAACCGGTATTCTCTTCACCATCAGTGCCCTTTTGGAATCTATCGCCAACCTCCTGGGTGGCAGACTTCTCACTAGATGGAGTGATTTCACTGGCAAACTTGTCCAGCTTGTCAGTGACACCCTCCTTGGCCTTTTGCAGACCAGACTTTTGGGCGTCTGGAGTCAGAGCCTCGGAGGCCTTGGTTCCAAATGATTTTCTTCCAATGTCAGACATGTTTTCGGTAGTTCTAAGTGTATTTTAGTGGTTAAGATTCAGTAACTTAAATTAGTTCTTTACTCTTGCTACTGTCATATATATTCTATACTAATGGCTAACTGTGAAAGTGATAAACTGGGGAATTCCTTCCGAGTATTTATATCGATGAGCAAGCCCTGGCCCACAAATAGCTACACGTAACAAATTAAAAACAGCAATCATAGAATCAGATAGAAAAACCGCAAAGTCCTCCCACAGTCATATTTTTGGAGCATATCGTAACCATGACATCCACAAATGATTTAACGCTTGCTATGACGATGAATCACTCTCCAGCCCGATCTCGTAATTTTAGTTTATTGGCTTGCCGAAAATTAGGCTCTTGGAAACCTCGGTTTTTAACCTAAAACTAGACGCACGTACCAATGACGTCATTAAACCGGCTTTCCAGTGAGCTTTTTTTCGGTATGCTGTTTTGCCTAATAGGTTGGAAGTTACGTTTTTCCAACTAGCCTAAGCGTTCACAGAATTGCTGCTGCAGTAATCCGAGATTCAGAATAAGTGATTTAGGCCACTTGGCATTCAAGAGGCGGCCGGACAAACACGCAGCCATTTCGACCTATCCGTGTGCGTGCTTTCTTTCCCATATCGCAAACCAATAACGCTGGCTAAGCCGTGCTAAGCCGTTGAACAGCGATCGCTTTACAACACAAGAAATAGCAATTCACTTTACAATTGTCTTGTTACTCAACGTTAGATTTCTAGAAAATTAAACAGTTTTGGCTTTACGGAAATGCATCAATTATTCGTTCTTGTCCAACAACCAGCCTTGGGCTCTGCTAATAGCTCTCTCCCAACGCTTCCATGCAATACGTCTATCCACATCTCTCATCTTTGGAGTGAAGGAGTTGGCCCTTAACTTTTCACCATTGCCGGAATTTCCAAGAACATCAACCACCTCTTTCAAAGATGAGTAAATTCCAATCTCAGGATGAATACCGGCCGCGATCGCTGCACCTAATGCAGTACACTCGGAATATGACGATCTAATTACATGTACACATGGTCCTAAGAAATCAGATTGGATCTGCATAACAATGTCAGATTTGGACATTCCACCATCAACGTGAAGCGTGTTCAATATTTTGTTTGTGTTAGTTTCATCAGAATCATCCAGAAATTCTGCAGAATTTCCTGTGTCACTAATCATAGCTTTCAGAATTGCTCTCACTTGAAAACAGACACCTTCAATCGCCGCTCTAGCAATATGTGCAGCGGTTGAGTACTGTGTCAACCCGAAGATAGTACCAGTAGTCTTTGAGTCCCAATAAGGAGCAAATAATCCTGAAAAGGCCGGAACAAAGACCACACCACCAGAATTTGGAGCTGTTGCAGCTAATGGACCAATATCCGACGCTTTGTCAATTAACTTCAAATTATCACGAAGCCATTGCACACACGATCCAGCAACTGCGATAGAACCTTCAAGACAATAATGTGGCTTGCTACTATCTTCACCATCGACGCCTTCATTCAATTGATCAAACCAGAATCCAACGGTAGTAACGGCTCCATGCTTGGATATTAGTTTATAATTACCGGTGTTATAAAGCAAGAAAGCACCTGTTCCGTAGGTACACTTTGCATCACCGGAATTAAATGATAGCTGACCAACTAAAGATGAAGATTGATCACCTAAGCACCCTGTGATCGGAACACCCTCAAGGGTGCATTTAAGCAATCTAATCTGCTCATCGTCTAGCTTTCTTAGTGCAGTGGCAGCGGTAGGTAAGTTGAAACTACCGTAGTTATATGAACTTGGTAGTATCTTTGGAAGGTTAATCTTGTTTCTATCAATTTTCCAGAAATCTAGCAACATCTGATCATAGTCCATTGTCTTCAAGTTCATAAATGAAGTTCTTGAAGCATTGGTGATATCTGATACAAATGATTTTTCTTTCGTTAAGTTATAGATTAACCAAGTATCAACAGTTCCAAACATCAAGTCTTTTTCGCCAGAATCATAACTGTCCCTGATGGCCTTGACGTTCTCATACAGCCAGTTCCACTTCAACGAGGAGAAATAGGTAGATATCGGGCATCCTGATCTGTCCTTTATATCATCCAAGATCTCTTGGGGAAGTGTTTTCTGGAGTTCGTTAACTAAGTGCAATGTTCTTGTGTCGTTCCACACTATACCATTATAAAGCGGCTTTCCAGTTTTCTTTGACCAAACAATAGTGGTTTCTCTCATGTTTGTTAGACCAATACAGGAAATTTCGTATCTTGCAGGCTGCTCATCGCTGCTGTCCAATGGCTCCTCCGAATTGATAATTTCCAAGTCTGTGACAACGCGTGCCAGGCACGTCAGCACATTGTTAATAATGTGGGTTGGATTACACTCTACCCAGCCCGGTTTCGGAAACTGTAAAGTAGGCGATTTACTATATTCTTCTAGATCCAATGTCTCATCTTCAAGGTCAATAGCAATACCTTCATTCGAAAAGATTCTTGGAGAGTTTCTTTTAGATCCTTCTTGCGCAGATGTTGAGTATTCAATCTGGTGCTTGGAGATCTCTTCACCTTCCTTGGTGAACAATATGGCTCTCGTGGATGTGGTTCCCACGTCTATAGAACATATGACACGTGTCCTGTGCTCTCCTTTCGTCATAATCTCCTTCTCTGACATTCTCTGCCGTGATTTCTCCTCTCTCAACACTGTTTGTCGCAATACGTATGTACAGGGGAGTAACTCCGTTAAATAAGTTAAACTTTATTAGAAAACACCTAAAGTCAAAAATTTCAAAAAAAAAACACAAAATAGCGGGCGATTTCCTCCGCACCTAACCCCGCAACAAAAGAGAAGTGAGCAACCCATCTGGCGTGGGATTTTATCACATGCCTGACGATGCGGACAGTGGTTGGTGAAAACAATAGAAACAGGGCTGTTAGTGAGGGGACTGGTCACCGTGTCATTACATGACCAGGTAAGTGAGAATTAGAGTGAGTTGAGTGCACCCACTGTAAAAAAGTATACTGGTGTAAGACCGGCTCCAAAATTAACTCACCTCGACACGTTTTTAGAACTGCGTAGCCACCCCATCTGGTTCTCAAGACAATTCGGCAGCAGCAGTGGAGTGTCGTTTGGACTGGCACGCCGATCGCACGGCGCTCAGTCCTCGTGGATGCACTTGCTCAGTTCAATCCACTCCGCAAGTCTTTCCGTCTGATCGCTACTTTCCGGGCATCTTTCGTGGTCAAAATTCACCAACTCACTGCACTGGCCCTTGAGCACATATCTGTTTGCGTATTTATCCTGGCCATGGTCCACATCGGCGTCTTTCTCAAACACTTTCAAACTGTAAGATAGCGGACCGGACAACGAATGAACCTTGCCAACCAGCCTGCGGCCTCTCAAGTAATTGATCTGTACTGACTTGTCCTCGTCTTTTTCTAACTGCATCTGCCAAAACTTGGGTATCGTAGACACGCTTCCGGTGAAATCAATCTTCACAGGTAGTACGTTGCATGCGTACTCTTTCACGCTCGGCCCTTTTTGGTTTCTCAAATCGTAGCTATCTGATGGCATATTCTCTATTCTGTAAACACTTTTGGCACTTCTGGAGTGCCCGTACACTTAGATTCCCTCTCTACTTGTCTCATACAATCCCCTTTCACTGCACCATCTCAAATGCTTAAACGCGTCTGTCTCGGTAATCCAAACTTCAGTGCGGTTTGAAATGGCTCTTTCAGTCGACGCGTCGATTAGCCCAAAGGCAAGACGATTATGTCCTACATATTAGAAAAAAGAGCACAAGGAGAAACACATCGAGGATTTGTGACAACCAGATCACCTTGGCTAACCACCCTGGATT
The DNA here is from genome assembly GCA_003706635.2 of Ambrosiozyma maleeae (nom. inval.). Lineage (NCBI taxonomy): Eukaryota > Fungi > Ascomycota > Pichiomycetes > Pichiales > Pichiaceae > Ambrosiozyma > Ambrosiozyma maleeae (nom. inval.). The sequence continues at coordinate 1,083,422 of PPLV02000001.1, forward strand.
CAGGAACTTCAGTTATCTTTGGAGAATATCGTTAGTGGAAGGCAAACTAATCAGTTATAATATACTTAAGAGCTACACACGCGCAATGTCGACTCCTCTAGTGCAGGCCTTCAAGCAATACCCATACGTGATTTCAAAGTGAGTCTGCGGTTTACTTTAAAGACAGCCATGTTGGCAACTACTAACCAAAGGGCATCTTACTTGCTATTGATCAAGATGGTTTGATCCAATATTTGCCATTTCCGTTGGTGCTGCATCTTATTATGTCTATGAGCAAAGGGTCGGAAGGGAACCGGGCCACACATTAAATGAACTTGTATTGAAGAAATGGGAACAAATCAACAAATAGTTTACAATGTGTACATATGTATCCTCCCCACGATTATCTTTATACGCCTAAGTTCATCTGATCTAATAATTACTGTAACATGATGTAAAATTTCTATCGAAGTATTTGCTTTATTGAGCATTTTATAGATGTGTATATATGATTGCACAGCATCATCTTTTGGAGGGTTATTTGCTTTTGTATAAATGTTTTTTAAACTCTTAGCTCGAGTTCTGGTTTCTTTCTAGTCAGCAGTCTCTTTGCTCTCTTTGAAACCGCACTTCTTTCTCCTTCTCCAACGTCAATCAAGTTTCTTCCAAAGTTGTCTCTATCTTTTAACTTATAGATTCTCACCAACCAGTTTTCACTGGTGAACGCTTCTTCTAAAACGTCCAAGGTAATGCTCTGAGCGTATTCATGTGACATCTTTTGTTGTCTCACTCTATCAAAAGGCTCTTGGTAGCCACTGAACAAATCACCAAATCTGTAAAAGCACATTTTATACATCAAAGAGTCCTTCATACTTTGAGCTGCCATATCATCAACTCTGTACTCACCCCTTGCGGTGAAAAAGCTCTTTTCGTTAACCTCCTCCGGCCAGATACCCTCGGAAATTCTAACCATCCAAAGAAATTTGTTAATGTCATCACCTGAGTAACCTAACACACCACCAAAGATCACAAGCACATAATCAACATCTAATTGTCTCATAATAATCTCAGAGCTTGCCTCATTAACTGACATTGCTTTACCAACGGTGGCAATATGAGTATTGTTCCATGTATTGTTGTCAACAAAGGTGGTTCTGTCAGCCATTCCACCAATTTGATAACCGTAATCCCACCATGCCATCACTTTAGCATCCTCAGCAGTATTCATTCTCAACCAGTAGTATGCCTCTCTGTAGTCATCTATTAAAACTTGACTACCATCAGGGTTCTTCGATGCCAAAACAACAGATGGAGATGAGTATGCGTTAGAAGTCACCCAAGTACAGTGCTTGACATAAAAGAACAAGTAGAATCCAAAAGTACCAACAACAACCAACTTTGCAAAAAGTTCGGCAAAAGTGCCTTGTGCTTTGCTTTTCTTTTCAGCTAAAAATTCTTTGAAATCTAAGTAAATTTCAAACAACTTACCTAATGCAATACCAGCACAAACACAAACAATAGGAGCCAAAGTCAAGATCAATCTAATCATAACACCAGCAAAATAGGAAGCCAAAACTGAATAGACAATAACAAAAACGGCCTCGTTGGTCATTTCTTGGAAGCATAAGTAGACACCGACAGGAAACAACCAAATCATAAAGTTCATATCAAAAAAAAAGGAAGCCCATGTTGTTGGTTGATGCTCAGAAACCGAGGCAATGATTGGGATGTGGATTTTAGCGTAACTTGTGTCCCAAAGCGAGTAGAATCTACCTGTCCAAGGAGCGATTAATCCTAACTTAGTGGCCAAAACTAAGAGTGATAAACCTAAAATAGCAATCAAGGCACCAAATGCAATCATGAGGGCCTTGAATCTTCCAGCACTTAAAGTGTATTTCAAATAATTACACAACAAGACTAATTGCAACAATCCAAAGACACCTAATGCGGCCATGTGATCGTTAGATCTGATTGGCAGAAAACCAACAAAAGGAATCTGCATGGACATTAATGTACCTAAAACGTACCATGTACAATAGGATGTGTAAATTTTGAAATCAAATCTACCCATCAAGATCAAAATGAACACATGCAATGGGATGATGTTTGTGATAAAAACGTAACCACCCCAGGCACTAACCATATAAAAGTAAAACACTGACGTCAAGGAGGCATAAAACACGGAGCCCATATTGATTGACTTAACCCATAAGAAGAAAGTGATCATCAATAGAGTGATTGCAATAGCCTCATTATCATAAGAACCAGCCACGGATCTGGAAATGTAACCTGGGGTGATACCCATGAAGATGGCGGAGAACAATGCTGCGGTTTTGTTTTTCTTTGAAGATTGGGCACTGGAGGTAACCTCTAAAGTAAGCAAATACATTGCAAGGGCAGTTAGTCCACTAAATGCTGGTGCCAACAGGACACAGATGTTTCTGATGTCCACAGGGAGACCGAGCTTGCTTAGGATATTATAGATCACGGTGGATGTCACCATCAAACCAGGGTACAAGGTACCACCAGTGACTCTACCCAGTGGGTACCAAGTCTTGTCATCAAACCAGTTCAAGAATTCGTAGAAGGAGTGGGAAACCAAGTACTTGGTGGCTCTGAAGTTAAACCATGGATCAAACTCGTGGATAATAGACTCGAATCTCACCACCGAGAACAATCTCGAGGACACCGCAGCTGTGGAAATGCATATGAAGATGAACGTTATCAGAAGCAATTTCACTATCTTCAATATATTCGCATCCACTCTGATGTATCCCTCTGAATCAATTGAATACAGCATCCTTATATATATATCTAGGTCTATCTATAGCTCAGCGTGAGATGCAGTTGCAATGCACAGATTCAAATATCGTATATTGGACATAAACCCACAACTTGTCCAATTGATATATATATATACTATTCCCAATCAGTCAAGTCAACACAGTACTCCGGCTGCTCCGCTTTCTCTAAACTCCCTGCCAGCACTCGCTTTCAACTCTGCTTGTGCCTCTTCGTGCCTTTTTTTGTGCTCTTTTTTCCCTTCGCATTTCACCACTATATTTACTCTTCATAGAGCGTTTTCCTCTCTGTGTCGTTTTGTAACGTGTCGTTTTGCGCTGGCGTGTGCCTGGTGCACGGGCGCCCTGCTGCCGTGCCACGCTACTCCAGTGGCGCGTGTGTGCCACCACTTGCATCCGGTGTACAGGCGTCATCCCAACCTTCGCCACAAACAGTAAACCCGGTGAGTGGCGGCGGCGGTTGCCGCCTAGGCTCGGCAACGTTTCCATGTATCTCAGTCAAGCGATGTGCCATGTAGCGTAGCAACGCTTGCGCCTGTGCAACTTGTAGCTCGGCGCCTGAGATACCGTTGACACACGTTCGCTGTGACCTGTACACGTGCCTTCCATGCCAGCATGGCTGATACCTGGCCATGATACGCTGTGTCACAATGTCCCGCCCCGCGGGCCGTCCACGCTCGCGCGGCAAACAAAAAGAATAAAGAGAGTCAAAACTTAATCTGCCGTTAACGAGAGAGCTCACTGAAACTGGCTGGCGGTTAATTGACAAGACATGCTGACAGACTCACGCAGATGGGTCAAAAACGGTTGAAGGGGTTGCTGTGTTTTTCTGGCCTTTTTTTCTCCAGACATACTAAGCAGGGCAGCTTTTACTGCTGATACATTGAGAGCAAGAGGTCTTTTTATAACCAACGCATCGTCCCGCCCACTCATCGTCGTCGCAAGACATCTTATCCGAACATACCCATTCCCGTTCTTGTGCTAGTTTTCGATTTAGATATCCATACACATTTGTCTTGCTTTTTCCCAGACCAAGCAGTATTCCCTAGCGAAGCGCACGCTCCCCTTACACACACTTCACGCAGACCGACTTTACACCCCTGTACACAGCTACCCCCAATCTATGGCATCAAATAAAACACCAGAAAGCCTGGGACTGCGTCCGATGAACAGCGCTAACTATACAGCAACGTTTGACGGAATCACGTCCAGTCCAACAGAAAAGTATCGTCAGATGACAACTGACACTGATGGAAACAACATACATTCAAATAACAGCGTATTGAGCACTCGTTCGCAGCAACAAGTTGACGTACAAGACACCGATGACAAATACACAACTGGTTCAGTTGAAACCTCACAAACTGATGACAACGCGCTAGTTCCTCAGTTCTCGAGGAAACCAATCTATTTAGATGATACGAATGAAAGCCCCGTCCAGGAAATAAATACATTGAACATTGATAGTGCAGGCAGTCCGAAGACAGACCAGCAACAGCAGGTGAGCCAAGCCAAAAACATAACGGAGTCAAGTAGTCTAAACCCTTCGGTGGGTACTGAGAATATTGAGGCTGAAAGCTTCCATTTGAATTTCCCCCGTCAAGACTCCAAAGCGAGTCAGAGCCGTAAAGAGGTATACTTGCAGCAATCCCAACAACAGAATACTATAAATGTCAACTTTAATAAGTTCACTAAACCTCCTGGCGAACAACCCAAAATAAGCTCGAGTCCTCAATCATCACGTACATCCACCGATCAGATCATCAGTTCAATGCAAGAGTCAAGCATATCACCGACTTCCAAACCCTCTACAAATATGACGACCCCAGTAAGCAACAATAATCAGTCTCAAAAGCATGCCAATATTAATATTGTGCAGAGAAGGAATAGTCCAAATTTGCAAGGCGCAATAATTGATCAGACAGCCTTCAATAGACAAAAAGGACCTTCTTCCTGCATTGTACCAGCTCCAATATCTTTGTATCAAGACAATATGGCAACATCTGCTCCCCCACAGTCGATATCGGACTTCCAACTAAATAATAAAATGCCTTACGGAAATAATGAACAGGTTGACTCCGGTCCTCAGTCTATGGAAAATGGCGCCTCAAGTACGCCGCCTCCTAGAACAAAGTCTCCTTTCAAAGATCCCTCAAACATATTCTTAAAGCAAATTAAAGATCAGAGAAGATTAATGTACACACCTGCTGTCTTAAGGTCAGAGGACATATGTGGTACTGGTTTAAGTGGAAGCGTTCATAGTACAAGCTCCGGTGGTCTTGATAGTGGAAACAGCAGCATTGCTGCAAGCAGCATGGTTGTTCACAACAATGATTCAGGCAATGGTATAATGGCGGGTCACATGCCAATTGTTAAGACGAAAGACTTTTCTGCTAATGGATCTGATTACCCAGCAGCATTGGAAAGACCAAAGCTGTTTCAGACCCTGTCCAGTAGTTCGTCTTTAAGATCCACAGCTTCTCTATCCGACTACTGGAACTACATGACAGGCGGCCAGAAGCACGGTGGCTTCATATTGGATGAACCTACAAGAAAGCATTGGAAGCCGAACGGTTCAAGATTCAGTTGTGCAAGCTGCAATAGAATGTTCCATTACTTAACCGAAACCAGAAGAAAGCATCATTGCAGATATTGTGGTGATCTTTTCTGCAGTGATTGCTTGAAAAATTTTATTTACTTGGACAAGGCTGCAAGGTTTACTCTATTTGGTAATACCGAAGGCGATAACACCGATAATGGTAAGGAGAAAGACTTGGTCAGTTTAGAGAAGAAATATCTATGTAAAGTCTGCTTCCCATGTTCTCAGAGATACGAGAAATTTGTTAAGGACCATACTTCAAGAGATCATAAAAGCCTTGGTAAAAGTGGTGCTGATCTAGCTAATGGAAACGCAAACCCTGGTCAGAGAGGTAGAATGGATTCTGTTGCTAATGTTAATACTGTTCCTGTTGATTGGGACTGGAGTTCTTTTTAAAACTAAAAGGCCAATTATCTCTTGTAATTCCCTTTGCGTGCTATTTTTGTTTCTAAACTTTTCTAATTATTATTTTAGCTATTTATTAGTATTCTCTTCGTGATTATTATAGGTTCGAAGCTACATGCACATGGAACATCGATTTTTTATAGAATTTTCACTTATACGATTCATGGAGACAACTTGAAAATTGTTGGTTGTCAATAACTACATGTTGGGTCACACAGAACTAACTAACAGTGTAAAATAAACAACCAATATAAAGCCTTGGAAATAATTAAGAAAATCAAATGAAAGATGCAATGCTGAAAAAAAGGTATTAATAACTATAAGTAGACAAAATTGAATAAAACTAAAAGGAAAAAATAATTGTTTTTTACAAAGATCTTTCTCTATTATCTTTAATGATTTGATCCTTGATCGAAAAAATCTTGTCATCTTTCTTGGATGGCTCATTATCATATTCCGACTCACTCGAAGTGGACAAAAAATCATTATCACTAGTGGATGATAAACCTGCGCTTGAAGTATAATCATTGTCATTCTGCATAATTGGTACAGAAGTCAACTTCATAGTCGTGGAACTGATCTCTGAAGTATCCTTTTCGCCTTTTGTCTGTTGATGGTCTTTTTCTTGCTTTCTAGTAGCTCTTCTTTGTCTTAAAGATTGTGTCTTTAGCTCCTCCAGTTCTTCTTCCGAATCTAATCCACTATTCATCTTTTCTACTTCTCGTCTTTGTCTCTCTAGCTTTCTCAGTCTTTTCATTTGTTGCTTTTGATCGTACTCAACCAAGTTAAAGTTAGGGAACAGTTGCGGTCCAAGCTTATTGACTTCTTCAGTAATTGCCATAGACAATTTGTCTCTCATGTCCTTCAATTCGGTGAAACCTTCCTTATTCACCAATAATAGCCATAGAGGTCTGATTGACTTATATAGATCCATGCCTTGGTCGCCAAAAATCAATGCAGAGTATGTGATCCAAACAGATATCAGATAAAATAGTGAAAATGCTCTAATTTGAGACATCTCACCAATTCCAGGGTAATATCTCCTTAAAATAATAATGCCAATGGCAGAATAAAATGTATACAACAAGGGAGCAAGACCCATACTCACCAAAATTTTCCAGGTTGCAATAACGTCATTTGCATGAATCTTAACAGTGGAACCTGCTAGGGCTTCTCTTCTCTTTTTTTCAGATATCTTCTTCGTTGCAAAGAAGACCGGTGAGAATAAAATTATACCCGGTAAAGCTAGCACACCAATACAAATCAATCTAACAGCTGCCGAAGCAAACGCTCCAAATACAATAAGCTTCTTTCTGGTCTCTGTAGATTCAACGAGGTGGTCTGGGATTTTTAAACTCTTTAGTGTTTCATTGTAATTTAAAATCTGACTTTTCAGAGCCTGCATCTCAGGTTCATCTTTGTAGTGCAAGTAGCCTTTCAATAACATTCTGTTCATTTCCACAACAGTACCAAGTGATAATCTGGAAGATAAGTTATTGGCATATAGTCTTCCAGCAGCCTGAACACAAACTAAACTTTCGTAATCCGGACAGGTCACAGTGACAGATTTAACACCTTGGGTGATCGTATCTAGCAATTCCTTGATAGCATCTTTTGAAGTCTTTGGGTCTGAGTATTTTTTGACTAGCTCTTTGTCAATTTCAATTGGAGCACCAAATTCAACCACGGCTCTAGATCTAAACTTATGTGCATGGAAATAGTTCATTCCACAAGGCACAATCTTAAGGTTACAGTCAGGATTAAGTTCCATAGCACCTAATGCCATAATGCAGACACCAGCTTTTAAAGGCAACAAATCTGGTCTATCATGGGAACCACCTTCAGAGAATAAGCCCAGGCAGTGACCATGGGCCAAGTGTTCAAAAACTTGACAGTAGACTTCACTCTGATCAATCTTTGGTGCAGTCTTGTAAGAAGAGCCATTAATAAGAAGATTCTTTGCTTCATCGGCAGTCTTTGGTGATGAATATCTAAATGGCTTTCTTAAAAGCAATTCGGTGTTAGAAACAATTTCGCCAATTTCACCGGTTCCCAAAGATTTCGGTAATGCTAGTAAGCCTTTCACTTCACAATCATTCAAAAAGCTTGTACCCTCACCAATAATGCGCAGTTCATTATCTGGGTCCATCTTTATAATACCTTTCTTGGTTTTCAAGTTATCTTGAGCTCTCTTAACAGGGATAGACATCTGAGATCTGGAAATCAAACCAATAAATTTACGTTTGTGAGACTTTTCAGCAATCAAGAACGACACTCTTCTTCCCGTTTCCTTTTTCACTTGGCCCATAAGAACAATCGGATCAACAAACTGATTGGCATGTGGAGCGGCCACAAAGATAATTGGGCCGGATTTCGGTAATCTGAATGCACCTCTAGGTCTGATCTCTCTAAAGAAGCAATCAAACACCACAGAAAACATCCATAACACTAGATCATAGATAAACTTTCTAAACGTTGTTGGCTCATGATAGTTCTTCTTCAACATGTCATACAGTTGCTTGGCTTCTTCCTTACCTGATTGAGCATCTGGGGTAGAAGTGTCCTCGCTCACCTTTCCTGCGTCCTGAGGTAATGAGCTCTCGCTACTCTCAACTGACACTGACATATCACTGATAGCAATTGAAGTGGTGCCACTAAATCCTACCTCTCAGAATTCTGCAATGGATCTGATATCTTCTTGATATTCATGCACACCCTCTTACGGCAATTCCCCTGATAAAGCAGAATGATACTTGAATTAAGCAGTCAAAGAGAGCTTTTTTTGCTCTGCTTTAGACTTTTGTTGGGCCATCAAATCTACATATATACGGTGTACGGGTGTGTCATTTGACCTTTATCGTAATAGGTTCCTATGAGATTGAACATGTCATAATAGTGGTCAAGAATTACTAAAGGCCGTGTATTTATACACTTGCATTTTGCTGAAATGTCCCTTTTCTGATAAAGCTCTGCATTGTTTTTACAGCAAGCATTTTTATGGGTGTGTAACAGCTTTCTGCTGGTCGGTTTCATCCAAATGGAGCAGGAGCAGCTGTTGCAGCTCTGGATATGCATTGCCCAGCTGTCTTCTGTCTCTTATGGATAGCAATTGGGATAAATATTGAAGGGTAGTTACCGTTGGTTGGAGCTGTGACTGTATCATTAGTTTTATAATGGCCTGTGCGTCGGACCTTTTTTTGTTATCTGGTGCCGGGCGTAATGCGATTTTCGAAAGTAGCATATTGAGACACGATATGGTGGGTTTCCCTCTCGTATACTGGGTTTTTATAAGAACGAGCCCTCTCAATGAATAAAATGAATAGTTTAAAAAGAACAGTGTGCACAAATTTTGAATCTCGTCTGTGCCCAAATAATCAGCGTTCTGTGGCAGGAGCACACTCCTATCGAGTAGAGTAGCTAATTCATGTGCAGTTTTCCTTTCGTAAAGTGATTCGGAGATCCATTTGATGTAGTTTGAAAAGCTTTCTTGTGTGTGAAACTCTGATGGTGGTAATGTAAATGCACTTGAGCGCCTTCCATTGCGGAGTCTCATGTACACTTGTTCGTGGTATTCCTTCTCATGAAATGTATCATTCCTTAATCTTTCTTTAGAAGATGCAATATGTTTAATCAATTTATTTATAAGTTCGTGACCAGTTGCATCACTCCTTGTTTGTACCAGCTTTTGTGGTTGGACTCCCACATGTCTGACCTGAAACGTTGTTCGTATTCCTACTGGATTTCTCAGCGTAGTCAATCTCAACATATTCCACATTCACAAAACCACCCACGTAATCTCACCAGTAAACACTAATTCTAGCATTAATACTTCTTCACAGTACAGTTATTGACTTCACCTAGCCCTGATCTCGGACATCGTTATCGCCATCGTTGCAATTCACTGGTTTCCGTGCCCCGCAACCCTCCCTGGCTCCAAGTCATGCCACCCGTACACCATTTTTGCTTTGGTGTTCTGCCGTCAAGCCGCAACCAGTTTTATCTTTTTCACTTTTTATTTTTTGGCTGTGTTGCTAAGTTTCCTAAACAGGAAGGATAATAACAAAAAGCCGCTCTGATTCTCAACTTTACGGAGACTCTTGATCCAAGGAAGACCATATCACAGGATGTGACAGAATGTGTCGGTGGCTAGGGAGAGAATAGAAGTACATTAACAGCAAGCTGCTGCAGATATAAACAAGCACTAATAGTATTTTTTTGATTTCCTGTCTGCTGCAAGCATAAACAAACATTTAGGATTATTTTTTTTTGCTGAATTTTCATACAAACCTTCTTTGCTCAGATTCACAAGGTGTTAATTCTTCTTCCAATAAGACAGCTCAGGCGCACATAGAAGAGATCACTCTCTTCTACCTAAATAAATAATAAATCACAACTATACCCTTGCCGAAAAATGAGGTTTCCGGTGGTGCTTGTATGCAAACTGCTGGCTGCGGTGATGAAACTGGCAACTGCAGCATTGGCGCTGAGCTTAGTGATACGACAGCCACAACACGGCATACAACCATCACTGATTGTGCTCAGTGTATTTCAAATAATAGGAGCATTTACTATCACCATATCTGCACTATTGAATCATGAGAAATTGGTGTCAAGACGATCAATTGTTATATTAATAAATTTGTGCCTTATATGCTGTACTCTGGGAGTCATAGCATGCACTCTTTACTGGATCAACAATCTTGTGACTTTTGATGGCCCCAGCGTCAGTCATTTAAAACGAAACTTGGAAGCCGCCCTGGTTAGAATAATTATACCATCAATATTTTTGGACCCGTTCACACTATTCAAATGGGAGGCTCAACCATCGACCATGCATGAATCTCCAGAATTGAATCATCAATATTTTAATTACAATCTGGCAATTTCAAATAAAACTGATATGAAGACAGCACCAGCATTCTTGCCTGATTTTTATGGCAATGGCTTGGAAACCCTGCCGCCTGGCAAAGAGGTCGACCACAAAGTCACCCTGAAATCATCTGCGCAGACGTTGGTTCCATCATTATATAACACACCAGAAGTTCAACATAAATTAAGCAGACGCAGTTTGAAAAAGAGTAAGAGTTTGCTGGAGTTTAGCTGCCCAAAGACAACCAGTAACTTAACATCTGAACCTTTTCCGTTATCAGTTAACAGGCTGACAGTTGACCAAGCTCTGGACGCTAGCTACTATAATCATGGCTTTGACTCTGACTTCAAAGATACTGGCTACATCCAAGATACCCAAAACAACAAAATTTCATTTGTACCATCTAAGTCTTTCTTACTTCCCAATTTCGAAACAGACAAAAGCCCAAATAATATTGAATACAAACTTGGCGAAACAACGCCTGCATCTTTGACGTTCCCAGAAACAATATCTGAAGAACGTAGCAACTTTTCATCCTTGCATTATGTCAGATCCAAAGAGCAGGACGAATTGGATTTTGCAATGAACCAATTAAGTGCAATCCCTGAAAAAAGCAAAGAAGCATGGCCTATGCCCTTGTCGCTGACCTCTCAAGGTGGTATAAATCATATATCTCTAGAAGCGTGGAATGACAACTACCAAAACTGGCTTAACAATAAAGAAAGACTGGGCAGCTGCAACGAACCCATCAAAAACTTGTTTACAAATACATCGTATGGCCATTCACAATTTGATCAAAAATGGTTGAATATAAGACCTCAGTTGAAAAGGTCCGTAAGTGAACCTTCGTCTGTTGCGTCATCTCGTTCATTTGATAAATTTAAAAACCCCAACATTGAGTTAACCGAGCACACTTTCGAGCCGCAGGATTCAAGTTTACAACCACTAGGGGATGGTTTTTATAGAAATGTGGAAGAAAATCAGTACAAGGACATCATGAATGAATCGTTTGTTTCTTCATATGAGACAATTACCAGGTTACAATTGAATCCAAGTCTTATGAGTTTGGAAAGCGGGCACAAATATACGGCACTTAATCGGGGTATGCAATACTTAGATCAAAACCATAGTACAGTTAATATAGCCCCAGGTGCTGGTAATGGTTTAAGTTCGAGAGGCCATTCTAGAACATCTACAATAATTAATATACAAAGTTCGCCAAGTTCCACAATACGCAAATCAAGATCCAGCAGCCCATTAAAGAGATTAAAGAGTTTGAAATTCAGCAGTGTCTCGAAACCCAATAGCGGAGCCAGTAGTGGTACTGGTTCGGCAGGTTTATACGGAGATTATCACAAAAGATCAAAGAGCTTTGAGCCTCAAATCAATTTTGAATTTATCAAAAGCTTACAACAGCAGCAACAGCAGTATTCTCCAAAGAGACAGCATAGGCACACAAAGACTGGTTCAAGTGTAAGTCTCAGAACTCCGTTAAAGAAGAAGGCGAATGTCTTGATGTTTTCCTCGGCACCTGATGTGACATTTGGTGATGATTCTACTGATAAAAACACATTTGACAGCGGAGATGACGTTTCGGTTAGAACCCCCACTTCTGCTAAAAGTGAGGGCAGTTCGATACCAAGTGTTGTTATCGGAGAATATGACAGAGAAAAATGGCGAACCATCAAAAACAAGCTTATCAGTGAAGCGGCTGGCTAATTGCAAAGCAATGTGATATAGAGATTGGCTTGCACGGAACACTTTTCTGTCTCACCGCTACTGCATATGTATTACTACAAGATATCAATTTATTATTATTACTCCAGTTAAGTTTTAAACCATAAACAATATTTTGTAAATGCCGTTGCCAGGCCAAAACCTTATTAGAGTTTCTCTGCTCCTGTACCTAAGTATTTCAAGCGCATATGTATGTGTAAGTGTGGCTGGGCATTTGCATAACTAAGGCTCAGTACCTGATATGCAGATTTCACAGCCAGTGACAATTAAGCAATTAATGGATGTGTCACGACAGGCGGATTTCAGAGCTGGCGGTCACAGAAGTAAAGGCTATTATACAAGGCTACCGTGTCCTCCTCAGATTCATTAAAGCAAATAGATCGCTTCGCTACCTCCGTTTTAACAAAGCACATACATAGGACGAGCAGTTAGAAAAACTCAAATACTGGCTGTAGCAGACCCCGTATAAATTCAATATGCTGGGTGTTGGCTAGCAAAACCCCAGCGGTCCTCCTGATAATGTCTGTTTGATGATGGGAGTACTCGGTGGTTCCCCAAGACCGTAAACCTAGTTTATGCGTTGCTTATCCTCCGATCTTTTATATATGTTTATATAGAATAAAGAATCTGTTTAGTTGGAGTTACTGGCAAAACCCGATGTGAACGAAAATAGCTGCTACTTCTATACGCTGTATGTATATCATGAACACCACAAGCTATCAGGTACAATTTTTGATTTTGAAGAGTGGACTCTTTCCGGCGCTACCGAGCCAATTTAATGGTCAGCAGAAATTTGGAATTGCTGGGGTGTTTAAGCAGTACATCGTTCAAAAGAAGGCCGCAAAACAACCACTTGATAGTCTTCAAGATCAACGAGTTATGAGATTACGGGGCTTTGGTCTCAAGTGTAACAAGAACTACTACAGGCCAGGTGCAAGCGTTGCATGCTGTGTTTCATAGTTCGCATCTATCCAGCATGTGTTTTTTCCACACTTGCCCTGCAGCATTTCTTAGACTAGCAGCAGAGAAGAGTTCGAGATTAGAGAGAAGAGATTTCAACTCACTGATCAATAGCATGTGAACAAACTAGGCACAATTCTGGCAGATCATTACGTATGCAAACTTTGTGAAATACAGAGCCCAGCAGGCTATTCTGCTCTATTCTAGTAAATATCTATAATAGACCCCCCGTATAGATGTACACTAGTAGCAAAAGGAACCATGCTGTACGTTGGGCTGCGCTTAGAGGCGCACGGCAGGTACCTGTCGCGCCATTATCGCAGTATGATCGGCAGACTTGTCTCATTTGGGCATCACATGGTGCACCAAAGACTAAAGTTTATAGGCTGCTGCAACCCCCTGGTGGCGGCGCGACATAGGCAAGCCAAAAAAGAAATAAGCAACGTAGCATCATCATCCTCAGCTCTACCTGGAGACACACCATGCCCACCGCGCAGCCCACGGAGAAAGCCTCTGGGCAGGCAGTCTCGTGTCCCGGTAGAGCCGATACACTTGTCGAGCAAGAGACAGGTGGCATTTCTACCCCATATGCCCACCCAAAAACACATTGTTCTTTTTAGGTTGTACATGTGTTATTGTTCTAAACCTTACAGGTTCATCGCCGAGCGCCAGGGCCGGCCCGAGAAGCTTACTGGCAGACATAGCATGGCAACTCCACCTTACACCTAGACAACATGAGATTGAGTTTTGAACTTGGCTTTGTACAGTGTGCATCTGGGACTCGACCTGCAGATTGGTGATAACAGGGCACGGAGTTTTTATCCCCACGTATACGGTTTTCCTTTTGTCTGATAACTAGGTGGGTGTATATAAAAGGCGTCAGTCCCGGACTTAAGATTGACTCAGATCAGACGTACACTCTGTAACTAGACCCGAGTCTTGGATATTTGCACAGCAGCTTATCGCCAATTACCTGCTTGCACACAGTGCTAGTTATGCCACTAAACCCGTTGAGCCAGAACAATCCCTTCCCAGGCGCCACCCCTTACTTAGGCTACTCACATTATTGGATGCCAGTTGTGCAGACAAATGACAATAACACACAAACAGGTCAGCAACCGGTAGACCCTGTTCTGCCCGAGTACGTTGGCTGGAATACCAGTATGTACCCCCATTCCCAACAAATTCCAAACCAACCCTTCAACCAGGCTCCAGCAGATACACAGATACACTCTCAGCAGCATTATTTCCAACAGGCATCATCCGCTTCGGCCTCTCACCATATGTACCCTCATTTAAGCTCTGCACAAGCCTACCAGAGCTCTCAACCCCAATCTTACCAAACGCAGTTCCCGCAATATGGGTCCCATCCACAAGGTTCCTACCTGTCTACCCCATCTTTAAACTCCACGCCAAACACAAGCTCTAAAAATTCCTCATCGAGTACCACTACACTCTCACAACTCGGCCCTGCATCTAGTTCTGGTTTTGCTTCTAATTCAGGTTTTAGCTCTAGCTCTGCTTCCAGTCATCAATCATCAGGAATGGATCAGTACTTGACTAAAAGGGCTTACACATCCATTAATAACCAATCCCTCATATCGGAAACAGAATACATGTCAACAGACCCTAATTTGGACATTACCGGATTCACAGAGGAAGACATGATGGTGTTGAAAAACTTATTGCCGTTGGCAGAGATCCATAAGTGGAAATACATATCTAATAAGCTATCAAAGATTAGATCCAAAAAGCTAAACTCAGATTACGCCATTAAGAAATTCCATGAAATGTATGATTTACCCTTCAACACCCAAAATTCCCTGTTAAACACAAACTACTTCTTACAAGGCCAAAACTCCAAGAGTTACACCAAACAACAGTTGAACTTGGAAGGACTGTTAGGAAGTTCATTGCCCTACGTCGTATGTAAAGATGGATGGAATTACATAGACTGATGAGAAAACAGATGCAAGTCAAGATACCAGTTTTCTATGCTCTTATTGGCGGAGAATCTGGATATTGTTTCACTATCTCAACTTTTCTTCAGCATTTTCACGTTCTTTATTTCTTGATTCTGTGCATATTGAGGGAGTGTAATTGACCCTTTATTTATGATTTCTGTTTTATTTCTTTATTGCATGGCCTTCTGGTCCCTTTCATTTATCGGTGTTGTTTTCTTTTGCTTTGAATTTAAAATAATTTATTGTTTTATCCGCCTGAAGATTGTAAACGCAGTTGACGATTTGAATAGCATTTGGAGTGTCTTTTCCCTCAATCAAATTGATGAACAATTTACGGTTCTTACGCTTCGCATCTACTTTGCAACTCTCTGAACTTGCTTATCAGGATGCTTAGCTGGAATTTTACTTGTCTGGACTCCATCTTAAAATTTAGACCGGTTCTGAAAAATAATGCTGTGCCCAGAAGTATATAACACCATTCGTAGCTGGACAATAACATCGCGTGTGAGGTTTTCTCTTAGTTGCACCATGAAGTTTAATTAGAGGAAAACAGTTGTATTCTTGAAGATGTGTCACTGCAGTATATGCAGTTGCGATTAAAACACCAGGGCAAGGGAGCATACGATAAAGTGATTAGAAGAATGTTTAAAAATATCCTTGTGAGAAGGTTTTCCTCTGTGCAGAGTGGATCAAAATATACCTTGAATTTTAAGCAATACTTAACTCTTGAGAACGGGCAGGTTGGCTCGTACTTTCATGATGTGCCTTTGAATTTGAGCAAGAATGATAAGACAGTGAATATGGTCACGGAGATTGTCAAAGGTTGTCATGGCAAGTTTGAAATTAGCAGTGACATGAGAGGAAACCCGATAGTCCAGGATACGAAGAAAGGAAAGTTGAGGTTCATTAAGAATGTGTTTCCTTTTGTTGGATACCCTGTGAATTACGGTGCTTTACCTCAGACATGGGAAGATCCTACATATGCCAGCCATGGCGAGTTCAAAGGTGATAATGACCCTTTGGACATAGTTGAGATAGGTGATGTTGCCAGTCATCTTGGAGAAGTTAAACAGGTGAAAGTACTGGGTTGCCTAGGGATGATTGACGATGGTGAGTTGGACTGGAAAATTGTGGGAATTGACGTGAGAGACAAAAGAGCCAGTGAATTAAATGATCTGAAGGATGTGGAGTTGAAAATGCCTAATCTCTTAGACTCGTTGAGAGAATGGTTCAGAAACTATAAAATCCCCGATGGAAAGCCCGCTAACGAGTTTATGTTTAACGGTGACTACAAAGACTCCAGATATGCTGTTGACGTTATTCAAGAGTGCCATGGTAGATGGAGAATGCTGTTGGACGGGGAGTTTAAGAACAACAGCACGCTTGCAGTTCCCCTGTCCGAGAACGTCACCGTGCAAGGCAGTTCGGATGTCGTGTCCGAGTTTACTGACATTACTTTCGAGTCTGTTGGTTCTGATGCCGCAATTCCTGAGACCGTCCTAGCCACGACATACTACTGTAAAAGTTAACCTTAGACCGTTGAGATGGCCTTGTATATATCATATCACCCCTGTATCTAAATATCTAACATATCTGACTCGTTTAGTTTTTCCCCATCTATAATCTGATCTACTCTTTTGGAATTCTCATAATCCAGTCGGATATCACTCCGCTCTCCCATCTCTATATCTAACCTCCCACTCCTCCATGGCCTCATACCAGCCTGTGTAGCCTGATGCCATCTGAGTACAGTTGCCCATCAAATGTGTACACCCGTACACTGACCGTTTTTATGCCTTGGCTAATTAAGAAAGAATTTTTTTCTTTTATTGAGGACTTTTGTTTTGATTCAGAATTGGATTTTGAGGTTGATGGTTTGTATGATCAAAGGTACATGTTTAGGCAGCGCTGGGGGCCCGGATTGGATATCTGAGTATATCAATTGACCGCTGGAATACAGTGCGCATGATGAGGGAGGAAAATGAGCAATTCCATGCTCCTCAGTCAAACTGGTAGGTTATCATCTTCTTGGACAGACTCCTATTATTGGTGATGCCCAGTCTGGGAGTTCGCCGGCTATACTGAACATATACTAACTTGATGTTGATGCTTTTGGAATCTTGTTGTTCCAAATTTGGTACTGGTGCTTTGCTGGTATGAACAGGACTTTTGAGCATGCATTATTTGTCCTGGATAACATCTCGGGTAACACGTCAATTTTGAAATCTCTGGAAAACTTCCTGATCCTTAACAGGGATGTTCTTGTTTCAAGTAAACTCCCATTTACGTTCAGGAAAGAGAATGAAAGACTTGGTGCTGGATTTTTGGAAAAGGCTAGTGACTTTGAATTGAGGAAAATCACATACAAAGCGGAACAATTCTCTCCTCAACTACTAGAATTCGTTAAAGAAATTTCAAGCTATCTAGACATGGACGTCTTAGAAGTTGCCAGGATCTTGAATGTTTCTTCATCTAGAATCCCTAAAGAGCGCTCTTTGAGCTTAGATGCGGCTACAAGTAGCTCAGGTTGGCTGCAAGACACGATGCACAAGTTAGATAATGAATTACTCTATCACAGCAAGGTTTTAAGAGAAAGAAGAACTGTAATCACTCTCTGCACGAGATTGTTGAATCTGACAAACCAGCATTTGTTGAACTCAAGCACAATAATGGAGATATGTGCTTCTTTGAAAAATAGAGTGAATGATGTGATAGATGGCTATATCTCAGGTTTGTTAAACGTCATGGAGTATTTGAAAAATTTAGGCGATGATGGAACTCTATCCAAGCTAATCAGAACGGAATTTGGCTTACTTTTTCTAGATTCCTTGAACTACATTTCAAAGCTGATTATACATTCGCCTGTTAAAATATCAAACAATGTCACTTTGAATTGGTTCAAATGCATGTCGGAGTCTAATTATTTTGTGAACATCATTGATTTAATTAGCCCTATTAATGGCGAACAACTTTCAACGATTCAAAGTTTAGCTTCAGTTATTTCCCTACTTCTATTAGATCTTGATGCCAATTTTGGATCACATGAAGATAAGACCTCATTTATGCAAAATCCAGATAGCTTGAAAAGTTTGGATCAATATATAGGCACTGTGAAGACTGGTGAGACACTAAACTGTCTTGTTTTATATGCTTGGAGTATACTCTTGCACAGAAAATATACTATGATTTCCGAGCAGCCAATCGGAGACTCTGCCGTGGTTAGTGTCTTTGATGGCCTGGAATCATTTAAAAGGAAATCATATGGTTACGCTTTTCAGGCACAGAAACTTGATGTATTTGGGGCTCTGAAACGGGTTCAGGACTCGCTTGCATATGACTCTGTGTACAGCTCGATACTCGGCTCTTTTGTTGTTGCTTTTGTGCCGTACATTCAAATGAATGATCAAATTGCCACCACTATCAGGGACATTTTGAATGCTTCAAGTGATTCTATTGTTGCTAGGTTTTTCTCCGATCCATCTACAGAGGATTTACTCGCCTTGGCTAGAGCAAAAATGCCTATTTCTTTAAGGACTTTCATTACTCTCATTGGAATTAACGCCAACTTAGCCATTGAAGAATTGCACAACCTAAAATCATACATGTCCATCTTTAAAGAAGATGATTTCTACTATAAATATAGAATAGATGATCATAATCCTGAATTGGTGAGACTAACTCAAGATGTTGACATTTTACCACCTTTTGAAGCAAATGGAGAAATTTCTCTGTTATTGAAGGAGGGGACAATGGCTCAGATTTTACCATCAGAATTGTCAGGTAGCAATCAAGTTGTTGTCGCATTCCTGTATGAATTTAATGGTTGGTCACTTATTGGAAGGGTGCTGAAAAACATATCTGTTCAGCTTGATAATGATAAAGAAAAGATTGATTTAGTCATTGAGATATATAAATTACTATGCAAAATTTTAACAGATGCTCCAGATCAGTTTGGAGATGTTTCTGTTGCCCTGAACTCGTTTATTGGTGAAACAGATTTTATAGACTTAACTTTCCGCATATTAGATCACGCTCTGCAGATAAGAAACACTGAACTTTTAGTTGTTCTGGTTAAATATCTCATCTGTTTGATTGAAGGTGGTTTTTCTTACAGAGTTTGGTCATATCTATACAAAGCACCATTGGTTGGTGACAAATCTGTGAGCGTTGCAAGTCATATTTTGGGAAGTGTTGAAATGGTAACAGGCGATTATAAGTTTACTTTGGCGATCCTTGAGTTGGTTAGATGTTTGCTTGATGATTCCATTATTACAGACTCGAAAGTTTCCTTGAAATTAAAATCACAAGTTATTGATAGATTTGTTGCATTTGTGATTCAGGTTCTGGATGGTTTTATTAACTGGCAATTTTTGGTTGATAGTCAGAGATTAAAGATTGGAACTTTTGCCGTTTCTATTTTGCAGCAGATTCTTAATTATGTTTATCAAATCGATGAGATCGGTGAAATAGACTCAAAGGTTACTAAAGTCTTTGCAATTGCATCAAAAAGAATTACATCAACCATTTTAGTTTCAGACATTCCAAATGAACGCTCGGTTAAGTCTTTTATGGTAACTATCGATTATTTAGCTGCTCGTTATGCTGATTATAACTCTTCTGACTTGTTCGGTTTTTGGCAATCTAAGTGGTTGGAGACTTCCTTTGAGTTCATATCTACAGTCTTATCTATCCGTTCGTTATGTCAAGGATCAAACCCTTCTACCTTTGAAATTGCTCTTTACTCAAAAGCTCCAAAATTTGTTAACATATATGCCACGAATTTAAATTTGAGGCAACGTGTGATTGATATGCTGGCCAATCTGGTTTCGGCAACTTGGGAAACTGAGCCTCCCTCCTTACTTACACACTTGGGTACAACTCACACGCAAATTCTGTTACGTTGCCTTGCAAATGACATCTCGAATAATTTTGAAACATTCAGCATCAAAGTTTCTTTGTATGATTTCTTTGCCTCCATTATGGAAGGAAAGCAGGAAGGTTTATCTATTGTGTTTATTACAGGAAAAGAAATTCAGAATCAACAGTTATCTGAGAACGTGAAAGATGAGAAAGTCAAAGGTGATGGTTCATTGCTAAAACTGATGAAACAGAATGTCTCTGGAATACGTCACTACCCTAACAATGTCACTTTACACCTGGTTGATGCTATTGCTTTGGCTTTCAATTCGTGGACTACCGCAAAAGAAGAAGGTGATGATGCTGAGTTCATTCAGAAACTTATCTCGAAACTTGATGATTTTCCTGAAGCCACTGCCATGGACCAAGGTGACGATACAATGTATGTGAAATATTGTTATGAAGTTAAATTGCTATCCAAGATCACTGAAATATTGTCACTTTACCTTTTTGTTTCTCAAAATTTGAAATGCAAGGATATGATTATTGATTTGCTCAAATCAGACAAATTCAGAAATGTCTTACGTTCTAAATTTGAAATTTCCGGATACAGAGCTTCCTTACGAGAATCAGTAATTGCAGATTTTTCCAAAAGATTCCCTGGCTATCAATTGAGTCAATTTACTAAATCATCTGTTTTTAAATATAATAGATTTGGTCTTGAGTCAGAATACTCTTTTGGTCTTATGGACAAGCTGTTCAGTTCTTCGGAAGACTGGCCGACTGTCAGAAAGCAAATTATTTCAGCAAGTGCAAACCATCAATTCACCCTTGTTCAAATAGATACTGCCAAATCCTTTGGTGCCTTAGTTACGTGTCTTTGCAAAGTGAAGCCAAGTTCTATAGATGTGAAGCATTTACTATTGGCTGCCGATTTATTAAAGATCAACAATCAAGAAGGTGTACCATTTGGTGTCTTCGAAAGTGTTTATAGAGAGAGAATCGAATTGGCATTTTTAATTTGTTTGACGTTCTCCAAAAATCATAATTCAAAAGCCACTGATAAGGCAATATTTGGCCTTGTTAATTCTGTCTGCAGGCTATTATTTGCTAAGGAGATAGACCTTAGATCAGCTTTGTGTAAGTCTGATGTGACTTACTATAAGCCAATCTTAAGAATTTTGTTATTGTCTTTGCAGATGATTACGGATGATAGTATGCTGTTAGTAGAATATGGTGCTACTTTCGCCGATGTTTTTAATGATGTTATTGCAGGTTCTATCAAAATTTTGTTTGACTCGATTCAAAGTAGGTCATTAATGTTCCCTCAAAAGAAGGACCTAGCCGGTGATGAGTTGATCTCTAAGCAAATTGATGATATTTCTTTAATAATTTCTATCTTGAAAGCATTTTTGGGTTTGAAACTCACTAAGCAGATTGAAGCTTCCATCACTTTAACATTAGTTAGAGATGGCAGCTTCAGATCTATTTACAAAATGTACTCGTCTTCGCACACGATCACGGTAAATCAGGAGCACATATTTGCTGACTTTTCATTGATCATAATTCATGAACTGGTGAAGGATAAAAGCATAGCGGAGGGACTTTTAGCTAATGGGCTCTACTCTCTTATACTTGACTCAGCAATCTCTGTCAGAATCCAAAAAGGTGGCGTAGTGCCTTTGGCACCGAAGCAGGCCAGATTACACCATCTTTGGGTCAACGGAATCTTACCAATCATCTTACATCTTTTGAGCCACTTTGGTGAAAGGCTCTTACCAGAAACATGTCTTTTCGCATTTTTGTTTGAAAAACAAATATCATTTACCGTTAGTAGCTGGCTGCAGCCAAGCACTCCTATCAGTACGCCCATGATTGAAGAGACCACTCAGATTGTCATGTTGGGTAAAGTCCTAAGTGCCTTGGGTGCATATGACTATATTAAAAGTAACTCTTCTGTGAGTTCCGAAAAGGTGAAGCTGATCCCTGGAATTGACACCAAGGAGGAGAGAGTCAGTTTCGTTGCTGCTTTGACCTATCTCATATCACATCCTAAATACTTGGCTTCACGGGTATTTGCATCTGACCTACTGCAGCAAAAGATATTGGAGTCAGATAAAAGAAACGACTTTATTGAAGAGTTGGTCGATGAGCTTAACACGTTGAAGGATTCTCTACTGGAATAATTATCTCTCTCTGAGCCCTGTAATATATATAATAAAGAAACAAATCAACTAGTTAATAAAATAGCGGAGAGTCTGGAAAGTCAATCGGATAATGTAAGTGCTTATGTAATGTGTTGCTTGTGTAATGTGTCATGTAATAGCTAAACCGTATTTGAACTCTGGCAGATCCCCGTAGCCATGATTACCCCTCATTTTTGCATGGTTGGTGGTGCTCTGTGAGCCATAAGTGCTTTTTCATCTGCAGTGTCCTGCCAATTAAATCATACCTCTTATTTTGTTCAGGATCCTGTTGATATTTGCAATTGTGAGGCCATATACTGTCAGTGTTTACAATTCTGGCTCTTGAAATTTTATCCATGAAGTCGCCTGTTCCTTTCTCACCTGAAAACGTCAAGCATGTCTCTTCTCTATATAGAAGATCCCTTAGAACTGCCCACGACTGGATCAACAGACACGACTTCTATAGAGCCAAGGCTGCAGAGATCAGACTTAGGTTTGAGCAGAACAAGAACGTTTCGGACCCTAAAGAACTAAAGGTAAGCTGGACCCCCCTCAATGCTATCTGGAGATTCAAATTTACTAACCTGCGTGCCACTTGCTGCTACTCTATTTATTGCAACAGTTAATTTTGAGCAAAACTGAAATGATGCTAGAAAATTTCAAGCACCCTGACCCAATCATTCCACCAGGAAGACCAAATGGTACCAAGTACGACAGAAATGCTCCCCCAAGATACCAATCCCATCCACTACCTTTTAGAAACACCATTTGAACCTGTCGATTTGAAAACAAAAAACAACTTTTATGCATTAATTGGACAGCGTGTTAGATGAGCTGACAAAGCTTGGTTTTGCGGCATATTAGATGCCATTGGTAGGGCATTGTGCGTATCTAGAGCTGTCTCTTTCCTAGTGTTCGAGCATCCATTTGTAGCGTACTTGTTTTCGTTCTGTTTATTCTGTTCCTTTCTTGTCATCTTCCTGGTTTGCAGTGCATTCTATCTTTGTTTATTACATATCTACTATTTATTTACGATCTTTGTTTAATACATCCTTATCTATTTGAATTGGTGCTTATTGGCTACCACCAGCCTTCTTTGTTCTGCGTTCCCCGCTTGTGCTGCTCTCCCAGAATTTTATGTCTGCAGAAAGAGGTCTTGAGCGAGGGAGCAAACCCAAAACCTATAATTTGAAGGGCACAACTCATCTTGTAATGCTCTCGTGAGATATAGATGCTCCCGAAGCTGAGACTGAATCTTGATGGGTCAGTGTATGCAAGTGCTTTCTATTTGATGGATTCTGTCATTGTAGGATTTTATGATGGATTTGATAAGAGTAGTCACCGGAATCAATTAAGCTTAAATGTGATCCCCTTTTTAGGTGGCAAGATTAGAGCTGATTTTACTAACTGATATTTATTATGTTTTACCTGTAATTACGATTATGTGTAGTGATGTTTGAAAAAAGTGTCACTAAGTCCAAGATAGCCTATACGCAAGTGGAGCTTTTGGATGATAACTATTCTATCGACAGGGACCTGATCAGGGGCTATGTGGAGATGCTATGCGATAAAAGGTTAGTTGATTTAAACGAAAAACTCGAGAACGTGCAACTTGGGGTTGTATCTACTGCTGTTGTCAGCTTTTGCTTGTTGAGTTTCTTTCTATTATTGGTTGTTGTCACCAGAGACACTTCAGATTTAGAAGGATCAGTCAAAGAAAAAGAAGACACAGTGGAGCTGGTCAGCGAACCTGTCAAAGAGACATATACGATGGATAATAGCCATCCTTTAGAACTAAGCTCATATCTCAGAAAAGAAATT
This sequence comes from Ambrosiozyma maleeae (nom. inval.), assembly GCA_003706635.2. Taxonomy (NCBI): domain Eukaryota; kingdom Fungi; phylum Ascomycota; class Pichiomycetes; order Pichiales; family Pichiaceae; genus Ambrosiozyma; species Ambrosiozyma maleeae (nom. inval.). Next base: position 1,107,601 of record PPLV02000001.1, read on the forward strand.
CTTGAATTTTCTAGGGTATTCTCTGACCCTGCTAGAACAGTGTTGCAGCTTGAAGAAGACCACAAACTAAGCAAAGTAAGAGAAGAAGTGCCAGACAAGTCACAAACCCCCATTCCCCCTGGGTCTACGGGTGGTCAATATGACTACAGTGTTTTTAGCTGTTATGATGGCAGTCACGTAGCTGTTGAAAATATAATGAATTACAATTTTGATGAAGTAAGTGGAGATTTGGTTGAAAATGAAACGATATTCCCAACTATATTTGAGCCTGAAACTAAAGATAATGTTTTGGTATCAGATTCATCACCTGACGAGCTGCTCTTTGAACTCCCATTAACAGTGAATCCTAGTCCTTTGTCAAACTCGAATTCTTCAATAAGTATTGAGGGTAGCAAACCTGAAAATATTTTAGCGACATCTTTTGTACCTACTTTTGTTTCAAAGGGCGCTGGCTCTATGGATGGTGACGATTTCGGAGAACAAAATGTATTTCAGTTGACTGAAAAATACTTGCTATGTGATGATATGGTTGATTTGGCCGGATACTTAAAAGAATGCCACGCAATTGAGATTGATGACAAAGAAGACCATTCTCCTTCCTGGGACACAGATCAAACTACTTATATGGATGCATACAGCTCAATTGATTTTAATAATAAACAGCAGGTAGATTCAATTAGGGCTCTTCTACGTTATGAATATAACGGCCAAGATAAAATTCGCCTAGATGAGGAACATCACTTTATCAATTGGAGCCTCATTGAGAACATTGAGTTGATTTGTGGGCTAATTGCTGATAACAAAACTGGTAAGGAACTCAAGATGACGTTGATGTCTTTTGTTGCTGATTATGTATCATTTCAAAGTGATTGCAATTTGAGTATTGAGATGTTCTGCAGATTGTTCACAAGCTTGTTAGGTACCGTTGAAACAACTAAAGATGAGGATATTTACACTTCTGGGTTTTATTCCTTGGTTTGCCTGGTGATATCAATTCACCTACCGGACATCGTTGAGTGTTTTGATAATATATTTACATCTCCCGGTAGTGGCAGCACGCGTGGTAATGAGATTAAAACGGAGTTGATAAAAATTTCTATTGCCAATTGCTACTATAAGATAAATTCTGATATCGAACTATTCAACTCTCTTGCGACGAAGATAAAGAAATTTTTAAGCAAAGCCTTGCCAACTCCCAAAACAAATAACAGTGATATCGGCTCGGTTGTACATAAAAATGAGCTCAGTCTATTAAGTTTAGTAGGATTTTGGCAAAGAATATGCCAGCGATACGAAGTTGAGAACATTTCTCAGCCCCAGATTCAAAAGTGATATTCTAAATTTGCAGATTTTACATGATTCACTAAGTAAATGAGGTTGAATCACAGTTTGCTTTTTATAAGGTTTATAATAATTTGCTCAGTGGATTTTTTCCATATGCGTGTGTATTTCCTCGTGTTCACAATAAAGGATGAAAGCCCAGGATTCTGGTAGCCTGATCTATTCACAGCATCCATCTGATAGGTTATCCATACTCATTAGGCTTTAGTGCATGTACCGAAGTATCGAATCAGACAGGTATATATATTTTGAACAGGGTAAATATAACGATCTAGCAAAAGCCAGTGCTGCTTGTTAAGCATTTTTAACTTTTATGCCAATAAATGAGCAAAATAAACCCTCAAGTGCATACGCAAGAGCAAATAATTGTAATTCAGAAAATGCTCAAATGTGTGGTTGACTAATATATAAAACGAAGTCTGCTTCTTGTTTTTCTGATGACATGAGACTGCTTCAATTCAGCCTGAGATTTCGTTCCATGAAATTCAAACTTTCAAACTTGGCGTTAGAATCAAGTTCATCTACTGTGTTACTTTTACTCCTTTGTGTGAATCAACAAAAAAAAGTTTATTCCCAATAAAATATAAAAATGTCAATCAAGCAGTTTTAGACAAGTTTTGTGAAAAGTTTCAATTGTAAAAACAAAATGCCGTGGTCCCAATACGACACTTTGTTTCTCCAATTTCAAAAATTTCAACTAGATCTAAAATGCCATGACAACAAAGAAAGAAAAACCTAAGATTAACTAGAATCTCGGTCAGATTTGAAAACAAAAACCGACAAAGTAACAAAAAAATAGAAGCATGGCTTAGAGAAACGACAGAAGAGAGCAAATTCATTAAAATGAAAGCTTTTCAATCAGGTCCTGTGAATGTAAAAATCTCTCCGTTTGAAAAAAGAAAACCTTTCAAAGAAAAGATGTGAAAATTAAAAATAATAATTAAGAGGTGTGCATTGTGGTTGAAAGGTGAAAAATAAGTTAATGTTTCCCATCCCTTTTCCCGAACATCATAGCCTCCAGTTCTCCAAATTTCTCTCTCTCTCTTTTAAAGAAAAAGTTGGATATGTAAAAGTGTGTATTGTAGCTGATTGCGATCAGTAATTTTTTGATGTTTTTGATGTTTTTTTGGTGTTTTTTTGGTTTTTTTTTGGTGTTTAAAAAAGCAGAAACGGAAATTGTAAGATTTAGAGTAAGATAGGCATCAGGAATTCATACTTGTTGTGTGTGTGTGTGTGTGTGTGCGTGTGAATAAATGTGTTTCTGATAACAGCTATAATCTTGAGCAACCTCCTTCTTGGTAGCATTCTGGTAAAGAACGCAGTTTAAAGTGTGTGGGCTGGTTTAGATCACATAAATGTGGTTCCGAACCGTAACCTAAAGAAAAATCGTGAAAAAACAAAAGAAAATTTAAGAACATGAAATGCCTATTTAGGATCATTGGCAGCACCTAAATGAATCATAACAAGGCTGTTAGCATAAGACCTGAGCTGATCTATATTAGGGCCAGCAAACCTATAAAGGCATACGAAAAACGAAAAGAAAACAAAAACCAAATTGAATAGTGAATATCAGGAAGAATCATTAGATTCAGGCTTGAGCTTTTGCAAGCTCTGCTTCTTCTTCTTCCATTTTTTGAGCCTTGGCTTGCAAATGCTGTTCAGCTTCCTTGAATAAAGCGGCTTGTTCAGTCTCCGACAATTCGTATTGTTTCTTGTTCTTGATGTGGTACATTGGGTTCAATTCTCTGATTCTGGTAGCCTTCAAAAATGGTAAGTGACCAGTCTTCTCCTCGTACAACATCACCATCAATGTAACCATGACAGCAATCCAGTAAATGTTATAAGATAAAACGGAACCGTATGTGGCAGAGTTTTGCCAACCTAACAAAGCGTTGAAGACATCCCAACCGTTATCAATCTCTGGGTTACAGCAGTTGACGTGCCAAACTGACTCAGCAATGTTATAAGAACCAGGACCCGATCCTTGCTCGGCGGCATCACCACCAGTTAATTGAGAGTATCTATAGTTTTGGAAACTCCACAAAGCTCTTGAGAACAAACCAGCAGCAATCAAATACAAGATAGCGGTGGAGACACACAAGAAGATCTGTAAAGAAATGGCAGAACCACCAAAATACAAGAAGGAACCGACAGTGATACCTGCAATCAAACCACAAACAACAGGCAATGGGAAAGATTTAGCTGGGGAACCGATACCGACACCACCAACGAAGACAACAGCCTCTAAACCTTCTCTCATACAGGTAATAAATGGCAAGATAAACATAGCATACTTTTTCATCAAGTAAGAAAACTTAAATCTGTCTTTCTTGTTTTCTGGAACTTCAATTAAGGACTTTGCAATTTTAATTCTCCACTTGGCCTGCATTTTGTTAATTCTCAACATGGCAATACCCATAGCAGAAATCAAGACGGTAGCGATGATGGAAAAAATACCCTCCCATAAATCTTCAGAACTGGACCAGAGATCATGACCTAAAGAATAGTAAGCACCAATGAAAGCACAACCGATAATCAAACAAAAGACAACTCCAAGAACCGAACCTAGCCAAACCTGTTTTATCAAAGACTTATAAAGCTTGGGGTGTTTAGTACCAATGGACTGCTTGACAAAGGCCAACAAGACAGAGACAACAATCACTGCCTCTAATGACTCTCTAAAAACAATGAAAAAAATTTGGACGTTGAAGACGTCAGCCATTTTGAATCAACAGTTGAAGAGTTTGAAACTTGTGTAGAAAAAATGCGTGTTTTTGTGTTAAAAGAGAAGTGAGAGAGAGAAATAAAAGGTGTTAGATAGATACCTCAATGTAACTATGTAAACTGATCCTTTGAGAAGAATATTATCTATAACGATTTTTCTTTTCTCTGTTGTTAACAAAAACGACAAGGTTCCCTTATTCAAACGGAAATTGATGAGTAAAAAGATGTTGAAGCAAGTAAATCAGGGCCTTCTCTGGTAGCACAAACAGATCCCAATTGTCCCTAGAAAGAGGAATAATCACCAGATATATATATACAAAGCAGTACAGGTTTACTCTGCTAGCGATAGCGTGCAACAGCAGGATTCTGCATCTGCCTAGATTGCAAGCAGTTAGCCAACAACCATAGACAATAAAGGTTCTTTTTAGATAATAGACAATATAGAGCCTCTGTGCGGCTTGCTTTGCTTGTGCGGCACACGCCCTGCAATACCCCCGTTTACAGAATTTTAAGGTTTTTTTAGCTTTTTTAGTCTCTGGGATATAGTGTGGGTGGTTGGTTATCTTTAGAGAAGCCAGCGGGGTATGTGCGTAAGCGTGAAGTTGTGGATGACATGGAAGGTGTACATCAACAGGCAAAATCTAGTATCCTAGTGGGTACCGTGTTCCAATCCACAGCCGGGCGCCTGGCGCCTGGCGCCTGGGCACTTCAGCCGACACGGTCTCGGGCCCGTGTTTAACAGATCTGGGGAAGCACTGGCAGGCACTGTGCGCAAAGGTGCACAGCGTAATTAACATAATAGTCTAACTCAATATTACACAGCTTGGTATAATTCAACTTCATACAGCACGGTTTCGCATAATGTAATTTCATTTACCACTACATATCGGAGATGTCGCAATTTAACTGACTGCCGTCCCGCCGCAGATAACGCCGCAGCTAACGCCCACGATCAATCTGATAAAACAGAAATCGCGCAAGTCAAGTCCGGAAAACCTGCTGAGTGTTCAAATCTAGCGGGCCAGCGGCAGGCGTGGGGCGCTTATGCGCGGTCGAGACCGGTTTTGTGCGGCCTCGAGCGTTAGGACCTGGGCATTGAACTCTTGGACTCTTGGCCGCTTGGCTGGTCCCACCCGGGCACGTGTAGGACGCGTAAGGGATTAGGGGCCAGTTGGTGGTTTTGGTGGTTTTGGCGGTTTTGGCGGTTTTGGCGGTTTTGAAACAAAACTTAGAAATTATCTGGCTGGGATTGGGTGCAGCAGTGGTAAGGAATCCGTCAAACTGGGGGCTGAACAATATTTGATTGGCTAATGCAGGATCCTGTGGGCTGTAGGCGTGCCAATGAGCTTGAAAATGCTGGAAAGGTCCCGGTGCGTAGTACAATAGCTACTGATTCCTTAGATAACTTTACTTTGACTCTGTCTCAAGGCGATACTATATGGCAGGTTTGGCCTATAGTTGAAAATGTGCATACTGCCGCAAGCTGATTATCTTTTCCATCATTTCCACCTCCTGGTGAAAACACACGAGTGCACACTCGGTTACGGACACCCTTACCCACGATGCTACCTATCGGACGACAGTCATGCCTAATGACGCCTTAGCGCTGTCTTTCAAAAGACAGTACCCTGCCTGCCCGGTTTATGCGCCGAGTTGGAGTCTACAGTCTTCGGGTGGGACACAAAAACAAATTTATGCCGGGAAACTGAACAAAACGAAAAATTCAAGCATTAATCATAGCTGCGTGAAAAGTTTTCATAAACGCCCAGTTTTGGCTGTATCCAATGAACACCAAATGGTCTATTGAGGGTCCTTGGCTTTTTTAATTAAACGTAGTAAAGCAGTAAAGCACAATCGTACGGCTTGGTTAAATTTAGTTGGATCTATTAAATCATACGGCTTGGCTGGTCAGGTGCTTTTGTTCCACACGTTCAAACCTACAAAGAAGTGCTGTTCTACCCTGCTGTCCGCCTAGAAAAAGAAATCTCATGCGACAAGACCTGCATCCAATAGAGAATTTTAAACATAATACAGTCAAGCCGAACATATCGGTCGCTGAAAAAATTCATCCCTGGTACGTACGTATTCACTAGTAAATAGCCTATATTGTCTATTCGTAACGGTGAGGCTGATACTAATTTATCTTTGAAAATCGGCCGGCAATGTCAACGGATTCATATGTTTTATCGAACTGCTACTGGCTGAAAAAAAATTATGCCAGCATTCAGAGTCCAAGTAGCTTGTTTTTCACCCTTAGAGCCTTGAATAATCTTTTAAATCAGTCGGTTGACCCAACACCAGTCGCTTGCAAATAATTGCCAGTTTCGTGAGGCATTTTCTCGGTCATTGCTTTTTCTCCAAAAAACAGAAGAGCATCTCTTATGCCTGTTACGAAAAAACCTGAAATAGACAATTTGGAATTTGGTGACATATATCCTTATTTAGGCTATTTCTAAACCTGCTACTCAAAAAGCGAAACTGTTCGATGTGTTCAACGTATATAAACAAGTAGGTTGGACTGTGACCCAAACAGGATTAACAATAGTCTGCATTATTTTTTTTAAAATTATTTAAGCTTTTTGAAATCTGAAGGATCTCAAAAAAGTTTTCCGTTAATTTTTTTTTTCCACATTTTTTTCTGACGTAATTGCTGGTTGTCGCCCCGAAACGAGAATATTAAGAGTAAGTCAACTTGAAACATCTAAAAAGCAAATACTTGGGGTAGGTGATATTTCGCAAACTCGGCCGATCTATGGCGGTACCAGGCCATATAGGCAAATCATGTGTAAAAGATATATACTTACATTTGGTTATACTTGAGTGTAAGAATTCAACTGCCATAAATTTATTATACTCGTATTTGTACATTAACTTCTTAATTTAAACGACTTTGCTTCGTTTACCCACAATAATTTCGAAATGGACACTTAGAAAAATCATTAACACAAATTTTGAATTAAAAACTTTGTTTTAAACTTACATTGCTTGTTAAACATTACAATAAGGTAATCATGATCAATGAAACAATCAGCAAATGGTCGAATGGTCTAGTTGGTTATGGCATCTGCTTAACACGCAGAAAGTCCCCAGTTCGATCCTGGGTTTGATCATTACGCTTTATTTTTTATCCCAGATAACTAAAAATACTGCTTTGGTTTCTGTGGTTTTGCTTTTTTGCTACTTGAAATATTCTCTCAATTTTGTAGTTAAAGGCTACATGCAAAGCCAAGAACCACATGAAGAGTTACTGGAAACAATCGGGAGGTCAGCAATTACCAAGATTGAAATAAATACAAACTAACTTGAAAATGAGAAACACAGACTATTCAATTCAGAAAACGCATTAAAAAGTGAAGCGGTATAAGATAAGACCTTTAGCTAAAATAATCTGACTTGAAAATGGATCAAACATTGAGAAACATGTCACAATAGCAGAAAAAGCCAGAGAGAAGTGGGAAAAAGATAGGTATTGAGTGGACAAGAAATTTGCAAAAAGATTTATCGGTAAATAAACCAATATATATAATAACATACACCAAAAGTAAGCAAGAAAAAAACCATAGAAATAAAATGTATTTAAACCAAATAGACCAAGAGTAAAAAATCATTAAAATAAAAAACAGATTCAATTAAAATATATTCAAATTTGCCAATCTTTTCTCTTCATTATAGTCTAGTTGTATAGACTTATTATGTGGATAAGAGCGAGTTTTGCTCTTTCAAAGAGCATGAAGGATTCAGCGATTAAAAAGCTACCCAGCTTAGCAATCTCGCTAGTGAGACATTGTAATTTTGCTATCAAAACATCATCCATACTAAAAACATCTTCCGTTGAACAGGAGTCAGTGGTCAGCTGTAACATTGGTTTAATGACGGGTGATCCAGAAGAAGAAAGGCCTGTTGGATACTGCGGTGACAGTTTTAAACTTCTGAATCTTAACTTCTGTGTTCCGTTTATAAAGCCATCACCAGCCCCAGAATCAGAATCCCCAGGATTAAGGGAAAATTCCTTCCAGATAATAACTATCGTTAGAGAAAAAACTCCAAACGCAATTCCCAACATCAACTTTGCTTTTAAATTTTTAATCTCTTGACTTTTCTTTTTCTTGTCTTTTTTAGAGCTGGAATCATTATCTTTGCTGTCTGATGATAAATCATTCTTTCTTTGTGTTGAGGAAGTATTGTTTAGTGAAACGCAGCTAGATGAAATGGAAGATGAGGTGGCAGTTTCCGGAATAGGGGCCATCAAAGAAGTGAAGTTACGTTTCTTGAAACTGTGGCTGTTATTATTGATCAACAATGAATTGACAGAGCTTAATTTCATTGATGCCGCTATAGCACCAACGGAGTTTTCCAAAACATCTTCAAAATCGTTCAAGTTTTTCAAATTGTTCAAAAAGTCAATCAATTGCACGATATCGTCATTAATAGACTTCATAATCAACGGTTCGCAAACCATTAAGCCTTTGAATAGCTTGCCTAATAGCAGCTCAACATCACTATTATTGCCTTCTTGATCATCGATGATTATTGGAATGTAGGGCTTATTAACAAGGCTAGGAAGCAAATAGTTTTCATGATTAACAATAAGTAAAATCAAATGCGGATCTAATTGGTTCACCGTTTGAAATTCAATTTTGTCCAAAGTTTTTCTGTACAAGCGTAATCTATCTACCAACAAATGGTTATTGCTACCAATCACTTGCACCTTAATATTGGCCGAATCCACAAACATATGGTTTGAATTCGAACATGAGTTTAATGAGCCTTTTAAGGTGGAAGAACTACCTCCTTTATTGATGGACTTTTCATTAGTTAAGCCATTAATGCTTGGAATGGATACTCTCGGCATGACAAAGGAAGGACTGATAGTGGATGAGTCAACTGTGTAATCATCGTCATCATCTGTACATGAGTTAGAGGATTCCGAATCAAATACAATCACTCTATGATTTGAATTTTTCCTATTGTTGAATTTCACCAAGTGGTCGCCCTCTTTACGATGCAATGCTGGAATTATGTTAGCATCATCATCGTCGTCATCGTCATCTTCATCCTCTAATAAATTTCTTTCTTCATTATCAGAACTTGATAGGATGGATCCGATATTAGGGGATCTGTTTCTTGAATCCATAACCATATTATTCACGATATTTGTGTTCATGTTATTGACACTATCCTTGCTATGAGCAAAAGGGTTTGAAAAGAGACCTCTTGAAGGATAATAACCTGAAGTTGGGTTCACATTGTTCTGCAATTCTGTGTTAAAGCAGGATGGGATAGATTGCCACGAGGTTATCGAAAACTCATCGTTATAGTAGCTTCTCTGCAAATTACTAATATTGTTCAAGTCGGTCACGTTTGTTAGATCCACGTTCAAATCCAATTGGGGGTTCTGCAACGCTTCGAATACCGAGTTATGAGGTGGTAACAAGCTATCCTTTTTCTTTGGGCTTCCCTTTACTGTATGAAGGCTGTTATTATTATCGCCAAGAGCGGTCATTGCAGAATTCAAGTTGGACAAAGTGGATGAGTTGTTCCTCATTAATGCCACCGAGCGGGTGTTCTCCTGCACAAGGGAATCTTCTCTATCATAATAAACTCCTGGAGATAGTGAGACATCACCAGCAACTGCATTATCAGCTGCACCTGTGGCAGCCTTTTCTTGAGGTTTCTTTGACTTTTCTTTCTTTGAATACTGCAAGAACATGTTAGGCAACGCAAAGAGAAAAGAGGAGAGATATTGGAGATGCAGGCAATCAGCCAGTTGCTGTGTCAATAACAGAAAGCTCTGTCTCAGTTACAAGAGTGGGGATCGTGGCTTCCAGCAGCTAAAAGGGCAAATGTAACCAAAGGCCGAAGAAATAGGGATCAGGGAGTGGTGTTGTAGGAGAGCACAGTGTGAGCGGGTGAGTGGCCAAGAGTGTAGCAGCAAGGAGAGGTGGTACTTGGATTTTAACTGCAATCGCAAGGAGAGAGAGAATTCTGCGTAAAGCTCTAGTGTGTCCACAAAAGCAAGTATTAATGCGTGTGTGGCCAGCTTATGTTAGTGGAGCACGTAATACGCAGCTTTTCCCTCTGCTTCTCTACTCCATGTATTTTGTAGTTGCCCTTTTTCCTCTTCTCTTATGTTCCCCTTCAGATAAGCGCCGCGTTTACGCACCGGGGAGCGATGGGATGGGATGACGCTTCAGGCCACAGCCTGCGAGGGAGGGTGCACGCTGGGGCAGGAGGGAGGGCGCACGGTGGTAGGGGTTAGCAGAGTCTCCAAGTTGCTGTTGGGGATAAGGGAGAAGAGGCTAGTGGCGGCCGGTAAGGGCGCATGAGGGGTACGTGTGTGCGGAGAGCGGTGCGTGCCAGGGTACGGGTGGCCTTGGTCACAGGGACGTAGCATGGGCGATTACAGGGGAAGGAGGGGGGGATGGCAAAAATAGGACATGAATAACATTAAGGGGGGGGGGGGGCACCGAGGGCGATGGCAACAACATGGGAAAAGACAAGGCGATGGTGGGATGTGGTGTAAGAAGGTAGGAGATGGCTTGGAGACGTTGGCGACCGAAATGTACCGTGGCCAGCAGTTGGCTGCTCGAAGACTGTACACGTTGAACGATCTGCTGAGCTGTGCGGGCGGCCGCTGTGGCAGCTCCATCGACCCACACTAGGCGATGCGTAGATCCACATCGCCGCCGTTGCACATGGGTCCAACGTCACGATGTCCTAGAACCACGGTCCACAGCTCCACAGTTGACACAAGCACAGCAAAGGACAGATAATAGCGCCCTGCAAGGTTTGGTATTTCTGGTGCACGGGTTTATAATCCACAAACGCGGTTATACGCTTATCGCACTTGCCTCTTTGGGACGCCCGCCTGGTTACCCCAGCTCGAGGATACCTTGTCCAGGACGCACACACCTAAGTAGCCGTAACCTCAATGGTGACATACACAGCGATCAAGTCCCGGTTCCCAAACACCTGCTCTGGGCCCTCGAAATCCGTTCTTACCCCGGCTCGCCCGCCACTTCACCGGCTGCGCTGCCAGTATGCCAGTGCGCCATCCGTAAATGAGTCAGCTAGACACGTTGCCTGCTGCTTATCTGCGTATTGTTGATCCGCGACCTCCGACCGCTCGATATCCCGGCGGAGCTGCCCCATATGTTTTAGTGCTTGTGCTTTTGTTGTGTGCAACACCAATACACTACATTTATAAACTATAAACAAAGCCATTTTCTCGTGTTGCAACTCTGCTCTTTCTTTCTTTTCGTTGCACACGGTCTTTTTTTGCCTTACCCAGTGCAACCACTAACAGGCTAACCGGCAGTCATACCCAAGCGAACCCACTATTACCTTATTATACGTAACATGCTATCCTTCTTCTCACAAAAGGCAACCGCCTCGGCTGGCGAGCAGCAACAATCCCCAAAGGTTGTTGACATAAACACCATGGAGAAGCCAAAGAGTAATAATAATGATGCGCTACCACACACCAAAACAAAGAAAGCCTTCAGTTACTGGCCATTTTACTCCTCCAAGTGGACCAGTGCTGGCAAGGCCAGCCTGAACACCACTGCAAACAACAACGTGCTGGTGGACGACTCTACCAATAAAGTGATAGCCATGAAGAAGTGCAAGGTAGACGAGGATACCGCAGATGATAATGACTTCATCGACATCCAGGTGAGAAAGTTGTCGTATGCAGAGGTTGCCGCGTTGAGCCCAGCAGTTTGTGCGGAGAAACCAAAGAAACCAGTGTCTGGAGCGGTTTGTGTCGAAAACAGTGACTTGGTGATTGACCAAGAAGCGGAATTGGAGAAATCGGTCACTGATTTGGAGTTGGTTGAGACTTACCAACATAACACCTCAAACAGAGCAATGCAGGCACAGCAACATTTGAGTTACGTGGATAGAGATGAAGATCTACAGAAATTAGGCGTCGATGTGAATGACGAAGACTACAGCAATATGAACAGCATGTCAAACGGCAAGAAGATGTCCAAGAAGATGTCCAAAAAGTTGAAGAAGAAGCAACTTCACTAGACCGCAACGCTAGATAATCACCAGTGCTAGAGAACTCTACTTTACTTTCCAGTTCATTCCCTTTGTATGATGTCTTAACGTTCCCTTCCATAACCACTATTATTCACGTTCTAAAATCCTGTTTTTGTCTTGTGTGCTATTGTAACCTTTATTTGCCTTCCATGTTTTTCCTACTATGTTTAGCTATTACTCGGCCCGCCTCTTTCCCTCTGGTGTCTGGCCTGCCTCTATTATCTCAAATCCTATTATTTATTTTGATTGCTTGTCCAATATGTATGCCTGAAATCCTCTACATTGTATTGTACCTTGCCAATTAAAAGCACGTTTACAGCAGCTTTACAGTAAGTACGCTACACAGGAAAGGTCATAAATCATAAATTACATCATAACTTACATTATTATAGCTTACCTAATGAATTACATACACATTTTATTTTTAAATTTAATTTTTTTCAGTTTTTGGGGCATTTCATTTTCTTACATTAAGGAGAATATAAGCCATTTCCTTTTCACAGTTAGCCGACTGGTTGGGTCCGGCCATTCAGCAACAAGCAGATCATATCATGACTCAGGAAGCCATTGACGAGCTGCTAGCCTGGGCAAGAAGTCACGGTGCAAAAATCGACCAGAGAGTGAAATTTACGTATACAGATGTTTCTGGAATTTCATGTTTTCAAGAGGAAATCGATGATTCAAGCGACCCTATTGAGATTTCGATTCCTGAATCCATTATTATTAAGCCCGATCAAGCTTATGCGCACTTTAATCTTACACAGGAAGACATTGATCCTGTTAGCATATTAAAATTCTATTTAGCCTACCTGAAAACCGGCGATAACCAGTTGTACAGTGCATATCTCAGATTATTGCCAAGTTTACAAGAAATTAGGTCTCCGCTGACTTACACATTACATGAACTAGAATACTTGTTAGGAACAAATTTGTATACAGGCATAAAATTAAAGCTTGATAGCTTAATGGAAGAGTATCAGCTTTGTATCAGGAAAATTCTGCCGGGCTTGGCCCCAGTCGGCTATTCAAGCCTGGATTATGATTCTTTACAATCAAAGATAAGACAGGAAACAAGTGGCTCCAGTAAGAATTGTTTCTCTTTTGGTGAGTTTTTATGGGGCCATTTGATTTTGACATCAAGATCTTTCCCATACCGGTTCATAAATAACGCATGCGATAAAAAATCAGTGATGCTTCTACCAGTGATTGATTTATTGAATCATGAACCAAGATCAAAGGTTTCATGGTTTGGAACAGAAAGGGATTTTAAAATTACGATTCCTTTAGCGTCAGAGGAAAAAGAGGAAAAAGAAACACAATCCGGACAAGGAAAGGAAATCTTTAATAATTATGGTCCCAAGGGTAACGAAGAGTTGTTTATGGGGTACGGCTTCACGATACCAAACAATGAATTTGAGAATCTCCACTTGAGCTTGAATGTTTTAAAGATGCTACCGCTATTACAGAAGCATATTAAAGAAGGTGGTAAATGGGAAGTTAAACTCCCAAAGATATCGGACTATACATACTCCATTAATGATCAAAATGATCCCCACGGAGATAAAGAATCTACAGAGAAACAAGCCCAAGATTCAAATGCGATTTATTTATGCAACAAAAATCATCCAATACCAGATGGCTTGTTAGAATTATACAGTTTTATGGCCAAGAACCATGATGATGATTCATTCACTTTGAAAAATAAACTCAATGGATTGAACAATTTGAAGGCAGCTTTAGATTTCAAGTTCAGAGGTAAGTTAGACAAGTTGAAACCAAGAGATAACAATATAAGTATATTAAATTATGCAAACTGTGTCAACTATAAACAGAGTCAATTAAATATCTACAACCTTATGAAAAGTGAAGTCAAAAAAATAGAAAAGGATTTGTTGGTCGATTATAGAAAATGCCTAATCACAATCAAGGATATCATCAAAAAAGACCAGACTTTCCATACCTTTATGGAGATTTACCAATTGCCTGATTCAGTCAAAGAAATGTCGAAATTTCAGTCAGAGATGTTTGTTTACCTTTGGTTATTGAAAGTAGTCAATTTTGTTCTGTATGAAGATGAAGACAACGGGGGTATTGACTGCCAGTGGATAATCGATCAATTCAGCCACCAGCATCCCACTTTTGCATTCGATGAAGCTAGCATTGACCCAGAACTTCAACCATTAGTTGAGTTATATAACGACATGATTCCACCATTACTAGAGAGTGTGCCTGAAGATTTTTTGGTAGGCTCATACTGGGATTTGAAGTCTTTCATTTTGATTGATCAAATCTACCGTTCGAATTCATACGAGAAAGGTTCATCGTTAGAACCAATATTAATCAAGCCAACAATTATTGCATGATTTATCTCTATGTTCTAGCGGGTATCAATCTGATCAAAAATAAAAAGAATAGAAAAGCCACCACAACCGATGCGACAACTCTTATATAGAAAAACAAGCCTAATTTCCCCTCTTTGTGGTACTTTGACAACAACTGAGAAACGGAATCGAATTTTGAATTTGACTTCTCAAAATTTTCTGTAGCTTCCTTTAGAATTGTAGCGTCTTGCTTCAGCATGTCTTGGAATTGTAGGGCCTGTTGTTTTATGGAGGTCACCATCGAAGGCAATGCATCCATCAACTCCTGCTGGAATGAATCATGGTATGTGTTTTGTGACTCTATGGTGTCCAATTGAGAAGGTTCAGTTCTTGTGGATAGAAGTCTTTTTCTGAGAGTGTCGGTTGACTCCTCGGGGTTTCCGCCGGTGGTGACCGAGTGGCCCATGTCTGGTATTGTGTCAGCTTCTGATAGTTTATCTTGTTCTGACTGCAAAGCTGCCCTCTTGATGAGTTCCTGTTCTGCTTCGTATGTGTCATGGACCGTCTTCAGCTTGTATCCTATCTCAAACTGCAGGTCCTGAACCGTTTTATCCAAGCTGTGCAGCCGTCTTGCCAGTACCGAGCTTGTGTCCTGTCCCGCAGCGGCGTACTCTGCCTTCCTGATCGTCTGCAAGTTTCTGGACACCCTGCTCAACGACGAGTAGCTCGACGTCAAATGCGACCACCTCTCCTGCTCCACACCTCCTGCCCTGGCATGCTCCATCCTCGCAGCGATCGCATCCACCTGTCTGTCTATCTGGTCCAGGATATGACCAAACGACTCCCTAGATACCGTGCTCATCTCTTGTATACCGCTTCGATAACCTGTTTCTCCAACACCAAAGCTGCTTCCTATCAGTCCCTGACCCATGTACTCGCCGCTGCCAGCCCTCTGATCCCTTTCTGTCACCTGCCATCTCTTTCCAACTCCTTTCCGCATCCTCTCCGCTCCCTTTTCCTTCCTTTTATCACCGCTTTCTCACCTCCATGCGAAACGAGCTTTGTGCGCTATTGACCCGTGTGCGTCGAACGGCAGCGCCGCTGTCTTGCCGGCTCCCTGTGGAGCCACCGCACCAGCACCAGGCCAGGTCGTATGCCGGGAAGCTGCGGACGGCGGACTGTGCTCTCATCGCGAGGACTGCAAGGCGGCGGAGACAGGCGGGACGGCCCTGGGAGAAGCCGTAGCGGGCCCTGGCGGCGCACGGGGCATGGAGGCGCACGGGTCGTGGGGGTTTCGGCTCAGTGAGAACAGCACAGAAAACAGGAACTCAACGCATTCTATTCTAATGACGAGGCTCACAGTGGCCACCGGCACTTAGAAGAGGGTTGGACACGATTCTGGGCTCCCAATCGACTCGTTCACAGCTCAGATAGCATAGCCTTGAATAATAGACCACCTACACTCTGACGCTATGGGTTTGAACAATCCTATTCCAAGATCTTTGAAGAGTGAAGCAAAGTACGTATTGGCCTGTTGAAGCATTCTTAGACACTGGTATCGGTAACCACCGACTCAGGAGATGAAACGCTAGGCAATTGCAGCCAGAGCGTACCGCTTTCATTATCTATTCCGAGGTGGAACGCCTCCCTCTTTGGTTCTGCGGACTCAATCGCATCGGCCACGACCCCGCCAGTATGCAGCTGGCACCCGATCTGTTGTGACAGTGTAATTACTACTCCACCACAATGACCTTCAGGGCCGGCGGCCCCATAGTACGATACAGCATCTAAAGCTCACATAGATGGCATTTCTCCATAAAATCTCGAAGTCCCCCCACTTGATATCACAGGATACCAGCTTCCACTTGGTTTATAGACTCTAGTTACTAACATTACCCGTTGCTTTCATCTCTATTTTTAAATCCAACAGAAAAGGTGCTAAAGTGCTAGCATCCTTTATCAAGCCAAATCAACTGCTTGGAGCTGATCAAATTATCCCTCACGATGTCTTATTAAACGCTAAGGGGTTGGCCATCATCACTGTCTTGAAAGCCGGTTTCTTGTTTTCAGGAAGAGCCGGCTCTGGTATTGTTGTTGCTAGATTACCAGACGGATCATGGTCTGCACCTTCAGCCATTGTCACAGCAGGTGCCGGTGTCGGTGGTCAAATTGGTGCTGAAGTTACTGATTTTGTTTTCATATTGAACACGGACGCTGCTGTGCAGTCTTTTGCGCAGTTCGGTTCAGTTACATTGGGTGGTAATTTGTCTGTCGCAGCCGGTCCTTTGGGACGTAACGCCGAGGTTGCGGGTAGTGCTTCCATTAAGAGTGTCGCCCCAGTTTTCTCGTATTCAAAGACCAAAGGTTTGTTTGCAGGTGTCTCTGTTGAAGGTTCTGTCCTTGTCGAAAGAAGAGAAGCTAATAGAAAGTTCTACGGTGACATGTGTAAAGCGTCTCAAATCTTGAGTGGAAAGGTTGCTCCAACTCCAGCCTGTGAACCACTAATGAGAGTTTTGGAGTCTAGGGCATTTACTAGAGCTGGATCTAACGGTGATTATTATTCAGATGATGATGACTATTACAATGACATTCCATCCGAATTTAGCAGTGATGATCAAGATTCCAGAAGACCTTCAACACGTAGCGGTTCAGGCAGACAACAGAGAAGCAACTATAATGATAATTATTCCGATGACGATGAGTCAAGCGCTGCATATTACAGCCGTACATCTCCAAAGAAAGCATCATCGTGGGAAGACGATGTGTATGATAGACACGAATCTAGAAGAGATACTAGAAATGGAAACTATTCTAATCCAGGTTACAGACCAAAAGGTGACAAACCAGATTTCGGATATGGCAGTGGAAACAACAATAGCAACAGAAATGGTGGGGTCAGCTCGAAGAAAAAGGCCATTGCTTTGTACTCCTTTGCAGGTGAACAATCCGGTGATTTGCCGTTCAAAAAAGGTGACGTTATAACTATTATTCAGAAATCAGACTCTACAGATGATTGGTGGACAGGCAGAAATGGTACAAAGGAAGGTATCTTTCCTGCTAATTATGTTGAACTGGTGTAAAATTGATTTTTTATTTTTGTTTGAACTGTAATCAGTTCTAATCTTTGTTATGTGCTCTTGTTTTGTTTTAATTTTATTTACCCAAAGGCTAATGGTGGCTTATATTTATGTCATTGAATATTGCACTATCGGTCTGCGTGTTTCGTTTTTGTTTCTGATTTATCCAATTTACGCTATGTCATTCATCGTCATACATGTATTCATTACTGTTTTTTCTGTATTGCTTGTTTTTTTCCTATCCTACGTTTCTATAATATGAACATTTTTATCCGCCTATCGATCTCTCTGATGCACGATACACGCTTGCTCATCTTTACTGTTCTTGCAAATATTCTGCCGTCTTATTTATGTATCTGCAAGTAAAAAAAGATTTGTAGCACAAATGAACAGTATATATATCACATAGCAAAATAGCTTTTTTTTAAAGAACACAACTACGTGTTGTGCCTGCAAGAATAAGACATGTGAAGCAAGCTACATCACTTTTTTGGGATGACTCCCAAGTATAATGCAGCTTCCACGATAGTATCTTTCAAAGTATTTATTTCTTTTGTATGACCCTGCTGAGCATTGCTTATCAATGTCCAAAACTTTTGAGGATTACTGGAATAGTGAAACTTCATAATGTGGTCAATAATACAACGAACCTTAATTTTGCCCAATGCCTTTCCTCTTTGGTTTTCTGCTGTAAATGGAGCCAATAAATTAATGGTATATTCATTGAGATATTTGTGCAGCTCAGTGTTTTCTGTAAATTTGAAGCTTGAAAAATTCTTATTACTTGAAGTACTGTTTGAAATTGATTTTAACTTGTCAAATCGAACATCCTTGTTGAATAGCGCCAAATCAGACAGCTTGGTCGGGCTAACATAAGATATGGGTGCTTCCATAGGAACTTTCATAAAACTTTGTAACGGTAGATACTGGGAGGAACAGCCCAAATCAAAATAATGTTTCTGGGAATTGTAAAAGTTATACTTGTATTTTGGAACTTCAATTTTTACTTTGAAACATGGGACATTTCCTTTTTTTAAATTCTCAATTAATAAGTCTGCTCCGGCTTCGTTGGCCATTTCAACATAACCATAGGCAAGAAAAAGGTTCTTCACATCTTCAGATGAGGCCCCCTCGGTACTCCCAGCATGTCTGTATAATTCCATCGAAACTATAGATCCAAATTTAGAACACCACTCTTCCAATTGCTCCTTCTGAGTCTCCTTATTTAATCCACTAATCAATACTTTCCATCTGTAAAATTTGTTATCTTTTCTTCCGTTCTTTTGAGAATAATGCTTCATTTCTTTGGGAATTGCTCTTGTGACAAACAACTTTTTACCGTTTAGTTCCATCACATTCAAGCTTTCAATTGACTTATCAACAGATAATTGATCGGTTAAAGTGACTAACGCCCATGAACCATTTTTCTCCGGGACTTTTCTTGATAGAACAGCTAAAACAACTCCGTAAGGTTCGACTAAGTTCTTGATAACTTGTTCAGAAATATTTAAAGGCAAGTTTCTGATGAAGATAGAATATCTGGTGTTGGGTAATGAGTTTTCATCGTTTTCCTCAGAAATGGATTTTGTGCCTTTTGGAATATATACCATTTCAGTGACTTTTCCTGATCCAGTGGATTGCTCATGTAGAGCTCCAGGGGTCATGATCCCAATCTCAGTATTTTTACCAAATTCAGATCCGCCATTAAAAGAATCCAAGTTTTCGGAATCACCTATCTGATGATTTTCAATACGATATTTTGATGTAGTGGGTTTATTGAGCGACTTGTTGGCAGCAGAGTCCAGAAGAATTCTATCTTTCTTCAAAATATGTAAACCTGCAAATATCAATTTGTCTTGTAAAAAAGTATGATTAAAGGTTTTAATAACATTATATGCATCATTCTTTGATTCGAATTGGATGAAAGCTTGCCTCTTGAACGGGATATGTTTACAAGAAAGGATATTGCCGTACTTTTTAAATTCTTCGTACAAAAATCTAGTCTTGATTCCTTCCGGTAGGTTTGCAAAGAAAACATTGGCACCTATCTTTTCTCTTTTTGCCTTGTTTCTTAAAGATGGCATGATTCTAATCTCAGAGTTGCCGATTGTTGAATAGTTAAGATGCTCTTTTGCAATGTCTGCAAGCTCCTTGTTTTGGAAATTAATATAACCATAACCCAAGGATTTGCCAGATTTCAAATCATGAGGAATCTTAACACTGATTAAGCCATCACATTGAGCAAAATGATCAGTTAGTTCAAACTCCGTGATAGATTTGTCAAGATCACCGACGTAGAGTGATGAAACTTGATCAACTTTCAAATCGCCAGATCTAGATCGAATAAAGGGGTCATCAATGCAACTTTTAGCATATTCATTATTGTCAGCGTTGGTAACAATTTCGGTGCTAACATCTGATAGATGGTCAGCCAAGTTAGAAGGGTTAGTCTGAATGTCAGCTGTAATTTCTGATTTTAAATTCTCTGCAAATGCGTCTGACCCACTGTTAAGATCCATCCCTGAGTCAGATTGTACATAGCTACCAAAATCCTGTTGGGACCCTTCCACCACTCTTGTCCCAGTTGTGAATGAGTTGTGAACTTCCTTAAGTTTAAAAATCTCATCGTCACCCCCTTGATTGGTATCACTGCAATCCACATACAAATCGGCAGTCAAATTGACGTCGTTCAACATACCTGTATATAAACACGGCTTTTTTTCCTTGCTGCTTCTCACACTAAAAAAGCTTCTCTTTGTTCTGAGTCTAATGCTACAGGCTTCACCTGTATCAGCTGCCATCTTTGATCGTTTCAAAGATATTCCACTTTTCCCTTCCTGTTTGTATCCCTGTTTTGAAGTTCCAAACCTTTGTTTTAACAATCTGGAAAATCCAGCCGAAAATGAGGAATTCCAGTGCTGAGTATCTTCACCCTTGGTATGTTTTAACATTGTCAGTGACGATATTGTAGATTCCTGATGTGCTTGCACAGCTTGCCTATATGCTTATGTATGTACATAAGCTGTATGCTTGTAAAGAGTGTAAAATGCGAGTCTAAGTGACTCAACATAAAACAAATGCCAACCAGACATTTTCCATAGGGGTGAAATGACAAAAGCAGGGCCATCTTATCAGAACAAAAGGCCTCTAATCAGATGCCTCGGGAAAAAAAGTTCACCCTTGCACTGCCTTGGCCCGAGAGATGAGCAGAACTCCGACAAGTAAATTTGGTATTAATGGTTTGTGTGCCAAAAGGGTTGCGCATAGCTGCCATGATAAAGGGTGCTAGTGAGTAATGTGGGAGGCAAATAAAAAGCGGAAAATCTAGAGACATGAGGACAAAAAATACATTAATAAACTTAAAGCAAACTAATTCTAAATAAACGGGAGGGAAGCGAGAATAAAGTCTAATTCTACTTCTGAAAAGATTATGACGTTATCTTGATTTCAAGATACGGGATATTAAAAGAAAAGAAGCAGACA
Organism: Ambrosiozyma maleeae (nom. inval.); assembly: GCA_003706635.2. Taxonomy (NCBI): domain Eukaryota; kingdom Fungi; phylum Ascomycota; class Pichiomycetes; order Pichiales; family Pichiaceae; genus Ambrosiozyma; species Ambrosiozyma maleeae (nom. inval.). Next base: position 1,128,593 of record PPLV02000001.1, read on the forward strand.
AAATCGTAAGTTTTAGTTGGTATAGACATAAATGGAAGGGGGCATAAAAGGTGTTGAAATGAAATACTGGTGTGTCAAAGTTAGGAAACCACGCCACAAAAATTCACAGTCTATTCAAACAGTAATCAAGTCTCTGCCAAAAATGCCCCTATTCAACCAATCCATAAACAACAGGACTCTAGTTCTGATACTGACACTTTGAGCAAAATAGATCGATCTCCACAAGTACATGGCAATCAAACCACCAACAAGAGAATAACCAGGAAGGTCAAACACCGCAGAGTTACCAATGTAAGCTAATGAGCCCAAGTGTCTGTACTTGAATGGCTTACTGATTGCGTTATCAATGTCACCATCAACGATATCGTTGATGGATAAAGTGGTTGAGGCTTTACATAACTTGCTCAATTTTCTGCCAATGTACTTACCCTGTTGATTGGCTCTCTGGGCCGTTGCTGGCAACGAGGTAACCTTGGAGTCAACCTCCTTCAACAGCAACTTGATTTGATCAAAAGTCAAGTAACCAGTATTTTGCTGATCGTAATTTGGAATGATCTCATCCACCCAAGACAAAGCTTCATGTGACAACGGGTTTTGAACGGCAATTTCAGCGGCTAATTCATTTAATTCCTTGTAAGATAATTTAACGTTTTTGATATCATCATCGGTAATAATGGCGTGAGTTCTGGCAAACTGGTTAGTGTGTGTACCGATAATATGTCTTCTAATATAGTCAGCACAGTGCTCGGCTAAATCGGTACGAACAGTGGAACAGTCACCAATAGCATAAACATCACCTAATGGAGCACCAATAACTCTCAATTGGGAATCAGTCTCGATAGCTCTCTTGTTCTTTTGGGAACCCTTCAAGTCATGGACAACCTCTTGAGCTAGTGGATTTTGAGTAACACCTGTGGACCATAAACACAAGCCAAATGGCACTGACTTAGTTTCTATTTCACCGTTCTCGTTCTTTTGGTCAAATATAACCTCATCTGGTAAGATTTCCTTGACTCTAGAGTTAGTCAGTAGGTCGATCTTATCACGCTCAAATCTGTTCATAGCGTATTCGGAGATTGTTTTGTCATAAGTATTCAAAATGTGGGATCTTGATTGAATTATATGAATGGAGATTTCCTGTCTTAAAATCTTTGGGAAGTTACGAACTAAATCCTCATTCAACAAATCAAAGATCTCAGCGGCAAATTCGACACCGGTTGGACCGGCACCACATATAACAAATGACAGCAATTTCTTTCTTTCGTCATCGGAGATGGTTGGAAGACAAGCCTTCTCTAAATTTCTAACAATCTTTCTTCTTATTTCTAAAGCATCGTCTGCAGTTTTCAATTGGTTGCTATATTGTAAACCCTTGACACCATGTGTGTTTGCAGTTGAACCGACACCAATGACCAGCTTATCGTACGGAACGTAAAATTCCTTACCTGTATCCTTGGATTTGACCTTCACCAGCTTTTCACTGAATAATACTTTCTCTGCAGAAGCTTCTAAGTAGTGACCGTTAACTCTTCTGATGATATGTCTAATACTCTCCATTAATGATTTCAGTTCTAAGGTACCAACTGCAGCACATGGCAACATAGGAGTAAACAAGAAATAGTTAGTTGGAGAAATAACGGTAACATCGTAATCATTTTTATCTAAGTGTTCTAATACAGCGACAGAGCCCCAACCGGAACCCAAAATGACCAATCTTGGTCTACGTCTAAGTTCTTCTTTTTCTTGACAGTCGAAAGCATCTAGTTGATGAGTCAAGATTGGCAAGTTCTCTGGGCCTCCAGTCGTAGGGTTCAAAGCTAATTCCGGAACTAGCAAGTTGCATGCAACTTCTGTTGGCGTGTATGTTGTATAGTCGTAGACAAAGAACGCTATAAGCATGAACAGCAAGACTCCACCAATGATACTGGATCCCATCACAATGATTCTAAGAGAGCGTCCAACCACAGATACGGTTGTGAATTTCTTGGCTTGATCTTGCTCTTGCTGCTCTGTAACATCGTCAGTAGCTGGGTTTGCAGGATTGGTTTTGGCCTGCTCCAGGACTCTAGAGCTGGAGAAGAATTGACGAGCAGCAAAGGCAGACGGTGACGAGATTGGTGATGTAGAGTTGTTGAAAAGGAATCCTGGCGTGGATATTGCTCTTTGAGTGCAGTTAATAGGCGTTTTCAACGAAGCAGAAGCAGTCACCACAGATGTATATGACAAGGGTCTCAATAAGCCTGTTGCCGGCTGGTGCAATATAGTTCTAGCGATGAGACCGGAACAGCCAACGGCAGCCCTCGTTTGCAGTCTCAGAGGCCTTAGGTGAAACATGGTGGAATATAGGCGTACTCAGGTTGTTGGTATGCAATATATTTGAAGTCAAGGAGACGGAGGTGTTCTAATGGGCATCAACAGTTCATTCAAGGTATGCAGGTCCTATCTATGTATTAAGATAAATGCTCAGCGATAGGGTGTGTGGCTCTATAAAGTGTGCCTCACTCAATACATGCACAGACTCAAACGCTCCTAGTGCAATACCTGTGATACAGCTAGTAAGAAAACTACATACACCAGGAAATCAAATCTTAGATATACACCCACCCAGAATCGCACAGCTTGCCTAAACTGCCCAAATCGCACACATGCCAAAACTCTCCGTGCTACGGTAAACACAGGTTGCTTCTCACTATAGTCAATTTAGCTTTAAAACATCGCACGGAACAAAACCTGCAGTCCACGGAACCCAAGACAATAACAGGAGGTCGAGTTAATTATGTGCTGCCTTTTCCATTTTTCGCGCAGCCCGCTGCGTGTGCCGTTCCTATTCGCCTGTAAAGTCCGATCCACGGACGCCACAGGGACAGCGGGAGCGGATCATCACCCAAAGGCAGAAAAAGGGAGAGGCAGGCATTTAGGCAAAGATGAGGTGTAGAGATGCCGAGGCGCACAGGCGCACAGGAGCACAGGAGCACAGGGAGGGACGATGAGGGAAGATCGAGCGGGATACATACACATACCCACGCACGCATATACTGACGTACTGGACTAGGGGTCGCCAGGGCTAGGAGTCCAGCCTAGGAGTTACAAGCCCACAGCTCCTCGTGCTCCGAGAAAAAGAAATAGCAAAATAGGGTTTGCCTCTATTGTTAACGGGCTAAAAATTTCGGATAACAACATTCCTATACATAAGCACCGTCATACCCCTAAATTATAGTTTACAAGTACCTAGAAACTGCCAATAGGCAGCTGCACAGGGTGCCCCGCTAACAAGACGTTTTTTCCGTTCAAATTACCAGCATGTCACACGCAAGTGAACACACCGGTTCCAATAGCAAGGGGCAAAGCAGCAACGGCAGACACCTCCTGCTTGTGATGGCATACTTCTGTCTCCGATCTCTAGGACAAGGACAGACAACGCTGTGCAACCTCCCCATTTCACCGCCGTGCACATGCGGTGTATGTATGATTCACTGCAATATCTCTAACAGCTTGACCAGCTTGACCAGATCGTTGTAGCCTGGTCAAGTAGCCAGAAAACCTGGGGTGACTGGATTTCCGATCCATCAGATGTCACTGTTGCACCAGCCTCTGCCGCGTGCCGTGCCGCGCACTCCGTGGATCCTGTCACTCGCCGCACTGGCCGGACAACGGCGATTGCACCTCACGGGTTAATCGGTTGCACATCCACCGCTACTTTGTGTCCAGTATATGGCTATCTGGATTCCCCAAACCAAACAGGTGTAGTTGAATACACTGTCACACACCGCTGCTCAATCTGTAGAAAGAAGCACGGATTTCAACACTGCTTTCCGAACCGCCATCTGCAATACACACCCGTGCACCAACACTGTTGTCACATGCAACAATCTACATGCAACAACTGTTCATATCTTAGTGTCATCTAGACTGGCTTTTGGGTTGCGCCAGGCGTGGTTGCAGGTAATGCACCCTAGCCAGTCTTGAAGCTTGGCTGCAGGATCACAATGTGCCAGCTGGCATCACTAGCCAATGCTGAAAGTGCACAAGTCTTTAAATATTCTGCGTACACTAGTGCTGGGTAGGGCAGCTGTGTGTGAGGTTTTGTGCGGGGCGGAAGCGCTGCTGTTTCTTATCAGACGTTGGGGAATTCCGATCATTCGCTGTTCCTGTCCAAAACAAATTTCTTAGGCAATCACAAGAGAAGATAAGAGAAGATAAGAGTAAGAGTAAGAGTAAGATGAGAGTTTGTTACCTACTATAAAAGGTTCCAAGGATCCTGTTTCTGATTTCCCTCAGCAGTCAACTTTCTTCTTTAATCTTTTTTGTGAAATCTTGTTATTTATACCTTTTGAGCTGTGTGTGTGTGTGTGTGTGTGTGTGTGTTCCAGTCTGGCCAATCCGATAAAGTCCAAGCAACTCATAGCAACATTCCAAAACTTGAGCGACTATTACATCTCGCTGCACCTTTGTAACCATAGCACCCGTTTCTTTGGACCCCGGTGCATTCGACTTTTGCTGCTGCCTTTTTCATCGTCCTGATCTGAATGGCCCAGAATTTGTTGGCTTATCCTAAAATATGTTCTTATGAGCTTCAGCCACCAACACAGTGTCACCTGGTTGTACTCTGCCATGGGCTATGGGGAGTCTCCAAGCATTTCGATTACTTTGAAAGTGCCATGAACTCTCATTTTGCAACGGATCCGCTATTCGGTGATCCTGTTGAGAAAATCATCATCTACAAGACAACTTCCAACGAAGAGTATAAAACCTATGACGGAATAGACCTCTGCGGGGCTAGGATAGCACAGGAAATCACAAATGAAACCGAACGATTGAGGTCTCTTGGCTTCCGAGTGACCAAGTTCTCGTGTGTGGGATACTCATTAGGGGGGTTGACAGGTAGATACGCCATGGGTATTTTGTATTTGAGAGGCTATTTCAATAAAGTTGAAGCTATGAATTTCACAACTTTTTGTAGCCCACACGTTGCAGTATTGACCCCTGGTGACTCAATATCCGTCAAACTTTTCAATTGGGGTACACCTAAGTTGCTAGGAGCTACAGGGAGACAACTGTTCTTACAGGACAATGCATTAGCAAAGAAACGTAGAATAGGAATTAGTGCCGCTGGTAAAAATGCCATAAGCTATTCTGAACCTATACCTTTGTTGAAATTGATGACTATGGAAAACACAGTTTTCTTTAAAAGCTTGTCATTGTTTAGGAATCTGTCTTTGTATTCCAATGTCAGATGTGATATCAGAACATCGTGGTGGTGTTCTGGAATTTCTTTCATTAATCCCTTTGAAATATTGGATAGGAACCCCAAAGTTAGAATTGACAAGAATGGGTTCATCCATTTTGAAAACGGATCGACTTTTGAGTTGAAATTCGTTGACGACTATGATCCTATAATCTTGGATGTCAATAAGCCAATCAAATTCACTGGTTTAGTTGATTTCAAGGTAACTGAAGAAAATAAATCCTTTATCAAAGGGCAAAAAGTTAGACAAATGGTAATGGAGGATTTACCAGACGATAATTTAAGTTTAACCGGGCGTAATAAGTGCTCCCAATTGAACTGGAAGTACAAAATTTTCAACTTTCTTTCAAGAAAACTCAAATGGGCCACTTTGTTTGTTAAATCTGGTATTTACGTTCCAATGTACCTATCATGGGTGATTTTGAAAAACCTGATTCAATCCGTCAATTCTACCCTTAGAGTCTTAAATGAGTCACCCAAATTCAAAGAATTCCTGGAGGCTTACCAGATGGATGAACCAGCCAGGCCCGATCTTACTAAAGGTTTGAGTGAGACATACATCAAAGGACTGAATAAGTTTGAAAATGAGATTCATGACCATGGTGATTCCATCTTTGAGTCTGTTTTTGATGCGATAACTTCCTCCAAAAATGTCAATAACTCTATATTCGACCGAGCCCAAAAAGCTGGTGATCAAAGTTTGGTCACCACTATTGACAAGATTTGTAATTTCCCAATAGACGACCTATTATTACTTGCGGCTAACAATTCCACCGATCAGTTATCATCTTTGAGTACACAAGCCGATGAAACCTTGAAATATCTACAAATTTTAAAACCATTCAGATTGGGTCTATCAAGAGATCAAAAGGATATAATTGTGAATTTGAATAAACTTAACTGGCATAAGTATCCACTTTACATTTCTCAAACAGACCTGACCCATTCTGCAGCTATTGTTCGTTCTGATAACTCTGACTTTGACGAAGGAAAGATAGTTATTAAGCACTACCTTGAACAAGTCTTTGAAACTTAACAGTCTGTGAATTTATCTTTGAAATTCCATGCCCATTGCTTTGCTGAATATGTTTTTTATTTTTAGGTTTCATTTTGAATTGTCCCTTTTTATTATTTGCTTTGCTTTTTTTAGCTAAAACCATAAACTAACAAAGTATCTATAAAACACGTAGAGTAAAGAGTCGCCCTATAAACAAAGAAAAGCTGTAATTCATTGAAGCTCATCAATCACAACGTCTAGTATATTTCTGAATCTATCAATCAATCCAAAAACTTCAACAACCATGCCATCTCTATCATCAATATTACTTACATTTCCCAATCCCAAATTAGAAATATTCAAATCAACTCCAATCTCATCTAATTTCTCAACAAACCCAAGTCTCTCTTCCAAAATTGTCTCTTCACCACTGGTACCATTTCCTAAAATACTGGTGTTGTTAATTGAAGATCCCGATAAATTTGTACTCGATAATCCACTTGGTTGAACTAGGGTTGTGTTGTTAGCACTACCGAATGTCAGAGTGGAATTACCCTCATCCATGGAAGACATCGAAGAATGAGTAGCATTAGTTCCAACACTAGATTTACGGCGAATCTGATCATGTGGTTGTGCAATAGATTGATGCAGATGTGCATTGGAAATAGCCAGGCCAACGGATTGATCTGATGGACCAACAGCTGATGAGGATGAAAACAGTACTGTTGCATTAGCTGATTGTTGGTGGGGTGATGTATGGTTATTGTTATCAAACCTGTCAACGTTTAACCTTTCAGGTGTGGCAAAGCCAAGTAAGCCGCCTGGATGCCCCTTCTCTGCAACAGGGGTCATTACTAAAGGCACATTGGAGGCCAAGTTTATATTAACACCGAATTGGTTTAGCGTGTCAGATGCTCCAAGTGCAGTTGAACCAGCGGCGGCTGCAGCCGCCGCAGCCGCTGCAGTAGTTGTTGATTTCAAAAGGCTGTCTTGTAAACGAACCTGAGATCTTGTCCTATTTAAATGAGCTGGTATGTGATCATGCAATTCATCATTAGTCAACACCGGAGCTGTCTGGGGACCTGTCAGCAAAGCTGAAGGGGGTGGAATACTAATTGATATAGGTGGGCCATGACTTATCGACTTATTATTCGTATTAATCGGCTGTAGCAGAGGCTGATACGCCACAGACGGTAATGGTTTCATATGAGGTGGTGGACTAGCAGGAACTTTGGAAGGTGAGTTAAAGTTGGAATTACTACCATCCAAATATTTTTTAGGCGATGGAGTTCTGCGCCCACTCATTGAATAGTTTTGAGTATTGGTGGGTCTACGACCCGGTGTAGGCTCATCAATATTACTAGATGAAGTTTTAGAGGCGCTGGAATTGAGCAAATTTGGTGTCACAGGAAGTGGATGCTGTGGCACTCCTGTATTAGAGACTGTGGTACTTCTGGATCTAGTTTCAGTTTGCATCTGCTTCTCTAGCTGTGCCATGTTCGGAATCTCAATTGGAACCATTGGAGATTTGACCATAGTTGGTAATGTAATACTCATTGGCATCTCAGATGGGACAACCGAAGGGATTATTGTATTTGTAGGAATATGGTCCCCATCCTCTTCTTCCTCTAAATCGTCCATGTTCTCTTCAAAAAGTTTTAATAACGATTTAGGAGCTTCCTTTTTTGCACTTCCCATAAGGGTACCCGTATTATTATTTTGACTATATGTTCCATTTACAGTTGTTCCTCTGACTGTAGACCCAACACCCCCCATGGTAGCATTTCCACCCCTCACTGTTGATCCAGCAATAGTGCGAAGGTGAGAAGTATTAAAGCCCGTAGGATAATCTCTATAAGTGTTTAAACCACCAACAGGAAGTCCATTTCCATTCTGGGTCAAAAATCCATTTGAATCTTTGTATGTGGTTTCTATAGGAATATCGTTCATATCAATTTCATTTTCCACGAGGTACTCTGCTGATTTCAAAGAGTCAAAATCCCATTTTATATCGTAGTCCTCGTTATCATCTAGATTGTGGATACTTTCATCATCGCCATAAATAGAGTCTCTTGTTGATTTCTGATCTCTCCACAGCAAATATCTTGAAATTATTTCTTTTAAACTTGAAGTGAGTGATTGCTTGTACGCTTTAACAAATTTGGATTTAGACAATTCCTCTGCAGACGGTCTCAAATCCTGCTTTTCTTCTAAACACATAGCAATCATCTCCTTTATTAATGCGCTGTATTGTCTACCTTCTAATCTTGGAGGTTCGTGTTGGGTTATCAAGGTCATTGCTCTCAGTTGATCCTTATCACTATATGGAGGACTGCCAGTGGCCATTTCATATATGGTGATACCAAGTGACCATATATCTGCCTTAACATTGTAGGCCGACTCTGAAATAACTTCAGGAGCCATCCAATATGGTGTACCAGCCATGGTTGTTCTCTTCAATGCGGTGGCTGTCAATTGGGCTGCCACACCAAAATCACATAATTGAACTCTACCATCTTTTCTAATTAATATATTAGCTGCTTTGATATCTCTGTGAATGACGCCGCTATTATGAATAAACTGAAGTGCGGTCAATAATTCTCTTACAATCACACTGATGTATCTTTCTTCCAATGGGCCTGGTCTTAATAAAGTTCTCACTGAGCCACCTGCACAGTAATCCATGATAATCCAAAGCTTGTGCCCTTCAAGAAATGATCCATAATAGTGGGTGATATTTGGCACAGACTTAAGCTGAGCTAAAAACTGGATTTCTTTCTGGGCATCTTTAACCTCGTTGTCGTCGGCATCCAAATTTAATATCTTGATTGCAACCAGTTCTTTGGTCTCTAAGGAGATTCCTTTATGGACTGTACCAAATTTGCCTCGTCCTATGATCTCCAGTCTCTTGTAAAGCTGGGTCACGGACCTTTTCTGGTTCGACTGGGACTGCATTCTGTGTGATAAACAATTCAGAGATCAGTCCAGAGTCCATATGACTCAATCTAGGGATTCTTGTGCTTGGCTATTTATCACGCTTCTCTCTATCTTCTACTGCAAACCTCTAGACCTTATTAGAAGCAGACTGAAATGCGTATGCGTGGTACCGCTCCAGTGCTCTCTTCGGTGGCTTATTTGGTGCCTTGTGTCGTGCTTAATACACAATCTCGAGCTGGGGTTCCCGGTAGCCAAAGCGGTAGTTGTTAATATCTTAAAACCAATCGGATGGGTTTCCCAGAATATCTCGCTGATATCACAAGTCTTGCCTCCAATTACTAACCTTTTAACACCAAATCCAACGAGCCCCAACTCTCCCCTGATCCATCCCTTTTACAGTTAGTTACTCCGAGTCTCCCCTGGAACATTTCCCTTTTTTCCTCTCGCGTTGTGCCTCTTCTTAAAGGGGCAGGCGAGGTTTCAACCTGCGTCGCCGACGCGGCGATCGACCCGCTTTCCGTGGCTGTGCTGTTAGGATATGGGCTTCATAACCAGTTTTTTTCTTGAATTTTTTCTCTCCTTCGTTGGGAGGGAAGAGATATTAGCATGGAAAGGGTGTTCAGATTTGGGGAGTTGGTATTTGGAAGTTGAGTACGTGGAGTAGGTCTGGTGGGGAAGCAGCAGGTATCGTTTCAGGTGATCAGGGTATCTGCGGAACATAAGCAATGTCTAAGAGTATAAGTGGAGCTAGCGATTTTGCTAGGATTTTCAAGTCGACCAAGTTGGCCCAGCTGCCAAACAAGTTGGGTGAACTAGGAAGAAACAAGTCAGGGGCATTTCCAACACACCAGATTATTGAATCGCTGCCATCGTCTTACTCGAGAAGAGACTACGGATTGAAGTTGAGACTCCCAACTAAATTGAAGACAAGATACATTGTGGTGAACGACTTTGATAACAAGTACCAGCTACCTGATTTCGAACCTTTGAGCGGAAACTACTGGAAAAAACTGAGATTCCAGGAGCTAGGTATACCTGTGTTACCTAAGAACAATGTTTTGTCGGGCTCCAATAAGCCAAAGACCAACCCTCTATTCCCACAAAATACTACAACCAGTGGAGATGAAACTATATCCCAAGCCTTGAACTTGGAGTTCCAACCTGCCGAGTCTAGGGAGTTTCAAAACATCACCAAACCAGCTTTGAGAAAGTTAAGAAAGCCATTTATGGAGTGGTTAGTCAAGAAATACCCAGAGAGACTAACACAGTCAGATCTTTCGAAGGAGATTGTAGAGTTCATTAATGATACAAACGCTAAACTGGATTTGGAACCAAAGTCTTCGGCTTCCTCCATGCTGAATGATATTCCAAGCTCTTATGAAGACAGATTGAGTGGTACTGCTGGATTATCATACAACTTAAGAGGTAGACTATTCCAAACTCCTAATGGTGCCCAATCCTCTAGAATCCAACCCGGTAGATTTTTGCAAGGCAAGGCCACGGGTAACTTGTTTGCCCTTGGTGGTTTTATTGGTACCTCCACATCATCGCAATCTCACGTTAAATATTTGAACAAATTGTTGGATACAAGCAAACCATTAGGTGGTAGTGAGAAGTTTTCCAGAGAACTCAAGGTGCCACTCAGAGCTAAGACAGCATTGCTAAACTTGGAAAAGCACAAATTGGATCTCGAGTTTGAGCCAATTAGAGCCCCAACCAAATATTCAGGTAATACTTTAGCATCATACAAAAGAGGTACTTCCCCAAGATCACCAATTTCTGGCTCTGAAAAAGAGGGGTCTGTCTTGCAATCCTTGTTAGGATTGCTAGAGAACTCTCAAAAGAAATGAAGTAGTATTTGCTTCTTTATGTCACCATATATTTTGTTCCCTGTATATATACATAGTCATCACACAAACACCTCACATGAATATACCTATATATGTATTTGAAGTATCTTTCTTTAATATACCATTAAAATATAATTCTATTCACAAGCCTCGTTTGTATATATATGTACACGCAAATATTATTTATTGAATTAGCTTTGAGATTAACAAAGCAGTGGCAACACTGACATTCAATGAATCAACAGAGTCGTCCATGTCTTCATAGTGTCTGTGACTATCAAGCGAGACAACGTAAGCAGATCTGTTGATCAAGTTTTTTCTAATACCATCACCTTCGGAACCAATAACCAACAATACAGGACCCTCTTGCAGGACATTACCTAATTTGTCTTCTGGTAGAGATTGTGGTTTGCATTTGTCGACTTGGGAAGGAGCAACCGTGGAAATAATGTTCCATCCATTATCAGAGGATTTTTCGAAAAATTGTAACGGTTTATTAGCGGAAAAAATCGGCATGAACTCCATGGCACCTGACGATGTCTTGGAGACAACAGGAGATAAAGGTGCACAGTTTCTCTCTGAAATGACAACAAAATCCACTCCCAAATAGTATGCAGATCTTAAAATGGCACCCATGTTATGTGGATCGGAGATCTCATCCAAGTACAATCCCAAAGGATACTTATTTTTATTAGCTAGTGATTTAGAAAACGATTCAGCAAACTGGGAGCCGTCCATGTAATCTTTCACTAGTGAGTACTCCTCCTTAGTACTAGCATTTAGCTGCTTGATGTCCTGCACTTCAAGTGGCTTTGTTTCTAACACAATACCGTTGTGGACAGCATTTCTAGTTAGTTGGTTCAATTCTTGCTTATCTGCATGGTCTTTCACTCTTATGCCCTTTTCCTTGGCCAAATCTAGTATCTCTTTCAACTTGTGTGACTCTTTTGGATTGTGGATGTACAAACTGCCAAAATAAGGTCTCTTGCCCGCTTTCAAAGCTGCCAGGACCGCATTGGTACCAAATAAACAGTGAACAAGCGGCTGAGAACTCAATTTATTTAACGTGTGTTTCAGGCTCTGTCTCTCTGCTTGTCTGATTGGCTCATCGATCGGTCTTGAAGACAATCTCAAGTCTTTTTGCTCTTTTCTCTTTTTAGCCTGTGCATGATGATGGGCATGTTTCCGCTTAAACCATTCGTCCTTGGTCTCTCCGTCTCTCTCCCACGCCTTGGTTTTGCGATAAGCTGGCATGTTTCTATCAAACGTGATGGCGCTCTCCGAGTTCTGAAAACCCGTCTTGAATGGCGCCTTTGGCACCCTGGTAATGCCAGCCGACTGCAGTAAAACGCTGGCTAATCTCATATCCCTAATTAAACGATTTCTATCTCTAGATGCTAGCCTATAAGTAGACACGGCCACAGCTATCCCCTGTGCTCATCATAGTCTGTGGCATCATCTTCTTTATTCACATATAATAAATCTATTCATCATGAAAAATTTTTCTATTTATTAAACACGGTCTCGGGGCCTTTCACGTGACCTTATCTATGGTGTTTTCAATAAAACAAAAAAGTTGGATGAAAGCAAGAGATGGATGCCATGAACATAAGGCGTTAGCAGGAGACGTCTGAAAAACAAGGACACTTAATAGAGTGGATTACATTTGCGCAAGTCCAGGATGGCATTCAAAGAGGCCAAGGCTCGGTACAAAACCAATAATGTGTTTCATTTTAGATACTTTGGTAGAGGTGTGTACAATGATGTGGTGACTAGGCTACTGCCGTACTACTGGTCGGACATCAAGGATGGATTCAACTACCGGGTGATTCCGTCTACAATTTACATATTCTTCACAAATCTCTTGCCAGCAATAGCGTTTGCACAGGACATGTTTGACCACACCAACAACTCATACGGTTTGAACGAGATATTGATGTCTTCAGCAATGGGAGGGATTGTTTTTGGGCTGTTTTCAGGAACACCATTGTGCATAGTTGGTGTTACGGGACCGGTGTCTATTTTTAACTACACTGTGTACGAATTGATCACACCTAAAGGCATACCGTACATGCCTTTTATGTGCTGGGTTTGTCTCTGGAGTATGCTCTTGCATTTCATTATAGCTTTGGGAAACTTAACCAACCTGATGAGATTTGTGACCCAGTTTTCATGCGATGTGTTTGGGTTTTTTATAAACATTGTCTATATACAAAAAGGTATACAGATTCTCACAAATCAGTTTAAAGACAAGGGTAATGAGTCTGGGTTTGCGTCGGTGGTTGTTTCATTGGTCATGTGCATCTTTGGATGTTCTGCCTTCTTCTTTGGCACACAGTCCCATTACTTAAAGCCTAGCATACGTACATTCATAAAGGATTACGGTACACCATTATGTGTTATTTTTTTCTCTGGATTTATTCATTTTGGTGGAAGATTGTCTGATGTTAACTTTGCTAAATTACCAACCACTTCAGCATTTGTGCCAACACTCACCAATAGACCAGCTGATTGGCTTATAAGATTTTGGGAGGGCATCACTGTGGGAGATGTCTTTCTGGCATTACCGTTTGGAATATTGCTAACTTCTCTCTTTTATTATGACCACAATATTTCGTCCTTGATCTGTCAGGCATCCGAATTTCCATTGACCAAGCCATCCTCTTTCCATCTTGACTTTTTTCTTTTGGGCATCACCACTGGCGTGTCTGGATTGTTGGGAATCCCTGCTCCAAACGGATTGATTCCACAGGCACCATTTCATACGAAATCTTTATGTGTCTATGAGCACGACTATGATACAGGAGAGAACAAAATTGTGAGAGTGGTTGAACAGAGAATCAGCAACACGGCACAGGGCCTGCTTACATTGGTCATGATGAGTCCACCGTTTTTAACGGTTCTTGGACAGATTCCCCAGGCTGTTTTAGCGGGTTTGTTTTGGATTATGGCTATAACCACGTTAGATGGAACTGCAATTGTCCAGAAACTTCGGTTTCTTTTTACTGATCCGGCATCTTTAGAGTTCACCAAATTTCCTGAAAATTACTACAAAGTTGAGAGAAAATGGTTTATCATTTACTTGGTGTTTCAATTGATAGCTTTTGGCTTTGAATTTGGCATTACTTGTACTAGGGGAGCCATTGGATTTCCTGGCGTCTTGATAGCAATTATGGTATTTGCCAGATTTTTCCCAATGATATTTCCTGAGTATCAATTGGGGCTATTGGATTCTGAAGCTGCAGATGAATTAATCTTGCAGAGCTTGAAATTGAAAAAGAATTGAAGCTCAGATCAGAAGTGTATTTTATATGGCCATTTGCTAACTTTGAGTGGAGGTCGTGTTATCTTTTTGTGATGAATATAGCTATGGTGCACTGTTGAGACCAAAACAACTGATGGCTAAAATATCCACTAATTTAATTTCAAGACCTATTCTAATGACGTTAAATTTCGTAAAACTATTATTCATAGAAACAATACAAAGATACAGATTCTACCAATTTGCGGGCTCAGGGTATGATTGTGGAACGCCATTCTCAATGTTTCTTCTGTGATTTTTGTTGCCTCTTCCATCATGTTGGTCCATTTTATTATCAAACCAATCTATTAAATTAGAAGGCCTTTCTCCATAAACCTCTTCATATTCACACAGTATACAACTCCAAGAAGAGTGTGGATCACCTCTTTTTTTTTGCTTAGCAGGGCGGTTAGGCTTTTGTTCGTTATTATGTTTGTGGCTGTGATTATGGCCATGTTTATGACCCTGGTTCTGATTATTAGGTCTTCTTGGTTGGCCCTTTGTACTTCCATTCTTAACTTTATTTGCCTGAAGTTCTATCTTTTGTTGTGGTTGCTCTTCCTCAACTTGCTCAAAAGTATCTGGCATTTCAAGCTTATTTAGAATGTGTCTTGAAATATATTCTATTGGCTCCAGCACTAGGTCACGTAACACTTCTTTCAAGTTTTTGACCTGCTGTGCCTGATGCTTCAATAATATAGTATGCAGTTCAGCAGGGCTTGCACTAGAATATTGGGCTTTTAAAGCCAAGGCCTGATTCTTTATAACGTTCACATGGAAAAACATAGTTGCATTGACTGTATGAAGACCTAGTTGTTCGCCTAAACCTGGAAGGAACATCTCGTTGGGATCAATATCAAATCCACGAATTGCCGTAAACATGGAAGCTTGAATTTCTTTTCTATACTCTGGCACTGTGAAAAAAGATGGAAACCCATTTGCAGCTTCCTTAACCATACGACGATCACCCAGCAAATATTGATCGTAATAGTTAGCAAATCCGTCATTTTCTTCGTCAAAGTCGTTATATATTTCTTCTTCAACTTCTTCAAATCCTTCAGCATCATGGTAATCCGTGGCGTCATGGTCATCATCATCTTCTTCTTCTTCTTCGTAATTATCAACGCCGGCATCTGCATCATTATTCTCCTGAACTTCCACACACTCATCATCACCGTCACTTATATATCCTTCCACGAAGTGCTCATTTCCGCTCTCTGTAGGCGTTTGTCCACTCATACGACTGAGTAATTGAGCTAAGCCATTGTCATTACTGGACTCCAAAGTTTGCGCTATCTTGGTGGCAATGTCCTCGTTAGATGGATTATCTAATTTGAAAGACTGTAAAGCTTTTACAATCTGTTCGTTTATTTGTTGTTTCAGATCATCATCCCAACCAGATATTATCAATTGGCCTTCTTCATCGTACTCAAATGTCAACTCACATGAAGTACCAGGCGTAGATGTTCCTTTTGCAGGTGCTTTTTTCTTTGGGCTAGATTTTTTTAAGTTAGGTGACTTATTCTTCATATTTCCTTTATTTCCATTAGCTGTCATGCTTGTCCTTGGTTTAGCCTTCAGTTTGTCTATATGCTCCAACTTTGTAACTTCATCCAAAAAGTTATCAAATTTTTTATTCTGGTTTATGAATTTCACCATCTCGTCTATGTATTGATCTGCAGTTTTCCCTGATTTCTCTGCACCGAGAGACTCTAACGGAAGGGATGTACTGTTGGTATTCGGGCTATCATTAGAATCTTCGTCTGCGCTATCATTTACATTGAATTCAAGTCCGTGTTCTGAACTGTCCGCCCCGGATGTGTTGCTAATCACTGCCTTGTCATCTTTTTGCAGTTTAAAGTTCATCAGGCTTCCGGGGTTCTGCAAGAACTTGTGATAGTCCTGTAATAATTGGTGCTGTTTCTTCTGAGACACCAGCTTTCTTTTCAATATCTGCCTTTCTTTTTCTTGCTCTGAAGGTAGATCCGCCAACATTGATTCTTCCTGTCTCAAATTATCTGCCTTTATGGCCATTAGTGTGTCTCTCAAAGTCCTATCATAAAGTTCCAGTTTCTTTTCTATTGACAGCTGCTCATTTTTAGGAAACGGCGAAAACTCAGATCCCTCCTGTCTGTCCCTGTTCAAAAGTGCGTCCACCGGCGACATAATGTCCTGCGTATCTTGTGCGCCTAGTGGTGATTCTGACGCTGGATTTTTTACACTGGCCTCGGTATTACACTGTTGTGTCTCGGCCTTAGAAAAGCTCTTGGACGATAGCAGATACTGAAACTTTTCAGCGTCTGTCATCTCCGAGAGCTTTTTTTTCCTAAACTGCTGTGTGCTGCTCATTTAAAAAACCCACTAGTTACCAACACACTATTCTGATTTATTCCAAGTATGATATACAGTCCCCAGAGCATCTACTCTCCTCTAGCATACGGCTCACTTACCCTTTGGCACTTAAACCCTCCCTTATAGCTTATAATCTGCTCAGTATCCTCCTCTCAGTACAATTTTTTTCTTTGGGTTCGACGCCTGTGTGCTGCCAATCTTTCCCTGTGTCAATAGGGCTGGTGGTCGCCATGGGTGGATGGTAGAGGTAGATAGATGGTGGAAGTAGATGGTGGAAGTAGATGGTAGAAGTAGATGGTAGAAGTAGATGGTATGGAGTTTAGAGAGGAGCGTACGGGTGTCAGAAAGCACTCAAGAAAATGCAAGAGAGCTGGTGAGATGATGGGCATGTGGACAGTTCAAAGGCAGAAAGTGATTCTATTTATTTCTAATATACAGGCTATGGAGGGCAGATGGGTATATGGGTAAAGGAATATATGGGCGGTGGCTAGACCAGGCCTCTGTGTCGCCGGGCCTCTGCACCACCGGGCCTCTGCACCACCGGGCCTCTGCACCACCGGGCCCGTAAGCGCCTTCCAGTCATTTCTAATGTACAGATGGGAACTCAAAGTGCAATCGCCTCCGGTCATGACTGGTAGGTCTCCAAGTGCGCAGAAAAGACCTTCCTGTTTTCGCCCACCTCGGCTTCAAGCTCTTGCAAGCGGTCAAAGTAGTACAGCTCGCAGAGTCGCTCAATTAGCGGTAACCGTTCACTGTAGTACTTAAGACTCTTAGGCCTGGTGCCATTGCTGTCGCTCCCGCTGTCCGCCTCTTGTAACCCTTTCTCCTCCACCATACGACTCAAAAGATCAACGATAGATACCTGGAAGCCCGGGTCGTTGATGATCTGGTGCGTGCGGAACTTGTCTAATAGATAGGACTGCTTCAGATTCTTAGGATCATTCTTTAACGTCTCGTAAACAATTTGACATAGTAGAAGTTTGGCCTGCGTCGTGTAGCACGCAGGGTCTAGCTTGCTTATGCGTACAGTCATTACTTATATGTCCTTATATATGCCTTATACAGTGACACAACACTGCGTCAACTGCTAATAGGTCAAAGCTTAAAAACCTACACGGATTTTGCTAACAATTTTTTGTTTGTTTTTGTTTGAGTCTTGAAGCGGTTCAAATTTAGAGCAAAGAGTACAATAGAAACGAAGCCGGGGACAGTTTCATGTTCTGATGCGTTTATTTTACAAGAATTGCTGGTATTTGGGAAAAGAGGTGACCTAAGGGTACTGGAATGGTAAATGGGTATTGAGTTACACGGCACCACTACTCACAGGCCTGGCAAGAACCAAGACATTGAGATGGATTCTGAGATGAACCTGGATCAAGAACTGGCAAGCCTGGCCGACCAGCTGTCAGATATCAACTTGAAGCGGGAGAGAGAAGATAGCTATTCGGAGGATGACATTTCCTACAACGGAACATTCAATAACACGTCTATGCTGGAAAATAACACGTCTCTGAAGATCCGTCTCAGGTCGCTGAATCTGAACAGTGAATCACAGTTTGTTTCACGTATACCTACGAGGTCGCCGTCGATGGCGAGTCTCAGCGGCGACAAGATGGATGTGATAAACCCAAACACTTCAAACTCAAAGCTTCCTGTACTTCTACCGAGACACATGAATGCAAGCAACAGACAGCACACCCCTGGCTCCGCTTCATCGCAACTGCAAAATCCGAAACTGAGACAGTCAGGGCATCATCAACGACAGCAAAACATAATAAGGCATCAATCAAATTTGATCACAAATAATAAGGCCGGCTTATTGAATCCACATAGCTCTATCTCTTCGGTTGTTAAGCAGAACGTACTCCCCAGCCAACATTTTGTTTCTACCAAGTTTGAACCGCCTAGAGAGCTGAATAGCCTGACCATGCCTCAAATGCCTAAGCTACATGTTTCAAAAGGCAGAAGTAGAAACATTCAAGTCTCTGCCCCGGTGGTAGAAGATAAAGAAAATCATAATGATAATTTTACAAGAGCTTATGGAGGTGAGCTGGGGTCAACAGTGAGACTTCCTAGAGTTGGAAACAACACAACTACAAAAAAACCAGATACTAAGAAACTAAGAATAGGTTCTGTGGATCAATCAACGGTTCAAAGGGTTAAAGAAAAAAGATTAGAATTTATAAATAATACAAAACGTTCAATAAGCTATCATCACAACAATAGCAACTTAAATTCAAATACATACACCCAACAGCAATTACGACATCAAGAACATTTACACTCACGCCGTCATACTTTATGCAATCCTAATCAATCTCCCTTAAAACATCAGCAGATTTCCCTCAAGATATCCACTCATAGGGATATCTATAAGGTTCTCTCCGCATCCCCAAAACATGGCAAGTTGTTTATGTCTTATGTAGAGTCCTTAAGCTATCAATTCCCCGCAGCAGAACCGTTTGCCAATGTTGAAGAGCTAAGTTTCAAGAGCCCTACATTGTTTTCACATTTGAATGTGTATGAGCGGGGTGAAATTATGAAGAAGAATAATCAGATCTATTATACAGGACTACCAAAAGAAAAAAAGACAGGTTTTGATATCAAGAATTTTAAAGAAAACTTTGGATTTGACAGTACTAATGGAGATTACAGGTGTCTCATTGGTGATCATATTAATTATAGATATGAGATCCTAACGGTTTTGGGTAAAGGATCTTTTGGATCAGTCATTGCAGTGAAAGATCACAAATGTGGGAAAATAAAAGCACTCAAGTTGATTAGAAACAAAATGGAATTATCATTACAGGCAGTTAATGAGGTCAAGTATCTCAAGAAATTGCAAAATGATAAAAACCAAAATCTAATGGAGTATTACGAACATTTCCATTTCAGATCACATATGTGTATAGTCACTGAGCTATTATCACTAAATCTATATCAATTGATAGAATCGACTAATTTTAGAGGGCTGGGTTTGAATTTAATACGGGATTTGTGCGTGGACATTCTAAAGGGATTGAAGCATATTCATGCGTTGGGCATAATCCACTGCGACTTGAAACCAGAGAATTTGATGCTTTGCCTTAAAGATTTAAATAGGTTCCAAGTGAAGATCATTGATTTCGGATCATCCTGTTATACTAATGAGTTGTCTTTCTCCTATTTACAATCAAGATTTTATAGAGCCCCGGAGGTGTGTCTTGGTGCAAGGTACGATTCCAAGATTGACATTTGGTCCTTGGGTACCATTTTAGCGGAGCTGTTCATTGGAACTCCTCTATTTCAAGTCAAAGATGAGTTTGAACTTTTTAATGAGTTTTTGAACTATTTTGGTATGCCATCACGGGAATACATTTCCAATCTGAGACACCAGTTGCTTGAAGAGGGTCCTATCTATAACGTGCAGCAGCAGCAACATAGGCCCGACGGCTCTCAAATAGATTTGAGAGGCCAGAAAATCAACTATTCCACTTTATTGTGGAAAGGTTTCAACTCCGAAGGTTTGATCAATATGAGTTACTTGGTCTCGGTGAGGCCTTCGCTACGTTTCAAGGCGGGTGCCAAGAGCTTAAAAAGCCAGCTTGTCAAGCAGTTGCATTCCAGCGATGACAGGTCCATCTCTCAATTTAATGATTTTATTGAATTCCTGTTGGGCTGCTTTGCATGGAATCGTGCAAGAAGACTGGGCTGCGACGATTTACTATCCTCAAACTTCCTGGATTGATTGGCTGGCTGGGTTACTTCTGTACTGTGGTTTTTACATATTCTTTCTTGTTTATGCGTATTAATGTTATGAATCAATTAAAAGGCGTACAAATTGTGGAAAATCGAGTGCGGCAAAATACTGTGGAGAGCTAACAAATCAACAAGTGACAAATTGGCATACATAATTAGAACTCAAGTACTGGCTGGTTGATGAGCAAAGTGGGTTTCAAACCATAGAAGCATATAGCAGGTAATCAAGAACATGGCAGAGCGGCAGGATGGAGGATCCTCCGGGAGGAAATTTGCGATTTCTGCAATGGAAGAGATTAACCAGCTGTCGAATGCGTATCTGTTGAGAAGAGAAAGAGACAACATCAGCGTTGAAGACAGTAAAAGATCAACGTTTGCAGCGATGATATCTGACGCCTCAAGCAGGGGAATAGAGAGGTTGGGGGGAGATGCGGATAGTGAAGGAGGGCCTAAAACACAAAAGATGCACTTTATGGATTTGGCTATCGCCAAATTAGCAAAGAGAATCAAATCAGTGCAGGAGAAAGAAGAGATCCAGGAGATTCTAATGGATAAACACCGAATGAAGACTCCTGGCTTGTCTATGAGAAGGTTGATCTTCAATTTCAAACAATTGAGTTACAAGATGGATCTGGTTTTTACATTACAGTACCAATTGATCAGTGTGATATCGTGGGATTCACCATGCAAAACTTTGACTTTTCTATTCCTATACACTTGGGGATGTTCGCATCCTTACTTGTTCTTGATATACCCATTAATTGGGATAGTCTCACAGTTTGTGATACCGAGTTATTTATTAAAATACCCTCTCGAGATTAAACCGAGCGAAAGAAACAGATTGATACCTACTAGACAGAGAGGAGACTCCTCAGCTCTTGGGTTCTTGCAATCAGGTAAATCAAGGTGGGAAACAAGAAAAGATGAGCTTGATGAGGAAAGAGAGAGAAGTTTTAGAGGCTTGATGGAATGGATAGAGATTGAGGCTAATACTGCTAACCAAAGTGTGCCCGGTAGCGCAGACCCCAGTGACAGCGAAAGAGATGACGATAGTGTCATAGTGGATGCATTCACATCTGATGAAAGTTACAGTGCTTTTTTGAAACCCTTATTACAAGAGGTTATGAAGAATAATGGAAGAAGTCATAGAATATTTCACGTTGATGATAATGAGCAGAAACCGGACATTGTTAAGGATGAGGAGGAAGAGTCGGGTTTAACTGGGAGGGTCAAGTTATTGATCAACATGAGAGATTTGCAGAATTTGACGAGCGATGTATTATCCATGTCAGATAAGCTTAACGACATCTTGTATGACACATTTAGTTTTAAAGATGAAAAAAAGACAACTAGAGTTTTCTTCAGTCTTTTTACTCTGATATTGACAGTTATTGTTCTAGGACCATTTATTCCTTGGAGGTTTATTTTCATTACAACTATGTGGGTTTTACTGCTTTTGAAACATCCTGGTAGAAAAGCGCTTTTTGATGAGATTTACAAGATTAGCAAAACTTCAAACGCTAATGGGGGTAAGAAAACTGAAAGCAACAAGCGGTCTACCAGACCAATGGCTCCTTCTCAATCGACTTTCAAAAATAGCATGTATGAAGCTGAACATGTATTCTCAAACTCAGATTTGATCAATAAGAAGCAAGACTTAATTATCATTGATGAGCCTCTCATATACAGAGACATTCAAATATTTGAAATACAAAGGCAGGAAGAATCAAATCCAAATGTTTATCTACCATTTATGTATTCTCCATCGACTTTCACAAAGTCTTCGATTTCCAGAAAGCAGAGGAGAAAGCCTAAAGGTGTTGCAAATTTGAGTCTGGTTGAACCACCTTCGAATGCATGGAGTTTCTTTAATGAATCACAATGGCATGTTGATCGGGATCCTGAGACTTGGTGTATTGAGATGAGCATATTGAAGGATGTCTACATAGGGGATGATAATAATGAGTACTGGGTTTATGATATATCAGGAGAATATAGAAGGAGAAAATTGGTTCGTAAGGTCAAGAGAATTGGCAAACAAAAAGATCACACCAAATAAACGCTTCTAAGTCATGTATTTTCGTTTTGTTGTTAGTTTGATTCGTTTTCAGTAAGAACAAAATAAGTTATCATTAGAAAGTACATATATTTGTAGAATAGGCTATATATTAATATCTTCGCTTCCTACTAAGCCGTCAAACAATCTTCTGAAACATCCGTTAAAAGGGTTGTTATAGTGTTCATAAGGGTCTATTTTGCTCAAAATATCACCACAGATATTACAGAAAAATGTATTGCACTTTGAGCATGTCATTTTATTACAACCATCTGATCTTTGAATTGGCATTGAACAGTAAGGACATTTAACTATACCTGAATCCTCATCCAGTAGCATTTGCTCAAAAAGCTTATCAGAGATGTAATCCTTGGATGCTAGATCCATGGCATGCCTTCCATACTTAAAGGACAAGTTGTCTCTCACTTTAATGCATGATTCCGAGTCGCCTTCATTCTCAATCCAAAGCTCAATCACTTCTGTAGGGATCTCTGAGTAGGAGATAGACCTACAACTATTCAAATTTCCGTGCCATGAATGCAAGCAGATAAAGCAAAATGCCAGTTTGCATTTAGGGCATATTGTCAATTGATCGCTCTCGTCTTCCCTTATAAAAGAGGTCTGGCATGAACTTCTCGGACATTCAGCCACCTTCTGTGGAAATAATTCCTTAAATCTAGCAAACTGTTGCTTGTTAAACAATCTTACGTACCTTTGAACCAACTTTTTATCTGTAAGGCAAGTTTCTAGAATATCTAAAGGAATTTTCATTTTAAAGAATTGTCTTTCAAAGTTTGAGATTTTTGCTATCTTCGTCACATCTCTGGCGGCTTCCATTAACTCTGCATGGAGCTTAACTATTTTCTTTGTGCAGTCATAGGATGGGCAATGGATGGTGTCTATCTCTCCTCTGTTGATTGCGGAAGTGAAGTAAGCATCCAGACACTCGTAACAGAAAAAGTGGTTGCACTCATGGAATTTTATGATCTTTGATCCTTGTGACTCCATTTGGCAAATCTCGCAGGTGAATATCTGCGATTCAAACTCGGATTTTGTCTTCAGAGTGTCATACTGTAGTATATGTTTGAGTGTGGATGTTGGCACAGTTAATGTCAATGGCAGCAAAGGTTGCAGATGGGGCCCTGCAGCTTCAAAGAACGCATATGTCAGTAGGTAGTCTACCATACTGAACAGCACCAAGTCGTGAGACTGCTCCCACAGCTGTCGAATGGAGCTTTCGAGTTGCTTGATCTGCGTACCCGGTAGCCAGTCATGTTGGGCGCACAATGTGACACAAGGCGGAGAATCGGCCGGGTACCCCTGTGGTAGGGAGAATGCCAAGGTAATGGGTGGCAGATGGGAGACTTCGGCTGTGTCAGCAGGGTTGTCTGCGTCTATGAGGGTGAGCTTATTGGCGCTGTTGGCGCTCACTGTTACGGGTATGTCTATGTGCCCGCTGTAGCTCGGCGCATCGATCACGAGTTCCGGGTAGATCACTGCCAGAGACTCCAGTTCTTCAGTGGCCAAGTCGTCACACATTTCCCGCAAACCGCACAAAATCACCCTATACCGCCTCTGCCAGTCGGGTAAGCCTTCTCTGGTTCTCCTAGGGCATCTATCCCCCTACCATCCACCACTCTCTTTCCCTGATCCACCAATCACCTCTTGTACCAAATTTCACTCCCATGTCCTTCGTTATCTCGGTAATTTTGCCCTAATCGGCGGCGCCTATCGACGCGTCGCGCGCCGCCACATACCAGTCACGTGCCGTTGTTTTATCTGGTGCAGAGCTGTATGTGTCCATGCGCGTCTGCACCGTTGCTATTCTCGCTGTCGCGGTTTCCCAGCGCGGCACCGCCCACACGGTGCACCACGCAGCTGAGCGTGCTGGAGGCTGGCAGGCCAGCAGGGCTCATTGGGTGTTTTGTTTGGTTTCTACAGTGAGTTTGTTGAACCGCTAGGCTAGGGAATAGGAATGGTGCACACAGAGAGTGGAGCAGCGTGGCCTGTGTACGGTGTGGACTTGTGTTTTGCTGTGCTAATATCAGATCTTGATAGCCACAGACCCTGAATTGTGTTTCTACTACCGGCCGGTTGTCGCACAGTGTCGCTTTATTGCCCTTGTCCTCACGTTATCCCTGCACAAACACTAAGTATCAAGCCAGGCGATACTCTGCACCGTCTCCCACACAATGGTACACTTCTACACTCTCCTAACGGTATTAGCGTGCTACACGTCGTACGTGTCGGCGTTTTACTTGCCAGGCGTGGCACCAAAGTCATATGCAGAAGGTGATAACGTCCCTCTATACGTTAACCACATCACTCCCTCCATGAGAAGAGAAGATTCCAACGCTAAAACATACCTCTACTCATACGACTATTACTTTCCAAGATTCCATTTTTGCAAGCCGGAGACCCTCGAGAAACAGTCGGAAGCATTGGGCTCCATCATCTTTGGAGATAGAATCTTCAACTCCCCGTTTGAAATCAAAATGCTAGAAAACTCAACTTGTAACCAGCTATGCTCTGCCAGATATACAAATACAGATGCCGTCTTTGTTAACAGAAATATCAGAGCAGGGTTCATGTACAACTGGATGATTGACTCTTTGCCTGTCGCTAGAAGCATCATGGACTCCAAAACTAAAACCTCCTTTTACAGCTCCGGTTTCAATTTGGGCTTTGTCGATAATGAAAACATTCCTCACTTATACAATCACTATGATCTATTTATTGAATACCATCAGAGAGGCGAAGATGAGTATAGAGTGGTTGGTGTCACAGTGGAGCCAAAATCTGTCGCCTATGGATCTACGGCCGAACCAGATTGTAAATCCGACGACTTTTTGAACGAAAACTATAGTCCTCTTGTTTTGGACCAACAAGAAGATTCCCAGGTGGCTTTTACTTACTCTGTATACTTTGTTCCTTCTTCGACAGCTTGGGCAACCAGATGGGACAAGTATTTACATGTCTATGATCCAAAGATTCAATGGTTCTCATTGATCAATTTTTCATTGATTGTTGTCTTCTTGTCTATCATCATGTCTCATATCTTGGTGAAAACCTTGAGAAGCGATATTGAAAAATACAATGAGATCAATTTGGATGACGATATTATTGATGATTTAGGTTGGAAATTGATCAACGGTGATGTCTTCAGACCTCCTCAAAATCCAATGATTTTGTCAGTCTTGGTTGGTTCCGGTGTTCAAATTTTGTTGATGGCTGTCATTACATGCGGTTTTGCCTTGTTAGGATTGCTATCTCCATCTAATAGAGGCTCCTTGTCGACTGTCATGTTTATCTTGTATGCTGTGTTTGGTGCCGTTGGTTCTTTTGTTTCCGCCTACGTTTACAAATTCTTTCAAGGTGAAGACTGGAAGATAAACATGCTCTTGTCTCCTTTGCTTGTCCCAGGTGTTTTGTTCTCTCTATTCTTATTCTTCAACTTTTTCTTGATTTCTGCCAACTCATCAGGTGCTGTTCCTGTTGGTACCATGTTTGCTATTGTCTTGATCTGGTTTGTCATCTCCGTTCCATTGTCTTGTTTAGGTTCTTTGGTGGGTATTAGAGCTCCAGCGGTCACGTTGCCTGTCAAGGTTAACCAGATTCCAAGACAGATTCCTGTGCAACCATGGTACTTGAAGACCCAATACATGTCCTTGATTGCTGGTATCTTTCCGTTCGGTGCGATTGCCATTGAAATGTATTTCATCTACAACTCGCTATGGTTCAACAGAATCTACTACATGTTTGGATTTTTGTTTTTCTGTTTTGTTCTGATGTTGATCACTACTTTGCTGGTGACTCTGCTGTTGATCTACTACACTCTATGTAACGAGAACTACAAGTGGCAGTGGAAGTCCTTCTTTTTAGGCGGTGGTATTGCCGCCTATATTTTCTTGCATGCTATTTTCTTGTCGAGATTCAAGCTAGTTGGAGTTACCTCTTTTATGTTGTACTTTGGATACTCTTTTGTCATTTCTATTGGTGTTGGTTTACTGTGCGGTGCCGTTGGTTTCTTGGGTGTCATGTTCTTTGTGTTGAACATCTACAGCCAGATCAAGGTTGATTAAACGTGCGAGCCCAACACAGCAACGTCCGCAGACTCGTGCTTGTACAAACACACACACAAAAGGCGCATGCCGTGATTATTCTTTATTTATCTACTTTATAAATCTGGACAAGTCCATCAGGTGAGTGTGTCCAGCTCTCGCGTCTCAAAGCGTCTCCACACAGACCGCTTGTACTCCCACCAAACTCAATACATTCCAGGTAGCACTCATTGAATCGTTTCCTGTGTAGCTCCAGTGCTGTCGACAGCTCCGTCGCCGCAGCTTTAAGTCCGCCAACCGCTGCCGCCGGCTCGTGCGCGTTGTCTGCACCGCCTCGCCGCCGCTCCGCGGGCTCCGTGTGCGGATGTGTCGACACACAACGACAGAAAATTTTGCAACGGCGCAACCCACATCACTTTGGCCAGTACACGACACACCTCGAAGTTTCTCGACTCGTTGGCTTTTGCCGAGAACTGGGGAAATACGGTGAAAAAAGTGAAGAATACCACCCTTGTGTGTGCCGGTATAAGGGAAGAGTTGTGGAGGGAGAGCAGTGGAAGCATTCTGGGACTGTTCTAACAGTGTAAAACTGCTGAAGGACTACTAGCTGCGACATTTTGGATGAGTGAAGAAATTGGACAGGAACCAGCAGCTGAACGTAAGTGCATCCCATGGCTATGGAAGAGGTAGAGAGTGGTGTGTTGAGCATCGGACAGGTTTACTAACGGCATCATTCGACAGAAGTTGTTCAATTAACGATTGTTTTGCCTCAAGAACCGGGTAAGGTTGTCTTCCCGGTGAGCAGCACAGAAGTTGTTTCTGAGGTGGCTGAGGCGATCCGCTCGATCTCTGTGACCCAGCACCACACGTCGTTCAACTTGCTATTTCAAGGCGAAAAGCTACCGGAGGCTACTAGCATCTCTGAACTATTGAATGAGGGTCAGACAGAGTTGTCGCTAACCTTGAAAGAGGCTGCGTACTCTGAAAAAACTGCCAGAGAACATCTCTTGAAAGTGAGAGAAATTGCCTCTTTGGAACTGCCTTCCTTTTACAACTCCTTGTACGATCTCAGCGGTGTGTCTTCAGGCTCTTCCACCTATGCCGCCTTGGGTTTGGCTCCAGTGAAGGCTCAAGAAAAGGAGGAGCAGGATTCCACGACTGACGAGAACACCGAGACCAAGTCTGAATCTGAATCTCAAGAGAACACAGATGCAGACGCAGACGCAAAGGAACCAAAGAAAATTGAATTGTCTGAGGAAGAAAAGACTGAAATCTTACAGATTGTTGATGACATCTTGAATGAAACCCCAACAGTGTCGGAATTTGCAGCAAAGCCAGCCTTGCGTGTTGATCCAGCTTTAAGATCGCTTCATGTCTCCTCTTGGTCCCCTCCAACCATTCAAAGAAAGCTAAAGGGTGACTTATTCTACTTGCAGTGCCAAACTTTGGAAGGTGAAACATTCCATGTCACCGCCCATGTCAGCGGCTTCTTTGTTAACAACTCGTCCATCACCAGGTTCGATGGTTCCTTGAAGACAGTTGCCAGTGCTAACGGTAAATCTACCAAATTATCAAAGGCTCACTCTTTGTTGACTTTGTTGAAATCTTTATCTCCAAAATTCACTGAACAATTGGAGACTAACTCCAAAATCTTGGCTGATTCTCCAGTCGCAACTTTTGGTTTGCCAACTTCTACTTTCTTGTCAAACCCATGGTTAGTCAAAGAAGAATCCAGTGTCATTCCAGATTTGGCTAGATCCCAAGAAAACTACTTATACGGTGGCTTGGAAGGATCTGATTTGCAGACCGACTGGAATGAACAGTTTCAAGGTCTAAGAGAGCTGGGAAAACCAAGTTTGACTGAGAGGGTCGTCAGAGAAAAGTTGTTGGCCAAGACAAGTTATGACTTCACCGTCAGTGCAACAAAAGGTGCTTTGGCAATTGCAAGAGGTGAGATCTCACCAATGAACCCAGAGGATGACCCATCTCAATTCATCTACTTAAGAAATGGTATCTTTTACTCTTTGGGTTCGGATGCTGCAGGTCAATTTAAGGAGACCGGTGGTGACGAAGCTGCTAGAGCTTCTGTCTCTAGAGATTTGGAAGGTATTAAGATCATGCACAGATTGGATGTTAAGGGTGTTTCTCATCTGCTGACTGCAATCATTGATTTCTGTGGTAGAAGAATTGTCTGTCAAACGCCTGTCCCTGGTTTGTTTAACGAAGCGCCACCAGTTGAAGAAGGTGAAGAGAATTCTGAGACACCTGCCAAAAACACTAACACTGTTGTCTATGGTTCCTCTGAGGAGGGCACTGAAATTGCTGCTGACGAAGAATTTTCAAAGAAGTTTCAAGCAATTGGTGAAGCTTTGCATTTGAAACAGCACAAGGCCTGGAATAAGGATGGTTCTAAGATTGTCGATGTTGTTACCTCAGCTGAAACCAAAGGTATGAAGGGTACTGACGGAAGAGACTACATCATTGACTTGTACAGAACAGCTCCTTTGGATATTGAGTTCATTGAGAATCACTACGATTCTTCAAAGGAAGATTCCTATCCACATAGAGAAACCACAATCAGACATGAGGCAATTGAAGAGTGGTGGAGAAGACAGGTCTCTGTTGCTATCAAGGCTGAAACCGAAAAGATTGAGAAGGAGCAGGCCGAAAAGGGTGAGTCTTCTGAATCTGGTGAAAAGCCAACGATTGCTATTGATCAAGCAGCTTTTTCTCTCAACCCAGACGCATTTTCTTTAAGTCCAGCTCCTACTCCAGAGTTAGCTAAGGAATTGGCCGCCGATGAGGATAGAGTTAGAGAAGTTTCTAAGTTTGTCTCTGAAGTTTTAATTCCAGAGTTTGTCTCAGACTTGCAAGCATCCGAAGTTTTCAGTGCCATTGATGGTACTCATTTGATCAGCTCTATGCACAAGCAAGGTATTAACGCTCGTTACCTTGGTAAGATTGCTTCATTAGCTCTTGAAAGAAAGGAAGAATTCTTGAATGAATTGGAAACTAAGAAGGTCGAAATTGTGAAGATTAACGAAGAAGTCGAGGCTAAGAGAGCTAAGGATGCGGAGGAAGCTGCTGCTAAACTTAAGGCTGCTGCTGAGAA
Organism: Ambrosiozyma maleeae (nom. inval.); assembly: GCA_003706635.2. Taxonomy (NCBI): domain Eukaryota; kingdom Fungi; phylum Ascomycota; class Pichiomycetes; order Pichiales; family Pichiaceae; genus Ambrosiozyma; species Ambrosiozyma maleeae (nom. inval.). The sequence goes on from PPLV02000001.1 coordinate 1,158,242, forward strand.
GCAAGCTGGTGATGATGCTGCTGAGGAAGAAAAGACTGAGGAGGAGCCAAAGGAGGAAGAAAAATTGACTTCTTCTTTATCTATTACTCCTGTTGTGCAGATTTTGGATGCTTTGCATGATATCACAGTTCAGGAAATGGTTGCCAGAGCTACCAAGAACTTTTTGAGAAAGCAATTAATTAAATTGCCAATCGAATTGGCTCCATATGTTATTGCTCATGTTCACAACTCCATCCTTGCTTCCAAGGCTAACCACTTCCCATTTGAGGGGCTTTTGGATCCAATGTTAAGAGAGGTTTACAGTGATGCTGATTTATCAATCCTGAGTACAACCGCTTCTGGTATCATTGCTGCCATCGCAAGTGAAGTTCACATCAGATACAGATTTACTTTGCCAGAAAACTGGACCGATGCCATTAAGCCATTACCTTTGATGAAGGAAATCGCTACCAAATTCGGTATCCAATGGAAGGACAAGAAGTATGCTTTCACTCTTGAAGAGTTGGACAATCAAATCAGAGCTCAAAACCACGCTTTACACCAAGCTGAAATCTCTGCCAATGACAAGAAGTCCAAGAAGAAAGGTAAGAAGACTGAAGATGCTCCAACTGAAGTCCAAGTTACTACATTTGTTCCTGATGATATCTTAGCTATTGTTCCAATAATTAAGGATGCTATTGCTGGTACAACTACGGCTGAAGAAGTTTGGGAGGCTGGTAGAAGTAGCTTGGCTGCTGGTTCTACCGAAGAGGGTATTAACTTATTGACTGAGGCTGTGTCTATTTATGAGCAAGTTCACGGTTCTATCCACCCAAACACTGCTAATGCCTACTCTCAACTAGGACAATACTACTCCGACTTGAAGTTCACTGCTGAAGGTGCCTCATTATTGAGAAAGTCTTTCCAAATCTTAGAAAGAACTACCGGTACTGATTCGCATGAGACTATCATGGCTTTGACTAGAATTGCCGCTGGTGAAGCCAGCAACGGCCAATATGCAAACTCCTTGAAGATTCAAAAAAGAGTTTTGCATCACTGGGCCACAGCTTATGGTGAAACCCATCCAAACTCAATCACTGACCTGTCTACAATTGCCTTGGTGCTTCAAAAATTACAATTGAATGGTGCCTCTCTGTCTGTGTTTGAAAAGGCTTTGTCTTTGGCGGAACAGACGTACGGTGAAGAATCACAAGCCACTGGTTTATTGAGATATCAGATTGCTCAAACTTTATTGTCTGATAACAATATCAAGGCTGCAGGTGAGCAATTCGATAAAGCTCTTGAAGTGTTCAGAGTCACACTTGGTTTGAAGGACAAGATCACATCTGATGTCGAAAACTGGTCTGTTAACATCAAGAACTACTTGAAGTTCACAAAACTTCAAGAGAAGCAATTGAAACAAGCTCAAGCTCAAGACGCTAAGAACGCTAAGAAGGTCATTGCTCAACAGCAAAATGCCGCTAACATTTCCAACAAAAAGGCCGGAGCTTCTCCAGATCCAGAAATTAGTGCAAAGAGTGTTGATGATATTATGAAGTTTATTGAGGGTGGTTCATCCTCTTCTAAAAAGAAAAACAAGAAGAAGTCTAAGAAATAAATAGGTTACTGATATTTTGGATATCTTTTCACGTGTACATATCTCTCTCTTTTATTCCTCTTATACATAAAAATTTATTAAAAAGTTTCTTTATCTAATTCTAGCTGGTTTGCAGTTGAGCAATTTATATTCACCTGCTCTTGTTGATCCTAATTGAGGGGAAGAAGTTAAGCAACTATTCTTTTCCTTATGTTGTGTAACAGATCCTATAAACGTGTATTTAAGTGAGTAGATTATTTTACATTTGCCAGCTGTGCCGGCTTTTATATAATTTTAAGTTTCGTACGTATAGGAAGTGATTTCAATCTTCTCAGAGCTCATCATCACCCTCGATGTCACCGTATCTCCAACAACCGATGTGAGATCTCTTAGCTTGTTCTTCCAGTTCCAAAAGAGCCTTTTGCTCATTCTTTAAGAGAAGCTCGAAAGCAGTAAGTTTTTGTTTCTTAACAATACCGTAACCTCTCTTAACCAGTTCCTTGTTAATTGTCCAGGATGGATCAGATGCAATAGTAGCTGGATCATAGAGCTCAACGTCCATTTCAACGCCTGGAGCTGGGTTTCTAAAAGTTTCACATGCGATCAGCTGCTTGTCTAAAATCAAGTCCTCTAATAAATAGATAGCATCCTCATGGTAGTTAGATGGGGCTGGTAGCGTGACTAAAGACAATTGAGTAGTGTGAGCTTGTGCCTTATAAGTAGATAATTGAAATTCCAAAGGTAATTGACGCAACTCAGATGATGAGACAGATTCAAGGGTACCATAATCGATGTGCTGAACTTTGTACTTGTTAGTGGATCTATCATGGGCAACGATCTTAGCCCTGTAAAACTTATTATTTTCGGAAAACCTAGCAGCAACAAAGTCTCCAACCTTTGGAGCTTTAGACAAAGACTGGAAGGAAACTGATGCAGCATGGAACTTTTGCATAAATGGAGATAATTTCTTCTTCTCGGAATCAAGAATATGGAAAGAGATCAAGCCTTCTTCTGAGATTTCGGTAATCTCAACATCATAGTACTTCTTGTCAATCTTGATATTTTCAACCTGCTGGGCCAATTGTTCCATATCGGCGTCTTGGGATGGGTCATAATTCTCCCAAATACCAACCTTCTTGGATTTAGCCTCTCTTTCAGCGTCCAATAATTGGGTACCAAATTTAGTTTGGCCGACTGATCTCTCATGGCACTCAACAAAACCATTTGCTAGCAACAAAGTTTGAATTGGGAAATTGGAGCCTGGTAGAGACAAGTTACCAATAAAACCACCAACCTTGTCAACGCCGTAGATATCAAAGGTAACTGTTCTTTGATATGCCTTCTTGTTAACAAAGTCTAAAGCTTTTTTGGAGATTGGATCGTCCCTGCTTCCAGAGTTGGCTAAACCACCTAAAACCAACGTCAATTTCAAAGATTCTCTTGGAATAACAATCTTGAATCTGTTTGGGCTCAAGACGTGTTCAATAATACCAGATATTTTGCTTCTGTTCTGGAATGAGAACAAGTAAGGTTTGGCTCTTGCAGCGTTCTCTGACGCATCGATGATTCTTTCAGGTTCTGGTGCTTTACCGTGGATACCCTTTTTGGCTTTTGTAGCCTGAGCTTCACACTCAATCAACATATCCCAATAATCAGGTCTGTCTTCACCTTTCTTGTGTCTGATAACACTAGCATAACCAGAAGAGACAAGTAACTCTGAGAAATTCTTACCGTCATTAGATTTGACTGTGGCCATAATTCTCTCATCGTACTGCTCATTCTTTGGTCTGATACTCTCAATGACAATTGTAGTTTGTTTACCGATCAACTTTGATCTCACAAATTCTTTTGCAGGAGCAGCAAATACAGCCAGGGTGGCATCTGATTGTCTTGGGGCTCTCAAAGACGATAATTGAACGGTAATTTCCGTGTCGTTCTTCAGTCTCACAACAATTGTATCTGCTGATATGACTCTTGAAACAATAACAGACAATGTTTTGCCAACTTCAACTGTGGAATCTCCAGAAGATAGATTTTTTTGAGAAGCAGTGGCAAGGTTTTGACCGTGCCATAGGTTCTTGCCCTCCAATTTAGCATTCTTCTCCAATTTACGTAGATAAGACATACCGTTGGCTCCAATTATAGATGATTGCCAGTCTGCGATTTCAGCCAAGCCACTCTCTAGCAATTTTTCGCTGATGTTACCGGCAGGATGTAGAACTTTACCAACTAGGATACCACTTGACGATTCACCAAGGATCGAAATGCTGACATCTCTAGCTAGTAATCTAGTTTCAACAAATGATTTGGCCTCTTCGCCGTATGGATCTGCCGGTTGGTCCTCGGATGCGGTTCTTGGAGCTCTGACACCGGCTATCAAAACAGGTGAGACGACATGTCTTGTCTTGCCCAAAAGGAATCTGACTAAGAGTCTGTCACCAGAAATAACCTTCTCGACTATAGAAGGAATAGCAGCTTCCTTAGATTTCTCAATGTCTCTCTCTGATAGGGCCGATAAGGTTTCAATAGAGTTCACGTTCGAAGCCCAGATACCAATTTGTTCATTCTTGGCCTTAGTCTCGATATCTTTGAGTTTCATTAAATCTTCGTCGTCATCAAAGATGTTCAAATTGTCTCTCAGTTTAGCAGCACCATGTGATAGCACGTACTCAATCAATGACGAGAACACTGGCGTGGAAATATCACCAAATTCTCTCTCGTTGTTGTTCTTGTACAGAACCCAAAACTTCACCTGTTTACCAACCAACAAGGCCCTCAATAGCTCTCTGGACTCAAATGCATACTTATCATTTGATGCAAGTCTAGGAGCCTGTAAGTAGCCCAAGGATAGAACTCTCTCCTGGCTTGATCCGTTCAATGGTGTCAAAACCAGGGTATCGGACGACAACACACTCTTAACTTTGGCACTGTACACTCTAGACATCTCCTATTGTTATATACTATACAGCTCTCTGCAATTCTTCAATATTTCTATTTCTATGTCGGTCTATTATCTGCAATCCACTCCTACACTAACTATCGTACACACGCAGATCTACCCCAACTAATTGAAACGTTTCTACTTTCACCGTCTCGAAATCAGTACCTTCGAGAAATCGCACCGAAACTTTTCACCCAACGAATTTTGCAGTGGATGCTTTTCCATTTCTAGTTGGAGTGGTGCTGTTTAAGCTGTAGCTTTAGCTTGCTCAGAATGGTGGTATCTCTGTATAGCCAGGTCAACCTGTTGTGCGCCTTCTGTTTCAAAATGGAGCTTTCCTCGTCGTCGTCAGCGATCTCGTCTTCGTGGAGCTGGAGCTCTATGCTGTAAATGAGAAGCCGCACCTGGTTCGGCCTGAGCTGGGGATCCAACTCTTTACACGCCAGTATCAGCCAAAATATGCACTTGCGTTTTCTGGATATGCCGAACTCCGCCATGTTGGGTTTTGTGAGCTTGTTCGGGTTCTCTTCCTCGTAGTAAGACTCGTACTGAATCTCCTCCTTTCTGTGGCTCTCTAGGTCCGCCGGTAGAGGCTTGTCGTAGTAGTAATATATGTATGCGATTCTCTCCATCAGTTTAGCATTAGGTATGCGGCCCAGAAGCTTGGAGTCAATAAGCTTCTGGAACAGCTTCATGGATTCTTCATAAAAGGATTCTGCACTCAGTGAGTTTGGATTGGATTTCTCGGAAAGCGCAGACGACTGCCCAAGAATCAAAAGTAACTCCGCCAGTGTCAGCGTCAATCTGATGGTGTGTGATTTCAAGTTGCATCGTGATAAATACGAGTAAAATGAGGACTCCACCAGCGGATTTATCACGTCCGTCACAATTTTGGTGGTAATTCCTCCGGGGCTCTGATTATTCATATTCTTATCTAGTGGATTCATCTTATTACTAGCCCCTATTAGCAAAGTTGTTATCATAAACTCTTGTAACGAAGAAAGGTAGCTGTACGCTTTGTCGTTTAAAAAGTCTTTTTTCAGCAATTCATAAGTGGTATATGAGTTTCGGTAATCACGTAACATGAAAGACCAGTCACCCAGCCTTCTGATTATCATCTCCGGGGAAGTGGAGTAATAATACCCCTCAAGACTGTTGAACGATGTAACATCAATACCACTCAAAGGCTTATCATCATGACTGGCACCAAAGGAAAAAAAGGACTTTTTCTGAGTAGAAGAAGAACCCCATTTTTTACCAACGCTAAACAGCCTTCCAGTCAAGCTCCTTCTTGGTGCTACAACCTCTTCATTCCACAATTTGATCTTGCGCTCCATGAACGGTATCATAACGGTTGTTATCAATTCCTGTACCTGAGCAAATATTTTGTCAAAGGTTCTCTTTTCCATCGACACAGCTGTTGTGGTATTTAAGGAATCACTTTCAGTCTGCGAATACACAGAGGGATAAAGCACAATGGAATCGGCTTTTGTCTGTTCATCTTCTGGGTAATATACTGGCATGATTGCACTCTTTATAGATAGTTTAATCTTCAAGTGTTCTTGGATCCTCAAGGCTTTCTGTATATCCGCATTATCCTCCTGGTTGGCCACAATGATCACAATTGGAAGAATACATTCGATATCTATCCAGTTCGGTAGATTCTGGGTTTTCCACGCGTGATATTCTGTTTCCACTAGGGCTATATCGTCGTCTGCAGAAGCAACAAACAGCTGAATAATGGGATGGTTAAAGGTTTCTATGGGGGATATTGCCTGTGATGAGAGTGTATTCGTAAGGATCTTCAAATAGATGGAGTTCTGTAATAGAATCGAATCTAGTTCGTCATCCCCGCCAGTGCACTTGCCCCTATTATCTGTAACAACTTCCTGCTCTATCATATTGGACATAAATTCGGTTTCTTTAAGTGCTGCATCAACTTTTTCAATGTACCCGTTGATACTAGTATCGAAATAATTTGTATCGAAGAGCTCACGGGCTGCCATCTTTTGTGAGCTCGGAGCAACTCCATCTGCATCAAATACTGCCTTACTAGATCCGGTAGAGCTATCCTGATCCTTCAACTGCTGGAGAATCGGTTTCATGAAACGTACACTGAGTTTGTACGGCATTCCGGACAAAGGACAAGCACCCTCGTCATGCTCAAACATTGAGTTTTCAAAGTATGTCAACAGGTTCAAAAAGTTCGAAAACCCATACCTAGCAGATATATTGTCAGCCTTACTTGTAGACCTCACAGAAATTTTGGGTGTGTAGCTTTGTATTATCAACTGCTTTGGTAACAGCGATGGCGGTCCCTTTAGATCAGGCTCCACCAACTCATAAACTCGCCCATTGTAACTGGATCGTATTCCCGGGAAAAACGTCTCTAAATCCATTTGGTGCCTGCTATCCTCAGTATCACCATACACGGCAACTTCTACCAACCAACCCAGCTTGTCTGTCTCCTGCTAGCCCTGCCTTATCTTCATCTTGCCTATCAACACCACTAAGTGCTAAACCCATTTGTGTTTCTTCATGAAGCTGGTTTTACTGCAGAAAGAGCCGGTGCACGGGTTGTGTGGTGCGACGAGTTGGTGTGTCATGTAGCAGTGCAAGAAGGTACTGTTCGGAAGTAATGTACATTGAATTAAACTTAAAAGAGAAAGGTATAAGCAAACATTTAAAAGAAACAACAAAACGAAATGAAAGAAAGAGAGTACACAAAGAGTAGTGTGCATAAATAAAGGGACATGGATTATTGGGCGTGCATCTTTGCCATGTCCATATTGTTGATAACCTCACTAGGTGGGACAATACTCATCATTTTCTCTTCACCAACTCTAGACTGTAATGGCCCAATGACAGTGTTTCTTTCGGAAAAGTACCAGAAGGCAGCACATATGGAAGTTAGCGCTATTGTAGAGGCCATGGCCATGGCAAAGCTCAGGCCAACAACTTGGCCGCTTGAAAAGTCGGTCGCAGATGATTTGGCTTCATGGCTGGCTGATGCGCTCGCACTGGAAGTTGGTGAGGACAGAGTAAAAGTTCCATTATATTCCGAGCTGGATGCTAGCAGCATAATATTATTGACAATGGCAGCATCGGCGTATAAGCCAGTTGTGGTGATGGAAAGTGGGTACCATGCGGAACCATCGTAGATAGCTGAGCTGACAACGCCGTAGGAAGTCAGATTGAAACTTCCTGATAAAATCAAAATGGTATCCTTGGAAAAGCTGGATCCGCCTGATGATAACGCAAAGTCGGTGAATTCTCTATTGTCACTCTCAATTTCTGTATCCAATGCCACATAAGAGCTTCCATTGAAGTAGCCAATGTGATCCGTGCCCATCACCACTATTAGATCAGATAGCGACATATTAGAAGTCGAGTTACTGGCAAAACTAAACTTCGTGACTGGGCCTGGAACAGACGAGAAAGAACTTTCGGCGGTGATTGACTTATTCTGTGTATCATAAAGAGCAAAGTATGTGTCAGAACCGTCCAATGAAAAATTTCCACCAATCAAAACCCCGTATTCCTCAAAATACTTCAAACCTGTCACATCACCAGAAATAGTGATATCTGACACTGGTGATTCTAATGATAATTTCGTGGCATTAAAAACGCATAATGAGCTACATGAACTAGAGGTAAAATCACCACCAATGATCACGTTTTCAGTTTCAGGGTCCACTTCAAATGCCTTTACAGAACCGGATTCAAAAGCATCAGGAAGAGATGTAATGCTACCGCTGACCAAGTCTTGAAGCAGCATGTTTTTAATGGTAATGTTCGAAAGTGACGCATCGCCGGTGAAGCCAATCAGTAAAGTATCATTTTTATGATAAAAGACGGTCACCTCAGAATCATCAGAAAAGGAGAGACCCTCAGAAATAGCAGATGCAGTACCATTTATTATGAACGCAGCATTTGAAATGGAATTACCAAGGCTAAAGGATCCACCAACAACAAACGTGCTATCATTTAAATATAATCCTGTATTCAAATAACTATCAACTTCTGAGGAAAAGGATATATTAGATTTCTCCAATGTATTGTTATTGAAAAGTATCAGGTCATTCACGGCCAAATCCATAATTGCAATATCACCAAATCCAATAGAAAAATCATCAAATTCAGCAGCTGTAGAAACGTTCAAAGACAGTACCGATGTCTCACTGATCAACTCACTACTGTTGTAGTCATATATTAGTGGTATTGCAGAATCATCTCTTGATATAGACCAATAGACAGAGTTATTGTATCCAAAGTAAGAGTATCCATCAAGGTGATAATCGCCGGATGAAAAAATAGAGTAGAATGATCCATTATAAATTGCAACACCATGTAAATCTTCTGAAGATGAATTATCGACTGTAAAATTAAAATCTCCAGAGAGAATGAGGGTTGAGTTATCAAAGACAAACATTTCTGAGATGGAGCCTTCCAGGCCACCATCAAGATCCGAGTAATCACCAAGTTCAACCTCATTATTTGTATCATTGAACCCAGTTATTTCAACCCCAATGAAATTGGAACCTTCGCTGGAGTTGAAGATTCCAGAGATGTAAAGTATCGAATTTATAGATGATAAACCAGATATGTCAGCATCCTCTGATAAAGTTGAAGAGCCAAGCAGATTGATAGATGAGTTACCGATAGGATGTGTAATATCACTATCTGAAAAATTTGTCATAGAATATTCAAACAAACCATTGAGTGGTATGCTCAATTCTTCATCGTCAACATCAACTATATCAACACTGATAAATGTAATAAATACAGAATCGGCGACAAACAGAGTTGAATTGCTTGAGGACGCAGTATGCAACGTTAGGGTGACATAAGGCTTACCACTAGTATCTTGCATTTCAATCAACCCTGAAAATATCTCATCGTATTTTTCAGCATTGTTCGTTTGATATATCAATTTTGTTCCAATTAACGTGTCATTCCCCAAAAACATTGAAGCATTCACAATACCTCTTTCATTACAGCTATTATCATAATCACAACCAGGGGTGTTGATTTGAACGGAATAATTACCGGTAGAGGTTATGTTAGTTTCAAACTTTAAACCCTGTGCATCCGATGTGAAAGAGATATCAGAAGATTCAAGTAACACTGATAAATGGGTACCGTCTTGGTCAACGTAAGATTCCCAATCCAGCGAATCACCAATGGAGGTGACTTTAGAGTATTCAGTTATATAGTCACAGCTTGGTTCGTTCAATGACTCATTTGCATAGATATACATTCCATACTGGTAAATTTCCAGTCCAGAAAGCTCAGCTTGATCACCATAATATGCCATCACTTGAATAGTTAGGACATCGACATCGACAGAATTAACGAAATCAAATTCTTGGTAGTTTGTGCCAAACCCAGTTACGCTGCTTTGTGAATCAGATGCCGACATGTACACTGATCCCCCATACTCCTCGATATATGTTTCTAATTCGCTGTTCTGGTACAAAGGACACCAAGCATCACAGTAGGTGGTCTCTAAAGTTTCTGGATCAATATATGACATGTTCATGATACCATTGGATGGAGATGTTATCACTCTAAAAATGCTTACTCCATTGGATGAATCACGAGAGTTATAAATTCTAATTTTAGAAGGTTTTAAGCTAACCGACAAAGCTGCTGACCATGAACCGAGCTGTTCTGCATCTAAATACCAAGTCAAATCGCTCGATGGACATATTATGTTTTCTGGATTGGACGAGTCGTCACCATTGACTGAAGATAATGTGGCGTACTTTAAGCTTACCAATTGATTAGGGTCTATGTATGTGTCTGATTTGGATGATGTGCCAGATGTTGAGTTTGTTATATTAAACGATAATAGTTCTGTGTTTCCTATGGAACTAAATAGACCACCAAAGATGATGGTATCCTCCTGATATTTTATGATTGCATTAATGTTAGAATCTTTTTCAAAGCCGCCAAAAGGCAAGCTGACGATTTCGTCGGATGTGTAATTATATGCTATGACACCATATGTGTCGTCGTTGTAGTTCAAATCACCTCCAAAGTAAACCAAATCAGAGGTGTCATCGACATATGCTGTATTAACAGACCCAGACACGTCTGACCAACCTGATATGCTTTGTAGGGTGAGCGTTTCCAAGTCAAACAGTTGGGGTTGGCCATTTACTATGGCTATGAAAGCTGTGTCGTTAATGGGGTAGATTGCCGTTGGCACGGATCCTGAGAATGGGTCTTTTTTTATAAGAGATATTGAATCGTTTGACTTGGACAGCACATACAGGTTACCTGAACCTTGGTCAGTGAAGCTCGATACGCTAAACTTGTCTGCGTTCTCGTATGTGGATGCTGCGTCAAAGCTACCTAGCAAATAAAACGGTGTCGAAACCTGTGGCGTATCTAAATCAGTGGAATCAAAGAGTTGTATAGCAGCTGCCGTGTGTACTTGCGAGAGACACGCAGCTATTTGGATGAGTGCTCTATTCAGTCTCATGGCGATGTGTCTATATTTTTATGTATGCCTGTGCGTTCTTCTATAAGTGTCTATTTCTATGGGTGCAGTCTATGGTTCTATGTATCTATGGCCCTGTGTACCTATGTATCTCTACCTGTCTATGGCCCTATGTACCTCTATCTCTCTAGCTCATACGACCAGTACGCTGCTCACCCGCTAAGTGTGTATATAAATCAATGTTGTATGTGCTTTTTGCGTCAATAAAAAAACTGTTTGTCACCCAGCAAACCCGTAAAATCGGTATACCAACGTCTGAGCGTCAAGTTATCTATGTGGCTCCAGAATTTACAACGTGAAGCATACAACTACAGCTACATTCCGAGCGAAGCACAAGGCGTGTGAAAAGCCAGGAGAATCCAGTGCAGAAAATAATCCTTAGAGACGACCAAAACGGTGCCGTAGAGTGGAGAGCACCGCCCATTGGAGCCCTCACTTCTCTCAGGCTGCAGGGGCCTCTCTCTGGGTTACACATGGGCAGCACTCCTTCCCATTGGCTGTTTCTCAGCTCATCCCAGACCTCTTTACGAGCTACTGGCTCCACTCCTTGTGCTCTCTGTGCTCTATGTGCTCTTTGCGCTCTTTATTCTGTATGCTTTGTGTGTTCCTTAACTCAGTTTAGGCGTGTCTGTTGGCCGTACTGCCGAAAACAGTAATCTGTAAACAGTGGGTCGAGCACGCCCAATGCCGCCCGCATTGGCGTGCGACGGAGGCTCTGTCGCGCGATGGATGCATGTCGAGAGCTCTTGGCTGGAACACCCAGCCCAACGGGCGAAGTGAGCATTTTGCAGCTCGGAGCAGACTGGAACCAAGCGCTGACAGCAAACCCACTGTTTTGGGGTGGGGGAGTCTTACATCCTTGAAAACCTCCACGCATACTAGCCCAATTGGATGTAATAACCTACAAAAATAATCCAATAATGAGAATTTTTCTGGCTCTCGTTATTGCACAAATTACGTTGAGGCTCAGATATATTATGAGACTAAGACAAAACTATTAACAGATTGGGTTAATGGTCTAGTGGTATGATTCCTGCTTTGGGTGCAGGAGGCCCTGGGTTCAATTCCCAGTTGACCCCATTTTTTACTAAGCGCGCAGACAGCTGATTGGCTATTTTTAAATAGTAGAATACACACCCTAAATCAGATCTATAAACTTTAAGCAACACCTTATTCTACTTATGTTATAGTTTCTGAGAAAGAACCCTTCGGAAATTTCAGCTATCTCATCCACCAACTTGTCACACCATTTTTCAAAGTTCTCGTAGCCTGATGTCTCCATCGCCTTACACGATTTGGCTAGCTCCCAAATCTTTGTGGATAATGCGGCAAACTTTTTGGTAATCATGTTCTTGACTCTGATATCAAAAGCTTCCTGCTGGAATATCACCTCTGCAAATGCATCAATAACCATCATTTCAATTTTCCGTTTTATAAACTCTCGGTTCTTTGTATCCGAAAATCTTGGAATAATTGATAAGTTTATATTGTTCTTGCCGGATTCTATATCGTTGTTCTTGTTGCTCACAATAATGTTCAATGAAGATGAATTCGCCCAATCTGAAATCCTTTGGTTAAGACACAGACGAACATCACAATTACTCTTTAATGTTTTGAACAAAGAACCGCTCTTAACAATACTCACCAAAGAAACAAGTTCCACTTTGCATCCTCTCTTCACTGTGTTTAATGGTATCGAATTCAGATCAATTCTCACAGTAAACATAACACTCTTAGAAAATTTGCTCGATGCATTAAAAAGATCCATTAGAATCTCTTCCACATGTTCGTCATCTTGTAACTCTATCAGTTTTCCATTCTTCTCGACTTTTACTAGTTTAATTCCCTTGAGCATTTTGACCTTGGTAGTTATTCTAGTGATGTGCGTGCTCCATAACTCTTTTAAAAGCTCACTAAATTGCTTGTTCAGATCAAAAAAATCCGTTGCTACCATTTGTTTCCGATAGCCAAGATACTCTCCGGGGACATCTCTTTTAAACATTTTTTGATCATGGCCAAGAATGTCAGCACAAGGATAATCTAAGTCATCAGAAAGATATATATAGTTAATCGATGCCGTGTATCTTTTGCATATCTTTGCAATTCGGTCACTTATTGACATGTAATGCTTTTTCTTCCTTGAGAAAAAAAGCTTATTACTGGATTTTGTCTTCTCTGTATCACATGGAAGCAGTTTACTGTGGACAAGAACAATTTGTTTAAGACCATTATCTGCTCCTCCTAATGTAAGATCACAAAGAGCTTCCAAGTATTCAATATCCTTTTCCCAACTGAATTCGTCCTTCACTTGTGTGCATTCAATCAAGTCAATGACTTCTTTCCAGCCAGTCCATGAAACAGAAACGCAACCATAATAATGACCTAATTCAGAGTTCTGCGGGACCCCAAGAAATACAAGACCAAAAGAATCGTGTTTACCAAGTTGATTCATAACAGACTTGATAAATTCCTTGATTGAAATGGTATATTCTTCTAAACTTAAAAAAGTTCTATGAAGTTTAATTAATGAAACACAGAGAATTAACGTCATGGGTAATCTTTCAGGAGCCGGTATCTGTCTTTTCAAAAACCTGAAGGGTAAATCAAGTCCCTTAGAAACAAGCTGATTATATTTTAAGACGTCAGGAGGTATCAGAGCCTCATCTCCCGCTAGCAAACCCCAAGCATTAGCAGAAAGTTGAATCAAAGGAATAGAATTTTCTATATCCATTATTTCAATTGAAACCCCATCGTGTTCGTTTGTTCTCCGAAGCTGAATAACCTTGTTTAAAATTTTCAACCATTTCTTTAAAACAATTCTATTTGAAATTCTTAAAATGACATTAGACAATTTCAATGTTGTGAAATTTATAATTATGGAGTTTCCAGTCTCATTTTCTAAAACAGATGCTATTTGATGACAGGAAAGCTTTTGGTCTAGTATCACTTCCTCACCATCCATATCTAGTATTAAAAATAAGTTATTAAACAGAAATAGCTGGCATTGGTCATAGGATTGATAATTCACCTCAACATTTTCAAAATAATCAAAAAGTAAGATATTTCCAATTTCACTTATATTAAAGTAGTCATGAGTTTTGAATATTTTGCTTTTGAATTTAGAAAATAGTGTATTAGTTATTTTTACTTTATGTTCTTTGACTTTATCTTTTTCAATGGACTCTAGCATATCCGGTGAAGGCTCATATTCGCTTTTATTTATACTTAAAATACAGTTGACATCCTTGTAATTTGGTAGTTCGTTGTATTCACTAGTAATATTAACTATATTGGTTTCTGGGAAAACTGAAACATCTGTGTGGAGTGATAGATCAGTGTAGTTTGGGCTTGATAACAGAGATGAGGCTGTAGAACTCACTGTGGAAGGAGTTGGTGGCAGGGTTGTAATAACGGGAAATTTATGAAACAGCGGTTTTGTTAAAGGAGACACCGGAGTATCCAATTGGATATTAGGGACACAATCCTTGCCTTTATGAAAATGGCCTGCAATATCATCAACACCATGCTTGAAACCAATTTGACTTTGGGCGACTGGTGTCACTGGAGGAAATTGATAACCCTTAGTTTCTGCACCTGAGCGTTGTAATTCATTTTGAAAATTACTTGTAGCAATATGTGGAGTCTCAATATCGAATTGCCATTCATCATTGAGCACATCATTTATATTGCCACCAACCATAATTGATTTCAAGATCTTGTCCGCCTGAGACACATTACAGCACCTATTGGCCTCACAAGTGGAGCAGAAAACCATCACTTGCGAGGTAGAAAGATCTGGTTCCTTTGTTAGACAGACGCCAACCACACAGTTAAAGTGAGCAAAATGATGACACTGAAGTTCTATTAACTCCTCATCCTCCATTAATCTTGATAACGGATCATTGCAAATGCTGCATGTTTCCTCCCAAGAAATCGTCCTTTTTGGAATATTCAAACTGGAAGGCTTTCTGTGCGGTGTAGCACCTGTTGAGTAACTCTCTGCTCTTCTTGAATCCGAGACTGAGAATACCGACTCTTTTGACGAGAGAGAAGAACAATCGCTACTGAAACTGCCCTCTTTTACACATTCACTGGACATGGTTGGTTGAGGTGTAGCTGGAGCAAAAGAAGACACACTATTAACCCCTTGGCTTTTTGTTGTCTTTGCTAATCTAGGGGATACGGATAGTGATGCAATTGGTTTGGTGTTTCTGACGTAGCTGCGTTGCATTGGTAAACGTTTTCTATGGGGCAGGTAAGCAAAATAGAGCAAATGCCGTCAAAGCGTACTTCTAGTTTCTTTCTATGGTGTCTCAAGTATCTGATTTTACACAGTCTAGCGGTTTACAACAATACCGCTCAATGCTATACCGCTGATCGATGGGCCAAAGCAAATGAGAAGCCTCAGCAAGTGTAGAGATATAAACGTGCAGTACAAACACGTCCGGCCGTGTATATAAGCGGCTACCTCACAGAATGAACAGAAGCTCTTGCAACACAAGATGACCAAGGAATCTACCACCTATAAATGGGTTTTTTAAAAGGGTCGATTACAGCTATCTTTTGTATCGGGTTTCCTGAGACTGCGGAGACTCCAGCTGCTATCAGCGGATGGGATGAGCTCTTTACCGACCCGCAGAACAATAAACTATTTACCATGCCCACATATGCATTATATGCGTGGCTGAAGTATGTCAGAAAAATGGCGGGAGGGACAGAGGAAGTCTAGAAATGCCACAGCTGTTTCAAAACTGATTGGCAGCATGTTTCAAAACTGAAAAAATTGGAGAAACAACAGTGCCTGAGTTAAGTCACAGTGCTTTCCCATATATTTTTTACATATGCAAGTCTATTACCAAAGACCTAGGAACATGCGATAATAGCATTATTGCAGCCACAGCAGGATGAGAGCTTATCGGGAGTGTGCAGAGCGGCATATGACAGCAGCAGGTCAATCGGAGATGTTTCAAGTTGGCTCCCCAGAGCCGCAGGACACAATACTTCACCCTAAATAAAAAGCAGGGCCTGTACAGCATGGAGGACGCTTCAAAATACCATGGTGGAATTGGGAGAAGGAGAATCTGATATGCGTGCAATTACTGCCGGAGTGGGTCACCAATATGCGATTTTGTTATATTCTAGTGTATATACATGTCTATTACCCATACACACTTACAAATTCCACGATCGCCAAACTATATACACATTTTTGCCGGGCCAGGGTGAAATTCATTTCTTAGCCTGCCAGATGTCTTCACTGCTGCCCCTTTTCAATTGGTCCACCAGTCTATTTTTGTAAAACTCTTGTATATTCTTCTCTTTGATCTCACCGGTGTTCAAGGAATTACTGAAACAGAAATTCATTTTATCCGACTGCGCATCGCACATGGTGAAATCTCCATATCTGTAGTAGTTTCTGACCTGCCCACCTAGAGACATGCATTCCATCAACTCATCCATCGCAGTCAAGCATGACATCTCCCTAGGGAACTTATCCAGCGCCAGCGATTCGGCTCTAGCACTCGCAATGTCCCTCAGTGACAGCATTTTCTTCTCGTCGTCACTAGACGTGTCTTGCGATCTTTGAAGCTCATGTTTCGAGTACGCAGATTTCGAACTCATCGCTTCGTTCAGCACGTTGGCTAACTCATTCAAACCCTCGTTTGGTGAGTCGGTCGCTATCGTCTCGGCGCTTTGCTCTTCTTTCTTCTTAGACCAAAACATTCTCTCCAACAAAAATAGTCCACTTTCCAGTAACAACTAGCACTACAGCCCCCTGCTCTCGCCTGTCCCGTTCTCCTCTCCATCCTGTTCCTACGATCCAAATCAACTATCTCATCTAATCTGAGTCCCTTCCACTCAGCATTTGCGTTCAATTTCGCTCGGTTCAGGAAAAAACTTCTGGCGCCACAATAACGGCGCAGACCCACTCGCCACATGGCTTGGGATGCTCTATCATGGCACTGCCGAGTATACAGCCTGGCATACAAATGAACATACAATCAATTAATTATACGGCCGATATTATCTTTAAACGAACTATGTTAAAACATACACAGGCAAAGACAGATAGTTAGAGCAAGGCTAAATTGGAATTCAAAAAACATGATGTCACCGTATAGCAACGCCATTACAGCCATTTCTCTTTTTTATTAATATCATTTCAGTAAGGAGCATTCATTAGGGGGATGTACATCCAATAATTTGTACGTAGGTAGCCAGCATACAATTTCCAGTAAGATAGGACTAGTTGGAGTCTTCGGCTGGCAAAAGAGACGTTGCTTCAGAGGCAGCGTCAGTTAAGCCAGCTGATGCGATAGAAGGGTCGAGAGTGATGGCGTGCTTTGCTTTTGCCTCGCCGTGAACGCTACTAAGACCTAGATCAACAACAGCCCTTTCCATCTTCTGCTGCACATCCGCAAGCAAATTTGGAATATCCTCCTTGGTCAACCCTTCGGTCTTGATTGGGTCTAGAACTTTGATATTGATTGTACCTCTGTTGAAATTCTTCAATTTCAGAGAGTAGATGTTAGAAGTGTTGGACACAACCATTGGAATGATGGGAATTTGAGCCTGGACTGCTAGGTGGAAGGCACCCTTCTTTAGGGGCAACAACGTAGGAGTGGAAGAGTAGGATCTAGTACCTTCTGGGAACATAAACAACCCACCTCTGTGTGCTTTCAGCTCGTCTAAGGCTTTGTTTAAAGTGTTAATGGACTTTTCCTTGCTAGATCTATCCAAGAAAAAAGTACCCGAAGCGGACATGAACCAGCCTAAAAGTGGAACATACTTTAGCTGTTTCTTGGCGGTAACGACACATCCCGGTGGAAAGATTCTACCCAAGATGTAAATATCCATTTCAGACTGATGGTTCGATATTAGAACTGCAGGCAATTCCTCCAAAAGCTCTGGTCTGTCCACTTTGATTCTCAAACCCATCACAAAACTCAGAAAATAGTAGTAGAATCTAGCGGTGCTGTACTGAGCCAATGATTTCTTACCAACCAGCGCAAGAAGTACGGAGCTCACCACACCATACGTGGCACTCACCAATAGAACGGTCAAGGCCACGCATCCTTTCGTGTAGAATTTGATCTGCTTTAAAATAGACTGGATTAGTCCCATCTCTCTCAAAGGTTGTGCCGTGTCGGGAATGATGAACCAGCTCACGATGAACAAGGTTGTGAAAGCGAGTGTATGTAAAGTATAGTCAGTCAACTTGGCAGTGTAACAGAAGGCCGTATACAGGCAGCACAATACTATTGTTGTGGTATATATTCCAACACTCCCAAGATTGCCAAGTTTTCTTTCCCTGTGTCTACTCTTTTGCCTATCTTAAAAGGCTAGATAATCCAACTGTCTGATCCATGCGCCCAGGTTGTCCTCAAAGTTTCACGAAGCGTCTCTTTTTCTCGGGAAAAAAACCTGGAAAAATTTCCCCGAGATTGATTTTAACCGTTGATTGTTCGGAATCGTAGAGGGATGCTGGGTTGAAGCTATCTCCTGCCCGATGTCCAGCTCTAGTTTTAGCAACCGCTGCCTAACTGCAGCTTGTATATAGGAAGTCTAAATTTGGGCGCATTTAAAACAGCAAGCGGCATTGAAATGGCGGAGGCTGCGAGAGGTGCGCATGCTCAACGAATTTACAGTACTCAAGGCCACGAGATCATTAGTTACTAGTTTATGGTGTACTGTGGCAGCTACTAGTGCACAGTGAAGCTGACTGGCCATTATAAAAAAGCTGCAAACCTGCTGAGCTGTGTGACGGGCCTGTCAGACCGGTTTATGTCAAACAACCGTAAGAATATTGTTTTCGTATTTGTTTCAATGAACTGGGTGTATATATATGTACAGGATAGGTTTGTTTATATGTAAAAGGAACTAGCCAAAAACCTAGCTATGCCATGTGCTCGGTACAATGTTCTCTGTGCTGGGCGCCCTTGCCGAACGGCAGTTCCTCTTGTATGAATGTGAACATCCATTTATCTGTTCTTTGTTATTGCTTGTCATCCAGTTTACATCTTTCTATCTAGTCTGTTCAATTTTCTAGCAGTCTTGGCGTTAGTCTTAGTTCTTTGACCTCTAACAGGCAATCCCATAGCGTGTCTCAAACCTGCATAAGAACCAGTCTCCCTCTTCATCATAATGTTGGATCTAATCTGCGACAATAATTTCGATTCAATGGTCATTTCGGATAACTCTTTGGTAATAGCCATTGTCTGCTGTTCCGTCAACTGGTGCATTCTCATGTCAGGATAAAACCCTAGCTTCGAGCACACCTTCGTGGCCTGCTTGACACCAATACCGTAGAATGTAGCTGCTAGACCGTACTGTCGTAACCGTATGTAAATACAAAAATCAAAAACACCATGTTAGTATAGGTTCGCCTAAAGCTGATTCACCTCATACAAGCACCCTAGCAATGCGATGACAAGTTAAAGTAACGTACGTTTATCTTGTATTTTCCTCTGATAGCTTTACCTAGAATATGAACAACCATTGTGAGAATGTTTCCAAAATCCTTTCTTTTTGCCTTCAAACACTGTGATTCAGTATTAAAAGTGTGTTTCCCTTCTGTAGGCACCCCTATTATCACCCACCCTCCAACAGTTACTCTATACATTAACCCATTCCTCATGTTCCCGTACTGTTCTCCCACACAATCAATCTCTCTGCAAAATTTGAACAAATCCAACGAAATTGAGTGGTACACACAAAACACTTTCGGCGCGTCGATCAAGGCGTCGATTTTTGACACTATCGGACATCAGAAAAATGCATTAAAAGATTAACATTCTAGAATAGCAGGTAAAGCAAAGGAATATACAATTAGTGAATTAAATAAAACAGGCGAAGACAAAGAGAATTAAAGTAGCACTTGAATTTAAAAGCCGGAGACTTTTAGAAAAAGGGAGGGGAGTAAAGCGTAGTAAAGCGTTCTATATTGGACGAGCAAACCAGAGATGTGGGTAATGCCACCATGGCGAACTTTTCAGGCCAATATCTTAGTCAACTCTTGATCAATTTCCAATCTTAGGATCACAAGAAGTCTGGCTAAACCAATCATTGTAATGAAACTCGCAACACCAATGGGGAC
Source organism: Ambrosiozyma maleeae (nom. inval.) (assembly GCA_003706635.2). Taxonomy (NCBI): domain Eukaryota; kingdom Fungi; phylum Ascomycota; class Pichiomycetes; order Pichiales; family Pichiaceae; genus Ambrosiozyma; species Ambrosiozyma maleeae (nom. inval.). Next base: position 1,178,364 of record PPLV02000001.1, read on the forward strand.
AACTGCAAAAACAGTGATATTATAAAGATCAACGGTTCTTCTGATCTTTTTTTTCTTTTTTTTCTTTTTATTGGGATCCTCTAAGGTATCTTCAAGAGTAAACAGTGGCTCCGAGCCTGCAATGGAGTGGAGATGCTGCTGTGGATCTTCCATAGAAGCAGCCAAATTGTCTGTGCTATTATTGGTCCCAACACCATTGTCTGATCTGGTCAGTAAATGCTCATCTAATGTTAGGTTGGAAACAACGAAATTCTGGATTATGTAGATCAAGGTCATCACGCAACTGATGATGATCCAATTAGGTAGACAAAATTGATTTTCACTGTTGTTAAACGTGTAGCTTATCAATTCAACGAGCAAAACAAAAAACAAAGACATACTAAGGACTCTCACAATCACCGCTCTGACCGAGTACATAACAATCCATCTAGCCATCAACTCGTCCAAAACCGAATAAGTCAAAAACCCAGACACTATACACCAAATGCCTGCAAGAAAAAACTCAGTTGGTTTGGCACTGGTTAATCTATCAAATGCATAGTGTGAACTTGAGTCCGAGATCATCAAGTACCAGCTCTTCCAAAGAATGTAAAGATCTTTACACAGAATTAGTAGAGAAATATCACGGGCAAAGGAGACAAAAAGATGTTCTCTGGGCTTCAATCTCTTCAAACCTAACTCTTTCAAATGCTTTCTCTGTTGCCTTAGATCACTTGTGGCAGTTGACTTGGAACCAAACATAATCATTTGATCCCGAGCATTAACGTCATAATCAACCACCTGCTGCTGTTGATAAGACGAACCCCCTGATACAGCCGCTCCAGATCTAGAGTTCGTTCCAGAGATGGGGTCAGAGGAAACCCTGTTCATTGAAAGGGTGCTTGCGCTATTTCCTGATCCGAGCACAGACATTCGGAGACTCGACACTCCGTTTGCAGCGTACAAAGAATTGGTACCATTTCTTCTCAATTTTGGATCACTGCTGCTCGATGAGGTTCGATACTCGGGTAAACTGTCAAAGTTGTACTCAATTTCAGCTTCTGAATCAGTTGGAGGCGGGTGATTCGCATATTCTGAATTGTAATCCAGATCGGAATCATCAGGGCTATCCATCAGAAACCTTCCTACCATGGTGTATTAATATAGGCCGGATGTTGGATTGCAATAAAATACAGGGCACTCAGACCAAAAAATCGCTATGTATTTCACTCTTGGTTGCTAATTTACTCAAACAATGTGCCTGTTGCTGCCTCTTTATAACTGCTGTCGCATTACTAGCCTGAACTTCCCTGCCTGCTCTTAAACGTGGTTTGTACGCTAATTTCTGTTGTAAATCTTGATTCATTGATTTCCAAAGCCATTGTAGCTCTTTACAGAAACATTGATCTGGTGCACAGGTGTTCATACACGGTGCAGACCCAGATCAAAGACATCAAATTGGCGTTAATAAGAGGTAGGAAGTGTGTTGCACAACAGGCAGAGTTGATGTTACTCTACTGGGAGAGAAGCTAAGCACATTCAAATATATTTAGGCAAATTATTGATAAACCTAAGAAAAAAAGGATATGAAACGTAATAGTGTAAGTAAGGACTGCAACATTACACTCTGTTATTAAAGGGAAAGAGGATATCGATCGAGATTAAAAAAAAGAGCACATTTAAACAATATAAACAATTAGATAAGCTAAGTCTGCTGGAGACACTCTCATGTTATCTTTTCAAATCTGAAAATCAGGTGTGGAACTGCTTGTGAATTAGATAGTAGACTAAAATACAAACCACAATAATCTTAATGTTTGTTGCTGGGCTTGCCAAATGCCTCTCCATGAATTCTTTTGACGAGCCTGGCTCTTCATTTATAAATCTTCCAATTGAGCGGTGATTTGATCCAATTCGGTTTGAGCAGCCTTGTACTTGGTCTCCAATTCCTCAAACTTGTTCTCCAAGTCAGCCTTTTCGGCTTCCAAGGAAGCAACCTTCTTCTCCAAAGTCTCAACCTTGACGTCGGTTTCTCTCAACTTGGTGGTGGTTTCCTTCAAGTTCTTGTCAGAAGCCTCCAATTCTTCTTCCAACAAGGTGTTCTTCTTAGTGTAGTTCTCGTTGGAGGCTTGAAGTTGGTGGGAATCACCTGCGATCTTCTTGTTCTCGGCCAACTCAGACTCAGTCTTCTCCAACTCATCTTCCAACACCTTGTTCTTTCTGGTCAAGGCTTGGATCTGGTTGTCTTTATCTAAAGCCTCTTGTTCTAATTCCTTGATCTTGGACTGGTGACCGTCAGCTTTTTCTTGCCATTCTTCGGCATCTTGCTTCAACTTACTCAACTTCTATTAAAAACAACAGCAAAAATAATTCAATTGATAACACAACAGCAGTTAGTAAAAAGTCGCCACAGTACAACTCGCACAAAATATGATCACATCGGATCAGCAGTGCCTGGCTCCCCCTCTGTTTGGAGTCCTGCATGGAACATCACCGACATGTACGCGTACCACATATAGCCCAATTGCACTCGTATGCGCAGCTCAGTAAAAGACTGCCAGCCGACTCCAGCGATGCTGGATCAAACTCGGTCACAGGGGGGTCACTCAACAAGGGTTCACGCATTCTGCGAGGTACATACTTCCTTTAGTTTGTCCATTTTTGATTCTTCTATTTGAATGTTAGCTTATACTAATACAAGTGCTGCAATATATAAAGTCCAATCCTACCTACGGAATATCTCTTTACAGGCAGGGACAGAAAATGGGTTTCCGGAATGTTTTATAACAAACTAACGAAAAAGAAAACAACACACGTATTAAACATCGAGTTTTGTTGGTGCGCTGGTTTGGTGTCTGTTTTGGGCCCGGTAGCCAGGCCAGCGCCCGGTGCTCAGCCCGGCTGGGTCAGGGGAGCGCTCGCCGGCATGCACCTGCTGGGGCGGAGGCACGGGGGCGCGACGGGTGCGGCAGGGTAACCATTACACGAACGGGCTACACGTGATAGAGATAAGGGCCTACTGGGAATAATGGAGAATATGGAGCTAAGGTGGATGGGGCACGGAGATCACTACATATGGAGAATAGGGGTAGCAAAGAGCACCGCAGAGTATTAGGGATGAAACATGTTAGGTGGCAAAGAGAGTGCAGGTAGAATAAAGCAAAAGTACGAGCGACAGTGAAAATGAAAGTAGAGTAAAGCAAAAGCAAAAGCAAAGGCAAAAGCAAAAGTAAAAGTAAAAGTAAAAGTAAAAGTAAAAGTAAAAGTAAAAGTAAAAGTAAAAGTAAAAGTAAAAGTAAAAGTGACAGCTCTGACAAAGCAGAGGAAAAGTAAAAGCAAAAGCAAAAAGAACATGTAAAACACCGAACCAAGCCAGGTCCAAGAACATGATAAGAATAAGTTAATGAAATAAATAAAAGACCCCGTGTCCAAGAAAGAAGTATAATTAAGCAAGCAGAGAAGCGAGCCAATCAAGGCAAATGAAGCAAACAAACCAAAGTAATAGTGAGCAAATGACAGTCATAACAGTTTCCAGGTGAAGCAGACAATAACCTAATAGTTTGCCGCAACTATTGGTATCCCGGATTATCTTCTGAATCTTTTGCTATGGTTGTACGGCGTATCGTACATCATGTCATCATCAGTAAGGTCATCTTGAACGTATTTTGGGTTCATGCCTCTACGCTGATGGGGTGATTTGATGTGGTTGCCATTTGTGCCGTTTTTGAAAAAAGAGCCATTATAATCAGATAAATAAACAATGTTGCTTTCATCAAAAGAGTTTTCAGCCTGCTTTTCATCTTCCTCCTCCGTACCAACTAGAGGCGGAACACTAGACTCTGAATATACGCTGCTGTTATTGTTTGTATCTGAGAAACCATCCACCGACTCCGCTGACGATGAGCTGTTTTTATATCCATCAGATCCCATTTTTGATTTGGGTGCTAAAACTTTGGATAGAAGAGAATATTGATCATCGGATAATTCATCACGCTGAGGAAATCCAACCTCAAATTCAACAATTAGGTCACCTTTGGTACCATGAACAAACGGTCTTGCCTCATCATAAACTGGCATACCATACCCTTTAATAACCTTTAATTGCCTAGGGTTCAGCAAGTCACCTCTGTTCACATAGAGATTAATAATGCTACCATCAATATGCCGCATTTTGACAAGGCCACCACATAGAGCCTTTAGTAAAGGCAGTTTAACAACCGTAAATAAATCATTACCCTGCCTTGTGAAAGACTCTCTGTTACCAGTAGATCTCTTATTACTTTCTGCTTCCACATTGATAATCAAATCTCCTGGAATAATATTGATTCCTTGATCAGCTTCATTTGGCATTACAACCCTAAAGCCAGGTGAAACACCACCAGGAACTTCAACATTAATAATCACTTTTTTATCAAGTAATTGTTCACCATGACACTGGGGGCAATAGCAACCTTCAGGAATGTAATAACCTATGGCATGGCATTTGGCACATGAAGTTTGGGTGCGTTGGTACATCATACCAACTCTGTTCTCCGTTATAAGGCAACCTGAACCATGACACAAATCACATGTAATCACTTTTGTTCCACCTTTACCATCACAACCAGTACAGATCACTTTCTTAGATAGCCCCAACTTGAAAGATTTACCCTGATAGAAATCTTTCAATGAAAAATACACCGTGTGCAGAATATCCTTACCCTTTCTTATTTTTGGCTTTTCATTGAAGCTTTCGTTCGTGTCAAAGCTCGACTGCAAATTAAATGAAGAGGTCTGCGAAGAGGGGATATTGAAAGAAGAAGTAGGCGAAAATGCAGCGGTCTTGTTGGATGCGGTGTTTGATTTACAGCCCCTCTGGCCAAAAAACGATGAGAGATCCATCTTTGGAAGAGAATTACTTCCAAAGATATGGTCAAATAGGCAACTAGCATTTGCAAATTTGGATGCTATTGGATCTGGGGCACTTTGTTCATTGGGACCCACATTCATGCCCATATTTATGCCCATACCAGGATCTGATGGGTTAACGGTATTTCCATTCGTGCTACTTGTACCATTATGCGTTCTTTGTGTGCAGGACGTGTTATCTAAGGCTGACTCACCATAGGCGTCGTATACATGTCTCTTGCTGTTATCAGATAGCACCTCGTACGCCTTGGTAGCTTCCTTGAACATCTCTGTGGCCATTTCCTTTGTGAACTGTGAGGTATCAGCATTATTGTCATTAGCATCTCCGCAGAAGGACAAACAGCTTTTCACGTTTTTATCTGGATGGCACTTTAGAGCAACTGCTCTGTACGCTTTTTTTATCTCGGCCTGGTCAGCTGTGGGTTGGATATTCAATAAATCATACAATCTCGTTTCTTTCACCATGGACGCCGGTTATTAATTCAAGAGTATGTATATTTTAGTTTATATTATAGAGAAATCACCGTGAATAAGTTTCTTTGTGTATCGAGTTGACTATTTAAACATCTGAGTCTATTTGTGTTCACTTTTCTTGTCTTAATAGCTCACCGCTCTGTAATATTACAACAGTCTATAGTACTGTGGTGGTGTTGTAATCGGTAGTGCCGCGGCAACTTATTTATCTCAGCTATGTATGCTTATATGGATGACAAATATCCTACAGTATGTGGCTATCTCACAACGCCTCTGTCTCTTGCTAGTCATGCAACTTGTACTTCTTGTCTTTGAAGAGTCACTGTTAGCTGCTCAATCCGTGCACTGGTTCTCCTTGGTGCCATTCGATTCCAGTTCCACAAACTTGGCAGTGCTCCATGGAACACCGTAGAACTTTTTCTCGCCTCGTGCGACGCTGTGTTACTAATAGCCGAGCAAAGTATCGGCTAAATACAGTCACGTGACCACACAAACAAACACCCATACACCAAAGAGACAACAAGCTAATCACGTGACAATTCTTGGTAAAGATATACATCTGTACACCATGAGACATGGACGTTTTTGAATTTTTCAGTTTGATTCACCCCGGCAGGATTCATCTTGCGTACAAAGAGCATAGCAGCTACTCCGGAGTGTGTCCGGTGGCAGACGGTTGATAGTATAGCAGGGGCTGTGACTATTGGCAAGCTCGCATTGCAAGAATGGCAGTGATTGACATTAACAACATGATAGAACAGGTGCCTAGCCTGGCCCTTTCCAATAGACTCATTCCTGGAGACTACCAGTTGGATCTATCTCTTTTGCCAAACAAACCTAACTATAGCGGTGAGCTGACATTCAGTCTTGTTGAGAACTCCAGGTTTGTGAAAAAGTTACAAGGAGGCTCTACAGACTCTGTAGCATATTTTGACATCGTGTTGAATTCAGCGGAGCTGGTTTTGACGTCCACTACGCTTATCTCCGAAACAATTAACCGCAAACTAAAGAGCAAGTTGAACAGACAGGACCAAACTGTGAGACTGTTCTCGGACGAATTGACTTTTTCAGAGCTGTTGCGTGAAAAGGCTCAAGTCAAAATCAGTTTCATAGGTAAGATCAACCAAATCCTCACCTTCAATGATTTCACAAAGGGTGTGTTCAAGACCAATTTCACAAACCCTGAAACAGGCAGATCTGACTGTCAATTGATCTCAACCCATGCATTGCCAGCGTTTGCTAGATGCATATTTCCATGTCTGGATGATGCCTTAGTTAAATGTCCAATAAGCCTATCCATCACCACAGACATCAAGTATACCTGTGTCTCTAACGCCGGTATACAGTCTACCAATGTGATCTCTGCAGATAAAAAGACGGTGACTTTCAAGCAGACCCCAGTAATGACCACCTCATTGTTTTCATTTGCTGTTGGTGATTTTGATTACCTCGAAGCTATCGTCGAGTTGAAAGATAACAAACAGTTTCCAATTAGATTCTATACCCAACAAGGTGAAGCCAAAAGATCTTACTACGCATTAAATATTGCTAAGGAAACATTACCAGTTATTGAGTCCAAATTTGGTAGTGAAGTAGCATACCCATTAGATAAATTGGACTTTATTGCACTTCCTTTCCTATCTGATGGTGGTGTTGAGAATTGGTCTATGATTCAAATTATGAATGATCACGTTCTGACGCCCGCTTGGGATGTCACATCCCATGACCTAATAGCTTTGCAGAAAAATATTAGAAACGTCGTTGTTCATGAGATGGTTCATATGTTCTTTGGAGACTATGTCTCTTTTGAAAGTTTTGACCATACTTGGCTAAACGAATCATTTGCCACGTTTATGGCCAACTGTATCTTGAATGAGACTATAGAATCAGACAAAGACATCTGGATACAGAACAGTATCAAGGATATGGCAAATATGAAGAGGGCCCAAGGGAGTGAAGATGCTCATCCAATTTATGTCTCTAATGTGAAGACAAATAGAACGCATGACACCTTTAACGTGCAATCTTATGAAAAAGGTATATTTGTCTTGAGAATGCTAGGTGGACTCTTTAACGAAGATGTTTCTGACGCCGACAACCACGATAATTTATTTAAAATGATTGGTGATTTCATTGCCAATAATCAATTTGCCACCTTCAAACCAATTGATCTTTGGAACTTCTTGAAGACACATCCATTGAACAAATTCGAATACGATATCCCAACCATCATGAATTCTTGGATAAGAACTCCTGGTTATCCGATCTTGAGTGTGGAAAAGTCGCCTGAAGGAAAGTCTCTAATTATTACTCAGAACAGATTTATAAATTCCAGATACTTGGGTGATGACGAGAAAGAAGAGCACATGGAGAATGTACCATACCAAATTCCTTTATTATTGAGATTGCAAAATGGCTCTATCGGAAGGCAATTATTGACTGATAGAAAGCTGGAGATTCAATTAGATGAAGATTCTAGTCCGCTGCTTATAAATGCAAACAATTCATGCATTGCAACTGTTCAGTACACTAGAGAACTATATCAAATTATTGCTCAATCTATAACTAAGCTCAACGCAGTGGAACAAGTGCAAGTCTTTGTAGACTTTTCAACTTTATTTGGTTCTGAGTATCAGAAAAATGATGACTTGGTTGGCTTTTTCCTAATCCTGGACTCTATAGTGAAGAAAGAGAATTTCAGCAAAATTGATTTGAATGCTGTGAATTTGGCTGTATCGGTTTTGAACAGTGTTACTAGGTCCATGTTATCTGTGACTTATTTTAAAGATCATGAATTCTTTGACAATCTAAAGACGTGGTTAGATAGACTCACCACTTCTTTATTTAGTTTATTTGACTGGGAGGATGCCGATTACAAATCTTTATCAACTGTGGAGATCAGCACTAGAGCTTCCATATTATCCTTGGATACAAGTAATAAGGCATGCCAAGCAGTCAGTAAGAAATTATACAAAAATCTTATTCATGGACCAAAACAGTCCATTCCGAACAAATTTGTCTCTAGTATTCTATCATCTATACAAGCTGATGCTTCTATAAAGGAATACAAAGAAATTCATAAATTGATTAAGAATCCAGGCTTGATATTGTCTAATTTACTTGACGATTCCACTGCTATGACAGATGTTCAAATAGGAGCCATTGCCTCCTTAGGTTTTGTGAATAAAGCGGATTTAATGCAAAAGACCTTGAATTTCGTTTTGACCAATTTGGACGTGAAGATGGTTGAGTTGGCTTTATTAGGATTTAGATTCCAACCTCAGTCTTTCTCATTGGTTTATGATTGGTTCAATCTGAACTTCAATTCTTTTCATATCAAGATGTTGAAAGACAAAACCGGCGATTCATCTTTTAGCAAGTTTTTTAGTGTTGCTTTTGAGTCAATCTGTGAGTTTGCTCTTTGTGAAGATAATGAGTTAAAAGCGAAACTGGAGAAGTTGCTAAAGGCAAAGAACTTAGAGAAACTGGATGATGAATATGAAAGAGTTACCGTTATGTTTACTGACAGATTGGCATTGAACAATGCAAATGATGAATTAAAGACCATTTTATAGATAAGATTTAACAATCCATGCAATTAATAATATATTTACCATGACACATATATATACAATACAAAATCTAGTACGTTTGATCTTTGAAAAACATCATTTGTTCTTCACCATACACTGAACGTATCAAATTTTCCAAATTTACCCAAATGCCAGCGGAACCTGATTGTTCTTCTGTTGCAACCCTTGCCCTGTCGATACCCAACTTGATAGCCAATCTTGACGCTATCACCCTTCGAAAATAAATATTCAGCATCATTCTCGTGTAAACGTGCTTTTCTTCCCATATTTCACAGTGCTCTCTTATCATGAACTTCTCCAACTGAGAGAAGTCCTTGAACCTTTTTTGAAAGCATATCCTCTTAACTTCTCTGTAAAGCTCTGAAGGTGATGGCGAATCAACTTCGACGCTCATTTCTCTAGTTGGTGATAACTTTCGGACACCATAATGGGTTGTTCTGGGCTGTTTGTGGCTGTAAAGTTCTCTTGCGGAATCGTCAGTTTTTCTACTCAGGAATGTATCGTAAGTTTTAACTGTCGAATTTGACGGAGTTTTGACGTGGATGTATTCACGATAGGTAGTGCTGGTGTCGGACAAACTGAATCTGTTATCAACGACTCCTGTTTTTTTGACTTCATATCTTATAACTGGATTTCTCTTTACACAGTCCATTCCTGGCTGGATAGAGTACAAGATGACTTCTTTGGGGATTAAAGGAAGGTTCTCACTTGATAAAACCTTGAACATGGAGTAAAGTTGAGTTTCATTTTCAAATTTGAAATTGATATCAGATACTCTTTTGGCCTTCTTTGTCCATTTTTCTGGTTTGCTCTCCTTTTTTGTCGTCTTGCGCTTTTGCTTAACGTGAGTGGGTTGCTGTGGTAATCTATAGTACCCCTTAGATTTAAATGATCTCTTTCTACTCACAATGAACTTACCACTCTGTGAGGAGGCAGTCGATCTTTGAGAGTTTCCTCTATGCAGAAAAGGCGTCGTTTCACTTGGAAATTGCGCACGATTTTCATCTTGTTGGGGTTCTCCTTTAGAATAGGCACGTGTGTGTTGACTGGAGGCAGCGTGTCGACTCCGCACGTTGCTCTGTGTATCCGACGAAAAAGCATCGTATCTGTAACTTCCCGAAGACGCAGTGCCTTCAGTTATCCGAGTTGGTATGAAATTGTAGAACCGAGCAGATCCAGCGGTGTTAAAATGTGTATGATCTTGGTATCCTATCACAGACGTGGCCATCTTACTGTATTGCTTCCAAGCTCTTCTTGATTCACTGGCAGTTGGGACGGCAAAGCACGGACTGACGGATCAAGACCTTGCGTGTTAATATAAGAGAGATCCAACCGAGAGACCGTGGCACAAAAACACTCCAGCAGTTGTAACTATAGTATCTCTAGGCAGTTTGTAGATAAACCGGATCAAGTACTGGCTGTGGACAGGTGGCTCATGAAAATCCTTAAAGAAAACCTGAAATGGACTCCCACCAGACACCAAGCGATATCTCTGTGTTTTAACTGTTCTTCCTGTGTCTCCTCGTGTTCATGTGTTACACCAATATTAACGCAAACCCGCCTCTAAAGATGGGGATGTGCTGAATCCCTTTGTGCTTTGCGAGCTAAAGGTAGCATCTGGAATCATATTGGCTACACAAGCTTGAAAAGTGGGATCTAAAAAAGGGGTTGGATTTTTCAATTTCCCGATTCGTCACAAAGTGCAACGAGCCGCATTTGGGCATTTGGGCATCGACGCACCGATGCGTCGATGCGTCGATGCGTCGATGTTTTTGTGTACGAGAAAAGGGCTAGTAAATAAGAAGGGGATGTAAAGGGATCAGTAGGGATCAGTAGGGGAGTAGAGAGGGTCACAGGGTATGGGAACCGGGGACTGGAAGGAAGGTCTAAAGGGATTGTGTGGCGAAGAAGGTCTTTGTGTGGTTGGAGAGACAGGAGGGTTTGATAGAGTAGCATAGGATAGAGAGACGCAATGTTGAGTGGCATCGAGATCAGCCCATACATTACCAAGCTACAGAGAGAGCTGGACACGTTGGTTGATGAGTTTAGGGAGTTTGACTTGGGGTACAAGCCAATTCTCACACAGGCTGATTTTGAAAGACAGATCTTGGTCACAATCAAGGAGATCTGGGAAATGGAAAGAAAGGATATGATCATCCGTGAGATTTTCAGTAACCTGGTGGACATATCCAAAGACGACAGACAGCGGGTCCTTTGCTTAGTTGATTGCGTGGTGTACATTTCCAAGTACGATCCAGAATCATTTGCGAACTTGCCTAACGAAGTGTTGGCGCCCTTATCAAAAAGTGAAATTCTGCATAGCATCAAAGACTGTTTACTGGACAGAAATAGAATGGATTACGAGTTCAATTTTCTATCAAAGGGGGATGAAATTGCTGCTCAGGACTCAGAACATATGGAGTCAAATTTGGAGGGCCAAATTTCCTTATCAGATCTCACAAAGACAATCCTGTCGAAGAAAAGTAAGGTGAGAATGACAAAGGAATCTAGAAAAGCGTTTGAGTCCCAGCTACTTTTGCCAAGAGAACGAAGAACAGCCACCATTACACATAGTAGTATCAACCCAGAATCAAAACGAAGAAGAATGTCTGTTCCTAATTCAACCGAAATCTTAACCACAAATACTGAGCCTATTTTAGATACTGCTAGTTCAACTTCAAGTTTGAACACTACAGAAAGAGGTGATCTAATCTCTTCACCACCTCATAAAAGAAAGTACCATAAAAAGCAAAATTTGCATGATGACTCAGACTTAAAATCTGATGGTTCGGTTGATTCCAGTGCTTCTGATCCTGAAGGGGATTCTGAAGCCACACAAGGTGATTACCATGATTACTCAATGGAAAGTATTTCTCAAACACACTTGAAGGGTAAAAGTATATTTAAGAAATCCGTGATACAATCCAGTAACCAGTCTATGGTAGGTAGAACTAAGATAGTCAAAAGTTCAAAACACAAAGCCGGTAAAGCTGTCAATATGAAGCAAAAACCACCCAAGTCCAGAACTCCAAGAGTTATTTTTGAGGATGTCACAGATCTTGGCTTTTTATATCAATTTTTTGATAATCAATTTAGAAACAATCCAATCAAGAAAACATCAATAAGGTCTCTTCAGAATAACGAAGATGCAATTTTTCATTCGAAGAAATACACGCCTCCTGCATACGATATATTTTCAGAATATGACAAATCCTCTGACGAGAAAACTAGACATAGACTAGATGATTTGCTGAATGAACTTGCAATGCATCTTTTGAAGAGGTGCGCTGATCCTAGACCAGGGGCTAGATGGTTTTTACACGAGTCAGAGTTGAGTTATATTATGAGCAATCTGAGCTCTTTTAAGCAAGACCCGCTGCCACCAATTGTTTTTAAATTTGTAAGAAAGCTAGGACCTAATAAGTTTGGTGTTCTTCAAATAGCAAATGAAAGTATTGTCAAAACAAGGATCAAAACTTTAAAGAGACTCACGGTTTTTGAATCAGTTGAAGATTATAGAGCCGTGTTTCCTGATCTTGTTCCATTGCTTTTAGCTGAACGCAGAGTGGAATTCTTGAACCAAGTTGTAACAGATGGAAAATGCTTTTATATGATGGATGATTTAGAGGACCTTATTAGTCAACGTGAAAATAAAACAGAACTGATGATTGAAACAGATGAGGAGGAGAAGGAGGAGGAGGAGGAGGAGGAGGAGGAGGAGGAGGAAAAACCTGAGCATGCGGCTGGTTCTATAGGAGAAATGAGATACGAAGCTTTAAAAACTGCAAGCGAAAGTACAAAGAAAGACAGAGCACTAAAACAAGCCGAAGATTTTTTGAAAACACCGTTTAATGAAGAAAAGAATACCGAGAACTACATTAATAATCATTCAATTATGCACAAAGGTTCTATAATAAATAAAGACCATAATGAAGTAAATGGGAACAGCGAACATTCTAAAGCTACATTGCTGCATTGTGGAATAATTGATAAGGCGCCAGAAGTTAGCGTTGATGCCATTAGGCAAGAACCTAATGCTTTACACGAATTTGCTGACCCCAGTTCTGACTTATTAGAAGGTTCCCATAGTTACATCAACAAGGGTATAAAAAAAAGAACTGCAGCTGACCATCTAAGGGCGATTGCTGTTGAACCTACAAGAATCAAAAAATTCTTATCATTATCAGAGCTTTTAAAGATCGTTGTTGGATGTATCTTTCCTGAATATCAAATTGCGAACAGAGTTCAGTGCGTTTACCGTAGTTTGCTCAAAGATTTTAGTCAAGTGTATGCAAATTTGACACTTGAAATAATGGGCACTATAGTTTTAATTTTTGATGATTTTTTCAACTTGCCATCACTATTCAAATTGGATACTTTAACTTTTATGTTTCAGTTAGAAGAGGCCAAGAAAGTTTTCCAAACAAGATCATTCTACAAGTTTACTAGCCCCTTGAGTGAACTTAAAGAGCTGACAAATCTAGAGGATCCCGCACCCTGATACGAAATATATGTATAAATCCACTGTACCATTAGTTCCATGTTTTACTATGCTAATCAAATAATTAGTGTTTCATTTATTAACAATGATTAAAATAGTACAGAAAAACGAAGTAAACAATTTCACCACATAATAATAGTGGTCTATAGTAATATTAAAGAAACAGAAAAGAAATAGAAAAATATTAGCGGGAAAAGTTTAGAAGCATTATTATTTGACCAAGATGCTTTCTTTCTCTAAAATATTGGCGATCTCAGTGACAAGTCTATCAAAGCTCTTTGCTGAACCTTTCAAATTCGTAAATGTTATCTTGGATCTAGCTAACGATTGAGATGTAGCTTGCATATTAAGAATCTCGCAACCAAATTTACAAGATTTCATACCAAACGCATTCTTCTTGGAGATGGTAGCGGCGATCTTATAATTTGAAGTGTCGAATTTCAAGTCTGTCATACCATGCTGTTTCCAACTTATCAACAAAGATTTCAAAGCTTCAAACAAATCGTCACGAGAGAGAATTGCCATTAGCGATTTAGTAGTCAATTCCTCGCTACCACTGAACAGAGACAAGAAAGCCTGAGTTATTGACACCTTTCTTTCACTTTCACCTGTGTTTTGTTGCTGTTTACCAAAAGAAATTTTTCTGAAGAATGAACTCTTTCTCTTGTTTTCTTCATTAGAGTTCTTTTTTGCATCAACCTCACCAAGAGGTTTACGCTTCTTGCCAATATCCAACATAACCTGTTCTTCCTTTTTGGAAGGAATCTGCGGCGAGTTATTCTTACTACTGTGAATAGGAATTTTGTGAAGCTCAATGTTCTCTAATTGAGGCACTGCATTTTGTTTCTTTGTTGTCTGCTCTGAGCTGTCTTGATATATGTCAAAGTTGGACTGTTGTGACTTTCTCTTTTGTTCTTCTTTTATTGGTGAACCCGGAATCTCTGGTAATCTTAATTCCTTGTACATGTATTTACCGTCAGAGTTATTGGATATCAAAGTGTCTTTAGAATCCTTGTAATTTAAGACAGGAGCATGATCACCGCCTAATAACAATGATTGTCTGTTAACCTTTGGAGGAGTAGTCTTATTAATAAAACATAATTCATCATCCTGATCATTGGCATTGTGTGTGACATTTTGTGAAAGATCCAGACCCATATCAACGACATCATCTTCTTGGAACATCATGCTCAATCTTGTTGATTTTGAAGCTCTATTTTCCAAAGGAGCAGAAGCTCTCGCAGAGTTAACGTCAGCAAGACCTTGGTCTAATTGTTTCAGATATGAACTCAAACGAGTAGTCGAGCTTTTATTTGAATACATGGATAGCACACTCAATCTATTGTTTGGAAATTGTTTAGAACGTCTAGTGACCTCAGGAATCTTGACATTGGCAATTGCAGTTGGAGCACCGCTAAATCTTTTAACAGAACCAGAATTCTCAAGATCACAGTCTATTCCAGAACCGTTATTGGCACTCAACAACTTCAATTTGGCGGCTCTTGCATCACCTGCGCTCAAATCGATATCAGCCTTTTTAAGACCCGAAAAGAAGTCTCTTGTCAAAGTACCAGCAGTTGATTTTTGATCATACTCTTCATTATTCTTTATGGTTTCCTGATCTTCAGTGACATCATCTTCTTCAACGTCATCGAGCTTGGATGGTGAAAGAAATGCAGCTGCAGATTGAGAAGTACGCTTTTGATAATCTTGATAAGCTTTGAATCTTGGATCTAGTTTGGATGCTGGTTTTGGAGGGGGACCAACAGATGGTGGTCTTCCAGATGAAGAAGCAGTCCTTCTAGACAATCCATCCAATTCATTAGAATTTAAAATTCTCGAAATTCTTTCGATTGGGTTAGAGGACGCTCTCAAACCAGCTAAATTGGTACTACTCATTCCAGTACCCAACAAGCTCGAGAAAGTTGATTGTCTCTTCTTGGCATTTATTAAAGATTCCCTCTTATTCTTTCTTGTCTTTGGAACGCGTGGCAGTTGAGAAACGGACTGCCTATTGCTTAAGCCGGCATTCATTTTACTATCGGAGAAAATGATGGCTTTCATGGTGGCCATAGTTTCTGACTTTCCAATAACCGATTGACGTTTTGGGCTTTCGTCATTAAACAGCATGTCACAAAGGGTAGCAAAATCTGATGATGTTCTCTTTGCATAGGTATCAATTTCTTTCTCTGGTTGCTGATCCACAGCTGCCATTCTAGCATATGTAGACAGCAGCTTTGAAGTGATTGAATTTCTCATCATTCGAGAGTTTCTTTTAGAGGATGGTGACATTAACATGGAACTTCTTTTGTCAGGTTGATCATTATTAGCAAATAGCATGGAAGATCTTTTATTTGAAGTGAAACTTGCCCTCTTATTTGTGTTTGACAATGGCTCCGAAAGTAAAGATTGTCTGTTATTATTAGGATTTGTAAACCCTCTTTGCTGCTGAATAATTTCACCATAGGCTCCTCCAATTTGAGGAACTGGTGGAGGAGGGTTAATGGCAGCTTGACTCTTCAAATTCTGGAAGGACACACGCTTTTTGGTACTGCTTGTGACACTGTAAGAATGTGAGATTCTTTTCTTTTTGGAGTTGATAGAGCCACTTGAACTCTTTGTTATCTTTGAAATTACTGAAGATGATCTCACTAATTCCGGTTGTTTGCTCCTACCTTTAGAATCATGATCATGTCTATATCTGAGCAACAAAGAGTAGAAGGTCTTTTCAGAGTTGGCTTGAGGGGCCAACAGAGATTGTGTAATAGACTCTTCATCTCTTCCGTGCCACAAAATAACCAAGTTCTTCAAAATCTGCTCATCTATATCTTCTCTACAAGAGACAGGTCTAGTAGCACATGTTGGAGAAGGCAAATCGTTATAATCCTGCAGATCTTCCTCACTAAATGGATATTTTTGGATAAGAGGATGCTTTAGAATATCTCTGGTCTTAATTCTTTTTGCTGGGTCAACATCTAGCATCTTGGAAATCAAATCTCTAGCTTCTATTGAGATGTCTTCAACTATTTCATACTGACCTTTTTGCACTTTCAATAATAAGTCTCTGATGTTTTCATCATCAAAAGGTAATCTACCCGTTAACAAAGCAAAAAGAATGACACCACAAGACCAGACGTCTGATTCAAAACCGTGATATTGCAAACCGCTGACAATCTCAGGAGCTGCATAGTGGGGAGAACCACAAGAGGTCTCCAACAATCTATCATTTGACTCTAAGGCAGCCATACCAAAATCTGCAATCTTAATATTAAAATCTTTATCCAGCAACAAATTTTCCGGTTTTAAGTCACGATGACAGATACCTAAATTATGACAATAAGAAGCACCCAGAATTATCTGTTTGAAAAATTCAACGGCGGTGGGTTCAGGCAAAGGTCCTGATTCCACCAACAAATCAAACAGCTCACCACCTTCAACGTACTCAAGCACCAAATACAAGGCTTTATCTGTTTCCCAAACGTCGTAAAGTCTTAAAACTTTCTTATGATTTAGCAATTTCATTATAATGATTTCTCTTTCTATGCCGTAACTCAAGCCGGCTGAGTCACATTCTCTTTCGTCTGAATTGGATCCCAATTCTGCGTTTAACAGAGACTTTGAAACCACTTTGACTGCAGCTTTCTGGTTGGTGTTAACGTTTGTAGCCAATAGTACGCGTCCTGTGGATCCTTTACCTAGAGTTTTGCCCAACTTCCAGGAGCCTATTTTCATTGGAGTTCTGTTTGATTTTGTGGATCCAGAGTTGTTTGAGGAGGTGTTCTGGATTCCAAGTCCCATTGCGCTCGATGAGACAAAAGAGGATGCCAGAGACTCCTGTCTTGAGTGCTGTGCCATGTCTCGTGGGTGTAATTTGAGCTGTGTGAGAGAGTGGGTGGGGTAAATGAGTGAATGGAACCTATAGTTCGTGGGGTGTGGAAGGTACAAGCAAAAGAGTGACTGTGGTAGCAGAGGGAAGGTATCTGAAAGCGAGTGTGCAACTTGTACGTGTGTTCCAGTAGATTAATAGCGTATCCCACTTCGTAAAGCAAACGCGTCTTTTTGTTGCTCTTTTTGTGCAGTGCTACTTCAACTGTGGTGTCTAGTTTGGAGCTTGGGAGCAGATGGTAACCAGGCTTCTATCGTGTATAAGAAGGCTATGGGTTGGCTATGATTAGACTATCTGTAGATACGAGTCGACAGTGTTTTCAAGCAGTAACGCGTCACACACCCGCTCGAGAATAATCCTCCAGAAACCAGAATGAAGACTCTCAACCTCATAAGCTCAGCATCCAGAACCGTGAAGGGCTTATGCTTCATCAAGGGCCTCAGAGCCAGTTTTCGGCTGTGAAAGGGACGTGTCTATTGTACGCGAACGCGTAGCGTACGCGTCTTCGCGGGGCACGGTGGGAGTGGGAGGGACAAGCGTGTTTTGGTAGGCGGGAGCGTATGAAGCACCGGGGAATGAGGACAAGGATAAAGGGGCGAAAGGCCAGGGCATAAAGAGGATGCAGCGCGAGGCAACGCGCTGTAGACGAATTGTGGTGTTTAGAGGGGGCATTTGGACCCGAGGGATCGGCGGGGTTAGTAAGTAAGGTTACTAAGCTGAAAAGAGTAGGGGGAGTGTAAGTGGGAGTGGGTAGGTGAAGTTGTAGATCATAGTAGGGCGAGACGCTGCAGCGAGACTAAGTGTGGGACACAAGGAGGCATTGCGCTGCGATGGAGGAGGAGTGCAGCCACGAGGATATCATGGAGGGGGGGTCTGCTCAATGAGTTATCGGCTAGTGCGCTACTGGGTGGTGGTCTAGTGGGCCACTGACTACGGGGCTACTGGACTACTGGACTGGTGGGCACCGGCTCACTGCAGCTAGAGGTGAAATATAAAACATAACGCAGGTAATTTACAGTTGTTCCTTCAAACAGGGAACTAAACTAATGAGAGGCAGGTTCAGCCTGTCAGAGATATACAGAGAACAAAAGATAAGTGGAAATCTCAGATCAAAGCTATTAATGGGTCATCTTCTGTACAGCTTTGTATCCATATGATCCTGCTTTCCGAATCATGCTCCATACAACATACCCGTATGATCCTGCTCTTCAAATCATATGTGCAACTTGTCACGCGTAGAATACCCCTTCTCAGTTTCCAGTTTACAGGTTTTTGCTGTCTGTCTAACAGCCACCAATCTGTTCTCTATGGGCCTCGATAACGTCTCCGTCCTCCATATCTAGCTTATCTGGGGTGGCGTCATCGGCGATTCTTTCACCTTCGTAGATGAATCTCAAACTCGATGCATCTTTGCCCTGTCTCTTACAGAACGCCTCTTTTAATCTCTTCAATTGCGTAGATCTCTTGATTTTGAAAAAGACCTCAGATGACCCATCCGCAACTTTCAAGTTGATATGGGTCTCGTCCTTAGCATCTGGCTTCACTTCTTCAGACATTTTCTTGTCTACTTTTAACGTGGGTAAACTTCCGCACACAACGTCACTGCTGTTAGTAAATTGCTCCAAAAATAAGTTTAAAAAACAACCAAATGATCATCTACAGCAGCGGTTTCTATGGATTCCATTTCCATATCGGCTGGCTTCATCCCTCGTGCACACACGCCCCCGTCCACCCGTCACATAGCCTTCAAAGAAAAAAACGTATACCGCCACCTCCCGCCACACAAGATCAGAGCAGCCCCACAAAACCACGCCGCTTTTCATTAACATCCCATACTCACTTTCTATCAATATCTACTGGCTATTCAATATATCACTAACCCGAATCCCACGATGGCAAATAGGTGTGTGGTGTACAGCACGGGTTCAACTTGTTAGCCTGAGAAATTGTCGTCTCGTTTCTCCCTGCTAAGTGACTGAGGAAAAAAACAGCACTTCCGACCCCGGGCAGTGCACCCATGTTGATAGCCGTTTTCGGCGCAAATGAAGCAGAAACATTACATAATATATGTGTCATGGGGTTCCAGTATAGGCAGGTTGTATATAAAGAAGAGTGTCTACACAGGGAGGACAGGCGAAGGGTCTTTATCATCGAGCAGAGAAGCGTAGTCGTCGAAACGGGTGGAATCACTGGCGTCTGCAAACACAGACTCAAAGAATTGGAGGTAGACAAAGCTGGAAACCAGGAAACCGATGAGGGAGCCTAGCGAGATGTCGTAGAAATCGTGTCTGTAATCCTGAGACCTGCTCAAAGCTATATGCAAGCAAAACGCCAATGGCAGCAAGTTTAAGAGCTTCACAAGGCGGAATTTGCCATTACCGTTGGTACTGGTTGCTGGGGAGTAGAGCTTGAACTGCCCTGCTATGAACAGGTTTAAAAAATTGAACCCACACCACGAAAACGACGAGTGGCCCGATGGGCACGACTTGAAGCCGTCTAAGAAGACCCGCTCGCCCATGGGTCTAAGACACACAGTGGAGTCAAAAACTTTGAACATGTTCTTCGCAGTCTTCAAGCTCCCGGTAACGTCCTGGCTGACTCCACAGCGGGCTAGGAAATCCGGCCTTAGCTTCCCGATACGAAGTTTCAAAAATTCGGTGCAGATAGCATTTAAAGCCAGGGATAGCACAAAAGCCAATGTGGTGGTGTGGCACATATGCACCAATGTCAAATTAGTCTTTGGAAACTTGCCCTTGTTTCTCTGCAAAGCCCGTGAATCCCAAAAGTACTTATAAGTGATGATGAGCACCATCACCAGGTAAGGCAGCACCACCGAACATAATCCCAATTTGAAATTATCAAATTGCTGGTTTTCAGTAAAGGGATAGCTTATACTGCTATCGCTCAGAGTGAAGTGTCTTTGAAAAGGTGTCAAAGTCAGCTCCATATACGTGGACACAACAAATATGGAAATAGCACCGATCCATATCAAAATAAAATTGCTCATGTACGTCTGGTACTTGCGTGAAACGCTCACCATTCTAGTTACTATCAACATCAAATTGTATCTACCACACAGCAACCTGCCCCTTTGGAGTAACCAGTTGAACTGCATACATACCGGAGATAAACTACACCTCATGTTAAATCAGTTTCTAACGCGATTAAATATACATCAACTTTTATTAGAATTGTATTGGGCAGTGTTGCCAAGATCATTTACGATTTTCTAAATTTGTATTCCATAGAATAATACGATACACCTGAATATTTAGTGCCCTATAACAAAATCCACACTTTGTTATGCAGCCTATTGGTTAATAAGCAGACTCTCATCATCTGTTGTTAGCAACGCTTTCAAGATTCTCTCGGAATCGGACCTCACGCCGATACTCTCTCCGTTCATCACCCCTTTGTAGAGATCAACAATAGTAGGATATCTCTCAATGATCTTATCAGCAGTGAGGTTAGTAACAAACTTCATTTGTTTCAGAGATTCTTTGTACACATCACGAGGATCGCTGTAAGATTTAATACCGCCGAGATTTGAAAACTGGTATCTTTCTCTGCCGTCCCGATGTTGGGTAGCCAATGTGTAGCTGAAATGCTTGAGCCACATGGCCAGCTCCTTTAAACCTTTAACCGGAAATACATGGATGCCTGTATCAATTTCCAGTTCAGTTAATTTTAACTCTATATGTGCCACAGACATCAGGGTGCTATCCGGCTTGTCTGGTTGTGACTGGGCCGAGCGGGGTCTATCGTTACCAGCAGCAGCCAATCTCACCTTTACCATGTACTCGTTATTAATGCGTCTTCTCAACTTCTCAATGAATTCATCATATCCATCCACAAAAACAATAATCTTTGAATCATTGGCCCTCGTTTTGATATGCTTGGCCATATCTTTTAATTCATTTAAAGTATCATCTTTTTCAAGCAATATATCAGCTTTAAACCAAAACCCAACAGTTTTTTCAAATTGATAATAAGGCTTTTTAATGGGTATAAAAGCATGCGCATTTTTGTGATACACACAGTTTACAAGCCTTTGAAACTGTATGATTGGTAATTCATAATTTGACGTGTTCAACAATACAGGAGATAAAAATTGTTCCAAATTGTCCCCCCCACCTGATAGTTCCTTGAAATGTTGAAACAAAGTATGGTTCATCACAATTCGGCACTGCTGTAAAAATTCCTCCTTCTGGAAAGAAACCTTGTTTACTTTCTTCAATTCTGCTGAATTATTCATTCTAGCTGTCAGTAGCATTCTATCCATCTCTTCTTCGCTTAGCAATATTGGTTCATCAAACTGAATTTCATTCAGTACTTTGCTATCTGCACTGTACAATTGATTGTCACTAGCTATCACAGGATCGCTATCTTGCGCAGTACTCAATTCTAAACTAGAGTTCAAGGAATTTTGAAAAAAGTTTTTATTAAATATCCCTTTAAATCTGCTATTGGGCACGGTCTGGTTGTTTTTGCCTTGTAAATTTATGGATAATTCCACAATTTCATTTTCTTCAGATTCATCAACATCCTGGTCAAACTTTCTCTTGTGCGGCCTAATGTTGTTTTGTCTGACGGGACTGGATAGCAAATTAAATGGGCTTTTCATTTTTATCGGTTGATTAGTGGTGTCTGCTGCTGATTCCAAGTTGGCAAAATATTCTTCCAGCTTTCTACCCTGAGAAGAGTTGATCTGAGCTGCAGGCTGGTTATCTGGTTGGGACCCACCTCTGTGAATATCAGCATTCTGATCGATAATGTTTATATCCAAAGAAGTATCATGCCCCGATGTTGGTGCTATAGGATCACTGAGGTCATCATTTTCTGTGAATAAGTGGCGTGCTGTAATTCTTCTAAAATTCAGAGCTGGCGTAGACTCTATTGCTTCTACGGCATCTGAGTCAGTAAGAATGTAAACCGAGATATCATCGTGATTCTGGTTTGTCGGCAACATCTTGGCACGATTTGCCTTGACAGGAGAAGAAGAATTTGAATTAATGCTGAAACTTTGATGTACACTGTGTCTCTTGGCGGATCCCATAGCCAGTGGAGACGACTGCAGGGTATTTCTTGCATTGGGCACGTTGATTTGGTTTTCATCATCCTCGACTAATGATGGCACCAATTTTTGGCTCACTTGGTGTTTGTATTTGTCTTGTGCGTGGATCGGAGATGAGTATGACGATTGATCGCATAGGAGCACGGTACTGGGAGTCTTTTGAGGCGTGTGGTTTATCAGGATCTGTTCGTGACGCGAGTGTGCATCTGAACAAGGCTGGGAGTTCGGCTCAGACTGCGGATATGGATGAGAATCTGAACCCGAATCTGACTCGATTAGAATTATATCACGAGCATCCATGATCAAAGACTCTGGAACATCATTATCTTCTCGCTTTTGACACCCGCCTGCGCATTGGTAGCTGAGAGAGCCAGGCCCTTGTGCTCTGATGCCTGTTTATTTAGTTTGCAGGGGTTTATAATCGCTGCCCTTCTTCGCTAGTGTTTCGCGTTCAGTAGCGAATTCCATGCTGTGGGGGCCCGGATAAAGATGTCTGAACAGATGTGTGTGGAGGGTGTATGTGCGTGTGTGTATATGTGTATATGTGTATATGGGCAGATGTGTACATGCGCACATTTGTATATGTGCTTATATCTTTATACGTGCTTACATGCGCACATGTGCACCCATGTACACTTGCATGTCTGCTTAGCTTTCCACATATACTTGGAAGCCGGCTGTGGCGCAGGAGCGGTGTGTGCGCCCATCTCATCTCTTCCCAGTCTGGTGTACAGGTGACAGAGCCCCAACTGGTTCTATTTTAAGCGTCTGCCAACACGCACAACGTGCCAGTAATGGGTTCCGCATTTGGCAAGAAGCAACTGCCTCATTGGGCATAAAAGCAAAACAAACCCCATGGCTGTGCATGTGTCTCTGTCTAGGGGCTGTTACCCGGCCGTATTTGCTCCACAAAAGCGGCGAAATGTAAACAAACAACAGGCGATTTCTTGACAGGAACATCATCACCGCAAGAGTTTAGATGGGCATGCAGGGTGGCCAGGCTTAGCTATACATACACACAGACACACTGTCATACCCGCTCACTTTGCACCAACCTGGCGCTCACTACTCACTCCACTAGCCCACAACTCGCCCACCACCACACACATATTAATACAACGCAGCTGCGCGGGGAACCCCCATAGCCCCGGAAGAATTTTGCACGGTTTTCCCGTAATTGCTGTGCTTGCTGTATCCCGTGCTTTAGCTTTGCCGCAGAAACAGTTAATTGCCTGCGAGATCCAGTGCGTCGGTTGCGGGTCGAGATGTATGGGAATGTAGCTGAATTGCTAAAATAGTAGCCCTAATAGCAGGTGAAAGTCTAAACAGGTGGAATCTCACAGTGCGGATTAGTAGTACAAAATTTTCTTCTATTGTTGTGCTTTTGCTACTGAATGTGGTGGTAATTACTATTGTTGTTTGTTTGTTGTTTGTAGTGAGTGGATTGCAGGGATTTTGCAGGGAGTTTGCAGGGAGTAGCCTGTTTGTGGTTTGTAGCTGTATCTGTTTTTGATTAATTGCGTATTCTTTTCTTTTTTGCGGTTGCTACACTAGGTTGCTTTGTCTGTACTGGCACAAGATTACTTCCCATTCTCATTCTTTCGACACCTCTCTGTCTCTACCCACTCACTACGCTATAGAGACCACCCAGCTACTTAACTCCCGCAGCCTCGGTTCACACAGATACACCTGCCTCTCCAACAGCACAATCCAGAAGAGAGACACACCAAAGAATAACACCGACAACAATGTTTCTAACCGGATTAAACAGAATCTTGACCTTCCTACTATTGGCGGGTTCAACCCTATGTTTGCTTTTCATCGTCTTCTCCGGCTCAGTCTCGTCATTCCCATTCAACGAGTTCTACTGGCTTGAAGTTGACACCACAGACATAGACAGCCAGATCTCCAAGTGGACTCTATGGGGAATTTGTAACCCATCCTCCTTCAATGACCACAAAAACGGTAACTGTACTGCATTGGCTCCAGCTTACCCATTGTCTCCTTATGATAACTTTGGTAACTCTACCGCCTTGCCTCAAGGTTTTGTTGACTCTAGAGATACCTATTACTACTTGTCTAAATTTGGTTTCTCATGTTTGCTGATTGCATTGGTCTTTTCTGGTGTTTCATTTATCTGTGCAGCTTTCCAATGCTGTTGGTTAGCCATGAAGCAAGTTTTGACTTTTTTTGTTGTTTTAGGTGCAATCTTTGCTATGACTGGTGCTTCTTGTCAAACTGCAGTTATCGTCTTGGCTAAAAACACCTTCAAGGATGCCGATTATCACACAAAGATTGGCGCTAGTTTGTTAGGTGTCACCTGGGCTGCAACTGCTTGTTTGATGTTGGTTTTCTTCTTTGCATGCTGCTCAATGACCCATAGAGCTTACAAGATCCACAAGGAACATGTTGCTGCCTCAGAGAGACAACTCGAAATGGGCGAAATCGACCCAACTCAACGTACCACCCTGGCCCCAGTGCAGGTTTCAAATGCTCCACTCGCCTCGAACGTTGCCACCGTCCCAATGACGGACGACGTCAATGCCCTACCAACTTCCAACGAAACTGGTATCAGATTTTTTAAGATTAAGAGACAAGAAAAGGAAGCCGATGAACAATCCTTGTAATTTCAAAAAGCCATTACTTTTCCTCCACTTTGACCCACAAACTCTGCTAAACATTTGACTGGACAAGTATACTCCGATTGTATATTGACGCTTGTCTGATTGATTCCCCACAGTTCTCCGACTTTCTAATATCAACACAAAAATCTGCAACACTCCTCTCTTTTCTTTGTGTTTTTCTTTCTACTTTCCTTTCTTTATTCAAACTATTTGTTTCTTGTTCGTTTTACTTCCATTTAGTTAACTCTTTTTTTTTATAGTTGATTCATAACTGGCTCACTTTTCACCTCCATTTTATTCCTTCGTGTTCGTTTTTTATACTGTTATTAATAGTACAATATTTCTAATACTCAACTCGTACATATCTAGTTTTCATTAAATTACCTATAATAAATATAAACCGATGTAGATTGGCCGCATTCAGTCCTGTAGATAGGCCGTGTTCAATCTTTGCTTGTGACCTAACCAAAGAGCATGGTGGGTATGGTCCATCAGATCGCCTTTATCTGTTCTTGGATGGATGAGCACACTTAAGCTACCGTGATTCAATTGAAACCATTGTAGAAGCTTTAAAAACACATGAGAGTCACGCACGTCACATTCCACCATTCCTATCGGATGAGGGCCTAGTGGCTCGTCGTGGAACTTGTACACCCTAATAATCTCCTTTTTAATCTCCTCCTCAAATTCAACTCTAAGCTTGCTTATCAATGCCCTCGACTCGTCAAGGTCAGAGTCTATCTTTTGGTGGTAGTATGTGTGGAAGTCGTAGGACACAATTCCTCCGTAAAATGGTGTGAATTCTGGTTTCCCCGAACCGGCCTCTAGCGTTGTCATTTTAATTACTGCACAGATCCTCTGTATTTTGCTTGTCTGCTCATCTGCCTATCACCTCCCTTTACCTTCTCCCTTTACCTTGGGGTCGTCTTTGACATATACAGCCTATTTATAGGGCGCCTCCCCAACCTCCAAAATTTTTCATTTGCAGCGTCAAAAGTGGTGCGGAATTAATAAGACTGACAAATCGCTTTTATTGAGCCATGAAGTTGACTAATCATGGAGACCCTGTTGATTAAGGTGTGAGTATCATGAGCGGTGAGGGGGGCCTGAACCGAGGTGAGTCTGAGCAGCAAATTGTAGAGATACTGGAAGTTGGCCTCATTGGATAGCCAACCAAAGCATCCGTCTTGGTCGGCAAAGGTGGTCAAGAGGGCCTCGCACACTCTCAGCTGGTGAGCCGTTCTGTGGGCGTATTGCTCCATCAAATCGGGGTGCTTAGGTAGGTAATGGTTCAAGATTTGGATTTTTTCTGTGTTGATGCTGATCAGATCCTTGTAGAAATTCTGTCTCTCTATCGAAAATAGCAGGTTGTTGTGCTCGGCATCGCCGTTGCTGCCAAGGTCAAAGTCGACAATCTGTAGAATGTCGTAATGGTTGACCAACAAGTCGCAGCACTGCTTGGAGTCTTTCAAATCTAGATTCACGAGGTACTTGACGAAAAGCTTTTCAACTTCAATTGGGATGATGTCTCCTCTTGGGCTTGCGTCTTGCCCTTGAAGACTGCCAGCCAATTCATTAGCGGCAATCTGTCGGATTTCGTCATCGTCGTCCAATAGATAGTCTGCTAGACGGACAAGGGCAATGAGACGGTGGTAATCTTCTTCTTTTCCACAGCCAGTGTACAGCCTGTTAAATGAGATCAGAGAGTTCAGACATGAGAGTCTGATGGTGTACTCAGAGTCTTGGTTAATCTCTAGCAATTTTGTCAACCACACTTGGAAAAACCCGTAGTCGCCATCGGCACATTGGGTAGCCACTAAAGATCCAAGAATCTCGATACCGTTCAATTTCATGTTCTCGTTGCTTGTAGTACCCAATACCTCCAATATCAACTCAATCTTTTGGGTAGTGCCCACCAACACTAACGATTTCTCATCGTCATTGACCATCAGTGAGTTGATTAGTTTCAAGTACTCAGATCTCAAATTGTTCCAAATAGGTTTATCTAGTAATTGCCAGACGGATGAAACCAGCGCTAGTCTAAATTCAATACTAAAACCTCGGTTGTATTGAATCGCAAATTGAATTGCTGTTAGTTGCACTTCGTAGTAGTCAGAGACTAAACATAACTCAATTAAGTCATAAACATCATCTCCCTGAGTGATTTTCAATAACAATGAACAGCATTCTTTCAAGGCTAACTGCTTAGCAGCATTCAATGAACTAAAAATAGATTCATCGCCCTCTTTCTCAACAAACCAATGACTTATTAATTCAAAACTCTCTGCCGTTAGGCAGGCAGCAAAGTGTGTGTTTATTATCTGCAAATATGAAAGAATAATCTCAAAGCTATTTAGCTTCAGTATTGTTGGTAATTTTTGCTTAATCAACTCGACTAATTTCACTTTATCAATATTAGATTGGTCCTCAGTCAGCTTCTCATCAGTTCCATCGCCCTTGTATAGTCTTGATAATAATTCTTTAATTGCCAACATAAAACCATGCAACTCATTCGAATTGGATATGTCGGCATTTTCTAATAAAGTACAACACTCCTTTAAGGAATCTTTCGTGTCAATCAAAGATGGTAACGATCTGGCAGCCATCTCTCTGATCTTCCAACTCTTACTCTTTAAGAAAACCATAATTAATTCTTTAAATTGTTGGATTGAGTCATCGCTATCGGCTATATTTCCACTTGACTCCAGCTTACTCAAAATGGTTAAGATTGGGAAAACCATCTCATTGTTCTTGGAATCAATGCATCCTTTCAAGTTATCAATCAAAATCCATCTTAACGATTTAAATCTAGCAAAGAAAAGTCTAAAGTTCATTTTTTTCTTGTTAAATAACCTATTTTGAATGGACGTGAAAAGCATCACTGAGCAGTTCTTAATACTCCAAATACTGGAACCAAAAGTTCTCAAACTCAACTCTAAAGCCAGATCAATATAGTTTATCGACTCTTTGCTTAAAGCTGATTCAATCAATATTTGACGAATACAATTGAATGCATTAACCTGGGGTAAATTGATCTTGTCTATTTCTTTCAAGTCATCCTCAGATGGTTCTGCTTTAGCCATGGTAACTAACCTATCAATTGTATAACTGATTAACTTCAAGTTGGTGGTCAGAATTCCAGTAACTAAGAATGGTAAGCCCGCAGATCTTCTTGTGATTAATTTGGATCTATGGTTCTCAATCAAGTCCAAATTGTGGTTTAGCCATTCTAGCGGCAGCTCTTTCAGCTCCTCAAATTGGTAACATTTTCTGCAGATAGAAATGAAAGTTGGATACACAGAGGAAAAAGCACCTCTGTGTCTAATAGTTGACAGCTGCTCCAGTAAAATGGGACCAACTTGCAATATTTGCTTTGCTGTAATAGGGGATTTCTTATTGACCAACAAAGTATTTATCATACCAGTAGACTCCTTCAAAGATCTCCAAGAATAACTCAATAGGACTTGAGATTTCTTACCATATTTAGCCTCCAATTCATCACTCTTAACTTTTTCTAGCTCCAAGACTTTAGGAACGTTACCTTCTGGTGAATCATTCTGTAAAATATCCTTAACTATATCCCAACTTTTAAGGGAAAGGCGGATAAGATTACCAATCAATTCAATATGCTCGTTTAAAGATGATTCAGGAAATTCATACACCTCAAAGATTGATTTGAAAGCTGCAAAATAACCATGTATATTGTATAAGTAAGAAGCAGTCAGTAGGTCTGACTTGGAGAAAGTGATAAATTCATCCAACTTGCAATATATGACAGTAAAAATATCTTTGATGATTTTATCTTTACCGTCCCTAAATTGATAATATCTTATCAAGAATTCCAAGAACCTGGAACCCGAATCTGCATTTTTACCTTTCAAATCATTCAAAGTTTCAATAGCTCTGGAGGTAGTCATTTTTAAGTCCACAAATTGCTCAAGTTCTAAAGTTGGAGGCATCAAATTTAGCAGCGATCCCGAGATCAATCTGATATCTTCAAAGTCGTTACCGATATTATCAATTAACAATCTCACTAGTTGAGCATTAAATAAGTCCATATGAAATGGGAAGTCAATAATTTTGTGCTTATCCAAATGTTTTTTCTCTATAGAAGGATCCAATCCAGATCTAACCAAGCAATCAATGATCTTATATGAAAAGGTTATACGCTGATAATTTGAACCAGGGGCCATGTTTCTAAGAGAGAAACCGTACAGCTTTTTCAAGAAGCTTTCACCCAACGTCACTTCTTGCAATTTGCCCTGAATCTCATCGTAAAATCTGATAGCGTCCTTTTTACTTAGCTTAAGAGCATCTCTGTTAAGAGAGTATGTGGAATCTCTGATTCTCACGACGAAATTCTTCAAAATGCAGAACATTTCGTTTCTTGTCTCCAAATCGACCTCCACAAACATTGTTTCTAAATGCTCTAAAACAATATCATATATGTACGTCTTAATTGGTTTGGCACCCTTAGGGGAAGACAGGAGTAGTGAAAAAGAGCTTAGTTTCAAGTTTTCATCCGATGATATTAACATTTTCTGTAATTTTGCAAGTTCGATCAATTCACTATCTGTTTTATCGAATGGCTCCATAACAATAGCTAAATTCTGGGCAATCTTTAGAATTCCCAACAAGACTGAAGTATCTTTAATCTGTTTAATGAATTTGATGGTAGCAGGCTTTGAGAGCTGGAATAAGGCAGGTAGCAGATATAGTTCGATTTGTCTTCTTAACTCTGAGTTTTCTAGCGCCTTGATAATGTCATTTTGCCATATGGAAAGCCACTCATCATCATGATCTGTCTTGTAAGCTTGTCTCAAAACCATGTACACCGTTTTACCCACATAGTTTGAGATGGCGTTGTTAGAGATGTAGTTCAGAGAGTGTTTAATGAAGTGTGGGTCTCTAGTGATAACAAATTCATCATCCTGCACTTCTTTCAGCAAGCTTTCGACTATGAAATACAGCACTCTTTTTGAATGAGGCATGTCTAATGATGCAGACAGCCACTTTCTGAATAAGTCCAGTTTACACTCGTCTTCACCGGCCGGGTAGACAGCATTCAAATACTGAATCAATTTAACAAACAGCTCTTTTAGGGAGTTTCCAAGGGCAACACCAGAATCGTTCCAAAAATTCACAATATAGTCGTACAGGACTCCGCAGTCATCGAAGCTCATCACTTGTCTAAACTCACACCCCGCGTGCTTCGTCACTAGGGTAGTGCAACGTGTGAGCCAAATAGACAGAGTGTCACAGGACAACGTCCTATAGCTGCCCATCCCTTCAGATTCCTCGACAGACTTCAAGATCCCCGGGTAGATGGCTTGCAGAAACGGGACATCCTCCTTGCCGAATTTCTTGTTTCTAATCAGATGTATTTTCAACCTGTCCAAAGCGTCTTCCGGGATGATTTCTCCACATGACCACACAGGGTCCACCATTGCATCCACCATGGCTGTACTATTGAATGCTGCTTCCAAATATGGCCACCTCCCCATAGCTTGTTGCAAACTCCCTGACATACTTGATCACGTTTTGATGCCATTGGCTTCACAGCTCTTTGGCTGAAAAAAAAAGAGAAAATTTGACAGGGCCACGTCACGTGACCCGACAACACAGCCTGGTGCAGCTGCCTATTGCGGAGCGGCAGGTTCAGCAGAGACGCAACAGGAGGCAGGGTTCTGACGGCGGTTCATCTAGTCCAGCAGCAGCAGAGTACGACAGTGATCAGACACACACCTCAGGATACTGCAGTGCAGCAGGGTTAGAGCCTGTTTGGGGTAACAGATCAGTGTGACGTGTCTCGGGTTGTGCTTAGCCAGCAAGGCACGCGGCGGGATCGTCTGCCCGGTGCCAGAGAGCCACCGAGGCATGGCTTAGCCTTGGGGCGCGGTGCCTGGCCAGGCGGTTGTTGGCGGTTCTGCCTCAGAACGGCCCGGTGGGATCTTGGGGTGGGCGTGAGGAGGACGCGTTAAGCAGGCAGAGAACAACATGCCCTGGCAAAAGCAGTGGGGAACCTAGAGAGATGTGTATTTGGCAATACGTGGTGCTAAGTGAGTTGCATACGGTGCATAGAGGCAGGGACATCTTGGATCTTGTTTAAGAAGTAGGATCTGACCGTAAACGGAGACACTTTACCTGTGCTAACCCATCCAGCATAAAAAACCTTGGGCTAGACAAAACGAAGCCAGTTTGATTTCACAGCACACACTCTCTTAGTGGATAGCCCCGGCAGTCGCAGTACAGCAACAGTTGTTAGACCACCACCCCTGAACGTGACTCTGGGTGTGCAACCGTCTTTCGCTTTGAAATCAGAAGACACCAGCAGAACAAGACAAAATGGAAGACAAGTACATTGGATTGGCACTGGCCATATCATCATCTCTGGCCATTGGGTCGTCGTTTGTGTTGACCAAAAAGGGTCTTATGAGCGATGGCTCCCAAGGAGAGTCGCTGTCATATGTTAAGAACCCTATCTGGATCCTGGGAACATCCCTGATGGCAGTGGGTGAAATTGCAAACTTTGCCGCATACACGTTTGCTCCACCAATCCTGGTGACACCGCTCGGCGCCCTATCTGTGATCATTGGTGCCGTTTTGGCGTCTATTTTCTTGAAGGAGGAATTGGGTATCTTGGGTAAATTGGGATGTGCCATCTGTCTATTGGGATCTGTCATTATTGTCCTGCACGCACCAGCAGATAAAGAGGTGACCACTGTTGATGAAATCCTAGGCTATGCCGAGCAACCGGCTTTCCTATTCTACGTGTTCATCGTTTCCGTGTACTCCATTTTTATGATTTACAAGGTTGCTCCTGTCTATGGTACCAAGAATCCTATGATCTACATCTCAATCTGCTCTGCCGCCGGCTCGATCTCGGTGTGCGCTATTAAAGCATTTGGTATCGCCTTGAAATTGACTTTAGATGGTAACAATCAATTCATCCACCCATCTACCTATGTCTTTATGATAACCGTTGTGGTTTGTATTTTGACTCAAATGAACTATTTCAACAAGGCTTTGGCCCAATTTGACACATCCATCGTGAACCCATTGTATTATGTGACATTCACAACCGCAACACTATGTGCATCCTTTATTTTATTCAGAGGCTTTAACACTACATCCTCAGTCAATATCATCTCTTTAATCGATGGTTTCTTGATTATTTTCAGTGGTGTGTACATCTTAAACATCTCGAGAAAGACGCCTAATGATTCCGAATTGTTTTCTTCAAACAAGGACGGGTTGAACGATATTCCACTAAACCCAGATTTATCAAACTACCAATTCAGAAGATCCATGCAAGTTAACAGAGGCCATTCTCAAGATGGTTCGTACCAGCATCTAAGGAACAATGACATTGAGATGAACTACAGAAGAAGATCAGACAGTTTTGAGATTTAAGCTTTTGTAGAGCATGAAATTAGATAATAGGGTTGATGATTTCTTCTGGGCCACAATAATACTGTATCTCTTATTATTCTTTGTCACTCACAGCTTTCCCTTTCTTTGTACATTTCATTACCCCCTCCATTTTTGATTATTTTTGTTTTGTCTTTTGCGTTTTTTCATATACCTTTTACCGCTTTACACATCGTTTAAATAAAAGAAGCGAGATAGCATTAGTTTGAAAATCCTGTATGTACTATAATACGCAATACCAATACACACACCAAGACAGAATAGCTATACAAATCAGCAGATGTATAGATCATCCTGGGTTTCTTTGTACTTTAATCCCCATGGAAAATAATAATTGTAAAGAATTTGCGGTGTGCATGTGTTTTGAACACCACCAAAAGCACAAAAGTGTATGCATTTAAGTGATATAATGTACAAGGAATAAGAACATGAGATCAGATAAGGAGCAAAGGTTCGAAGGTGTTGATCTGGCGAAACCTCGAATATAAATGCTTGTTTCTGAGGAATAAATTAAAATCTAGATAACACCGTCTTGACGATAAATATATGTCTATGGTTAAGAAGCGACTGATTTAGATGTCATCGATATCCAACTCGTCGTCCTCCTCGTCTTCCTCATCAGAGTCGGCACCAAACTCAAAGTTGGCGTCGTCGTCTTCGTCACCGCCGAAGGTATCGGTCTGGTTGATCTTAGCAGTCTCTGGCAACTCTCCCTGGGACACCAAAGCTCTGGCCTCGTCGGCATTGTACTTGTGGACAACGTCACACTGGTCGTCTTGGAAATCTCTCAAGGCAACCAAGATGATATCACCCTGTGCCATCCACACCTTCTTTCTTAGCTTACCTCTGATGTGGGCAATTCTCTTGGTACCGTCAAAACATGATGCCTCGACACGTCCGTTACCCAACATCTTGGTGATTTGAGCGTACTCTTGTAGCTCCTCACGGTAGATAAGCTCTCTCTTCTGCGAGGTGTTCTCGTTCTTACCTCTTCTTCTGTTCTTACCACCTTTACCTTTACCTTTGTTAGCCATCTTGCAATATGCTCTCTCTGGTTCTCTTGCTCTCTTTTCTCTCCGCTTCACTCCCACGCCCTCCACCGATGTCGTCTCCCCTACTCTTCTGGCTCTTTTTGTTCCTTTTGGCCCCGTCAGCTCGTGTTGAAGAAGAAAATTTTTCGTTTCAAAATTTTCCGGGTGACGTCAGCGCGGACGTCAGCACA
This sequence comes from Ambrosiozyma maleeae (nom. inval.), assembly GCA_003706635.2. Lineage (NCBI taxonomy): Eukaryota > Fungi > Ascomycota > Pichiomycetes > Pichiales > Pichiaceae > Ambrosiozyma > Ambrosiozyma maleeae (nom. inval.). The sequence goes on from PPLV02000001.1 coordinate 1,212,056, forward strand.
AGAAGGCGGCGATCAGCCTTTGAGGATAGGAAGAGAGAGTAGCATAGAGCTGGGGAGTGGAGTGAAGGAGAGGTGGAGGTGGGGAAGAGGGGGCCAGGTGGGGGACAAGTAAGAGAAGAGAGCCGGAGGGTCTAGAGGGCAAGAGTGGCTGTGATAGACGGGACAGCACAGAAGTGGGTTTAATTGGGTGGCCTAAGAGCGGGGACAGAATGGACGCATTTGAAGCACGGTTACACTTCTCCAAACAGCTTTCGAGCCTGGCGCCGACCCGGCAGGCATCGCACGAGTTGTCGTATTTTGTTCTCAGGAGGAAAGAGTTTGTTGACGACTTATATCCAGTGATTCTGGAGACTCTGGACAATGTTGACCTAAACATACGCATAAACATTCTCGGGTTTATTGAGGAACTCATTGCCTTGGACAGAGATCACGTGTACTTGCCGCTGATACTCCCAGACCTGGCAACGATCATGTCGAAGGTTCTACCGAAAACACAGCCGGAGATGACCACAGATGAGTCTTTGAAATTATTGACAAACTTGAACTCCGCATACAGCATCCTGGTATCCATTTGTGCATACCTAAACTTTAGCGGATTGCAGGAGCTCAAAAACCAGTTCTGCTCAAGCACATTGTCACAGGACGACGAGACGTTTATCAAGGCCGGCGTCAAGTTCAACGAGTCCTCAATTTATTCGGATTTGGTTCCAAAGAATACCTCTGACAAGGACGACTGCTTGGACACCGCTTGGCGGTTCCTCATCTCTAAGAGAAGACAATCACAGTACGAAAGACTAAGAACAGACTCACTCACCGAGGAAGATTACGCCTTGAGCGGAACCGCACAGAAAAACTCTTCCTCTTCATCATCAACAGCAAATATACGTGGTTTAGGTGTGAACGGTGCAGCAAGCTCCAGCAGTGCTGCTCCAAAATTTGCATTATCTCATAAACAGATATTACAAAGAATTGAAGCCGATAGAGAGAGACAAAAGAAAGGAAAAGAATTGCTATGGCAAATGGAAAGAAAACCTACACACTCTGACAGTCAAAACTTGAGAGCTGAATTTGACGAAGTTTTTGACTGCTATGCCAAATTTGACAAATTAGAAGATAACCCCATCATACAGGGTATGGCTTACGTATATGATCTGTGCACCAACGGAACATCCCAGAGTGAATTCAATCAGACAAGATTGGAAAGAAACCCTAATAACGGTAATCACAGCGGGAAGCACGGCAACCCTCAGAGTAATACCAATACCGTTTCCCGCTCCCGTCCTGGAGGAACAGGTGGCAAACCACCTTATAAGATGTTTAAGACCTCTAGATGACCTTATTCCTGCTCATAAACTTGTATCATTAGCACGCTGTTTCTCTAATTTTGTTGAGTTTTTTTATAATTTTATAAATGCTATTCCAAATACGTAATTACATTATGTTGAAGAACTTTATTATTGTAATTTAGGAAATATATATATTGATAAAGTATATCCAGAAAACTCAAAGCTAGATCTATCAAGCACTCGATAGAATGGTCAACAGCTCGTTAATACCCTTCAATTTTTCGCTGGCCTTGGAGTTTGAGGCATGGTGACCGACTTTCACAGCAATAACCTCCTGTTGAAAATCAGTCTTCAATTCAATGAACTTCTTAAAAACTTCCTCATCCACGGGCGTGTCACCACCAGCATAAAGAAAGAAATCATAGTCATTGCTAGGTAAGCCACCCATTAAGGGAGAACTTGGTGGTTGTGTAGGAGACACTGGAATTGCAGTTATGACAGAAGAGCTTGACCTGACCAAAGTAGTAGATTGGATCATATCTGAATTGATTATAAATTGCAATGCACGGTTGATCAAGTTATTCTCTTGAACGATCACAATACCGTTGACCAAACTAGCATGCAAATGATAATTGTTTGCATATAGTTCGTTGATATGGGCAATCAAATCACCAACTAGCTTCTCCCTGTGTATCTTACCAATGTCCTGACACGACTCGGTATGAAATCTCACTGTACATTCTCCCACTTCAATATATGAAGACGGCAAACTGTTGCTGAATGATTTCATGATATCGATCACTGTAGGCATCCATTGCTTCTCATCCTCATCAAACACTTTTAGCCAACGATTCGAATTAGGAAATTTTATGAACCCACCATTCTCTGCAACCAAGCCAACATCTTGTAATCTGCGATGTTTTCTCAACAAGTCAAATCTCTTGGAAAATCCTAATAAAAACACAGAATTTAGAGGATCTGCCGTCAAGTGACTTATAGTGGAATCCAGAAACTGTTGCTGCACCAAGTTAATTGTCGTACCTTTGATTTCCAAATTGGCAGTCAATGAGCCAATATTCAGTATTATCAATCTCTTTCTTTTGCAAGAATTGTACCTCGTATCAAAAATATTTTGATCTAATTGAACCAAATCTGAGCTATGCTGATCTTTGTTAATCTCATAACTAGCATTAATATCGTTCAAGCAACCTTGAACCCAGACTATGGAATTATGCTCAAAAATTATATCGTACATTTGCCTCCATCTTTTGTATTTTTCTTCTGGATCCATCTCCAATCCGTATTTTATACACTCTGAAACCTGTTTGACATTGTAAGGATTAGTAATAAGAGGACCGTCCTTCAAAACTTTAGCAGATCCAACAAATTCACTCAGAATCAAAGGTGAGTGAGAATTCTCACTTGCAACGACAAATTCATGGCAAGTCAGGTTCATACCTTCTCTTAAAGTGGAAACAATAAACAAGGAAGCTTCACTCAATAGGGCCAAGTATTGCTCAAATTCTATGTCCTGGTTGATCACTACAACCGGGGGTTCATTGGAAATATTATTCATCTTAGAGTTGATTCTCTCAATAATATTAAACACTTCAGTTTGATAGTCTGACAAGTCTCTATCAAAATTATGTCCCAAGCAGACAAGAATCAATAGTGATTTTTGCAAATATTCGGTATTATCGTTAAGGAATCTCTCATAAGCAAGCAGCTTTTCTTTGACACCTCTAATTTTGTCTAGTTTGTCCCTTGAGACAATCAACTTCTTATTCGGCCATCTATCTCTTATCAATTCTCTCCAGTTATTCACAACTGGATCATGACTTATCTGTTCCTTCAAGATGTTGGCATCCAATCCTATCGCACTGTGAGTAATCTGAGTATTTCTTCCTTTATAATTAATGCCATCATAATCAAAATCTGCAAGTAATAATCGGTTGCAGCTTTGAAAAAAATGTCTAACGTACTCCTCAGTCTGAAAGCAGATACAATCAGCACCCAACATACCTTGTAAAATATTTGATCTCTGAGCTAAACAACGAAAAACTTCACTAGATGGAAAAGAAACATGCAAGAAGAAGCCAATTTTAGTATTGGGCAATAGTTTTCTCAGCATGTTTGGAACGAGCATCAAATGATAATCATGAATCCACACAACGTCACCCTCTTTATAAACAGACGCAATATGGTTAGCAAATAATTGGTTTAGCTTTTCATAATATTTCCAAGAATGGTTTTCAAAAGCATTTGATTTCGGGTTATCTGGAATCTGATAATGGAAAATAGGCCATAGTATCTCTTTGCAAAAACTATTGTAGTGCCCATGGAAAATATCATCTTTAATGTAGATCGGATCAGAGTTAAAATTTGAGCTCAACTCTTTAGAGATCTTAGATTTAGTTTCATCAGGAATTGCATCCGATGCCATGGACAAAGTTCCTATCCAGGTAACATCCCCTATCTTGCCTGATTCTCTGGCCAACTTCACAGAATTTTTCAACGCACCGTTACCCTTCGTAGCGTTAACAACTCTCCAAGGAGCAGTGGCAAACACGTTGTTATTAGATGAAAACATGTCGTTGTAGTAAGGCTTAGAAAATCCACCGTATGGTGTAACCTTATCATTTAAAGGATTAAATTCATCCTCGAATAATTGCTCGTTGGTAAAAGAATGAAACAACTGTTCATGATTTCCTCCATCTTCGGATATGGTGAGTGATTCATCAGGATCGATCACAGAAAAAGAAGTATCCGTGCCCAACGTTTTCTTCAATGAAGACGAGATAACCGGAGCTGTAGAATTTGAAATTGATGTGCTTGTTTTTCTAAAAATACCGGATCTATTAATTCTAACGCTTGGTAAACCTGGGTCATGCGCAGTTTTCTTGTTCAATTCGTTCACCGAGATGTTACTGCTCTTCATGTTAGCTGTATTTGCCTTTGGTTGAATAAAAGCAGAGCCTGTGTTAGAATTACCGCTTATAGTACCACCGTTGTTTGAACTTGAGTTTAAAGTGTGGGAATCAAATGCGATATCTGGTGCCATAGAACCGGAGGATAATTTTTCAATTGATTCATTGGATCCATCATCCAGATATGCAAAGTTCACGCCTTCTTTATTTGCTGGCGAAGACATGTTATGTAAGGCCGGCGAACTCAATGACATTCTTCTTTGGTTTGGATTGTTAAAAAAGAAATCCTCAATTGAAACTGTCTTTGTGGATTGTGTCTGATGCGACAACTGCTTCACCAAGGGATTTGGAAGACTTGTGTTACTCACAGGTGAACTATCCACAGCACTATCATTAGTAGAGATAGACGCTGTGTCGTCATCGATAGAGAATCCAACTTTTCTGGAGTACGCAACCGGGGTGTTTGAGTGACCTGCATGCGACTCTTGACCTTTCTGTAGCAGCTGGTTGGATTTACTACCTTGTTGCAAGTTGTCGATGATGGAGAATGGCGACTCCTGTTCCTCGGTCTCGTCCTCTTCGACGATTGCGTTCTCCTTCACCGTTGCCCCGCTTGGAAATGAGGTCGCTAGAGCAGCTCCTGCTGATAGGGTCGCCAAGGAAGATGCGCTTTTCGGGTTTGTGAACGAACTGGCACGTGGTTTCACCACACCGGGGGGTGTCCCTGCACTCTCTATGGACAACTTTCTGCTGGATTTGATTGGTTTGGCGATCTCGCCGATCGCTGGGTCCTGGGTGACCACCTGATCGGTCCCAACCTCAAAATGAACTGTGTATGGTAGAAATCTAGTGGAGTTGTCCCAGCATATGGGTCCAGCAAGCGGGTGGTTAGTAGCTGCCGGTGTCTTGATGGATCATACTAGTCCGAGAAATTGAGCACCAAAAATGCTCTTAAAACACAAACTTACAATGAAGCCACAAGTAGAGTCATAGCTGCTGAGATCAATCTTGTATCTTGTATAAGGCTGCCAGTCTCGGTGCACTGTACAGCTCGGGTAAACAAGCAACAGAGGTTTGTGCCCTTTAGACTGGGTGTGTAATGTATATGCTCTATTCATACTTTTATATACATTTTTATATATTTAGAAAATCAGTGCCTTTGTGGGCCCATCGGGTCGCTGCTATCAATCGTGGGGCAAGTGTCTTGGGCCAGGCCGAGGGGGTGGAGTGCAAAGATGCGGCGGGTGAGCCAACCAACAGGAGGGGCAGGGAGCCAGGGAGCCAGGGAGCCAGGGAGCCAGGGAGCCAGGGAGCCAGGAGCCAGATGTAGTAGACAGGCTGTTGGTGGACAGCCAGCTGACCAGTGGATAAACGATAATCGGGATAAGCAGAGACTGGGGATTGTGTGGCAAGTTAAAAGCAGAGGGCTGTGAGGCCAAGTAGTGCTATGGCGATACTGGAGAAAAAACGGCTGAAGCCGGCAAAGGCTGCATCGGAGTAGATGGAGCTGAGCATGCTGGAGTTTGTAGAGCCAATGGAGGCTGAAGTGAGTGGGAGGATAGCTGCTTGGGAGGTGTTGAAGCAGTTGGGCAGGGAGGGAACGGTGGAGTTGGCGGAGAGCGAGTCTCTTTTCAACTTGGCCTTGCTCTTCTTGCCAATTGTGCCACAGGAGAGCCTGGTGAGGTTGGCAAAGTGCAAGTTGACCGAGCGGCCAATGATGTACGCCTTGTTGTTTGGGTTCAACGACAAGTACGGATCGTAGTATGACTCCTGGTAGCAAGTAGCGTTGATCCAGCCGTGCTTGCCAGACAAGTCGCCCACTTGGCAGTACGAGTCGTCTTGCAAAGAGTCGCATTCGTACAAAGGGGCGTCATATGGGTTTAGGTGGGTTCCTGTGCCTTCGCACTTGCCATTTGCTGGAACAGCACTGTTGTGGATGTGGTAGAAGAACGGACCGCCTTCCTCTGGGAGCCCAGTAACGTCAATATTAACAAACACCGTACCGTTCTTTGCGGTGAATTCGATGATGCCTTTGGTTTCGCCAGCATCCAAGTGTGCCCTGGCGATGGTCTTTTTGGGGGAGTCGTCGTTGACCGGGGCATTGCTGCAGGATGCGATTTGCAGAGCCGGCAACGCTAGGAGTAGAAGTCTAGGTATGGAAAGCATTGCCTGTTTGAACCGTTATATTTTTGACGGGCGATAATACTGTTAATTTGTATAGTTTGTGAAGCAGGGAGCTGACTTCATTAGATCTTATACGGTACAAATAGCTAACAGCACTTGGTTGCAGGTGAATAACCTGCAAAGCTTGTTTATATGGTCTATGCAGACAAGGGTTATCACTTTAGGAGGCAGCCGCTCATTGTGGTTGAGGACAAGAAGGACAAGAGCAACAAGAAGAAAAAGAAGAAAAAGAGCAATAACAAGAGCAATAACAAGGGTACTAACAAGAACAAGACGGAATCCACCCTACAAGCCCACGATCCTACGACATCTTGCTCGTCGTTAGCACCGGAGGATGTGCTACGCAGATCAACACATCCGTGCACCACACCAAAACGTCTTCCTGGAACACCACACCGTAAGCTTCATTGCCGCTTATCTCAGGAGACACACTCAGGCAGCCACTCAAAGAAGCATATGGCAATTCTAGCTGGCGGCAGCGGCAGCCGTATTTACGATTGCACTATGCACCATGTTCTACTTCAAGCTGCAAAAATCGATCAAGCGGCAGGCAGCGGTCCAGCGTGTTCTGCCTTGTGTAGCCAAAGATATCTGTTTTTTCTGGCTCGTGATTAAGCAGCTGATGCGTACTCCGTGCAAGCGTCACGTGTAGAGGGGGGCAGCGGGCAGTATACTTATCCGGCAACGAAGAGCACTCATATAAATAGCATGGCACAGACAGGCCATACAGTGATGCCCGTACACCCTTCTAGCCGAGCCCTCGCCTTGTGGAGGAAACGTGCACAATACCGCCTGTGTGGTCTGGCAAGAGCGGAAACGTGCTTGTGAGTGCTCAACAGAAGCCAAATTCCGTAACACACCAGTTGGGATGAAACACAGGCAGCAGCCACGGCGGTGAGGTAACCGGCAGTGCACCGCAGCGCACAGCAACCGCCTGTTGCTCAGCTGCTTTCCCTAGTGATAACACTTAATCGGTCTTTATCTTATCAACCGCCCGGCACCACGACACCGCCTAAACCTGCACACCCGTGCACGCAACGTGTGCGCCCGGCCTCACCCTGCTGACCATATGCTGAGGTAATCCGCAACATGCTCTGCAGGGTTAACGTCCGGCGGTGGCCACGCAGGTCCCGGCCGGGCGTTGCGCGTGGTGTGTTGCGTTATCTACAACCTCACTGCAGCGTCCTGGTTTACCCAACCCCCTGTACATCGTAGTGCAAATCATGCGTGCAGCCAGATCTACTATCTTGCCATTTGGCCACAACCTGCCATTTTCCGTTTCCCTCCGTTATCTTGCCACCGCGTCCGTTTCATACCTTTCCGGTGTAGCAAAAAAAAATAGAGATCACCGCCCGTCCTTCACGCAGGCCCATCCCGCCTGCTCCGCCTGCCCCTCCTGCCGCCGCCAATTCCTGTTGGCCCCATTCCGATCCCCCTGCTGTCCACCGTCTCCCCGTGGAAAATTTTTTATCAAACCGGCAAAAAAAAATTTTATCGCTGGTTTTTCTTTTTTTTTTCCTTTTTTCCCACACAGCGACTCGCTGGAGGTTTTTTATCGCTTGATTTTTGTATGGCACAGAGGGTGTGTACGTCTCAATTTATTTTTCAAGAGCGACATACAGCAGAGACACAGACAGATTCAGGCGATCGAGATAGATTGAGTGATTGATACAGTAGAGGTGCTTGCGTCTTGGAAGGTGCAGAGCAGATAACACATGTAGAGTGGAGAGCCGCCACGCAAACGTTCTGATTGAGACAGCGACCGACGGAGCTACTAGTGTAACAGCGACTTTTAAGTATTCGTTTGCATACAGACACCTCAGCCACTACATCATCCTGGCAGCTGCCGTACCTGACACTATCTACTTGAGGGTATCGTTTTCCACTGCCGTATTGCACCTACTGCCACGCACTATATATGAATTTTGCGGGTCACGAGCTCACTGTACACATACTTGATTAGACGAGACAAGCAAAACACACCGGTGTGATCGCATCATTTTGGTCTTATCAAAGGAAGACGCAGCCATAGCATAGTAGAATATAACATTCACACAACACACAACACACAGCACACATTACCTCACCGATTCTCAATTAGTGTGACATTATGATGCCAAATACCGGAGTTACAGTCAAGACAGAATACGCTTCCCCTGTGATATCCAAACAGTCACCACCACCGCAGCATCCAGAGAGCACTTCGATTCCGTCGTCGTTGGCTAGTACCCCAGCTGGCCTATCTGCTATTCCATCCGCTGCTCCATCCGCTGCTCCATCCGCTGCTCCATCCGCTGCTCCATCCGCTGCTCCATCCGCTGCTCCATCTGCAGCCCCATCTGCTACTCCATCTGCTACTCCATCGGTTGCTCCACCTGCCCTTCCAGCTGCAGCTATGGCCAACTCTGCCCCAGCATCTCTCTCCAACTCAGTTAGCTCTATTGCCAACATCCCAATATCTCAAGCGAGTCATACTCCCTCGGATCCGCTTTCAACATCCGCAATAGACAGCTCTCAACAATACCTCCCACAGATGCAAGCTCCCAACTCCACAACGCAGTCAAATGAACAGCAGCCTCAATCATTGCAGCAAACCCAAAATTCAATGTCAAAATCACCATCATTAGTAGCATCTCCAACCCCGTCAAATGAGCAGCTAAGCACATCCAGTTCCGAACCCCTGCACCCAAACGCAAAGACAACGACAACAACGCAGTCTAACGGCTCTACTACAACGAAACAGAATATGACAACTCCAACATGTAAGAACTGTAAGACCCAAACAACACCACTTTGGAGAAGAGATGAGACAGGTCAAGTACTCTGTAATGCTTGTGGGTTGTTCTTGAAATTGCACGGAAGACCAAGACCAATCTCTTTAAAAAGTGATGTCATCAAATCAAGAAATAGAGTCAAACACGGAAATTCTAGATCATCTCCAAACACACCAGAATTGAAAGCTAAGGACTCTTCAACTGGTTCCAATGTCAGCGCTAACAATAATGGTAACGGTGGTAAGATCACAAAATTTCTACCCAAACAGTACAAGCCATCAAACAAGCAGCAACAATCTCAATCTCAATCACAGTCTCAATCTTCACAGGCTTCAGAGACTCCAAAGAAGAATGGTAAAGATCTTCACGTCAGTCCAAAGTCCTCTTTGGATAAGAACAAATCTCCTTCTTTGTTGCCCTTGTTGCCTAGAAATCATCAACAAAATGGAAGTCCAGGCGCTCCATATACTTTTGCTTCGACATCGGCATGGCTTAACAAATCTCAAGGAAATACCATTCAACCACTGCACTATCCAAATTCAGCGCCTACCCAGTTTGCCCCAGATTTAACAAGAGTTACGTCTCCTTTGCTTTTGTCTACATCAACTGCTACTCCAAAGTTTAACCCATCACAATCTTCAGAGAGATCATCTTCGCAAAATGGTTCTCAACAGAATCTGGGACGTGATGCTTTGTTGAATGCTGTCGGTGCTTTAGAAACTATGAGCCAACAGGGTAATTCTTCGACATCCTCCATGAATGATGATATAAAGAAGATCCCTGGTATTAAATTGGACAACAGCGACGGTTCAGAGGATACTACAATCAATAAGCCAATTAATACAGGAAATAAGTTGCCTTCAATCTCCAACATTTCAAAGCCGTTTTCTCCAGCTACAGAATTGAACAGTGTCTCTACTCCTCCCCTACAAGCAACTGCCAAAGTTCACCATTCACAGGCTCAACCATCCCACATTCATTCGATCCTGTCTCCATCTTTTGGAGCACAGTACTCTTATTCACAGACCAGTCAGCAACAGCAACAAGCTACTCCCCAGCAGCAACCAAATCAATCTCCGCCATTGAATGGTAACAGTGCTAGTAAATTGCCACCGTTGAAAAACTTCACTACTCCTCCAAATCAAGATACAAATAACAGATTACCATCCCTACATGCGTCAAATGTGTCCCCAATGTTTATGGCAACTACAGAACATTTCCCACAACCCCTACAACAGCAGCAACAAAATGGCAAATCTCCAATGATATCCGCAACTGCTCATCAGGCTCAATATTACCCACCAAAACCTGCTTCACCAAACAATGAGCAGTTGAGAACTAGAATCTCAGAGTTGGAGTTGGTCAATGATTTGTATAAGACGAGAATTGTGGAGTTGGAGGCCATGGATAACGCTTCAAAGCAGAGAGAGGTGCTTCTAAAAAAGAGAATTGATGATTTGAACGAATTATTGAGATCCAGAGACCTACAATCACAACAGCAACAACAGCAGCAACAAACACATCAGAGCTCGTATGATTCGCATGGGGATATTAGTAACGGTGGTAGTTACAAAAGAGTCAAACTTGAACAATAGCTATAGTATGATCCTGTTTTAAACCTTTTCAATTATGTATTTTAAGCAGTTCTTTTTCTTTTCTTTTGCTACCCTGATGCATGTCTACAAAGCTGGATTTGGCCTGTTTTTCGAATGCTTCGACTATGTTAGTTTTCTGTTCAACATTGAACCAGGAATGATGATATGGCAACGATAGTGAATTTGTTCACATTTCCGCCGAGACTTTAATGACTAAACCTTTTCAAACCTTCTTTTTGTTGTCTTTACCTTTCAATCTATATTTTTAATCTGTTTTGTACCTATTCCTTGAATTTTACTATCTTACTATAAACAACTGCTTATAAACCTCTTGTTCAGAACAGGGTTATTTTGGTACGTGCAATATTCTGTCCGCCTTCTATTTCAGCTTTCTCCCTTCATCATTTTAAAAGGTCCCGGGGTTTTGCCTACTAAGAAATGTTGCCAAACACCATCTACACATACAAGAAACAACCTAAAGTGCCCAACAATATGCGTTGTAGCTCCGATAGTGATGCATGCTTGAAACGCTACGTACTTTTTTTTGTCAACTTCGCCATTATAAGTTTTTATTGCTGCTAACACTTTAGAAAGCTTGACAAGCTGAGTGAAGTGGTTCAACAAGGGCATACGGAACTTATAGATCGGACGTAGTATACAGAAAGGGATAATAAACAGCCAAGTTGCAAAAAATGGAGAAACCGTTGAGCGTGAGATATTCTGAATTGGTCAAGTCAATAGACGGGTTGAATGATACGCCATTAAGAAAAGACAGTAAAGAGTATGAGTCTAAGTTCAATGAGATCTACGCAAATACGATCCAAGTAAAGAAGGCAATAAACAATTTGAATCTCTTTAGTGATAATGAGGCTATAGAGGAGATCCAGACTAATTATTTGAATTATTTGACATTAGATTATCATATTGGTAAGCTATTTGAGATGAAGAATTTTGTAGACTTTTCAGACCGGTTGAAGAGTCTAAAGATGTCTAATAACAATTATATGAGTTTTCTAAACCACTGTGATGAGTATGAGATGCTGCACAAAGACCAAGAGAAGTTAGTTGAAAGGCTAAACGACGATCTAAGCCTGGAGAGCTTTAGTTGTGGCAACAATGCAGTGCAAAAGAGAGAGAACAAGATTGAAAACTATAAGCTGGAGAAGAAATTGAAAGAGTCCTTGAAACGGTTACAGAATGGAGATGGTAGCCACGACCAGGACGATTCTGGGTATGGAATGAACGTGATAGGGTTAGATGATGAGATTGTCAGGTCTGTGTACTTGGACCAATTGAGGTTGTTTATCTTGAAGAGTTTGGCCACCCTGGAGTCGAATGTGATGGAGATTACAATGCTCAATAACATGCCGGCTTCGGCATTTATGCCTAAGGTAGCCGAGGACGAAAAGATGAAACAGCTTGAACAGGATTCTAGGGAGAAGCAAAAGAAGATCAACGTGTTCACGGATACCTTCACCACCAAACTGGAGCAGAACCCTTTGGCTGCGAACTCCAAGTCACAGCTGCTATCCAAAGAAGGGAAAGTGCTAAAACCGTTCACGATTGTGTCCAACAGACAGAAGCTACAGGAGAAAGTGCAGGGAACAGGGCAGTACCTTCCGACGATGTCCATTGAAGAACTAGTTGACTATGAGCTGCAGAACGGTGGTATGGTGAAACCAAGCGATCCAGAACCTGCCGAACCCGACGAGGACAACATGGCTGCGGCTGATGCAGAGACATACAAGAAGCGTGAATGGGACCTGTTCACCGAAGTCAACCCCAAGGGTAGCGGTAACAAGATGGGAAACCTGGGTTGATACCTCTCTGGTCCATGATACCTGAGGTTTGACGTAATACCAGTGTATAGCAAGTATCTGACATAATCAATTTGGAGTCTTGCGTAATGCATGCCGTAACGCAGTTCATCTTCCCATTCTGTAATTTATGACATAATACACAGTTGCTTATGTAATGCATTTTGTAGCGCTGCATTAGGAATTTACCTAATACGTGACGCAATATGCGAGTTGGTTGCGGAGCCGGGTAACCAACTGGTAAATACCAAATTGTAGATTACGTCAGCGCCGCATGCGCCACGACACGCGGTTTGCTTACAGAGAGGAAAGGACCGTAGGATACAGCGTTTAAAGCTCAGTGGTCAGCAACTGGAAAGTGAGCCAAGTGGAACTGAGCTTACATAGGTACTATAGATCACTGGAAACACCGCAACCAGCGATTACGGCAGATCTTTATTATTGGTCAGGTAAAAATGAGCTCGTTTGTTCCTACGCAGTTCAGCTCGTTCACGTCGAACTTTGATTTTGATAAGCTTAGGGTACGTGTCTGCACTTTAGCCTTTTTCAGATAAATGGAGTACTAACTTTTGGAAACACAATACTGTGGTACAATTACGTGTGATGCAGACCGACACTACGTCTACGTTCCAGAACAGAATCAGATCACTGAAGAAACCACAGGATTTCTTTGACCTAGCGAGAATATCTAAGCCGGTGAGCGTTTTCGATGCCCAGCAACGAATCAGTTTCAACCTAGGCTACTTCCAGAACAACTACTTGTTTATTGTTATGGCCATCTCCCTGTACTTTATTGTCACAAACTGGCCTTTGCTTTTGTTGATTGTATTTGACGGCGTCTGTTTTCTGGGGCTCAGAAGACTGTTTGGCGCTAACCTGGAAGAGGTGTCGTTTGGTTCCATCAAGCTGAACAAGAACGTGATCATAACCGCAGTCATCATTATCAACTTGCCTGTCTTGTTGATAGCTTCTCCTGTGTCCACGCTTCTATGGGTCTGTGTCTTGAGTGCCGTCCTGTGTATAGGCCACGCGTCCCTTATGGACAAGCCTGCCGAGGCTGTGTACTCCGATGCTGTTTGATACACAGGCAGCACGCCGACACTTTCACATACATTCTACTATGGACAAATAGCAAATAGCAACTAGCAAACAGACGTCGAACCTAGCACCACTTCCCGACCTCTGCTTCTTCTTCCCATCCACTCATCTCTTGCCTGCGCTTCCCGTCTACTTCACTTCTAAATAACATCTTCTGTATATCTTTTGCTGTTTATAGGCCTCTGTCTCTTGCATGGCCCCCCGTATCCATCTAATCCAATCAACCTATCCCAGTTAGCCATGCATCTCCTATCTCCCGTATTCCACATGATCGACGCGTCGATCGACTCGACCGCCCGGGTCGCCCCTCATGATAAGGCAACAAGGGCAAGGACAGGGGCAACTCAAGAAGAGAAGAGGTTGATCCACCAGGACCAGGAGAAGTGAGCTTGTCTGTGGATTTGGTTGAGATGAGTGCGAATACATCAAAGAAGCAGATGAAGCATAGGTACATACTACATATAATCACACTCATAGTATTGTGGGGCGTGCTGGTGTACCACACAGGGGCCGTGAGCATACTGGACAGAGTGTACTATGGAAGAAGACAGCAGCAAGCATCGCATCCTTTACAAGATGAACAGGTACTGCAACCGAGACCCGAAGGGTCGGTAGCGGCTGCAGGGTCAGAGTCTATAGGACAGACCTTTCAGATCAAACACATTTTCCACAACTGTGCAAACAATAAAATACATAGAAGATTGGACATCACACCCGAATTGGTCCAGAGCAGCGGATCGTGGTTGCACACGGTGGACAAGCAAGACGTGGATAACGAGATGGAGCTATTTGAAAATGAGTCTCCCTTTTCCCACAAATTTGACACAAGATCGAAACAATCTCCAGTTGTAAGAATGGTGAGCCGTGACCCTGACTTTGTTGAATCGTATCTAAACTACGCCCTGGAAGCGGGCCAGGCACAAGCTGATAAGATCCATCTGGAATGGCAAACCGAGTACACCTCGATTCCCAACGTGACAGATTCCGAAACAATCTTGTCCCTAGCGTTAATGTCATCCGATGCGTATGCGCATTTACCTGAAGACGCCGACTGGGAAGATGTTGGCGATATTTATAACCTGACCGATTCATTTGGATGGCTAGACAGAGGTATACGTGGCCATGTTTTTGTGAATGAAGACAATTCTACCGTGGTTATTGCTATCAAAGGTACATCAGCCGCAGGGTTGACGTCTGGCGGTGATTCAGAAACCGTTGAGAACGATAAGACAAATGATAATTTGTTGTTTTCCTGCTGCTGCGCTAGGGTCTCTTCTCTTTGGTCTACTGTTTGCGATTGTTATGAGAAATCGTATACCTGTAACCAAAACTGCCTTGAGAGAGAGCTGAGAAGGCAGGATAGATATTACAAAGCGTCACTCGAATTATACAGAAACGTTACACATTTGTACCCAGAGGCTGATGTTTGGGTAACTGGCCACTCTCTGGGAGGCGCATTAAGTTCCTTACTAGGCAGAACTTTTGGGTTGCCTGTTGTCACGTTTGAAGCGCCTGGTGAGTTGCTACCAACGAGACGGTTACACTTGCCCATGCCACCAGGCTTGCCTGCTCATTTGGAGCATGTGTGGCACTTCGGTAACAATGCAGATCCTATTTACATGGGTGTATGCAACGGCGCTTCCTCTTCCTGTTCTATTGCTGGGTATGCAATGGAGACGCAGTGCCATTCGGGACAAAAATGTGTCTATGATTCGGTTAACGATTTGGGGTGGCACGTTAACCTATTGAACCACAGACTAAGAACAGTTATTGACAGCATTTTGAAAGTTTACAACGAAACCGCCAAATGCGAAAAGGCCTCGCCTTGTTATGACTGCTACAACTGGGAATTTATTGACCACTCAAAAGACCACTGGAAGGAGACCACCACTTTCGTCACGACCACTCCAACGTCCACCGATGGCATAGATGACGGCAAAAAGTGTCTCAAGAGGACATGGTATGGTAGATGCTACGAGTGGGAAGGTGATGATGACGACAGCAACGGCACCACGGCAACCGACAGTGTGAGCGCGCCGGCCACGTCTTCTGCACACAACACCAGTGCAGCATCCAGCACTTTCAAATCTCCAACTACCACTCGTGACACCACCAAGACAGGCACTACTGCCTCTTCTTCCAACTTGGATGACAACCTGGAATGTGTCAGATGGTCGTGGCTAGGATACTGTTTAGAGTATGCTCGCAGGTCCTCGTCGCCACAGCCAACTCCGGCAGTCGTGTGAGTTCATCACCGCCTCCACAGATACACCTCCAACCTTTCTTGCTGTTACATTTTACTTCTTCTATTTTACTTTTTGGGCTTTTGTTTTACTGGATTTTGTGCTACTCTTTGGACCTACTCTTTTTTATGGAATCAACCTCTCTTTTCTCGTCTTGTAATGAACCCTCTTTAACCCCTTCTGTGTTATCTCCTTGTGAACTCTGATACAACGGCAGCTGCTGCTGGCCTCCCTGCAACAGCAGCAGGTCGATCGTCCCACAATTGGCGCCGTGAATATCGCAAAACGCGTCTTTTAAGCAACGCGCCATTTGCGTTTTGTCAAGTGAAAATGCAACGCGTTGACTGCTAACTGCGTTAAGTGTAGGCTTGGGTGGAGATGGATGTGGATATAAGGCCGGCAAGTTTGTAGAGACAGGGAAGACAGGGCGATCCGGGCAGCAGACAGAAGGCGAAATGTTCAGAAAAGTGAAGAGAAAGACGGAGGGCCGCAGAAACTTTGACGACGCAGACACGAGTTTTGACCGCTCAAGCGGTGGAGCTGGCGGTTTTCAAGATGACCTGTCGAACTACCCACATAGGCTCTCTTTCTATAGACTACCACCGACAGAGGAGATCACGCTGGAGGAGTTTGAGACGTGGGCTATTGATCGGCTGAAAATACTACTGGAGATAGAATCATGCCAGGCCAGATCGATGTCGTACAAAGAGCTGGAGACTGTGATACTACCGATGCTCAACAAGGTGCTGCCTTTGAACGTTCCTTCTAAAGAGTCGACATCGTTGTATCTGGAAAGAAAGAAAGACCACTACTCACACTTCATTCTGAGATTGGCTTTCTGTAGATCCGAGGAACTGAGAGCCAGGTTTGTCAGAGCAGAGACGGTGCTATTCAGACTGAGATACCAGCTGTTGAGTGCGCAAGAACAGAAGGATTTTGTGAATAGCCTTGATTTGCCATGGGAAGCCGTTCCAGACGACGAAATGGCCAGGTTCGAAAGTGAACTATACGCCTGCTCGTACGTTGCCATTAGGTCATTGCTCCTATCTACGACCCCTAAGGGTGTTAAGATAACAGACGAACAAGTCAGACAGTTCATGAAATCTCAGAGCTTCTATAAGCTACCTTTTGAATATATCCCAGAGTTGCTCTCTACAAGACAGGCCTTTCTGCATCAAGGTTCTGTGTACGTTGGTCAGTTTCAGCAACTATCGTTGATCAGTAACGAGTTCTCCAAATTTTTAAAAGATCAGTTGGATTTGACCTCTAGGGGGTTGCCCTCTTTAGACGAAGACGACAGACTAATCCCAGTTTTGAACAACCTTTCAAAAGGTTACATTTCGATGCAATTCAGTGAGTCGGGTGATTTCAATAATGGTGAGCGTGGCGAGAACGACATCACAGCAGACAATGTTCTTTCTTTTGTGAGTGACATGCCATTGTGTATGCAGAAATTAATGGATGGATTAAGAATCAATCATCATTTGAAGTATAACGGCAGACAGCAACTATCCTTGTTTTTGAAAGGTATAGGCTTGTCAGCTGATGAGGCCTTGAAGTTCTGGAGAACCCAATTCACAACGGGAATTGGTGGCATGACAATTGAGAAGTTCAACAAAGAATACAAGTATAACTTCAGACACAACTACGGTTTAGAAGGTGGTAGAATCAATTATAAGCCCCATGATTGTAAGACCATTTTGAACAAGCCCAAGCCCACAAAATCAGAGTTCCACGGTTGCCCATACCGTGACATGCATAGGGATGAGCTATCAATAATGTTAGGAAAGTTGGGATTGGAAGATGAGGGAAAGAACATGGACGTGTTGGAATTGAGTGAAAAGGGAGAATACCAGGCAGCATGTACCAAAGTGTTTGACATTCTGAATAAAGAAAGAATGGATCTTGCTATGAAAGTCAAAGGTGCTAGTGTGGATCAAAGCTCTATTATTCATCCTAACCAATACTTTGATAAGTCTAGATACTTAAAGAAAATATATGAAGAAGAAAGAGCATGAAGAGATGACCACTTGCTATTCTTCATTTATCTTTACTCTATCATTTTGTATTTTTATTTGACTTTTGTTCCCACCTTGTAATTTGGAGAATTGTCATTACCAGTGCATGCAATGTATAACAGAAACGAACCTTTAAAAAACCGTTAGTAAATGAAATCATTAGGACGTACATATAAATTTCAGGATTCTGAAAGAGTAAAGTGGCAAACAGATTAGGGAGGCATCAAATGTATAGACGATGAATCAGAAAGTAAAAGAATTTTAAAACAATACAACATTAGAATAGAAGAAAAGTCAGCAAAAATTAAATAATAATAGGAGAAGACAAAAGGAGAAATGTAGCAAAGACCTGATATGTGATTTTTTTGTGATTAAAAGTTGTCGAATATCTTTGGATTGGTCTCTAAAGTTAGTTTACACTTTGCTATGATTTTCTTAGTGTTTAAATCACTTGAACAATCGCCAAAGTTGCTGCTCTCAAACACTTTCAGAATATCTGGAGGTATAACACTAAACTCATTATTGAGCTCAATCATGGTGTTGATAGTTTCAATACCTAGAAAGTGATTCTCACCTCTTGGAACCAACTCAGAGGAGCTAGAAGGTAATCCTTTAGCGTCGGTAGCAACCGGCTTAGAGTACAATATATTTGGCGTCAAAACGGTTGCCAAATTGTGGATATCCATCTTGGAACCGGTCTCTTCGTCAATATGGCAAAATGTAGACACCCAGTTTATAAAGGAAAGTAAAACCTCCATCAAATCTCTGTTCGATTTAGGTAACATACAATAGGCCAATCTCAATAACCTATCTTTCTTTCTAACCTCATCGCTTGAAATCTTTTGTGCGAGAATGAATAAATCATATAACTGAAAAGTCAGCAAGGGATCTGGCATGTCCCTTAAAAATTTCTTCAAAAGGGCAGCCAGTTGAATAGGGGTCTCATTGCTGAAGTTAGGGGGCTTGTCTGGATTTGAATCTGTCTCTTCGACTAATGCTTTCAATCTTCTGATGTTACCGTTAAGACGGAATACACCCTCAACAGATAGATCCTGAGTATGCATGACACTGACAATCTCATCAATGAATATTGGAATTTTTAATTTCTCAGGGCCAATACCCAGATCACTATCCACACCATACTTTTCAACTAGGATATCCAAAGGTGCACCAAATATGCAATTAATGGAAGAGGCATTAGCAGTACTATTCTTCTTCTGTGCACCACCGAACACCTTCTCCCAAAATCCCACAGGCTTTTTAGCCTGTAAAAATGAAATGCAATCATCAAGGCTCAATGTATCGCCCATCAAGTTATGTAATGCAAAGGCAGCAATATGGCGAATAACAAAATGCTGTGGTTTTGTAAGCTCAGAGAATCTTTTACCAGCAGGAATATCAGCGCCATTGGCTGTAGGAGGCATTTGTTGAGTACTGTTAACCGCCTCATTTTTTTTAGTTTTTGAATTTGAAGAATTGGCAGTCATATTATTCGAGTCTTTACTCATATTATTAACCGATAAATCAATTCTTCCATCCGAGTGAGGCAGTGATGATTGTCCTGAAACAGCTTTTGTTGTTGGCAGCGCAGCATTAGATCCAGTGTAATTTCTTTTTTGGAATTTAAAGGCATTTGGTCTGTGTTCTCTTGCCTGCTCAGAGGAAACAATTCTTGGAATATCATCTAGCGTTAAACCCTTTTCATTTTTCAACAGAGTCGAGGTAGCATCAAGATTGGCGTTTTGAGGGTTTGATTTCATTGGAACATCTTTGATTCTCAATCTTTTTGATCCCTTTCTTCCAAGTGATTTTTCTTTCTTCAAAAATTTTGTAGCATCGACAGTAGCACTGGAGTAGGTAGATTTAGTTGAGCCTCGTCTTCTTTGAGAATACCCAGAATTACCGTTCAACCTAGCCTGATCTGTGACCTCTTCAGTGTCTGCGCTTGAAGCAATAGGAGCCTCGATGATGATAGATTTTCTGGCTTCACTTGTTGCCGAACCGACTTTTTGGTTTTCTCTTAAAGATCTCATACGCTTCACATCAGAGACTTTTTGTGAGTAGTCATCTGTATTAAAAGCATTCACCGGAATTTGCTCAATCAAACCTCTCTTTTGCATAGCATATTTGGATCTGATTAAAGCAATCTTAAGCAAATAAATAAGTTGTAAATACTTTGAGACATGCTTAAAGCCAGTAACTGCATTCATATCATTTGCGCCACATTCATTACAAAGAACGGAATTGCTGACTGTGTTAAAGGTGATTTCCGTCAAGTTTGAAGTATCAGATAAATTTCTATTACAGTTTGAACAAGTAAAACACTTTTCATGCCATCTCTTTTGATCAAAATGAAAACATGCTTCTTCAATACTCTTGTTACACTTGAAGCACACGTCTTTAGCATTCTGAGGGATTCTTAACACACGGAAAACATCCATTGGAATAGTCTCATGGGCAGATAATTCTCTTAAATATTTATCTATTGGAACTTGTGACTTAGAAATTTTATTGTATTCCAATGCATGAATCAAGCAGCTTCTAGATATCAATTTAATATAATGTGCCAATGTGGAAATTAATGATAGCAAATTCTGTGAAAAATTATGCGACAAGGCCTTTGATGGATCGGTATCTCTAAGGAAAGTTAAATATGACATAATTTTTGATGACATACTTCTTGGTTCCTTCAATAGTTCGGTCAATTTAGGATTATTTTTGTAATCTAATTGGATTCTAAAGCCACTTGCATAATCATTTAAAGTATCGAGACCTTTAAATAATGTCTCAACCTTTAACACCAGCCTTCCCGTTGTTAGCAAACCATTCAGCCTATCACCATTGGATGCAGCGTGTAACATATCTGAGATACAAGATGCGCAAGACTCTTCAAATTCGGATACTGTTAACCAAATAGACATTGTTAGTCTCTCTAGCTTAGCCTCTATGTCGAATAATTGTGTTTGTGGTATGAGGTTTTCATCAATGCTGCTGATCTTATCCATCGAAGGTATATTTTTTGTATTCGCATCTATGTGATCGATTGTGATATCTACCCCCCAGAACTTGTGAACCATAAAACATTCCGGATGCCATTGCTGTTCTCTGCCACCACGGTAAATTTCCACATACTGTTTCAGAATTGCTGATTCACAAGCTTCACAGTGAGCAGCGTATAGTTTGGAGTAATGATAATGGCAGTATATTTTATCGTTGCATTCGTAATAATCTTCTGATTCAAACACCTTATGACAGATCTCACAGAAAAAATGTTCTGGGTGGTACTTCTTTCCAGCAGCCGTTATGTACGAACCTCTGATAGCTTTATCGCAAGTAGTGCAGACCAAAGATATTCTTTTGAAATAGTCATATTCACAGAGGGGAACTTGTATCATTTCATTAGATGAATCCCCACCTTTCGGCTGCACGTCTGCAGCAAAGAATTTACTTGAACACGGCTTGCCACAATCATAGCATGTAAAACAATCAACGTGGTAAGTACTGCCCATCGCTCTCACCAAGGTTCCTACTATAACCTGACCACAAGATTTACAAATCTTTGCAGCCTTTCTGGATTTGTTTGGGGAGTTTGTACTATCCCAATTAGGGCTGATATTCTGTGTCGTGATATCGGGCACACTGCTGTTTCTTGAGGATGTGTTGTGGGTATTGGCAAAAGGTGAATGCGGTGCCTGTGTGATCTGGGTGTCATCAGAGTGTATCATGAATGGGTTGGTGCCTGTGGCTTGCTGTTGGGGGAAGTTGTTCACGTCGGGTGAGTACAGCTGCCGAAGAGAAGTGTCTCCATGAAGGTTCAACTGAGGTGGTACTTGGCTCATGATTCGGGGTGGAATGTGTGTGTCCGTGTGAATCTAGTGCTTGTGTATAGTTTCTAGCCCCCTTGTATTGCTTAGGAGTGTGTTTGCTGTGAGCTTATGAAGAATACACCTGTCTCTTTATCGGCGGGCCTCTCTTTTCCCTTTTTGTCTTTGTTTTGGTATTGCGTTTTCAAGTTTGATACGTGTAGCGAGCGTGCATAGACACCAGACTCAAGCCTCTGGGAGTCTACTTGTATCTTCTTTGATCCTGTTCTCGGTATGACTAGTGCAGTCACTACCGCTTGCACACGTACTGAGACCTGTCAATCACGTGTATGGCGTGTGCTCCATACCCTACGCTGTGCACTGTGTGTGGTGTTGTGTATCCCCGTTTGAATAGGTGAACCTTTTTTTGTGTTTCCTCTTTGTATGCATTTTGGCTTGGGTTCTATAAATAATGTCCCTTTCTCCCCGGTGGAGCCTGGGAAACGGCGGGGACCGCGGCAGGCCGCCGGGCGCGCGCGAGCTAGCGCGCTCCGGGCCTGGCGACGCGTGGGCAGGGGAGGCTTTGTGTGCCCTGCGGCCGCTGCACCGCCTACGCTACCCAGGTAGGTACCCTGTGCAGCTACATGGCACGGTGGAACAGGTTGATAGATCGTTAGGTGATATGATCTGTGTGCTGCCCGTTAGCTCAGCATTCCAGTGCACAATGCATACACACACACAACACACAAACCTGTAGCCCTGGAGGTGTCCCCCTGGTGCTGTGCCCCTGGTGTCGTTAGCGTCGTTTTCCTTTTTGGGCGGTACGGAATGTTCCTGAGGAGACAGGGAACCGCTGGGGCGCTACAGGGCCAACGGCAAACTTTAAACCCCCGAATAGCTGTGTGGTACAGGGATCTGCGGGGCTGCTGGCCATCACGGCAGGCATCGCTATTATGAGGGAACGGCAGCTACAGCGTGCGAGGGTTATGGCCTGTGTGAGATTTGTGCCGCTTGAGAGGTTAGCTCGTGGCGTGTGCATAAGGCACAAGCACGGAATGGCGTCATTGTAGCACTCGAGGTCTTTAGCCCTTGAGACGGCTGCTTGCGACGGCTGCGTCCCTGCACAAGATACGCACATCACCCGTATATACGGATCGTAGGGCTGTCAGGGTATGCATCTGCGTACACGTTTGCCGGTGAGCGTTGCTGTGGAGCGCATATGTTTGTAGCAGCTCTGGTGGCCAGCCGGTTCACGGATTAGCCCGTCACACGCAGTTCTGCTCACGGACACCCACGGACACCAGTATACGTAGATGTCTCATTGCTATAGACACTAGTATACGCATGCGTCTTGGGATCTGATCTATGGGTTAGTGTGCTTGTAGACTGTATGCCGTGGAGACTTGCTTGATGTGAGGTGCACCGGCATGTTGAGAGGCCGTACCTGGGGGCACAAAATGCTGCAGTTAGCGGTTTTCTAGCAGGCAAAATTTATTGCTGTAGACACTTCATACCCTGGGAAACCCTTAACTGGGTGTCATCGCATAACCATCCAGACGGCTATGTCTGTACCTGCTCTAGACTGCCAGTATCGCTATGGGAACCTCATTGCTTGCGATATGCTCTCTGCAAGACGTGGCCCTTCTCCTACGACACAGCGTCTGTCGCACAATACACCCGTGCACCACAAAGAGACGCATTGCCCTACAGTTTAAAGAGGCTCATCTCTATTTCTAGTGGGGCAAAAGCCCTACAGCAGTACGACAGCAGCACCTTTGCCACGTTGCTGTTCTAGATCCTGGTGTCGTCACTTAACTCAATACACTTGTCACATCCACTAGCATGTCAGGAGAAAACGGCAATAAGTTCACGGTCCAAGACGAAGAATTGAAGACGGCAAAGATCCAGATAGGCGCT
Source organism: Ambrosiozyma maleeae (nom. inval.) (assembly GCA_003706635.2). Lineage (NCBI taxonomy): Eukaryota > Fungi > Ascomycota > Pichiomycetes > Pichiales > Pichiaceae > Ambrosiozyma > Ambrosiozyma maleeae (nom. inval.). The sequence continues at coordinate 1,235,718 of PPLV02000001.1, forward strand.
AAGCAGCTCTCTCCTCATGACCGAGCTCTCCGCAAACCCCATCATGTCGTGCCCGTCTTACCGAACCGCAATGCATCAAACAGCGGCGGTTTAATCAGAACAGGCGATCATCGTCCAAAGGCTGGCAGCCCTACACTTCACCAGAATACACAGAACTGAGTCGTCTCATCACACTACAGACGCCTTTTCAGGGGCAAATGCCATCCCGAAACTTCTGCCTCCTCGCCAGCAGCACTCCAACATTCCACATGAATATTCACATACCCATCTCCTCCCTTCAACCTCTCCAATGCCTGTTCACCTATCCACATCAATCAATATCCCTTTACCCCAACACCTACCACTTTGCTGTTCGGTGTGCCTAGTCGCTTTACCAAGATGAGCAACTACTAAAAAGGAAAGAAATTTTTTTCATTTTTTGATTTATTTGCTTTGTTCATTGCACAGTTTTGAGTTGAACTGAGTAAGGATTGGGTTGGGAGCTTGTGTAGTGTGTATCGGTGGAGTAATATACTGATATAGTAGGATTATCACGATTACCCATTTAGGTTTTGTATTTTATGAGACTCAACATTTTGACAGGGAGAATCCATCAAAGCTGCAAGATATTGAACACAAGAAACTTTAGTACGATGACGGGTGAAACCATGACAACAAGTGACGCAAAGCTTGCGGGCAGAGCTCTTTTTGAAAAACTGAACAGACCAACAAAGATAGTGGCACCAATGGTGGACGGGTCTGAACTTGCCTGGAGAATAATCTCTAGAAAGTACGGCGCCGAGTTGTGCTATTCGCCAATGATGCACTCCAGACTATTCGCCACTGACCCAAACTACAGAAAACAGTTCTTTGGCCCAATGGACGGAGATACAAAGCTGGACAGACCTTTAATCGTTCAGTTCTGTGCCAATGACCCAGATACCTTGCTCGACGCGGCCAGACACGTTGTGGGAAGATGTGATGCCGTCGATATCAACTTTGGATGTCCTCAGGGTATTGCGAAGAAGGGCCACTACGGTTCGTTCTTAATGGAAGACTGGGATCTTGTGGGGAGTTTGATCCGCAAGCTGCACACTGAATTAAGCATCCCAGTAACGGCAAAGATCAGAGTCTTTGACGACTGGTCAAAGTCTTTGGAATACGCCCAGATGTGCTTGGATTCCGGAGCACAGTTTTTGACTGTTCATGGTAGAACCAGAGAGATGAAAGGGCAAAAGACAGGTATGGCAAACTGGAAACTGGTGAGATATTTGAGAGAAAACTTGCCTCAAGGCACGGTGTTTTTTTCAAACGGTAACATTCTTTATCCTGACGACGTGGATAGATGTATCAAGGAGGTGACTTGCGATGCCGTCATGTCTGCCGAAGGCAATCTTTGTAACCCTGGTGTGTTTTGGACTAAGACAGACGACAAAGAAATGCAGTTTCCAAGGGTTGACAAGTTTGTCAGAGAATACTTTGAAATCGCAAAGACCTGTGAAGGAGGTGAGTCCAAGAGATGCTTCAAAACCCACCTTTTCAAGTCCTTGAAAAATTTCCTGCCTATCCACACAGAGATAAGAACACAGCTCTCCCAGCTACACAAGAAAAGCACTTGGGAAGAGGTTGAGGCCGTTGTAAAATCTATCGAAGCCGTTGTCGAGGAGATCTTTACTAAAGACAACATCCAAGAGTTGGACGCCATAACCGTTGGCGATCTGGAGGAATGGGGTGGCAGATACAGAAATGTGCCTTACTGGAGATTACAGCCGCACTTCAGAAAAGTCGATGGAGTCGATGGTAAAGAGGTCATTAAGGAGTCTTTGAAGAAGCTTAATGATAAAAACGACCAAGAGCAGCTCAAGGCCACTGGCGCCCAATCCGGATCCAAGCGAAAGGCAGACGACTCCTTGGATGCCAGTGAATCAAAGAGACCCACCAATTAATGACTGATATATTTATAGACCCGTGTGTGTATATTGAAATAGATGTTTTCTATCTAGGAATTGTATAAACTCCACCTCACCTAATTTAAAGGGCTTGATGCCTGGCGCCAAATTTTTCATCTAGTGAGCAAAAATGGGCTCACCAAATTTAACTGAGCTCAGGAGCCCACCCACCATACAGGAGGATAAGACGGTCTCAAAGTAGAAGCTGGGCTGCGAGAGACTATTGTCAGACATCATGATTAGACTGGGTGCGAAGGCGGGACAGCTTGGTTCTATCCAGGCTAGGGCATTTCACTCCTGTGGGGTTTCATTTGGCCTTAGAAAAGACCTGATTTCCAAATCGGTGAGAGAGCTTTTGGATGAGCACAAAATTGACATCCAAACGGAGGACTTTGAAACAGAACTTGAGGAGCCACTTATTGATGTTCTATATAAGAGAGACCTCATTGATACTTGTGTTAATGAAGAGGAGCTGAGAAAAGAGCTTGCGTCCAGCAAGAAACTGGGACTCTACTGCGGAGCGGACCCAACGGCTAGATCCCTACACCTGGGTAACTTATTACCTTTAATGGTATTACTACACTTTAACATTAGAGGTCATAGAGTGAACCCGTTGATTGGAGGCGCAACCGGGCGAGTTGGAGATCCGTCCGGCAGAGCCACGGAGAGGGATGCAATGGCTTCTGAGACAAGGCTTAATAACGTTCAAAGAATTTCCAACCAGCTAGTGAGCTTCTTTCAGAAGGGTATAGAATATGCCGCCACCAGAAACCCAATGATTGAGACTTCAAAAGTTGGCTTGCAGACCTTGAGAAACAATAATGCCTGGTGGAAGGACGTTGGAATGCTTGACTTTCTAGGAAAATACGGAAGATTTATCAGAGTGAACCAGATGCTGGCTAGAGACTCAGTTAAGAACAGATTGACATCTGAACAAGGTTTGAGCTTCAACGAATTCACATATCAGATTTTGCAAGCATATGACTTTTACCATTTGAACAAAGAGCTGGATGTCGATATTCAAGTAGGCGGAAATGACCAGTATGGAAACATTGTTGCGGGTGTGGATTTTATAACTAGAATGAAAAAACAGGAACTCTACAAATTGGATAAGAGTTGCTTTGGATTGACAGTTCCTCTGCTTACAACATCTGCAGGTGTGAAATTTGGTAAGAGTGCAGGTAACGCTATCTTCATTGACAAGGAACTAACCCCTTCTTATAACATTTACCAGTTCATGTACAATACCACAGATGAAGACTTGAAAAGATTTTTATACAAATTTTCTTTGCTTCCGGTGCCTGTTATCAATAAGATTCTAGAGAAGCACGATGCTGATAAGAAATTAAGGTTAGGTCAAAAAGTTCTTGCTATTGAGATGTGTGACTTGATCCATGGTGATGGTGAAGGTTATAACAACTATATCATAAGTGAAGTGCTATTCAGCAAGGAGAAGTACAGCTTTGAAGCCTCTGCTATTTTAAATGCTTTTAAATTGCAAAACATGGTGACAACTATTTCCAAAGATGAGTTGAAGAACAGCAGCGTGGGCAATCTTTTATTCACCGTTTCGAATGGTGCCAAATCCAAATCCGAATACAGAAGAATGATTACTGCAGGATCTGTATATGTCGGTAACGACAAGGATTCAAAGTTCAAAAATTTCGATGATTTGCTAGATTTGGATAAACATTTGATTCAAGGTAAACTACTACTCTTGAAGGTTGGTAAGCAATTTCACGTTATAGAGGCTGTGTGAGCTAGGCTTATACAGCTTTTTGTAAATATGTACATAGAACATTATATCAAAGTATGCACAACGCCAATGCAATACATATATCTAGATATACAAGAAAGAATAGTAATACAGTCTAGTGGAACATCATTATCAATCAACGTCCGATACCTTTGCTGTGTCTGAATAATTTCATGCTAATCCACGAAATCACACACCACACCCACATAATCACAAAGCTTAAAAAAAAGCAGTACACATAGTAATTATCAATAATGTCATCCTGTGAGTTTGCTATCTTTCTGATGCCACTGAGGCACCTCAGTAAAGTTGAGTTCTTCGGTAACTTCTCTGACAGCCAAGCGTCAAAACACCAGGACCAAAGATTAAAGACAGATCCTATCCCAAGTATAAACACCAACCATGTAGTGGCAAGTATGAGGTATCCTGTTATCTTTAAGGATTTCAAATATTTATCAGCATCTTCCCGCTCATTTTCGGTTAATTCAGAATCCCTTCTGGTTACGGTCTTTTGTTGCGGGTGGATAGAGTGCGTTGATCTGTGTTTTAACTGTCCTATTGAGCTCTCCACAAACGGTGAATAAGTAACTTCCATTTCTCAACATAATGATGTTTAATGCTCAACATGCAAAAAACATGTCCTAAAGACAAACACACCGGACGAACATGGTCTGTCAAGGCCCTTTTTAGCCTGATGCTCTGTGACTATCGAAATTCAAATATCAAAGGGATTCTCGCACAGCATTTTTTTTAACTAAGCACGATATTTGCAAGAGACCGAACAACAGCATCAACAATCACGAAGTGAGCAGTACATGGAAAGAAACCATTGATTATAGCTGTCAGACAACAGATATGGAGGGAACAGGATTATCAGGGTCACAGAGTGAGGAATTACACAGGGCATGCCATAAGACTTATATTGACTTTTTACATCACCGCCGAGAGATGGTGGAAGCCATGTCAGCAAGATGTCGATCTGACGAGAGGTTGGCGAGCCAAGACCGATTCTTGTCCATGTTACACAAGTTATCACGTACTATGCACAGGTATAAAAACCCTGATCATCAGAGCGCTGCTCTTGATGTCGTGTTAGCATCTCCGGTTTACCAGCGTGTGGATGAGATAACCAAAGAGTCTACAGACGACGGTTTTGGCTACACCGATCATCTAGTACAACAGCTGCTGAAATGGTTCAAGGAGGACTTTTTCAAGTGGGTCAATAAGAAGTCATGTGATTCATGCGGAAACAAAGACGAGAGTTTGATTGCGGGCAGGGCCCCTGTTGGCCCATATAAACCTGTACATATACAAGGACAAGCCGGCAGGATTGAAAGGTTTGAGTGCCTGAGATGCAGATGCGTGTACGATTTTCCAAGATACGACAATCCTGCCACGTTGCTGGAAACCCGAGAAGGCCGCTGTGGAGAGTGGGCGAACTGTTTTGTGCTGATTCTGGAGTCATTGGGGCTGAATGTTAGATACGTGTGGAATTTGGAGGACCATGTCTGGTGCGAGTACTACTCCAGCAACCAGAAAAGATGGATCCATTTAGATCCTTGCGAGAACGCCTTTGATAACCCATTACTGTACAACCGGGGCTGGGGTAAAAAGATGTCGTATGTGTTTGCTATATCTCACCACTACATGCAAGACGTCACCAACAGATACATTGACCCAAACTTGGACAGAACGGTCCCCCGAAACAAAGTCTCTGAGACGGACCTAGCAAAGTTCCTGGCTAGCCTCAACTTGAAAAGGCTAGCGGCCGTTGAGTCTGACCTGGAGCTCTCTTGCGTTATCTCGGAATTCGTCAGCGACTACCAGCAAAGAAACAGCGCCCTGAGCACTCCAAGCCACGCGCAAACACAACTGCTTCCCAGACAGTCGGGCTCCTTAGAATGGACCACGTCCAGAGGCGAACACGGTACTGAACCCGGCTCTCATTAACACCCACACAGGACTGGTGCCTACCGCTTGCTCCACAGCCGGCTCTGCTGCCGGAGCACGTGCACGTGACATAAGCTAAAGATTCGCTTAGATAATCAACGACGCCCAACCGTTACATAATACATTACATCATAGCACCGCTTAGCTCAGCGATCACGTGTGCATCGAGTAGCTTTTCGCTCGTTTCTTTTTCGTGATCAAATTTTTCTTTTATTTTTTCAGTTTGGCATCATGATAGTGTAGGAAGTGTAAGAAGTGTAAGATAGCAGTGCAGACGGGGCCGTCTTGAAGGAGGTTGCAAGGAGATATACGCTGTCCGAGGCTGTTCTGAGGAGTTACCGTCTTGGCACACTGATTTAGGAGGACATAGAGCGACTTGGGGACGAGCAACAGACCATTGCATAGTGGGAACATGACATCGAAACACAGCTCAATTACCATTGACCTGCGTGACGTTGGTAAGCGTTGTGAGGCGTACTCAGCTGCGTACCCGCAGAAGAACGTAGAATATGCGTTCAGAATTGAGACATCACTGTCCACCAAGGAAAACCTGTCGAATTTGAGCGTGCAATTGCTAGACGACAAGGTGACGTCGTACGTCGTGTACGTTTATAGACCACTAATAATCGAGCTAGTCACTAGAATCATCACAAATGAAAAACTCGAGAGACACGTGGTTGAAACTAACCAGATGGAAAATATGATTCCGGGATCTATTGTCTTGAACTGTGTTGGTAAGATTGCTGGCTTTGCCGATGAGACGTTGATTTTGATCGAGCACTTTCTAAACAGCAAACAGTTTTTTTCCTCTCTAAAGCACTGTCACACTGCAATTAAGGCCCCTGAGCTTCAAAAAATCCTATTGGCATTTTATAGATTACTTAACAAAGATAGACAGAGATTCGCAAAGTTTGTGGACCCAGAATTGTTGCGTTCCATCGTGGCTTGCAAAGAAACCACCGATATAAATAAGTTTCTTTGTATCAAGATATTATCATCTTACCTATTTCTTTCTGAACAAGTTACAAGAGAGACCATTGATTTAAACACTGACAAGAATTTTTTGCTAGGATACTACGAAGGCGACTACGAGATTAATTACTTGCATCTTGCAATCCTAGAGGCAAAAAGAATCTCCAACTTTTCTAATTTGCCGTTGATTAATGCCACTCCAGATGATAAACAATCTAAATCAAATATTTTGATAACAGGACTAGACCTATCAACCGGTGTTACTTGCATTGCTGGTATCTTGGTTCCAAACTTGATTTCATTGTCACACCCAGAACTAGCATCCTCGAAGGATTCCGAATCTGACTTTGTCAGTATTGCCAAGTCTCTGGAAGTGCTGAAGGATGTATCATTATCAGTGCAAAAATCTCAGCCCCTTATGCTAGTGGGTAAGGCCGGTACCGGTAAAACGTTTATAATTAATGAATTAGCCAAATTTCTACACATGGATTCAAACGACATAATTAAGATTCATTTGAACCAACAGACAGACTCCAAGTTACTACTGGGTACCTATACCTCCGGTTCTTCGCCTGGATCTTTTGAATGGAAGAACGGTGTTTTGACAACAGCAGTTAAAGAAGGAAAATGGGTGCTAGTGGAAGATATTGATAAGGCGCCTAACGAAGTTTTGTCTATTTTATTGAGTTTGCTTGAAAATAGAGAATTGACCATTCCATCTAGAGGCGAAGTGATCAAGGCTGCAAATGGTTTCCAATTGATTTCAACCATTAGAACCTCCGGGGATTCAGAAAAAAATCAAATTCCAGACATGATTGGATTAAGATTATGGAATATTATTGAAATGCAAGAATTAGAGTCTAAAGAGATCAGAGTCATTCTTGACAAGAAATTTCCATTGCTAATTAGATTCAGCAAATTATTTATTAATTGTTTTCTGAAAGTCAAAGAGATTTATAACTCTAGGAGATTTGTGTCTATGAACAGAGGTGCCCAAGTGAGATCCATCAGTATCAGGGACCTCATGAAATTCTGCAAAAGATCTTCCCAGATTTTGATTAACCATGGTATCCAAACCGCTGACGATCTTATCCAAGATGAAGTTTTTGACTCGATTTTCCAGGAAGCTGTGGACTGTTTTACGAGTTCAATTGTGGAACTCCATCCTATAGAGACTTTGGTCAAGGAGATTGGTGAAGCTCTGGAAATTCCAACGTCCAGGATTAATTTACATTTAACAAGACATGTTCCTGTGTTTGAAGATCAGGAGAGTTCAATTGCTATTGGCAGAGCTCACTTACAGAAGCATATTGTTCCAGGTTTTAAACAGAATAAAAAAGTTGCTCCAGGCAATGCAACTTCCTTTGCAAGAACAAACCATTCTTTAAGACTAATGGAAAAGGTTGGCGTTGCCATCTCCATGAATGAGCCTCTACTTCTTGTTGGTGAGACAGGTACCGGTAAGACCACTGTTGTCCAAGAAGTTGCGAAATTGTTGAATAAAAAGCTTACGGTGATAAATGTTTCCCAACAAACAGAGGTTGGTGATCTACTGGGTGGCTTTAAACCGGTAAATGCTAAAACAATTGCTTTGCCAATACAGGAGGATTTTGAGGACTTATTTAACAGATCTTTTTCAATGAAAAAGAATGCTCAATATTTAAGTTTGCTTTCAAAATGTTTCAACAAATCACAGTGGAAGAATGTTGCCAGATTATGGAAAGAGGCATACAAGATGGCAGAAACCACATATTCAGCAAAAAAGAAAGCAATAGACGAAGACCCAGCCAAAGATAGCAACAAAAAGAAGCGTAAATTAAATGAAAACGAAAAGAGCCAACTTATGCAGGAATGGAAGAACATGCTAATTAGATTCAAGGATTTTGAAAAACAATCCGTTACAATGGAAAACGCCTTTTTGTTTAAATTCATAGAAGGTTCTCTTGTGCAGGCTGTGAGAGATGGTGATTGGCTATTATTGGATGAAATGAACTTAGCTACACCGGAAACTTTAGACAGTATATCTGACTTATTGTCAGATGAAGTTGCACATAGAAATATTTTGTTATCAGAGAAGGGTGATGTTGAAAGCATCAAAGCTCATCCAGATTTCAGAATATTTGGGTGTATGAACCCATCCACTGATGTTGGTAAAAAGGATTTACCAGTAGGTATTAGATCAAGATTCTCTGAACTTTATGTCCACTCTCCAGATGGAGATATAAGCGACTTATTAATGATTATTGACAAATATATCGGTAGATATGCGATAACCGATGAGTGGGTTGGAAATGATATTGCTGAGCTTTACCTCGAAGCTAAGAAGTTATCGGAAAACAACCAGATTGTTGATGGTGCCAATCAGAAACCTCATTTTAGCATCCGTACCTTGACAAGAACTTTACTTTACGTCAGAGATATTGTCTCCATTTACGGCTTGAGAAGATCACTGTACGAAGGATTTTGCATGTCTTTCCTAACTTTGCTAGACGCCAACTCAGAAGGCTTACTAAAGCCTTTAATTGAAAAATACACAATTGGAAGACTTAAGAACGCAAAATCAATTGTTTCTCAGATACCCCCAAACCCTTCAAGTTCTTCAAACCCTAATGAATTTGTCCAATTCAAGCACTATTGGATGAAGCATGGCCCAGGAGAAGCTGAACCCCAAGCTCATTATATCATTACACCATTTGTTGAGAAAAACATGCTTAACTTGGTTAGAGCAACCAGTGGCAGAAGATTTCCTGTTTTGATTCAAGGTCCTACCTCTGCTGGTAAAACATCTTTAATTAATTACCTAGCAAAAGTAACTGGCCATAACTTTGTTCGTATTAATAACCATGAACATACCGATTTACAAGAGTACCTTGGTACGTATGTTTCCGACGATACCGGCAAATTGGTTTTTAAAGAGGGTATATTAGTTGAAGCATTGAGAAAGGGTCACTGGATTGTATTGGATGAGCTAAACTTGGCGCCTACCGATGTTTTAGAAGCACTTAATCGTCTATTGGATGACAATAGAGAGCTATTTATTCCTGAAACCCAAGAAATCGTGAGACCTCATCCTGACTTTATGTTATTTGCAACACAGAATCCCCCTGGGTTATATGGTGGTAGAAAAGTGTTATCAAAAGCCTTCAGAAACAGATTTTTGGAATTGCATTTTGATGACATCCCACAAGATGAATTGGAGATTATTTTGAGAGAAAGATGTCAAATTGCTCCTACTTACGCTAGTAAGATTGTTGCTGTTTACAAAGAATTGTCAGTTCAACGTCAATCTACTAGATTGTTTGAACAGAAGAATTCCTTTGCTACTCTTAGAGATCTTTTCAGATGGGCACAAAGAGAAGCCGTGGGATACGAACAGTTAGCTGCAAACGGATATATGCTATTGGCAGAAAGAGTTAGAAGACCAGAAGAAAAGGCCATTGTTAAAGAGGCTCTTGAGAAAGTTATGAGAGTGAAGCTTAATATGGATGCCTACTACGAAAGTTTAGAGATACCCGAACTTCTTCATATGCAAGGTGATGTGATTTGGACTAAGGCAATGAGAAGACTAGCTGTTTTAGTAACGACATCTCTAAAGTACAATGAACCGCTTTTATTGGTTGGTGAGACTGGTTGTGGTAAAACTACAGTCTGCCAGTTGGTTGCAAGTTTCTTCAATAAAGAACTGATCATTGTGAATGCTCATCAAAATACTGAAACAGGTGATTTATTAGGTGCACAAAGACCTGTTCGTAATAGATCTGAGTTGCAGGCCAGATTGAAAACTGAGATTGCCAACTTACTTGCTAAATACGCCATTGAACTTCCTGCAACTGACTCGACAGAAGAATACCTTTCTATATGGAATAGTACCATTAAAGACAGTGCGGTTTCAACAGAGGATATATCTGTTATTGAGCAATTACAAAGAGAATCCAATTGTCTTTTTGAATGGAGCGATGGTCCTTTGATTACTGGTCTGAAAACAGGTAATTACTTCTTGCTTGATGAGATATCTTTGGCGGATGATTCTGTTTTGGAGAGATTAAACTCTGTCTTAGAACCAGAAAGAAGTCTTTTATTGGCTGAAAAAGGTACTGATGATGCTTTTATTACAGCTACTGATGGCTTCCAATTTTTAGCCACAATGAACCCTGGAGGTGACTATGGTAAGAAAGAGTTATCCCCAGCATTGAGAAATCGTTTTACTGAGATATGGGTGCCTTCTATGGAGGACTTTGCAGATGTAAAACAGATTGTGAACTCTCGTTTATCAGAGCCAGTAAAGAATCTGACTGACGCTATTGTTAGCTTCTCTGAATGGTATGCATTGAAGTTAGGCGGTGGTTCAACCTCTAACGGTATTATTTCATTAAGAGACATACTTGCATGGGTTCAGTTTGTTAATTCGGCCTCTAGAAACGGAGTTGACAACCATGTCTCCTTACTACATGGTGCTTGTATGGTTTTCATTGATTCTTTGGGAACAAACAATACTGCAGTTTTGGCTGAAAATGAAACTAGATTGAACGAATTGAAGGTGGAGTTTGTCCAGAAATTGTCTGCATTGTGCAATCATGAACTTCTTGATATATACAATAAAGTTCCTGAGTTTTCCGTTGATTTGGAGACTTTGTCATGTGGTGACTTTAAGATAGCCAGAAACAATGCCGCTCCTGATCCGTCATTTAATTTGCAAGCCCCTACAACCGCGTCAAATGCCATGAGAGTGATTAGAGCTCTTCAGGTCCACAAGCCGATCTTACTGGAAGGAAGCCCTGGTGTTGGTAAAACTAGTTTGATTTCTGCATTATCCAAATCCTCTGGTAACCCACTGACTAGAATCAATTTATCCGAACAAACTGATTTAATTGATCTATTTGGTTCAGATAGTCCTTTAGAAGGTGGTGAAGCTGGCCAGTTTGTCTGGAGAGATGCTCCATTTTTAAGAGCAATGCAAAGAGGTGAGTGGGTTTTGTTGGATGAAATGAATTTGGCATCCCAGTCGGTTTTGGAAGGTTTAAATGCATGTTTAGATCACAGAGGTGAAGCGTATATTCCTGAATTAGATAAGACATTCACAAGTCATCCAAATTTCAAAGTGTTTGCCGCTCAAAACCCACAATATCAGGGTGGTGGTAGAAAAGGTTTACCAAAGTCGTTTGTTAATAGATTTAGTGTGGTTTATGTTGATATGCTTAAATCAGATGACCTTAAATTGATTGCACATCATCTTTATCCAAGAATTGAATCCACTGTTGTCAATAACATGATCCAATTCATGTCAGAGCTGGAGTACCAAGTTGTTGTTAAAAGAGTGTGGGGTTCATCTGGTGGGCCATGGGAGTTTAATTTGAGAGATACCCTTCGTTGGCTTTCATTGCTAGACTCTAAAAGTCTGTCACAAGAACATCCAGCCAGTGATTTCTTCAATTTAATCGTCAAACAAAGATTTAGAACCAGTGAAGACAGACAGAAAGCCCAGGAATTATTTGAATCTGTCTTCGGACCTTTACAAATCAAGGATCCATACTACTATTTGGACGAAACGTTTGTGCAAACTTGTGGTGAGATAGTCAAAAGAAATGAGTTTGTTCAATATCAGTCAAACCATCATCTCTACTCGTTACAGTGCAACTTTGAAGCATTGGAGACTTTGATGCGCTGTATTAACCATTCTTGGCCATCTATTATTGTTGGTCCTTCCAGCTCAGGAAAGACGTCTCTTATTAGATTTGCATCTGCAGTTATTGGTTCTAAAGTTTACGAGTTTTCCATGAACAGTGATATAGACAGTATGGATATTTTAGGTGGTTACGAACAATCAGATATATCTCGTGATTTATCTGATTTTGCTAATAAAACATTAGAGATGTTGTTGCAGTTAATTTCTAAGAACATAAAAGAGCTACAGGGTAACTCCACTCTTTTAAAACATCTCATGGAATTGGTTTCTTTGATATCATCGAAGCAGTTGACTGCCCAAGGACTTTGTGAATTCAAAGACATGCTTACAAAATTGAGAGAATTGGACTTGGAGACAGACATTTCAGAAGTTTTCACTTCTCTCACAGACTTGGAATCCAAGATAGAGAAGATGACAACTGTAAGATTCCAGTGGTTTGATGGATTGTTGGTGCATGCAGTTGAAAAAGGTCATTGGCTAATTTTAGATAATGCCAACCTCTGCAGTCCGTCTGTTTTAGACAGACTGAATTCGTTGCTTGAGGTCGGAGGTCTTTTGATTGTTAACGAGTGTACCAATGAAGATGGAAGCCCTCGTATTATTAAGCCACATCCTAATTTTAGGCTATTCCTAACTGCTGACCCTAAATATGGTGAGCTTTCGAGAGCAATGAGAAACAGAGGTGTTGAAATTTATTTGGATTCACTGGAAGATCGTGCTACCAGCTTTGACAGAAAGTTATTGGGTTTTGAACCTTTAGTAACTGATCAAAATGGCAACATCCATGAAGATTTGAGTCGTTTGGAGTTATCTGAATCGATAAACAACACACCTGTCTCTTCTTTTATTGATTGTCACGACTCATCCAGCAGGTTGGCCTGTTTACTGATTGATGCCCTAGCATCCATTGAAACAGAAAATTCATCTCAGCTGAAAACTTTGATCTCAACCTGTTCTCCAATGTCATCTTTTGGTATCTTGAACGGTGTTCACGACACTGCTACCAAATCTTCTGAGTTTTCTCCAGCCATCAAAGACTATTTGACGTCAATATCTGGAATGCTGAATTTTTTCAATGAAATTAAGATAGTGGACTCTTCAATATCTTTGTACAAGCCACTATCTGAAGCTACTGGAATTGAAAACTTTGCAGCAGCTCAGTCGATTTCACCATTGATTAACATGTTTATTTTACCAGCATTGTCAAGTCAGAATCACCTTGCAGACTCCGAAGAAGCCAACTACCTTTCACTATTATCAGGTGCTTTATATGAAGCATATAACAAACTAGCAGCCATCTGCAGAAGAGCACAGAATGCCAATGTTTCTCAGTTGAATTATATTGAGAGCTCAGCTGCTGCCTCCTTTGGAAGAGATATCAAGAAAACTCCTAGACTAAAGATATTTGATTTGGTGGGTGCAGTGTTCAACTTTGTCAAGGATGAACTTGTTTCTGCCATGGAGACTAATAAAGTGTACACAATCGAGGGATATTTCAAATCACTTTACGACTTGCTTGCGATATGGACCAATCTGGTTGATCTTTGTTCATCTCAAAATGAATCCAAGTTGCGTGTTTACTTTGACCAAATCAACCAATGGATAAGCAGCTTTGGTGGAAATTTTGAAAAACATAATCTAGACGTTTTGTTATCTAGCATCGATGCCTTTTCTGTTGATTTTAAATTAAATCAAGGAACTGCAATGGCATTGTTATGGGAAGCAAGCAGAGGCAGATATCCTTCCACAGAGGCTGCCTGGGAAACTTTTGAAATGTTGAAAGAAATCGCAAGGGAGTTTGATGTTGTTGCTCACCAGCAGTTTAACGAGTCTACTTCTTCTGTCAATGAACTTAGAAGCGTGTTTTTGAATCTTCTTCAAGAATGCATTAATAGTCCAGATGTCTCCGATATAAATTCTATGGCAACCACGTTAAGAAGCCAAATCACCAAATTAGAGGAAATTTCATCTAAGTTTATAAATCCACGTTCACATATCTTGAAGGAAGACTTTAAATTGCTATTAAACTTTGTTGAATCATCCACTACTGGAACCGCCACATCGGAGTCCTTAGATGGTGACCAATTGACAATAGCATTACAGTCTGGTCGTGCAACAGAGGAATTGCTAAAACTTGATACAGCTGAAACATTCAAGCCATATCCAAAGATTTTTGATTACCTGTGGGAAGTCAGAGATTTAGAGTACATAACTCATGCTCCAAGTTTATTTAATGATCATGCTTTTAAGAGGTTGATCAATATCGCAGTTGAAATAAAGAATGTACCAGGAGGAAACATTGATGAACTATTAAAAGACCTAAAGTTTTTCGGAAAATGCCTGGTTGCCAAATCTGAATATGTTTTGGAGGATCAGCTAGTTTTATTTAAACAGTTGTTATTAAAGTGGGTTGGCCATACCGTTTTGGCGTACTGTGGATCATTGACCTCTGACCAGTCGGCTATACTAGTTTCATTCTCTGATAAGATTGTTTCTGGAAACTACGACAAGACCTCTATTTCCAAGTTTTTGATTATGTTAGAGAACATTGGTTTGTCACATTTTGCTCAGATGATGAATGATTATATTGTTCCAGGATTAATGTGTCTGGAACAGCCTTTAACAAAGGAGTCACTGGGTAAAGCATGGGTCATTATATGCTGTGGATTTGTCCAAAGTTATGTCCCAAGCTCGTCTTTTGATCCGGCAATTGCTGATCATGTGTTGTATGACGATTACATGGGTTTACAGGCATTGATCACACGTATTAGAGACGCATGGGTGGTGATTCGTACCACATTTTCTGGTGATGAAGTTTGCCATGCAGAGACCCTTCTGCCTGAAATTGACGCCGAGAAGACTCCAAAAGCACCTCGTGTGTTCAGAAATGGAGAAAATGTGGATGCGTTGTTTGATGAATGGAACTCATTTGTGGAATCTTCTATCAGTGGTAGTCAAATTGAGGCTTTAATGAAAATGAGCACAAACATGTCCCAGAAGTCTGCCGCTGAGATCACAAACTTTGAAAGAAACTCTTCTCAGTTCATTTTGAGATTGAAGGAAACTTATGGTCGTTATGCTGATTTGAATGACATTTTAATTGGTTATACATTTGGTATTAAATTAGGTTTTGAACTTCTATGTGCTAACTCTCAAGAAAAGAGATCGTCTTCTATTTCTAGTTTATGGCCCGTTGACAGCTCTGGTTTCACCAATAAATTGAAGATGCATAGCGTGTTTGATGAGTTGAAAGTGGCAAGTAAGACCGCTCCTGTTGAGACTATGGATGTCGAAACAGTGTACTCATTTTTTGTGAAACTTTTAAGCTTTGTCTATAAAAGTGACTCTAAGGTTCCTGAAGTCACTGATCTGCTAAACCAGTCTCTTCTCACTCTATACTATAGATGGTCTTTAAGAAGACTGAAGAAAGAGGAAGAAGAATCTCACCAACAAGGTGTATTCAAATTCTCAGACTCAACGGTCGACATTGAAAAGGATTTCCAAAGAATGTTCCCTGATTCAGATGATTTAGTTGATTTGTCTAATGTCGAAGAGTCTTCCTCTAGAGGCGACCAAGACGAGGCATATTATCAAATTGCTAATGCTTATATGAGCGCATATGGCAAGTTTGGAAGTGATTTATCCATGGGTGAGGTTATTAGAGAAGGTTCCAATATCATATCATCCTTGAATTCCCTTTCCGCAACTAATGGATTTGAAGTGAACACTTCCTCGAAGTTAGTTTCAGTCATCTCTCAGTTGTCTGCTTCTTCTCACGAGTTCACTGATAGAACAAATGCAAAGGATATTGATTTCTATAAGGGCTATAACTCATTCGAGAGTTCAGTTGCAGGCTCTGTTGTCTCTAGACTTCAAGGATCTGTCAATGAGCTTTTGAAGCAATGGCCAGAGCATGCGACATTGGGACGTTTGTTTATGATCTGTTCTGAATTCCTACAGTTCAGTTCCAACACTCCAATCTTCCGTTTGTTGGCTAAAATAGAACAAATCTATTCTTTTGTTAGTGAATGGGAAAAGTATGCTCACTCTGGTGTGTCTCTTCAAGAACATTCACAGGCCTTAGCCAACTTGATCGTGTCTTGGAGAAAATTGGAGTTAGTTTCTTGGAAGCAAGTCTTTACAAATGAAGAGTTAGTTTTGAAGAAGAATATGGGTAAATGGTGGTTCCACTTATTTGAATCTATTATTTTGCCGGAAACTCAAGGTGAGTTCATTGGAGAAGAAAATGAAATTAGGGTTATTTCTGCTATCAACGTGTTTCTATCTCAAACGACTTACGGAGAATTTGGCTACAGAGTGGAATTGTTGAAAGCATTTATTAATCACCTGAATATAATATCACCAGGCTCTTCAATCTACAACTCATTGTGCAATTCTCTATCATTTTATTCAATGTTTGAAGGAATTATCAGTGAAAAGGTTGCGTCCGTGAGAAAGAAATTAGAAAAGGACGTTAATGAAGTTATTTTGCTTGCAAGCTGGAAGGATGTGAATGTTGATGCATTGAAACAAAGCTCTCGCCGTTCTCACCATAATCTTTATAAGATTATTCGTAAGTATAGAGAAGCATTGAACGAAAGTATCACATCTCTAATTGAAAATGGTTTGGATACTAGCGTTAAAACTCATATTTCCAAGCCTGATTTACCGATTGTTACAGTCACGCTTGGTACAGATATTGCTGAGATCAAAGATATCTGCTCCAAAATTTCAACATGGGAAGAGAGAGCTCCTAGATTGCGTAACATTGCTGTGGTTTCTAAAAACATGGGAATTTATGTGGATAGAGTTCACAATGAAGAGATTCCAGACTTCTATGAGTATGCTTCTGATATCTTAACTGAAGTGGAGAGACTTAAGAAAGAGACGCCTAAGCAACTGACCGAAGAGAACAAGAAACATTGTGCTAATTTAAAGACTCAAAAACGTAAAGTGTTAAGTGACACTCTCCGTGAGTTGAGAAGAATGGGATTGAGACTTCATTCAACCTCAGATGTTCAAAACGTGTTAAGTTCCATGACTGCAATTATTGCCACATGTGAGACGCTATCAAGTCCATCCATTGCTGCTATTGACGGTTATTTCCTTAGATTGATTGACTTATTGCCTAGACTAAGAGTGTCTGTTAGTGAAGCCCACCAGGAAATCCCAGCTGGCGATATATCCAAGGGTCTATCTGCATCTGAAAATCTGATATTCTCTTTACTTGCATCTCGTCAATCACTAACGAAAATTTCTGCTTTGAATGATAATCTAGAATCATTCGTCAGTAGTATCAGTGAAGCCGCTTATGGTGGGGGTAACGAACCTATTAGAATCTCCCAGTCTGATTCTGTGATTTCTTTGTTGACTGAGGTTGACTATATCCGTTTGTGGCTACCAAAAATTATTGACTCTGCTATTGACTGCTTAAGAGCATGTGGTGACTTCACACAGACGAGTTTGTCTTTGTCTGTCTTTGAAGAAGCCAAATCATTTGCTTCTGCAATTTCTGTTTCGCAGTCAAGAGAGTTTGTCTTACAGTCGGATATCAAACTTATTGCAGAGGTTAGAAATTTCATTTCTTCATTTAAAGAATCATTGCAGCAATGGAAAAGAGACCAGAGCTACTTTGATTTTGTTGCTGACTACATTTTAGAATGGATTGAGTCACAAAACTTTTCCTTAGAAATTGAAAGCTCAACTTCAATTACCCGAATCAATACGATTGAGGATGTTGAACTCGCTTTCCGTCAACTAATGGTGAATATCATGCTGTCCATTCAAAATGTCAGTAAGTTGAAGGACTCTGGGGATTTGAGTGAGGAAGATGACGAATGGTTTTCGTTACTGCAAAAGAGACTGGTGAAGTATTCAGACCTTTTGTATCCAGTGCGTATCAAGGCTAGAATGAGTTCATGTTTTGAAATGCTGAACTCTGTTGAATATAATGAGAGCACTTCCAAGATGGTGCAGGCCTTGATTTCCCACTCGTTGCCAATTATTAAGAATTATCAGAATTTGGTTAAATCAGTTTTATCTAAATTAAGAGAGAACTACATTAGTAACTCCCGTGGAACTTTGGTCTTGTCTTCTGTCTTGTACAAAATTGCAAAAGACGGATTCTGTTCACCTGAACCACCTTCTGAAACTAAGCAGGACGAGAATCTGCAGGACGGTACTGGCCTTGGAGATGGTGACGGTGCCACAAACAATTCTAATGACGTTGAGGATGATGAGGACTTATCAGAGCAAGCTCAACAGCCCAATGAAGAGAAAGATAAAAATGATGAAGAGGATCAAAATGATGATGCGGTTGATATCGAAGGTGACATGGCGGGTGATCTAGAAGATGCGCCACCTGAAGACCAAGATGACGCCGATGAAAATGGTGATAAGGAAGATGAAGAGCTGGATGAAGAGGTTGATGATATCGATGATATGGATCCTAATGCCATTGACGAGAAGATGTGGGATGAAGAAGCTGCGGAGAATTCCAAAGAAAAGGATTCCGAAACTATGCCGGAGGCTTCTGAAGGCACTGATGACGTTCAGGCTAAGGAAGACGACGACAACCAACAGCCTCAAGATGATAAAAACAACAAAGAAGATGACTCCAAGGAACCTGAAGATTCTAAAGATGCAGAAGAAAACCAAGACGATGAAAACGCTGATGATCAGGAGGACGTTGGTCAACAAGATGACGAAGTGAAGAATGAGGAAGATCAGCAGCTTGATGCAGATGTCCCTGAAGCTGAAGTCTTAGATCTACCTGATGATATTAACCTAGATTCCGACAATGATAAGGAGGACGAGGAAGATAATGAGGGAGGCGATGGCTTTGAAGATAAGCTTGACGAAGATGATGAGCAACCGGATTTAGGTACCGAGGACATGGATGTTGACATGACTAAGGAGCCTCTTGAAGAAGAGGATGACAACGAAGAGCAAGTTGAAGGAGAACCTGCTAAGGACGGAGACGATGATGAGGACGAGCAAGAAGATGAAGACGATCAAGAGCAAGACAATGAAGATGAAAACTTTGCCAACGACGAGACTGAAGTCAATGAGGATCAAGGTCCTGAAGATGCAGAGGACTTGATGGATGTTGATCAAGATGAAAAGAAAGACGAATCGACACCACAGGATGATAAGGATGAAAGTGAACAGCTTGAAGGTTTGAATGGATCTGAAGATGGAAACAATAACGATGACATCGATGCAGATACAGCCGCACAGCAGAACACTGGCTTAGACACCGAAGGTGCTGATTCTGAAATCAAAATGGAACAAGATAACGTTGGTGCTGCTGGTGGTTCTGCTGAATTCCAAGAGCAAACCGATGACAAGAAGAAGGAAGAAGAAAAAGATCAAACAGACTCTTCTAGAGACCTGGCATCTGAGACCTTAAAGCAACTTGGTGATTCATTAAAGGAATTCCACAGAAGAAGACAGGAAATCAAGGAGGCTACCGATGATGACATGGTTGATCAAAAATCTGGCGAGCGCCCTGATGAATTCCAGCATTTAGATGGAGAAAACACCAACAATGATATGCAAGCTTTGGGAGCTGCAAACAAGGACCAGCTTCAATCTATTGATGATGACATGGCTATTGATGACGATGAAGAAAGTGAAGAGTCAAAGCCTGAACAAGACCAAGATGAGACTCCAATCAAGAAAGAGGACGAAGCATTAGAAGATGATGCTGAGACTCAAGAAGCGCAAGATCAGGGCGAAGACTCGAATGGACAATCCAAGACAGCCATGATTGGTGAGCGTAACAGAACCGAGGATGATGGTGAGTTTAATATGAAAATGGAGATCGATGACTCAGATGCCTCAGATGCTGACGAATTTGACGATGATACCGAGACCAAGTTTGAGCTTGGAGAAGTTTCTGAATTGCGTCCTTACGAAGAGTCTCAAGAATTATGGAAGAAATCTGATGAAGCTACGAGAGAGCTAACTGCAGGTCTATGTGAGCAGTTGAGATTAATCTTAGAGCCAACCTTAGCAACCAAGTTAAAGGGTGACTACAAAACCGGTAAGAGATTGAATATGAAGCGTATTATTCCATACATTGCTTCTCAGTTCAGAAAAGATAAGATCTGGATGAGAAGAAACAAGCCAAGTAAGAGGCAGTACCAGATCATGATTGCGGTCGATGACTCTAAATCCATGGCTGAATCGAAATCTGTTGAGATTGCATTCCAGAGTATAACTTTGGTTTCCAAGGCGTTGACACAGTTAGAATCTGGTCAGTTATCGATTGTCAAGTTTGGTGGAACAACGCAAGTTGTTCATCCATTTGAGAAGCAATTCTCAGCCGAATCTGGTGCTCGTGTTTTCCAACAATTTAAATTTGATCAGACCAAGACTGATATCAAAAGACTGGTGAACAGATCATTGAAAATTTTCAATGACGCTAGAGCCATGGGAGACTCCGACCTATGGCAATTACAGATAATTTTGTCGGATGGTGTCTGTGAAGATCATGACACCATTCAAAGATTGGTGAGAAAAGCCAGGGAGGACAAGATCATGCTAGTGTTTGTGGTGATTGATGGAGTCAACAACCAAGAGTCCATCTTAGATATGAGTCAAGTTCAGTATGTTGCTGATTCCAACGGCCAATTAAAATTGCAGGTTAACAAGTATTTGGACACGTTCCCATTCGAGTTCTATGTGATTGTCCACAATGTGAACGAGCTACCCGAGATGTTGGCTTTGATTCTAAGACAGTATTTCTCCGAATTAGCCTCTGTCTGAGTGGATGTCCATCCAGATGCGCAACTATTTTTGTTACAGTTTAAAGTTTTTATAGAATATAAAATGAAGTTATTTTATTATCACTTCTTGATTGTATGTGTCGTAGTTTGTCTAGTTGCTCGATCACACTGTTTACTCCCATGACACTCCCATGGTGTCATGTAACTGTTGCTCCAAATGCTTACTGCCACCACTCACGGCTGGGCTCCCACAGCTACACTCATCGGATCTGAAGCTACCGTCTCGGTGGAGTTTCGGGACATCCAGCCATAAACACACCCGTGCACCACACATACTCGCTGGAAAACTCTGCTCCCAGTTGCCGTTTCCGGGCAACGTCCATTTTCAGAGGTCGCTGGCAAAGTGCAGGAGTTCGGTGTCAGCTGCCCTTAGCTTCGCTCCAGGTTACTCCCTGGAACTGCGCTCTACACGGAATTGCCTATTTGGTAACGCGGAATTTCAACCACCCAAGCACATCCTTCCAGTGCATGTTTTGGAGCCGTAAATAGTGGTTTTATTATGTGAATTTGGATGAAGTCCTCATAGCCAGTAGGCACTTGTGAGTCAGGTGTACAGGGCATCACAACTTTAGTAATTCAGGAGCTGAAAATTTTTTTTGCTGGCATGCAGAGAGGTGTGGTACGTGTAGCAAGAGGTGTGATTTCTTGTCTAGTCAGCTGCTGTCATCTGCTTTAGTTGTCTTTTTCTTTTACTGCTGGCAACCCCCAACCTGCAAAACATACCACTAGCGTGCTCGCATAAGCCATACCGAACCGTACAGCTCCGAAACATCTATACCTGAATCAACGTGCACAGAATGTCGAATTACCGTGAATACCAGAGGATCATTAAGCTAGCCTCCCCATCGAAACCGGCTAACGCCATGGCGACGCCACCAAACTCGTCCGCTGAGTCGTCTCCAAAGCTTGCAAAGGCCCAGATCACGATGACCATTGATTGCGCCTCAGATAGCCATTACGCTGGCCACGCTCAGAGCTTGAGCGAGTCGGGATCACACAAGGACCAGCAAGAGGCTGCAGGAACGAAAAAGAAGATTGCCAGAACCAAGACTGGGTGCTTCTGCTGCCGTAGAAGAAAGAAGAAATGTGACGAGGTGAAACCTTCTTGCTCGGGTTGTGTTAGAAACATGCTAACGTGTGTGTACCCAACTCCAGATCAGATCAAGAAGCCAGAGAGAAAGTCCTCAAAGAAACCAAAGACGGCTGTCAAGAATCTCGCCAGAGCATTGGAGTCCAACATGAACAGCACCAGCGAGCCGGCTGCCAGCCCCGACTGCTCGGCAGTGTCCTCGCCTACTAGCCAGTCGCTTGTTTCGCCTCTGTCTTCTCCAACTCTCAAGCCTTTCTCCTACGCCACGCCTTCTACACATAACATTGATCTTCTAGCCTATGCCTCCACTTTTGCATCGCCATCGCCATCTCCGTCTCAGTCCGACAGAACTCCAAGATTTCGCAGCACTTCTCCAGTCTCCGTGTACTCTGCTACGCGGGACGCTGTCAAATCAACCAGATCCATCTCTATCCAGAGTCTACTGAACTGAGCGTTCCTGTGCCCATACCCATCTCATTGCACTCGCATTTCCGCACGCCTGCACTCCGTGCCTCCTTCTTGCTTATATCTATTACTCAGTGCCTCTCATGCCTACGCTTTACACCCAAAATTGCTCCACTCTTGTTCTTCTCTTTGTCTTTTGTTTTCTATTCCGCTTGCCTCCGTGCCCACTCTGTTTACTACCAACCTCTTTTAATTCATCTTCACTCTTCATTTCTTTCCACAGCTCCACCAGCAGGCCCCAGCCAGCTTCCTTTCAGTAGCACCTGCCTCCGCAATCCATCAACTTCTGCCTTTCCCCGTAAACATTGCCTGGTAAAATTTTTCACTTTGGTGGTGTCCTTGGCCACTCCGCCCGCCCCGATCGCTCCGCACTTGAACACGCAACTTATCGCAGTTTTGGATGTCAACGGGGTGTGCGGCGCGCGCCGCACACGCCTGCCGCACACGAGCTTGCCCAAAACACTTGTCGACAGAGTGTCGCCAAAAACAGCAACGGCTACCGCAAACGCACCCGCCTGGGCTTGTGCCTGCCGTTGCGGGCCGCTTTTGGCCCCTGAACTCACGGCAACTCAACGCGAGCCTCAGATACCCCGTACTCGTGCTCTCAGAATAGGCAATGGCTCACAGGCAATGCCATCCAGAAGGACGAGTGCCATTATTGTGCTACCGTTTTGAATAGAAGCAGATGCGGTCATCGCCTTGTTGTCGTTGCTGTTAGAAAGATGTTTATTGATCGGGGATTTATTTTGTTCCACCGCAACGGTTGGGCCACCTAGACAGCTATTGTCGGTGCCGTTGGCATTCGTGATGGCGTTAGTGATGCGGTCGGTGGTGCCAATGTCCGTGCGCAAGCCAGCGGTGGCAGGCAATGACGACGGGAGCAGGTGGTGTTTTGAGTAGTACACTGGACAGCGCATGCACCGGCGGTGCTGAGAGGGTATTTGGTAGGGTGAGTTGCAAGAGAATGCGCAATAAATTAAAATGGAGGAAACGGAACGAAAACGAGTGGAACGTTATTATACAGCACTATAAATATGTAAACGAAAGAGCAGTGGGCGGATATTGGCCACACTCACAGTTGGACTGACATCACTTGGACGCTGCCTTGCTCTTCTTCTTATAATCGGCCAAACTGAACTTCTTGACAACCTTTGGTCTATTCGTGTCATCCTTCACTTCAGCAGCTAAGAAACCACCCGAGAGACTGGCATCGTGGATGGAGCTCTGGGCATCCGAAGCCTCGTTCAAAGAAGCTCCATCGATCTTGGTACTCGCAGAAATACTGCCTGTAATCAGGCTATCAATCTGCGACTGACTGCCAATCTTGTCAAGCGCCATCAACCTATTTGGATTCACCTGGAATGGAACAAATAGCTTCGTATCGCCATCTCTAGGATAAGCGCTGTCATCTTCCATACCAGCAGAAGATGTCTCCATTGCTATGAAGTTCTTAATGATCTGATATTTGGATGGCATCTCATTGATATCAGAGTTCAACATAGATTTACTTTTATAAGCCCTAAACTTGAAATTATGCATCTCGTCACTATCCTGGCTTGGTATATCTTCATTCTGATCATCTTTAGATGACTCAGGTGGCGGTGAAGTGGAACCAGATGGCACGCTTGATGGCGATCCAGACGATGAAATCTCATAATTATCGTCTGCAGTGGCCTTATCACCATCTATGTCAACCATATCTACCTCTAACGTGGTATTGCCATTAACCATAAGTTTACCTTTCTTCTTGAGCAAACGAATATCATTAAGTCTTTTCACAATTTTGTCATCTCTATTTTCGTACCGGACCTCAATTGGCAAATATTCTTGGTTAGGAGTTGGCGACATGTGAATGGCATTCTGCTTCCTGGTGTTCCTCTGCAAGTATGATGTTATCTTCTTGATCTTGTTAATCTGACACTCGCTAGAAGTACTCGAGCATGCACAGTCACACAAACATAAAATTGACTGAATAGAATTAATTAACTTCATTTTGGTAGATTGGTCTAAATCTTCAAAATTAATCTCATTGGCAGCAATCTTTCTAATAGGGTGGTTAATATCCCAATCCCATGGCAAGGTGAGCTCCTGATCTGGCTTGATGTCAAACTTAGTTTTTAAAACAAAGCTAACCTCTTTATCATACTCAGAGATAACAGTGACAATCTCACAGTTTGGCTTACACGATTTCCTAATAAATCTCGTAACATTACCCATCCCCCTCTCATCAATTGTAATCGGGAGATTTGGATGG
The DNA here is from genome assembly GCA_003706635.2 of Ambrosiozyma maleeae (nom. inval.). Lineage (NCBI taxonomy): Eukaryota > Fungi > Ascomycota > Pichiomycetes > Pichiales > Pichiaceae > Ambrosiozyma > Ambrosiozyma maleeae (nom. inval.). Next base: position 1,260,608 of record PPLV02000001.1, read on the forward strand.
AAAAAAACACGTGGCTTTGAGCACCCTAATAGCCAATATTGATTCCACTGTTCATCCATATAATCTTGCTTTAAATCAAGCTCACCAACCATGGTTGTCACAAGTTGTCCCTCTTTGATAGGTCTAAGAGAATACAAACTTAGCTTGGAGATTCCCGTAAACTTGGCCTTTGTGTTTTCAGGAGCAGATTTCACAGTCAAGTAATTCATAGTAGGCGTCAACAAACCCTTCGACAGCTCATCGGTGCTCTTCACTTTTATTACACCTTCTTGATCTGTTAATAATTTAGGTAGCTTCGTCATTAACGACTTGATCCCACTGGTCTTGAATTCCAAATGATCGATAGCAAAGTACAACGTCTGATATCTTTCAACTGTGTCAGTAGCAGCATTCAAATTAAGACTGTCAGTTTTCCTTTTCTTTGTCTTCTGCAATGGCACAGTGATTGGCGTCGCTGGCTTATTATTTTCCTTCTTATCAGAACTACTGGACTTTCTTTTCTTAGGTTGCATACGTGCTTCTTGTAATCTTTGAGCTTTTTCAGCGTCAACTTTCATGTCTGTATCACATAGATAACAGAGATACACTTCTGGTGCATCATCTATATCGGGAATGTTCATACAGACAGCGTGCTGCCATCTGAAACAACGATCACATTGAATCGTGAAACCATCGTCATGATCATAGCCACATATGCATCCAATAGTACCTGCATCTGGATCTACAGCATACTCAGGAAGATCAATATTACTTGATGAATCTGACTTAGTTGGAGATGCCGCTTCCTTTTTGACAGGTGACCTTGAACGAGTTCTAGGCAAAGATAAAGTACCGACTTTCACAGTGGATTCAGACTCTTCTTTTTGGCGCACCCTTTGTGCAGCTGTTTCCGGTTTGGATGGCTCATCATTTTTGGCCTCAACTGAATTAGAATCCTTTGGGCTTTGGAAAATTGCATCTTCGACTCGTATTTGTTCCGTCTGATTAGTTTTTTCCGATGCTTCCAGTGTTTCTAGTTCTTCTGATTTTTCTGAACTGTCTGATTTGCCTGCTGGTTTTAGGTTTTCTGATTTTTCTAATTCTCCTAATTTTTCTGGATCTTCCTTTTTGTCTAGTTTTTCAGGTTTTTCTAGATCTCTTGATTTTTCTAGTGGCTCTGGTGATTCAACTTGACTATTGGCCCCAGAGGTTAATTTAGACGTTGCCTCAACTTCCGGACTTGAATTGTGAGAATTTGCCAATCTATTTGATGTAATCGTCTCTGATAGGGTAGAGTCTGTATGTGGCAACGTCACCTGCTGTACCTGCTGATGTGAAAGATGAATGTGGTGATGAAGAGGCAAAGGCGTGGCGGCAGCAGCGGCCAATGCGGCAGCAGCAACAATAGCCCTATTAGAACGATTATCGCTTGCTAGTGCAGCAGCAGCTGGACCAGGCGATGTTGTGACATGTTGATCAATGTTTTTTAAAGGAGGACTGAGTTTAGCGTTACCTGTAAGGGACGAAAGAATAGCATGGTTTACAACAGGTGTGACTTGATTGTTATCTTTATTTTCAGCGATCGTAGGCTTTGCCATTGACACGTCCTCATGTTCTTTTTGAGGCTTAGCGGCAGTACTTGACTGATCCTCTGTGTGTTGTTGATTCTGGTTTTGATGAGAAAACAACATTAGCAAGCCAGCAGCCTCATTATCCTGTAGGTATGCGTTCTCTTTACTCGGGTTAGCGTCCGTCATGATTGTTTAACTCAAACCATAAATTGTAAGGCTTATTGGCTGTGTAATAAATATAGGTGCAATTGAAATAAATATGGTCCTGTGCAACAACAACAATATCAATGTTTGACACACAATGAATAATATACAAATGGATCTGTAATAGCAAAGATGGACTTGGCTGTCGCCAGTTCTAGCTGGGCTGCTCTGGATACGCTAGCTGCCTCTAAAATCAGCCAACAACCTGGCAAACTGTCAAATGGAAGGGCAAATAAGGTAGATGATCAAGATCCTGTGCTAAACGAACCCGCTTACTACTTTTAGAATATGCCTCTGTTCGTTATCCCTTGGTACCTATTCAGCTCTCTTTGTAAACCCCTAAAAACTGAGATCCACAACTTTCACACTAATGTATCTGCTCTGCTCTTATGCTCCAAACTCTAAGGCCTCCAGCTCTCCTGCTACGCCCCCTTCGAAGCTCTTTGCACTCTCTTCAGAAATGCTCTCTCTCCTTTGAGTCTCTCTTTTGCATTTCTGCTGGCTAAACGAGACAATAGCTGAGCCCGCTAAACGAGCTTTACGGGGTACTCGCCCACCATCGACGCGCCGATGGGTTTTGCAACGTCGATTCCAAGGCATATCTATCATGCACCATTTTTTACACAGAATAGTTTGCTTTTGTGCCGCGGTAGTTATGCTGGCCATTGAATTCAAAGAAAAGGAAAAAAATATCAAATATCGGTAACATCAGAAGGGCATTTAACCAGTGTGAATCCTTTGGGTGATGAAGTTCAAGACGTAGTCTGGAAGTCAAGTTGTACTATACAGAGGAGAAACCGAGTTGCAGGACTGGTAAATAGCATTTGAGATGGCACACAGATTATTAGTTCAAGTGGTTTTCACCGGAGCCAGAGTCTTTGGAAGAGCGTTCACTGAAGCTTACAAGCAGGCTGCGGCCGCCACAACAGCACAACAGGCTACAGGCGGCAAGAACGACAAGGCGTCTGCAACCTCAGCACAGTCTAGAGACGGTGATATTTCATTGGATGAGGCATGTAAGATCCTGGACGTGGAACTGAGTGGGTTGACCATGGACAATGCTCAAAAGAAATACGACTACTTATTTGATATAAACTCCAAAGAAAACGGAGGATCTTTCTATGTGCAGTCGAAGGTTGTGAGAGCATTAGAGAGGGTCAAGAATGAGATGGAGTATTTGGAAGAGTTCCAGAAGGCACGTGAAGAGGAGAAGAAGACAGACTCCGCCAAGACTGATCCCAGCGGGAAACCAGATCAACAAAGCTGATTTTGCGTTTAACAATATTTGATGATAGTTTAGCATAATAACATTATGAGCACTCAGTACTATGCATGATAGTGGCCTAATCAGTGACTTTAAACCCACATTCTGAATGTTGAAAGATCTCACTTGACCTGCACATATACCCCACTTTGGTTCTGAAGCTGCATTTGAATTCATATATACTTGTGTGTATATTGTACCCTTTTCTCCAAACACGTTCACCTTCCGAAGATAATGTAGGTCGAACCTTACCCTTGTATACGATATTCTCCATACCGAAAATGGTTGGTCTGCAGGGCTCAACCCTCTCCGTTACGGAACCTAACAGGCGACAACTACTGAGTGGCCTCGGCAACCGCCTGCCAGGCGCACCCATCTACAAGGAAAATTACAGTGGTTTTGGTATCATCAGCGTAACAAAATGTACGAACACTATTAGTTGGACGATCCCAATGATAAAAACAGATCCCGGTGAGGAACCCTGAAATCATCGTTATATTTGAATCAAATATTGCTACCACTAACGCATTAGAGATTTGATCTAAGAACCTGAAACGAAACGTCAACCGTGGCTTGTTTGTTAGGCAAGTCGGAGTGACATTTAGCTGATACTTGACGTCGGTCGGGTTGCCTTAAAACAGTCATAATGACTGAGTAACCGACTGTCAAATGGTCCTATAAAAAATAACGTAATTATACTATTAGTATAACCGCTACTGATGATGCTTCTTCAAAAGGAAGAAAACAAATAAATTTAAAAGAGTTAGGACTATTGCCTCCCCTATTTATACTGCGATTTCAAAGAAAAAAAATCCCTAAAAAAAATTTTACATGGGGGCCTTTTGGAAAGGCCGGGTAACCGCCGATTAGCTAAGCTTGGGATCTCTACAGGGTTTTGTCTTAGTATTTATGGCTAAGATATGTGGATATTGACAGTGGAGGTATTATACAAGGCGAAGTTGGGATCAATTAAGGAGTCTATAGTACATATAGAACAACAGAAGTAAAGAGGTCTTTTACACGGTATACAGCATTGCTAGCAATTGCATGCCAGCAGCAATAAAAGAGGAAGATGTACATAGTGTTTGTAGCAAGCGCACTTCTGCCAAAGTTATAGTGCTCCTATTATATTCCAGCAAGACTAAAGACGGCATTTTCTTGTTCTTCAACAGTACCAAACTGCACTCTGTTACGAAGTACAGACATCTCGGACTCTGGCTCACGAGTCTCAGAGGCCTGCAGCTCGTCACCGTCTCGCGTCTGAGCATCGTGCGTCGCCCCCAAGTAAACTGGCTTGACCCATTTCTTGTCATCTCGGTCCGGATCCCAATAATTCTTGGTGTTATCGTTGAACTCTTGTAGCTTCTGGCTATCCAGCTGACTCTGCAGCTCTTGGACCTCTTCATCATCAGATAAACGATCATTTTCGGTACTTGTCGCCGATACCTCCCTCATGTAAACTTTACCATCCCTGATAGTCATGTCAAGGACCTTTTTACCACGGCCTGACCTCTCTTTCTCGGCATTTTCCTGCTTTCTTAACTGTTTCTGTTGTCTCTTGAGCTGTAAAGCTCTTTCTAAGGGCGAAGCCCATAAATTTGTGGACGACGTTGGGGCATCAAAGTCGGATGCCTGGTCAATAATTTTAGTTCTCTGCGCTCCATTGGCTTGGAAGTTTAGAAGTGTATCCAACCGTTCTTGAGCCTTGATTAGCTGATCATCCTTGTTCTTGATAGAGTTGTAATAATCCAATTCTTTCTGAACCTGCTCGATTTCATCTTTGGCCCTTTTCTCTTCTTTCTCCTTTTCCTTCTCTAACTCTCGTTTTCTTTCAATCTTCTTAAATAACTGATCTTGTATCTTAAAACTATTCTGGCCAGTTGCACTTATCGAAATTGTGATCTTATTTTTCTTTTTTTGCTTACTGTTTCCCTGATCTTGTTTGGTGCTGGCTGTCTTACCTTCTAGTTCGTCCTTTTCATTTTGTAAAATCTCCAAGATCTGTAACCTTTCGTCATTAGATAGCAAATTTTTACCACAATACGAGCATGGCTGTAGCCCCTCTTTAACGCATATTATTTTACCACAGTTGAGGCAGTTTGGAAACATTTCAAAGAGAGGATGACGTGTGGCATTACAGTTACACACTCTTCTAACTGTATCCGATCGCTCGATACCTTCATGAGAAGCTTCCAATTCGGATAGCGCAGCATCCAAATCCTTCAAATTATTCAGCTTAGTTCTAGCAGTCTTCTTATTAAAGTCCGCCACAGCTTTAGACGCCGCAACTGAGCTAGGTTTCATGTCGAGTAGGTCAGACGTAGTTGTACCACTGGAAGAATTCTTAGCTAGCCGAGCCGTACCCTTCTCTTTTTTTATTTCATCTTTCGAACTCCATGGATTTCCTCCGGTCTTTACCACTTTTGTTGTCACAATCTTTGTTCGTTGTCCTGGAGCACCGGAGATAACTTTTAACACCTTTGGAGCTGCCACCGGCTTCTTAGCAGGTGCAGGTGCAGGTGCAGGTGTAGGTGTCGCTGCTGAGACCCCCGCTTCACCGAACAACATAGCTGAAAATCTTGTTACAAAATCCAACGCATCTGGGGACTCACCTAGCAAATTTATGAAATGCTGGCTTATCGCCTGTCGGGAATGCAGTTGCGAGATTGCATAATTAATCATTTGCGATAATGACTCGTCATCCAATGGGAGTATGTCCCTTACCGCATTAACTCCATACTCTTTGATTTGGTTTCTTGTGTAAGAGCTCATTACCTTCTAGTTTGCATACACCAGTATCCTTTTCTACCTTCAGTTCTATTTCCATCTGCACCAACACAATTTAAACATGCCGTTGGTCCAAACTTTTCTTTAAACTGTCTTGTCATCTCGAAATACAAGGCTTCAGACCCGCTTATGTAAACATTTAGCAAGGCGAAATATGACAAAATTATTGCAAGATAACGACAGGCAAATTGACAGTATTTGATGGATATGGTGAGTTGGAACAGGAAGTAACTTGCATTACTGTGTTTCAGTCTTGGATAGCCAAAACTAAGGTATGGAGCATGGAAAAGAGACAGAAGACAAAGTGTCTGAAAACGATGCGGTCTACCTTCAGCTTCGAGAACTTGAAAGCGCTTTGCAAAAACAAAGAGCAGAGGTTGCTAAGCAACTGGAAGAAAAGCACAGGAACGTTCAATTACGACAACAGCAAATCCAACTACAGTTAAACCAGCACGTGAGGTCCAGTAATGGGCCGTACCCAAGCACAAGAGGCAGACATGCATCCAGAGGAGGCTATCGCGGCGGGTTCAGAGGATACCAAAGAACCCCTCCTCCAAGACTCCCAATGAAATCTGTGCCCAAGCTGAGCGATGTCAGCAAATCGTCAAACACTAGCAATAGTGACATCCCAAGTCGGAATGTGGACTTGTTTATGAAAACCAATAGCGGACTAACACTTGTAAATAGCATAGTTTACGATGCACAGTTCAAAAGCAAAATAAATGCCCTTAAGCAGCTGACCAAGACAAAGAAACTACTATTCAAGCACATTTATCAAAACAGAATAAAATATAATTATGAGAACCGTATAGTCATCGATGGTTTGAAATTTTGCTTGACAAACTGTGGAAACACATTGTCACTAATATCCACCGAGAACGAAGAGACTAAAGTCGAATTAAACTCAGTCAATGAATTACCATTGATGCTTGCATACAAAGACAGAAAATACGTGAAAGATTACAGGGGAGATTATCAAATAGAAGCACTGGAATTGTAAGTTATCCAAATGTCTATTTTTCTCTTTTACTTTGAAACTTAATTACTAACTTGGATCTCGTTTGCATTTGGTTTTACGTTGACCGTATATTAAAAAAACTTGCATGATCTATTATTAGTGGGCCTCTACAAACTCAAGAACCATGTATTTACTACACAAGAACAGGTAAGTTATGCATTAGAATATTATGTGATGCCAGCTGATTCTTATTACTGACTCTTCTATTATCTATCAATTATTTCAGGCGTATGCAAAAATCCAAAGTGTTCCCGTACTCACTTCCCAGACCGTACTGCACTTTGCCCATCTATTCTCAAGTCTAATCTTCATTGCGAGAAGCCTGACTGTAAACTCAGTCATGTGCCGAGCCAATATAACGCACCATCTTGTAAGTTTTTCCAAGTTGGTGAATGCTCAAACACAAACTGTATTTATTCTCACAAATTAGAGGACAAAACTGCTTTGATTTGCCGCCAATTTGCTATTAATGGATACTGCAGCTATGGCAGAAGCTGTCCATTGAATCACGATTTTGAATGTCCAGATTTCAAAGAGTTTGGATATTGTTTGAAATCCAATACATGCAGATTGAAACACACTCCAAAGAGCGATCTGGGTGGTTACCAAGAAAAAGATGACATAAAAACCCGGGCAATTGTAAGAAACCAGGATAATGATGATGTTGAAGACGAGTATAATGCATTAATTATTCATGATGATGATAGCCATACAGATGCAACAGACGGGGAAGATGAGGATGGAGAAGCCGAATATTCTCAGCTGGAAAGAGAGCTCTTGACGAGCTTGACTGCGGATGATATGCCATAGCTTTCAAGTATTTGCTATTGTTGTTGTATAGCAAGTGTTATCGGACTTTTTTGTTTATGAAAAAGCGACAATCAAGTGACTCAATGCGTAGATATTAAATGAAGGCTGTGAAGCAATTTTGTCTAATGAATATATAAGTAACAAATAGCATATGTAATATGTATAAATCTGCTACATATACTCAATAGGAGCCCAATCAAGGAAACTGCTACTGTAGTAATCCGCCAAATCCTCATCTAAAGCGCAAGAAATTGAATTTGAAGTACCTTCTTCTGCAGCCAAGACGTAATTAACCTTAGTACCCGGTGAATGACTATGCTCAACCTTAGAAGGGTTCAGTTCTCTTGTAGAAAGTGGTTGTGCAAGGCCATATTTACTTTTTTCCATCATCAGCAAATCATATGACCATATGTCTTCAATATTTTCAACGCTCTGCGATCTGTCAAGATTTGCCAAATAGTCGTAATTTTCATTATTGCATGGGTTACACACAAAATCTTGTTGGCTGGAGCTGTGGAGCTGTTTCTCAGTGAAGTCGTCTTGTTCGACATTTACAAACTTAGACAAATCATTCATGAATGTTTCTTCGTACTTCGCAATCATATTGGGCTTTCCCAAACTTTTTGAGTTATTATTTTGATTAAAGGATAACGAGGTTGTGTTATCTTTAATCTTTGTTTCACCTTCAATTGCCCTAAAAGCATTTGTATCCATTTTATAACACATAGAAACTGTCGTGTTATCAATTAATTTTTCTTGTTTAGATTGGATCGTATCGTTATGAGGCAGATTGATTGATTCAGAGCCAATTGAAGATGTGTTTATTTCTTGATATGTAAGCACAGGTCTGAGCTTCTTATCTTTTTTGGAATCTACTGCAGCAATGTCTTTTGAATGATTTCTGACACTAAGAGACAGCTCAAAACAATTATCCCCCTCCGTTCTAAGTAACGTACCATCAAAAAAAGGTAGTTTTGCTAGATTGAACACATTCATTCTGATATTTGGATCCCAGGTCAAACACTCTTTAACAACTTGGCAAAGTTCAGTTTTATAGAGTGCTGACAGATCTCCTCTTGGTATCAATTTTTCTATTTGGGTTCCAGTAACAGCTGGTAATCTGAAGCCTAATTTATTGGCTAGTGCTTGGCCATCTTTCCAATATCCGCCCAAAGGCTCAAAATGCGGATCAATAGCTTTATTTTGGCTATATTCGGGGCTACCTAATATTTCAAGTATTCTCCAAGTCTGGTCCAACTCATTTTGACCAGGAAACAAAGGACAAAACGTCGCAGTTTCTACAGCGACACAGCCAAACGCCCAAACATCTATAGGAAAGGAATAAGACTTATTTCTGAGTAGTATTTCAGGGGATCTATACCATCTTGTTGAAACATATGCCGTATAAGGATTTAAATTATCAATTCTTCTAGCCAATCCGTAATCCGCCAATTTCACTATGTAAGGTTGGTTCAATTTATTCACAGGTATTCTGTCTTTGGAACCATAAAAATTTGCTGCTTGTAAAATTAGTATATTTTCCGGCTTGACATCTCTGTGATAATACTGGAATTTGTGAATATGATTTATTCCCGCCAATATTTGAGATAGAATGCTTTTTAAAGTTGCCTGTGAGAAAAGACATGCTTTTCTATATTTCATTAACTGATATAAATTTTGATCCATTGATTCCATGACAATATTAAGATTCAAATTCGTTTTGTCTATAAACAGCTCATATATTTGTACCAAGCAAGGGTGTGATCTAACAGAAAGAATGAACTTGACCTCTTTGATTCTTGAATAATCCTCTAACCTTGATAGACTTTTTGTCATTGTCTTGATAGCCACTACGTCCATATTTTTCCGGCTGTAACTATCGATAGGCTCCAGCAAGGTTCCTTTTTGCAGTTTCATTTCATCTTGGATGGCTGCTAACTGGCCAGTTCGAACTTTGGCCAATGACACTGATCCAAACGAACCACTTCCTAAATTACCTACAATCTGGTATCGTTTGCTTAGGGTCTTAATTGGAAGAACCCCCAAACTGGTTGCTTTTGTGAAACAGTGTGGGTTTGTGTTCTGGTCGCATGTATTGGAGTCTTGTTTCTGTTGATTGAAGACTTCTACCGGGACCCGATATTGTTTTCCTCCATCTGCATTGTCTGCTAGTAAATGGTCCATCTTTCTGTTGGGTGGCTGCAGCTTCAACTTCCTGAAACTGTCATCAAACAGTATTTTAGATGGGAGAAATTCGTTCATCGTAAGTATATCCATGCACCAGATAGGTGTGCTGATGGAATGGGCTCCTTGTATATTCCCACGACAGTTCCCTGGAACAGCCTGCTGCTAAACAATGTAACCACCAAAACAAAGCTCACCTATCCTTTTGTCTCTTGCAACATCTGCCATCCCCTTCTCGGCTCTCATACAATTAAGTCAAACAGCCAACTTTTGCCATCTCATCCCCCCCCCCGCATTCTCCTCACCATGACACCAACGTAGTTTCTTGTCGCATCTCAGAAAAAAGGGCACGGCTTCTTTTGTGTCGCCTGAACAAAAGGCATGTAAATTCCAATACACATCATACAATCAGCACACCACACTTACACCGTATTTACACCGCATCCCACGTACCGCATATAACACCCACACACTTCACGCCTACAGCACACCTTATCTCTCTTATCCTTGGCTACCACAGACCTCCTTCCTATGCCTCACCTATAAGCTCAGTAGCAATTCCAATGCTCCCTGGCTCACACCGCCCTGCTCCCACTTCCCTTCCTACCTCCCAGCGCCCGCTTCCATCTCGAGCACAGCCGTAATAGCGCATTTCTTTTGTACACCCTGCACAGCCGCAAGGACTCTTTCTTTTGAGAAAAGCGGGCGCAAATGTGGCGCAAAGTGAATTTCGCCGCCGCAGGGCCAGAATGAAGATGGCAAGGAATCTGCCAGTGAATTGTTCGCAAATAGTTAAGCCTTAAAGCTGGCCTATCCAGTGTCGGATACAGGCTGGAGAAGTATATGGGGGACAGATAGCGGAACACATTTAGGGCGTACAAGTGCTGCTGAGGCTAGGGTATTTGCAGGTTTTTTTTCGAGCATTGTATATTTGCTTAACAGAAATATCTGTTAGAGTGTTGAGTGGGACCCGAAGCATCTGAGTATTTGCTATATACAGACCCGACCTCGTGAACTGTCGAGACGACCGTATTTATCAGCTTGTCACAAATAGCAATATGGAGGCCGAATCACCTTTAACACTGTCTAGAGAAGACTCGGTGGTTGGAGAGAATGACGCCCTTGTGGCCACCTCGACGTCTACAGCATCTCTCAAGTCATCAATCACCCCCAACCCACAATTCATCTTGAACGAACACACCCTAAAGGAGCTGCAGGAAAAGGATAACATGGAGAAAATGACAGCTTTAAAGCGTTTATCCAAATTCCATGCCAATGATCTGTACACCGATTTTGAAAAGACAATTCTAAAATTGAAACCAAATGACTGTCCATTTGTGCAGAAATTCACTAAACTAGAGACGTTTGAATTAGATCACCATCCAACAGGTTTAAAAACTGTGACCGTTAGTACTATATACAGTGACCATCCACTGCGTGAATTCCACAAGAGATCCGTTAAAAAGCTATCAGACGTGGATAGTGGCAGTTTGGCCAACGCTCAGGAACAGCTTTCAAAGATTGAGGAGTTGCCATTGTTATTTTTTGTCCATGGTTTAGGTGGCCAGCTATCTCAGCTTGAAAGCATCTTACAGGAATTTAGAAATTGTGCTGATATATTTGGTGTAGATCTCATAGGCTTTGGTAATTCCAAACCGGGCCTTAGAGATCGTGAAACATTTCATAGATTATCAGAATACTCAGAGGAACAAATTACAAAACTTGAAAGATGCTTGGATGATTTAACATGGGATGATTTCAAAACTGATTCAATTGTTGATATTCTATACCAAATAATCTCAAAAAAGTTTCCAAACAGAAGATTGATCTTTATAGGTCATTCTATGGGCACACACATCTGTTTGAAACTCGTTAATAGATTGCCAGAAAATAAAGTAGAATCTGTGTGTTTAATGGCACCCGCAAGACTAGATGTTAGACATATTCCGCTACCCATCAAATTGTTTCTATCAACTTGCAATTACTTCCCAAGGCTATTTGATTACTACAGATTGTTAGACAGGAAGGGCGGATTGTACTCTAAATCTGTGAACACTTACATATGTCAGGGTGCCAGTGCGGACGATGATGTATTTAAAAGACTGACGCAACTTCGGTGGAATTTGGATACAAATTCTGAGATATTTTTAAAGTATGTGTATGGATATTCGCCTTTGACAAAGAATGAACTTGTAGAGGCTGCATCCAAAATCATTGACTCCAAATCTAAAGAAAAGATTTTGATCTGTCATGGTGAGAAGGATTTGGTTACACCATACCATGTGAGTGAAGAGTTTTACGGGGTTTTAAAGGATAATGGATTCAAGGTTAAGTTAGAAATTATTAAAGACACAAATCACTCCTTGTTCTTGGACAAGCCTCATTTGCTATCTGGTATCATTTATGAGTTTGTGGAAAAACTACGGTTGAATATTGATTGTGCGTGGGTTTTGAAGGTCAAAGCAATTATTAGTGGTGATAAATGGGGACTTAAAAATAAAGAAAAATGGGATAGGGTGGTGACATTGTCCACTCCATTGGTGAATCCTAATATAAATAGCCGAAGTTCTAAACCGGCCTCGCCGCTGTTAGCTATGAAGACCATGAGACAATCAGATGAATTTCATAACCCTAAGGTTTTTGAAAAGGTGCATCCTGAAGTATATGCCATTGTTGATATTGGTTCAGATACACCATCTTACGATCCAACAGACTTTGCCAGGATTAAATACGTGAAGTACAAGACCGAATCGAAAGTCACTCCCGACAACTTGTGCATTGTTAAGTTTATATCATTGGTTCAGAAGCTCATTATGACTAGGGAATCTGCAGATCAGTTTGTTTTGGTTCACTGTCATTATGGGCAGAATAGAACAGGTTTCCTGATCTGCTGTTACCTTATCGAAAAGCTAGGTTGGACCGTGAAGGAAGCTTTGGAGGCATTTGAGAACGCAAAGCCACCCGGAATCAGACATGAGCATTTTAAGAATGCTCTTTACTTACGGTATGGCGAACAGTAGTGTTAGGGTAATTAATTATATTCATGCTGTCAAAGCAAATTATTCATTTATTCCAAAAACATACGATCATATAACAGAACCAGATTGGTTTCTCCCAGAGTCAGGGAAACACCAATATTGAGCTGGCCCACAGTTTGTAATTATGTATCTTTAAAATAATCAAAGTATCAAAGGAGAAGCAAAAAGTGCTATTAAGATGTCGAATAAGAAAAAAGTAAACGTATTAACGTATTAAAATGACCGCCAAATTATACAGTAGTATTTGTACCAAATTAAAAAAAAACCCAGCCCGCTTCGATTAAAAGTATCAATAACGGTAATGACAACGAAGGAGGGATACATCAATCCCTACCAGAGATAAACAAAATAAACATCAAACAAAAATAAATCATGACATGAACAAACATTGAAGCCTTGGTTAGAAAAGTGCACATCTTAAAATACACCTTTTAGTATTGTACTCAGACCCATCAGCAGGGTCAGGTATCTTGTTATTCGCTGTGTATGCAATCCAACTCAGTGCACTATATTCTAAAAGCACTTCTGCCGTTGAAATGGCCATACACCATGTCCTGGTGTTTGATGTTAGATGACTCGGAGCTGATAGAGTACTTTAAAGGGAGTAGAAAAGGAAGAGTCAAGCCCACGGAAATGTATGCCAGCGCAACCAGCTTTTGGGAGCTCGATGCCTGTGGGTAGAGCGAGTGGTGGAATCTGATGAATTGACGGCCGATCATTGTGTGCAGGTTAGATGTGTGTGGAATAGTATGTGTTAGGTGTCCACTGTTAAATGTTTTGATACGATAGCCTGCAACACTGCCTCCAAGACAAGAGCATCAAAACTCCCTAATCTCAGAGGCGATCCGCATATCTATTTATATACCTGAGAGCAAAACCACCTTCACTACTTGTAAACTTTGACCCTACAGGCTAGCAAGAGGGTACCGGCTCAAAAGTGGTTCGATCCAAACAACGGGGTGTGTGGCTTTTTCCTGGTTTATTTCTTGTGTGCGGTTTCCCGCCCGCACGCCTATTGTTTTATTGTCTCACCTCGTTGGTTTTTTAGGTTACGGTGGGGCGATACGAGGTAGTCCGAGCAGGGGCAGCGCCACAGACATGCAGGCGTTTCTGGCCGTGTATCCGGTTAGGCTTCTGGCATGATCTCCAAATGTGTATGGCTACGGGTGTGGATAGTACACGTCCATCAGTTTATTCAGTGGCAAGTGACCTGCTGACACATAGTGCACCAACTAAGTGTTTAAACTGTGGACCACACTGTACTTCCAGATCCAGTTCCACCCCAGAGGGCAACTGGCGCCCCTACGTCGCTGTCACCTTCTCTACCTCCTCTGTGGCGGTGTGCACCTGTGGCTGTGCCATGACTAACTCTTACAAAGACATAACTCATCTCCATCTGCCCACCCCGCAGGAAAATTGCGCACAGTGGATCGCGCGCGTGGCCTCTCGCCCCCCCCCCCCCGCGCCGGGCCAGTTTTCCGACATCATCTCATCGCACGCCACGCACAGTGGGGCAACATCCACTCCGGCAGAATTCGGTGATCTGTCAGCCCAGCCCAGCCGGCAAGCCAGCATCACCCAAGCCTGCCTGAACCTCTATCAGCAAGCGGATCAACTCGCTCTACATTTCACACTCTGACTAAACTATACAAATGCATACGTAAGCGGGCACTGCAATGCTGTAAACTAGCCAGCAATCTATCGTGCAACACTGCTCTGTGCCGGAAACTGTGGAACTACCTCACCGCAGAAAGTACTAGAAGATGCCATGTGCCGTTTCCAACACCTCCGATTTATCCTGGGTATGTTATCGGTGAGTCTGCGAACCAGGCAAAAGCGTATAAAGCTTTACAAAGATGAGCAAAACCACACAAAAGTATGCAAAACAGTATTGTGAAGCTCGTTTAGCCGCGACACAGCCCTGTAAAGGGTCGCCCAAAATGGCCCAAACAGCCCAAAACAGACCGTCTCGTATCGCTCGTTCAGTTGCCTCGTAGCCTCGTATAGGCCAGGTGAAAAACGCAGAAATAGTCCGATTTCATCTAAGAAAACACGGAAACAGTAGCCCGGGCATCGCAGAAAGCGTTACACGTTTACGTGTTTTTTCGTGATTTTATCGGTTGAGACTCGTTCCTCTTGCTCCTCAACACGTTAATTACGTGTTTGATGGTATTTGATTACATTCAGTTATCTATGGGATGCAGGTGGTGGGTTGCTGCGGAGTTTGTGGGGCAATTGACTGTTGTCATTTCATGATTCTGTTTACATGCTTTGTTTACATGTTTGTTGTCATGTTTGTTGACATGCTTTGTTGGCACATTCTGTTGGTCTGTGAAATTTTGTCTATTGTCTGGCCTTGCTGCCCACGGAATGTCATTACTGAGAAGATGATTAAAGCATTGCTCCGTGTTATCTGAGAAAACAAGCAAGATCAAACATGTTGGCTAAGTAATCCTCATACCATCCAGTAGCTAGACCTACCAAATACCGGGCAAAACACTCCGAAACCCATGCACTAAACAAAATCACCAGCCTCCGGACATGTAAATCACATATCGTTCCCTGCTGATGACATATTATCATGAACTGTTCTCAACGTGCATTGCTTGTTTTATCTCGTTTTGCAACATCCCAATTCTCATATTTATCTTCTTCTTTGCTAGTTCTTTGTAAACAGTAATTTATCCTTTCGGATGTATTGAAAATTGCATAAGCTGGTCGAATTGCAGCATACCTTGCTCCTTAGCTGATACGTGCGATAACATTAATGCATCACCAGCTCCGGTGGGCATTGTTTTTTGCTGAGGTACGGGTGTGTCACCAGATTCAACCTCCATTTTTTTTCTTCAACTATTGATGCTTTATAAACGCGTTAACCTACTAATAGCTAGGCTTCAGGTCTTCCTAGCGACCTGAAAATATATGGATTTAAGGAGTGAGATAAGAACTTCTAGCTTCCACAGATATGCCATCGAAACCAATCAACTTTGAAAAAGCTAATTGGTCTTTAAATAATGGCTCCTCTCATATAGAGAATGAAAATTTAAGCAAGTACACTGCTTCGATCGCTACGCCATTAGGACTCACTTTGATAGAGATCCAAGGTGATCTAAACCTACCAACCGAAATGCCCGACGGATTGTCACACCAAGAGAAGAAGTTATTTATCAAAACAAAGGTTTCAGAAACAATTTCAGACAGTGAGGAGATCATAAAAGACGCCGTCAAGTTTGGAAGGCTGGAATTGGACGATAATCTTAAAAAAGCTACACTGTTCATCTCGACCTCGCAGAGACTACTCGGTTCTGTGGTCAAAATTGATCCGCCTATTGGACTGCTGAAAATATCTAAAGATGAAACAACTAGCCCAAATGGTGAATCAATCAGCGAGTGCCAAATCATTGATGTCATCAAGCATAAAATTGTTTTCAAACATAGACCTCTACCAATCATGTGACTCCTCTAATCTTAATATTGATTACAGGTTTTGAGTACACTAAGAGCTGAAGTAGGCATGCTGGATTGTTAGCCATGTTTGTGCTGTTTCTTTTCTATCGATTAAATTGACTGGTTGGGCCACGAAAAATTCTGCTTTGAGATTGCATTGTACAGATCTGCATTGTGCTTTCTTGCGTTGTATTTATGCAATCATGCAATCATTTGATGTTATCCTATACTCTATACAGGTGATGATATGACATTGCTTGAATAAGGGAACAGCACGTAGTTACTCCAAAGACGAAATCGTGCTGCATACTTCCTAATTAGGTCATTAATGAACCCATCTGAAGCAGCCTCAAAGTTTACTTCAACACTTTATTTGCAGGTAACAATGCTGCTACTTCGGTCAAAATATGTTGGGATCCCAATTGAGATATTAAAGGGCGCTATCTGTTACTTTGGCACGTGTTTTGGTATTCGCTTTCAAGTGTGGCCTCCACAATAACACGACAACAACATGATAACGCATGAGATTTGATACTCACTAACTTGTTTCAGATTGTTGAACTTCGAGGTCTAATTTTGTTCCTCTTCAGTATAATATATTATTACAACTTGTTGGTTCTATATAAATTGCTTAGATCTACCCTTTTTCATCCAGAAGTTGGAATTGGGTTTTTTATTTATAATCCGCATTCATCACGAAAGAGCATTACAGCCAATATACACTCAAAAAAAAGGCAACCCAGTGGTTCTTTTATTCCTTGCTTAAGCTACAATGAAGTTATCTAACCTGATCTTTTACGCCATTACTTTATCTACTGTGACTGCTGCTCCTATTCCAGCAGCTAATCCTGATTCTGAAGCTGACCCAAAGCATGTCAGAATGAGAGCCATCTACAAAAGGGAGGCTGGAGCAAATGCTGATGCTGACCCAGAAGCTGATCCAATCAAGTTTTTCTGGGGAAAGCACGTCAGAATGAGGGCCATCTACAAAAGAGAGGCTGAAGCTGACGCTGATCCAGACGCTGACCCTGAAGCTGACCCTGAAGCTGATCCAAAGCATGTCAGAATGAGAGCCATCTACAAAAGAGAGGCTGAAGCTGACGCTGATGCAGACGCTGACCCTGAAGCTGACCCTGAAGCTGATCCAAAGCATGTCAGAATGAGAGCCATCTACAAAAGAGAGGCTGATGCTGCTGCTGACGCTGATCCAGACGCTGACCCAAAGCATGTCAGAATGAGAGCCATCTACAAAAGAGAGGCTGATGCTGCTGCTGACGCTGATCCAGACGCTGACCCTGAAGCTGATCCAAAGCATGTCAGAATGAGAGCCATCTACAAAAGGGAGGCTGGAGCAAATGCTGATGCTGACCCAGAAGCTGATCCAATCAAGTTTTCCTGGGGAAAGCACGTCAGAATGAGGGCCATCTACAAAAGAGAGGCTGAAGCTGACGCTGATCCAGACGCTGACCCTGAAGCTGACCCTGAAGCTGATCCAAAGCATGTCAGAATGAGAGCCATCTACAAAAGAGAGGCTGATGCTGCTGCTGACGCTGATCCAGACGCTGACTCTGAAGCTGATCCAAAGCATGTCAGAATGAGAGCCATCTACAAAAGGGAGGCTGAAGCGGATGCTGATGCTGACCCAGAAGCTGACCCAGACGCTGACCCAGAAGCTTCCTGGGGAAAGCATGTCAGAATGAGGGCCATCTACTAGCTATTTTAATATTGAAAGAAGCATGGCTTCTCTCATACGTATCCTGCCTTGCTGGGCACATTTCTGTTATTTCTCTTTATCGTCTGTCTATCCTTTGTTTGACTCGTAACTTCATTGAATAACCCACTTTCTTCTCGTCTCCATATCTAGTTTTTCTGTTGACTCGTGAATACAATTTTCCTTTGGGTCTTATAGCTTGTTATCTGGTAAGTACGAAAATCTTCCTCCTTAATACCCAAAGATTCACAACTTTGTTGTGTTCAAATTAAAGGGTTCACAACAAAGTCGCGTTCAGCTTGCAAAATCGTGATGGAGGGAGCTAAAGTCTAAGAGATGAATAGGACTATAACTGGAATAGTACAGTTTATGCACCAGAGTGAAATATGAAGTAACCAGATGTCATCATTGATATAAGAGCATGTCAGAGGCGGAGAAAATACCAGATATCAAGGATAGCTCGATACGACTGGTTTCTTTTAATGTGAACGGTGTGAAAACACTGAGAAATTATCATCCATGGAATGAAAAGCGTAGCTACTCAGAGATGTTCAATTACATGAAGGCGGACATTATTACACTTCAAGAGCTAAAGCTACAAAGACAGGATATTGATAGGTCTATAGCTGATATTGTGGGATACAAAAGTTTTATTACGGTTCCCGTCTCGAAAAAAGGTTACAGTGGTGTTGGCGTGTTTGTACGGAAGCCCAAGGATACGGACTCTGACAGTGTGAGGAGATCTCTAACTGTGGTGCGTGCAGAGGAGGGAATCACTGGTATTTTGCAACTAAAGACATCTAAGAAATCGTACAGAGAATCATATAATGAGCCAATGCACAAAGGGTTGTGCATAGGTGGTTATCCATCCATCTCGGATCCGGCTGATTGTGCTAAAATAGACGGTGAGGGAAGATGTGTTATTGTTGAGCTAAACTATGGCGTTGTTATCATATCTGTTTACTGTCCGGCAAACTCCATGCAAACTGATGATGGTGAAGAATTCAGAATAACATTTTTGAAGTGTTTATTTGAAAGAGCCAGTAATCTAGCAGAAATGGGGAAACAGGTTGTCGTAATGGGCGACATCAACGTTGCCCCGGATTTAATTGACAGTGATGAATATATTAAAAGAGGAATACATAACAAAACATTGACATGGGAAGATGATCCTGTGACATTTGAAGAACAAAATAAACAGCAGGTTATAGATTTTAAAGAGTCTACAGAGGCCAGAAAGCTGCTGAATGACTATGTGTTTGATAGCACCGGGTTGGTCTCTAATTACACTGGCTCCAAAGTTTTACATGATGTGATTAGAGAAAATCTAGGAAGAAAACTGAAAATGTACACTGTGTGGAATACATTATTAAACAGTCGACCATTAAACATTGGATCCCGTATTGACCTGATTTTGTCAACCACAGAGCTTTCGAATTGTACTGTTTGTGCGGGAAACTGGAGTTTTCTTTACGGTTCTGATCACTGTCCCGTGTTCTGTGACATCGATATGGACAAATTTGTATCACTTCACCCTCGTACAGACTTATATGAAGAATTCAAGAACAGACACAATCATTTAGACTCAAAGACTTTCTATAATTTACATGTTGGAAAAAGCTTGGATTTTTTCTTTAAAGGAGGTAGTGGCAAGCATCCAACGCAGAGACGACCAGCCAGTTTTGTGGTCAAGGATGAAGATGACAAAGCACCTAAGAAAGGGCTTGTTTATGTTAGCAGAAAAAGAGATACAGATCAGAAGGCAATATCTAATTTTTTTCTGCCTAAGCAAGCTCATATGATAGACCAGGAACCGGCTAATAACAAAGTTAAAAAGAGAAAGGTGGAAACAAGCTCCCTGTTCGTGGGTGAGGACGATAGCAGTGAAGACGAAACTACAACGGATTATTCTGAGGCCACCACATCTGAGACCTGCGGGGCTAAACCAGCCATAACTAACAAAGAGTTCAAGAAGCTGCTCGAGGTGAAGTGTGGATTCGTGATACCAAGCTGTAAGCACAATGAAAAATGCGTTCTCAGAACGGTGAAAAAGGCAGATGGCGCCAATAAAGGAAGAAAGTTTTGGAGCTGTGGAAGAAGCTCTAAAACAGATACCTGGGAGGTTAAACAGCTGCCTTTGGACCCCAGTCTTGCTACAGACTCATTGGATGAGTTCAGTTGTGGGTTCTTTAAATGGGCAACAAAATAATTATCTCATCTCGCTTATGTCATTGTCCAGCTTCTTACAAAAAAAATTTTTACGAATTTTTAGTTTCTGCTTCAAAAAAGTGAATAACATGGATTTAATATGCTGATTGAAACATGTTTCTACTTCCAGGGCATGGATATATTGACCAGCAGTGAAATACAGCCATCGGGATGAGTGCTGCAGAAGGATCCAAGAGCATCGAAATTAACGATGACATTAAAGAGTTACTTTTGAAGAAGAACCCAGGGCAGGGATCGAGAGTCAGTGGTGAGTATTGGGTTTAAGGGAATGATACGATATAACTTTCAGAATACTAACAAAAGGATGTTGTGAATGTACACGATCATGCTGTTTAATATAGGCAAGAGTTGGAAGACGGAGAAGAAGGCATTCAGAGTGAAATCATTGGGTGTGAAATCGTCGTGGAGTAAGAAGCAGCAACTCAGAGAGAAAGAAGACCAAGTGAAAGCAAAGCTAAAGGAACTCAAGGACGAGAAAGAAGCTGAAAAAAAAGAGAGAATACAGAAGATAAAGGAGAAGAAGGAGAAGAAGGAAGAGAAGGAAAGGTACGAGAGATTGGCAGCCGTCATGCATGCAAAGAAGTTGGACAGATTAAAGAGAAGAGAAAAGAGAAACAAGTTATTGAAAGAACGTTAATGAATTCACGTACCAGCATGGGTCTTTTAACTGTATATTATATTTACCTCCACCAAATAGCAATTTTCTAAAATCACGATATAGACTTCATCAGCCTCTATTAGAGAGTAATACAAGATGCTATTGTCTCAGCTACTTCCCCGTGCCCTACGATACTGGTACTGTGGCTATTTGATACAATTTACAGAATAGAATGAATGTATATGTTATCTGACACCCCTCTTTCCAGTCCCTTGCGAGATCCAGACGGGTTCTTATAAAACATATTAAGTGCATTTTGTCTCACCATCTATGAATCACGTATTTAGTCTATTGCGAACACCTTAGCCCTGATGCATCAATACAATGCAACAGGAATGCCCATATGAGAACTACTCGTACTGTCTAAAAAGATGGTTTTGGTACAAAGAAAGAAAAAAATCTAGGACCAAAAAAAGGATACGTTACTATAAAAATTTGCGTAAGGAGGGAATCCCGTCTCCTTTTATAGTTTTTCGTCCAGCGTGAAACCTGCGAGAAGCTTTTGCTGCCATTGTTGGATTGCGTGTCTGTATTTAGCTGATGAGGTTTATCTTCAAGCAGAAATAGGTGGACCTAGATACTAATACAGCTGAAGGGAAGGGTGAACGGGACCGTACATGAGAGTTCCGAAGGTCGGTACAGACGCGCAAGGAGACATGAGTGATATGAGTGGGTATGCTGGGTTTAGTGTGGTTGATATTCTTCGAATGTTATCAGGAATGGTTCTTCTGAACTCTATTCTGTCCTACATGCTGACCTCTTCACCAACATGGGGTTATTCGGGGAAACTACTCGATGCCAGGTATTATAGTCACATGACATCCTGCCTCTTCCGTACGCATGTATTCCAAGTAGACGAGCTTGCATTATATAATGGGTCAGACCCAAGACTGCCAGTTTATCTTGGTATTAATGGCACAGTGTTCGATGTCACATTCAATAGAGATTTATATGAGCCCGGCACCAGGTACCATATACTAGCGGGGCATGATTACTCCCGAGTGTTTGTAAACGGGTGCTTTCATAGAAAGGATCAGTATACGCCCGATCTGAGGGGCTTGGATGCAGCAGAGGCGCATGATAAATTAGAATCATGGGTGCAGTACTTTGAGAATCACCCTCACTACTGGAAAGTGGGGTCAGTTGAAATTGATTTCAACAGTTTATATAAGAAGGAGAAACCGGGCGAATGCTTGAATGGACTAAAATATCCCGGCACATAAGACAAACTTTAGGGTTTAAACTACTATTCGATCGGATTCAACGGGATAAATATTATAAATATCATATAGCATAAAAAGCAGTGTATATACGTATGAAATAGGCGTATAGAGGATACGTAGCCATGTTCATTAACGGTAAATAGATGAGATCAAAAAGAAACGCTGTGCTTTAGTAAACTTTACTATGCTGATCAAAGTCAAGCAGTTGCTTTCTTAGTAGCAGCCTCCTTACCTTGAGCTCTAACCAACATGTTGATAGAAGACACCAAGGAGTTCACAGAGGCCCTAGTGATGGATTCGTGCATACCAATACCCCATTGCGACTGAGTACCATTACTCAATAAAACATATGTGGCAGCCTTGGTGCTGGAACCCTTACCGACAGAATGCTCGCTATAGGATTGAACTTCAAATGAGGTACCTAGGGCCTTGGAGGCAGCATCTAGGAACGAAGAAATTGGACCGTTACCGGAACCGCTGAGCTTTAATTGTTCACCGTTAATGTTGAAAACAACGGTGACAGTAGTCACGGAATCAGATTCCTTGTCAAACTTATAGTCTTTAACTGTGACGTTGTTGGAGCTGCAGTTATCAACATTATAGTTGCTCTGTAGCAAAGCAATGATCTCCTCGGATTTCAGTTCACGTCCTAATGAATCAGCGGTATCCTGAACAGCCTTGGAGAAATCAACTTGCATCTGTCTTGGCATGTCCAAACCTAAAGTTCTTTGAACAACCCATGCAGCACCACCCTTACCAGATTGAGAATTAACTCTGATGACAGCTTCGTAAGATCTACCAATGTCCTGTGGGTCTAGTGGCAAGTATGGGATCAACCATCTCTTGTCACCGTTAGCTTCTCTCTCAGCTTGAGCAGCAAAACCCTTCTTGATAGCGTCTTGGTGAGAGCCAGAGAAAGCAGAAACAACTAGAGAACCACCGTATGGAGCTCTGGAGTGAACTGGAATCTTGTTACCCTTCTCAACAATGTCGATGATGGACTCCATGTCGGAGAAGTCCAATTCTGGAGAAACACCATCAGTGTACATGTTCAATGCAACGGTGACCAAATCAACGTTACCAGTTCTCTCACCATTACCAAATAGACAACCTTCGACTCTGTCAGCACCGGCTAGCAAGCCCAATTCAGTAGCTGCGACACCGCAACCTCTGTCATTGTGGCAGTGTAAAGAAATGATAACCTCGTCTCTGTTGGAAATGTTTCTGTGGAAGTATTCAACTTGGTCGGCATAAACATTTGGACCGGAAACCTCAACAGTAGCTGGCAAGTTAAAGATAATTGGGTTGGACTTGGATGGGCCCCATGCTTCCTTAACAGCCTCACAAATCTCCAAAGCAAATTCAACTGGGGTGTCAGAGAAACATTCTGGAGAAAATTGGTAAGACCACTCAGTTTCTTGCATAGCTGGGTCATCCTTAGTCAAGGATCTCACCAACTTGGTTGCCCACACGGCCTTCTCGATGGCTTCCTTTTGGGACATGCCAAACACAACATCTCTAAACAGGTCAGAGGTGGCCAAGTATGTATGTATGGTGGCCTTCTTGGCGCCCTTCAAGGAGTCCACGGTTCTTCTAATCAAGTGTTCTCTGGATTGCACTAGGGCTTGGATTGACACGTCAGCTGGTGCGTGTTCAACCGCATATCTTGTGAAATCAAAATCGGTTTGAGAAGCCGATGGGAACGCCACCTCGATCTCTTTGAATCCGATTTCTACCAACTTGTGGAAATACTCTTTCTTTTGTTCGACAGACATTGGATCAGGTAGCGATTGATTACCATCTCTCAAGTCGGTCGACAGCCATCTTGGAGCCTTTTCAATCACTTTGTTTGGCCACTGTCTGTCTGCGAGTTTGACGCCCTTAAATCTCGTGTATTTGGCTGATGGGTCTTTGAGCATGTTAGCCCACGCCCCCTTGGACGATTTCTGGAGTAATACGAGGGTGCTCTTGAACATAGTGTGTTGTGGATGTGTCTGCAGTCCGTCCTAATCCAAAGCTAGAAATGCACACTGAAAAAATAGAAAAGAGTATAGTCACCTAGATGAAGTGAAAAATATCCTCCCTTCTGCCTGCTTGAACTATACACTGTGCGCACCCAGAAAACAAACCAAAGAATGCTCCTTTATATATGACACCCGCAAATGTGTGTATATATATTCGGGTATTTGTGCGTGGGTGATTCTCGGTCTCTCCGTGTACTATATCTGTATAGATATGCTCTGATTCCTATTGTATTTGTGTAAACCTACTGATTGTTTTGTGCGGCCGCTCACCCTGTCCGCTCCCACAGTAACTCGCTGCGTTTCTCCATCACACCTGAAAAATTTTCTAGGGCCCCCGCGGAGCTGGCTGGGTGACTAATTTCAGCGGTAGCGGCAGCGGAGGTGTACGCGCGGCGTGGCGGAGTGGGGTAGGCTCGACTCACGTGAATGGCACCACCATGCAATGACCCCACCCGTTGCTCTGTCTCCACCTCTGCCAGCTTCTGTGATGGAGCTATGTCATTGCCCCCATCGCTCTCACCGTAGAGCATTTGGCGCTTGCTGTCTCGCTATGGCGGCGGCTGGATGCCATCGTGACCCTGACGCTCGCTGGTTGTCTTCTGTCTACGGCGCGCTCGCGCGCCGGTACAGGGCCTTGAAACTCCGTTGCCAGCCCTGAAGCGCCACCAGCAGTACTGCCCCATAGCTGTGTGCCGTCTGTCGCTGGGTATTCACGGCTACCGCTCACTCGGTATGCGACGCTTGTGACTGTTGTGCGACGCATGCGTCGGCAGCGTTCCTGAACAACGCTGGCGGTTCTCGGTGGGCATAGCCAGGCCTACCCCGAGAGTCCGGGGTAAGTTAGTAACCATCCGGGTAAAACGCTGGGCTAGCAGGGCAGAATTGGATACTACAGTGGATGAAGGTCTATTTTGAGATGTGCGATAGTCTACTATTGCTATTGTGGTAGTATATGATGCGAGGTATGTAGTATGGCGTATGCTATCTTTAGTTTACGAGATAGGCTTTGAGCGCAGTCCCTTAGCACTCCAGCAAGTTTTCTCTGATTGCTGCCACATCGCCTTCGCTGAGCCCAACATGCTCAATCAGATACCTCTCAACCCCTCCGTACTTGAAATGCAGCAACTGGATGGTCTCGAGCATTGCCTCGTATCTACTGGACACAAGGTTCTCGAATCCATCTCTATACACCGACCAACCAGCCCTGCCCATGGCCACCCGCTTCAGAAACTGCTCCCCAAATTCAGTACCCTCAATTTTTGCGATAGAGTCTCTGAACTTTCCCTGTATCTCCTCGTGATCTGGCTTTAACCCAACCGTCGTAAGCTCGTACTCTCTAGCTACAATCTGCGGCTCCACCTTCGCCAGTAGTAGAATCAACATCGACAGCACACCCGTTCTGTCCTTTCCGGCAGTGCAGTGGAAAATCAGTCCAGTATCAGTATTGTCCCTGATGAACTCAAAAACCGTCTTAAAATACGGCTTACCTGTTTCCAGAACATCTTCGTACACCGACACGTACGTTGACCAGCACATAATTAGATTGGCATAGAATTCCATCGCATCGCTGGGGGCTAAACTACGATCACCAAACAATGGAACATGCGTATTGTCAATACTTTCAACATAAGGAAAGGGCGCTTCTTCTCTTTCGCTGAATGACCTCAAGTCAAAGACCTTTCTAATTGCAAGATGTTCAATGGTCTTGATTCCATCGCTAGTGACCTTTGAAGGATTTGCGCATCTGAAAAACACACCCGATTTCACACGTCTTCCCTCAGCATTAGTCCAGCCACCGATATCCCTGAAGTTCGAAATACCTTCGACAACTTTCCATCTTTGCATGCCTTTGCCTATGAGCAGTGTCTGGTCATAGAATCTAGTTACAGAGTTCTCGTATGATAGATAATCAACTATAATGTTCACAACTTGATAATTGAAATCATACACTTGCTTTCGTCTATGCACGGGATGTTGCAACTGTTCCTTTACAGATAGGAGTTCTTCCGATATCTTGTGTGTGCCGTGGAAATTGTGATCTGCATCCGAGATGAATTGTAATGTGTGCCTGGATCCTAAAACATTAGCAAAATTTGCCGCATCTTGTAATGGAATGATGGCATCTTGTAATCCATATACACTCAGTACATTTATCTTGCTATCCAATTTACCCAATTTGTCACCCATATCCTCGTTACAGAGACTTAGCGTCTCACTCGATGGAATCCAGCACTTTTGGTACATACCATCTTGAAAAACAACAGCTTCGTGCCCGCCATTTTCTTGCCATCCTGGGTAATTCTTGTTCACCCTATGGAATAAACCTTCCCCTTTAAATCTTCCACAGCAATTGATTAAATTAGGAACATAATGGCCAGTTTGTAAACACCAATTGAACATACATAGAGAACCTCTTGAATGGGAAATTATGCTATCAACAAAGAAAAGTTCGCCTTTATAGCACTTTCCTTTAAAATATTCGTATACGCTGTCCAGATCTTGTATATCCATTAACAGATCTCGTCCTCTTTCTCTATCAGTCTTGCTTGAAGATCCACAGTTTCTAAAGTCAAACCTAAACGAGTACATCCCTAACTTTTCACTCAATTCCTTAGCCAGCCTTGACATATAGAGATAACTCTTGTGCCCACCATTTCCGTGTAGCAAGATAGCTAGTCTATGGGATGCTGCTGCCACATTATCAATAATCGGATCCTGAAGTAAAGACTTTGGTGATGAAAGAATACCTGTCACAAATTCCTGGCAAGGCGAATTTATAACTGGAATACTGATCTCTTCTTCGTGTTTCTGTAAAATTGAAGACATTTTCTCACCATCAAATGCCACCATATAATGTTCAAGAACTCAGCATCCCAGAATATCAGAAAACGTATCCAAAACTAAGAAGCCATGGTGTGGTCCTCGTAGTTTATTGTCGTATAATAAAAATGCAGCCTCGTGTTGATCACTTTTTTCCTATTTAAGCTCGGGAACCTTCATCAAGTAACAAATAGAACAAAATTTTTATTATACATATAATACAAAAACTTAAATATATAAGGGCGATATAGAGACAAAATAGTGATAAAAGGTCAAGGTAAAGCTATGAAAACAGGCATTGTAGAAAACACAAGCCAATGGCAAACTAGAGTTCATCATTCTTCAAGCACTCTTCTATATCATCCAAGCTCTCATCAACTTCATTCAAGGGAACACTTGACAGCCTAGAAACTAGTCTTCTATAGTTATTAATTATCTCTGTGTTTTCAGAAGCATCTGCATATAGCTCAACCAAACTTTCAACACTTCTCTTTCTCTTGATTTGTAATTTAATCAATTCGAGAATCAGTCCTAGATTCTTCGCATCAAGCTTTCCCGGTTTCAAACTATCGATCTTATCAGCATTACCATCTTCAGCTAGCTGTTCCTTCAATTTGTCGTCCTCAAATTGCTGAACGACCATGGCCAGGTCTTTAGCTTGTGATCTGTCTATCAATTTTCTCAACTGTTGGGTCTTCATAATGTAGTCTGAATCAGCATTTTGGAGTTCCTCCTTCAATTTACTTAGTTGAACCTTAATGTCCTCTTCCGTTAGCTCGGTAGCTTTCTTGTTTTCAACTTCCTTAATACTTTCAGTCTCACCGGCTGGCGTCAGATCATTCACTTTGTCAACATTATCTTTGTCAACATTATCTTGAGAAATCTCACTGTGTGGTGATTTAATGGCATCCGATTGTATAATGGAAGTTAGTATCTCTTTGATTCCATGGTCTGTCTTGTTGATATCATTATCCATCTCACTAACAATTTTGTGTAATTCCTTGATATCGCTATCCTTCTGCTGCAACTCGACATCAAAAGCATTCGATAATTCGCCTAATTTATCTAAAATCTCGCCAGATTTCTGTGTAACTTGCATGGCGGCCTCAGAATAATGTGGAATCGTTAAATAATTGGAAGCATTCAAAAAAGACATATTCTGATTGAGGCTAGGAGTTGCTCCTCCGGCATATAAATTTGTCGGATTATCAATTGGCACCGGGTTGAAAGGTTTTAATGTATTGAAAGAATCCAATGAGTGGCCAATATTACTATTCAATGCCGCTGCATATTGACTGGACTCAAAACCACTGTTGTATAGATAATCACTAACGTATTCGTTTCTATTGTTTCGGATATCAACCCTCGCATTGTAACCCAATAAAACACGAATGCATTTCTTTGCACCATTATAGCTGAATATATGCAATGCAGTGTTACCGTCGTGATCCTGTTGGTTTATAAAATTAATAATTCTCTCAAAAGGTTGAACAGTCTCCGCCACCTTGGTTACTAGGATCTCGGCATAGTATCTGGCGGAAGGCAAATTGTTATGAGAAGCAGTTGAAAAAGCAATGTTGTGCAAAATTGTCCGACCCCTAGAATCAGAATCTAATAAAGTGTCTCTAAGTAAATCTAGCAATTTTGCAAAAGTTCTCCTCATGTAAGAATTATTATACAGGACGGCTCTCATAATGGGCACCTGACCTTCATTATTTAAAGCTCTGTAATTTGCACCACGAGAAAGTAAAGTATCACACATTCTCAAATCACCCATAGCACATGCCCAGTGAAAGGTGGTATTCCCATCTTTATCTATTGGATCATCAATATTAAAATCGGTATTATTTGTGTCAGTAATGAATTGTGGGATCGGAATAAGAGAATTACTCAAACCATCTTCGGTGGACAAGAAATACTCGAGTAGTTTATGAGTGTATGACTTTTTAGAGTCATACCATTCATTGTGAAGGTGGTTATTCTCCAGACCATCACCAGCGATCGACGACTTCGAGAAATTCAAACCTGATCCGTTATTATTGTTATTTGATTTCATTATACCTTCATTATTATGTGTGTCAGGGTGATTATTTAATCCATTTTGAAATTGTTGGTTGAAATGAGCCTCAGTATTCTTAATAAGGGCATTATCCAAATCCTCGTCACTTAGGAAATCACTTGGCGATGATTCGTTATTTTCATTTGCCGGAATGTAAGCATTATTATTGCTGCTGATGTTATTATTACTGATGTGGTCATTGTGAGGTAACATAGATTTCAAATCATTCTTGAGATCCTCCGGTGTCGAGTCACTATCATAAAAATCTGAGTCGGTATCTGATCGTAACACTCCTGGTTGCTTTGGTGCTTCTATCAAAGAGGATTTCTTTCTCACGGTAGACAGAGGAATCGGCTTGGGTGCTTTCAATGTTCTTTTCTTGTCTGTAATAATAGCTGCCGTACTTGCTGATCTTTTAGCTGTAGCTGAATTTGCTGGTTCTTCAAGGGCCGTGCCTATATTATGGTTTTTCTTATGGTTTGTTTCAGAAAAGTTAGGCACAGTGGCAGAACGACCTGCTTTTGCGGCGCCTCTTCCTCTTCTTCCGGCACCCGTAGTTGCATGATGATGTTTTGGGGCTGGAGGTGGGGTTGTAGCACCTCCGCTAGATCTATAATCGAATAAAGTCTCCAATTCTTCAAAAACACTAAACTCTCTTGCCAACTCTTCTGCTCTCGGCATGGGCACCCAGGTACCCTGATATTTACCGTAACCACCCTGGACTTTCTCATGGACTCCAGTTTGCACGTCTTTCTCCAAAATTCTAGTTCTTCTTGCTTTTGGGAAATCAGCTACTTTCAAAATATGGGTAGCATTGATCCAGCCGTCCTTTTTCCGTCGCATAACCGACGATTTTGGGTTTATGAATTCATAGACAGGGACACCTGAGTAAACTGCAGAGTACAAATTCTCCATGTTCATGTTTGGAGTATTCACTGGAAAGAGCTGTAATTGAACTGATTATATTGCGGGTGTTCTCTATTACAGGCGTGTGTGGTAATGGCAGCTTGAAAGTGCAGATGAGTAGTAGTGGGAGTCAATGGGGTCGAGGGATAAAACCAAGCTGATAATTGATTGTGATCTCAGGGCGTATTCAATATGGCAACCAGTGTTCTGCACGACTTATATACTTCGGCATGGATCCTTAGGATGACGATACAGACAATACGCAGTGGCGGAATATTCAAAGGAGAGAACAGTAGGCTGCAGAATCCAGAGTCCTATGTTGCCCTCTGTGTTGTGACTTTTGCAGGCTTGCTCAAAATAATCAGCACCGTAGATCGCAATATGTGCCCGCACTGCTATGTCACTCTTGTTGTTGTTGCTACCTGCACACTCAATGCCAATGCCTGTCTGAGCGGAAAACACCTGGACCGGTTTCTGTGGCCCTGTGACGCACTATTTACCAAATAAGCAGACGATGCTGTACGCTAAGTCACAACAGCGTATGTAGAAATTTTTAAGGTTAAAGGCAGATAAAGAGACAGGACGATTCTGTTGCCCTCGTTGCGACGGTTGTGCGACGCGCGGGTCTCTGCGGCGATCGGCGCGTCGGTCGAGGCGCCGGCGCGCCAGCAGCATATGTAGTGGTGTACGGATGTCCAAGAGCCCGGGAATGCTTGGCCGCGGGCGTGTGCCTGGGAAATGTGATGGATCTGCAGGAAGGGGTAGCAAGCCAGGAGAATAATACTCGATCGAGTAATTTACAGGGCACGGGGCGGATGGGTAGGGGTCGATGGGGGAATGAGGCAGGGGCACGGGAGGGCAACTGCTGGAGAGGTGGTAGGCCTGGCGGTGTCTGTGTGTATCCAGATGTCAAGAGGCAGACAGCAGTACTGTATATGGTATCCACGCCATCCACATCCACACCACCTCCGCTACCACACCATCCAGCTACCACACTAATCGTGGACTGACATTCAAAAACACGCCTCTCCCACAGGGGAGAATCTGAAACACACGCCGCGCTCGCGCGCGTCAGCGTGTCTGGAGCCCCGTGTCTGGCGCCCCGTACATGCCCCCCTCCCCCGTGCCCGCGTGCCCGCGTGCCTTGCCCGGGCCCATCTCGCGCTGATAACACAACAAACAAACAAACAGCCAAACTGCCAAACAAGCGAAGCACAAACACAACAGACAGGCAAAAGAGAACAAAAAGAGCACGCTAGTCCATTCAAGTTGCTTGTCTGTGGCACTTACATTCCCCAACACAGTTAGTCTGGCAAAGTGCACGGTGTATCTTTGATTGAGTGTTTTGCCATCCCATAACCGCTGAATTTTGTGGAGGCTGTCGTATCCACACAGACAAGTTGCAGGCTCTTGAAAACAGCGTTGACAATCCACAGGCTCTCCGGTTGGCCAGATCGCGTGATAACAGCTCTCCGTTTGTTCAGATTTCCTTGTGTCAGTCCTCCCTTAGACCAGTGTCTTGTCCTTGAGTCGTTGCATTCTGTTGCTGAGATAAGAACCAGCGTCTCACAGCAACAGCCACAAGAAACTGACTGGCACCCAGGATATCGCCCCACCACCCGCAGTCGTGGTCAAATCTACTCCCAATCCCACTCCTACACCTACAACTTTGCATAGAATGTCCATGAACTTGCACCAAAAGGAGGTGGCAGTGCGCACCTCCTTGCCAGCATCAAAGAAACCAATTTTCAGACCTCTAAACTCACAGCATTCCAAGATCGTAAATTTATCACCTAACTTAAACTTGGACACCGCCTCAGCTACAATAAACATGGCAGCCATTCAAAATAGACGAGCAAGCGCACTTCCAGTCAGTCCATCCATGATCAACGTATCTACTCCTTCCACCTTATCCATTTTCCATAAGCTAGATACAGAATTGAAAAGATCATCTGTTTCTATCACTGTTGGCAATGGAGTGCAATTAATTGTTCCCACCATAGTCCACAAGTGCTGTGAATACGTTATTAATGATGAACCAAGAGAGGGTATTTTTAGAATCAACGGTGCAATTAAAAAAATCAGAAAGATTGAATTAAGAATTAAAGACATTGGAATTGACAGTTTTGAATTTGCAAACTGTAGCGTCGTTGATGAATCGTTTGAAAATTTGGATGAAATGATGGCTAATTCGTATGATGCAGCTATGATTTTAAAGAGATGGCTGGGAAACTTGGAAAACGGTTTAATAACATCTACAGTTAATGCAGATCTTAAAAAAGAATACTGTGATATACACCAGCAGCCTGATGAACAGCTAATAGATATTTTAAAACAATACCTGATCAAAAATAGTGTTGCAAAATCAGGTACTGATTGCATAGTTAACACTGAAACCACAAGAAATGATAATGATACCACAGCCCCTACCGCTGCAATTAATAATGATACCCAAAGAGTCGACGTTAACTCCCCATCCTCTACAAACTCAACAACATCCTCAAATGTAACAACAGACAATGATTTTAGCATGAACAGTAACGGTGATCATGTTGGCGATACAACAAGTATAGAATCGGCTCCTTTGGATAATAAGGGCATTGAACAACCAACACTATTCACATGTGAAAATTTAATGCAACTTCCTGTGCAAAATATTCATTTGTTCCTTTATCTGATAAGATTTTTATACAGACTTTCTGAACCGAAGATTGTCAAGACCACAAAAATGACCACAAGCAACTTGGCAAAGATCTTCCAATTGAGCTTTTTTAAGACTGATGATCTAGTTACTTCTAACCCTCTCATGTCAGGTAATAATTTTTTTATCAATGGCACTGGATCAACCGATGATTTATTGGAGAGCTATAAAATCAATGAGCAATTATTGAATTTTTGGATAACAGCTTACCCTTATATATTTAGCAATTTACAAGGTACTATAACGAAGAACGAAAATGGTTTACAAGCCATTTTAGATACACCTCTCAGTGAAGAGGAGGAATTGTTGTTCCAGAAACAATATGAACAACAACAGCAACTCCTGAACATTGGTAAATTGAGAAAAGATGATGACAAAGTGAGAAGAAAGTCTATGTTTGGCTATCGTTCGCTTTCTAGTGCTCTCTCAAGCTCAACAAGAGCATTGTCTACTTTAACTGGTAACTCTTCAAGCACTTCGGTTAACAGAAGAGTTGCATCAGAATCCGCAGCATCTGGGTATTTATCTGACAACATGATGTCCCCTGTGTCATTGGCATCCGATAATGGGGGTATTTTTACTCCTTTGGATACTTCTCAACCGCAGCCTTATCAAGATACTTCATTGGAAGCTGGCAAGAAGCTTAAACGTAAATCATTTAACTGGTTTATGAACTCCAATCAGAGTGCTCCTACTATTTTATTAACTGAGAATAAGAAGAAACAATCGACAGACTTACAACACCACCACCAATCACAACGGAGTGCAAGTTCCGGTAGCGCCTATTCTACTATTCACAGCAATAATGATATTAAGATTCAGGATACAAACAATGAATGTGATATGTCCCTGTATTGTATCCGTTCGAATTCAACTATCACCACATCTCATACTCCTCGGCATGCCAGCGTGTCCGTCGATGATCTGAGACTGAATTCCTCGACACACGCGTCAAGGAACAGTGGTTGTCCCCATAGTAAACTGGAAACTATTACACCAGGTTCAGTTTACAAGCATCAAAACATAAGTGCATTGAGCATTGGTGTTGAATCATTGATTGAGTTACCTGTTGAAGAGCATCACGGAAAGGCAGCGGAACCAGAATATTGTACCAGCAATGGTGGCAATCAGATCTACAATTTCTCGAACCATACTGGAAGCAATACCAGCGTTCATAAAGTCTATCCAAACGAGAAAGCTCATGCCGCCATATCAAGCTCGTCAAATGGGACACGTTCAAAGCAGGTTACAGGCACACTGATCCCAGTGAGCACCATTCCCAAAACTTATGTTGAAAAGACGGTCAAGACTAAAAAGACTAACAGACTATCTAAGCTTTTTTCGGTTAAGTTTGGAGGCAGTAAAGACTCGTCTACGAGTCTGGAAATTCACAATTGATTTTGTTATCGTGCAGATAGATTGCTACCGATATCTCTTTTTTGCATTTACGTATATTGATTTTCATTGAGATTGTTTTTATGTATATATGAGTATCTATAGCACACTCTTTGTGTGTTTTTCATGATATATAGCTACTGAAGAATCTACCATAACGATTTTACATCTGTTCGCCGTATTGTCTGCGTGCTTTCCTACTGCCTATTGTGGACTAATTAGATCCAACGCGTGTAAATTTCCGAAACGCGACAGGTGCATTAGTGTCCTGGATACGCCACATTCTATATTCTATTTTCAGTACTCGGGATTCTATACTCTGTGTGTTATAATAATGGATATGGTTTTGTTTGCATTATATATGTGAGTGTGCACCACTTAAATACGAAACTTAGAGAAGCTTTGAGATTCGCACAATTGACACAGCTCAAAGTGGTTGTGACCCAAACCAGCATGAAACCACAATTGCAGCCGGGCGTTTGCATCAACCTAAAACTGCACGGGGTCAGGTCTATTGTGTAGGCGGCAAGATGACTAGCAGTGGCATCGCTGACTAACGAGCGAAAGAGCGAACAACAGTAACATGCACCTGTGCGTCCCTGTGGAGCAAATAGTTCTACTTACTATTGTTAGTTTAATAAAGGCAGAAGAATAGGCAGTCTAATTGTGTGCAAAGAAAATTGTACGTTTTGTTGTTCGATACAAAACTACAGGCTACGCCGTGCGGCGGTCGTGGATGGAAATCACCCTGCTGTTGCACATCCATGCCCGCCTTGGTGTTGTTCTGGGGCTACTTCTTTCTGCTTGGATCTGCGAGTAAACTAAAACAAGAAGATTAGCAACTCAGATTTAAACTCGTGGAATACAGAAAATCTTTGTTCGGTATATTCCACATAAGATTCCATACAGTCAAAAGCCAACAACAATAATACTCACAGCAGGGTATACATAGTTGTCTAAATCCCTTCACCTCAACTATTCTGCTTCACTCCTAACAGTCTTTCTTCCCGCTCGGCTTCTATCTAGATAACGCCTATCTGGAATCTTTAGCACAACAAGAACACCTGAAAGAAAAATTCTCTGGTAATTGATCACCTTCTGCCGCCACAGCCGACATGCATGCATGCGCCAGCAGAGACGCCCGGTGCTGCAGTGCATGTCTTTGTGACGCGGGTCCAACGTTTTTTGGCCCACGGTGCGT
This sequence comes from Ambrosiozyma maleeae (nom. inval.), assembly GCA_003706635.2. Classification (NCBI taxonomy): domain Eukaryota; kingdom Fungi; phylum Ascomycota; class Pichiomycetes; order Pichiales; family Pichiaceae; genus Ambrosiozyma; species Ambrosiozyma maleeae (nom. inval.). Next base: position 1,295,837 of record PPLV02000001.1, read on the forward strand.
CCGCCTGTGTGAACTCTAACTCGCTTAGAGCGCAGTTATCTTGTGTGCACCCAGGTTTTTTCGCGTCCAGTAGCTGAATTAGAAAGAAGCAATGCAATACACTGAATTTCAGAAATACATCTAGCCGTGTCTCAAACACTATCATATTTCTGATAGCTCGCTATGCTCGGTTTAGTGTTGTAGTTCTGCAGATCAAAGCTGCCCTCTAAATCACATCACCATATAGTTTGGACTCCCTAGTACACCAAAATCAAGGTTCTGAAGGCAGAAGGGCTGTCACCTCATCCTGTCCTCCAGGCAGGGTCACACACTCTAGAGATTGTGTGTAAAAACTGCGTTTGGCGTCTCCAAGTCCATGTTTACCGCGAAGGCGTCTCTCTCTATTGTCGCAATTTGTTCCTCGGGTGCTTTCGCGTGCTGCTCGCTTAAAAGATTATTTATCACCACGTATCGCAGTCTATAGTAAACTGCAGTGTGCAGAAGAGACAATAAAGACTCGGTGCTTTCAAAACTGGTCCAATAAACACATAAATTGCAACTGTAAAAGAGAAATCAGAACCAGCTAAGCAGTGCAACTAAGATATAATAGAAGATGTGCATCTATATTGACTGGCTTTTTCTTCTTTATTCCATATATATCCAAATCTGCTTCAACTCTATCCACGTATCCCTAGCATCTTTAATCAGATTCTGCTGGTGTTCACTACCCCGCTTAACCTTCAATTTTAAAACACCTGGTTCTCCTTAATCCGGGCTAAAGCTGCTTTCCAAATCTCGCATCTTGCATTACCTTGCCCTAAAACGGTGTCGCACCATCACTGAATAAAAAATGGTAAAATTCTCTATTTTCTTACAGATTGAGATGCAACACGCACCTCTTTCCAGATGAGGCGTTAAGAAAAAAAAGCTCATTCCCGCAGAGCAGGTGTAAAAAGAAAAGAGCATCTGGGAGTTAATTGTTTGAACTACAGTACAGTTTTCTCAATTGTTTTGCAAAATTGCGTTACGCTTTACTTAATTGTTAAAGCTGTTTGCTTTGTTCCTGTTTTCCAATTGTAGAATTGTTCGTTTGTGCACAGCAGTTCTGCGACGTGCTTCTATTATCATTGGGGATTCTTTTTCCCAGACACGATGTCAGTCTGGACCGGATAAAGTTTCAAAGTAACAACCTGCGGGACAACGCAGTTGGTGCCCATTAGCTCTGAGTACTTTGTATTTTATGATTGGGAATAATACCACATAAGTGAGTTTTAGTATAAAACCCTAGCGTACCCCCTCTTTTTTCTCATTCCCCCACATGTACTACGCCAGCAGCCTTCGTCAATTTTTCTGAACTTAACTGCAATTGACTTTAAATACACTAACTACATTCCAACGAAAATGCCATTCGCCAAATCCAAAATTGAGCTGCAATTGACCCCAGAAGAAATAAACATTCTACGTAGATCTTGGGCGTCCACCGGAATTCAATCCAAAGGACAGAAAAGTTCACGTTCCAATGACTCAACCTTCGAATCCACTTCGGTGATGTTTGGTTCGACTTACTTCTGGATTGAAGTCTACGAGGATCTAATTTCCAAATATCCAGTGATTTTGGAATTCCTACCATCTATCAAGCACCAGACCGTGCAATTCTCATCTATTATGCTAATGGCTGTGGAAAATCTAGATAACCTCAGCAACATGTCTGCCTTTTTAGAAAAATTGGGTTGCATGCACGTTAGACTATTCAACGTTGAAGCCAATTACTTCCAAAAGATGGGTGAGTCTCTGCATACTATTTTGCTTAGAAAAATGAACGATTTGGCCACAATTGATCTTTGGCTTAGTCTGTACTGTTTCTTAGCTAACTCTATGATGTCTGCCGGTGATGTTTTGATATTAGATGAGGATATGGTTGCTCAAGGAACACAGGTCACCTACCGTCCACCAGTTGCAATGGTTCCAAGTGCTCAAAAAGTGCACAACTCGAGTGGCAAGCCAAGCTCAAGCAAAAGAAGCACAGTTGATTCTTCAGACGCAGCATCCTTACACTCTATTGTTACGCTATCTACACAAAACACCAACTGGTCTGGAATCACAGCAGAAAACGTTGCTTCTAACACAGCTGCATCAACTGCACCAATTGCGCCTACTGCAACCTTGCCATTCTACTCCAAGAACGTGCAACCTTCTAATGTTTCCATCTCCGGGTTGAGCAGTACATCTACACCACAGACAAGATCGAGACCATCCAAGGGCTTAGGAAGAAGGTTATTAGACAGAGCATTCAGTACTCGTGATAGAACAACTGTGACTGTTGGATTGATGACCCAGTAGTTTTTGAGTGTCCTCCGAGTGATTGGTTTTCTTCATCTTGCTTCTTTTCTGGTTTCCTTTTCTGCTGTTTCTTGCTTATCTTTTCTAATTTTCGGTTCTCTCTTTCTTTGTTTAATTCGGTTGTTCGCTTTATTATTTACATTCTTAGAAAACTGCATTGCACTCGCCTAGAGCGCTTGCAATGTGACTCTCTCTCCTTTGATATCCAAATTGATTACTTCTCCATTCTCATTTCTTTAGTAAAGTCCCAGATTATGTAATGTTTGCTTCCTCCTATAGCAAGTGCAGCTTGCACTGCCGTGTTTACCAACAGCTTATGGCTGCCGGATAGTGTGCCGGTTATTAGGCAGGCTTGAGTAGGACTGGTTTGGAGTTTGGCTTAGTGGCCATTGGTATCCAAGCCGACCCCATACAAATGCAATGGTGGGCTGCTCAAACACATAGTGGCAAGCCCTGACAAGTCGTGCCAAGTACTAGTAAGCAATCACATTTCACCTATCACTCACAATATTTGGAGAGAAGTACATGTGATTCGTGCCATTTACGGGTACAAGCTACACATATCCCCCTCCCCCGCTATACACCCACGGTAGCCATTTCCCTAGCTAAAAACCGCTCCACCAGACTTCTCCACAGCTAGCCATTATATCGGTGCTCTCAAAAATGTGTTTGCCGCTATGCTAGGCTAGAATTTTTAATGAAATTTTTGAAGTGATCAAAAAACGAGTGTATGGATAAGGCAGGTGATGGTGATGCAATAGTGTGTGGATTGTGGTGTGGGGGTTCATATGGATGCACCGGTTGAGACTAGTCTACTGATCTGGTTAACTAAGATCTTGTCCTGGTTCCAGAAGTTGCTCTTTTTAGTCGTGCATACGGTTTCTGCTTTGTATTTTGATACGAAGATCAGTATCATACAGACGGGGTTGTTTGCTTTGCAGCACACCGCTATCGATACCGGTTATTGATTGCCAGTTGGATATCTCTGCATTATCAGAGTGGTTTGGGCATCCCCTTATATGAAATACAGGGGCGAGCATTTTATACATATATATGTATAAACGCATATATGAAAATACGATGGAGTCTGATTTGCCAAGTGCTATCCATAAACCGGGAGAGCCAGCTTCCGGCAATGACAGGTCTGCAAAGACGGGTTCAAACAGAAATTCATGTTTGGATATCAATATGGATGAGATAATACGCAACAGTGAATACAAGGAAGAAGGAACTATAGGGTCGGTTTGCCTCGTGGATCGGGAAGTGAGTAGCTCGGGTGTTGCTCAAATAATAAGAAAATCTGACAGCGATGATATGACTAGATCAAATAGAGACATCAGTCACAATATTACTACAGGAAATGGGATTACGGATTATGACCTGTTGCATGCTACACGAAATCAAATAGAAATTCAGGGGTGGAGACAACTCCAAAAATACATGCATGATGAACCAGAGTACTCGGACTTCCACGCTGGGCTGCCGAATGCTCACACCGCTAAGGAGCTGAATCTGGATAGCCTTACAGATTATAGTGGTGGATATCACTCTCAAGAAGGGCAGATTTCAGATCATAACATATTGGCATACGAAAAGAGCACGAATAACAACAACCTGTACATAAATGATGACGACAATAATAACCTGAAAGCAACGAATGAAAAGAAAGGTAGTGATACGTCAAATAAAGGATCTGCTACTCTTATGGCTCTTTATGTGGGTTTATTGACTGCTCTTGGAGGATTCTTGTATGGTTACGATACAGGTATCATTAACGGGTTACTAGAGATGCAATATGTTAAAGATCATTTTGCTGCGTCTAATAGCCAGTTCACAGCTAGTGAGCAGTCTGTTACGACTGCCATATTGTCTGTTGGAACTTTTTTTGGATCTTTATTTGCTCCTCTCACATCTGATAGAATTGGTAGAAGATGGTCCATCGTGAGTTGCACATCAATTGTTTTCACCCTAGGAACCGTGCTACAACTTGCCTCAACTGACCTTCCTCTTTTATGTGCTGGAAGATTTGTGAGCGGTTTTGGTGTTGGTGTTATATCGGCTGTCATTCCATTATATCAAGCTGAGAGTTCACCTAAATGGATCAGAGGTTCCGTCATTTCGCTTTATCAGTGGGCAATTACGTGGGGTTTACTTGTTTCTAGTGCCGTCACGCAGGGAACTCATTTACTTGACGATCCAAGATGCTATAGAATTCCTATTGGTCTTCAGTTGATCTGGGGTACACTATTATCCACTGGTATGTACATGCTACCTGAGTCTCCACGTTTTTTTGTTAAGAAGGATAACTTGGATGATGCTATTCTTTCGCTATCAAGATTTAGAAGGTTGCCACCAGATGATGAACAACTAATTGAAGAGTTGATTGAAATTAAAGCTGCACATGACTATGAAATGAGCTTTGGTCCTTCTTCTATCTGGGACTGTTTCAGAAACTCGCCTAGTAGAATTTCTCAGAGGAAGAGAATGTTCACAGGTATTTTAACACAAGCATTGCAACAGTGTTCTGGTATTAACTTTATCTTTTACTATGGTGTTAATTTCTTTGTGAAAACTGGTCTTGAGCAGTCGTATCTAATCTCATTTATTACTTACACGGTGAACGTGGTCTTTTCTATTCCAGGTATCATATTTGTGGAAATTTGGGGTAGACGAAACCTATTTATAACCGGTGCTGCAGGCATGACAGTATCTAACTTTGTTATCGGGGCGGTTGGTGCTACTACTGATTCCGTTGTGGCAAATAAAGTGATGATTAGTTTTGTGTGTCTATTTATTGCCTTTTTTGCCGCTACCTGGGGTCCCCTGACCTGGGTTGTGGCTGGTGAGATCTTTGGTCTATCAGTGAGACAGAAGGCTGTCTCTTTGACAGCTGCCACCAATTGGTTGGTTAATTTTATATTTGCATTTTCAACGCCTTATTTGATCGACACTGGTAAGCACACAGCTGCTTTGGGGACCAATATTTTCTTTCTGTGGGGTTCATTAAACTTTGCTGCTTTGGTATTTGCATACTTCTTCATTTATGAGACCAAAGGTTTGATGCTAGAAGAGGTTGATGAGCTCTACAAAGTCTGCACGAATGCCAGAAAGTCAAGGCACTTCAAATCCAAGTTGGCTGAAGGCATTCTTTCTACAGCTCCTTTAGATGCAGAAGGAGGAAGCGGAACTAGCGAATATGGTAAATCTGAAGGGCCACAATATAATGACACAGATGGTGGAAACAAAAGCGGTTCGATGACATTACCTGGTAGTGTTCAAAGTCACCAGCAACAACATCCATCACAGCTGCAGACCATCCCAACAAGTACAACAGACTATTATACCCCCAGCAGGGCGTATTTATCCCTGACGGGCTTGCATGGCGCTACAGAGGATCCCTATCAGGGGCTAGTTTCTAATTTTAATGGTCAAATTGGGACACCAGCTGCCAAAACTGGCGATAACGGTGCCATTTTGATGGACAACATCTTGAACATTCCGAACGATATCCCTCCTTCTATAAGTTCTATCTCAGATCAAGATTTGGAATTATACGAGCTGTTTCCTCGTTCTGATTATTTGGATACGAATGAAGGAAGTTCGTCAGGTAGAACGTTTGGATCTCTAGCACGCAATGATGTTAATACAGGTAGGACTAATTCTGAGACCGACTATTCAAACGTGATCTTTTCTAATCAGGAAGGTGAAGATCAAGAGCAACGTGCAAGCTATGGGTCAGGTTACAACTATTCAAACGAGCATGAGTTTCTCAATTTCATGCAAGACTTGAGTGCACAAACAGGGTTTCAACTGTTACCAGGAGTGGGTCCTCATGATGTTAACAGTAACGCTAGCGCAGGTAACGCTTGCCCAACGCATGTTGAATCCATGGATGATCTTCACGAAAATGATGAGCAAGACAATCATAATGGTGGATCACCCGCCTAACTACCCCCCTTATCTTTTACTCAACACTTGACAGTACGCAATTGTCAGCAATTCTTCTACCCCATACCCATGACTGTTTTGGTTTTTTACTTCTCCTTCATGTTGTTGCTTAGGATGTACAACACATTGTTTTTCTAGTATTACATTTTTTCTTTTGAACCTTTTTTCTTTTTGCATGAACCATACCTCTTAATTTCTTACTCACGGTACATTGTAGTGAAATACGTGACTGAAAGTTGTGCGTCACCACCTAAAATATGGCTTCCTTAAGCCCAGGCGTACGCATCGCACACTGAGCCAAAAAGTAATCCCTTTTTTTAAGAGAAAAACCAGAGAAAAAACAGGCCCAGCTTGACTATTTGGGATGCTCAAATCACAGAAACACATACACCAACCAGTGGAGAACCGTCAACTGTAGATCAGTTTAGCGGTTTGGTAATTGGATGCTAGGTTCTATTTGGAGTATATATTATTTGGTCTCATTTTCACTCCTACTTAAACGCTAGTCATCAAGACTGCAAGACCCTCCGAATTCGCTGATAAACCAAATTGTGTCCCCTTTTTCAACAAAGTCATGCCTGAGGAAAACAAGGGTTTGAAAGCTGACAATGGATCTGCAGTGTCGAGCTTACCGCACCGTATTATGAGCGCAAAGCAATTGAAGGGATCTGTTGATGGCGAAGATCAGTCCCTTAGAAGTAAAGCTTCTGGCAAAAGTGCTGCTTACTCAAACAGCAGCGTAGCTTCTTCGTTTATGAATATCACCAGGTCCTTTTTTAGTTCTAGTAAGGCTGGCAAAGGCAGTAAACACGGTGATCCAACTTCAGAGAGGTCCACACTTTGGCTCACTGCACAATTTTATTTGAACCATGCCGTGTTGACTCTGCTTTTCCTATTCATGTCTGTTTACCGCCTGTATGAGTTCTCCTACAACAAGTTGAAGTTGAGGTTTCTAAATATAGCTTATAACCCATCCAAAACACCAAGTTTGATCAACAGTGACATCAACAAGCTTTCGAAAATACCCCAGCGTATATCTGTCATCTTGAACTACATGCCGGAGCAGGAAGAAGGTGGGGGTGTGGAGGGCATCTGTAATAACAGTGCTGAAATTGTGTCTTGGTGTTTATCGAGTGATATCCCATATTTGTCAATTTATGAATATCATGGTGTGTTAAAAAAGAGCGTACCAGAACTCCGCCGTGCCATTTATAGAAAGCTAGTTGTTTACTTTGGCACTCATGACGTTCCATCGTTCAAAATCAGCATTCCTCACTTGAATTTAACTTACTATGGCTCATACGATGGAGAGTATTCGGAATCTATGATTAATGATGCCAAATTTGGTATCGAAATCTCCCTATTAAGTAACGTTGATGGGCGCTCGACAATTGTTGAATTAACCAAAGTGATGGCTGACTTGAACAAGAGCGGGGAACTTACGGAGAAAGATGTGACTTTAAAGTTCATTAATCAAGAGCTTGAGCAATTGGTGGGCATTGAGCCTGATTTAGTGATTTTGTTCCAACCTTTCCTCAATCTACAAGGTTACCCACCATGGCATTTAAGATTAAGTGAAATGTACTGGGAACCCGATAACTGCGATGTTACATATGCTGTGTATCTCAGAGCCTTGCAGAAGTATTCTACTTGTAAGGTGAACGTTGGCCGCTAGCCTTGAAATACTCCTGGTTGCTAAAATATGACACGCTATTTTCTTATCTAAATCTGGCTTATTGCCCTGCTAACATATCAGAGCTGCTAAATAATTCAAACCTCCATTATCCCGCTGAAAATAAAAAACATAAAAACATTTGCATATTTACATAGCATAGGTCTACTTTGGTATATAATGAAAAATGCAGGAAAGAAGCTGGCTACCTACATATACTTGTATAGTTTAACTTTTTGACCCCTCCATCTTTTTGGCCCTGTTTGCTCTTCTCCCCTTTTACTTTCCTGCTGCCAACACCCTTCTGCTTTCTATAACAGTCTAATTTATTCAATAATTTTTCTACTTTACTGTGACGCTTTGCACATTGCTAATCTGATTGTTTCTATTCAGCTCTTGAGTTTAGCCACGAATTGTACAGAGGAGTGGAAATTTGCTGATTACATCACATCTTGTTTTATTAACTAAAGAGAATGCGCATACACACTTCCTTTTCCAAACACTGACTATGCATACACGATAGCTCAAACAAACAACACTTTAAAACAGTAACTCACCACTCAAAACAGCCAATATTTGCAGACGTGATCTGGAAAGCAGCACAATCACTTCAGCTACAACATACGCCGTGTCGTACACCGCGTGCTCACATAGCGTCTCTTGCCCAAAACTGGAAGAAAGTGCGTGCGCCAACAAGTCAGTTTTATGCTGAGCTGTCCACACCTAAATTACGTCAGCCGATTAGTGCCGCTGATTTCTGTGGATTTTTAATTCACTTTTTGCCCTGTCGGATCGCTTGTTTGCAGTTGGGATTGCTTGTGAACCAGGTATCCAGTTCCTTTCTATTCTGTATCTGCGCATTCTTTTTTCTATATCCGAGGCGAAAGGCTGGTTACCCCATAGAACCGTATACGACACCTCACTCAGGACTTTGTATCTCTATACACATTCATATATATATATTTGTTAAGGTAAGTTCTCCTCTAGAAGGACAGAGTTTGCACAGTGTAATCTTATGCCCACAGCTGAAAACACGCACGCGTGGCCACACCCCGAATCCCGGCTACACGCCCGCCGACCATGCTGATTAGTCAAACCGAAATTGTACAATGTCTTTGCAACACCTCCAACTGCTTTCCATCGGCGTGGACGTGCAGTGACACACAGTCCAATGTTACTCTATACGTTACCTCTTGTTGTTTTGGCTCGCAGCCTGGCGGCCTGCCTAGCCTCACCTCTGGCGTGCACCACGCTCGATCGTGTGGTTCCGCAGGCTGTCCTATCGCGCCAGGTGAAACCGCGACCCCGTCAGCCTCTTTGCACGGGTGTCGCACGGGACGTGAGCGGCTAACCGATCCAATTATAGCATAGACATGGCTGCCTGCGCATGGCATTTCCGTGACATGCAGAACAACAGTGGATACGCATAGACAATCTAACAATGATAGCATGACACCAGAATTCGACAAAACGGCTAGTTTACGTGCCCGTCTTGCCTCTTGAGTGTGGCATAGCCCTGTCCGCCTTAACCTTTTTCCATAGGGCGCTGCCATTTCTCTTTGCGTGCCACGAACCCGAAAAACCCAAAAAGGACAACAGCGATATTGTGAAACTTTGCCATTTTTTGAATGACGGGAAATGTTAGACCAGCCGATCAAGCCATTCACAGAGGGTATATATGTTTGCAACTTGCGGGCCTCGTGTGCATCATCTATATTTACATATTTTGAGTACAATACTAACATAATTGGAAGAGCGGTGCATACTGTGCGTACATTTGATTGATCAATATTAAAGATGGGTTTATCTATCTCTAAGTTATTACAAGGCCTTTTCGGTCGCAAGGAAATGAGAATCTTGATGGTTGGTTTAGACGCTGCCGGTAAGACTACCATTTTATATAAATTGAAATTGGGTGAAATTGTTACCACTATTCCAACCATTGGTTTCAACGTTGAGACTGTCGAATACAAGAACATTTCTTTCACCGTCTGGGATGTTGGTGGACAAGATAAGATCAGACCATTATGGAGACACTACTTCCAAAACACCCAAGGTATCATTTTTGTTGTTGATTCTAACGATAGAGACAGAATCTCTGAGGCTAGAGAGGAATTGCAAAGAATGTTGAACGAAGACGAGTTGAGAGACGCTTTGTTGTTGGTTTTCGCTAACAAGCAAGATTTGCCAAATGCCATGACCGCTGCTGAGATTACCGAGAAGTTAGGCCTACAATCCATCAGACCAAGACCATGGTTTATCCAGTCTACCTGTGCTACCTCTGGTGACGGTTTGTACGAGGGTCTAGAATGGTTATCCACCAACTTGAAGAACAGTGCTTAAATCTAATAACTAGAACTTTTAAAATATATGTCTTACTATCTTTTTTCTCCATAGCCTTTACCAAATCTATTTTTATTCTCCATCTTTCCCCCATTCCATCTATCATTCAATCCATCATTTGATATATCAGTTTTTGTTTTAGTTTTAGTTTTAGTTTTTGCCCTGCCTGTTTGCGGTTTATTTTTTCTTTGTTCAAACGTCGTCATTGGTTTCATTGACCAAACATTGGCTTGTGTGTATATCTGTTTGCATAACGTTTTACTTCATAATAGTTTTATTTTTCTCTTTTTGATATGATTGAAGCAGATAGTGCTATCTTTTTTGTATTTTAATTCAGAGAGCTCCTGCAAAATATCCTTGGCCAAGTATCCAGCAATATCTCAATCCACAGATCCCACTCGCTACGCTATCTCCTGCTACGCTGTATCCTGCTACGATGTCTCCTGCTACATTTCCACCAGCTACCCTGCCCAAACCTCGTGCCCTGGTCCTAACCAACTGGCAGTAATCACCATCTCAAATTATACTCCACTTAATGTATAGCGGCCGGTTATGTGCTCTTGATAGCGCAACATCACGCGCTAATATAAAAAGCAACGGCCAAACACACTGCAGCCGTCCACACCCGTGCACTGGCTAATATGCAAAGGGGGATTAGCGCCTGGACTACCTGGGGAGCAGTCTGATGAGTCAAAGGACGGATCCACTTGTGGGCCAGTGCCACCTAGGAACGGTACCTAGAAGCCTACGACAAGTATCCAGCACCAGTAGTTGACGGTGAGCTCGAGGTTCCAAGACGCATTATCCCTGCAAACCGGCGTGTGATGTCTACCGTATTGAGAGTGCCGACACCCTTCAATATGGCACATGATTAATGCGATTCACCTTCACGTAATCAATCACTCGCCGTGGATGCTGCAAAGCCTCGTGTTGCAGCCACAGACTGTATCGGTGGCGCACGGTGGCAAGGGTATGTGCCACATCCACAAACGCAAAAACAGTGCACCGCAGACTCACAAGGAGTCTTGAGCACACGCCGAGCACAGGCGGCCACAAAACGCAGTCACAAGTTGCCTACCGCATTTGGACACCCGACACTCGGTGCATTTTCTGGGCGCGAGTAGCCGGCGTGCGGAGGTTTGTGGCGGGCCAGCGTGCTGGCGAGAACTTTTTTCAGCTGGAGTGCTCAGTCTGGCGGTGTGGTGGTGAAGCTCTGGAAATGCCAGAAAGTTTTTTCTTTCCTTTCTAACGATATATGTACAACCCTTCTTACAAGGTAGACACACCATATTAAGAGAGTCTTTTTGATACATATATCATAAGATCTATTAATTAGAGACCATATATCAACAATGGTATGTGATGGTACCCAGAATAAACGAAGGGAAGGACACCTGGAAAAGATATGGAACCATGTGACAGAAGACACGGAGAAAACACTACAAGCACATATTATAGTTGAGTTCTGACACCTGGCAGTTAAAACAAGCCTGTACATCTGGAGGGCCTGAGCGGATGAACAAGCTCACACAGTGTTAAATTAAGCAATAGAGATGTTCACAATATGAGATAACTTTCAATACTTGAACTGTACAAAGTGAATGCCAGGAAATGGCCTGGGCAGGTCCCGCCAACCGACATCACTTAACGGCCAGCTACAGTCACATCATACACGAGACAAATTATACTGCGAGTTTCAGATGGCAGTGAATTCCCACTGCAACTATGTGAACAAACTAGCTAGAGTTTCATTTTTGTATGGGACATTTAGTTATCATTTAGCTGTACAAGCGATACCACTGTGTGGGCCAGATACTCAATAGCGTGCCGGATTTTTTGTCACCAGTTCCATTAAAATTCTCCAACTTCCCTGAGTAGTCTTTTGTAAACTTTGAATTTATTTACTAACGTTTTGCTCTACAATAACTGTTTATTGACTTTACAATTTCTCTTACTACACTCTATTATAGGCTGGTGTTAAGACTTACGAATTAAGAACCAAATCTAAGGACCAATTGCAAGAGCAATTAGTTGACTTGAAGAAGGAATTGGCTTCCTTGAAGGTCCAAAAGTTGACCAAGCCATCCTTGCCAAAGATCAACACCGTCAGAAAGAACATTGCTAGAGTCTTGACCGTCATCAACTTACAACAAAGACAATCTGTCAGAGCTTTCTACGCTGGTAAGAAGTACATTCCAAAGGACTTGAGAGCCAAGAAGACCAGAGCTTTGAGAAGAGCTTTGACCAACTTCGAGAAGAACCAAAAGACTGATAAGGCTAAGAAGAACGCCATTGCTTACCCAGCTAAGAAGTTTGCTATCAAGGCTTAAGCACTTGATGGTCAGCTTTAAATCATTTTCTTATTCCCTTTACACACATGTCTAAATAAACTTCTAAAAACATCAATAAAAGGTTTTATTTTTGTCAGTTCCTCTAATAAATACTTTATCTTTTTTTAAACACAAAGTATCCAGACTTAGCTGGCCCCTAGTTCTGTATATGCCATGTAGTGTATATTGTCAGCTGGTGCTTTTCAACCTTCAGAGGTACTGGGCTTAGTAACGGGCGTCAACACCCGTGCACCTCAAAATGAAGTATAATTCACTTGATTTGCCCCTTTTGGATGGATGTTCCTTAAGCCAAACATTTGTTTCCCAATGTTCTTTGACATGTTTGACTCATCTTTAGCCATTGCAGTTGTGGTAAAAGCATCCAGGTGCATTTCAGTTTGAAATTCACCATTAGTTTAGTGGGTATTTGCAGCACTCGGCTCAGCTCCTTAATTTTTGAGAAACCAGAAACCAGAATGAGTACACCGGAAGAGATCAGGGCTAAGCGATTGGCAAGATTGGCTGCCTTATCTGCCCAGCAGCCAACTTCCAGCCCGACTCAGTCGTCAGACGTGCAAGCCAGAACTAGAACTTCTGGTGATATCAATTCTCCTCAGAAGTCTCAATTATCGGAGGATGCATCTAAGCTTGACACCACAGTGTCCACGGCACAATCTACCCCATCGGTCAAGAATACTACCACGTCTTCTCAGCTGCACCCAAACCCGTCTCTATTACCACCACTACCGAACCAGAAGCAACAGAATCAGGCCAGACCACAGCAATCCCTAGAAGAGTGGACTAATCAGCAGTTAGAATTCATGCTTCAGGCTTCCTTGTCTGAAGACAAAGCTGAAAACAAAAATTACATCCATCTTAGCTCTTTATCACATGAATCAGAGGACATCTTACTTACATTCTCCAACATTGATACCGTGTTCTTGGAAATTTTGACAGAACACGGAGTCAAGCCAAAATTCGAGAGTTCGTTGGAGTACTTGTTTCAAACATGGAACAACGCTAACGAGGTGTATAGACTAATTAGAACAGACGACCCTTTGAAATCTGAAAAGTCCAAATTGGTAAAAGAAGTTTCTCGTTTAAGTTCCAGTTACACATTGATTTTATTTCAAGTCCCTGATATGTTCGTTGATCCTGTTCGCATCAGTTTAGTTGTTGATATGTTCTGGAAGCAAATACATAAATACGATAATCTTTTATTAGAGGTTATTAGTAGAGCAATTGAAAATGACTTTTTGCTGGATTTGTGTAATGTTATACTACCTAGACTTTCTGCAAGGCTATTGCTCCTTGATTATACTACAGACACCGATTATTTGAAGATTTTCACCCTTTTCCAGCTATTTTTGTCGAACAAAATTGTTGCATCTCAGTTTCATCTCATTGATAGCTATCATCCCAAAGATTTAAGTCCAGAAGAATTTGAAACTAAAACTTTACTTGGTCCACTTTTGAGAATATCACCTTTATTAGAAACAATTACGTCGTTTAACTACACAGAAGGTATATCCAAGAGTCAAATTAGACAAATTCATGAGTCTCTTCACACAGAACATTCCAATTTGATCAATAGATTGTTTTTTCTGTGTGAAAAGCTTGTTAGATCTGGTGAAGAAGGCCGCCAAAACTTCTTAAAATTTTTGGCTGATATAGTGAACAAAAACCATTTGAGACGTGGCGAACATGCAGATTATAAAAAGATCGCAAGTGATTCTTTTATGTTTAACTTAACAATGATTTTGGTCAAGTTTGCTCAACCATTTCTTGCTGACGGTTCCTATGGAAAAATAGATAAAATATCAGTGAATTACTTGAATTGCCATGATAAACTTATTGACTTGAAAGAGGAAACCAAGATTAATTCAACTATTCAAGAATATGAAGAATGCTATACTGATGACAAATTAACAAAAATTCCATTGAATTTCATCAGCGAATGCTTCTATATGCTTTTAACCTACGTCCATTATGGTTTAGGTGGTTTATATATAAGTGCTAATCGATGGAATGGTTATATAAAGCAGATATCTCAACAGTTGAAAAAATTTGAGGAGATGATTGCAAAGACTGGCGGTGGTGCCAATTCTCAATCCAATCCATTGATTAAGATGCTAATTGAAACCAAGATCAATCCAATTAAGAAAGATCTGCAAAAATTCAGATCTTTAAAGCTTTCGATTGAGATGGTATTCACCAACAGACCTATGCAATTGGAAATTTTTGATGTCATTGTTGGAGCAATTGTCTTTATGATGAGACTGATTGATCCTAACCACAAGTACCCAAATGCTACCATCAAAATCCCATTGCATAATCTTGATCTGGATGTTGATAAATTGGATGATATGGATTACTTGAGGCAGTTAGCTCCGGTTCCACTAAAGTACTTTCCCGAAATGTTCATAGAAGGTATTGTGAACTATTGTCATTATAGCTCAAAGTTTAATAACAATCCAATGTTTCAAAATAATGATAAGCTAGACAAATTTTTAGAGTTCAGTATCACTATATTAAGATGTCCTGAATTGATTAGTAACCCTCATTTGAAAGCAAGACTTGTTGAAGTGTTATTTTTTGGTTCACTGAGTGCACAAAACGGTAGAGATGGCTACATGATTGAATCGCTCAACTCAAATGAAATAGTCAGAGACAATCTGATGATTTCTTTGTTAGATTTTTATGTCATGGTTGAGAAAACAGGCGCATCATCACAATTTTATGATAAATTTAATGCTAGATATCATATTTCATACATTGTGGAGCAATTGTGGAAGTTTGATTTCTTCAAGGCTGATTTGAAGAACATTTCTCAAAGATTACAAAAATTCTTTGTTCGATTAATTGCCAGAATGTTGAACGACACCACGTACTTATTAGATGAATCGTTGAATCATTTGCACATTATCGGCTCTTGTCAAAGGGAGCTGGATAACAGGGCCAAGGGCAATCCACCATCTAACTCAGAAGAAAGTGATGAAGATCTTGTGAAGAAGTTACAGGAGAGTGAGAGAATGGCTAAATCTTTTGTTCAGTTATCAAACAAGACTATTCAGTTGTTCAACTTGTTTACAGAAGAGGCTCCTGAATCTTTTATTATGGTTGAGATTGTTGATAGATTGGCAGGTATGTTGAATTATAATTTGGTTGCATTGGTTGGACCAAAATATAACGAATTAAAGGTCAAAAACCCAGAAGAGTATCAGTTCAATCCTTCTGAACTATTACTGCAGCTTTGTTCCATCTTTATCAACTTATCAGGTCAGAGGCAATTTATTGAAGCTGTTGCCAGGGACTCTAGATCTTTTAACCCATCTTGTTTTATTAGAGCTATTCAAATTTTGTACAAGGTTGGTAAGATTCCAAGCCCTGAGTTTGAGACTGCATTGAGACAATTTGTACAGGAAGCCCAACAAGTTAGAGCGGATGATGATGAAGAAGAATTGGAGCTAGGAGAGATTCCGGATGATTTCTTAGATCCTTTGATGTTCACCCTAATGAAGGACCCGGTGAAGCTACCACACTCGAAGATATCTATCGATAGATCAGTTCTAAAGGCCCATTTAATGAACGATCCTACAGACCCATTTAACAGAACGCCTTTGAAGCTGGAGGATGTCGAGGACGATGTACAGCTCAGACAGAAGATACATGACTTCATAAAGGAGAGAAAACAGCGTCTCAAAGACGCAGATGGTGACATTTCAATGGGTGGCTGACGCCAGACATTTGGATGTGTATAAAAGTACCTCGTCATTTTGACACTTCTGGTTTTTTGAAAATTTTGTACTGTTTTTTTCCGCCAAAATTTGCAAGTCTCGTTTACCTATGGTATGTAGTGTCTCCAACCCAGCACCGCACTATATCGCAAAGCGCAACAAAAGTGCCCCCGAATTACCACCCATATTTGAATTCGAAACAGTTTCTAAATTAAGCCTTAATATAAACTCCTTGGAGAACGTTCTGAGACCCCGCGTATAACCTTGCATTAAGGTGCATCTATTTGCATGCACTTGCATGAAGGTACATTAAAGCGCCGCAATGAGAAGCTCTCTGCTCGTTTCCGGTGACATTCCATTTATAACTGGTAGCCGTGAGGAAAAGAATAATAAAAAAGTATGCAATGTCTAATGATGTTTAGTGACATCAACTGTCACCAAATGGAGCCCGGGCCGCAACAACGTTGTAAATGTGCATATATATAATTATATGTATATGTATTTATACTGGGAAATGTGAATACCAAATCTCTTTTGAGAACATCTACTTTATAATCAGGGTGAATTTCAGAGTAATGGAATGCAAGGACTCAACAAGAACTCGCGCAAGGTATCTGAAACCATTTGTCACTGATGGAGATATATGACCAAGCGTAGTTTAAACTTGTGTTCGTAATTATAGATAGGAAACTCAATGCTTGTATTCTCACCTTCGATCTCTGTTTCTAGTTATGCCTGCCGGGCTGTCAGAAAAAGAGGTGGTATTCTAGCTTTTGAGGAGTATCAAAGTGAAACCGGCTTGCATCAGATTAGTTTCAGTTTTTAATGTTATTTGCTCTTTTACACACACAGATAAGGTTACCGCACATCTGAGAGAAGTGCTTTACATCTCGAGAGCACACATGGAACGCGCAATTGAATTCCCTTCTTAGCCTTTGCTGCTTGTGCAGTTTTGCAGATCATTTCCAGTGCCCGTATAGCTAGCGACTTCTCTTGTGTTGAAAATTCGCTTATTCTATATTGCTTGGATCTTGAGCATGTCTGGCAATTCATGAGAGGTCGCACGGTCCTGATGTTGCACCGTGTAGTTTAGTGTTGATATGGGTTTTTGTGTTTTTTTAAACTGTGAGGCGAGGTTTTGCGCCTTTAAGTAACATTCTCTAAGGCTTTCCATGTGGACCCGAAAGCTATGAAAGATGCCGCTTTTCGACACCTGGCAATCTGGCAAAGGCAAGATGCAAGACCATCATTCATGTTGAGATAGCACGCGAGCAGAGGTCAGCTTCTAGATAAGGCTGATTGTGTGCTAACCGACAGACATAGAAGCACACGAGGCCAGTACGCTTGATGCGTGCCGTCTGTGAGCGGGCCATGCACGGCGCACACACAACGGAAACAAACACCCAGTTAATAATAATTCGGCATGGGGGCGTGTTTGGCTTCTAAATTGCCCACAACATGGCCATTACCCGTTCCGCTTGTATTAGCCGGAAACCTACAGCTGGTATGCCCCTGGAGGCGCAACCCGAAACAGGCTGCGTGGGCGGTACGGCCAACCAGCACGGCCAACCAGCACGTCTTCTTCCTGCAAAGAACACCGGGCGTGTTGAAATTAAGGGGATTGTCTGTTGCATTACATCTACTTGCTGTTATCCTCTATTGTTCACCTACAGAACTCTTAATGTTTGTGTCGCATGACACAAATAAGCTTTTCGCGTTGGATAAAGTATAATCGGTAAGGGTATTGTGTAGTGTTGTGTCGTGGCGCCCGTCAACCCTTGAACCGTCGCATATCTGTGGCTTACCTGGACACGTATGTATAGCGCTGGGTTGGCAACCATGTGTTGGCTTATGTGTTTTTTACAGTAGCTAGATCTGTCCATCTACCGTGGGGGCTAAGTTCTGCGGACTGTCTACTCTGAACATCACCTCCTGGTCCATCTAGGGCTCATCGGCCTCCTGGTATTCCTCGTACCCTCCCTACCGGCAGTCTGGCGTATCGTAGCCTACGTGTTGGCCATTTCAGTTGGCCTTCCTGCCAAAGTATGTGCTCTCTTTTCTCCTAGTAGCCACCACATGATAAAAATTTCAGAGATTTGCGGCTTGTTCACTGTCCTGCCTTTTATGGCCAGCAGTTGGCACTATCTCCGCTTTGCACACGACTCCTGTCCATTCACAACTCGGTGAAACAGGTCAACCCTAAAGTTAGTACATGCACAGTACTGCCGACTGTCAATGCTGCCTGCCAGCGCTACGTGCCACTAGCTCCTTGTCACCTAAAAAGCCGTAGCCACCTCTCCACGCCCAAACTTCAAAAAGCCGTAGGAATTTATATATAAACATCCGCCTTGCATTTTGACTGTGTACAGATTCCGGCCACACTATGACCAGCAGGTTTTATATCTATTTATATATATAATATAAATGTCACTTAAGCAAGTGTTTTCTGGCCTGTTTGGATCAGGGTGTTTGCTGTATACTGAACCGTAATATTTCATATGAACAGCCACAGACAACGGGCTCGTGTTATTCTGACTCGTCACCACAAAACTGCAGAGAAATCATTTACACTGAAATGGACACACCAGAGACATTTTTCAGATTTCAAAGAGTACAGGATAGAATCACCTATTTAGCTAGTGTGTACAATATAGCAGAGATACTAATAAAGGCTCTGTTCAATTTGAACGAAGGAAGAAATAGCCCGGCCAGTGAAGGCGCTACCACCCCACCCGCCAGCGATGCCAGCAGCACTAATACTTCAAGAAGAGGCCGAAACAGTCCCGCCAGCACCGGCAGCACTGGTGCGGTAGATAGAGAGTTTATCGAAAGCCTAGAAGCAGAGATCGCCTCGTTTGTGATTAAACCCAACGTTGACTCCTTGAAACTGGTTCCTCTGAATTCTTACTATAGACTTCTTACCCATAAAGTCGCCGAGTACTATAGATTAGGCCACATTCTATCGAGCGATGGATACTCGATGATTCTATATAAGATCAACACTTCGTTGATCAATGCCGATAAAGAGTTTAAAAAGCACGCAAAGTTTGATTATGACGGTAATATCAAACCGCTGGACTTTAGGGGGTTGACTTTTGATCCTGCCGAAAAGCTCAATAGACTCAGATTACGTGACCTCTATAATATGTACAAAGACTTGATGGTTGCTGACTGTGAGACAGATTCAGATAAGTTTCTGAAAAGAGTTCGAGCTTGCCATGGAAGAGCTGAAATTACGGTCAAACCAAATTTGCAGGATGGTGCTCCGGTGAAACATAAATCGAACGGTACTACTGAACGGCCAAACCATGATGGCAATGGTGAACTAACATCCTCTGATGAAGATACCAAAATAGCAGATAACACTGACAATGAAAATGACACCACAGAAAACGATGATATTTCATTTATCTTGGAATCAGGACAATCAACTCCTGACGGTACCCCTGTGGACCGCAATACCCATAGCATACCGATAATTGACAAAATACCGCATAGCATGGAACATAGATTACAATTCTCAAACAAATACAGTTACTACAAAGGGTCCAGTTTTGGTTATCAAAATAAGCACCACCTTAAAAGTGCCCAATACTCAAGTCAACCACGGGACTCTGGTCGCAAAGATAGACAGCAGTTGATTTATGCATATAATCTACAATCTGTGCCAGTGCCTCAACAACACATGGCACAAGTCTTACCTACGCAGTATCAAATGGTACCATTAAATCAAATTCCTTACACGGAACAAGGAAACTCTCTATATGGGTTTTATCAGCCCCATCACTTTGTCTCCAACATGTATCATCATGGCATGGCACAAGTCCCTATGCCTATAACATCACTACAGCCCCCTAGCCAGCAGTATGCAAATCGGAAAGACTCGTTTTCATCTACAACTTCCGATAATTCAGCAGAATCATCCACCCATGAACCCAAGCCAAGACAGAAACTTAAGAAACTCAGGTCTCAAACTTTTCAGGTTTGTTCTTCTCCGATCATCGATCCTGTCGGATTGGATACAGGAGAACCCGGATACATGTATAATCATAATCGCTTCTTATACAATTCAGGTCAGGCCGGAGCTCCTTTAACTTACTATCCGATATATCATCCATCTCATCTTACCGAGCAATTACCTTTAGCCGTCTTTATGCCAACAAGACATTCGCATGTACCAAAGAACAAATCCAGTAATAAAAGTGATAGCAATACGGATACCTCTGAGAGTAGAATTTCTTCAGAATCTTTACACTCGAGTGTGCCGGCAGTACACGAGTCGTTGCAAAGGCCAATTGTTTAAAGCACGTCTCATGAAGCAAGAATTACTCTTTCAAAAACTCATACAATTCATTCAGGTTCATTATCATGATACCTACACAAATTCGTGACTCAATATACTGTTATTATTGTCTCTGGATCGATAGTAATAGAAGTGAACTATTCCGAGTGATTTATGAAACGGACACCCAGAGAAAAGCATATGGAGTCGTGCTTTTTTTTGATAAAAATGGAACAAGTTAATACAGTGGTCGAGAAATAGCTAGGCGATTCTTTATTCTTTTAATAGCATTTGGGTTGTTCTTTGAGCCTGTATGACTCTAATTTGCGGTTAATTAATATTTAGTGTTAAAAGTATATCATCTTAAATTCTAATCTGCATTTATGCCGTAATACATTATAAAAATATCTACAACTTTGCGTTCAATTTTCTTGCTCTGTCCAGGGCTATATCGCACATGGCATTGAATGAATCATCAATTTCAGATTCTAAATTGCCTCTTTCTATTCTCTGTTTCATGATCTTGATAATTTCATCCCTTGATCTGCCGTTAACAAACACCACAAATCTTAATCCTGGAAAAACCGATTCATATTCATCGTTGAGCTCAACCAATTTCAAAGCTAGTACTGGATCTGCATTCAATTTTGCCTGTTCTGATTTCGAGTGCTCAGATAAAGGTTCATCTGAGTGTGTCGAAGGTTTTGGGGGTCCCAATCTTGGATGTGCGGAGATGATCTTATTCACCTTGAACTGTAGTTGAGTATCTGTGAAATTGGACTGTACGAATCTTTCTTTCAATGTATTCAAAAGTGCTCTTGAGTTTTCAATAATGTCTGTGTATGTATGGTACTTGAAAGTGGCCTTATTATTCTCTGGGAATAAGTTAGGGATGAGGTAGTTGGTTAGAGTATCACATGGCTCAAAGAGAGTGTTCAATGTGGATGTGATCTCTTCCTTTGAGAGCGTTCCTAGTATTTGTGGTGATGGCAGCGACATGGTGGTTACTTGTAGCGAAACTCAATTTGGTATACTTGAAGTATCAGCTCTCGATACCTGGCCCCGGGAAGAAACAACCGTGTTAATCAGTGAGACCGCCAGTATGCTGAAAGTCTCTAGTATTCAAAGCCAGTTCTAGCAGCACTCCGGAGTACCGGCTATCACCGATGCTTATATCAGATACATCCGTGCACCATATGAACAGGGTGCCCAGATCTGTGCAAGTTGATTATCAGAGATGGGATGATGGAATACGTGAGAGGTTGGGAAAGGAAGGTTGCACACGAGAGGTGGAGTATTAGAAGCAGCAGTGGCGCCAGTCAGTCGAATGGTCAACCCCCTGCCCCCTGGGCCCTGGAATTCAAGGCGTTCTGGATCCGCCAGATCGTGTAAAATAACCTTACGGGCCCACGCACCGTAGCTTGTTACACAGCAGGCAAATGTCCGGCCGCGTCAGCGGGAAACTGGAGCAAATCTGTTCCCGGTGGATTGCTCCGCCCTTGCATGGAATTCTCGCGGGCGCGTCCCTTTCCCCTGGAGCTAACCAGAACCGGACACAGACACGGTACCTGGAGCACTCAATTGCCAGCACGAAAACTTACGGAGAGAGGAAGAGAGAGAGATGGCGGGACGGAACAGGCAGGACGGACTGGACAGACTGGACAGGCATGGGTATTTAGAGAGAAGTCGGGAGGGATTTAGAAGCGTAAATGTAGTTGACAAGTAGCATACGCAATCTAAAGGGAAATAGAGCAATTCTACTCAGGAGGCGCTTTTTTTGATTTCAGTCAGAGTGATTGAATAGAAGAACAGCTTGGTGTTAAGAGAGATACCGTGCGACACAAGTACTCAGCATAGACATGTCCTCAGATAACGTTGATGATTTATTGCCTGAATCCACGCCAGGGTTCAAGGTTGCCGAGAAGAAAACGATTCATGAATACGCCAATTTGGACTCGCAGGATGAGTCCTTAAACAAGTGGAAGAAATCATTGGGGTTGAACACCGGAAACTTATTGCCTGTTGCTCCAGGTGACAAAAGGTCCGTTGTTGTGCTATCTATGACTTTGGAGATTGACGGCGAGCCACCGATCGTTGTGGATTTGGAGAACACAAAGACAGAACAAGATTTGAAAAACAAAAAAATCCACTTTAAAATCAAAGAAAAGTCGATATACCAGCTAACCATTAAATTCAAAGTCCAACACGAGATCATCACCGGCTTGAAATACTTGCAAGCTGTTAAGAAGGCCGGTATCACGGTTGACAGATTGGATGAACCACTAGGCTCATTTGCTCCAAATACAGAAGACACAACTTTCTATGAGAGATCATTCGATCCCGTGGAAGCCCCTTCTGGTTTGCTAGCTAGAGGTTCTTACTCTGCATTCTCAAAATTTGTCGACGACGATAAGAAGGTACACTTAGTTCTACCTTGGACTTTCCAAATCACCAAATGAATTAGAGACTTTGGATTAATTTAGTTCTTATTAGGCCTCTTGTTTTCGTATTATTTTCATTTCATGCGTCTCAAATATATTTGTAATTTACTATGCAATGGCGTAACCTGCAATTTTTCACAACAAAGTTCTCTAAAGCATGAAAGGATTTCTGTTATAAAGTACAAATAGAACATCTTGAATAGACAAAACAAGAAGAAGAAAAATAAGCACAATAAAAAGAACAGACAAAAAATAACTCACCAAAGCAAACAGTAGTGGTAGTGAACAAGTTGTAGAAAAATAGGTGGCAAAAGTAAGTCAAAGGAGCAATAGTGATGGTTGAATGAATGTAAAGGTGACGTTATTGATCTGATGTGCTTAAAATAATGACTTTGTTATAAAATAAGAAAGAAGTAACTCCAACATAAAACAATAGAATGGACAACTGGGTGAAAAGGAAATCAACGATGAACAAAAAAATAAAGGTGAAAAAAAAACAAGATGTAAGTTAGGACATTAGAGATAGAGAGAACATTTAATGCTTTGAATGAAGCGAAGGGCCAAGAATAGGCTCTATCAAATTTGAGCAAACAGAAGGATTATGGTTAACTAGCGAGGTTGGCGGAAACATGTCTGTTGTTTTGTTTGTTTTGTATGTTATTCATAAGCTACAAGAAATAGTCTGGTGTCTTTCTTGTAACTGTAGGTTCGCCAGGTCTGATAGAAGGATCATACTGTAAGAAATCTCTGTTGTGGTTCTCATCAACTTCCATGATTGCAGCTTGGTTACCACATCTATAACAATAATTAGGAGCAGAGAAGATAGTCACCACAAGATCTTGGTGTGACCAAGAGTAACCTTCCATGACCAGTTGATGTGCCCTCGCTGTTAGTGACAACCCGTTTGTATGATTAAACTGTTCAGATATATCTTGACCAAAAGTGAAACCGGCACCTCTTGGTGATATACCCCATCCACCTCTGTCATCTGGATCTGACCAAAGCAAGTCACACATTGGACCTTCATGTGGCACCTCTTGAATTCTATTCAATTCTCTAACTTGATCAATTGTTTCAATCATTGGAGATAAACCACCGTGAAGACAAAATATAGAATTGTCAACCAATGCAGTGATTGGGAAATAATCAAACAAGTCGGTAAAAGTTTTCCAGACATTGGCAGATCCGTATTTTCTAAAACATTCATCATAGAAACCATAAACTTGAGTAATCTGTCTGGACTCGTGATTACCTCTCAAAATGGTGATTCTTTTTGGGTATCTAACCTTCATAGCAACCAAATAACTCACCGTTTCGACAGAATAGTAACCTCTGTCAACGTAATCACCCATAAACAAATAATTTGTATCTGGACAAGGACCTCCAATCTTAAATAGCTCCATCAAATCATGAAATTGACCGTGGATATCACCGCAGATGGTGACTGGCACTTGCACAGGCTGTACGTTCTGCTCATCTTTTAAAACTTCAATTGCCATAGTGCAAAGCTCCTTGACGGATTCTTCGCTCAATGGCTTACACTGGGACAATTGCTCTATCCAACCGTCTAGAGTGTCTATCTGTGTGGAAGGCGACGTGGTGGAGATTGGCACCTGTTGAATACCCAAGCTGCCCGAGTTATTTAAATGTTGTTGGTCGATAGCATCTTCCATTTGAATATCAGAATCTAAATCCATCTTGTGTATGATTATGTGTGTGTGTATATGTGGTTGAAAAGACGACAGTCTTTTTCGGGTTTGTCAGAGGTTGCTTCTCAATATGAATGTGACGTACGGGCTGCTAAAAACACGCTGCTGTGTACAGTCCTGCTTCAAACTATGCAATCTACTTTCTTGTCTTTTAGGGAACTGCAGTGCTGCTGCTGTTTGGATTGCGTACTCTGTGGTGGGGCTACTGCAAGAACAAAACTGCAGGTCTCAGATCAAGGGGTACTAGTGCAGGCAAGGAATAGGGCTAATCTACCAGATATCCGTATATGGCTATATGGCTATATGATTTATGCTAACGTGATGTATCTAGATATATACCGGTATGTGAGTCTACTCATCATTCACCGCCTCACTCCCACAGGCGCATTGTGGTCACTCTGCTTTGGCCCATGTTTCTTCGCAGTTTCTGCAGCGCTCTCTGCGTTCCCAACTCACAGTGCCAGACGCTGGCCCAACGGGGGCCACAAATTATTCAAAATTGGGTGGCGCACTGAACAGCACACCACACAAGAAAAGCTTTTGATACCTGCGTACGTGTGGCGTGTGGCGGGCAGCTGGGCAACGGGTTGACTGTTGTGGTGTACGGGTGCTCATGTGTTGCTGTGTTTGCTTACTGGCAGACGCCTGGCGTGGTGATTGAGGCAGAATGGCCCATCACACTCAGGTGCATGCTGTAGCTTGCAAGCACACACTTGTGGCAAGCACCCGTGGCAAGCGCACACCAAGCTCTGTTATGCAACCTCTGTTTCTGGTTTTACCATGCTGTCCAGTGCTGGCGTTGTTCGGGCTGGGACCAGCTAGGACTTGCGGCCATGTGTACCACCCGTGCACCAGTGGGCGCCAGGCTGTCTATTTCTGTTCGGCTGGCGCCTTTGGTGAAGGGTGCTCCCAGTGCTACCGTCAGTGCTGGCATAGGAGATTCTGACGATCGGAGCTGTTGAAGGGTATTGAAAGTATACGGACAGTCATTGGTGGATGGTTAGCATTTTGTACATGAATAGCAGTGAGCAGTAGTCTATAAGCAGAAGAACAACCTGCGGACATGTATATGTACCCTGAGTACTTGAAAGTGGAAAGAGCGTTGTTCATTGGACACGATAGTGCTAAAGAGAATAAAATACCTATCAAATAATGCACACTGCACAAGACTGCGAAGGCCGTTCTAGTTACGGGTAGAATGAACTGATACTGTTGCTTTAGCACAAACTAATGATGGTATACCAGGTTCTTTGGGTATGCGGTTGTTGAACTCTACAATCACGTAATCCAGCGTCCTATTGGACTCTGCCGGGTTGAGCAGAAACTATAAAGAATCTGCTATTTTTACAGAGAGCACTACTGAGTAGATATCACCAGGATCAAGGTAAAGCGTTTTTGTTTCTACAGCTAATTCAATTTACCAATGCATAAGTTTTTATTTAGTAATGGTAGTTTTCAAAAAAAAAAAGGTCATTAATAAATCCCTTCTCTTTCTCTCATGGCTCTTAATATATTTTTTATAAAAAAAGGCTTTATGCAAAAGGTTTCTCTGTAAAAACTTCAAGAGTAAAGAAAACGAAAAAAGATATGAAAAAGACGCATTTCATAGGAAAAACTAGTATCCAAATTTATAGCAGCATTGAAATTATATAAAAAGTAAATTCCAGGCAAACAGTGTGCAGAACCAGCAGTGACGCAACCAAAATGACAATCAATATAATCAAAACCATTAAACTCAAATGAAAAGAGACGGAAAATGAGCAATCAAAAACACAACTTCAGATCCAGCTAAATTATAATACCAATGACAAAATTGACACATCATCCTGTACCACGGCCCAAGCTAGCTTTACACATCGCTAGCCGGGTTTCTATATCCCCTCAACACGCTTATTTGGATCTAGCTCTAACCTTCCGTCTCTTTCTCTTTAGTCTTCTAACTCTCTTCTTTCTCCACTTAGCTCTCATTATGGAATATGTTTATTATGGTTAAATAATAAATGGCTGAAGAAAGGGAACGGAAAAAAGAAGAAAAAACGTCTCTAATAGAAAGAAAAAGAGCAACTTGGAGAAAGGGGGAAAAGATATATTATAAAAAGGATTCAGCAACAGCAAACTGTTTCCCACTCTACCACTCTCCTCGCAGTCTGTTCGATCTCCATCGTGCCTCGCCCACGCTGTCTCGCTCGCTCAGTCAGTAAAACGTCTGTTTCCCGTGGGGCGAAAGCGATTTTGCCGGCCAATTTTTTCTGTCGCTGTGCCTCTGCCAGGGTTTATTGTGCCCTCTGTAATGTCACGTGATTCACGTGACCCAGGGTTAGCTTGAAGTGCAATAGTTGTAGATAAGATAAGGTTGAGTTTGGGTGGTTTGTGCAGTCTGGTTGAACGCTTTGAAGATACAAGAGATTCATTAAAACACATGCTGTGCATTTCGGTATATACGGAGTCCTCTACTTAGTTTTTTATTTACCAGTCTCACTTCCCGGCTACTTTGCCTCGGTATGCGATAGGAGCCTGTCGGTCTCTTGCTGTAGAGCAAACTCTAAACTATGTTCAAGATGCTCAACCTCAAACTTTGCGCAAATGTCTTTGATGACGTCCCTTGCTAGCAATAATTTCTCCTTGCTGTCACTTTTTTCAGCGTCTCCAATGTACTCTAAGACGTTTTTCTTGGTTTGAGCATCCGATGTAGTCAGATACACGTTGTCTATATCATTTAGGCCAATGTACTCTAAATGGCTACCAGATTCGCTTCCAACCTCTGCTTCTTCACTGCCGATCAAGTACTTTAAGTGGTTGATTCCATTGATGGCTGTATAATGGCAATATGCTCTGTAGGAGATGTAAAAGCAAGGAACGTTGGGAACAAGAGGCACAAGGGCAATGGGTAGTGTTAATGGAATACCAATCAAATCATATATAAGCCATTTTCTATGGTGGCGGTGCTGATCTATAAATTGCGTTCTCAAATTGTCCATTAGACGGGAGCCACTAGTCATCTTATTAGGAAAAAATATTGGAATTGATTGTAAGTGTTCAGAAGTTAGATTATGCGTCACAATTGCATCGTGCTTGACTGCGTCCTGTCCAATCTTTTCTCTTGCGGATTCTTGCTTATCCTTTAAATGTCTTAAAATATGAGACTTCGATGGGATCGATCTAAGAGAGTGTTCCACCCACGGAATCTTGCCCAAAAGCTTGTTCACCCATTTAACTATAGACTTGTTTATCTTGTTGTCGGAGCTCTCAACCTTTTTCCACTGTTTGGCACTCCAGTTCACGGCTTTGTTTTCCAAAGACTCTGATCCGCCTGGTAGTGCTTTCACGTTGTACTTGCAGTATATGTAGGATGTGTGAGTGGTGATTGGAATCGCAATCATGTAAATCGGGTGCAGTCCGAATAGACTCTCCGCCGGATTTGAAGGCTTTTTAATTGACTCTGGAGTCAAGCTTGCATTCTGCTCTTGATAATGGGATCCAACTGAATGAAACTGTCTCGCAGTACGGTGTTTGTCCAATGTCAACCCCGTGCTTGTTGAAAACTTTGCCTTTCTGGTTGTGGTCACTATTAACGTTACGGTTCTCGGTTTGAGCCAATTCGTCGACATCTTGAAAGATATAACAGTAATCGGGGTTCGCCTATGAGGGTCTAATGAGGGGGTCAATCTATCCTGCAGAGATAAGAAAACACGGTAGTTGAGCGCACAACGATTTCACGTTCCAAAACTGACTCGGGACAGCTTCTACCTGGGTATTTATATATCTGATTAAGGGGCTATATAATGCTAACACAACCTGTTACCTCACCGCAAGTTTGCCATCGCAACCGGGATTATTCACCTTGTCTGCGCTTTTGTGCTTCGCCATCATTATAAGAGCGGGAAAATTAATAAAGCAATACACAAGCGTGATGCCGAGTCCTATTGTTTTTGTAAGATGGGTGATTCAACGGGTCTACACATTACTGGGCCTCTCTCGAGACAATCGGCAGGTGTTGGGCATTCGATTCGGTCCTACATCTACGAGGATGAGTGCACCACGTCACTTGACCGGTAAGCGTGAGTTTTTGCGTGTGAAACGGGATGAGTGTCCAGCAATGACCGCTGTGGAGCGCATGCACTTCATTAATGTCACGTGGCAGGACCTGGCTGGCTGCCCCTTGATCCAGTTGTTGTTCACAACTAAGTAACAGTGGAGTCTGAGACTTGTGTGTGAAGGCGCCTTGTCAATGGCGCATCCAGTACAACACTGTATATGTTGGGCGGTGAAATGGTGAAGTACAGCCCGGCATGTGGCATGCTCGGCGCTCCGTGTTCTCTCCAGAGCGTCCCGTACTTCCTGTGTTCTCTTCCAAGCGCCCTGTACTCTCCTTGTTCTCTCCAGTATATCATGCGGCCTCTCTTTAGCGCTGGCCAGCCCAGCATCAGGCCAGTCACATCTGGCGACTGGTATTAAAAAGTAAATTTGGGTGTGAAGCAGAGCGTGCGCAACTGCTAATTCTCGAAACAACAACCAACCATAAACGGTATCAATTCAGAGCACTTGGGGGCAGTAGGTGTAATGTAGGTGAGTGTATAGGGTGAGTTGAAATACGCAGCCCGTTGATGTCAGTGGCTAATTGCAGTGTAAAGGGTGATTAGAGCTGCATTGCATAGGTTGGACGCACTTTTATACAGATTGGTGCGGTACACAGATTATTGATATACACAAAAGCGGTTTAGACCTTGTGGCTACACAGCACCGATCCCCACACATAAAGCTGGCTAGACATCAGTATATTTTCCGAATACATACCGTGAGGTGATCTGGATCGCAGTATGGGTTTAGCTGCACAGAACATGGACTCCAAAACACCATCGCCTGGAAACCAGAGATTGCTGTCAGAGAGCGCTGGGAATATCCCGAGTCCCGTGAGCGGCACCAGCTACACTGTACCAAGAAGGGACCAAGACGGTAGCGGGTCGAACAATCTGATGGGCGTATTGTTGCCCAGTAGCAATGGTAGCTCAGGTAGTGGACTGAAGAAGTCGAGTCTCCGCTGGAACGCTAAGGATGAACCCCCAAACAAAAGCGTCTATTCTGTCAATGCCCCATACAGGCACACTGCCTCGACGCTGCCGCCATTCATATTGGATAGGCTGTCTAAAGTTTATGAAGTAAACCCTGACATCAGGGACGATGACACAGCATATCTGTCTAGAGGCCTGATGGACCCCGACGTGCATTACGATGTGTCGCACGTTGGGGCCAGAGATGATACCTTTGTGAATACATTTAAAAATGGGAACGGTACTGTTAGATGGAACGATTTTTTAACATCTATTAGAGGAAGGGAGAGCACTGTGAGGAGTGCGTTCAATGATGTGGAGGCTATGAACCGTGACAGTACCTGTCCATTGGATGGATCTGAACCGAAATCATTGCGTGATTCAACCAGTTCCATATTTGACGGATATAATTTAGACTCTGAATGGCAGGGAGGTGATAAGCTAAGGGCTCAATTCCAGGCTATTGATAGCCATGATTCAAATGCAGATGTTCAATCCAGTGATGGAAAAAGAGGAAGTCCCGCTAATGGATTTAACGGCAAGGCCCGTGATTACGGATTCAAGGCGAGATACTGGATACAGGAGAATAAGAGAGACTGGAAGCCAAGGCTACTTCAAAATTTATTGACAAACTCCTATGTCCCATTGTTCTTCCGTGTGTTCACGTTGACGCTCTCTTTTGTTGCCTTGGGCCTAGCGTGTCGTATATTTGTTTTGAGTGACCGCTTGGATAAGTCCAACAGGATTTCCCAACAGCCCAGTTCCATCATGGCAATTGTCATCCAATCTGTAGCTGTTGTGTACCTGTTCTACATCACGTATGACGAGTTCAGCGGCCAGCCCATAGGCTTAAGAGATCCCAATGCAAAGATCAGATTGATCCTATTGGACTTGTTCTTTGTTATTTTTTCTTCGGCAAACTTGGCACTCAGCTTCAATACACTGTACGACTCGAGATGGGTCTGCACCGGTGTCAATATCAATGCTACAGACAGTTTACTTTTCTCCATGTGCCAGTGCCAGAAAACGCTATCGGCCTTCTTGTTCCTGGCACTAGTTGCGTGGTGTGTCACCTTCACTATCAGTATCATCCGAGTGGTCCTTGTGGTGTCCAATTCAAAGTCCTAGGCCTGCTAATCAGCCTCGCCTTCCCTGTATACTATTTGACTACCCACAAGAGCAGCAACAATGCATCTTGCCCTTGCAATCCGGTATCTCCAACCATGTTTCCTACCGGCTTTATATTTAATGAATTTACGACTCTTCTATAAATTTATAACTCTCACAATCTCGTGTCATGTCTCCTCTCTCCCCCTATCCATCTACTCACCCAGCTCATCGTCATCTGCTCTGTACTCAACGTATGGTGAAACAGCACGCTGGCTTTTACGTAACAGGCAAAAATTGTCGACCTCTCGCAATTCTGTGGCTCCACGCCTTTTGGACCAGCCTGTTTTGCAGAACCTACAAGCGAGTTGTTCTGAGCAGTAAAGGGCCGTGGCGTTAACGAGCTCGGTTCTGGCAGAGTGTATAGTGCTATTTGAGAGAGCATACGGAAGAGTGTGATTTGGACTGTTTTCGGGCATTCCAGAATAGCATTTGGCGAGTGGCGGGTTAAGAGAGGAGATTGAACCGTGCGTGGGTTTTCAGTACCCCTTTTGCACGATTTGAACGCCATTTTGTGGAGTCCTTGTTTGTTTGGGTTTCAACCGGCTGAATACATATTTGATTGGATAACTCGTCTGTGTCTCTGAATACTTGATAAAGAACGCAATGTCTATCATTGGATTGCCTCAATTGGACGTCTCATTCAGCCCATACTTGGAAAAGACGTGGAAATCCATTGAACCTTCTATTTTGGTGATCTTGGGAGACTCGCAGAACTCGTCCCTGGATCCTTTTAGATACACGCAGACCTACACCAGTGTTTACGATTACTGCACGTCTAACTCGAGCAGCAGAGATCAAAGTCTTAGCGTTATCCAGCAGAGAGACGGCGGAGACGCCAACGTTAAGGTTGTGGGCAGTGAATTGTACGCAAAATTACAGGAGTACTTGAAAACGTACTTAAACAATTTGAATCCAAATGAAGGTGAGACGTTTCTTCAATTCTATACTAGATCATGGCAAAGATATTTGATTGGGTCTACAAGATTGAACGACGTTCTCGATTATATTAACAGATATTGGGTTTCTAAAGAAAGAGCCGATGGACATCGTGAAATTTACGATGTTCTTTCCCTATGCATGTTATCCTGGAGGGATTATAAATTCCATGCTAATCTAGACAAGTTGATGGGTGAGATTATGGCACAGATAGAAGCCCAAAGACTAAACAAATCCGAGGCAACCGGTGATTTGAGTGTCGCTATTAAGTCGTTTGTCTTGTTGGGATTTGATGTTAATGATTTAAAGAAACAGAACTTGTCAGTATATATCAATGACTTTGAAAAGACTTTCTTAACAGAGACCTATAATTTTTACACAGCAGAGTCTGAGAAGTTTATAAAAGATCATGGTGTTGTCAATTACTTAGTCAAAGCCGAACAGAGAATTGAAGAAGAAATGAAGAGATTAGACGAGCTGAACGATCACACTAGAAGACGGCTAGACGAAGTTTTGAATGAAGTGCTAATTTTGAACCACGCCCCCACTATCAGGGCTGAATTGGCGCCATTGCTAGACCAAGAGAGATACTCTGATATTAAGAGAATGCATAATTTATTGAAAAGAGTTCCGGATACTGTTACGCCATTATTGGAGGACTTTCAAAATTACATTAAATCACAGGGTTTGCAAGCTGTTCAAGATTTAAAGGATCAATTTGAAGCACAACATAAGGCTGAGGCTGTTGCTGCTGCAGAATCTGGCCCCGCTACAAAACCAAAGAGAAAGGTCTCTTCTGAAATTGATGCCAAACAGTATATTAGAACATTATTATCAGTTTACTACAAATTTCAGCGCGTTGTTCATGAGGCCTTTGAGAATAATGAAGCTTCGGTTAAGGCTTTGGATAGTGCATGTCAACAGTTCATCAATAGCAATTCTATTGCCACTCCTACTCTAAGATTTAAATCTAGAACAGCAGATCTTCTAGCCAGATATAGCGATGAGATGTTGAAAAAGAAAGACGGAGAAGCAATGCCGGTTGACGAATTGATGACTATATTTAAATTTATTGAAGATAAAGAAGGTTTTGAAATCTGGTACAGAAGATTTTTGTCTAAGAGATTGATGGGAAATATGTCACCAGAAGAAGAAGAGAATGAACAGCTCATAATTCAGGAATTGAAGGGAGCCAATAGCATAGAGTATACCTCTAAAATCACCAATATGTTTAACGACATAAGAGTGTCTCAAGATTTGTGCAATGTTTATAAGGACTCGATTATCAAGGATGGCTCATCGAGGGCTTTCATTTCTGATATGGAGCCAAGGATTTTAGATTCTGCATCATGGAATGCAGTGTTCAAGGATTCAAAGGAGTCCTTTATTTTGCCTAAAGAGTTGATCAAGTCACAAGAAAAGTTTGCGAGTATCTACCAGGAAAGATTTAGCGGTAGGCAGTTGAATTGGATCTGGAACAAGTCAAGAGTGGAGGTGAAAGCCAATTTATCTAAACCAGGTAAACCACCGTTTTCTTTCTCATTGACGCTGTTCCAATATGCTATCATTTCACCATTTAATGACGAGGATGTGCTATCTACTTCGAAGCTATTGGAGTCGACTGCATTACCGTTTGATGTTTTTAAAGCTAATATTATACCTTTGGTTAAGAACAAACTATTAGTGCAAACACCGCCTGGTGAAGATTCCATATTAAAGCCTGCCACGCAATTCAAGATTGTGAAAGAATACACCTCTAAGAAACCAAAGGTGAACTTTGCCCTGGGTGTGAAGGTTGTTGACAATAAGAACGAGGACAAGGAGACGAATGAGGAGGTTGAGAGAAGACACCATGAATTGCTAAAGGCGTGCATTGTGAGAGTCATGAAAGCGAGAAAGAATTACAAGCATGAGCAATTGACCAGTGAAGTGTTTCAAATCATTGACAGGTTCAAGCCGACTGTGGCGGACATAAAGAAAGCTATTGAAGTTTTAATTGATGAGCAGTACTTGGCTAGAAACCCTGACGGTTCTGGGTATGAGTATCTATCCTAGGAGAGACAGATCGGGCGGATTGTAATGTTGAATTCTTGTACGCATCTAGTGTATGTATTGTATTTTCGATATATTAATATATACCCAGTCATTGAAACGGGCGATCTTAGTAGACAGTCGTTGTATGTTGATATACAATATACACCCAGCTATTGAAACGTGTGATCTGTTGGCGCAGACGGTCTTTGTATTGTTCTGCAAATGGATGTCTATGCAAGTTCAACATCCAACTAGTGGAAACAACAGCTCGATCCAAGACTGTTATTTAATTTGTGAACTGAAAAGATCAGAAAGCTATTACTCCATTCTTCGCTTCTACGACTCCAGACCCACAACCGGCTGCACATTCTCTACTGCCCTTGCCTACCCTTGCCTGACCTTGCCTGCCTTGCCTGCCCTTGCCTGACCTTGCTCCCCTGGGTGCCGCCGCCATAACCACCACAACATACACGCTGTCGCACCCAGTCGTGCGCGAATAGTTACCGTGAAGGGAACAGCCAAATTTGAAATTGCGCGCTCTCCATTTGCTTCACCAAGTGACTCACTGGGGAAGCGCATAGTAAAATTTTTATGAGTGGATTAAATGACGTAGAGAGGCTAAATAAGCAGCCATTTTCCAAGCGGAGTGGGAGTGGGGGTCACTGAGAGGTAGACAGAGAGTCGAGAAGCTGGAAATAAGGTAGATCAAGGCTACGCATATACACTAGGAGAAATGTCTGAAATGGGTAAGTTGCAGCGTGCTGGCGTGGGTGAATTCAGGTGTGCGAGAGGACCACGGAGTCACGGGCGAGTGGCGACACACGATAAGAGGAAGCCAGGTGAAGGCGGGAGTTTTTGGAGAGAATACTAACAAATGAGCTGTGGTATTGACACTGTGCTGGTGTTCTAGAAGCATACCAAAAAGTGTCCGAGGAGGTGCACAAAAAGGTTCAACGTAACCCTTACGGCCCAAACCCAAGCGACTACTTGTCGAATGTCAGATCATTCCAAATGATCGAGTCCACCTTGAGAGAGGGTGAGCAGTTTGCCAACGCTTTCTTCTCCACCGAGAAGAAGATCGAGATCGCCAAGGCCCTAGACGACTTTGGTGTCGACTACATCGAGTTGACTTCGCCAGTGGCATCTGAGCAATCCAGAAAGGACTGTGAAGCCATCTGTAAATTAGGTTTAAAGGCAAAGATCTTGACCCA
Organism: Ambrosiozyma maleeae (nom. inval.); assembly: GCA_003706635.2. Taxonomy (NCBI): domain Eukaryota; kingdom Fungi; phylum Ascomycota; class Pichiomycetes; order Pichiales; family Pichiaceae; genus Ambrosiozyma; species Ambrosiozyma maleeae (nom. inval.). The sequence continues at coordinate 1,331,017 of PPLV02000001.1, forward strand.
TATAAGGTGCCATATGGATGACGCCAGAATTGCTGTTGAAACAGGTGTGGACGGTGTGGATGTCGTCATTGGTACTTCGCAGTTTCTAAGACAGTTCTCCCACGGTAAAGACATGTCTTACATTACTAAATCTGCCATTGAGGTTATCGAATTTGTCAAGTCCAAGGGTATTGAGATCAGATTCTCTTCTGAAGATTCCTTCAGATCCGACATTGTCGATTTGTTGAACATTTACAAGACCGTTGATAAGATTGGTGTTAACAGAGTTGGTATTGCCGATACCGTTGGATGTGCCAACCCAAGACAAGTCTATGAGTTGGTTAAGACTTTAAAGTCTGTCGTCTCATGTGATATTGAATGCCATTTCCACAACGATACCGGTTGTGCAATTGCCAACGCTTACGCTGCTCTAGAGGCTGGTGCTAAGTTGATTGACGTTTCTGTTTTGGGTATTGGTGAGAGAAACGGTATCACTCCATTAGGTGGTTTGATGGCTAGAATGATCGCTGCCGATAGAGATTATGTCTTGTCCAAGTATAAGCTCCACAAGTTGAGAGACTTGGAGAACCTGGTTGCTGAAGCTGTCCAGGTCAACATTCCTTTTAACAACCCAATCACCGGTTTCTGTGCATTCACGCACAAGGCTGGTATCCATGCTAAGGCTATTTTGGCTAACCCATCCACATATGAGATCTTGAACCCATCCGATTTCGGTTTAACCAGATACATTCACTTTGCCAACAGACTAACAGGTTGGAATGCTATCAAGGCTAGAGTTGAGCAATTGAATTTGAACTTGACCGATGAGCAAGTCAAGGAGGTGACCTCTAAGATTAAGAGATTAGGTGATGTTAGACCTTTGAATATTGATGATGTTGACTCTATCATCAAGGAGTTCCATGCTGATATTTCCACACCAAGGGTGGCACCAGCTGAAGGTCCTGCTATTGATGAAGAAACATCTTTACTAGAGAACATTAAGAGACCAAAATTAAACTGATCCATCTGTTTAGTTTTTTATTTTGTACGAACCTTTTGCAAAAGGTGAGAAAGGCGTCCTGCCTATCTTTGCCTAAGTCCCCACAAATACACTAATTAAAAAATCCTAAAGTTTAATTATTAACATCTCTCGGCATTTGTCTTTATACTACCAGTTGATTCTACGTAGCCCGCCTTTACAATTCAGTTCAAAGTGAACACAAACCATGGCCCATCTGATTGATCTTTTATAATCGCAATATTGAGAATAGTGAAATAACGTGATAGATATATGGAATTTGAAGATGATCGATCAAAGGAAATGGAGTCTAGACTTCGACATCTATACTCCCAACCGATCAGACACAAATAAAATAAGGGAGAATAAGACAGAAGCAAGTATTAAAAATTCATATTCATATTCATTTAATGTTTGTTTGTTTGAGAGTCATTTTTTCGACTTTTCATAAGACTTATCGTTTACACGATCTTTTTATTCATAATTCATATTGTTCTCAAAACAACACTTGATGGAAATGAAGTTGCTTAATGAGAGTTAATGGACTTCTCCAGTTCTTCCAGCTCCTTCTTGTGCTTCTCGAGGTCAGCCTTCAACTTGGCCAGTTGCTCAGACTCGTGCTTCTTGATGTAAAAGTCTTCTTGAGCCTTTTCTCTCTTCTGTTTGAATTAACGAATAACGCAAAAAATAACTTTGTGTTAGTATTTGCAGTGGCGAGGTGGGGGGGGGGGGTAAATATCCTGATGCAGCACAACCTAGAAAGGACACAGAGCTGCCATTGGGCTGCACCTGTGTTCAGGTGTCTAGCTCGTGCACCTAGCCGCTCTTGAGAGCGATAGCCGTGGGGAATACAGCCATGTGCCTGGATCGGCCTGGATGTGCCTGGCAGGCCAGCGCCATCGCACTAGAGGCGCAGCTCAACCCCGCAAACAGGGCCAATTCTCCCACTCTAGAGCACTATCGGTCCCAGCTTCACCCCACAGTACCCAAATGGCGCATAACTTACGGTGAAAGCGTCACCCTTGCCGTCGGTTCTGGTGGCACCAGTGGCGCCCTCAGAGTAGAATCTGACGGCAGTCAATCTTCTGGAAGTCAAGGAAAATGCTCTTCTGGACAACATTGTGTGTTTTTGTGTGTATGCTAATGAATACAATCTACAATCAGCAATCGGAATCCTTCCAATGCAGCTTCCCCACTCTCAATTCACAAAGAGTCACTTATACGTGGGAACTTGGAAAAGGGGCGACGTTCCTGCTCCAGCGTTTTCCCACGCTAATTTTCCTGCCCTCTGAGCGAGTCAGGTGGATCCACCGCAATTGTCTGCCAATGAAATGCGGTTTGTTTTCCGGGGAGCAGCTGGTGCACGGGTGAGCCATAGCGCAAGAGGGAGGTGTCGACGCGGTGAGTCGACACATCTTGCTGTCGACGAGACCAGACTGCAAAAGGAACAGGCATTAGAGGGAAGAGACGTGGACAGAAACGCTTGAGAAGCAGGAGGCAGCAGAGCAGTGGAGTGCCGGGGGTAGGGCTAGGAGAGCAGACAGTAGACACCCACGGAGCACATTTGGAAGTAGCATGTCGTTGGTGATATCGAATGGAGACAGACACGAGCAAGGGCTCGCCAAACAGTCTCTCCGTCTCCGGGGCCACCAGGGTGCTGTGCTCACGACAAGATTCAATGAGTCGTCAACATTGTTGGCCAGCGGTGGCATGGACAAACATCTCGCCATATGGAACATCCAACCGTCAGCCCTAGAGGTGTCTCCGCACCTGGAAGAAACACAGGTGGAGTTTAACTATCTGCAGATGCACAAGTCGGCTGTCACCACCCTAGGATGGTCCACCCTCACAGAGAACCTGATATTCACGGGTTCAGCAGACCACACGGTGTGCTGCTTTGATTTAAACAAATCCCAAAAAGTCAAGACATTCAGACACGGCTCTTGCATTAACCAGCTCGACGTTTCAAAAAGAGACCTCATCCTCACAGCTTCAGATGCCGATGGCGTCAAACTATGGGATCTCAGGTCTAAGTACCCAATAGGGCACATTGAGTCCAAGTATCCCGTTTTGACCTGCTGCATTGAAAATAAAAATGATACAAGACTATACTTTTCGGGCGTAGACCCTACTGTTTGGGCTTTTGATATCAGGAAATTGGATGATACCCCTGTGTGGTCTGAATGTAACCATACCGACTCAGTCACATCCTTGAAATTGTCAAAGAACGATGAATATTTGCTCTCCAAATCAGTGGATGGTAGCGTGAAGTACTATGACTCCAGATTGAATTTTTCAGGAAAAAGATCCAAGCCATATATCTTTGATGGCTCGAAATCTACACAAGAGGATATGCTTATAAGATCTATAATAGTTGAGGTTGAAAATGACGAGACTAAAAAGTATGTCATCGCCGGATCTAATGATCAGTTCATTTATGTTTGGGATTTTATGAGCAGAAAATTGATCGATAGGCTAGACGGCCACTTTGGTACCGTGCTCGACTTGGATTACTCGAGAGCTTTGAATAAGCTAGCAACTACTTCCAACGATTCATGTATTATAATTAGAGATCTGTAATATTATAAATTTGTTTTCAACCCTTTCCCATTGACAATAGATACCCAGTATATTTATAGTGTACACTAAAGTCACCAGTCATGCAAATCTCACGGCCTTTTTCCTAGCTCTTCTTAGTTGGTTAATTAACAAAGCAGTCTCATTTACTTTTGAAATTGAGGCATTTCTTGTATCGTCGGCTACATTATCAAACAAACTCAATTGATGATCTTGGACGCTTCCAACAGGTTGTTTGATCTTGCTGCTGTTCTCGTTCAGCTTATTCATGTTAGCCTCACAGAAGAGCGGAGTGTTCCAATACCTAAAACGTTTATCATATACTTCACCGGTCGCACAAAACATCCTGATACCATCGTCATCATTCTCCATATAATTCTGAGATAGACAGAGACTCTCGTTGCAGCCATCTGTTACGGGAGCTCGAATAGGCTCACATTCGTCAACAAATCCATCATACATCTTGAGAAACTGAAACCTCATGATATACTCCTGCATACCAGTATCATCAATCAGCTCCAAATCCTTTGCCTTTTCAATATCTTCATCACTTTTAAGTCTCTTGTAGTACATTTCTTCCTCAATGGTGTTCTCCAAAATTAAGGTTTCAACAAAAACTTCCTTTGTTTGTCCAATTCTATGAGATCTCTTGACCGCTTGAGCCTCTTTAGCCTTATTCCATATGGGGTTCAAGAAGTAAACATGTGTAGCGGATATGATTGTCAATCCATGGGATGCCAATTTTAAGTCCATAATTAAGGTTATTCCCTGATTCACATTGATGTCCCAAGAATCAAAGATAGCTAAATTCTCTGACCGCTGTGCCAATTTGATGTATGTGGAGTACATCAAATAGTTTAATCCCAAGATATCTAAAAACTCTGTCAAATAATAAGCAGAGTTCTCAAATTCATAGAAAATAATGGATTTGATTCCCTTCACTTGATTCTCCAATAGTCTGGCAGCCATGTAAGACAGTTTGGAAGAGGCTGTACCCACGATTGATGCATTACGCATATGTGCACCAATGTTGGCATTCAGTAAAGAATCTTGAGATTCTGCCTTGTGATCAAATTTCTCAAACTCGAGTTTAATCCTTTTCCTAGACAACTCGTAACTGTTGGTACTGTCATTTGCTCTCTTCCCATTAGCGACCAATATATCAGATGTTTCTGCAGAGTAATCTGCAAATGCTTTTCGTTCTTCAACTTCAGGATCAAACTTATCTGCCCATTTTGGTTTTTCATTAATGTTCCCAAGACTCTCCAAATCAACCTCCTTGAAACCATCACTCTTTAAGTTCTTGTTTCTGTCAATACTAGCCTTTTCGGTTCCGCTAACTTGTTTTCTTTTTTCTTTACTATTAAGAGCCCAATAACCAACCCAGAATTTCTCTGAGTACTCTAATATCTTCTTATCCAAGCTAAAAGCAGAGGCAATGAACCGATTTCTATGGTAAAATTTCTGGATAGAGGTTATCTGAGGATATCCGTACACACCAATTGTATTGTCGTAGTCATCAAGTCGTTTTTCATAGTTTGCAATTGAAAAGTTATCTTGGATCTCCCTTGGTAAATTGGCCACATAATAGTTCATCTCGTGCAGCGTGGATGCTGTTCTCCATCTGGAATTGCTCAAAGCCAATTTTGACATATAAATGGAGAACTTTAAAAGATTCATATCAGCATCAGAGTACCGGTCCCTGTTCTTTTTGATAGAATACCTGCAGATGTTCAATAAGCTGCTGATATCATTGATCGAAAATCCAGACCAGTAGAATGTAGCCTTCTGTAAGTTGGTAACCAATCTTCTTAGCTCATTTTTATTAGAAGGATGAAACATATAATCTTTGTCGGTCCTCTCAGATGTGACAGCATTGGTAGCAAGAACAGCTATAAATAAATTAATGGATAACTTGTCAAAAAACGATGGCTTCAGGAAAACAGGTTTTAAATGAAGTTTTGGTAGCTTGATATCACCTTCGACATCTTTAATGGTGTGCCTCACAATCAAGTTTTTCAAAATTCCAACTAATTGAACATCACAGTTGAATTCTCCTCTTTTTAACGGCTTCACAACATTTTTAACCCATAGACTAGGATCGGAATGCCAAGGTTCCAAACACAAAAAATTGGATATAATCGAACCTAGTTGATAAAGATCATCATCAACACTAAAATTTCTTTTAACAGTATATTCATTTTGCTCTTCTTCCATGTGAAGGTTAGTGAGTCCTGCAGTTGGAGTACCGGTGATGGCCCACTTTCGTTCAACGTGTAACTCCTTAGCCAACCTCACTGCTCTAGTGGATTTGGAATTCATCGAATGACCTTCATCAATGATTAACCTCTTCCATAGTATGGATCTTAATGGAGATTCTAAAAGTTCTGACTGCTTTGCAAATGAACCCATTGAAATCATCACAATATCATACTCCAAGAAGTCTGTGGGCGAACTAGGAAGAGAAGGTTTGTTGGCGTTAATTTCAAGAACTTTCAAGTAGCCATCTTCAACATGCTTCTTAATTTCTAACCTCCACTGATGAAATAGATTATCCGGCATTACAACTAGCGTGCATGAAGTGAGATAAAGCTGATTGGACTTTTGAGTGTCTAATTTTTTGAATGACAATCTAGTCTTTCTATCATGTTTCTCGTTATAGGAATTGATCTCTTCGAAATAGCCTGGCAGAGATTCTAGTTTCCTTACGCAGGATTCAGGGAGAAAATCTCGGTACTGCTTCCATTGAATGGCGTTCTGATCAATAAATTCAACGCATCGGTCAGTCAAAGTCTTTGGTCCTTTACTAAACTTGGAGTTATACTTGAACCCAAAATGCGGTGCCTCAGATAGTTGGAACTTGGATATACAAATTAACGCCAAACAGATACATGTTTTCCCCAAACCCATATTCTCCGCTAATATACCTCCTCTAGGTGATTCATAATACTTGGGACCTTTTAAAAACGTTAATTGCCGCAAATCAAGATAACAATTTCTCGAGTCAATTGAAACCAAGTTCGGGAGTAAACAAGGCCTGTGTAGAATTTCCTTCTCCAGCATCTTTGCTACTGAAGATCTCTGATATGTGTACAATTTGCTCTTAAAAGCAGGTATTTCGTTATTCAGAATATCTTCTATCAGTAATTTTGAGTCCTGGTCCAGATGTTCGAGATCAACTTTAGGCGAATTCACATGGTTATATATTTGCTCTAGACGCCTTCTTAGAATTGCATCCTGCGAAATGTTTCCATTTAACATGGATTCTGACTCTTGGTGCTGGCTGTACGATTCACCTTTCACAAAGCGTCTAAGGTGAAAGCTGAAAAATTCTGCCTCCGATTGAGAGGTCATCCAAAGGTAATTTTTCTTGTACAAGGGAGTCTTGCTATCGGTCTTGGGTTGTAAAGTATTAAACATTAAGAGTTGATCACGCTTTAGAAACTGCATCAACAGTGTATTGTCCATATCACTCAATTCCCAGGCTTCCTGTGAGTAATCCACCAGCGTAATCAGGTTCCGCACAATGTTCTCGTACGCCTTTATGTGACTTACCTTGGTCATCCCTTTTCTATTATAATTGTCTCTGAACCACTCCAACATGTTCCTGTGCTCTGAGTCGTGAGGTAGCATATACAAACGCACCGCCACAACTTTATTGGCGAGCACTTTATAGGTCATCCGTGCGTATCCTCTAGCATCCAAGTACCGCAACTGCTGCAGCAGATCGCACAAAACAAATGCTTTGCTGGTGCTACCACTCTTCCACTGCTGGTCATCATCATTAAAATGCAGGTCACACCAGCACCATCCGTCTGGCGACCCAATGCCGGGACTTGCAAGTCCTGGTAGTTCACTGAAAAACAAAACTCCGAACCGGGTGTAGTTATCAAGACGGTTTGTGACGCTTGTGAGCCGGTGAAAAACGTGTTCTCCAGTTCCCATTATACGATATCTGCCTTCATTTTACACCAAACAGATCAATCTATGTTCACCTTCCAGAGCCATGACCCCATCTCCCTGCCCTCTTGATCCAGTATCTATCACTATCTATCAGTATCTTTCAATACGAAAAATTCACACACAAAGCAAATCCATGCGCCACAAAGGTGGCACACATCACACAAGGCGCAGCATCTATTAGCGCCACATGCGCACAGAATGGCGCAGCACTATGTGGCAAATGCACTTCAAAAATTTTTCGTGGAGTTTGGCCAGCATGGAAATCAACAGGTTGGGAACTTGAGGTTGGAGGTGTATGGGAGACGGGCTAGAGAGTGAAGATAATAATTGTGACCCGAATCCAGCATCCAGAGTCTGAGATCTAGCTATTTCTGTGTCCAGCACTAACTTGTGACCAAATAAGCCGCTATGTCTGCCGTTAAGCAAATATTGAAGGCACCACCTACTGCGAAGCTACACAAGCTCCAAGAGCTACAATGCAAGATTTTTAGAACGACGTTCAACCCAACGAAACAGAGAACCGGTTCAAAGATCCTATCGGCGCCTTTGAAAGGTCAGTCATTGGCCAACTACTATGGACCTGCAGACTTCCCATCTGTTGCTAAGATGATCAGACTTTGGAAGAATGACGAGTTTGATATTGTTAATGAGGATGAGGAGTACAGATTGGAGAGAGTGGAAGACTTGAAGAGAAGAGGTAAGGGCGCTCCAAAGAAGAAGAGAGAAGCCGCCACAAAGACAAAGGGTAAGAAGAAATGAGTGATTGCAGAGCACACAGAGCCCATTTAGCAATAGCCAGTGAGTACTCAGTGAGTATAATTGCAGAGTGAGCACGTACTCCAAGCATACCGAGTTCATTAGTTCGCCATTGCATGCTGTTGCAAAAAACCATAAACCACGAAAACAAACATCTTCTCTGTACATAAATTTCAGCATGGATATATTTGTCATCAATATAAGCCATTCATCGACCCAATATATAGCGGTGTAACATAATTCACGTTTTAAACACTTTACGATAAATCAACAGACATAAACTGTAGGACGATATTCTATCATGATAAAATTGATATAGCAAAAGGCAATATAAATTACATAGATAGGGTTGGAAAAACCCAGAGAAGTGAAAGCTAATAAAACAAGGCCATATAAGAAGAAGAACGGAAACAAGACTAAGATGATAGCACTTAAATTACATTAAAACATCCTTTTGTAATCAATGCCCTGAATAAGATCACCTAGAATAATTTTCTTGGAAATTGTGACAAGTGAAATGTTCTTCCAGTCATCAAGGACAGCTCCAACGTCCCCAATATCCGAGTCTTTCGTGATATTCTCATGATAATTAATCAAATTGAATTTTAAAAGCGACCTCATGTGACTCTTCATTATTTCACCCCAGCTCAATGATTTAGTGCATAGTTTAAAATACGCACGACCTGAACCTGAACTCTCATCCTGAAAAGCTATACCTCCTGGTAATCTATCCTTATTTTTCAAGCTTATAAGGAATACAACGATAGGCCAGTGGTTTAAACAAATCAGCATGTACTCTAAACAGAAAATCATAGCAAGGAACAGCAATCTCCCAACGGCAAAGTTTATATAGAAAGCAATCACCGTTGGCAAAAGGTAAACCAACATGGTGAACAAGATGATGCCAAATAATAGCTGATCAAATTCATAGTAATTTGAATCAACTCTGTTTCTCAAAATATTGTATTTCTTACCATAGAAAAGTCGGCACAAGGATCTTAGGATATGAGACTGCCAAAAGAAGACCCTTGTAGCAGCAAAATAAAACCAATACAGATGAACACATATGAAATGGCTGAAATCTATCAATATTGCAATGAACAAAGACATTCCTCCAAAACGGGTGGCAATTGCGACCACATCAACAATAGTATCTGAATTATTCACCATTGGATTCAATATTAGTCTATTCATAAACTCAATTACCCAAAGACATAATTCTCCAAAAAACTCAGCTAATTCATTATTCAATTTGAACCCGGCAGGTGAGCCCATCAACCACTTAACCACATCTACCAGCCCGCTTTGAAAATTTGTTAGACCCTTTTGCAAAAGATGGATCAATGATTCACGATTAGACTTCAATATTGAATGGATAATCAAACCAAAAACATGGTCATTGCAAAGCAACCATACCGTATTATAAAACTTGATATATTCACTTGGAGAGAACTTAGTACCTTTGATTATCAAATACTCCGTCTCCACCTCTGAATTTTGCAGTTTCAAAAATTGGCTTGGTAAATTGTAAAGCTCTTTAAATTTGAAGTTTAACTGGTGCAACGAAAAACTCAATTTTGATAGACACATAGTAAAGGGTACCTCGTTCTTATCCAATCTAGGCTCTGAAATGGGATAGTTCAGAATCGTAATGAACAGCAAGCAAATTTTTCTGAGTGTATGATTATATGTGGATATTAGTTTCAAGATAACCCAACTGAGAATACCGAGAATCTTTGACTTCCATTTGTTCTGGGAGCCGTTTCTGACTTTTCTTATTTTGGATCGTATATAGCTAGTCAAATTGATATATCTCAATAGACTTCTCATTTCATTTGGTCTATGCCTTTTTGGAAAATGAAAATCCAGCTTTTCACTGTACTTTTGCTTATCCTTGTAAATCTGCGAGTATTTGCAAGCTGAATCGTGTGCTGTCCAGAAAATGTCAATAATAATTGGGTCAATTGAAAAGTATTCCAGTTTTCTGGAGTTTGGAGGGTCAAACAGTATTAGATTTTCCTCACCTGTTAATATCGGAATATTTGAGCGGTCATAATCAAATTCAAAGACACGGCAGTTATCTTGCAACTTGTAATGCAGTGTTCCAATCACAGTCAGCTGCTTCAATTCTACCGTTGTTCTTTTTAGTTTCTTAAAATTCTCTGGCGATATCAAGTCTATAACCACTTTCTTCGACTCATTGATTTTATAGCCTAACAGTAATAAGCGCTCACCTTTCTTTGGATTCAAGTCCGTCGGCCAGAATAAAGTCAAAGCCATTCTTCCCTTTCTAGCAAACCTCTTAGGGCGTCTTTATTCAGTCACGCAGCCCGCAAACTCCAGCTTCGCCAGGAACAGCCCAGATACAAAAATGCCCGCTATAGACAGTTCCAAACACACGATATAAATCAAGGTGCCAATGCTGCCAGGTTGTCCTTTGCTCAACGTGATGCCTACGGCTCACTCTCAGCCAACCGGTAAAAAGATAATGTCGTGTATGCTATCCCTGCGTGTATCAGCAGTCGCCTCTTCAAACACTGCACACACACACACAGACTACCACTTATCACTATAGCCTTGTCCTAGCAATTACCCGCCTCCTACAACCACATCACATACTCCCTCACATCATCTCCGCCCTCATCGTGTATTCTGATGTTTACTGTACCGCTTTACGCCAATTTTCGCTACTTCGAGAGCCCGGCTTTTTCCTAGTAAGTTGGGCACCGTGGAGAGATGTTGTGCTATGGGGTTTTACATGATGCTAGAGAAGAGATGCAAGGTGCCAAAAGCTGTTCATCGGACTATTCTGAAGTGGAATGATAGGTCTAGGCAATATGCAGTCGGAGCTGGGAGAGAGATGTACTGAACCGAGGAGTGTGACCCTCAAGTGCCGATGTCAGTTTTGATGTTGATTTAAAATATTATATATTTTGGTCTTTATTTATACTATACGAACAAAGGTAAGTTAATAAAAAAGGAGTGAAAAAAGGGGCAGAAAGGAATTATACTTTATTGATTTCATAGTTGTTAGTGAGCACTTGTGTCAGTCCATCTTCTTGCCAACCTCCAGTCTTTCAAGTACAAACCAACTTCAGGTTAACACGGCATCAAACGTAGAAATGATTAACAATGCCGTGTTCCCCTAACATTAAGTTTTTAATAACTGTGATAGTGTATTTCTTGAAAAAGGTTAACTGGGATAAAAACAGGAAGAAAGAATTTTAAACAACACAATTACCATTCACCAGCAGCAGCTTCGGTGGCTTCACCTTCAGCAGCCCAGTCAGCTGCAGCAGCAGAAGATTGACCCCAGTCAGCAGTAGCTGGCTCGGACCATTCAGCATCGGCAGCAACCTCCTCGGTCTCCTCAGTCTCCTCAGCAGCGGCAGCAGAAGCCTCAACAACTGGCTCTTCTGGGTTTCTGTAGAAGTATAAATCTGGCATAACGGTCCAGGCCTCAGATCTGTTTGGTAGAGTACCTCTTAGTCTCAAAACCTCTCTGGCCAATAACCACCAAACCAAACCGATGGAGTGCTTACCCTTGTTGTTACATGGGATAGCAACATCAACGTATTCAGATGGAGAGTCACAGTCAGTCAAAGCAATGACTGGAATGTTAACGTATGAGGATTCCTTGATAGCTTGAGCATCGGTTCTTGGGTCAGTGACGATGATTAATCTTGGCTCCTTGAAAGATCTGGTGATGTAGTTGGTGAAAGAACCTGGAGTGAATCTACCAGCAATAGCAGTGGCACCAGTGTGGGAAGCAAACTTCAAGACAGCTCTTTGACCGAAAGTTCTGGAAGAAACAGCGACAACATCAGCAGCGTTTGGGATGGTGGCAATAATTCTAGCGGCCAAAACGATCTTCTCCCAAGTCTTGTTGACGTTGATGATGTTAACACCATCTGGTCTGGTCTTGTGGATGTATGAAACGTTGTGAACCTGTAGTAACAGAATTTATGAGAAATCATAAGTCATCGGAAATGTTAGTATACCAAGTCTTGAGTGTAAAATTCAGTTTTGAGTAAAAGATAGTAGGATCTCAACAGGTCAGGTCCGCTCGCAAATAAATGTCGGGTACATGGAATCAGCGTGCATTCTTTCCTTCTTGCATGGGGACTGAACACTTTGCATGAACTCAGAGTTGTGTAATTAATGTACTTCACGTGTATCTAGCAGTGTCTTAAAATCATATGCAATGCATATGTCCCACGTCTTGTTCGGCTGGTTAGATGTCTTCAGATGTACAAAACAAGCACTCTTGTATATAACTTCTGCCCACGAAATAGCCCGTCACTGTTGCGTACGCCATCCGCCATGTCGTGTCCATGCATCCGCCCTTAGAAGTTGTTCTTCGTTATCCCGTCTATCTGTCCTCTGTCTCAATTGCAGGTCACTTACGTTAGTGTTCTTGGAACCAATGTGAACGTTGGCAGCAATTAATAATTGTAGGTCTTCTGGGGTTAATGAGAAGTCAGCCATCTTGATGTTGGTGTTATGATTACCTTAAACTTGATGATGTTATAGCAGATACCAGACTTATAGTTCTACTACGTGCTCACCACCCTACACTGTTATACAGATATTGAAAAAAAAGTGTTAACCTCTGTCTCCCTTCTCCCAACTCTCCCATCTCACTCTGCTCTCTACACTCGCACACCTCACCTGGAAAATTCAAAAAAATTTTCCCTTAGAAAAGCGGTGGGAGCGGAACCCTCAGGCTGTCTCTGCCGGGGCAGCACCACCGCGGGACGTGGCGCGCGCCAGGGAAGGTGTGCAACATAACCCTTGCCTACATCACGTGATACAACACACAAGCCCTCGAAAGCAAGAAGCGAGGAATCCGGCCAAGTCACGTGATGATGAAGCGCAAGCACGGACGGAGACTGGCTGGTGCAGGTACGAGTGCGGTGTGCGGTAGTTGAGCTGTCTGATTAGAGTAGAGTAGGCAAATTCGGTAGAGGAATGAATAAGATGAAGAACCGGTACGGTTCATTAGAGATGTGGCACGCCAGCAGATATCCGGTACAGGAGAGAGATGCAATGCAGCTGACCTCAGGCACGTGTGCTGTGAACCTGGGTCTGTAGTCTGCCCTTCGAGGCCTGTTTCTCTTATCGCCATCGCGATAGTAATCTTGGTAACTAGGCACTGATAGTTCCGTTCCATGATAGAGAGAAGCAATAGAGGTTAGCGTGTACCCGGGAATTTCCCAAAACAGCAAACAGAGCGAAGCCCCGAGGCAGTTTAGCCTGCGCACATATCGGAGAACGTAGCGTACCATCAAATTCGCTTAATCATACGGAGTAGAGGCCATCCCTTTGATTTGATCCGTGGCATGGAGCACTGACATCTATTATCGAGAACTGTTTTTGGTAACTTCATTCCCTTGTACATTAGCTGGAGCAAGAGAACCCAGAACAGCACAGCGGACTAAAGAGCAGGACAGCACCAGGTTGACCGGTTAGTCGCAAGATGCCAAATTGTTTATAGAACCTATATCAACTCTTGCATGGCACACATCATAACAGCTTCTTATCTGAACTACCTAATTATTCATTTATCACCTAATACCTTTATTTTAACCGTATTTTGAAGGGATTCTGTACAAACCACCAGCATTGGACGCATTTTTCTACATATTGACGCTACCTTTGACGAGGCATTCACATAAATACACGCATCAAACTTCACAATGTATAAGATATCATCAGCCTGGGAGTCTCTGAAAGAATGGCTTCCACAGATTCCTCCAAAAGAAATTTCCGATAAAAGAAAACTACTCAGAAAGTCACTGACATTGAAGTATGGATACGCCACATTTGCAATCACAATTCTCTCTTTGCTACTTTTACCCTACTGGAACAGAATTTCGCAGAGACTGTTCTTTGGTATATACAGTAGAGTTGTGAGGAACATTAAGTTCTCAAGAATCCGTAACAACTCATTTGTTTTGAACTTGCAGATTATTAAGATCATATTCTTTTGGGCCACAGTGCTGGGATCACTATCATTGCTGGATACATACTCCGACCTCCAATTTTTGGCTGCAAGATTGGGAAGAGTGGCTACTTATTGTCTACCATCTGTTTTATTTTTGACTTTAAGACCCTCTCCTTTACCTCATACACTTTACCTATCATTATTACCCATCCACAAATGGCTCTCCAGAATAGTTGTATTACAGAGCTTGCTCCACACAATATTCTATATAATGTTTTTTATGAACAGAAACACATTGTACAAGATTATGAGATCAGATAACCTGAATGGTATTGCCGCAATGTCTGGATTTATGGTAATATTTATAACCTCTTTACCAAAAATTAGAAGAAGATGCTACAAAGTTTTCTATGTGAACCACTACATCTTCACTTGGGTAGTGGTGATAACTCTTTATTTCCACGTTAGACCGGGAATTCCTATTCTAACAGGGTTCAATTGTTGCATACTACTTTTACAAGTCGGTTATAGATTTTGGATTACCAAGAAATCAAAAATAGATGCGATCGCAGTGTCTTCAAATTTGATATTGGTTACAATCCCCAATAGCGGCATTGTCTCTAAATCCGCAATACCTGGATGCCACGTTAGAATAATTGACTTTGATGATGGAAATGCCATTAAGCAAATTTGGAAAAACATTTTTGCTCCAATTCAGCATCCTTTCACATTGGCAACTCTGCCTATAGACGAAACACAAAAACTCATTGTGAGAAAAGGTAAGTTTAAGCTGAATAGTAATAAGAACTATCTTGTCACGGGATCCTTTCTTCCTCACTTGAACTTCTTGAAGCAAATTAAGAATCCTAATCCAAAATCGCTACTGTTCAAGACAAATGTTAAAAAGTGTTTAATTGTTGTTGGCGGTTCAGCTATTAGTTTTGCATTACCTATTTTGAGAACTTTGAGCTACAATGGTGCAATGGTGAAAATCATTTGGGTCATCAGAGACCACGAAGATGTGAAAGTTTTGGATTACTTTAAAAACGTTCTTGTTAACGACGATTGCATTGACATTTTCATTACAGGTAAATACTCCCAAGATGAAAAAGAGAATTTTCAAAGTGCTGTTTCTGAGCTACACAGAAGAAGAAGAGAGTTTGAGATTTCACAAGAGGAGAGAATGCTGAGCGGAGGTTATGCCCAAGAGAAGCAGCCACAGATGGAGGGTACATCTCTAAACGATCGTGTACAGAAGAAGGCAGAATATAATAAGAGCCACTATGCCAATTCGCCTCTTTCTAGAGAAAACTATGGAGCCACTGATTCGGTTGATTTTAATAACAACAACAATTATGAAATTGACATGAATGCCAATTTTGACGAAGAGCTAGGTTTTTCTAGGCTCCGAGATAATAAGAGACATTCATACATTTCTATGAGAAACCACCACTCTAATACCAACAGCGTTTATTCATTTGCCGAAGAAAACAAGTTTGAGAATGTTGATTTAGAGTTTAGCAAGAGTTGTAAGCCTTCTAAATCTGTCAGCACGTTTTCAACAGGCTCTGGTGAGATAGCAAAATCTGATGATATCAATCTTTACTCTCCAAAGTTTTATTCAAACAACTTATTACATACCGCTCTGGCCAATGTCCAAAGTTCAAGTGTGGGTTTCTCGGGTGCTCCTTTTGATACTTCAATGGACGCTTCATTGGTTCCAGATATGTATGGGTCCAATGCAGGCTCGATAGACTCTCGCAGTCATAGAGGCTCTTCTTCTGGATTATATGATGACCTCGCCGACTACTGGATCTTGAAAGGTTTATCGTGTAGAATTGAGTTTGGTAGACCTAAGTTGGGTCTATTTTACTATAATTGGTGCGTTGGGTCATCATGTATTGGTCCACTTGTTGAGTTGAATACAGGAAAATCCGTCTGCTGTAACGAAATTACGAAAAAGGCCCGGGAAAACCCCAAAGACCAGTCTCTACTGGCTAACAATTTCAAGAAATCCAATGGCCTGTTGCTTGGCGAGACTGTTGAAGATGAATTGTTTTTAAACGATCAATTCATCAGAAATAGAAAGGACAGATTTGATAACATGGGAGGAAAATTGGACGAGTCCATTTGGGTTATTGGTGCTGGCCCTATCGGCTTAGTCGATAAGGTCAGACTATGGGCCAACGATTGTGGATTTCACTTTCATGCTGAGAGTTTTAGCGTCTGAAAATGTCCTCCATCACCTCCATCACTCATTACCCACGACCTTTATTAACTACATCTATTTCACATATTTATCTGTATCTATTATTTAATTTAAACTTTGCATGTCTGGAGACTCTGATTATACCTTAGACCTGAAACCTTAAACAAGAGCATCAAGCTTCGCGTGCCATTTGGCCGTGCCTGTATTTAGGGAGCAGCACATGCTTCCAAAGACTTGATTGTACTTTACTGGCATTCTTTTCAATAGAACTAAAATCCTGTACTTGTTAAGATTCTTGGCTATTATCGGAGTACTTTTGATTCTTTTAGTTTGCTTTTGTGAGGAACCTGTCAAAGCCTGTAGTGTGTGACAAACCAACCAATAGGCTTTCGCTTTGTTTAGATAGAGTTGCCTCCCCTATTTTCTTGATTAACCATGTCTCCCCAGAATACTACACCACACAAGAAACAGAAACCTGCAGTGACCACCACGCCTATCTCCAAGAGATATCACCGTCGTAGTGATATTTTTGACAGATTCATACCTGCTACACATGCAAGAAGCAGCCTTCTACAGAACGGGGGCAAGGTTGAGATAACCAGTCCCGCCACAAAGTCTCAAATTCAACTGCTCCCAACAGCAAGTAACTTTGCTGCTGTAACTGGTGGCTTGTATCAAACACATTCTAGATCCAATGTACACGATGTTAATGAAAATTCCTTTATGTTACGGGATGAAAGTTTTACGATTGGCGATAACGTGATCTTGTCCAGTCCTCACAGGCTATTTTCCGACGTGAACAGAAGCTTGGGAAATCAAGCTGCTGAGAGTGAAGACTTCACGGGGTTTCTTGAACCAGAATCAAGCCTGAATAAAGAAAAAGAGACTTCTAATATCAACAGCACCCTAAAAGCCAAAGTTGCAAAGGCATTGGGGATGAGAATCAAACTAAGAATTTTGAGTTTTCGATCATTAAGCATAAAAAGATATGACACAGCATTTGCAATGAGGCCACCAAGTTCCGAGTCGACTATTTGTCCTCAAAATCTCATGATAAACAAAGATAGTTATCTACCCTGCATTATCAAAAAGAATAAAGCTTCTTCTCTACCATTTGTTGTTTTAGATGCACCTGGGCTTAGAAATGATTATTATTCCAATTTGGTTTCCTGGTCAAGCTCAACCAATATGATTGCAGTAGGATTATCTGGGTCTGTTTACATTTGGTGTAAAGGAACCACTGCTGTTACATTGCAAACAGTTGAGTATGACATAGTCTCTGCTGTAAAATACAATGATAGTGGTGTGTTAGCTGTCGGTAATAAAAGTGGAAGACTAGTATTATACAATCATGGTTCAGTGACAGCTGCCGCTTCCAATATATTCAAAAAAAGCCCTGTTTGTAGTATATGCTGGATTCCAGGTACATTTCTATTCTTTGTTGGCGACGACGTGGGAGATATTAGTTTGTATGAATTTGTTCGAGAGGATTCTGTAAATGAGGGAAATACTGTGCAATATGCATGTAAGCTTTCTTTGAAAAGTTCATTCGGTTGCAGTAAACAACAAATTTGTGGTATGGATGTTAGTACAAACGGGAGACAATTGACAGTAGGTGCAAATGATAATATTTGTACAATATGGGATATATCTGATTTAGCTAATATTACCAAAAAGTTCTCCTTGAAGCATTCTGCTGCCGTTAAAGCCATAGCCTACTGCCCTTGGATGCCAAACTTATTAGCTACTGGCGCTGGATCTAAAGACAGATGCATAAGGTTTTGGCACACTGAAACTGGGACTTTGATAAGTTGTCATTTGACAAACAACCAAATAACTTCATTGGTTTGGTCATACTCAAAGAAGCAAATTTTGGCGACATTTGGGTTTAGTGAAACTTTACAAAAGGAATCTACCATTATTTCTTTATACTCTTATCCTTCAATGAAAATTGAAAAAGAGGTTATATCTGATCAAAATATCAGAATTGTGAATGCTGAAATATCCAGTGATTATACATCAATCTGTGCCGCCGTAAGTGATCAATCAGTCAGAATATACTCAGTTTGGGCCAAACATTACCACTTGAAAGAAGCAAAATTTGAAGAGGGAATATTTGGAAGCAATTTGATTGATATGCAAGAGGGAATTATCAGTAATTTTGATACTATTAGATAGAAAATTAAAGGTATAAACACATCAACACAAATACAAATACATACACTCACAAAAGCAAACCTAAACAACGCTAGGTGGTAATACTGGCACTTGAGTAGTCAAATCATTGCATTAAAAGTAATGTAAATAACCCAAATTACAAATGCTGTTCCAACTTTTGTTGGAACTAGGAAGAAATCCCCTCGAATTCGTTCCTGAGCTTCTCATTAAGAAGCCTTTTCCAATGTTTTCTATTTCTGTGAATAGGAACACTATCAAAGTGTAGAGCAATCATTAAACACATCAAGAAAAAAGCAATTACTGAGCTCGGAGTTATCATATCCCTAAACACCTGTTTTGAAACAACCTTCTGGTACGGGCAGCTGGAGTACAATCCCACAACCCAACAATTTCTAGCCATTAGGGAGTTCAAATTAATCCAGACACCCTCCTGATTTTCAGGAATATAAGACATTAAGTAACGCTGTTCAATAGCTGAATACGGGATCACCATTTCCCATGAATCGCCCAAATCTGAGCACTTATCTACTGCATCAGCGTAGGTAAAATTGTTTGCAATCAATTGATACTCAAACGTTAAATCAGCAGTCTTTCTGCAAATGGTGTAGTATTTCCCACTACAAGAAACCGATTTCCAGCCTCTTGTCGTAGCTATAGCACATCTATTTGGATCCAAATAAGCTATGGATTCCTCCGTATAATAGCTCATATCGGTGTTATCATCGCTATTCTCGATTTCGCTGGAGGATGAGTAGCTTGTAAGATTTAACAGGCCATCGCCCCAAGACCAATACGAATTGTTCAAAAACAGCTCTATTTCGGTACTATTATCTAAAGGTTGCGATAATATAGGCGTATAACCACATAGCATAGTATCTTTAAACTGTTCTATCGTGAAATAGCTGTCGTTGGTTCTGTAGGCAAAATTGAATCTGGTCATATTGAAGTCATCCAATGACGTACAGTCCAACTCAGAGAACGATTGGTAGTTGACATCAAGCTGGGGTACCAAATCATTAGTAATTGCTATACTGTTTGACACATAGTAAGATTTTGACTCACGATCTATATTGAATGTCGTATTAGGGAACATATTGGACTCAACAACAATGGGAATGACCCTCATATCGTCCTCGAGCAACATATGTCTCAAACTAAAAGTCGAGCTCTCAGTGAGATATGGAGGATATGCAATTGACGACAACGAGTATAGCACATCCGATAAGCTTGTTATATTTGTAAATGATGAAGCGTACGGCACCTCAATAGAATGGAGATTGAGCAACAAATATAACACGTTTGCACTCAACTGGGTGTTTGTATCCGAGATAAAGTCATTAACGGTATTCACTAGAGACGTTATATTAAATTCCAGGGGGCTGCCACACTCCAGATCCGAGCTCGGCTCGTACAGCTCCTGTGGGCAGAGACCCCAGTCCTGGTGGTACTCATTATAGTAAAGATCAACCACAAACGTCTGCACGCCTGCGTTTAGCATGCTCCTAAATATACCTATCGAGCTCGAGTTATACCCCGCCAAGTCGAACAACGTTCTTGCCAGATCCACTCCCATAACAATATTGGACGCCACCGTGATATTCGACGACACGTCCCGCTGTGTTCTCATCTCCACAGACCTCGTTTCTGAGAGCGTTGGCCACTCGGCAATCTCTGCCGCCGTCATGACGGCCTGCATCGCCATCCGCCACAGCAAAACAGCGCTTACTATGCTCCAAACGTCCATCCGGAATCCCAGCGTACCAATATCGTCACCTCAGTCCTTCCTGCACTCTTCACGTCCCTCTGGCCCATCTTATCTGGCTTGTTTCCAATACCCGGAACAAATGGTGTCTTCTTTTCCTCTTTATGTAGATTATTTATTCCGAGTCCGCCGGAGGTAATTTTTGTTGGCAATGAAAGAAGCCAAGTGGCGTTGAACGGTACAGAGTTGCACGACGTTGCCAGACAGGTAGTTGAGACAGCAGGATTGGATCTTCAGGGCCTTGGGCAGATAGCAGTTGGATCGAGCAAACAGGGAAAAGTGGTGAAATGTCATTGGAAACTATTCAAAATGTGTACCAGAGCTGGGTCGGTGCGTGTGCCGAGTCGACAGTGTTTGCGGTGATGCCGCTGAAGGCATACTTTAGGCAAACGAACTCCGAAGTGGGATACCCGTTTATCGATGAGATATTCCACTACACCCAGTGCAAGCAGTACTGTGATGGGAACTTCTACGACTGGGACCCGAAGATCACGACTCCTCCC
Organism: Ambrosiozyma maleeae (nom. inval.); assembly: GCA_003706635.2. Classification (NCBI taxonomy): domain Eukaryota; kingdom Fungi; phylum Ascomycota; class Pichiomycetes; order Pichiales; family Pichiaceae; genus Ambrosiozyma; species Ambrosiozyma maleeae (nom. inval.). The sequence goes on from PPLV02000001.1 coordinate 1,351,909, forward strand.
GGGCTATACTGGCTGGGCTACTTGTACTGCAAAGCCACAGAGTCCGAGTGCACACTGGAAAATCTAAGACTGGTGAACTTGCTAGGCGGGATGCTTCTTCTTCCAATCGCATATCTACTCAAGAGAAAGTATGAAAGAGAGGGAGGAGACATTTCCATGACAAGCGTGTCGCTTTTCATGTGTCCATTGCTGACCATTTATTACTCGCTGTTCTATACCGATGTGTGGTCTTCTGTTCTCGTGCTTCTCAGTTATAGCGTGGTGATCTTGGAGCCGATTGCCAAGTATCCGGTGCTAAACTCTGCATTGTCAGCCTTGATTGGTTTGCTGAGTCTAACGTTCAGACAGACGAACATCGTTTGGACAGCGTTCATAGTGGTTGCCATGATTGATTTACAGGTTAAGAAGAAAAAGCTATATTCTTACAACAATTTTCTTGACGACACCAAGGTTTTTGTGGTTGAGGCATTCAGAAATTGGGCTATCGTGGTGCCATTCGTACTAAATTTTGTGCTCTTTGCTGCGTTTCTTTATATAAACGAAGGGATAACATTTGGTGACAAGGAGAACCATGTTCCTGTGTTGCATTTGGTCCAAGTTTTCTATTGCGTTTGTTTCCTAGTCATTTTGACAATTCCTATTTGGGCATCGACTGGATTCTTGGAGACTTATGTCAAGGACAACTTCTTGGACTTGAAAGGGCTGGTGATGAATATTGCATGGATTCCTATGATTGCATTTATTGTGAAAAACTTTACAATTGTCCATCCTTTCTTATTAGCAGATAACAGGCACTACACATTCTACATTTTGAGAAACATTATCTTCAGAGATGCCTATTCTATGTACAAGATGGTTCCAGTTTACCATTTCTGCTGTTATACCGTTTACAAGCTGCTGTCCAGCAATATTGATACTGCTAAATTGACACCGTCCTCTTTCATTATGTGCATGGCCCTCTTTGCAAGTATTCTGCTGACGGTTGCTCCATCGCCTCTATTTGAGCCAAGATACTATATTATCCCGCTGCTGGTATTCAGACTATTAATCAAGCCGGTTTCTCAGCCTGTTATGCCTACAAACCTCGCCATCAGATTCAATACTGTGATCAGACTAGCTGGTGAGGTGCTGTGGTTGTCGATGTGGACACAGGCATTGTACCGTGTTTTCTTTAGCATCACATTTCCTTGGGATTCCGAAGAAAACCTGCAAAGAATCATCTGGTAACTGAATATATGGTATTCTCTTCACGTGTATATACAATCTTAAGTCATTATAAATAAATAAATAAATAGATAGATAGATACGAGAACATTCACACTGCTCACAAAATGGCCCCGGAGAAATCGCGTGTGCCATTTTGCGGGGAATAGATGGACAAATACCGGACAGTAAGTCAATACGTGGACTGATTTCCAAAGAAACAGAAGTGCGCAAGGGTATGTTAACCAAATAGAAGTTGTGTTTTGACATTGCGTTGCTTGTCGTAACTACTGAGTTTGGTGAAGCGGAAGCGGAAGTGGAGTCGATTGATTAGATACCGGTGGAAAACAGACCCAAAATGTGCATATTGCTGACTTCCAAGATCCACCCCGAATATCCGCTGATACTATTATCCAATAGGGACGAATACTTTAACAGGCCGACACAAGGGGCATCGTTTGTTGGTCTGAATGGGGATGTGCTATCACCGTTGGACATGGCAAGAGAAGAACATGGTACTTGGATAGGCGTCGGTAAGACCGGGAGGATAGCCGTTTTGGTCAATTATAGAGAAGGGTTGACGAGCAAAAGTATCATAAGCAAGGTTTCTAGAGGCAAGATTCCACAATTGTTTTTAAACACTGAACTTAGCGACGAAGAGTGGGAAACACAGATCACTGAAATGACCAACAATTTTCAAGATGTTGGTGGGTTTTCTCTGTTATTTGGAACGTTGAAATATGACAAAGAGCGCCAAAGTCTTGGTCCATTGAAGATTTTGTCAAATAGGTGTGAAGATAGGTTAGTTGTGTTTGATAACGAGGAGGTGGTGGCGCAGGAGATGGACGGTGCTAGGCACCACACCGAAACTATAGGGCTTTCGAATTCACTATACATGAACCCATGGCCAAAAGTGTTAGAAGGCGAAAATCTATTAGAGAAACTTATACATGAAAGCATTGAGCAAAACTGCAATGAAGATGCTTTAATAGAAAAATGCTTTGAATTGCTCTGTACCTCAAACCCTGCAGATAGGGCGATTTGGGAATCCTACAGCTACGAAGAAGCCTTCGACATGATGCCCAACTCGATATTCATTCCCCCTGTTGACTGTGAGCGCAAGCCCAAAGACACTACAATATCCAAGGTGACAAGTTTGCCACTCAATGGACAGTACTATGGAACAAGGGCTCAGACGATTATACTGGTGGACAGACACGGTAATTTGAAATATGTCGAAAAGACACTACACTCCAGCGATAAACTCGACGAGCCAGAGAGCGTCAACACATTTGAGATTCAACTGCCAGACGGTCAGTTTTCTTAGTCTGGGCACTTCATCTACTCCATCTACTTCATTTACTCCAGGTACTCCATTTACTCCAGGTGCTCCATTTACTCCAGGTACTCCATTTACTCCAGTAATTAAAATAGACAGTCGTGCATATATCATGCCGCAATGGGAAATGACAAACAAGGCACCGGTTTGCTGATGACGCAATACATGACATCAGCACGAGATAACGAGATGTCGGCACTTTTAGGCGCCGGGGATCGCCGAGAGTTCTGCGGTACACCGGAGGAGCATCAACTGGGTTGACTAGGCGTCATGACTCTTTGTCTGGATGATTTATGATGGTTGTTGTTGTATATATTTTGATGGCTTTATACTAATTCTAATTCAACTGCTAATATCACTGGATTAGCACTTTTAATTCATAGACGAGATCAATAAACAAGCTACAACATGTCGTGTTCAGTTTACTCAGAGGAACAATTCCAGGAACAGATTGTTCAAAGATACACCGGTACGTATGAATTATATATCTTGCGGCATGGATTTGCAAATGGAAAGAAAATACTGACTTAAGTTATATGTTTTTGTGATGGTTTGCTTGGTATGTATAGATATCATTGGTGAGAAACTAGGAGGCCAGATTATTGCGTTTTCTGACGAGTGGTTTGCCGCAGCTGAAAACTTGATCAAGCCAAAGCCTCCGATCAGAGACGCAACTAGGTTTACATACGCAGGTGCATGGTATGATGGTTGGGAAACTAGACGTCACAACACTGCAGAGTCGGACTGGGTGATCTTCAAGATGGGCGTGTCATCTGCTGCCTTGATTGGCTGTGAGGTTGATACCGCTTTCTTCAACGGTAACCACGCTCCATTCATCTCTGTCGAGGCTACAAATCTATCCGACGATTCTTTGTTCAAGGAGGCTGTCTGGGACACTATCATTCCAAAAATGGAATGTGGTCCTTCTCAAAGAAAGTTTTTTGTGAGAGACACCATCACGGACAAGACCTACACCCACGTTAGATTACAGATGTACCCAGATGGTGGTATTGCGAGATTCAGATTGTTTGGTACTGTCCACCCAGTGTTTCCATCCAGCGCTGATATTCTATTAGACACAGCCAGTGCAGTGCAAGGTGGTGTCTGTGTCTCCTTCTCAGACCAACATTTCGGCTCGGCCGATAATCTGTTGTTGCCTGGTAGAGGTCACGACATGTCCGATGGTTGGGAGACCAAGAGATCTAGAACACCAAACCATGTCGATTGGGCTATTATCAAGTTGGGTCACAAGACTAATGTCAAGAAGGTTGTCGTTGATACTGCCCACTTCAGAGGTAACTTTCCACAATACATCACTATCCATGGTCTAAACAGTGAGTTGGAGTCACCATCTGCTGAGGATTCTAAATGGGAAGCCGTGGTTGCAAAGAGTAAGACCGGTCCTGATGCAGAGCATGAGTACTTAGTTGACTTGGATAAGCAATTCACCCACGTGAAGTTGACCGTGATCCCAGATGGTGGTGTCAAGAGATTGAGAGTCTTGGGAACTGTTGTTTAGGTAGCGTGACCGCCTGCTTCTGCATGTGCTAAATTATCCCTTATAAACATATTTAATTAGACTATGTACCTCTTTTCTATGCTACTGCACGTCTTTGTGAAGTCATTTTTATACCTGGTTTTAATATTAAAAAGATTAAACACCCTGTTGTACGTTAAAGTGCAAATGAGAAAATACCATAGCTTAAATTTGAGACCTATTTTTTCAATTTTTTTTGTCACTACTGATTTATACCTATTTAATATGAGCTTTTGAATTTGTATTCAAACATTCAAATTGAACACAAACGTTGCAAAATCACATATACGTGTATATAAACCATATACATATAGAAGATATTGAAACGGACGGGATGGACATATTAATAAGACGCCTTAGGCAGAGGGTGTCAATGGCATTTTTGAGACTCGAAGATTTCTTTGATAGAACGCCTGATGGAGGCATTATTGTTGATTTGGAGCAACAAGAGACTCTGCTGCAAGTGATCAATAGTATATCGAAGGAAAATGCACATTATAGCAAATTATTCTTGAAAAAGCTAATTGAGTCAATGGAAAAAACCAAGGATTCAGAGATATTGGATGAGCTATATGAGAAACTTTACGAGCTTTTAGGTGTGACAGCTTTGAACCCAACAGACTTGGACACCATTTCGTACACTGTGATGGCAGATGTACAGGAAAATAGCACCAATAACGACAAGTGTATTTTGGTTCGAGAATCACCAAATATTATCTCTGGATTGGGTACTACTGGACTAAGGACATGGGAGGCATCTTTGTACCTTTCTGAATATTTACTAGAGAGACTGATGGAGGACAAATTGGATGCACACGATGAGGTTGTTAAGGATATCAGAGGCAAGAGTGTGATGGAGTTGGGATGTGGAACCGGGTTTGTTGGAATGTCTCTGTTTAAGTACTGCAAAGAACAATTGAATAGGCTAATAATGACTGATGGCGACTCTCAATTAATCGACAATATGTCCATCAACCTCCAGATGAATGGGATTGATTTGCAAGATGAAAAGTTCAGTGTCTGTAAACTGTGGTGGGGCGAGGACGACTTGCCGGAAACACGCATCGACACGATCGTGGCCGCAGATGTCACATACGACCCCTCCATCATCCCGGACTTGATCGACATCCTTGCAGAGAGCATGAGCCAAAACAGCCACGGCAAATACGGCATGGTGGACTCGGCATATATCGCAGCCACCGTCAGAAACTGCGACACCATCCGTGTATGGGAGGAGCACCTCGACATGGGCGCCTCCGACTCCATCTGGAGCTGGAAAGTGCTTGACACCGCTCCCCAGGTCCTTGCCCCAGACATGTCCAGCAGCATCTGGTACCCAGTGGGAACGCCCGAGATCCGTATCTACAAGCTGTCCAGGACCTGACTAGCTCCACCACCACCAGCTCGTTAGCCTGTGTACCATGTACCACGTAATCAATTACATCACCGATGCTGTCACGTGACGCCAAAATGTTGGGGTGTGCAGAGCTCCCTGTTGAGGAAGTGGGCAGTGCACGACCCACTTTGCTCCAGATCGGCTTATTCTAGAGGGAAAAAATCCAAAAACGTAAACAAGGGGATTCAAAAGAAGGAATGGGTGGGAGAAGGGAAGAGGTTGTGACCAGACGAGGTTGGTGAGTATATAAGAGGGAGAAGTGGGCTAGTAGCTGAGTAACTAGCTGGTCAGGAGATTGAGCTGATCAGGGTTTGTGGAATTGCATAATTTTGAGTTTGGCTTGGTAGCTGAAGGATCAGATATTGCTCAGTTGAGAGGCAGACAGTATTACCCCGTGGCGTGCCTAAGAAGCTGGCAAAAAGTAACAGGGTAATTAGTGGCAACCGCGTGCTAAGAAGCCAGGAACAGCTTGGTAAGCCCCGAAAATGATGGATTCGACAGACTTTGAAAACATCACTCCGGCGGCCTTACAAGGGCAGGACATTCTCTTGACGCCACGCTACCAACAGCCCCATGAACCACATTCACAACATGCAACAGTATCAAGGACTTCAATGTCGCTCGATTTGCAGACTCCTCTCCGTGATAGATTGAACATTTTGGACACACCGCAGCTTCAATCTTCTGGGATATTAGGTTTTAAGGCGGAATCTAACAGGGACAATACAGTATCACTGCTTGATTACAAGAAGATCGAGAGGACCTTGGCAGACTTTATAATAAAAAACAAAGATTTGATCAAAGAGCAAGAAAGACTCGAGCTAGATATAATAGAAAAAGACAAATCAATTGAACTCAAAAACGTTAGAATTAATGAATTGATTCAGGAAAACGGCTCTACAGTTAAGGAGCTACGACAAGAGAGGTTGATAAATCAGCAAGAGTTTGAGACGTGGTCTGCTACGAAGTCCAAATTGGAATCTAAAGTTCAGCATTTAAACCAGCTACTTCAGATGTCAATAGATGACAATAAATCTATAGAGATGATGCGCAACGGTAGCACACACACTATCACAGAAGAGTCCGCAAGACATCAAAAAGAGGAGAACGAGAAGTTACTGAAAAGAGTGCGCATATTACAGAAAGAAAATGAGTTAGAGATCCACTCCAAGATGTTAATTATAGATGAATTAGAAATGCTGAAAGAGAGAACGAACCAGATTCAAACTAATTATGACCAGTTGAGATCTGAATATGAACAATTAGTCTACGAGATTAATGAAGAACATTTCAACCATCCAGACGATAATACCGACAACTCAAGCCATTTCATTGAAGGCGATATTCTTGATGGCATGTCAAATGCTGCATATCAAGATGAAGGTGAAGGAGAAAATCCAAAAGAATTGTATCAGAAGGGTGATGCAATTGGAAGCGATATTATTGATGGCGAGTCCATTGAAATAGAAGAAACACTGGAGGGTCAAATTTCTGAATGTAAGGTTAACAAGAGAAGGGAAGCAGCAGCTATCAAGAAGGAAACAACTTTGGCAGACGAATTGAATGAGTTTATTGGTCAATCAGTTTCAAATAAATCTCCATTAGCTTCAACCTCAACAACAGGAACCTCCAATAATTCCAGAAAGTCAAGTTATAGGCACTCCAGTTTCAATAAGATCATAAAGGATATAGAAACACAGGCGCTGGAACAAAAATATTCACAAGAAATGACAAAATTGCAATTCCAATTGAAGTCGTTGCAATTACAAAATGAAAAATTGCATGCCTATATTGGATTCATCCTCCAGCAGTCTGAAAGTGGTGTTGATGGTGAGAGGATTTTCAAAGATGCAAGTAATTATGAATATTCTGAGGAGATCAACATTAGAAGTGCGAAGAAGAATCTCAAATCGGTGATACGTTCTGCATCGGCTTTTCCTATAAGGCCGACAAATTTTGAAGATCAAGAAAGGCAGTTGAATATTCAAGACGCCAACATGAGACGGAGTTCTGACCAAAATGGAACTAGATCGAACAAAAGATGGTCATATAACACCAATGGCTCACTTTCAGACAATGAATATGACCTGGATGTCAATCGCAAGGCTATGCATTTTGACATGCAGGATCATAGACAAGGCAGCGTTAGTAATCCCTTCCGAGTGGATGATGTAGACTATATTGAGATTGGTGACGATGAATCGGAGTTTAATTACACCGGAGAAGACGAGTATTATCTTGATGGTGAAGAATCAGAACAAAATCATTCGTTGAATGTGTCTTTTAAAGTTGATTTAACACCAGCTTTGAATATTAAAAAGAAAAAGAAATCAAAGTTATTCAAGAGAACTCCAAGAAATCAACTGCAGAAACTCACTGTTTTTGGATCTCCTTATGGATCAAGTATAGAGAATGTACTGATTAACAAGAGCTCTATTAGGAGCTTGAGAAAGTATGCTTCTAATTTAGAACTTATAGGAGAAGAGACTGACATTTTTGAAGAAGATTCCAAAGATGAAGATGATGATATTGAGACAGAAACTGAAAGCTGCAATGGTACTATCATTAAGAGGGATGTAAGAAGTCGGAAAGATGATGCAAAGGAGAAGGAAATATACTATCCTGAACTTTTACAAAGATTTGATTTGCTGAACGAAACTGTTGGTGAGCAAAGAAATTTCCCATTACAAGTGGAGAACGACTTTGGTCTTGTGGATGATCTGATGCATGGGGGAAATTTGAGTTTAGTTGCCGAACCCAAAGTTCAGGCGGAACTTCTGTCTCCAACTATACAGGCTTTTGAAGAGCATGATAATTTGAAGATAAGTCATTATGATGAGAACCATTTGACTGAATGTGAAGAGGAAGAGGACGATTACATTGAAGAGAGAAAATATGATAATATGGACCCTGTGAATGACCTTGAAGAAGGGCATCATCATATGCACCCGATAACGAGACAGCGTACGAATTTGGAAACAGCATTGCTAGCCAATCCTTTGGCTTTTGGACTGGATTTGGACAGTGTGAATATCGATTTCAAAGTGAAAGTGACGCGTAAGGAGCTGGCAATGTTCACCATTCTGCCCCTTCGAAGACTTATTTGTCCCAAGCATTTTCTATTCCAGTGCTGTTGCAAGTCGATGAAACTAGTTGACGAGAGATACTACTATTTGGCGATTAGTCCTGTTTCCGTACTGAGAAAGAGAAGTAAGGGGGATGAAGAGGAGGAGCCCAGCGACTTGAATGTTGTTGACTAGCGGCGTCCAAGGCTCCTGGTCTTTATATTGATATTGATCGTGCTAGCAAGCTAGCGCATGGCATTAATTTTTATTTTGTTATACATACCCATACATACACATATACATATAGATAGAATTCTGGCAACTACTTGAACTAGACGCAACTGCACGCACGCACGCACTCAGCCTGTCCATGGCCCGGCTACCACGCTCAACCTACATTCTGTGCCCCGCAGTGCACTTCTCCACCTCCACATCTCTACCTACAACTTCGCCACAGGCCCCCTGCACAATAAACCGCGTTCCAAGCCAACCGCCGTACGGTACAAATGTTCACACAGCCTTAAGCTCGCCCATCAACCCATTCCCTCGCAAATCACCCGCTGGTCTCTCACAATGATTCGATACTTCACAAGATAACCTAACAATAGCGGTGTATCGCTGCTGCTCGCTGCTGCCGCTGCATATTCTCTATATCGCTCCACAATGCCTCTACACTGCCTCTAAAACAACGCTACAATAGCATCCACCAAAACAGTCTGCTTAGTGTGCGTGTGGCTTGAACCCGATAGAAAAATGGTTCGATTTTTCGGGTCCCGGGCGGTGCAGGTGGCGGCGGAGGCAGGTTGTGCTGGCGGTGGGACCTGCCAGGGGCAGGCAGGGGCAGGCAGGAGGGGCCGGAGGTGTCGATGGGACGTTGTGTGTGTTGAAGAGGCACAAGACGGTGCAGGGTCTGGAGAAGAGGTGGATGTAGGTGGTACGGGCAGGAGCAGCAGGAGCAGCAGGTTGAGAGAGTCTGTTGAGAGAGTCTGTTGAGAGTGGCGGTGGTGACAGGCGAGGCGTGAGCAGAGGGAAGCTGGTGGTGTGCGGTAGCAGGTAGCTTGGGCGGAAGCGGGGTGGAGGGAAGCGCAATGCATTGGGTAAAACGACAAGTGGCCAGGCTAGCGTTCTGGCAGGCGCCAGGCTTAAGATGGCGAGATGTGAAACAGACCAGTGTCATGGTTTGGAAAGGGAAATGCAAACAGAAACAAAGGAAACTTTAAATAAAATGGACAGATTTTTAGAGTTTGGGAAAAGAGACGTTTCTGTGTACGAATCTAGACGTAAATACTGATGTATATATATATATATATATATATATATAATTCTTTATCGTATTTTGGCATTATTTCAACTGTTTACTTCTGGTGTCGATCACATTCAATGCTTCCTTCTATGCCTTTGGATTACTGCCGTTGACCCATCCAGCGTGTAATCCTATTCATGTGATATCTAGAGTGCATCCGTACTGGCATTTTCCCATCGAAATCGCACACCCTCCGCTCAATCAAGTAACCACCCAGCATGGCATTGCATAACTACATATACTACAAACACCCCGATACACTCGCCGACAAAATAGCTAGACCACACGACCCAAGACCAAACTGCATCAGCTGCTTGAAGATACACAGCAACAATATAGAGGACAGTTATCCCTCTTGCGACGAGAACGGTGACTCCTACGGTAGTGACACAAACTTGGATTGGGATCTAGATACAGCCCTTGTAGATTTCAACCAATATGCCTTGCAAGAAAAACCCCTACAGCCAGACGCACAAGCAGATACCCAACAGCTTCCCAACCACAGAATAATAATCCACCATAGCAACTCTCTTCCCTCCAATTGCATGGGCTTAAGTGTCACCGATAGCGATGATGACGGCAACCCGTTTGCAGACATCCGCCCTCACAATACAAGCAGTAAAGCTCCCCAACGCAAGATCTTTAACTCTTCCGTGAAACATGGCGTTATCCCCGGCGAAGATGGCATCTTCCATGCTACCAGCCATATCACAGACTACCATGACAACGCAAAACTCCATAGCGTCAGATTCGATCACTCTTCGTCTGATTCTTCAACTGAAAATTCCACATTCATACAAACTAAATCATCTGATGACGTGGGGCTGCACTTTTCACCATCTCAGAAGCACGCCAACATCAAGTCCAGAGGCCCGAGCGGACAACATAATCACGAAACTGCGATCAGGGCAATGGCTTTTACAGATATACACGACAACGGGATATATGTAATAAAAGATGGAAAAAAGGTCAAGTTAAAGTCCAGGGTCCATAGAAAACTGGCCATTTAACGGCGGAGAGTTGATGACCTATAAATGCTGGATATATTTCCACTTTATTTTGCTTTTCCTGCCCACTGTCCTATGGTTTTAACTTTCAATCGCTCATTAAATCCCTATCACTTTCATCTAATTTACTTGGTCTTATGGTTTGGTTTCTATTTATTTTGGTTTGTCTTTTTGGTGTTCAGCCTAGCCGTTTCTTCACTTCTTCATTCTGTATATTGAGCTGGCTTCTTGATGAATTTGTAATGCGGTGTATTTGCTTAATTCGAGACAACATTGGCTACCTCAAAAGCGCTTTGCACTTAGCTAATAATGACACGCAAAGTAGTAATGCCTTGGTACTGTGTAATTCTACTTGTTTACAACCTGCTGAGAGTACTGTGTGTGGAGGGGGTAGACACCCAAAGACCACAACGGATCATCAGATAACATTCTTTTCTCACTTAATTATGTGGCATAGACAGAGCTATGAACAATCGTACAAAATCAAAGAAGCACAAACTAAAAAGAGTGTAAATATCTCAAACTATCAAAAGTCATAGGAGTGTGATAATGTTTTGTTCAATGGTTGACAGTATAATGGAAGTTGACAATCACGGCTCCACTTCCAGAATCAAACGGAATCTCCAAGTTGTCATTTCTGCCCACAACATCAGACAGGGGAACCTTAGCTTCACCAATGTCAACATCTTTACCTATTCTATGGTGGCTCTTGACACTAAAGACAACCTTGGCATCGGAAGGAGACTTGAAAGCAACAGCTTCTTGATAGTTCACTTCACCTGTGCCGGTTGCTTTAATAGCTCTTGTCTTATAGATGTCTTTGTTCTTGGTTGTACCCTGAATACTAACTTTAGTCAGCAAACTATCACCAGTTGGAACACCTTTCAAACCGACAATTGTCAGTCTACCTGGAATCGAATCACCGTTCAAACTGGTAGATGCAAAGGAATGAATATCGGATGATAGTCGGTGATTACGAGCCCCATTAGTCTTAACAGGAGAAGAAGTAACTGAAGATGATGGCACACGGTTGGATCTTAATGATTGTAAATCATTAGAATACTGTGGCGGCTTTAAAGAATTCACTTCATCCTGCCCTCTGGCAACATCAGTGGATTTCCTGTTTCCACCCAGTTTGAATCCCTTCATTAGCCCACCTGCAACACCACTGACAGCACCAACACCAGCTCCAGCAACACCACTAACTGCACCAACACCTGAACCAGCAACACCTCCCGCCAAATTAATTGCGCCATTACCAATAGACAGACCAGAAGCCAGACCGGTACCAACCAATTTCAAGGGAGCGTTAGCAAAGTCTAGTTGACCGCCAGCTGTAAGAATAGGTCTCATGTACTTTGGCACAAACTTGGCGACCAGTTGAACTGAACCTTGCGTGTTCAAATTGAAATCAATAGGAGTTTCCTTGTTGATAGGTAGCTGAGTGGAGTCAAAGATTAGATATCCTAACGGATCGTCGTCTCCGGCCATATCCCAATCCATAGCTTCGATTTTAATTTCTGATCTAGTTCTAGAACCAATAGCTAATTGCAGAGATTCATTGAAGGTTGGGTCTAAGGTCTTCTTCACGGTCTTCGTTTTGTAAACCTGAATACCATCAACATAAACAACCAAATAAGGATCTGACTTACCGTTTCTATCAGCAGCCATCAAACCTTTAGCTCCAACAATGTTCAAGTCCAAAAGACCAGTGTCAGCCATGGTTTCTGTTGGACCCAAAGGCATGGAACTTGGAATATAATCAAATAGTAATTCCACCTTGTTACCGGCAAAATCCAAATGAACTGGTTTGTTGAGGCCCTTCCTTAGCAAATCGTATACTTTGAGGTCACTCTGGGAAGTAGCAACGACATCATTTTTAGTAATAACCTTTTCGGTCTTACTCACTCTCAAGGTTAGAATGGAGTTTTCCAAATCCCTGATGAATGCACAACCCGATGAAGATTTTAGTTTCCTACCATTCGCAACTTTAGAGACAAAATCAGGATATGGTAAATCATCAACCAAAACTTGCAAATAGCCATATGGTTTGGTGATACTACCTTTTAAAAGACTGATACCCAAGACACCAGAGTTATGAGTCAATAATTCAGCCAATGACATCTCTGTCTTGTTTGGATCAATTTTAGATCTCTTCTCTGGCGTGAACCACTCGTAATCATCCGGTTTCTTCTTGTATCCCTCTAACAATTTTGCCTGTTCTTCCAAATCTTCTAATTCAGATTCCTTATTAATCATCGTATCCTCATGCAACTCAGTCAATTCAGCCTGAGTGTAGACAGGAATCAAAGGACAATAAATAATCTTATAATAGATTTGACCGTGGACTTTCTTTTTAGGTGAAAGTAAAGGTGTTTTAGTTGGTCCTTTAGCAGCCTCTTCCTGAACGTCATATTTACCATCAAAAAATCTAGAAGTATCAACAATAGCAGACCCAACAACCCTGTCCTTTCTTCCACCATCTTCAACATCCATGCAGTCTAAAGTAATTTGCTGTCTCTTAGTAGTAACAGGCACATAGAATACTTGGTTGAACTTAGGATTAGTGGAATTCTTCACAATCTTGGTTGTTCCCTTAACAGCACCGCCAGTGCTGATTCTCACGTATGGATCAATTGTGCCAATAGTCTCCAAATTCTTCAGCTCCTCGCATTTATTAATCATGACTCTAAAAACGCCAATTGGAGGAACAAAACCATCGCTATTAAACGCATCAGATGGTAACGGTTTCCAGACGGCATTGAACTTAAAGTAACCGGTGCCCTTGGAAAAATTCATGATACCTGGATCGGTCTTTTCACACACATACAATAGATCACTTATAGAAGAACTCTCATATTCGGCAACAACAGTCTCACCGTAAGATGAAATATCTTTAATCAAAATCTTAATTGGAACTTGAGATTTTGACATGATTAGCTTGTCAAATCTACAAGAGTATTCAGGCACGTTTGAACCTTTGACAATTCTTGTGGATTCAACCAATTCATCACCAATGTAAATTTCAGCATAAGTAGATAATTTCCCCAACAAAGATAAAGAATTATCTAAGTCATGAGCACTGGACAAATGGAAATCAACAATACCAACTTCAGAATCTGGTGTAACATCTTTGGTTGGGTCATCTGCGGTAAGTACTGGAACCCATTTCAAATCATAGACAATTGTACCGATAGTCTTATTGTTCTTAGTGATCTTACCTTGAACGTAATCAGCAGTTGAGCTTTGCAATAAATCACTCAACTCAAATGAGGTTTCACCCAAGACTTGTGGCTGGCCGTCATTAAAATCTAATAAAGTAAGAGACAAATTCTGAGACAATGTTGTAACCAAGACCGTTTGATCCTCATTGAAAATCGCAGTGTTACCCTTGGCTTTGATATCAGTTTTATACTTCTGAGAAGCGTTCTGGGTAAAGTTATATTCAACATACAGGTTGACGTCTGCACTCTTAAGATATTCAACACCTCTAATCTTAACGGAAACACACCCAACTGCATGAGGTCTAGAATTTTCAACAATCTCTTCAACATCAACATCCAAAGAATTAGGAGCATATAACATTGGACCCAAATTAGAATGAATCAAAGAGTTAACAAATGAGGACAATCCTGGAATCAATGACATAATGTCAATGCCCAGTGTGTTACCACCGACAGGCTTCAATGCATAATCAATTGAAGGAGGCTCTAAGAAGGAGACCGACACAATTTTAATGTGTGGAAACATTTTTCCTAAAGTCAAGCAGATTCTCATTCTACCCTTAAACGCCATATTTTCCACCAAAATTGGAAAGCTAGCACCGACAATACCTTTACCAACACGGATACCCAAAGCAACTTTAGGGTCGATCTTCTTTTTCAATTCATTTTTAGTCATATCATCAGTATCGTTTGGCGCAAACTCAAAGTCCCAATCCATTTGGTAGGTGTCTTTACCTAATTTAGCAAATGACTTGATAGACTTGATCTTTGGAGCTTTACTACCAAGAGTGAACTCATCTAAAGATAGTTTATCGATTGGAGGAGGTGGAGCCACATCCTTTAGAACGTTGTTAGCTTGTAACACCACCATTTCAGATAGCGCAGGCATGTAAATCACCCAAAATTTGCTTATGAAACTATTCAGCCAGTCCATGGTTTCCATTCTGTCTTCCAAGTTCTCAATTGCAGATAGTCTGGTCATATCGTCTCTCAAGTTTCTGTTGAATCTTCTGAACTCAGAACGGTAAACCGTGAAGCCACAGATCAAAACAAAACACATTGAAAAGAACCCACCACCCAATCTGGCCAACAACCACGAAAAGACACATGTTCCCACTGCCAAAGAGCAATTCCAGTACAAGTCTGCGTAGTACTTCTCCATAACGTATCTCTGGATGATTTCGTCCGAGCAATCTTTATTAATGGCCTTCAAAGTTTCAAGTTCAGGAGGCGAGTCGGGATCCACCAAGAGACCCACTTTCTGCCATGGGAACTTCACTTCACCTTCAATGCCCTTGAACTCTGTGTAAGGGGTGGCTGTGGTAGTGTGCTGCTGCTTTTCAGCAGCAGCGCCACCATTCACCAATGGCGTCTTTTCATCAGCGGCAGACTATTCCCACATAATCACAAATCACACCTACCGGTTAGTATCAGTCTAAATTGGATCCAACTGCCCTCTTCAACCAGGAGCAATCTCACCGTTCCACCCCAGCCAGCACTTACCATACTCGACAATTACACGGGACTCCGGGTTCCCTGCTATAATCACTCGCCAAATATACCTTCTATACCTGATGGAAATGCGTGTACCTTTTCACTAGATCAATTGTGTACACCTCCACTTCTTGCTCTGGCACAGCTCACTGCTTGCTGTTGTTGTTGTCCCGCTTAAGTTGCCTTGACTCTCCATTTTCGCCAGCGGTGGAAAACGCAGGAAAAATGTGCCGCACAATTCCAGGTGGAAACTCAGCAGGAGGCCATTGGCTGACAATAGAAGCAGTTTACGGTAGGAAGCAGTAGGCAAGGTTGGAGTAGGAGGGGTGATTAAGGGCGGATGGGTGGTGTAGGAGGTTTATTACAAGGGAGGAGTAGGGTGTATTACAAAAGGGAGATTGGGTAGACAAGAAAGAGTGTGCGGATAGTCAGGCGACGCTGTTGTTTCTAGAAACCGACAAGTCAGACATGTTTTTGTTGAGCGACTTGATGAGCTCCTTCTGCTTTCTGAGGATCTGGAACCACTTGGCTTTGTCAATGACGCTGCCTCCGAGCTGGTGTAGGATGATGACATTGAAGTCACCGCCGATCCTTCCTAAGCTCTGGGAGCAGTAGATGAGCTGCAAAAAGAGGCCGTCGGTGGCCGAGTCGTCCACCATTGGAAGCGTCTCCTTTAGAATATCGCACAACTGCAGGATCAAACATTTGATGAAGGAGTACAGTAGACTGTTCATTCGTGGGTGGATGGGCCCTTTGCCGGACTCGGACTTGGAAAATATCAGTTCAAAGGTCATGATGGTCTGGAAGCAGTGCTCTCTGATAACCTCCAGGCATCTCTTGAGGTATTTCTCAATTGAGTTGGATCTCCTCAAGGGCTCTAGGATCTCCAGCTCGCTCATGATGAACTGGTATCTGGACTTGAAGAAAATCTTTTCTAGGAAGCCATTACTGAGGTTGTCAGTATCCTGACTGTCTGTGGACCTTTGCTGTGTGTCTGCTCCGCCATTAGCAGTTGAATCACCTTCCTGAAAGGTGCCAATTCTTCTGAGGTACGTGATGATCTTCATGATCGAGTTCTGTTTTAGGTCTGTGTTTAGCAGTCTAATCAATCCATTCACCATCTCCTTGATCTCCATTTGAATATCAGCCTCGACTCTTTTGATCAGTGGGATATCCGAGTATCTGATGGACAATCTTCTAACGTGGGACGCTATTTCAACGCATTCTGCGTAATGACCACTCTTTACGCATGCATTAGTCAACGATGGTAACTCTAATATATCCATGATATTATCCATATTCTGTAGCATTGTTGATGGCGACGGGTTGGAAAGAGAAAGTCCAGAACCCACAGGACCGCTGGCGTCGGCGTCTCTCGCAGCGTCCTGATCTTGTTGCTTCTGCAGTCTTTGCTGCTCCTGTCTATGTTTCAGCTGCTGTTGTCTGAATAGTTCTTTCCAAGTCACTTCCTCCTTCTTGAGGTGCTGTTCCAGTTTGCTTTCTTCGTCCTCGTGCTCGCTGCCGGCGTTGCCTCTGCCGCTATCAGTCATGCCAAGTAGCTCGTCGTCCTTGTCAAAGTTTGTCGACAGGTATTCCGCAAGTTCATTGAAATTGCTGGAGAAGTCAGCTACCGAATCGTGGTAGACGTTTCTCGATTCCAGCACCTTGCCCAAGTTGGAGTACACCTCTCTTTGGATCTTGAGCTCTAGCGATCTCTGAGCTGACTCCAGCTCGGCGATCTGCTCGATCAACGTGACTCCGGCGTCACTGTCGCTCAACGACGGTTGCACCGCGGTGGACAGCAGCAGCCTAGGGTTCGCATCATTGTCCACCAGCAGCTCATTCAAGAAGTTCAAGTACTGCTCGTACTCTCCCGTGTGTGTAGACCTCTGCACCGCCGCCACAACCTCCGGCGGCAAGTCCTGCGAAAGCGTCTCGAAAAGCAACTGCGTCGAACTCATGCTCAGCTTGCCTCTAATCCCAGAAACTGCTCGCTGTTCCTGTGTCGGTGTATGTATCCCACCAACTGCCTCTTATCTCTTCCTCCCCTCCCCAGCTCCTCTACACGTCCGCCTTGACCCCCTCCTACTCTCGTGCTCCTCTCATCCTGGGCCCTTTGAAATAGACAACTCACCTTCTTCCAACACCCGTACACCCGCTGCTGGCGGTGGAACCTGCGTTTTTGGCTGCTTCAAGGGCCGCTTTTTATTGGAGTTTAAGGGAAAGCCAAGTGTGAAGAGGAGGTGTGGGAGGAGGGCGGGAGGCTGTGGTGGAGAGAAGAGGCAGTGGAGGATAAGCAAGACAGGATGGAAGGACTGTTCTTTAACATTGACAACGGATACATTGAGGGCTTGGTCCGTGGGTACAAGAGCGGGCTATTGTCGTCGTCGCAGTACATCAACCTTACGCAGTGTGACTCCTTGGACGACTTGAAGTTGCAGCTATCTTCTACGGACTACGGCAATTTTCTATCGAACGTGTCCAGCGCCTTGTCCACGTCGATCATTGAGTCGAAGCTGAATGAAAAGATCTACGAGGAGTTCAGATACATCAGGGCCCAGGCCACACAGCCATTGGCCAAGTTCATGGACTTCATCACGTACGGCTACATGATTGACAACGTTGCATTGATGATCACCGGTACCATCCACGAGAGAGACAGATCGGAGATCTTGGAGAGATGTCATCCGCTAGGCTGGTTTGATACTTTGCCAACGTTGTCAATTGCCACCGATTTGGACTCCTTGTACCAGACGGTTCTCATTGACACGCCTCTCGCTCCTTATTTCCAAAACTGCCTTTCGGTGGACGATTTGGACGATCTGAATATCGAAATCATTAGAAACACTTTATACAAGGCATACCTAGAGGACTTCATGGACTTCTGCACCAAGGAATTGCCGGCTCCATCAGACGAAATCATGACCAGACTATTGAGCTTCGAGGCCGATAAGAGAGCCATCAACATCTGCATTAACTCTTTGGATACCGAATTGACCGCAGATGAAAAAACCAAAATGTTACCAGATTTAGGTAAATTGTCAGGGCAACAGTTCAGACACCAATTGGTCACCAGCGATGACGTTGAACAGTTGAAGATTGCCATTGCCTCTGTTGGTGAATTCAAAGGCTTCTTTGATGAATCAGGCAGCTCGGGTTCGGGCTCAGGTGATAAGAATTTAGA
The DNA here is from genome assembly GCA_003706635.2 of Ambrosiozyma maleeae (nom. inval.). NCBI lineage: Eukaryota > Fungi > Ascomycota > Pichiomycetes > Pichiales > Pichiaceae > Ambrosiozyma > Ambrosiozyma maleeae (nom. inval.). The sequence continues at coordinate 1,370,661 of PPLV02000001.1, forward strand.
AGATCATTTCTACGAGTACGAAATGAATCTCTGTAGAGATGCTTTCACCCAGCAATTTACAATAAGCACAATTTGGGCCTGGATCAGATCTAAAGAACAAGAAGTTAGAAACATTACTTGGATTGCAGAGTGTGTAGCACAGAATCAAAAGACAAGAATTAACAACTACATTTCTGTGTACTAAATACAAGAGATTAGAAGAGAAGCGTCCTACAGTTCTTAATGAAAACCAATTATTTCTCAATCAAAACAGGAAAATAGTTCTTTAACTGATGATTTACTTTTCTAAAAAAAACTCGATATACTGCTCACTATCTTGTTCTTCCTTCAATCTTTCTTCAACTTTTAAAATTAACGCCTCCTTATATCCCCATCGTAACTCTTTTTTGTTAGTTTCTTATCAGTTTGTATCTGCTCTATTAAAATAATACTATTTAAATACTATATGATACACTAAGCTTGCGTTCGGTATAAATATATAAGGTGAATTGATAATCTAATATACAATAAGAAAGAAGAAACAAATATTAACGACTGAAGAAGACTTTAGAATAGACTGCTTTCAGCATATCAACTCAAGCATTCACCTTTTCAGCCGACTTGTTCCAAGACAGTAAAATGAAACAAAATAAGATTAATAACCGTCAAAAATGAACCTTTGAAAATGAACAAATAAAGCAGAAACCATAGGGGAAAAGGAGTAAAAAATAGCAGATATGAAAACTGGAAAAGAAAATAAAAAAGGAAAATATATTAGCAAATATAGCAGCAATATTAATAGTTATTAATACTCATGGTAAAAGTATAGCTCATAAAATCAACTTGACAATTCTTTCATATGGTCTAACTTTCAAAAAAGCACTCTTAGTTCCAGCGACTTTCTCAAAAGGCTCGACAGATGTTCCTTGATAAATATTGGCCCTAGGACATTGACTTAAATCCAAGTACTTTATAGTCTTGGAGTTGGACAGCAGCATATCAATACCTTGTCTGGTAACTCTTATGCAACCAGAAATAATGAGCTTTTCTAGCATCGGCAATCTAGAAATAGAAACTAACGAGTTGTCACTAACAGCAGAACCACAAAAAGACATGTTCAATACTTTCAAATACTTGCAACACAAGTATAAGATAGCTAAAGAATTATCTGACAGTACGCAACAGAAAGTCAAATCTAACTCTTCCAAATAGGGGCAAGCGCTTGCGACAGAGGTTATAGCATTGTCGGAAATAAAGGTGCAGTCTCTCAGAACTAATCTTTTTAACTGGGAAAACTTGGTCTGCGACCAATACCCAAATCCAGAATCAGTAATCGTGGTACATCTAGTCAAATTCAAGCTCACCAATCTGTCATTAGCATTCAGTGCCAAATTGAGCATTGTCTTATCAGTGAGATACTTACAGTAAGACAAATTTAATTCAGCTAGCTTATGACAACCAAATTTGGAATCATTTTGAGATCCAATCAAACGCTCAATCACGTCATCTCTAACCTTTCTGCAATTTGCCAAATCAATCTCATATAAATCCCTACCAACAACAGACAGATCCATTATGGCCATAGCAGAGATGTTCCAATTGTTGGTCATATATAACTTCTTGATAGATCCTCTGATACCGATCTCATTGATCAAATAACTAAAGGATCTATCTGTTATATGGAAACAATTAGAAATATTGATAACCTCAGGCCTTGAACCAACAAAATTTGTGATGTGGATTAGTGCAGCGTCATCCAAGTCTCTAGTATATGGAGACAAATCAAGCACTTTAAACAAATTAGACCCTAGGTAAATCAACTGCTTCCATCTTCTACACACACGAGACATCTTCATCAAAGTTACCAAATCTAAGTACTCGAAGATCTTCAAAAAGATAGAATCGGGTAGTGGACCGTTTGTCAATACAGAAGATCTCCTACGACCGTTATTAATATCGGCCAATCTCATTCTAAAGTCGTGGGTGGCATATTGGAAGGGCTGTCTTGGGGCGTTGGTGAATCTATAAATAGATCCACCAATTGGATTCATGACAGGCATGGACAGAGTGGACTTTCTTGGCTGGATGGCTGGTTCAAAACCAGATTTGGAAGATTGTTGATTTGAAGAAGTGGCTTCATTGGCAATATCAGTACACGTTTCTGGTGCAACTGGAGAAAGAAAATGGGATTGAGGTTGATGTTTTTGTTGTTGGTTGGTGTCATTGAATGAGAAAGCAGATTTAAAAGATGAAAAAGATGCTGACTGGTCTACTGTGGCTGCGTCTGCGACGGAAAATAAAGATCTCTTACCTTGGCGGTCATAAAAATCATCCGACGATGAGTTTTCATCATCATTAGAACCAATAGAATCATTATTGGTTTGCCACGAGATTTGCTTAAACATATTAGAACTATTTAGTTCCTCCGGGTTTCTCAAGCGAACGTGATTCCTTTCTTGATCAAAGTTATTGAATGAATCTCTGAATGTCATTGGTTCATTGTCAGCTAGCAATGAGTGAACAGTGACTCTATCCTGAGGGGTAATTTCGGTAGAGTGCATCAAGTTGCCAACAGAATCATTGGTTTTTAATCTCTCACCAGCTGTAGTCTTCATATCTTCAACAATAAATGTGTATCTCTTACAAAGTTCAATCAATGTGTGTCCTTTAACAATTAACACCTCACAATCAGAGACAGTTCTAATGTCCGCAGATCTGGACTCCAATTTAGCAGCTGGATCATCACTTAGAGATGATAGAAATGCCATCTCACCGAAATACTTCCCAGATCCTAATCTGGCAATAACGGTGTTGCAAATAAAAGGATTTAAAACTTCCACCTCACCATAAACCACAAAATAAATATCAATACCCGAATCACCCTTTCTAAAAATATACTCCATAGGCTTGAAATCTCTTATTTCAACACGCAAGGCCAACTCATGAAAAACATCTAAGGGTAAGTTTTTAAAAATTGGTAGACCCTTTAAGAAATCTCTTGTTGAAATTGAATTGTCAATACTGTGAACTGGTGATTGAGAGTAGCCTATACCTTGACGAAAGCTATGAGGAGATACCGAAGATTGAATCAGTGGATCGGGAGACTTGATGGAGCCAGAAACCGGTGGGAATGAATGCAAAGGAGATGTAATGTGTGGCTCAGTTAGAAATTCATTACTTTGCTTTCCTGGCTTTGGTAGAGGATGATACAGAGAATTTAAGCCATTATTGTCTCTATAAAGTGTATGGCCTTCATTTGACTGTTCATCGCTTGGAACACCAAGTGGTATTATTGGAGGTAGTGAGGGGCCAGGAACTTGATCAAATTCGTTGGCAACCAAAGACTGATTATGATTATTGGCTGTCATTATTGCTGGATCAAATCTTTGAGGAGCACGACTTGGGTTGATTACTCTAGCTGACCTTTTTCTCTTCTCTAACATTACCAATCTTTCCTGACCTTCATCTCTTATCAATCTCTCAATCGTTGGATAGTCGGATAGAACAATGCTCAATGCATCCTTTGTTAAAACACCTAGTAGCACACGGGTTCTCGCCACAACAGTAGCGGTTCTCGGTCTATCAAATAGAATACCAATCTCTCCAAAAAATGATCCAGCAGCTAATTCAGCATAGACAGCTTCACCATCTGTGGAAGTAACACCAACCGTACCTTTCAAAATCCAGTACATTGATTTAGCAGGCTCGCCAAATTTCACAATGTACTCTTGAGGGTTGTATTGAACCAATCTTAAAGATCTACCCAAGGCAGCAAAGAAAGCATTAGGAGCGTTTTGAAAAAGAGCAAAGTTCTTGAATCTGTTCAACAAGCCTGGGGGAATGGATTTACCGTCCTGATAATCATCATCTTCTTCATCTTCTTCCTCGTCTGCGTCTTCCTCTTCCTCTTCTTCCTCTTCTTCTGCTTCTTCTTCTTCTTCTTCTCCTTCTTCGTATGATGTCTCATCTATGCTTCTGGTCCTCGATACGATTTGCTCATGCTCTTCTTGTTCATTAGGGATAGTACTCTTTAAATTTATCTGTAAATCAAGTGATTTAATATGATGGAGCTCAGCATCAATGAGGTTTACTTGACCGCTTGGCACCATACTATCGCTTGTAGTATTTTCTTCAAAGTTATTCTTGTGGAGTGGCTTGGTGTTTTGTTCGTTACTTGATTCTATGGAAGTTGAATTGTTTATAAAACTATCCGTCTCTTCAGTTAATGGAGGTAAACTCATACTTCTAATCCTGTCTGATGGCATATTTGGCGAGGCTACTGAGGATGCAAGATCGTTATTAGTTTCGTTCGATTCTTGATTGCTCTTATTACTAATGGAATTTATGTGTGTTGAATGAGTGTTAAATGTCATGGGGAGGTCGTTTGTGCGTTCATCTTGCCACTGCTGTTCTGTGGTTTCATCCCGCTGCTGTGTGTTTTGCATTTGCTGAGAAAGCTGTATATCAATGCCAGGAGCAGACAAGCCACCGTTGCCAATTTGGAATTCGGGTGTCAAAGATTTGCTTCTCCTCTTAGATGGTGAAAGTTTGGCAGCCCCTGATTCCAGGCTTCTTCTTCGGCTATTTGACGCTCCGGTAAGTGATCTTTTCCGTTTTTTATTTGAGTTCTCGATGGACAGGTCAGACATGGATCTCGTTTTTTCAAATTTGTTGTTTGAGTAGTAAAGCTCAGACTCATTATCCGACAGGGGAGACCTTCTTGAAGGCTTGAACTTCATCAGAGATTCCCTGGTGATATCCTTAGTCATCCTGTGTTTTGAGTGTCCGTATCCAGCACTATCTTTGTTTATCGTGTTTGCTGCGGGCGCACTGGCAATCAGGCTATGGCAAATACTTTATGGACAAGCCAGACCAACCACACCGCACCAAGTGAAGGCAATTTAGACTCTTTGCAGTTATGTCTTGGCCGATAGTTGCAACAGACACGAGCGGCTAAGAAATGGAAAAAGAGCAGTTTCAGTCTTGTCGTCCCTCTATGCGGACAGGCGTGTGCAGGTATATTTCTATATGTGCGTCTAACTATGTCTCTATTTGCCGTGTTGTGCACATGTGAGGCTATACCTGCCGGTGTATATCCTCTCCTTTGCCCTCTACTTGTCCAAGCTGCTTATACTCTGCGTACGCCTGTTTGATTACTCCCAAGCAAACTCTCTCAAAAACTGACAGAAAGAAAAAACCCGCTCGCCTTGTCTATCGGTGAAGGTTCTAAAAGGCCATCCCGCCAGTCTTGCTCACGGGGGGAAGGGTGGGCGAGATGCGAGAGGGCGGGGGCCGGGCAGAGAAGGGGAAATTCAGGCCCGCGGGTGGGGAGGCGGGCGAGAAAGAGCGGGCAATGTGGTATGATTAGATCAGCAAGGCATGGGGGATAGGGGATAGGAGGTAGGGGATAGAAGAGGGAGAAGAGGGAGAAGGGCCAGTCATGCGGTGGGCGTGCAGGCAGATGAGGTGTGGAGACTGGGGGCAATTGGGGCACTCGAGACAGTAAAGAGCAAGCTAGCCCCTCGGAAGGCAGGGGTGTGCGTGGTGGTGCGTGGTGGTGGGTTTCAAACACCACACATGCGCATGCGGTCATGCAGACGGCTCTCGAGTGGTGCATGTCGGTGTGTGTTTGTATCTATATATATGTATATATATATGTATATATGTATTTATATATGTATCTATATATATGTGTATGAGCATAGGTGCGCTCGTTTCTGCGCACGACAACAGTGCAGCGTCAATGCGTCAGGTCCTACACCTGTCGCAAACACGTCTGGCATCCTGGCATGCCGGCATGCTGTGCACGCCAACCACCTGGCTGCCGCTGAAGTGCATGTGGCTTCCGCTTGCACCGCTCAAACCCCCAGTCGACTCCAATTACTAAACAGTGAACGGTTCTGCTTTTAAGCTTTCAGCGGCGCAGATCGGTGGGGTATTTCCACCGTTGCACACGAGTCTCTGGAGCATTTTAGTTTGTGTTACACAATAAGTGGGCTGTCTAGATAAAGACACCGAAAACGCTCGCACGCTTGTTTCTCAGCCGTTCTTGCGTGGCTCATACAGGACACTCCAGCCGCACTGACCGGGCACAGAGCCTGGGACCCCCCCCCCCCGCGCTGCACTGGTGGCTGGCGGAGACGCAGGCTGACGTGGACTGAGCACGCCTGGCCTGATCTGGCCTGATCTGGCCTGATCTGGCCTGATGATCTACATGGCATTATGTGATATATGTATCGAAGTTGCAAACAGTCATGTTTTCAGAGATCCAGCCTGCTATGGGTCATTGCATGAGCCCCAATGGCCTTATACTTATCTTACAAGGGTATTGTTTTGTAGACTAGTTGGCTCCTCTTTTCTTTGCACTGATCATCCCGCCAACTAACTTCTTCGCTTGCATGTCTTCACCAAAAGGACAGGTTTGCTTCTTTTCGAAAAAGTGTCACACCTTAGTATCTTTTATGTTGTCTCCTAAAAATAGAAGTATCTGGTCTTAGAGAGAGCTGTCTTGAGCTGTCTCTTCAAAAGGCAGTCGGGTGGTAGTACACCTTGAAACAGTGTATAGGTCACCGCCAGTTCAAAAACCACTGGGCTATTAGCATACTTGTGATCATATGTTTTGAAATCGTTCATGATAGGCACAAAGCTGCTGTGACAATCGCACCTCGCCTTGCTGTCTATTGATAAAATTCTGTGAGACTCAATCAACGTGGTTTGAAATCCCTAGGGGAAAGGAAAACCTACGCTACTTGGCTGCTGCCTGCAAAAGAGACTGTCCATAACTCACTAGGTGTACTTCGGGCTTCCACGTTAAATGCAGAAGTCCCTTATTTGGATTTCTAGTAATAACGAATACGTATGGCCCTGAGCATAATTCCGCTTGCTCGACGAAGACCATAACCTCCTTATCTTAAGTCTCCTCAAAGTCTTATGCTACTGCGCATCCATTCAAATAGTCCAAACACAATTAAAGATTATTATTGTCTGGTCGCCAATAGTCTGTTCCCTGCATATATTCTCTAAATCCCCTAGATTCTGGATAGGCCTCGACCCCATATGTATACTGACTACAGACTCTTTTCAAGGAAACAGCACACCTGCTTGATATAATCAATTTAGATAAAACATGCACAAATAATATACTGCCGCCATGCCAGTTTCTACACATGCATTATATATATATAATGTATGTATTTACTTTGTTAATCTGGGATACCGGCGAGTTTAGAAAAACCAATATATGCCCCTGTGAAATTCGTTCACTCACATGAATTAAAATCTCGCTATATCTGATCTACAAAATGCCGCAGTTATTTATATGCACGAAAACAAACTATTTAAGATTTTGTCCGAATTGTTAACTATAAAAAGTGTAAAAAGGAATAAAGAAGAAATCGTACGTGTAGCATACGGAAAAATGCACGCTGGTCTAAAACCACAATAGTGTGGCATCCAAAAGTGTCTTCAAATCATGCATTTGGGTCGGTTGTCTTAGGCCGAAAGATCATATTCATCCTTCTCCCAGAAGAACCAAGAATACAAGAAGCAGTCTAGTCTACCTAGCAGAAATTTAAAAAACAATAGTTCAAACAGCAATTCTTTTAACACAGCTAGGTTTCCATATTAATCTCTGGTCTGCTTTCAGACGAGCACCTTCCTGGAAAGGTTTGTGGTGAAACGCGTGCACAGTTGTGTGAGAGTGTATGGTCTCCATTTAGTATTATCAATTTAATTCCATGGATACAAGGTTGACCCTCTTTGATTTGTACCTATCTATTTTTTCCAGCCAATATCTATCAGGGATACAACCAGGGCTACCTTTGGTGGATTGAAAAAGCAAAATGCATTTTTTTGTGATAGAATCTTAAACCACTTATATGGTTGCCTGCATACAATCAGCCTGATTTTATGGCGCAACCCTTTAGGCTGTTTAGAATCCGTGCCCAGGAAATACAATATATAGGGCGCTAAGATACATACTTAAAGCGTGGTATCAAGGGTTTGAATTTCAAGCGATAATGTCTAGCTCTCTGTTTTTTTGTATCATCGTATTGGGCAACACGTAACGGATCATAAATTCAACCTAGCAAACAAAAGGATTTCAATTATTATTAAAAAGTTTATAGATTACAATTACAATCTCGAGAAACAAAAGCAGCAAAACGGCACTTTGCTTTGCTTTGTTCTATTAGTTTACCAAACTTCGTTGTCGCTGACAGAACCTCAATAGAGTCTAACGTTTTCTGTCTAAAATTCATTATCCATACATTTCAAATTAAAATACAAATTCGGGTAGAGAACTCCAGTACGAGTCGACATTCAAAATAAACTTCTCGTTGCTGATGACTTCTCCCTCTTGAAAATCAGCAGGCATTAATTGATTCTTGACGATATCGTTGATGTAAAAAATCTGATAGACAGTGTTCAACTCATTTTGTAAGTCTCTACAATTTGCATCTGTTAAAACTAGAAATTTCAATCCTGATAGAGTCTCATAAAAATGGCATTTATAGTTTAAAGTCTGAAAAGATTTTAAACTATTTCCTTTATTTAATGAAGTCCCTGTGAACTCTAAATCGCCTTTATTGCTATTTTTCTCTTTATCTTCCGTCAATGAGCTTGATATTTTACGCAATGAGAACATAGTTCCAAAGAGTAGTTTAGATAGATAGCTGTTGTTGTTGATATTGATTGATCCGCTCGATAAGATGTTGTCAAGGGAAACTTTCTGGGCACCACCCTGTCCTTGATCCTGCATCTGATGCTGATTCGGTCTTACCTGGCCCCCTGATGGAGCCACCACGTGAGACGATGTTATACGCTTCGCATTGACAGAAGATGATGCTGTCGTGGATGGTGCTGCATGTGCATACTCTCTGCTATATATACAGTTGCAATGTCTATCGTAGATCCAAAATGAAAATATTGTCATTCTGTGATTATCCAAATACTTATCCCACTCCAAAAATGTTCGCTATACCCAGAAAGACACAACAAGTCAACCTCCTGTATATTCATTCACTTATCGTGTTATCCCTCTAATACGCCTAACAGCTTTTGTCTATAAAAGCCTCTTCAACTCACGAAAAACACGAGCTCCACACAACCCATGTGGTGCAAAGGTGTATTTACGCTGCTTTACACACAATCAATAAAAAGAAGCAGCTACAAGAGGAGCATGGACTTTGACAACAGCAACATATAACAAAAACTGTAGAAGATGTAAAACGGATATACTAAGTGAAAGATAACAAAAAGAAACAAGCTATTGATCTAAAGAATTTCCAAAAGATAACAAACTGAGGCTAAAGCACACAGAGTAAGAGTCAAGTAGGAAATCTGAAATGGGAAGAATGTACAAAAATATATAAAAGAAAATAACCAAAAGCAGAACTTATCTACCGGAGAGTCAATTGAGTCAAAAAAGTGCAAAGCGGGTTAAACTAAAACGATAATAAATCGCCAATTTCATTAGATGATGTTTTTGGTTGAGAAGGCACAGGAGTAGCTCTTGATGCAGAGTTTCCACTGGCGGAGAAAGATCCAAACAAATCGTCAGATAATGCAGTAGATGTGCTGGAAGTCTTAGCAGCTGGAGTGGTGGTGTGAGCCTTGGCCTTGGCGGTTGTTAATAAGGAGCCAAATAGATCGTCATTCTTTTTAGGCTGCGAGATAGCTGGAGCGTTAAGCGCTGGCTGTTGATATGCTGGCTGAGAAAAGTTGTATTGTTGTTGTGGCTGCGACTGTGGCTGAGATTGGGCTTGAGATGGAGCATATGATGAAGCTAGCAGATCGGCGAGGTTGTTAGAAGGTGGAGCAGCGGCCGCCTGTGTTGGCTCGGCACTTTGGAAGTCATCAAATTCGTCATCATCAAAATCTTCAACAGGGGCAGAAGATGCGGCAGATTGAGTTGGAGCTGGAGTGTCAAAGGAAAACAAGTCAACGGGAGTATGCTGAGCGGTAGCGTTCACCTTGGAAGTGGAAACAGAAGGTTGGCTTGTCTTTCTATTCGTGCTAGTCGATGTGGAAGGCTCTTCTATGTCATACTCTTCGAATCTCTTTGAGGCAGAGGTTGCCTGCTGTTGCTCAAATCTCTGTCCATAGACACCGCCATCACCAAAAACTCTACCGGCATAACCGGCGTCCTCATCGTAGTCGCCATTGCTTGCAGCACGTGATCCAGCTGAGTATCTGGAAGAGGAATAGTTGCCTCCTGCAGAATATGAGTTTGAAGAGACGGCACCAAACTTTTTAGCGTTATCTTTAGCCTTTTTTCTTTCTTGTCTAATCTTGGATTCGTCGTTTAGCAAGGCGGACAACTCCTTGGCTCTGTTTCTAACATTGATACCTTGGTCAACACCCTTCGAGTCGGTATAGTGAAATGATTTCAACATGGAGACCAAGTTCACGTTGGCCCTGGAGTCGTCCACAAATCTCTCTGAGCCATTCTTCACCAAATATTCCATCAACTGTAACGACTTGTAGATTTGTCTCCATTCATGCGCAGACTTTTCCGTGAATCTTCTGAAGATCATAGAGCAGATTTCTTCTCTGTCTCTGTAGTTAAATGTAGCCCTTGCAATTTCAGCCATCAATGAAGAAGAAGCGCCCCATGGTTCGTTATTGGTTGCTTCTCTGACTTTGGCCTCCATGTCACTCAAATTGAGGACGGCATTTTGGGCCTTACGAACATACGCCTTCACCTCATATAAGGACAAGTTATTCAATGATTTTCCTAACGACTCCATGTTATGTGCTATGTATATACGGTATCTGATTCTGTTTATGTGTCTATGTGCAACGCTCGGTCTTAATGATGCACAGTTCCTGGAAATAGCAGAGTTTCAGTGATCGCAAATTGTTCTGACAGGCTATCCAGAGTATCTCCCCACCTGTGTATTTAATGACAGTCAATGGGTCCTAACTATCAAAAAAAGCTATTCTGTTCGGGAAATTGAGTATCACTTATCGGCTTTGCTCCTCTACCCGTGCAATTCTAGCTGTGCTGTCAATTCAAAACGATCTTGGTTGTCAGAGTATCCTTGTGCAAAAAAACTTCAAATCCCAAGCTAGATGTGGTCACTGCTCTCAACGGGTTGCTCACTGTGTGTACACTGTGTGCATGTAGCCAGCTGTCCGGCTCTGACCCGATTCTGCCATGCCGGGACTTCACACCGCACCTCTGGGACTGTGGTGTCTGTCTGTGATGTTCTCCCCTTTGCACGTCTCACTCGCCTTAATCGGAACAGCACTCCTACAGCCGCGCTCATAACCCTTTCTAAATCAGGCGTGCGTCAGTGCGTTTGTTGTATGTGCAAGCTGAGCCGATCGACCCGACGGCGTGGCTGCTGCTATCTGTAACTCGGCCTATAGGTTGCATGGAGGAACTTCTGGTTTTATGTAGCCGGTATCTCGGCAACCGCTCGGCTATTAAGTGGCTATATTGCGCATGTATCTACGGTTTCTGCTTTGTGGATACCCTCAGTCTACTGCTGTGCACTGTTCTTTCCTGTGTCCGCCGATACTCTGCGGTTAGCTGTTCCGTCGCGCGCTCCATTCCGTGCTGCCTGCAGTGGCATGGCTTGTTAACAAGGCGCTTCTTGGCCAACCAAACAGAAGCTGCTGGAGTTGAGCGATAATAGCACGTTCCCAAACGGCTACCAGAGACTTGAGCAGCCAGCTTCACTATCTGTATCAAGTCCTAGCGTGTCTACTGCCGCGACCGCAATGGGTGTAGCTCATATAGGAGGACCGCCACATTGTGTGGTGGTGAGATGTTATGTCAGCTATCAGGATACCCAGAGCCTCTCTAAAAAAACTATCTGAAGAGTGAATCAGTTACCCCAGTAAACAGTAGACCGTCTGTCTCACCTTTCTTGCTCGGGAACAACGCACAAGAAGACGGGGTATGTCGTATTGTGACTCTGTGCCATTCTTAAGACAAAACTGCAGCTTGACTACTTGCTGTAGTAAATATTTATACTCAGTGAAGTTGATATTTGACTTAAAAGAGAGCAACAAAAGCCATAAGCGCAAGCTGTGTTCTCTTTCCCTTTCCCTTGGCTTGCTTTTGTTGTGTAATAGAGCTACTGGCATTCATAGCGGATAAAGTGAATAGTGACATGCAAGAGAAAAGGGTGCTAGAGTCGGACTGCGAGCAGGAAGATGATGATTCGGTTTCAGTCCAGCAGCAAGATGATCTGATACAGGGGGAAGACCAACAAGTTACTAAACAGAGAAGAAGAGCAGTGGCTTGTAAAGCGTGCCACGCCTTAAAAGTCAAATGTATGCCATTGCATGCTGATCAGCCACTTGGAACCTGTGCTAGGTGCCATAAGGGGAATAAAGTGTGTGTGTTTGATCTAACAAACACAAGAAAAAGAAAGCAGGCTCCTGTTCTCTCTACTAAATCCCGACTTAGGCTGCTTGAGGCAGAAATGGAGCAATTAAAAGAGGAATTGGAGAGGAAGAATAAGATAATTGAGCATCTCAATATACAAGGAGCTCCAGAAAAATCACAGAAGAACGGTACAAGATCCTCATGTTCCCCTGATAGTGGTATTGCTAAGGATGATTCAAGGCTAATAAGATTTGAAAAAGAGATGAATTTCTTGCAAGGTTTAATGAATACAAATGCCACCTCCACCTCTTCAAATATATTGAGCGTGGCAAATATGAGAGTTGCATTATCCATAGAAAAGATAGACAACGCCAACAACGGTATTTTCGATAAATCCAATTTGAGTGATGAACAGTGTGAAAGAATGATAAGCCTTTTTGTTACAAAAATATATCCACATTTTCCATTTGTTGAGCTTCCTGCAGACTTGAATATACAGAAGATGAAACAGGATGAACCTCTACTGTTGATGCTTATTTGTTATATATCTACAATTGTGGACACCCAACCGACAAGTATGTCCCTTGAAACTCAGCTTAGATTAGAGGCCTTGATATCCCAGTCAATAGCAACAGATGTGCTGGTCATCGGAAGTAAAACGATAAAGCTGTTAAAAGCAATGACATTGTATTGTATCTGGTACATTCCACCTGAACTCTTTCATCACAGGAGGTACCATATGTTTATCATGCTATGCACTTCCATGACTCATGATTTAGGTTTAACTGGAAGACCTTATTTTTTTTACTCCAAAGAAGAAGGATTTGTTAAGAAAGCAAGTATTTCCAGTGACTATCACAATTTGGAAATGAAATCTTTGATCTTGGTTGTTTACTTGATGAATGTTTCAATCTCTCTGTTTTTAAGAAGGAGAATACCAGTTCAGTGGTCAGACTATTTGAACCAGTCATGTGTCATATTGGAAAATTCAAACCAGAGAAATTACTTACTAATATCTCTATATGCCAGACTGAATCATGTACTAGAGAGAATTCATTATACGGTTCACTCTCCCTCAGAAGTTATAAGCATCTTCGAATTAACCGGTACAAGATATAGGAATATAATGGGTGAATACCAGAAGCGTTTAAATTCGCTTAAGCAACAAATATCAGTTTTCAGTAAAGAGGATGAGTCTGATCATCATAGATTGATGTCCTACTTATTCTCTGTACAAGCTTACATTTACGAACCGAGTGTTCATAGTTTGGCATCAGCTTCGCAAGAGTCACTGGATTCCTTGAAAGACGATTCAACGTTTGATCGATATTTGAATGCTGTAAGTCAGACTTCAGAATCATGTATTTTGTCCCTGAAGCATTTCCTTGAATTGGACTTTGAGAGTTTCACAATTAATCCTTTGTTTCACAGTTCCAGAATTCTTTATGCTGCTGGTATGTTATTAAGAATTAGGTATCTAACATTGACATTGCCTCATCTAGAAAAGATAAGCTATGTTACTGATAGCGCCATGCCTATAGTTAAAGAATTGACTTTGCGTATCTACGAAGCCACTAAGCTGTACCCAAGGAATCATTTCTTAGGAAAACTGAGATTAGTGTTGAGTTTGTTTGTTCATACATGCCTTAATCAATGGCGTGTCGCCTATAATGCTGTTAAAGAGGGTATGGATCATCAATCTCCCGGTATGCAAAATGGAGCTCCAAATGGGGGTAAAGGTAGGCAGCCAATTACCTCGCCACAAATGGTGCAATTAACTGGAGTGTTGAATGAGAGGCCACTTTCCTCTGTACTACCACAGTCGAATAACACAGTAGATGTGCACTTTGATGAATCACATGCCTCTACCCGACTATCTTCTGTCTCATTGCAACCACAGATCGCTGGGACTGGTATTAGGCGACAACAGTCAGTTTCGTCTGGAAAAGGAGATCCAGGCGCCTCGATATCTGCATCTGCTATGCATCCAGCATCTCAATTGTCTCAGCCTCCTGTTGAGATGTTATCGCAGAGTCTGCAACAGCCACAAGAAGAAAAGGAGCGGCAGCGGCAGACTTCCTTTTCACTAAACTACGCTGGAATGCAGCCAAACATGGCATTGGATGCGCCAGATGATACGAAGCATATGCAGAAGGATGGTCTAAATAATCGTGTTTCTCAGGCAGCACATGCACTACAGCAAGACAGGCAGAACATATTTTTATCCAATCAACCACCAGAGCAACAGCAAGGTGCCAGTGGCAGCGTTGGCCTTCCAAATAACCGTACTAGCTTTTCAGCTCCAGGCGTTAATGGCAATCAGCATTTTGGTCTATCAATTGAGAGTCTGATCAACTCGAGTACATTGCCTGCAGATATAATTCCGTCTCTAAATTCCGAGGGTGTTAACGTAAATGGCAATGGAGAAGATAACTTTGGCTACCAATATGTAGCATTGAACGATGAATTTTGGAGCGACTTGTTTGTCGGTGCTGACAAGGCCGGTCTCGATTACGATATGAATAGCACTTTTTTGAACGAGAATGTCCCTAACAGAATCAGATACGATTAAATCTGAGTTTGTGCTGTTTAATTTTCATGTACTAATATAACGCAGGTGAGCATATATTGATGGCTAGTACGCTTGACCAACGCGACTCGCTGTCCATTGCCATCTATTTACCTGTCATCTATAGACTTTCCTCACTAATCTATGTACACAACACATGCACTTTGCGTCTCTTCTATTTATAGCTTTCACCCCTAATAATCCATATAGTTCAGCATCTTTCTCACATATTCACTTTCATATCGCAATTCCGTCACTTTAGCCCTGCTACCATTTTCAAACATGCCCTGCTCCTGCTGCCCTTAATAGATTGAGCGGTACAGTTCTTAGTGACCATCTGGTCGGTGTACGGGTGTGTTTGCGCGGCCTGAAAGTTCAAGTCACGTTTTTCTACTGTGACTGTGTTTTGTTGATCCGCAAGAACAGTATGTGCGGTGCGAGGTGTTTTGCCGCTTGAAAATTTTCGCAGGGCGACAAGTCGGCGGGCGTCGCCTGGCAGGCTTGTGCGCCGCCTGGTGCCGCTGTGGTGATTGACGGTTTCGTTCAACAGAGTTGAGCGAGAAAAAAAAAGAGTACACAGAGATTGAAGAGTTTGTACTTCTTCATTTATGCGTAACACTGTCTTACGGTTCCTAGGCTAAGATTATCAAGAAGGATCCAACTTTTAGAGTTTACCTACAAAACAAGATCTAATTCAAAATGGTTGCTGTATGTTACCTTAGTGTTACAGAACCGAGAGAAGACAGCGGGCCGAATTGATAGTGTACATGGCACAAATAAGATAATTAAGGATAGAGAGTTCAAGAGGGAGATTCAAGAGAGAGATGCATACGGAGTATTTGAAACATAAGACTATGGAGCATATTGGGGTCACGATCATGAGCATCTCCTAAATTACCAGAAAGAATGAACAGTTTGGGTACAGTGTGACTAGTGTTTTTATCATATTGCGGGTGGATGCATACCAGATGGCATTTTACTTGTGCTGCGGGTGTGCTATACCTGAGGAGCCTCACCATGAAGTACATAGATATTAGTGTACCTCCAGCAGTACTGTTAGCACGAAGTTGCAGATGTAACTTGATAACGTCTATGTTGCGAGCATAATACTAGCCCGGGACTGCATCAACTAGAATCACTAGGAGGAAAGCCCCCACTTTATTGTACAACTGTCCAATCGTCTTATTTGCTGCGTTTGTTATATATGCATTATCCAAATTGCCCGTGTACTGTTCCTCGGTCTACATAATTTTGAACCTGACTTACTAACATTATTATCTATTTTTTTGAATATTATTATTACAGAGTCAAAAGTGGTACCCAGCTGAACAAGTTCCAGTTCCAAAGCAAACTAGAAAGTCCTCCAGACCACAAAAGTTAAGACCAACCTTGGTTCCAGGTACCGTCTTAATCTTATTGGCTGGTAGATTCAGAGGTAAGAGAGTTGTTTACTTGAAGAACTTAGAGGACAACACTTTGTTGGTCTCTGGTCCATTCAAGGTCAACGGTGTCCCATTGAGAAGAGTCAACGCCAGATATGTCATTGCTACCCAAACTAAGGTTGATGTCGCTTCCTTAGACTTGGCCAAGTTTGACGTTGCTTACTTTGCTAGAGAGAAGGCTACCAAGGCTTCCAAGTCCGAGAAGGAATTCTTCGGTGAAGGTGCTGCTAAGAAGGAAGTTAAGTCTGAGAGAGTTGAAGACCAAAAGTCCGTTGACAAGGCTTTGATTGCTGAGATCAAGAAGACCCCATTGTTGAAGCAATACTTGGCTGCTTCTTTCTCCTTGAAGTCTGGTGACAAGCCTCATGCTATGGCTTTCTAAATGTGTGTCTGTGTTTTAAAGATCCACTGCACTTACTCACATTAGATATCATATTATGACATGACAACAAAATACAACCAAACCACCCCTTAAAATATTGAAAATTCAGCAATATTCACTTACATAAATATTTATATAGCTATTTTTTAATTTTTAAAATCTCATTAGTTTTGTAACTGATATTGCCCCCATCTTCGTACCGTCCCAGTAGCTCTTACGTATCCCATGTACATCACTGTGTATGGGCTATAACGAGCTGCTCTGTCGCAACCTCATGTTCAAATCGACGCGTCAATAGACCCGTAAAATTTTTAAGCAAAAAAGAAACGACGATTATACAAATTTTTTTTTTCAAAATCTAAATTTAACATGTAAGAAGTGCCATTAAAGACATTTCATGGATGAGGAGAGTGCATCTTCTTCTTTTTAAGTTGGGAGATATGCCGTGCAGTGAATACTCAACTATACTTTTGATTAGTCACACATAGTATATTACAACACAATGTCTGGATTATTGCCATTAGCCTCATATAACTTGGAATTGAAGCCATTCAGTCCAGAACCATGTCAACCTGAAGACTTCCCAGTCACCGTTAGATTGACCTTGGCTGCTGTGTCTCCAGAGCCACATGATGACAAGAACGAGCCATCCACTTTAAGAATTTTGAAAAAGAGCATTTCCTTTGAGGATGACGAGGAGGATGAGTACTATGAAGACGACTCTGATGAAGAAGATGAAGATGACGAAGAGGAGGAGAAAGAGGAGAAGAAGTCAAAGAAGTTTGACGTGAAGGAGGTTAAGGAAGACGAAGATGATGAGGAAGATGAAGATGATGAGGAAGGTGATGAAGACTCCTTGTTAGAGGATGACGAGGAAATTGAAGAGCACGTTATCTGTACCTTAGCTCCAGGTGTTCAATTCCAACAAACTTTGGACTTGACTATCTTACCAGATGAGGAAGTTTTCTTCGTTGTCACCGGTTCTTACAGCATCCACTTGACCGGTAACTACGTTGAGCATCCATTTGATGAGGAGAACGACGACTTCTCAGATGACGAAGACGAAGACGTCGACTACTCTGATGACGAGTACGATCTAACTCCAGATGAAGATGAAATCATTGAGGGTGAGGACTTCGACTTGGACCAATTGGAAGAAGTTGAAGATATCGAAAGCAAAATTGAACAATTGGTCGAGGAAGACGTTAAGAAATCCAAGAAGAGATCTCCACCTGCTGAAGAGGAGCCAAAGAAGAAAGAACAAGAGCCAAAGGCTAAGAAAGCCAAGAAAGAAAAGACCGTCAAATTCAACAAGGAATTAGAGCAAGGTCCAACTGCTGCTGCTCCAGCTTCTTCTCCAGCCCCAGCTTCTCCAGCTGCCAAGAAGACCTTCCCAGTCAAGACTTTGGCTGGTGGTGTTATCATTGAGGACAGAGTTGCTGGTACCGGTCCAGTGTGTAAGAAGGGCCAAAAGGTTGGTGTCAGATATGTCGGAAAATTGAAGAACGGTAAGACCTTTGATAAGAACACTTCCGGTAAGCCATTCATGTTTGGTTTAGGCAAGGGTGAAGTCATCAAGGGCTGGGACTTAGGTGTTGCTGGTATGGCCGTTGGTGGTGAGAGAAGAATTGTTATTCCTGCTCCAATGGCTTACGGTTCTCAAAAGCTACCAGGCATTCCAGCCAACTCTGAATTGACCTTCGACGTTAAGTTGTTATCCATCAAATGATGAGCCAGAACATGGATGAACTCTTTGTGAATCACACAATGAAAAAACACACAGACACTCTGTTTTACATTTTCATTTGCTTCATTCTATGATAATTTCAATCCCATTACGTTATATTTTAATCTACTCAGTATCCTTTGAATTTTATTTCTGTGTTGTATCCCTATCTAAATATATGTATACCATATCTATATCGAACAAAAAGCTTTTACTAGTTCATTAATTATGTAGAAAAGAACGATTCAATTACAATAGCAAATCACGCTGTCCATAGAAGCAGCCGATAATGTAAAGAATCCTCCTCATTATGAAACGATTTCTTTCATCTAAATCGTTTCCCAACTGTTTAAACGCCTTTTTTGCCAAACTTCTCACGACTGATAAATCCGACACCTCCAATAAGTCGTCCAGTGCCTCTAAAAGTGCAAATATCCAGCTCTGGAAGTTTTCATCTAAGTTTGTGTTTAACCACTTTGTGAAATATACAACCAATTTGAAATGTTGGGTCTCTTCAATGATCTGTGCGACTAATGGAAGCGTAGGACCATTTTCAAATATGAATTTCTTCCACTGCTTCTGTGTCTCTGGAAGTTCTATAGCGTCTAATTCTGTTATGTTGTTTCTATATTGATTGTATTTCTCCCTTTGTGATCTGTAGTGGGCTAACACTGTTTTCTGCTCATCAGAGACGGCATCATTATTCTGCGATTCAGATGTTTCCTCATTTTCTGAGACATAGTAGTAGCATTCATCTTCACTGGAGTCATTGGTGTCATCATAATTGTGGCCTTTCTCTTTGCTATCTATGCCATATGCCTCCAGCCTAACCAAGGCCAAATATTCTTCCACTGAGGTTGGCCCCGATTCAAGATCCAGCCCCTGTAAATCAATAGATAGCGGGAAAGCTCTTCTCTGGCCAAAAACTGGATCTAATGGACCTTGAACCAGCGATTCGTTCGACTGTTGTCCGTCGTTTATTCTCTTGTTTATCTTGTTCTGTGTCGACGTTTGTGATGTTTTGCGTCTTTTGGTGTGGCCATCACTGCGGTAAGCTTGTTCATCACTCGCCTGTTTTATACCAGGTTTTGGGGTAGATATAAGATTCTTGGGGTACGGTAGCGGAGTCATTCAACCTCTTGCTCGTGTATTTGTCATTCCTCCTAATTACCAGGTGATAGTAGGAACTGTTCAAGATGCGTTTCGTATAATGCAGCCTGATGAATGATGTTCAAATAAAAGTGAAAAAATGAAAAATAAAGTCTCGATTCTCAGCACGTTAGCTTGTTAAGCAGAGTATGGAGTCTATATGGCGACTACAATTCCTACCGAATGGTTTTTGTCAAAGAGAGGGTGGCTTGGTATAGAGCAGAGGGATCTGCTGTATGAATAGCACAAGGCAAATGCGGAAACAGAATGAACTACGAGAACCATCATAAAAGACGACGCCAGTCGGATTACGAGGGTCAAAATGTGGAGGGCGATGGCATTGGAGATATTGGCGAACAGAAACTTGGGCACCAACATGAAGAGCCAGTGAAGCGTGTGGATGCGAGCACAGGAAGTAGATTTGTGTGTGAACTGCCACCTTTTTGTTCCCAGAGACCAGCACGGTTCAGTGATGAGACTGGGTTTGAGCTTCACTACCTGCAGAGCCACTCCAACGTGTGCGTCAACTGTAAAAGGAACTTTCCTGATGAGACGCTTTTGAATATCCACATTGCGGAGAATCACGATCCGTTTTGGAGGATACGGTTGGAAAGAGGAGAAAAGGTATTCAGCTGCTTTGTGAGGGGATGTGATGGGCGATTCACGAGCCACAAGAAAAGACGGCTACATTTGATAGATAAGCATGACTATCCTAGGGATTTTATTTTCAGTGTTGTTGATGTTGGGTTGTCGAAGAATCAGCACAGTTTAGTGAAGAGAGGGCAGAATTGGCCAGGAGGGGCTGGTTAGTGTGCAAGTCTGGGCGCAAGTACGGTGTCTGCGTTGCACTAGGTTCCTGTGTTACACTGGTTCCTGTCTGCATTACACTGATTCCTGTCTGCATTACACTGGTTCCTGTCTGTGCCACCGTAGGCACCTCCATACCACTATGCACCTACATAGGTACCTTCCCTTACCGAGGCACCTGTCTGCTTACATAACCTGTATTACGCAAATATTATATAACCTCTTTCCCGCTGTCAACCGCCAAACATGTGTCAATAGCAGTAGGCGGTTTTGGCTGCCTTAAATTTTCTACCAAGGAGACGGAGCGCATTATCGTGTAAATTGATGGACGGATGGCTGCATTAAAAGGAGTGGGTGGCATATGAAAAGGGGAGTGTGACTGGTGGCCAAGAGACTAGAGATAGAGTGGATTACTGCCAACGAAAACTTAGAAATATGGTATGTTGTCTGTGCAGAATTGGGCAATTGGTTGGCTGGGTGGGCCTGTTACCGTCTGATGGTGCGGGCGGAAGTGTTGTGTGGTGTTTTGAATACTAACCGATATCTGACATGTTTGAATTTGAAATCGCATTGCGTCTTGTTCTGATGGTTACAGTCTGGTATCCAAAGCTTGTTAAAGGTATGTTTGCAATTGCGCAGAGGCGTGGCCTCTGCTGCTTGATTTACTGTCGTGCCGTGTGCAGGCCTCAGATTTACTAACGCTTCAATTTACATACCAATATTTGACCATTGTTACTCTAGACCGAAAAGGACGCCCAAGAGATAGTCGCCAAGGCTAGACAATGTAAGTCTCACCCATGTTGTGATTAGCTTGTTATTCGCTGTCCTGTTTTTACTAACTCATTCTTTGACCCGTTTTTGCAGATCGTGCCCAAAAGCTAAAGGCTGCTAAGGCAGACGCCCAAAAGGAAATAGAAGCCTACAAGGCAAAGAAAGAGGCTGAATTGAAGCAGTTTGAGCAGGAATTCTTGGGCTCCAACAAAAAACTCGAACAGGACGCTGACGCCCAGGTGAAGGATGAGTTGGTGAGAATCAAGCAAACTGCAGAGTCCAAAAAGGCCGATGTCATCAAGCTATTGACCGACGCCGTTACACACCCAAAACCAGAATTGCACATCAACTTGACTACCAAGGCGTAAATTATAGGCTTCTAACACGAAATGCAATGTACCTGCGTGTGTTTTCTGGACAGCAGCACACATTGCTTTTGCATCTGCCCCGTATCTCGAGTCTACAGCACTTCACTCCTTCTTAAGATCTAGGTGTTAACCGAACAGCACACTAACTTTACACCTGCACCTTATCAGGTAGTCCGCTTTTCCATCATTCCTCGGTTAGAACGAACAGCCATCCCCACACCGGCTTGTGCTACCTGTTGCCTCTCGCCCGCAACTCTGCTTTCCTCCTCTCTTTTCCCCTTATATAAACTCTATATTGTTCTAATGTATTTCCTATCTCCATGTTGAATACCATCTCATACACCTCCGGCATCCTGCAATTATCGTGCAAAAACCCCTGTTGGTTGTTGAGTGCCAATTTTTCGTGAGGGCTCTTTATTTGCTTATTGTTGAGAAATTGTCTTCGTACCGGCGATATGATTAGATTATGGGGCCATTTCTCTTGAGCAAGACACGGGCTGAAGAGGACCAAGACAGGTTCTACGGTGGTCTGTGGGTGATATCTGGTATATAGAAGAGTGGTACAGGTTGCATATTTCATAGAAGTGGTGAAATTACGGACACTGCTAAGACATATCTCTGTGCCTTTGTTCATTTGGCCTGTATCATTCAAAGATGGACGTTCCACAAGCAGAGTATCCACAGGAGGAGCTACGGAAGTACAATATCGATAGGTCCACATACGAATGTGAAACCAAGAACACGGAGAAACTGCGGGTGGATGCCAAGGAAGCTGGGTCAAGGGGTTCCGCTCAGACAACGCTAGAGAAGGGGGAAGTTGTGAAGATCAGAAAGAGACCGCCAAAGACCAAGCATAAGATCCAATCGGCTAGCAGTACTTCGACTTCGAATAGAATAAGAAGACATATTACAGAGAGATCATGGACTATACGCAATTGGTATAAGCATCTCCACTGGAAGAATTTGACTATTGTGGTTATTGTGCCTACGATAGGTCTACTGCTCATCATGGTAACCAACGTTAAACTCATTAAGAACACCTTTCTGTTTGCCATCTTAAATTACGTTGCCACACTTCTCTCAATAAACCTGCTGTACCACCGGTACTGGTCCCATCACTCGTTCACTATAGACTCCGAAAGGTTAGTGTACCTGTTGGCTATTTTGTCATGCGGTGGAGGAATCACTTCGGCCAGAAATTGGTGCTCTTCCCATAGAGCGCATCACAGATACTGTGATACAACAGATAAAGACCCACATAACATACGGAGAGGGTTGATGTTCAGTCATGTTGGTTGGATGATTTTGATTCACAATCAGAAGGTGGCAACCACGATCAAAGAGAGTAAATTGGATGAGTTGCCCAATGAAAACGTTGTACAGTGGCAGCTTGAAAACTATTTTATCTTGTTTTTGCTTGTTGGTTTAGTTGTGCCCTGTGTGCTTTGTGGGTGGTTGTGGAATGATTACATGGGTGGGTTATTGTATGCCGGGTTTCTCAAGATCATCATGGTGCAGCAGGTTGTCTTTTCCATAAACTCGCTGGGTCATAGTGTTGGCACAAAGCCTTACAATGATACAAAGTCCCCAAAAGACAATTTTTTACTAAATCTAATATCTCTGGGTGAAGGTAATCAGAATTTTCATCATGAATTCCCCATAGATTACAGAAACGGTTGTGAGTGGTACAATTTTGATCCTGTCAAATGGACCATTAAATCGTTGAAGTTGTTTGGAATAGTGAAGCAGACAAAGAAGGCTTCTCAGTCGATTATAGAGAAGTCCTACGTCCAGCAGCAGCAAAAACTAATTGACAATAAGAGGTCACAATTGAATTGGGGCATTCCAATCGAGAGATTGCCTGTTTTCACCAGCGATGAGTTTACGAGAATGGCGAATGACGCCAAAGGACAATACATAGTGGTTGTCTCGGGTATCATACATGACATAACGCCGTTTGCTAAGGACCACCCAGGCGGGTTGCCTTTGATAAGAGCGTCGCACGGAAAGGATTGTACCACCGCTTTTAATGGTGCAGTGTACCAGCACTCGAATGCCGCTAGAAATCTATTGGCCACCATGAGAATCGGAGTTCTTGGTGGCTCGGAAAGTCTATTTTGGAAGCAGCAGAGAATCGAGAACAAGTCTGTGCCGATTGATAACGACACCGATGGTAATAAGATTGTCAGAAGCGGGTCCCAGGCCACCACATTTAATTCTGTGATTGGAGGTACTGCCGGTGCCGCATGACTGTTGCCAGCGCCGTTTCGTTCGACCCCTGCTTGTCGATCCACTCTATTCTTTGTTCAAGCTTCTTCTTCACGTTTATTACCCGTTGCTCTGTGTACACACACTGGAGCTGCGGTTTGGTCTTTGCTACACCAATTGAATTGCTCAGTGTCGTCTTTCTCCTTAATTTTCATGTCCTTTACTTATTTATTCCTGTTCTTTCTCTCCACCCAACAACTCTATAATACCTAATCTAATCCTATCTCTAATATACTTTATGTACTGCTGGATGAACCTTCATCTGGTACTTTCTAAACAAGATCCAGCCATACTTGATAGTGGGACACCAGTGAAAAACCGCGCAAGAGCCTCGAGGAAGCGGAATGGGCTTTGCTTCGTTGATGACGGCTTCTTATGGGTGGATCAGGCCGTTGATGTGGATAAGCGGTCGGTAGAGAAGAGACTGGAAGGTCACCGCTGTAGGCTTTTGAGTGGAGAGGACATTGGCAGAAAAAATGTGGATCGGAAGCAGTCTGGGCCATTGGGCACCTTCCTTCAGAGCGTCGGTCAAGAGGTGTTGGCAATTGAGGTATGCTGGCCGGAGGCAGCTGAGCAGTAAGCGGAGCCAACCGGGCTGGAACCAGGGGTATGTCACGGGTGGAATGCTGTGTTTGGCTAGCGGGGCTATTGGATATTATTTGAATTCGGGTGAGAAGCCAAACACTAGCACCACGACGAAACTATCTAATTTAAAGCCATTGCAGTTTGCTTCGGAAGACGTTGTCAGAGAGGGAGTGGGCAGGATTGCCGCTCTTCTAAGAGAAGACCAAATAACCACGTCGGAAGGTGAACTGAAAAATCACTCTAATGATTCATCCAACTTTGTTCCATCGAAGCCAGATGAAAAGCCGTACTGCGTGGTGTACCCAAGCTCAGCCGAACAAGTCTCTGAGATTGTCAAGATCTGCTACGAATTATCCATACCTGTGATTCCATATTCTGGCGGTACTTCAATTGAAGGTCATTTTATCCCTACCAGAAAAGGTATCTCTATTGACTTGAGCAGGATGGATAAGATCATTGAATTACACGCTGACGATTTGGACGTGGTTGTTCAACCAGGTGTCGGCTGGATGGAGTTGAATGAACAGCTGGAACCTTATGGCTTGATGTATGGGCCTGATCCAGCTCCAGGCGCCATGGTTGGTGGTATCTTGTCCACAAACGCCTCGGGCACTAACGCCGTCAAGTATGGAGCCGCCAAAGATAACGTTCTCTCACTTAAGGTTGTGCTGGCAGATGGAACTATTATTAAAACGAGAAACAGACCTAGAAAATCGTCTAATGGTTACAATTTGACTAACTTGTTTGTTGGATCCGAAGGTACTCTAGGTATTGTTGTTGAGGCAACCTTGAAACTACACGTGAAACCAAAGAACGAAATTATTGCGCTGATGAATTTCAAGCGTATTGGCGATGCTACTAAGGCAGTGAGTGATTTGTTCAAACAAGGCATTTCCTGTAATGCCATTGAGTTTATGGATGATAAGCAGATGACTGCCGTCAGTGAGATGGGTACCGGTGGTGACAGAAAATGGGAGGCCCATAACTTGCTGCTGATCAAACTGAGTGCGCCAAATGAGTCTTCTCTGAAAGATACAATCAAGACTGTTATGGATGTTGGTAAGAGTAACCATGGCTTCAACATTGAGATAGCTAAGGATGAAGACAGCAAGGCCGATATTTGGAGGATGAGAAAGACTTTGCTGTGGAACTCGTTGAGCTGGGCTAAGAAAGTGAAGCCAAAGGCTATAATTTTGCCCACCGATGTGTGTGTTCCTGTGTCGAGGCTACCAGAGCTAATGACCCAGTCAATGGCCAAGTTCTATGATGCCGGGTTGCTAGCCACCGCTGCCGGTCATGCAGGTGATGGTAATCTACACGTCTTGGTCATTTTCGACCCGCACGAAGCCGATATAGCGCATGAGCTGATCAACGAAATGTCCAAGTTGGCCATCGAGCTGGATGGTACCGTTTCTGGTGAGCATGGAATCGGTGTGAGTGACAAGAGAGAGCTGCTAGCGCAGGAGCTAGGCGAGGAGACCATTGACTTGATGAGAACCTTGAAGCTCGCCATGGATAAGAAGTGTATCTTGAATCCTGACCATATCTTCAAAATCGACCCAACCGAAAATAGAAAACCCTTTGACTAGTCTCTCTACCTCAATACTAGCATACTCTTTATTTATAGATCCCTACCCTATTCCCACTAATCTAAAGGCATATCCCACCACTAACTCCCTACTCAGTGTAGCACCCATAATAGAGCCGGAGCTGCTCTTCTGATGCCGGTGCACGGGTGTGTTGAACCGTGTGTTTTGAGTTTTGCCTTCTAGCAGAAGGCACATGGCCTCTATGTTGACAAGGCACCCTTTTAACCCGGGTAGTGGTATGAGGAACACACAGTATAGGGCTCTAACAGAAGCGGTGACTGCAGACGGTGTGTGTGTAGCATTTTTGAGCGTGCAGGATGTCTGTTCAGTCGGAGAACCTGGCTAGGGTGCTGGATCAGGTGAAGCAGGAATGGCCAACGTTGTTAGATTCGAATTGTAACCCATTAGACATAGCACTGCTGCTCTTGGACAACTCATCTGTTGGTCTAGCACACAGGTACTCTGAGTTTTTGAGTATCAAGGAGACATTCTCGGATGCGCTGAAGAAGTCGGTCAACGAGAATTACATGGCGTTTAATGACAGTATCGGATCGTATGGTATCACGCTACAGTCGCTTTCTGAGTCGCAAGAGACTATTGGAGCCATAAAGGACCAATTGAACAAAGTCAACAGTACAATAAACAACAGAGTCCAGTTGATCGGCGAGCTTAACAACAAGAAGCTGTATTACGGTGAGGCAGTTGAGGTGTTGGACCAAATTCAGTCTGTAAAAAAAGACATGGATTCCATCGATAGCTGCATCGCCGAGCAGAATTTCAAAATGGCACAGAGTTTGATACTGAAGACCAATAAGACGGCCGAATTGTATGGGTTGTGGCAATTGCCGGTGTTGAATCCGACCTACCTGAGGTTACAGTCGCAGATACAATCTATATTTGAAATTGTCGTGGCTAATATTAACAAGATTCTTTATTTGAAAAGTACAGACACCGACCGAAGTGAATATGAAAAACAGATAAAAAACGAATTGTACTCGATCGCTGCTACAGATATTGATGACATATCTGAAGCTATTAACGGCCCAACTCAACTGTTCTTGAAGGAATTAAAAACAGATTTTGAGGATGGTGTCGCTCCAGGTGATGACACTGACAGGTTTCAACTGTTGAAGGCTCAATTGGATTGTCTCAAGAATATCGGTAAAATGGATGATGCGTTGATGTCTTTGATATCGTCTTCTACCAATGAAATTCAAGAGATGGTTAATAAGACAATTCTGGAAGTTCGTCAAAAACACTCTGAGCAAGTTGAATTTTCTAGAACCACTGCTGCTTCGGGAAAACAGACTAGTGCATTAGAACTAGACTCCTTGCTAATAAGTGATTCAAGTGCAAACATTTTAAACGATTTCTTCTCCTCGTTGTTCAATAAGTCGATTTATCTTTTACAGAGCCATAGAGTTATATTAGGAATTGCAAGCATGAACAACATGCATTATGCCTTTGAAGAAGTTTGGGAAAATTTGGAAAAGAAAATTGGAGCGATAATTTATGGTTATATCATTGATGAGAAGTTCACTGATAATATAGATCACGAAGATTATAACAGAAACTTACAAGGCCCATTTGTTAGAAATTTAAAAGGTGATATGTTTAATCGTTCGGAGTCGTTATTCCAGTTTTCCAAATTGACAATTGAAGACGAAAATTGTACTATCACTAAGACTACGAAGTTTAACGCAATATTAGGTGATCTATTACAAGGAGATTCTTCTAAGCTATCAAAATTAAATGGAGATTCTGTTTACATTGATAGTGAACTGACCAATAGTGCCAAATATATGTTAGCTCCTACGAACATCTTTAACATGGGTGTAATTGTTGACAAATTTTTGTTTTTTGTAAGCTCTTCATCCAAGCTGTTCCCTTTAAACAGCCAAAATATACCATTCGAATTTTTCAACATGTTTATGGAGAGGATCTTTTTGAAACAGTTAGAGAATACTTTAGACATTCAGTTTGACAAACTTACGGTCAGTGCAATTGAACGGAAATCTGGCTACAGCTTTAAGAAATTTTTCAAGTTTGTTCTTGGATTATTGGATACATCGTTATATTATAAAGAGAACTATGTCTCGTTGGTATTCAAATGTTTGGATAAGATGGTTTCTAACTATGAAACACTATTCAATGATCTAATTCCTTCTGAATACATAAAATCATCGACTGATAAATTACTGCCATCGTGGTTACAAGATTCTGAGTTAGTATCTGTTTCTAAGCGTATCATGCAATATGGAGAACAAGCTGATAATGAGTCAGAGAGCGCATTAATTAATGATGAAGTTAAAATCTTTTTAAAGTTAGGCTATAAGACTGAGAAGATGTTAAAGGAGAGTGAATTGCTAGATTTGAACAAACTATCGCTATTATCAGAGTTATTACAGACTATCAGTGATACTATAAGTTGGCTACCAGCTCTCAAAAGGGAGATTACTACCGACGCAACGGATAGACAAAGTGATTCGGTATTATTAAAAGAGTTATGGCATGTCATGGATCCTAGTAATCCATTAGAAGGTAATCTCTTTGGTGATTTACAAGATTCGGAAGTTTATTTAGCACTGAAGGGTGAATCCGTTCAAAAATTTGATGAGATCGTTAACAATTTGAAACAAATGGAGTTCAAAATTAGATTGATTATAAGATACGATATTAGATGTCATTCTATCTTTTCCATTGAACAGATATTTGGTAAGGAGATATGGATGCAAAATTTTGAAAACGGTGAGATTGATATTTCCAACATTCAATTAAACAAGTTTATTGTTGATACAAACAATTTATTATTGAGGAAATTGGGTAAAGCCACAACTAACCAGATTTTCAAAGGGCTATCAGATTTAATTGATCGAGCATTGATTAGTGAATCCAGAAAAATCATCAAGATGAATTCAAACGGTTTACATAATGTTCTGGTTAATATCAAAGTTCTGAAACAGATGCTTAGAAATGTAATGCCAGATCCTAAAGAGGTTGATTTCACCAATTCCATAAGGTACTTTGAGCTATTTAAGAGTACTGATAAGGGTATACTGGATAAGATTAAAGATTTGAAAAAGGGGTCAACTACAGATGACGAACTAGGTGACTATAATCTTGATGATTATAAGAATATAGTGAGATTAGTTTTCAGTGAATCCATGGCAAAGGACATGCTAAAAAGACAAAACAGCTCCTACAGTGCCAGCAAAAGATATGACGATACCTTGAAAAGAATAGAATCTGAGTTTCAAGGACGTTAGTACATTTATGTTATCTATGTATATATTGCGATGAGCTTTTGAAGTATCTTATAGAGAATGCAACTAAATTAGTAGAAACTAAGGAGAAAGGAAATAATGCGGGCGGAGCTAAATGAAAATGAGCGTTATATAGCAAAAAAAGAAGAACGTGAGCGTGGAATTTAGGGTATGTCTTGAACTCTCGATTTCTTAACAGGATTTAAAGATCCCATCAAGCGTCTTTTTGTACTCTTGTCATCGGTGAAATACACCATCTCATCATCTTCCTCATCATCGTTGCAGTCTACGTCATTAGTAGTGACTTCTGAGCGGCGAGTGTTGTCATCGTTGTCTTCACTGTTAACTTTCTGGGTAACTAAGTTGGCGTGAGTATTTAGCTGGGACTGTTTAAGTTTATAGTTCAAATTATACTCATGTAGCTGGTTGTGCTTGTTTGTGACGCTAGCAGATAACGGAGAGTCACTGGTAGAGTGGGTGGTTCTTTGATGTGACGGGGTATAGTATTTAACTTGAGGATGAAGGGACAACGGTGATCTTGACGGAGGAAAATGGAAGGGTGACGGAGAAGACTTGTGTACTGAGAAATCATGGGTTTCCGGCAACTTCACCTCGTTGAAGACTGGGCGAGACGAGTCGGCCACGGAACCTGTCTGGGCTTGCGTAGAGTCGCAGCGAGACGTGTTCTTGGGTTTGTGTGTATCTTTGGCCATCGTAGCAGGCGTGTCTATGGTGGTTTCTGCGCTTCCGCCTGGGTGCGTGCCGAGCGGTTCGCCTTTCGGAGGCTTGCCAGTGAGCTCTGACTTTTTTGCAACCAGGACATCCTGTAGGCTGTTCAAATCGTGCACGCCGCTGCTGCCGCTGTTTATCAGGCCTAGAACATCGTTAAGACAGTTTAAATATCCCTTGGCCTGCAGGAGAGAGCTCTTGGTGTTTGAGAGCCTGTACAATGCCGCTATTGATCTGGCGCCTATTTTGAACTCTTGGGAAAGCTCCTTATTGACTGATTCTATCGAGTCGTCGTCGATCGGATGAGAGAGCGGGAGGTTGGACGAGAGATTCGACAGGTCCATCGTGTGAGTGTGCTTGCTTGGAGCTCCCAGTATAGCCACCACACTGCGTCCGCACCACACGCTCTTGCTGGCCGCCAGCTGCTGCGTGCAATGCTCTCTTGTACTGTGTGTTATCGTCTGTGATTCGCCTGGCTCCGTGTGGCACTAAAAATTTGCTGAGGGCCTGTCATGTTTCTGGCGCGTGTCAGTAACGCTGGAGACGGCTGCGCAGCGCACCCCTGCACCCGTACACCCGTGCACCGCCCCTCCCCTTGGCCCTATTGACACGCCCCCCCATGGCAGCGCCACATTCAGCCAGAGAGGAAAAGCCACTCGATGTGGTTTTCTCCTCGCAATTTGCAGCTGTCAATTTTTCACACTTTTCTTTCCCTTTTTCTTTCTCTTTTCTTTCTGCGT
Organism: Ambrosiozyma maleeae (nom. inval.); assembly: GCA_003706635.2. Classification (NCBI taxonomy): domain Eukaryota; kingdom Fungi; phylum Ascomycota; class Pichiomycetes; order Pichiales; family Pichiaceae; genus Ambrosiozyma; species Ambrosiozyma maleeae (nom. inval.). The sequence continues at coordinate 1,401,368 of PPLV02000001.1, forward strand.
TTGCTACCGTGCTACTCTGGGGAGAGCAGACAAGGCCCGACCGGAAATTGAATTTCAGCCGAGATCACAGCTGAGTACCGAGTAGGATAGCGAACACTGCGCAGCAATTGTGTGCACCAGCCCGAGGCCTCTATACTATACTACAGTGTCTTGTCGTGCCACACATTATCCAGCCCCACTCTCCCTGAGCCTGCTGCGTATATATTGGCTTATATACTGGCAGCGACCCGCCAGCCGCAAATCTAATTCGAGCACACGAACGATACATTCACTTGACTAGCACACGATAACCCACGCTACCGTCCGCCACAGCCGCACTATCTCATATAAATAGCTGAACACGGCCTGCCCTATCGGCCCGACATATTATTTGCCTATATTCTACCCCCTGCCTTAGATGACTTTTGTACCTTCTATGGCCTCACACCACATCATCGATTACTCCCGCCACAGAAACAATAACACTCAACCTTCAATCATGTTCCAGCAGCAAATACAGCAGGAACCAACCCAGTTCCAGCCACAGACCACGCAGCAGCAAAGAGTCTTTACCTCTCCAAATCACCAAGCAAGATTGGCTAACGCTTCCAATCTTTCTACACCAACGAGATCAAAAAGAAGAAACTCAAACTCGGACAACCAGTTCAAAAAGGTGAAGTCCACATTGTCGCACGAAAATTTAAATGGCAATGTTCCTCTGTCAGAGTTGAATCTGGAAAACATCAACCTCGAAGAATTCGCAAAATTCCATCACCCAGAAGGTGGCTTCATACAGTTCACACCAATCGGAAACGTTAGAACCTTTCTAGGTGACAACAATGTTATGCATAGAATCATTGAAAAAAAATCATCCTTTGATTTGAACAACCTAACTCATGGTATCGATGGCTATAAGTTATATCTTGGTGAAAATGGTTTTGCCAACGATAGAACAGGGCCAACACGCAACAATACCATTAATAATGTTCTTATATCCAACTCGCCATCTAATGAAGTTGAACATTACATGAGAAACGGTTACAACAATGAGATGACGCCGTCCTCGTCCACTGGATACTACGATGATGGCGGATCGGGTGCTAATAGATTAGCATATTACTTTGATGATGAATCAGATTTCGACGATGACGAAGATGAAGACATGCAATAGCGTCTTGCTCTTTTATCTCGTCATTTATTCACCGTTTTTCTTTACTTTTAGTTTAAAATTGTATCATAGCATACCTCACAAGTTTCATATATCCCTATATCATTTCTATATACGTTTTGTTTTTTCTCTTCCTCTGTGTTTCTAGTTTCATTTTGTTCCCACCGTTATTTGAAAGATTTTATCTACAGACCACACCACACAAAATTGTTTGTTTTCCATGTTTTCCATGTTCTCGGTTTTATTATCTCTTCAACATCATGCTATTGAAGTGGATGTTGTTTTTATTTTGGATGTCTCTTGTTATTCTGTTATTCTGCCTTCAAAAAATTACTCTATCATTATCACACAAAATAACAAAAAAATGTTTCTTAGAAGAATAGGAAAAAATGGACGAGTTGGGAGTCGAACCCAAGACCTTTCGCATGCTAAGCGAACGCGCTACCAACTACGCCACACGCCCAATTTATGTTCTTTAATACCCATTGTTTTATACTAGGTTTTGCTACACTTTGAGACACAAACCATGTCATAGGTTTATTTTTGAAACAAGAATAAATAAGGCCAATTTATCTTTCAAGACCTGGACTATTTTTAAAAAAGTGATAGACAGTATCTACATTTAGAGATGATAATTTTCAAATGGATTATTACGCAAATCCGAATTGGCTAGCAAGCCTGATATATTTTGACTCTGAAGATTGAAAGACGTACCAATCGCAAGAGACAAAGATCTTTTGCTCTATTTGTATGATTACTTTTGAGCTAGATGTAACGTAAAAACATGCTCTGTGTTTACTAGAGTGTAGTTGAGCGCAAATAATTTTTCATTAAGTAAATAGATGATGTTTGGCAGATATAAACCATATACAGTAAAGTGACTCAAAAATACGCAGTATTTTAAATAGATAATAACAAGATAGACGTCACAGAGGTTATGTGAAAAAAACAAAATGAGGAAAGCGGTACAAGTGGGTACATCAGTGACATAAATTAAAAGTGTTTTTTGCAAAATATTTTAAATCGGTGTAAACATGCTCACTTATTTACCAGCAAGTGGAGCAGCTTGAACTGTTTCAATGTGTTCGGCACCAGCCTTGGTTGGGTCAGATGCCGGATGAACAGGATGAGATTCTGCGTACTCGTCGACTGCCGTTTTCTTGTGGGCGTATAATTCAGATCTTCCCTTTTGCAAGTCGCTTTCCAAGATTAAACGGATGTCATACTCCAAGTAGTTCTCGATACCTCTGTCCTTTAGCTCTTGAATGGACTTAACCTCATCACCAACTCTGCTCAATGGAAGCTCGTCGATTGGCTTGAAGTGAATAATAATGTCCTCCTTGACAGCAAAGACAGAGTCATCTTGAGTGTATGGACAGTCAGCGTCATAAATTTGAGTAATCAAACTGTGGTAGTCCTTCTTAGTGACTCTCCAGTGAATGTGAGATGGTCTGTTTGGATGACGATCCATGAACTGAAGAAGCATACCGGCAGGGCCGTCGTATGGAATTGGGTATGAGGTTGGCTTCAAGCAAACGTAAGAGTAGTAACCCTTATCATTTGTAAACAAAGTTCCTCTCAAGTTGTATTCTGGCTGGTCTGGGTCTTGCTGTTCATACAAACCGTTTGGAGCACAATGCCATGCCTCAACCATGGCACCATCCAATGGCTTACCGCTGACGTTTGAGACTCTACCGAACACAAAGGTCTTGTGTCCACCAACTTCTTTTTGGATAATGGACTCACCGTGCTTGTAAACAGGGGAGTTGGCTCTGTAGAAAGGACCAATAATGGCAGAGGAGGTGTGGTCAGAGTTGTCCAAGGAGTGGGTTTGGGTGTCGACTAGCGCCTCTAAACCAATCACGTCGGACACCAAAATACCTTCGTTTCTCTTGATGTTAGACATTTGACCGATTTGGTTAATAAAGTCAACAGCCCATAGCCACTCGTCGGTAGTGACGTCGTTCTCTCTGGTAAAATCGTGGACGTGTTGGATTAAGGAGGCCATGACCTTTCTGGCCTTTGGAGTGGCCTTTGGACCAAACGAGTTGATGACAAGGTCTGTGAATTCTTGACTCATTGTATGTATTTGTGTGTAGTTGTTTTATTTGATAGATGTGATAATCTTCGGTTTGAATGCTGATGATACACAAAACTTAAGTGAAAGATCTAAGCTCAACACAGAAAAAAGAAGTAACTTTGTTGCTTTTATATACCACTATACCGTCTATTCAGCTCTCTAACTCAACAACTCTCATCGGTCTCAAAGTTACTCCAACTTGCATCCCCCCTTGCTAATCACTGCTCCTGCAGCGCTAAGAAACCTATCAGAGCACTTCAATTATCGATGGCAACGGCTCGGCGGTGACTCCCGATCCTTGTCTGATGAGTGCACCCCCTCACAAGCATCACCGCTCCGCTGCAATCCCCACAAAATTTTAAACTTTCTCCACATTTGGCCCAAACTCCGGAGTCTCGCGCCTCGTAATGGTCGGATTTCTGGATGACACCGGATTTCTGTAGGTGCTTGAAGACCCCCTGGATTGAAGCACAACCTTAAGTCTCGGTCGGTGATCGGGGGAGATCTCAAATTCCGATAAAAGTGGGTTGATTCTGATGGCTGTCGAGGGAGGGGGTAAACATGGACCGGGTCAATGGTAATCCACGAGCCACAAGGGTCATTTCTCCGCCGAAATAGAAAGCTGGGGGAACGGGAGTGGCACATTTCCTAGTATTATAACCGGCTCGGTCAAAGGTTGTAAATCGAGTCAGGCACAGGTTCCCGAAACTTAGTAATCTATTTGGTATACCCGACCGACAGTATGGAAAACAGGGGACAAGGTGTAAGTGTTGGATGCGTAATGACGCAGTACAGAGCCAAGTGCAGCAGTCTAGTAGTGGGGGGGGGGAGGCGCAGATGAGGGTAGGGTAGATGAGGGTAGGGTAGATGAGGGTAGGGTAGATGAGGGTAGGGTAGATGAGGGTAGGGTAGATGAGGGTAGATGAGGGTAGATGAGGGTAGGGTAGATGAGGGTAGATGAGAGTACAGCGGTATAGTAGAGTATAGCAATATATACATTAAGGAATGATTATGAATTTGTCGTATAAAGGAAAAACTAAGAAAAAGGAGATACGTAAAGGGACCGAGTTGAACAATCTTACATCCACCATTCTGGCTTATCAAAACCGTTAGGTCTACTGGAGCAGTTGAACCCGTTTCTTGTGCTGTTCATCTGGACAACAGGCTTCAAAACTTTAATCTTGGCATTGAACCCCTCGCTGTACCACTCGTCCATGTACTTCAAGTCTCCAGCAAATAGTTCCGGCTTGTATAGTTTCATGGACTTCAAACAAGTACTGGAGATTTTATCCACAGAATCATAGTATCTCAACTTGAAAACTTCAGGAATCTGTCTGGACTTCACTTGCTCCCAAATAGCATCTGGGTACAAACCTTGTCTCAACAATAACAAATCGTACTGCACTAAGGATGATTTACACCAGTATGAACCACCCACAGCAGCTCTCTTGAAAACAGCAAGAAGAACAGCAATCGCAACAACACATCCAGTACCGTAATCACTCATTGGGAAAGGTGGAATCATTGGCTCATTCATACCTAGAGATTGTCCATGAGCCCATGCAATACCGGAGTAGCAATCAGCAATCTGTTGCCAACCTGCTCTCTCAGCGTAAGGACCTTCAAATCCAAAACAATTCTCGGAAGCGTAGATATATCCTTTACCTCTCTTGATACCCAACTCCTTCAATGCCTCAGGACCGTAACCTAGCTTGGTGATAGCATCCTTTCTGTAACCATCAAGAACAATGTCGGCATCCTTCAAAAGACCTTCGAAAACAATTCTGTCCTTAGGGTCTTTCAAATTCAAATCACAACAGTGCTTACCAATGTTACCATCTATTTGAAAGAATGGAACGTCCGGTAGATGCGCAGAATCAGTCACCTTGATGACTTCAGCACCGTACTCGGCCAAGATTCTACCAATGGTTGGGCCAGCAATGATTCTACAAAGTTCTAAAACCTTGATACCTGCCAAGATCTGTGGCTTACCAGTGAAGTTAGAAGGTAATGGGGTATATGCAGTTGGAGGAGTCTCGGTTTCCAACACGTCAATTTGCCAATAAGGCTTGGTGCTCATTAACTTACCGTGTGGTGTCTCTAAAAACTCTTCGTATTTAATGGCCTCAACACCAGCTTGCTTTTTCTCAACGTTCATCTTTTCTAGTTCATCACGAGTGAACTTTGCAACAGCACCCTGAATCGTGTTAACGACATCCATATAGTCAGTCAATTCCGGGTTGTGAGAAGGTAAACCAATCATGTTCAATGTAGTATTAGCTTCCAAGGATCCGTGAATGTGGTAGTACTTATTATCCTTAGTTTTGTACAAGTTAGCACTCATTCTTCTGTAGGTGATAGATTGAGCTGCGTTTAAATCTGTGTCCTTCAAATAAGCCTTGGCTCCCTTTTCCAATTTTGTGTTTCCATTGACGGAGGCCAAGTAAGTCATGAACAAAAACATAAGGGATTGTTGTAAGTCAATCTCAATACCGTTGTCGTCGAATTGGAATCTTTGCTTACTGATCATAGCAGCGGCCATACCTTCTAGTGATTTTAAAGCTGTAGCCACCTCACATTCTTTCAAAGCACATGGCAAGATCAATTGATCAGATTGCTCGTTCGTGTACTTGATGGTGTGCTTCAGAGTCTTGAACTCCTCTGGCAAATCCAACAGCGGATCTTCCAACAAACTGTCCAAAATACGCTTGGACTCCTTAACCTGACTGTACCCCTCGCTGATTGTCATTTTACTATTAGATTTTCTTCTAAAGTGAAGTTCTGCTATCCTGATTAACCAGAGCAAGCATCTATATTCCGCTAGCTTCCTGAACTAAACTCGAGAAGAAGAATATAAAAGCATTATATTATATTCCACCTGAGAGATTTCCCAACCACTGCATGACTAGTGCCTTGAAAACTGTGGGCCATACTTATCTCCAGCCGGAAAAATGTTCAATCTCTCAAACGAATCGCCTTGAGTGTATCCATGTCCTGAAAGCCCAATAGTATGCAACTTTCAAGAGCAAGCTCGGAGTAGCGTACACATATCCGAACCACATACCCGAATTTTAAGCGAGACACACCGGTGAAGGAATAAAGCTGACAGTTTGCAGGAGGCTTTGATAGCTCCGGGCCTTACATAAGCCAAACAACAGCGGATATATGTACAAATAATCACGTGACAAGATCAAGTATCCGAGAGAATGTATCAGGCACATTTTCTCTGCGCACCAGCAGCTGCGCCCGTTGTGAAAATCGATTGTCTTATTCAAAATGATCTACCTCTACAATACGATGCACGGAGATACTAATCGGCGTTATTGAGGGTGGCAGCTGTTTGAACGCTACAATAATCAAGTCTCTGGGTGAACACAAGCGTGGCAGCATATATGATTCTTAAAAGCAACACACCCGTGCACCCAATGGTTATCGCGGTTTTGAGCATTTTCAACGGCATATAGTTCTACTCAAAACTATTTCGAGGTCCCTTCGGGGACATTTGGTCAATCGAAAAAATACAGAGAAGATTAGCATGGCCCCTGCATAAGGATGACACGCTTTACAAAGAGATCTTACTTACTTTTTTTTGCTATTCTGACAACCACCTGGTACTACTACTTAAAGCCTGTTTTAGTGAGACACTCAGCAGGTCTGAGACGCTCCTATAAGTAGAGCGACGAATTTGATTGAAGATCTAAGGCTGCCAGTTCGAAACTCGCAAAGTGCGACGGTTTTTTTTTGTACATTCAAGAGATAGCCTACTACTATCTACACGCCGTTATCAGCCACGCTGTTATTAGCATCTAATGAAAGGAAAATAATAAAATTTTACTTCATCGATAACTCTTAAGTCAAAAAGCAAGAGAACCAGACCGTTGAAAATCGAAACTAGGGAAATAAAATAGGGTGGATAAAAAAGAGAATATTTATGGTAGTATATACAGTAAGAAAAGGTAGATACACATATGGACAATGCATATTGTGGAGAGATTGTGTCATCTAACATAGTGTCATAGAATGTCATAGAATGTCATATATTGGAACGCTAAACGCTTTTGTGGGTAAGTGACATAAAAACTAATACAATTAAACAACTGTGAAAAATTAGGATCACATTGCTGTAAGCACAATAGTCTAAAATTCGATCTCATCAATTTATTGGACACCCAATGAAGAAGCAGAGTCTCCTAAGATGTTAGCAACATTTTGAGGAGGTTGGATAGCGGCTAACATCATGACCAAGTCGTGAACTTGAGGTGGAATGGTTCTTTGGTAGATGTCTAGCAAAGCTGGTGGGTTAGGGTAAACAGCCAAACCCTTGTAGAATTGAATAGCAGCGTCCACTTCCTTACCTGGGACAGCAGCTAGACTCTCACCCAAGGTGACCTGGTTCATGAAATAGGTCTCTTTCTCGGCTAGGTCTGTTGGCAGTGGGTCAGCAATCAACGACTCGTTCAATTTCTCTTTCAACTCTTCCAACTTGTTCGTCTTATCATGCTCTGCAGCCTTCTTTGCCTTCTTCTTGTTCTTCAAGATCTTCTTTCTGAATTCAGCATTGTGTCTTCTCTGGTAGTCGAAATAGACACAGTAACCTAGGGCGGCAACGGTCAACGTAGCGGTGGCAGCAAAGAACTTGGACATTTTATAACTTGACAGTGTGTACAACGAAAACCCACAAACTGAAAACTATATCCCCAAAACCTACCAGCTGCCCTCTCTCTCGCCACTGCTGCCTTTATGAATCCTCTTAGACTCTTGCCCATATCTTCCATCATCCATGATTCCTTCTCGGATCCCTTGCCCCTGTGCCTCCACTCCACTTTCAAAGTTGAAAATTTTTGCTCGGAAAAAGCTGAAGCGACACCATTCATCGGTGCACAGGTGTACTGATTGCTATTTTCAAGAAAATTTTATGATGTAAATCAGAGACCCAGGAGTGAATAAGAAGCTGCATGGATCCGATGTGCAGGGGTTTTGATTGCAGCTCGACAGTACAGTAGCAGCACTTTAGAGTTTGGTAGGTTGGAGATAGGATTTATGAATATTGAGGATGGCTGTGAAAAAGAGAACCACGTTAAGGGCGAAATCGGAGAAGAAGGTTGGCTCAGGGGCCATCGCCAGAACAACAACAGCTTCAATATTGGCGGCAGAGAAACAGAAGTTGTTAGATAAACTAGCGTCGAAAAGAGCCACTGGAAGTATAAAACAGAGAGCAAGCAGCGAAATACCGGGATGTTCAGCCCAAGCCACAAAACCGATGCTAGATCCATTGCAGCCGGGGATATCTAAGTCTGCGATGAGAAGAAGAAAGAGAAAGCTCAGAGATCAATTGAAGCCTAAATTGGACGATTTGATGGATGTACTTGACGAAACACTACCAGTGACAGAGACAAATAACAAGAATAACCAATTTAGTAATATAAACCCATTTGACCAAGAGAATGACGAGACCCAGCAGCAGCACAAAGTGAAATTGGATCACACGCCTAACCCGCATGCCAGTCAAAGAGGTGCTAAAAAGGTGGAGTCGAATGAAAATAAAAGATTTGGATTGATATTAAAGGATGAGCAGTTCCGGTCCAGCCCGTTTGACGCTTTGAAAAATGCAATTTTGAAAAACAGCGATAAATATTAATGATAGAGTATTGGATCACTTATTTGACGGGTCTTTTGGAGATGGGCAAGTTCTTGCTGACAGAATAGATTCTTTTGCACGTTTTATAACAGCTTTAATACAGGTACACTTGTTTATGACATTTTTTAATTAAAATACCACCTTCATCTGAAAGAGTTCACTTGAAGAACCCAATGAACTTAATTACTGAAACAAGGACACAATATTCAGTGCGTGAACTTGGGCATATTCCATTTTTTGGGCATACATCATACCATATAATAAATAAAGAAATATCAAATAAAATAAATATCAAAAATAAAGAGATAGGATTGTCTATCAAAAAAGCGAAAAAAGGCAATGAGACTAGTAAGCTCTGTACCACATTCTATGTGTTTGATGAGCCATCATCTTTTTCTGTAATTGGAAGATACCATACATTAGAGCTTCACAAGTTGGTGGACAGCCAGGAACGTAAATATCAACAGGGACAATTCTATCAACACCTCTAACAACGGAGTAAGAATAATGATAATAGCCACCACCGTTGGCACATGATCCCATCGAAATGACCCATCTAGGGTAAGGCATTTGATCGTAAACTTGTCTTAGGGCAGGGGCCATCTTGTTAGTGACTGTACCAGCCACAATCATGATATCTGCTTGTCTTGGAGAGGCTCTGAAAATAATACCCAATCTATCCTGATCGTATCTTGGAGCTGAAACGTGCATCATCTCAACGGCGCAGCAAGCCAAACCAAAAGTAGCCGGCCAGAAAGAGGATTTTCTAGCCCAATTTTTCAATTTGTCTATGGAAGTAAATGTGTAGTCCAATGCATTTGATAATGGCAGATCTGTTAAAAGTGGTCTGTTTGTTTCCAGTTGGTTTGGTGTCAATGCGCTACCACTGCTTGTTTTACTCGTAGATAGTGCCCTGTGTGAATGCAATGGCTTTAACACGGGTCCCAAGAGGACACGAGAACCGACCAAGCAGGTTGTAATTGATTTTTGGGTTAGCATCGTTAATTACTGCACCCGTATACGTGTTCACCACCTAGGTGTGTTTGCAAATAACTCAAAGGGAGCACGAGGAGAATCAAGAGACAAAGAGATATATTTTGGCAAGCAACAATGCGCAAATTCTCCTATTCGGGTTTCAATTTATTGCCTTGGTGACTCCCTTGTACAAGAACCTTGGTGCAAAGTGATACACTATGCCGTGCTACATATACCTTCCTTAGGAGAGGGGATCTTGTAGGTAGAGGAAGCCAAATTTCCCTCTATACAAAAAGAGAAAGGTGAGGGGTAGAGAAGAAGCCTCTGGCTACTCTAGTAAGAAAGCGGTGTACGGATGTTTATTTAATCGACGCGTCGACTGGACTGACATTTGATGAGATGCGAGATCATTGGGTGCACGAGCCTTCCGAACCGGTCAGGAATGACAGGCATTCTATGCAGAGTGGCATTATGCTATGCGATACAATTGGGGTAGGGCGAATTGCGTATTAGAACAGCAGTACAGATGCTAACTTACGATGTCACTGCACTAGGAATGCAAGTCTGGCTGGTGGAAACGTCCATCCGCTGAGCTCACGAGATGATGAGCGTCGAACGCTGAGCAGACTTGCGATACGATTCTGCGGGTACATGTACACATCCCGTTCCATATGTATATGTGTAAAGAGCGACAGCAGGAGGGTTGTGAGAACTTGAACAGGCCCCTGCGATGGGTTGGGGAAACTAAAATATTCGAGGAGCAGAGGTGAATGCCGTCAGAATGCAGCGGTTTCTCCCATGTACGAGGCTCGAAGAAGGGTGGCGAGGAAGAGAATGCGGGTAGAGTCGTACCTGATTTCGTACTGCCAAATATACGAGGTTCACTTCGGAGGAGGCGTGCAGTGGGCAGGAGGCGAGAATGCCTCAAGTGATGTAATTCGGTACCTGAAAGCTCTATATGCCGGTAAGAGATCGAAAGCTTATCAGGACAGTGCTCCCTCTGGACGGTGGATTGGTTAGCCTCTGCAACGTGTGTACTTGCAACTCAAGAGCCTATTAAGCCCGTAAATAGAAACTGGCCTAATCCGGCAACCTGCAGGCGTTACATTAGTAAGAGTCCGAACCGCGAGTCGTGGATATTTCCCACGGTGCGGGCCTGAAACACCACGCTGGAGGGTGAGACCGTCCGATGTCCCCCTTCACGCGGTCTATACACGGTGGGACTCCGCTTGCTCCCTTCTGAGGCGTGGCCTGGTGAAACCATAGGCCTGTAGAAACGGGATGGCGTACTGTTTGTCTTGTTTTTACCCACTACCAGGCAGTATCTGCCCGGTAGCTGAAGCAGGCCTGGATATAATAGGCGCCATTGGCAAAGAACCTTGATTTTGGATTCACCTGCAGCTAGATCAATAGTGGTAGAATGTGTCCTTTAGATAACTAGGAACCGTCATGTGTGATAGTATTATCTCCATGCCCTGAACTACAAGAACAGCAGAGATGGCTGGGTTTTCCTGGCATGAGAGGTCCCGTGCGAAGCAAAGATAACGCGCACACAACAATTACCAAGTACACAAAGGTTACCGGCGGCAGGAAGCTATGCTCGGGCCAAAATTTACGTAGAAATAATGGCTGACAGAGTACGAATTAAATGGCCATGCTATGGTTATGTACATATTCATGCATATACTCGTATATACGGAGCTCTAATTGGGGAGGCTTGATGGTCTGCGTGCTATGTTATGATCATGCATATACTCGTATATACGGAGCTTATTGGAGGGGGGCTACTGCTCTGTGATTACGTGTGTTTTTGGCTGCTCTACCACGTCCTGTTTTCTTTGGTTAATTGTTTGCAGCTGAGCGATTGTATTTTTTTGTTTGACATCTGTTGGATTGTGTCGTAGGCATTGTTGAGAGAAGGAGTAAAGAGCGACTCAAACCCTAGGGCGCCAGCAATTGTTTTGGTGTATTGTGCGGAAACGGCTGTAGTGTCTGTGAAAAGTGTCAAGGCAGATGGCCTGCAAACCAAATAGATAAAAACATCGAACAAAAACAAACACACATGTATCACATCAGATACACGCAACCAGACATGTACAAACATGTAGATACGCATGTTCGAACAGAGGCAAACAGCTACCAAAAGCCACAGACTCCGACACCGCCCTCACTTATCGTTAGCAGCGCCAGCCCACATGACGCGCGCTTACGTAAGTGTCAATTACGTAAGCACGCGAGGTGGTTGGTGTAGCCGGCGCACCACAGACAGGGGCGGAATACTGGTGGAACTGTCTATTATTAGTATGCAATGCTGGCGCATGTATTTAGTGCATTTACTAGTGGCGCACGATGGCATTGGGCACACCACACACCCACCACAACAAACGAGCGGTGCAATCTCCCCTGAAAAAGAAAACACCCTGCAGCCAAGAATTTATAACGCAGACAGAATCTGACCTGAGCAGAGGCAGATGCGTCTATATATAGCAAGTATAGGAGAGTGCAATGCACCGAAAGATTCTCCATGTGGACATGAAATGTTCGAATTGGGCACCGAGCATAGGGCTTGTTTTGGTTGTACGGGCTGTGGTTGTTGTGGTTGTTGTGGTTGTTGTGATTGTTGTGGTTGTTGTGGTTGTTGTGGTTGTTGTGGTTGTTGTGGTTGTTGTGGTTGTTGCGGTTGTCTAGATAGTCTAGGTAGTCTATACAACTCACCGTCTCTTCCTTGATACCCCGGTGTGTGTATATACATATATATATCCAGGTGCCTGTAAAGCTGTCTATCTCTATTGTAGTTGCCCCCTATGAATTGCACTGAAAGGAGAAAACACGGCCTGCAGAGGACTCGGCGCGCAACGTGTCCAAGGAGAACCTCTGTAATCGGGACACGCAGCGCACGGCCGCAGGCCGCAGTTTCAGATACGAGTGTCTCTGTCTCATCGTTTATCTGTTATATAAACGTGTACATGCCCCTCTATTCACGACACCTGGCCTGGTCTTGTCTGCCGGGTTGACTCGAGTCCCCCCACAATCTCTTGTAGAGTTGCATCCCACTCAAACTACTACCAAGTCACTGCTACTCTTAGCACAGACACCTCGAGCACCATCTGCACGCGCACACCGCCAGGCTCCCATTACTGCTACCACTGCTACTCTGAACAGAGTTGCCCAAACTGCGTCGCCTCACTACTTTAAGTTCTACTCTGTTAAACTCAGTATAGGCCACTCATACCTACTCTTATTTGCGTCTCTGAATCCTTGTCTCAATCCTTGTGTTGGTGCTCACCGATATCCTTGCACTGCAGGTTCACCCCTCGTACAAAAGCGTGTTATTTCTCTACTAGACAAAGAAAGACCCCTTGAATTTATATACAGATACACACACACATACAATGAAACTAAGCACGGTGTTATCATTGGCGACAAGCTTGCTATCATTAACGGAGGCTGCTCCTGTAAAATTACTAAAGAGAAACTCTAGATGGGACTACTCGAGTGAAACTATATACGGTATCAACATTGGTGGCTGGCTAGTGTTGGAGCCATACATCACTCCGTCTTTGTTTGAAGCCTTTGGCGACGAGTCAAGCGCCCCAGTGGACGAATACCATTACCATGAATATCTAGGCGCTGTTGAAGCCAGCTCAAGACTACAGGAGCACTGGTCGACATGGATCACCGAAGACGATTTCCAATTGATGGCTGACTACGGCTTGAATTTTGTTAGAATTCCAATTGGATACTGGGCCTTCCGTCTCGCTGATGGCGACCCATACGTGCAGGGCCAAGTTGAATATTTAGACAAGGCCCTTGCTTGGTGTCAAACTTACGGCTTGAAAGCTTGGATTGACCTGCACGGTGCTCCAGGTTCTCAAAACGGTTTTGATAACTCGGGTATTAGAGACTCTATAAACTGGCAGACAACCTCCGGCTATGTGGATCTAACAACTGAGGTTTTGTCCGACATTGCAACCAAATACTCATCTTCCGATTACGAGGATGTTGTCATTGGTATCGAATTGGTGAACGAACCTTTAGGCGCTTCTCTTGATGTGAGTGAACTTACCGAATTCTACTATTCCGGTTACGCCACCGTTAGAGACAGTGGTGATGTTCCTGTCATCATCCACGATGCTTTTGAAGCCGATAACTACTGGGACTCTGTTCTGAACAATGATGTTGATAGCTCATACTGGGACGTGATTGTCGACCACCACCACTACCAAGTTTTCTCTACGGGTGAATTGTCTAGAGACATTGATGAGCACGTTTCAGTTGCATGTGGCCAAGGTATTTCTGAAAACAATGAATATCACTGGAACATTGTCGGTGAATGGAGTGCGGCTTTGACGGACTGTTCTAAATGGTTGAACGGCCTGGGTAGAGGTGCCAGATACGATAACACTTATCTAGATGGCGGATACATAGGTTCATGTGACTCTCTGTACATTTCCAGTGATGACTATTTCACAGGAGATACCTGGGTTAACTACAGAAAGTACATTGAGGCGCAAATGGATGCTTACACTCACGGCAAGGTTTCCGGCTGGGCTTTCTGGTGCTGGAAGACTGAAAGCACTGTTGAATGGGATTTCAAGAGATTGGTTGGATTGGATTTAATTCCCCAACCATTGGATTCCAGATATTATCCTGGCCAATGTGGCTATTAAGCAGGCCAAAAAATGTAAGATACTTACAAAACCACGCAATCACAGCTTCATTTTTTCATTATACTTGATCATCAACTTTATGACCACCAAAACATCACCTTTGTATCATCAAATTTGTTTTTATTTGCCGTTCTTGAATACTTTTCGTTTTTCGTCTGTTCGTCTTTTGTTTAATCCAGAGTTCAATTAGCTGGTTTCAAAGTTTTCTTGTGCTACACAGAGTACATACATGTATGTATTTCAACTTTCTTTCTTGGGTTCTAATCTTTTAATATATGTTCATTTTCAGCGTTTTTTTAGAAGTATTTGTAAATTAAACACCACTACCATAGCCTTATCAATAGCATATTTGTAATTGAAATTATATATATATATCTAGTAAATAAATAAAATATTGGATATCAAGTAACAACGCCCGCTACCAGTTGATTGTATCCCATCTTTGTAATTCTTCAGATTGCTTTAAGATATCTTTTTGACACTTCTTTCTCATGTAGAAAATCGGACAATCCTTATTGGAACAAAGCACCTCTTGATGTAAAGAACCCTGACAACGTTGGCACTCTGTCCAAAGTTTACTGAACTTGACTTCTAAACTGTTCATCTTTGATAGTTCCCTACCATATAACTCACCAGATTTGCTGATACAATTTTTACATAATGTTTCAGTCTGTGATATTGGTGACTTACAGTTCTTGCATGTATTTGATTTCTTTGCAAATCTCATCAATCCACCCGTCTTTGCAGAAGAAACTGTCACCGTTCTAGTATGTGAACCGTTTAGTAGCTCTTTTGCTCTTCTCTCTCCTAAAATTGGTTCAAAGATTCTCGTCAAAGGATTGGCCAACTGATTTTCCAAATAATATTTCGTATCAATCGGTAACGCATTCTCCAAAACATACAATGGATCTTCAGATTTCTCGTAGTTTTTATCACCTGCAGTTTTAATGATCACATACGCCACTCTGTCACCTAGCGTTGGTGCTGAACCGGCATCTCTCTTCCTCATTCTTTCAGCCAATTCAACATGCGCCTGCTTGGCAGCATAATCCTGTCTTGATAATGCCTTCGTGATAACCAACTGAGAAAGATCGACTCTGTTCTGAAGCAAATCAGCAATGGTCTTCTTGACAAACTCCTCAGCCCCAACCACATCTCTCTCTTCCAAAATCAACTCCAAAACTTTAGTAATAACATTCTGAACTAGTCTGCAGTTATCTC
Source organism: Ambrosiozyma maleeae (nom. inval.) (assembly GCA_003706635.2). Classification (NCBI taxonomy): domain Eukaryota; kingdom Fungi; phylum Ascomycota; class Pichiomycetes; order Pichiales; family Pichiaceae; genus Ambrosiozyma; species Ambrosiozyma maleeae (nom. inval.). The sequence goes on from PPLV02000001.1 coordinate 1,417,099, forward strand.
TTCTGACAGTTTCAATACCTTTAGTATCCATCTTGTCAAATTTCTTAGGGTTTGTCCAGTACAAACCAGCATATCTCTTCTTGTTGATTAACAAATAAGGGAAATACACCTTTTCAAACTCCAACTTAATGGGATCTTTAAACTTTGTCGACACATAGGCAGCAGCTTCTTCTCCAAGCTTCATACACGTTTCTAAATCACTATGACCAAATTTGACCATGACAGAGTCTGTATCACCGTAAATAACCTGTGCATTGTATGGCTGACCGTTTTCTATGGAGTACTTCTTTTGAACTTCTTGCTTGGTCTGTTCAATCATGACTCTGCCGAAAGCTGTAACAGAGGATGAAATTTGCAAACAAGGCAATTTACCAATGGTGGCACCTGTAAAACCGTAAACTGAGTTCGCAGAAATCTTCAAAGCCAATTGTCTACCATTCAACACTTGCTTCTTAAACGGATCCGTCTCATTTTTCAAATCCTTTTTAGCCTGTTTTCTAGCACTTAAAAGTTCTTGCAAAATAGTCGGTAGAATACCCTGCCTTAGATTAGATTTAACAAAACAATCACCATTGGGTGTTAGAGTATAATCCTCACCTTCTTTTAAACCTAGTCTCTCAATTGTCTGTTTATTCAACAAAGTGGTGTAACATAAGTTATGAGCCATCATGATCGACGGATACAATGAAGCAAAATCCAAAGTCGCAATCGGCACATCATAGTATCCTCTTGACGGCTCAATAACCGTGGCACCCTCATACTCTTCATTAACACCTTCACTCTTCATATTTGGGATCACTATTTCCAAATCCAAACATTTTCTGAATAACTGGGAAATAACTTTGATTTGTTGGCCTCTACTCAATAAGAAAGAAAAAGGAACACCCGTGACTCTGGCCATCTCCGTATAATTAACTAAACACATCAATTTCTCAGCTAATCTCAGCGGCAAGTAGGCATCTTTAAGACAATAGACTGCCAATCTTCTTCTTGTTTCTGCATCACCATTCTGCAGATCAGTAATAATAGAGTGATGAACATCTTCTTTCTGTTCTCCTAAGAAATGCGACGACACAGCATTAAGTGTGTATGATCTAAGTTTGTACTCACGTTGAATAAATTGCAGCAAATCTAATTGCATTCTACCTTCAATGTTAACGACCTTATTCTCTCTCGTACCATAAGCTCTTGAACTGAACACGGAATCTTTCACCTCCTGTCTACTAGTAGTTAATCTACTGAAGTATGGGAAATCATTAACTCCTAAAGTAGCTGCCCTGTTTAACAGGTAAGGTAGGTCAAAATTGGCAATATTATAACCAATTATAACGTCAGGATCGACCTTGACTATAAATTCTTTCCATTGTCTTAGCATTTCTCTTTCATCCTCATAAGAAAATATCTCAGAGCCCACAATTGGGGCACAGGACTTCACAGTGAACACATTTCTAACGAATGGAACTGAATCACCGGCTCTTGACACCACGTTAGCAATTTGAATAACGGGATCATGCTCAGCATCCGGAAAGATACCCTTTCTTCCTGCACACTCAATATCAAATGATAGAATTCTTAAGGGAGCCATTTTTAGAAAGTCACCCTCAGAAGGGTGTGATATTAAATCTTTATAGTGTATAGTGATTTCGAATTGACAAGTTGAGACCTTACTTTGCTTTGGCACTATTTTGTACTTACCAGCTGGAGCAGTTAACCAACCCATACCTGTGATCTTACAATCGATCATGAGTCGCAACAAGTACTGGACGTTATCGAATGTCACAGAACCAGTTGGAGGGAACACATCCTTATATTGGATTTCACCCCTTTCAAAAGCCGATCTGATTTTTCCAATGAACTTGGTGTTTGACACCAGCACCTTCAAGAAAGGTAGTTTGGTGTTGTTATTGTAACCCCAGATGGACTCTTTCATTGCAATATCCAGCCCCACTATGCCGTCGTACGAGCCTTGCAAATGGGTTTTAAAGTCATCCAAATCTGCTGGCGACAACCCCTTTGGAACAGGTACATACAGATAATGGTCAAAGCTCGTGACATTACAAAGAACAGAGTACCCCTCCTCGGTAACACCAAAGAACCTTGCTGCTGATCTGTCATCTATAAAGTTTTCTTCTGCATCTAACTGTTGAAAGGTGATATCTTTTGCTGCCGGTTCAAAGTCGGGAACCAATGGTCTCACCCAATTTTGCTTAGCGGTCTCTTTGACGCCTTTAGAGCTCGACATCGTCTGTAACTCCTGTTCAAAGGTTGACGGTTCATTGTCTATCTGAGATGAACTCAGTTTCTTATGGAGCTTCTGTGACGAGAAGGAGCTGTGCGTAGGCATCACAAACCCATGCGGTTTAATGCTCTGGTTCGCAATCGGCAACGCGTGTGCTGACTCCGTCCCTATCATATCGTCTAAGCTGATATCAACATGCGGTCTCTTGGTGTCCCGATGGCCCAACGGGCCATCGTGCCCGTGCTTTCTCTCCGAGCTCATATCTGTCGCACAATCTCAAAACTGCCCACTATAGCTGCTGTCTCCTCCTATACTGCAGACACTTAGCCTTCGCTCAACTGCTCCCCTGCTCCCCTGCTCCCCTCCTTCCCTCCTCCCTCCATCCCAATCACTTAAAGGTGTTGCCGTCACGAAAACGCGTTTAACACGGTGACCCTCAGAGCCCAGAGGGCCCATCCGGAGGGGAGCCGCAACGTCGTGCCGCAGCCATTACTGTTTTGGGCAGGTCCGGCGGCGGTGGCGCACAGACCGAGGTGGCGCGGCACGTACTGGTGCACGGGCGCGGCCAATGGCCCTGCTGATCTGCCGCTGCTTTCTGTGTGCGGCAGGGAGTTTGAAGACTGGAATAACAGGCTTAAGTGGAGATTAGTGGAAGGTTGGCTGGAGGAGAGGCATTCAGGGGGTAGAGAGCCAAGACAGGAGTGACAGAAGAGGGCAATTGATGGAGAAGCCTGGGAAAGTTGCGGACCTGTGAGATAGTTGAACTGAACGCGAGGTGTGTGAACAGTGGTGGTTATCCTATACTCTGCGATATCTATAACTCCGAAGATAGCATACGATTTTAGGGGCGGCCAGGTGCCTGTAGCTGATTGTGAAGAATATGAACTTGAATTTCACAGGGTCCACGAAGAAGAGAAATGTGAACCTGGGTAACCGAAACTTATTCGGCAAGAGCAAGAACTCGTTCCTACAGAACGTCCACCAGGAGAGATCCAAAAGAGAACAGTCCAGAAAAGAAGCCAATGCCAGCAGGTTGATCCAGTCGGTTGCCCGGTCCAGGCTGGACCTCGAAAGATCATGGAAGGCTTTTGCCAGTGAATGGGACGGCGGAAATGTAAGAGAGTTTAACTACTTTTTCGCATACATGGTCACCCAGCAGGACTACGAAACATCAATACGGCAGTTGCAAGACATCTCCAAAGTGGTCTCGGATAAGGTCCAAATGCAGGAGATCTCTCAGACCACGGTAATAAATCTTGCTAATACACTTATAGAATCGCTGAACAGATTGGCAGGCCTTAACAGAGAGCCCAACTGCCAAAGCCAATCTAGCAGCTTAATGACCCAAGTTGTTACAATTGTCTTGAGCATATTAGACCAGCTACTGGAGTCTAGACACGTGTCTATAGACCAGCACAGCGTTAATTTTGATACCTTGGTTGGTTCATTGTTGAGGATTTATGATAGAGGCGACAGCATATTCTATAATGCTATTTTGAATTACTCAATTGACCGTCCACTCATTTTGCTACAATATTTCACCGACTACCAGCACAAATTCATATTCCAGTCCAAATCAAGTGAAAATACAGATCTCCATTTAGTTGACTTGTTAATTGTTACAATGAGATCACAATTTAAATATATTACAAGCAATGTGCCCAGATTCCATCAAATGGAAAACAAAAGCAAATTTAATTATTTAATGAATGTCCTCACCATAATGTTTGAGCTCACGGATGAAAGGTTTGAAGATCTTTTAGATTTTGATTTGTTAAAGTCTCTCTCCGTTATTATTGGTAGTATAGATTGTGGATTGATATTTTCCAATGATGCTACGAATTTAGACAGCGAAAGTAGAGAACACTATTTTGGACAGTCATCAACACCAGCTTCTTCATCTCCATTATCACAGTCTTTGTTTGTCACTAACTATTTTAAGGCAAAAATCAAATATCTATACATGGGTAACTTCCCAAAAGCGATACTTAAATGTTGTGAGGTGTCGGATGTCCCACCTACACAATATGTGTCAATCTTATATTCCCTAGTGCAATTCATACTACCAAGAGATGTCAAGTATGATGATTCAATCAACCTGGCCTTCAAAAATAATTTAATTGTTGCGTTAATTGTAGCGTCATCATCAATGAACTTTATGAATATGTGGTTTGATAGCCTCTGTGATAACCAGTTCTTCAACGAAGTGCTAGTTTTAATTGAAGAAAAGAACTATAAAATAAACGAAAATTACTCACTATGGGAATCCGCATTCTCCATCAAAAATGAATACTGGTGGGACACTTTTTATCTTTTACAAGAACTCTATTCCTACCTGTTGTATGTGTCTCATGATAGAGACTTATTCTCTGACGGAAGATTGGATAAAGATAGCTACGTTTCCTTTGTGTCGTTTTTGAAGAATTTTTCCATCTTTATTGTTTTAGGGGGTAGAAATACCAGCTTATCTTTGCGGAAAAAGATCAATGATCCATTATATAAGAACATGCTACACTCCTTTCAGAATGTGGGAAGATTATCTTTGAAGCTTTTGCAACAGATCTATTTGAGAGACTTGAGAATGAAACTTTTTGATAAGGACTTTTGGCTTTTAAACAGCGTTACATTTAACGTAAGTGCCATTAATCCGTTGTTGGCAGCTATTGAAGATATTCATGAATCGAATTTAGATGATGAGGATGAGGACGTTGATATCATTGGAGCTCCTTCAAACTACGATTTGTTCGGTGATGGAAAAAACCACATTGCAAAATCCGATAGTAAACTTGATTTATTTTCAACCAATACAGAAGCTAAACTGTTTGGTAGAATAGGTCAACAACAGCAAATTGATAACATACTCATTTTAAGTTACTTGCCTTTCTTGGTTCCTTTTGAAAAGAGAGCTGAGCTGTTCCATCTTTTAATCCAATTAGACAAAGAGAGAATTGGATTCTTTAATTCTTGGTACCAAAAGAAACTGCACGGTGTTATATCGAGGGGTAATATTCTATTTGACGCTTTTGAAAGCTTCGGGCAAGCCACAGGAAATGATTTCAAGCATCCTTTAAGTGTGGAGTTTTTAAATAAGTTTAATGAAAAAGAAGCCGGTATTGACGGTGGTGGCCTAACTAAGGAGCTTTTAACATGTGTTGTCGATGCAGCCTTCTTGAACACTGAAGAGCATGAAGATCAAAATGGAGGCTTGAAATTTTTTGAGAGCACTTCTTGTCACGAGTTATCTCCTAATGCAGACTACTACTTGAAACTGAGATACCAGCAACGTCACCCTGAATTAGATGTGTTTCCTATGGAAGAACGTACCTTTTACTTGCAATTGATGAAGTTTCTAGGTATGGTTATTGGCAAGTGTCTATATGAGAATGTTTTGATTGATATCTCATTTTCTCCGTTTTTCCTGAGTCGGTGGTCGTCTCAATCCTCTCAGCACAGCTCCCATAATGGAAGAACATTCCTGGGATCTAAACAGAGATCAAGGGAAGCACAACAGTACCGTAATTCCTTTGATGATTTGAAAAGTTTTGACGCTGATATTTATCAGAATTTGATCAAGCTACTGACCATGAGTGAAAGTGAATTGGATCTTATGGATTTGAATTTCACAATAACTGAATCTCTTGTCGTTGATAACGAAAACAAGATCATGACACTATCACTCATCCCAGATGGCGAAAACGTTAGGGTTACGCAGCAGAACAGGCTTCAATATATTTATTCAATAGCCAAGTTCAAGCTTGATCAGAGAATTAGTATACAATCCAACCATTTCTTAGATGGGCTTTTCCAGATCATTAAACCGCACTGGCTATCTCTTTTCAATCCATATGAGTTACAAACCTTGATATCCGGTGGTGAAAAGGAAATTAATGTGTTAGATCTCCGTGCAAATACCGTTTACGGAGGCTACATAGATTCAGATGACACCATAAAGTACTTTTTCGAAGTTCTGGAGGAGTTCAACAACGAGCAGAAATCAAAGTTTTTGAAGTTTGCCACCTCTTCTTCTAAACAGCCGTTGCTTGGGTTCAAGGAGCTAAATCCTAAATTTGGTATTAGAAATTCAGGAAGTGATCAAACGAGATTACCCACGTCCTCCACATGCATCAATCTGTTGAAACTTCCCGATTACAAAGATAAGGAGTTGTTGAAGCAAAAATTGTTGTACTCAATTAATGCCGGCGCCGGATTTGACTTATCATAATCTATACAGAATAATTAAATAGTAGCTCCGACAAAGCTCTGGGCCAAGTTTGGGGCCAACTGTAATAGTGTTTTCATTTTCAAGGTTTTATATTTATTGGTTTTGTCCTCAAGTAATAGGAATTATAAGTGAAGTTAAGAAGCATGGAGTAAAAAAGTACTTTCAGAGTATTTCAAAGAAAAGAAATTAGGATAATAGAACCACAAAACTAAAATGGAATGAAAAATACAAACGGGAAAGCGTAGGAATGAAATAGAATGTTTAGAAAATAGTGAAATTAAAAAATAGAAATAGAAATATAGAAACGGCAAGTGTCAATTTGAAAGATGAACATCACGTTTCGTTTAGCATCTGAAGAGAGGAATTGGATATACCATTCTTCATATTCTCAGTAAAAGCAGACTGTGTTCTAGCAATCTCTTTAATGTGGTTCATGTTATGTACACACTTGGCGATGGTTTGTACTAACAAGGCAGGCTTCAAAGGCTTAGACAGATATTCGTCCATTTCGGCTGCAAGACATCTCTCTCTATCACCCAACATGGCGTGTGCTGTTAATGCTATGATTGGCGTTCTAAATGCGGCGACATTGCTATACTGCTTTCTCTCCCAGTTTCTGATATTAGCAGTGGCCTCAAAACCACCCATGACTGGCATTTGAACATCCATCAAGACAACATCATATTTCTCTGTTTTAATAGCCTGCACAGCTTCTTTACCATTGATCACCACTTTCACCTTGTGGCCATTCTTTTCAAGAATTTTGACTGCAAGTTTTTGGTTGACCAAATTATCTTCGGCTAATAAAATATTGTATGAGGCAGACCCATCATTATTCGTGGAAACGGCTCTGCTTTCAAACGCTGGTTTTAAAATTGACGCTAAATCTGCAGCGCCACATGGTGAGTTTCCATATGCACTGATACCCAAGTCTAAACAAACTTTCATGCTCAATGCAGGCATCGAAGGGTGTAGTAATACCAAAGGAACATACTTGATTTGTGGTAATAATCTCAATCTTTTACCTGATTCGAGGGAGTCAATAATAATAATATCAAAGGCCTCTGGTTTTGTGATCACAGAATCAGCAATATCATTCACAACAATAGGCACCAAACCCAAATACTCCAAATCACTGGTAACTTGCTCAACTTGAGATTGCGTGTACTCGGTAGGAATGAACACAACTTTGTGACCGACAAAAGGTCTAAGGGACTCCAACTGTCTGCAGGGGTCAAGTTTAGCAGGAGGCACCAATATTGTGAAGAAGAAATTAGATCCTTCGCCGTATGCAGATGTTACCCAGATTTCACCTCCCATCAAGTGAATCAACTGTTTGGAAATAGACAAACCTAAACCGGTACCTCCAAACTTTCTGGTAGTGGAACCATCTGCCTGACAAAAGTTATCAAAAATCACATCCAATTTATCTTTCTCAATACCTATACCTGTATCACTAACACAGAATTCTAACAACAATTTACCATCATTTATGGCTTCTCTTGATTTCATTCTTACTGAAACAGACACTTTTCCACCATTTGTAAATTTGATGGCATTGCCTGCCAAGTTCAATATAACTTGCCTCAATCTGTAAGAATCGCCAACTAGACAATCAGGAAATGAGTTATCCACTTTATAAACTAAATCTAACCTTTTCTCTGTGGCCTTAATAGCCAAGGTTTTTAGAGCGCCAAAGACAGTTCCTCTCAATGAAAAATCGATTTGTTCAATGGTCATGCGATTAGCTTCAATCTTCGAAATATCTAAAATATCATCAATAATTGTCAATAACGAGTTTGCCAAGTCATGCACAATAGAAAGCATCTCTCTTTGATATTGAGTTAAATCCGTCTCTAGTGTTAATTGCGTCATACCGATGATACCGTTCATTGGGGTTCTAATTTCATGAGAAGTGTTGGCCAAGAACTCTGATTTTGATTTGTTAGCTAATTCAGCAGCTTCCCTAGCAGCAGTATTTCTTTGGATAGATTCTCTTAAATTTAGGACCATCTGATTGATCTTTGTTTTCAAGGCATCCATTTCACCTGAAGCCTCAACAGTGATAAACCTAGTAAAATCTCCATCGGTAGCTGCAGCTGTAATCTGCGCAAAAGCTCTGACTTGCGAGGTCAAATTCGAGGCCATTGTGTTCACATTAGTAGTGATCTCCTTCCAAAGACCTTCAACGTCGTTAACCTCAGCCTGGACACCCAATTTTCCATCAATACCGACATCTTTAGCAACTCTAGTAACTTCTTTAGCAAAAACCTGCAATGAGTCCACCATTTTATTAATTGTACTCTTCAATTGTAAAATTTCACCCTGGGCTTCAACTACAATCTTTTGAGATAAATCACCATGCGCAACTGCAGTCGTGACAGTGGCAATGGATCTCACTTGACTGGTCAAATTGTTAGCCATAACGTTGACCTTTTCAGTGACCTGTTTCCAAGCACCATCAACATCTGTAACTTTAGCTTGACCACCTAAAATACCCTCGGTACCAACCTCTGTTGCCAAGGTTGTCACTTCCTCAGCAAACGTTCTTAATCTATCCACCATTTCATTGATAGTTATTTTCAACTCCAAAATTTCACCTTTACATTCAGCTGTAACTTTTGTGGATAAATCACCTTTGGCAACTGCTGTTGTAACGTTGGCTATATTTCTGACCTGTGTAGTCAAATTTAAAGCCATTGCATTCACATTATCTGTTAACTCCAACCATATACCGGACATATTCTCAATTTTGGCTTGACCTCCTAATCTACCTTCGACACCCGTCTCACGAGCAACTCTAGTAACTTCAAAAGCAAACTTTTTAAGCTGATCAACCATCTTATTTATAGTGTTTTGCAACTGCAAGATTTCACCTTGACCATAAACATTAATTTTTCTAGACAAATCACCATTTGCCACGGCCGATGTAACCTCTGCAATTTCACGAACTTGGTTAGTCAAATTCAAGGCCATGGCATTGACATTATCCATCAACACTTTCCAGATACCTCTGGCGTCACCTGTTTCAACATAGCCACCTAGCTCACCGTTAGCAACCGAGGTAGCCAAAGAAGTCACTTCATGAGAAAATCGTTGTAATTGGTCCAGCATTGTATTGATTGTAATTTTGACTTTTAGTATTTCAGCATCGGATTCAACTGCATGAATCTCTACTTTCTTTGACAAATCACCCTGTGCGACTGCTATAATGATTGTGCCTATCTCTGATAGGGTCTTTGAGAAGGCAACGTTTGTAATCTTTGCCTTCTTCAAGTCATTTTGTAAGGCGTGGTTCTGGGCCTGCATAGAAACGTAGTCCCTTAGGAGAGACTCTCTTATTGATGCACCGTGTTGCTCAAAGAGCACTGGGTCTTTCAATATGGTGAGCACATCTGGCGTGTACATATTGGCTAGTGGCATACAACCTGTCCCGCGTTTCGGCGTAATATTGCGTTGCACCTCCACAAGAATGAGCAAAAGATGTGCAGTATCAGAGCCTCTAACTAGGCAGGTACAGCAACGTTGGTGAATGAGAGGACAATCACTTCAACTTCCTATCTGGTTCGTTTACTGGCGAGATGCGGTGAAGCGCTCCACTGTCACTCCTAGTGGTTCGCACTCTTTCTTGCAACTGACTGGATACCGTGTTCTGGTGCACAAGACAAAGCGCCAGATACTCAACCACGAGAAACTCAACTACTCTACTCCTGTTACTCCACGTGCTCGTGTTGCCCTCTTGGCCTGTTGCAACTGCAAAGAGGACACAGACGCTGATTGTTTTGATTCCTGGACAGCTGTTTTGCAATCGGGCGGCGGCCGGCTGAAATTGAGCATCTCGCTGGCCCACGGAGTCACCCGCGGCTGCTCTTCACGGCGGACGCCTGTTGCCGCGTGTTCGGTAGAGCAAAGGGGCCCCTTGGCAGGATCCCTGGACTGGCACAGACGTCACCAGTACAGTTGTGCACAACTGGTACTGCCTGCACCAGTGGCCAGGATTACATGTGAAGGAGTGAGCTTCTAGGTGTATAGAGGCAGAAGCTGTTGTTTGTGGTGGCATTTGTACATAAGGCAGGCCAAACCCGAGGGCTGGCAACAATAACCTGAAGCCTGGCGATCCCAGAGCACCAGGCGCTGACGTCACTATGAGCGAGTGGGTCAACCTTTGTGCTATCTTGTCAGGAAGGGGAATGAAGCTGTATAGGCTGGTGTTGCGAGATCTGCCAGAGGAGAGTAGTGTTTATGGGACCGTGAGGCCACGATAGGAGGATTGGCTCATCGAAGACAATAGCCATCAGATGTGCAGGACGGCAGGTTTGAGGTACATGCGACGGGGACTATTGCGCGTGGAGAGCCTAATTTCGGTTGCAGGGGCAGCAGTGTCGAGGGTAGCTAGGTGGCCTAGTACTCGTTACATAGGCTACGAGGCCAGGAAACGAGCACGTCCTATCGCTGGACTCTAGGTATAGATGGCCTAGACAGATACAGTGGGGCCTAAACCCAGAAGCCGTCCGGGTATGAACTCTGTGCGCCACCTCCAGACCGCCGCCACATGGGGGACTCTGCGGTTGCTCGCTGCAGCCACGTTTGTGGCAAATGTGTGACACTTGTGTGGCGAAGCAGAAGGTCACGTGGCACGCACGGTCCTCTGCTGCCGCACTCCGAGTCCAGTCCGTGGCCGCGTGTTTGTCCGGATGGCGGTGCACGGGTGTATGGAGGACTGGAACGGAGCGTTCTTTGTACGCGTTGTGTTGTTTCTCTCCCGGGGTAAAGGGAGCTGGCGAACGCAGCAGAATAGAGAAGCACCAAGCGGGGGCGTAGCTTTTGACTGCAAAGGGAAAAAGAACACGCTGAGCACCGTAGAGCAAGGCGTCGTCAAGCCCAGCGGAGTCTAGGAAAGCTGCTGGACCCCAACAGCCAGCTTAAAACGCCCGGCAAGGGCCAGCGCCAGTGCACTCTCTGCTCTTGACCACCCTTGACCACCAATCACGCAGGCTGTCCATTCCACAAGCCAAATCCAGCGTGGATTACAAACCTAATATCAGCTTCCGATGCCCCGGACATCACTCAAACTACCCGCACCGCACACGGGGGGGTCTCCGAGCCCACTCGTGTTTTTTTTTTTTGGCCTCTGGTGGTGGACATACAGAGCTCTACAACATATGGCCACCAGTGACTGGCCATGTTCAAAGATACACCTCCGTTGGTACGAGAGATAGTGGCACAAGACCCCTTACCAGGCGTGAAATGTTTGGTTATCTATGTTTGCTTTCTGGCAATCAAGCCACCAACCTCGGACACCCCGTTTGCGATCGAGATGAGTGTTAATCCTGGCCCGTTTTTGCGCTTCCCCGGATTCGCAGTTCCCAGGCGCTGCGCCGTCCGGTGGGTGAAGTGCCCGTCGCCCCGTCTCCGTGCCCGTCCAATCGCAGAGCCCATGCCTCTATTCGGGTCGGTATCGAATCGAGGTGTGAATCACGGGGCAGCATGGCTGTCGTGTTGGGTGAAACTTTCTTCATCCGATTCTGCCCCACAGGCTCTGTATTGTATTGTTCCTTTACTCCACGAGTCGTTGCTTGTTGGCAATTGTATAAATTGAATAATGTTTCCCCTGTTTTCGTAGAGTGCCCCCAGTGTTGGCGGTAAATAGCATATCGTAATTGTCACAACTAGTGTCTGTTCTACTGCACATCCGCCCTATACACACATAGATAAAAAATGTCTGCCTCTGCCAACGCCAACAAGAGACCTAAGAACACCGCTATCGACTTGATTGCAGGTGGTACTGCCGGTCTATTTGAAGCCCTATGCTGCCACCCACTAGATACCATCAAGGTTAGAATGCAATTGTACAAAAAGACTGGCTTGTCTGCCACTGCCAAGGCCCCAGGATTGATTCAAACTGGTGTCTCTATTGTGCAGAAGGAGTCTTTGTTTGCTTTGTATAAAGGTCTAACCGCCGTGGTGATTGGTATTGTGCCAAAGATGGCTATCAGATTCTCGTCTTACGAGTTCTACAAGTCCTTGTTTGTCGACAAGGAAACAGGTAAAATCTCAGGTGTCGGTACTTTCACCTCAGGTGTCATGGCTGGTATCACTGAGGCCTGTATTGTTGTCAACCCAATGGAGGTTGTGAAGATCAGATTACAAGCCCAACATAACTCTTTGACAGACCCATTACAGCAACCAAAATACAGATCTGCTCCTCACGCCGCATTGTTGATTGTTAGAGAGGAGGGTTTCAAGACCTTGTACAGAGGTGTCGCTTTAACTGCTGCTAGACAGGCTATCAACCAAGGTGCCAACTTCACGACTTACTCCTTTTTGAAATCTACCCTACAAGACAGACAGAACACCGAGACTTTACCAACTTACCAAACCGCCATCATTGGTTTCATCTCTGGTGCTATTGGTCCTTTCTGTAACAACCCATTGGATACCATTAAGACAAGAATGCAAAAAGAGACCCAGGCAACTACAGAGTCCAACTTTGCTAGAGGTGTCAGAATCGGTACCGGTCTATTCAAGGAGAGTGGTGTTACTGCCTTCTACAAGGGTATTATTCCAAGGGTCATTAGAGTGGCCTCCGGTCAATGTGTTGTGTTCCCAGTGTATGAATTTGTCAAGGGCTACTTGTACGACTTGGCTGATAAGCAAAAGAAGCTAGAGTAAACACCCCCACCAACTCATGCACACAAGCCGAACCCCCCTCGATACTGCGTATCGCCGTATATATATACACTCAAGATGACATAACAGGGCATTGCTATGTTCCAATAGACGTCAATTTGCATGGATGGAAAACGGAATGGAATCAAATGCGTTCCTTCCTTATGTTTGACCTCTCAACCATCCCAACCACAAAATTATTCTTTCAGGCTGTTTTTTCTTTCTATCTGTATACAATTCTTGATAATATTGTATTATTTTATTCCCAATAATTGATTACTGTGTAATTGCTCGTTACCTAAGTAATACACCTAACCCACACCGCCTGCAGATAACTGAAAAATATCCTACTTTCTAAGCCCCTAACAATTGCTTAATCTCTTAGGAAGCATTTTCTCCGGGGCTTTTCAGCGATCGGCTCCTGAACTTTATCGTTAAAATGAGTTCTCACACTGGACGTCGATCGGCGCGCGTCGATTAACAATTTAAGTGATTTGGTCGATCGGCGCGTCGGTATTTGGCGGTGGCTTCACCGGCGCTGCGGCGGAAGCGGTGCCACTTTTATTAACCGCACACAATATTTTTTTGCATTGGCCACAGGGTAAGACAGAATCCGGTGTTGTACTGAGCCGGATGTACCACTCTCTGGCACAGCACAAGTCAGTAAAATCGGTGTGTAATCCAATACAGAGCACAAGGGACTTCTCTAGAATACATACTAGAGTGGTGTAGACTAGGTGCTGACTGGTTTACTATTGGAAGGCTAAAATGGACTCTGCGCAAGGCAGCTTGAAAGCTGATAAGGAGAGTGTTTATCCAGGCATTGGCCGGGCCACCGACCAAGCCAAATGGGACTCGTGTGGTGAGAGTGGCAGAGAGACATCTACCAGTGTGGCTACTGGAGAACTAATATCGGAGAATCTTCTAGACAGAATCTTGAATATACAGAGTATCATCGAGCCAGCGCCGTCTGGTTCGGAAGCAAAAAATAACAAAGGTGAAAATCATCCAAGTAGCAACTCTAGTGATAGACCCGACCCTGCAAAGCAGCAACCAGATAGCATAGAGAGTAAAATATCAAGTATGATTACCCTGCTATCCTCAAATAAGGAAAACGCTAAAGATATAAAAGATACTTTGAGCCGAGTTCAAAGACAGGACATCTTAACCGTTTTAAAATTGAGTCTAATGAAGATCAGGCAACTAAACTTGAACATAGGCTGTCTCAAAGAAGATATTGATTCTAAAGTTGAAAGATTCGAACTCGAAAGAAACTTTTTAATCAAAGAAATTGCATTCATCAAAAATAAGCAGCCTTTAACTTATGCAGATGCCAACACCATTGAGAATAGCAACTACAGTAATTACATGCTGTCTCCAACAACGTCTCCTCAAAGAAGAATGAATTACCAAGATCCAGCATCAAAGGTAAACCCCGTGGGGGTTACTAAAAGCATCGTAACAACACCACCAAGACACACCAGAACGTCTACTGATGCGTTCGCTAGCGGTCAAGTCACAACAGATTCACCGAGCAAAACCAGAAAGAGAAAAGATTCAACTGGTTCGAGTAACTCAGTTAGACAGTTTTTCCATTACTATTCAAATGAGTATCTGGATCAAAACGATTTCCAATCACTCGATAATAGAAGAAACAAAAAAAAGAAAGCAAAATGATTTACTGTTTAATTTCTACATTCACCACTTTGTTCGTGCATACGATAACGTTTTAATCTAACACAAATTGCAGCATTCTATCGGAGGTCTCTCTGTATTCATGTCCTTGTTTTGTCTATAGCTTTTTTTAATTTTTGGTTCTTTCTATTTGGTTTCGGTGTTTATTTTATTATGCGGTTCTTCATGTTTCATTCAAATTTGCAATTTATTCTATTTCAAATAAATTTAATTGCCCTATGGTAAGATTTGAAAGTAAAATCATTTGCTTTAAGGATATGTGGTGATCCTATAAAGCTTGCATTTTATTATTGTCGCTGTGTAAAGACTCTTGATGCATATGCAGAATAATACCCAGCAATTCACCAGCAAATTGCGTAGATCACAGAGAGTACCCATTGAACTGCTGAAAATTGTGTTAGATTAATAGTCATGTATGGACAAATTGGAAACGCAATGGTATTTCCCAGTGGCTGTCTTGAAGTGGAGGCTTGTATAAATGTTTTTGTATGTGTATTGAATTAGATAAGGATGTACATATTCATTAAACTAAAAGCAGCAGTTTTTCCCAAAAGTTATAACAATTGTGTATTATGATTAAATAAATGAAACTGGTTGCAAGTTGTTTAGTCGAACAAACCGAAACCCATGTCGTCATCGGATTCTTCCTTCTCTTCTTCAACAGCTTCCTCAACAGCAGCTTCGGCAGAACCAGAAGCAGCAGCGGCACCAGAAGCAGCAGCTGGGGCAGAGGCAGCAAAGGAAAACAATAATTCCTTAACGTTTTGACCCTCTAAAGCCTTAGCGTAAACTTCGGTCCAGATGTTGTCAACGGAAGCACCAGCAGCAGAGATTAAAGATTGCAAGTTGGAAGCAGAGATTTCTAACTCAGCATCAGCCAAGATTAAGGCAGCGTATGAAACTAAAGCGTCAGACATTGTACTTGATTGTTTGATATCTTTCAGAACTCCTTCTAACTCAGAATATACCTTACTACTACCTGCCGTCTAACTAATGTACTGAGTAATGTTAAAAATCAAACACCGTCAGAATCGGTCAACCTCCCAGAATCCTCCTGCACGCACTCTCGCTGTTAGGGCTCACCCTCTCTTCCGGCCAAAATGCCACCGCCAAAGAGGCCTTGTTGTTAACGAGGCCTTTAATGAAAATTTTCAAGCAAAATAGAATCCTAACTGGGAAACTATACGTGACTGTGTTTTTTGTCATTCAGTAGTTCCCGTGACCATGTTTCTGTTGTGGTGCACGGATGTTTTGTGGTTTGCTTTGCCACTTGCGTTATGGGTGGCACAGTCGCATAGCCACTTCTGGTGATGCCAACAGGAGGCCACAACCTTCTACACAAAACCCTTGGTGAACGGTCAGCTCAGCAACGTAGAAGTCTGGGAGGGTTTACTTTTGAGTGGGGAACCAGAAGGAGATGAACGGGTATACATTTAAGTGGTGTTGATAGATTTGTTCTTGAGCGGATGACAAGATTGGGTTTTGAAGAGATTTACATGAGAAGCAGGTGGAAAAAGGGTTTGTAGATATGTACATGAAACTAGGACAACTAGCATTGAATTGTAGTACCAACGATATAAATATGTACAAAAGGGAAGGTTGGTACACGATGTGATGATACGCAATTAACTCACGTTCAAAAGAAAAGCTCAGCTGAAAAACTTGTTCAATTGGTCTAACCAAGAAACGTACTCCTTGTTCTCCTTGACGCTGGAGTAGGCCAAGATAAACTCAGCTAGCTGGTCATCAATGCCTCTGCTTAACAAGTAGTCGCTCATGGCATCCTGTAACTCCTCTGCCAAGTTTGAGTACTCTGGGCCAGAGTAGGACAAGTCTCTCTTAGTAGCGGCCTCTGGAGCGTCACTCAACGCAACTGAAGCATCCTCAAAGTTTGTGATACCAGAAACAGTGAATTGGTTGCTGATCAAGTTCAAAACCAAGTCAAAACCAACGGCCTTGCCTTCCTTCTCAACCACAACGTTGATCTCAGCGAATGAAGACTCTGCAATGTCCTCCTCCTGCAACATCTCGTCGTTCTCGACCTCCTCTTGGAACTGCTTCACTTCGTAGCCGGCCTGGGTAATTCTTTGCACATCAAAGTACACGTGGATCTTCTCAGAGCCTTGGGTCTTGACCAACTCTGCCAAAACCTTCTTTTCAGAGTCAGCAATCTCAAAACCAGACTTAGCTAAGTAGCTGGTGAAAGTCTCATCCAACTCGAACAAATCATTGTTTTCAAAGTCTAACTCGCTCTTTAACACTTGTGATAGCTCCTTAGTAGCAGCATTGTATCTTCTAGTGCAGGTAGAGAATCTGCCCACTGCCAATCTTGGCATGACAACCATAGACTTGGAAGCAGAGCTTCTCAATGAGTTTCTAGTGACAGTTCTTAAAACTTGTAATGATCTAGCGGACATCATAATGTGATCTTTTCAGAGTATGTTTTCTTAAACAACAACGGTGGCCATGCTTGCTTCTCCTTGCTAGGTTCTTCATTCATCGTGTATTTACTTCAGTCTCTTATTAATACTCCTTTCTCGATGGTGGATGGCAAAAAAATTGGTGCACACATTTTTTGAATATGCGCACTACCTTATTACTGTAAGAGTAGCCAGCCTTAAAGCTCAGCACGGCTACAGAAGGTTCATACGAAGAGGTGAAGGATAGTATTTGGATACGATAATTTAGAGCCATATAAAGTAAGGAGTGAAGGATAGTATTTGGGTACTAAGATTTAGAGCGATATGGAAAAGTGGGAAATATGAGCGACTATTAAAGAAGCGCCAGTTACTATTGGAGGGTTGGAACATTGAAAAATGCAGATGGATAGACACTAAAAACGCAAAACAGTGAAAGAAACAAGTAAAACTAAAATGCTGAAAATAACAATGAATATGAAGGAATGACATGACTTGATTGATCTATAAAAACATTAAACGGGCGGCCCTATTTGGAGAAAAGCTGCAACTAGTGGTTTAGAATGTGGTCTTTAGGTCGTTTAAATACTCACGGACAAATAAAGAGCTTCTTTTGAATTTCCGTTCAGAGTATTTATCAAAGATGGCCTTGTGGTGAGATTGGCAGTCTAAGCAGCAGTCTACTAAAACTTCAGCCAACGGCAAAAGTTGATCCTCGGTGTAGCCACTGTAAAAGATGTGGGCTGTTGTCCACACTCCGTCATGCTGTAGCATATGTTTAGCAAGGTAATACGAACCAGCAGCTAACCAACTCGGTGGCGAGGAGACAAATCTTGGGTCCATAAGCGTCACCTCCAAGAAATATTTTGCAAGAGTTCTAATCTCAGAGTCATAATCATCAGCTTTTGATGATCTTCTTAGGAAGGACATAGGACCAGGGTAGCCCATCTCAAACTTTAATTCGTTGATTAAGAATTTTTCAGCTTTGAGTAACTCCTCAATGGTATAGTTATTAGACATCATATGTGCCATCTGCTGGATGGATGGACAATTAATTTCCTCGTACTTTGCAGCTAGGAATAATGCCATAGCACCACAAAGCTGAAATCTCGAAAGCGATATAGCTCTTTTAGATAAGAATCTGTCAATGGTATTCACAGTTAGAAACAAAGTCTCTGGCAATAAGTTGAATCTAGCGTGAACTTGCACTATCCAGTTAATTAAAGTAGACCTGTTTTCCCATGAGATCTCAGATTGGACCTGTGGAATATAGTAGGGATAAGGAGCGTACTTTGCTTCCAGTTCATGTAGATAGTTGAAAAGCTCGGGACCATACTCTGCAACCATAGCAACGTCCCATGTGTCCTCATCATTTGGATCTGGGTCGGCTCTGTGGTACTGTTTGACTGCCTTCTGAAGCTCACCACGAATTGATATATTCCATTTGGGAGACATCGGAGCCAAAAGATTGGCCTCCTGGTCACTCAAGCGGGAAGTTATGTCATTATCTCTTTCTTCATCGCTTGAAACCCAATGTGACCGGGTCTGGGAAGGAATGTGATGTATTTTTGTTGATTTTTCATCAATCTCTTCTTCTGTTTCGTAATCGACATCATCAGCTATGTTATGTGAACTATGAATGGCTATATTACTTGTTATATGTCCTTTGCCTATATCAGCTGCGATTCTGGAGGACAACTGCTTGTCCTTCTGAATGAGGGAGTTTTGCTTTTGACCCTGTTGTCTATTACTATTATTATTATTAGGAATAACCTCGAGGGCCTTTCTTACCTTGACAGGTATTGATTTCTTTGGGGATTTTTGTATTTTGGATATGCTGTATGCATTTTCGTTACCGAATTGGCGGGAGCTCAAGCTCGACTGTGGCTTGTGTGTCTTTTCCATTTGGTGTTGAAGCGTAGATAGATATGGAAGTTTTGCGTGGTGCTACGGAAATGTGGTAGGGAGGTGTGGGTCGTAGTGTGCTCTATAAGTGTTTATACTAATATTGGTGATATGTGATATGCGGAATGTGATTTAAAGTATGTGATCTATGATGGTGGGTTCTTGATATGCGAAATGCGATGTGCGAAACGAGTGACGGTATCTAAAACGAATTAGATGCTTGGATGCAGGCAAATATGTGAAGGGGCCCAACAGATGGGTTCAAGGGGTTAATATGCCGCTCCTATGCTGGCTTCTGGAGGGACTGGTGTGTCAGCAAAAAAACAGAACTTGGTCTCACTGAGCAATGTTACCAAGTTGATTGACAGGATAGCTTGCTTTCACAGGAATAAGCACAAGTACAACAACACTGAAAGAGTAATTCCGCAAGAGACGCTGAAATTATGTATTTGTTTTGATGCACAGGCTGTGTGCTATACTCGCTGTTTGTTGATCCCCGAGTCTGTGTCTGTGTGCCACACAGATCACTCCTCACAGCTCTTGTTTGAAAAATAACAACAATAGAAACAAACACAAATAAAAATAAAAAATGCCTGAATAAGCGTTGCGCAGCATTAGACCACGCTGGTGGGTTGCTGTTTCTTTTCACTATCGGTGAAAACAAAGAATAACGCCTGGAATTGGACAGAATCCGTGAGTTGGCTGGGCGATCCAGCTCGCTGCGAGCCAAGTGTACGTTTTCACGGGAGATACACAAAGCGTACAGAGGCAGATTAAACTGACTGAGCAGCCGCAACGTGTCGGACCCCTAGACTTGCTTCCGCTCCCGTCTTTCACTTTTACCTTCACTCCCGTCTTGCACTTTTGCCTTCTGTCTCTTCCCTTCTCTCTCATCTCTTCTCTACTCTCCCTTCTCTCCCGCTTCTGTCTTACTTTCTATGTGTCTTCATCCATACGAACGCAGCCGCCAAACCGCTGTGCCCCAGGCCAACAATGGCCCGTGTCCATTTCTTGTTTACTTCTCGGTTCCTTTGTTTACGGTTCACAGCTCGTGTATTTACGTTTCAGGTGTGTTGCACGCGGTTACTAGGGGCGATTGTTTTGCAACGCGGTGTCGACTGGCAAAAAGGCCGTTTTTGCCTGGCATCTGTGATAGAGCATCACAGGTCTAAAAAAGATTGGTCGTATGTCTTAGAGATGCAGAGATCCAAAAGTATCATTCAGGAAATGAAAAAGTAAAAAAATACTTCGACCTCGGTGAGGGTTGAACTCACGATCTTGCGATTAACAGTCGCACGCCTTAACCAACTTGGCCACGAAGTCCCGTAAAAAGAAGCCGACCTCGGTGAGGGTTGAACTCACGATCTTGCGATTAACAGTCGCACGCCTTAACCAACTTGGCCACGAAGTCTTGTGGTGTTCACTTTGAACGTTCTAGTTGATACCGATTTACATTAGGCAACGATTGGTATAATCCCAAAGATAGCAAAGACGGAGCACTAACGTTTAAACCGACGTAATTAGATAAACACAGTTCATATGCTAAACAAGCTAGTCACTACGATGTCATATAACCTTTAATCTAGCCGCTACACCCAGGGAGTAAAATAATTAATTATTTGGAATTTAAAGTCCTATTTAATTAAATAAATTGTCTAGGAATCACATCTTCGAAGACTTTTTCGGCAACCAACTCGTCGTTTTCATATGCCTTCATATGGTTCACTAAGTGGAAGTTTTTCTCATCAGAAGTTAAAACAGAAGAATTATCAAATTTAATCTCCCAGTTGTCCTCCTCTCTACCCATCGTATAGGTCCAAGTACATTCATTATAGGCACTCAATGGATCCTTTGGACTGATCTTCCAGATGTTAGTGTTTGTAGAGCCATGATAGATACCGGACGCATCACCAAACACTGGAGCCTTAATTTGCCCACCGTTTTGGGTGTCTGTTAAAGTCCAGACATCGTTTGGATAATCATAAGAGACATTTTTCAATCTACTGTAATCAGTCATATTTTCAGACTCTATCTTTTGCATAATAGTTGGAGTGGCGAAATCAGGAGACGCAACAACCTGGTCTGTGTTAACCAATGGCAAAATCAGCTCACCCTTGTACAAAGTCAACGTTGGAATTTCTGGAGTTGGCCATGCTTGAGGCCAATCACAGGTGGACAACGCAACTCTTATTTTATGACCCTTCTCTAGTTTGATACCTAACACATCCAACTTTATCTCGACTTCGTATTTTTTGTTAGGCTCTAAAAACTCCGGAAACTCATGGGAATCTCTGTGGGTCAAGTTCAATGAACCCCAAGAGATCAAGACATGCTCACCGCAGTCAGGATAAATATCAACCAATCTCACGGATAAGTTGGCCAATTTTTTATTAGAAGAAACAGTGAATTTAACGGAAGGTTCACCTAACAGTTCTAGCTCTTCGGCAATAACTTCGCTATCAAAGCAAAGACACTTGGAATCTTCATACTTTTGGTCAGCTGGGAAATCACCTTTAAAACCGAAAGGACAATAAGTACCTCTAAATAAACCGTGACTCAAAATACCGCTAAACGCCTCTGAAAGTTCAGTCTCTGCGGGAGAGTCGGTTAAAGTATGGTGCATGTTGAAGAATAAGGATGTGGTCTTTTTCTCTGTAGAGTCCTTTAAAGAAACCCACTTACCCTCTCTGTATGTGTAAGAATCCTCAATTGTACAAGGATCTTGAACATATGCAGTCAGCTTTGGTAGAGTAAAATCAGTCTGCTCTTCTGGAACAAGGTATTTTTTGAACCAAGCCAAAGACAATTGCTGGTAACCGATCTTTGGTGCAGGCTCGGCAATTTCAGGGTATTCATGAACCCATGGACCCACCAAGGCTGCAGTATCTGGGTGAGGTAGATTGTCGATCATTCTAAAAACAGGGTTTGTATAACCATCCCTCCAGCCTCCAATTGCTAAGACTGGGATATCAACTTTACTGTAATCCTCACAGATGGAACCGTGTTTCCAGTATTCATCTCTAGTTTGATGAGTGATCCAATTTTTGACCATTGGTTCAGTTTCTAATCTCTTCATCCAATTTTCTCTCCAATTGTCACCCACAATCTTAGGATCCTGTGGTCTTGGAGCGTAAGCAAACATAGTTGAACCCCACCAAAGCATGTCAGAGCCCATCAAGTTACCTCCTCTATAGTGGACGTCATCAGAATATCTATCGTCCGTGGACATTAAAGTGATGATTGTCTTCAGAGCTGGATGTTGTCTTGCAGCGACTTGCAAACCATTAAACCCACCCCAGGATTTGCCAAACATGGCAATGTTTCCATTGGACCATTTTTGCTTAATGATCCAATCAAAGGCATCCAGGGCATCATTTTGCTCTTGCAATAAGTACTCGTCGACGAGGACTCCATCAGAGTTAGTTGAGCCTCTCATATCAATTCTCAACGAGGCTAAGCCGTTTCCTGCATAGAATGGGTGTCTGATAGAGTCTCTGATAATGGTGACGTCTGTTCTGTATGGGATATATTCGACCAAAGTACCACATTTCATTGTTTCTCCTTCCCATGCATCTTTTGGAATCCATAGATGACCTTGCAGTTCAGCACCATCTCTCATTGGGATTCTCAATGACTGAATTTTGACTTGTTGAAAAGGCAATGACTCGGCGGTAAGAACCTCCGTCATTGCCTTTGGGTTAGTGTTTCTAACGTTGAAAGCCATAGTTGAATGCTGTTAGCGTTGTTTGGTTCCAGCTCACTTTGAAGTGTTTCTCTTTTCCTAGACTGCTGTATTCGCAGAATCAAATGCTTATAAAGAAACGAAAAACTTCAGCAGGCTGTAAATACTGTCTCACGAGTTCAAAGTTCGGGGTTCTTTGTACTTTTGTCGGTTATGACAGAAAACTTTCAACTAGTGTGCAACAGGCGTCACAGTACAATTGCGCCAAATTTGTTTTCGCTTGCTCTCTCCAAACTATTCAGTCGCCTGCTATATCAGAACAGGCATTGACGAGACGGAGATGTACCGGTGAAATAAGGTATTGATACAGCTGGACGCTTGATCAACGAAAAGCAGAGCTGGATCACTACAGAGACAGAGAGCAAATGCCCGAAAACGGGTGGAGAGCGCCGGACAAAAGAAAAAGAAATGCAAGCTCCGGAAACAGGCGACCGGAAAATGCGCATGGATAAAGCGTTTGGGAGCGTTGGGAGTCGAGTTCCGGATAAACGAGCTACTAAGAGCGGTGACAGTAGTCTATCAGCTAGTAGATTAATGACTGAAGAGTCTGTTAGTCGTTAGTCGGTAGTCGCTAATGGATAAGTGGTAATCGATTAAAGAGTAGTGCCAAGTTTCTGTGATAATATCATAGATAAGAATTTCTGACGAGTAGCAAGCTCTGAGGCTTGGAAGGCGGCTAGACTATCCAGTAATCTCACTTTGAGAGAGCGGAGCAAGCACTTGTTCGCCCGAGAAACATAACACTATCTGCTCTATTGTTACGCTTCATGGGTGCAATGGGCATGGAAACAACTAATCGGTGAGCTAGATATCGTTAGGAGTTTCCAAGACGACTTATCAGTGGTGGGTTGTCATGGAAACCTGAAACGAGACGCTGTGGAAATTCCGCCGTTAGCTATTGATTGGCAGTTCAACGTCTGGCAGACCCGTCTTTGTGGGGTGCAAGGTGCTGATTAGATTACTAGATTACTTTGCGTTTTACAACTTTGTCCTGATCAAGCGGATGTGTTAATCGCCACAGAAACAAGGCCATAATGTGTTCTCTGCATCGGGTAAAGGAAAACGATGCCATCGATAGCTGTTGTTTCTGCACTTGACCTCTGAAATGTGCTGGAAAACACCTCTCAGCATGTCACCCCGGTTACTCTATCCAAGCCCTCCTGGCACTCTGTAACTTTCTTTGCGGAATACGCACGGATACAGCTCCACACCCTGTTGCTTCTCCTACGGGACTTCGGGGAAAGCATGCCACCACCCATGCATTTAGGGCACCACAGTGTGACTCAAAGTCAATCAAGTAATCTGATTGTCGCCCCTTGAGCTCTCTGGTGCTTCCGATTTCACTCTCGCCTGGGCCCGGAAACCCACGCTCTCCACCGCTGCAAAGCGATTCAGGAACACAAGCCAGTTAACTCGGTTCTCCTCGCTCATCGTCGAGTACCGGGCTGTGTAAATTCGAAACAGGCAAGTCATCTTTTTCTGCAAACCGGAAACTGGAATAAGATCCAACAATGTGACAAAAGCCGTCGGCAACGACCCGTAGGCTACCGCTCAGCGCGCGTAGTATCCGGGCACGTCAAGCACAAACCAGCCTTTCTGTGTGTTTCCGGCCGCAGCCAGTCCCTGCTAACGTAGCTAGCCGCCGCTGAATTTCCCTTTATGGACGGCTGGTTACCTCATCGTATGCACCTCCACTATTATTGTGTATTATGTCGATCGGTATCAGCAGAACTGCAATGTAAGAAGAGTCAAGAGTGAAGAAAGCACTCGAGTGTGAATCAACGTCTTTGGGCGACGAGAAGAATGTATAAATAATAACTGATTTTCTCTTTTTCAGCTTGGACGCCATTACTGGGTTAGTAGATTTTTCACTTGGGCTATACTCTGCACTAGTTAATTTCTGTGCAAGCACTTTACCATGTCAGAGGAAAAGAAACTCTCCCCAACGGTGGAGACAGAGGCCGATTCTCTTGAAACCGGATTCAACGATAATCTGCTAGCTAACGACCTGGCCGTGGTCGAAGGCAACGACCCTGCATTAAGCAAGAAGATCCACCTGATCAACGACGCCATTGATGAGATTGGTTTCACGTGGTATCATGCGACTCTTTTTGGTATTGCAGGGTTTGGTTACTCTGTGGATTCCCAAATGGAAATGATCCAGTCTGCCGTTAAAACATACGTCGATCTCCAAATGAAAGGCGGTGGATACCCAGTTGCTACCGAGATTTTCTACGTGGGATTAATTGTTGGTTCTGTGGTGTTTGGTTTTGGTGCCGATTTGATTGGTAGAAAAGTTGCCTTTAACTCTTCACTTATCTTGACAGCCATTTTCGGATTTTTCACTGGTGGTACTGACAACTACGCCATGTACTGTATTTTCATGTTCTTATCTTCTCTGTGTGCTGGTGGTAATATTGCTACAGATGTTTCGGTGTTTATGGAATATCTACCAAGTAAGTATCAATACTTGAACACCTCCATGGCCGCTTGGTGGGGTGTCGGTCAGACCATTGCCGGTCTTATTTCATGGGCTTTCATTCCATCCAACAGTTGTTCTTCTGCTGAAGAATGTACCTCGAGAGTCAACAGAGGCTGGAGATACTGTTGGTACACCAATTCTGGTATTGTTTTATTTGCGGGAATTTTGAGATTGTTTATCTTCAAGTTGGATGAGACTCCAAAGTTTTTAGTCTCCGTTGGCAAAGATGAGGAAGCATTAGAGTCTCTTATGAAGATTTCCAGAAAGTATAACAGACCATGTTCCCTGACATTGGAGCAACTACAGGCTTGTGGTGAAGTGCTACCTGACTATTATTCCACCGAAAAGGATGGTGGCTCTTTGAAGGCCATTTGGGAGTCCACTGTCAGAAACATTAAAGTTCTTTTCCAATCAAAGATCGTCACAAGATCCACAGTTTTGATCTTAATTTCCTGGGCATTCATTGGTATTTCTTATTCCACCTTCTACAACTTCTTGTACATTTATATTGCGGATCATGGTGGAAATACTGGTGATACCACTTACATCACATATAGAAATGCCACTCTTGATAATTTCGTTGGTATTTTTGGTCCAATTCTTGCTGGTTGCCTGATCTTGATCCCAAAAGTTGGTAGAAGAGGTACTATGGCTATTGGAGCTTTGGCATCTATGGCTATTTTGTTTGGTTACACTACTGTCAGAACTTCATCGGGAGACGCTGGTTTCGGTTCTGCCACCTATTTCTTTGTGAACATTTATTACGCATGTCTATATGCTTACACTCCAGAAGTGTTCCCAACCAGAGCTAGAACTACCGGAGTTGGTGTTTGTTTGGTTATATCTAGAATTTTTGGTTCATTGGCTCCAGTTGTTTACTATTACGGTGCAGCCTCTGGTTCATCGGTGCCAATTTGGGTTTGTGGTGCCATCATTGGTAGCTTATCTATTGTTTCTATTCTGATGCCTTTCGAGCCATCTAAGTTGAGATCAGTTTGATGAGTGTCAGCCGTGCTAGATTATTTTATTGCTGTTTTACTTATCCGTTTTCGTACTTTCTTCACAAATTGCTTGACTGATATGCACTTTTCAGGTATGTTTAGTATGTAACAAGGTGTCTATTAGCTGGCCTTTTAGATGTGAAAATTTTAATATTACTTTTTTATTCTATTTTATATTTGTCTTCATCTTGTAAAACTTGTATATCAACAAATTGATGGCAGTATTAGACTGTACTCTAGTCTTTGTTTCTAAAATGCCAATAAGATATATGCGGGCATAATCAGTTTCCCACCCAGGAATCTTTTAGATGTAGTGACATTGTACGTAGCACCCATTGGCTAAGTACTCCTGTATTGCACCCAATTACGTTAGAGATATTTATCTTACTTCCGCTTATTTCAACAACTGGGCGTGTGGCGTAGTTGGTAGCGCGCTCGCCTTGCAAGCGAGAGGTCATCGGTTCGACTCCGGTCTCGTCCATTTCTTTTTTATTTTTAACACATCAGTCTCTGATGTGTTGATGCTTGCCTAATACGGTAAATTCTGTTTACCATGCTGAATTTCATGCCATCGCCTTATGGCTAAAACCTAGGCCAACTAGATAGATCATTTTTATTGATTGCTCTATGTATACAAACGACCAGTGATCAAAGACATTATTAAATCTTGCGAAATTACCACCATATAAACTGAGAGAGAAGATCCAATTCCTCAAGCCTGCCTGCTTCTCATTAGTTCACCTTTCTGTATAGGTCGGCGGATACAGAATTTCTGACGGTTGACAAGCCATACCAGCTTAGAAGTCTGCTTGCATTTTGTTTGTCCAGCAATTGGACATTGGACAATCATTGTTTGCATTTTTGTTGTAAGCACTATAACTGAAAGTGGAATATACAAGAACCTAGGTACGCTTAAGGAGCAGTTCTGAGCCGGTACCAATGGTTTTGAAAGACTTTATGCCAGATGAGTCCCGACCATATTATGCTACGTCTAATGATCCTCTAATGCTTACAAGAACACCTATTCAGCATAAACCCTCGAGACTGGACCTAATAGACCATACACAACTTACATCGTTTCCTTTAGTCCACCCACGACTTGCGACTCCTCCAAGATCTCCGGATTCATTTCTACAACCTCTAATACCCGAGAAGGGAGTTAGCATGACCTTTGACCACCAGTCTCCTTTGGTTTTAATTGAGGATTATATTGAAGAGCCAGTGTCCCCTATTTTCAGAAAATCAAAGATGAACAAGCTGTCTGTGACTGATTTCAAGAAGAAGTTGGGCAATGGAGCAAGTTTTACAATAAACAATCCGAAATTGTCTCGAATTACACAAGATCAAAATAGCTGTATAGAGGAATCTACAGGCGATGAATTTGCATCTACCAAGTCTATAAAATCAGGAGTTCTGAGACGCTCGTTAATGCATCAAAGCAAACAATTAGATATCAACGATTGCAATAGCAATAAAGAAATCACAATGAAGTCATTCGATTCAAGATCAACGTTTGGAACGCAAACATCTGAATGGTCTCCAGTTCTAAATAGAAATTTGTCCAAACACTCAAAAATATCTACATGTTCAGTCTTCACCCACGAAGAACCAGAGCTATACGTGAAGTCAGTTTTAGATATTGACTTGCAAACTAATATCTCAGGTGTGATTAAACCTAAAGAGGGAGCCACTTTAAAGTATTGTGTTTTGTGCGAGAGGCCATTATATGATATTAGTAGCTTTATACCAAAAGAAAAAAAGTTTCAAGAATTGGTTTGCTCTAATTGCTTTGA
Organism: Ambrosiozyma maleeae (nom. inval.); assembly: GCA_003706635.2. Lineage (NCBI taxonomy): Eukaryota > Fungi > Ascomycota > Pichiomycetes > Pichiales > Pichiaceae > Ambrosiozyma > Ambrosiozyma maleeae (nom. inval.). The sequence goes on from PPLV02000001.1 coordinate 1,445,264, forward strand.
ACCTTACGAAAAGTTAATTAGCATATTCAAATCTCATCCCGAATTGTCCTCAGTTGATGATAATGAATACTATTATGATTTACTGAAAATTGCAAACAAAGCTGATTTATTTTGCACTTCTGAATATACAGAATTGGAAAACGATACCTTCGATAATGATGATGGCATAAGTTATTTTGATACCACTATAGAAACTTCGAGAACACAAACATCCAGAGAAGTCACGAGAGAATCAAGCAATGAGGTTTTTATTCAGTTAATTGAGACCCTTAAGTCAATTCAACACCAGGATTTAAAATTAAAAAAATCAATGAATTTTAATATTGACTCTAATGATAAGCGTCTCTGGCCAAAGAAATCTATATTTGATTTTGAAAATTTGTTTAAGATCATTTATAGATTGAAAGACAGAAACATGAGTTGAATTCAAGAGACTCAATGAGTATATTGTCACTCCAAACTTCGGAAAATGTTAGATTTTTCGACGAGTGACAACATTTATCAGGATTACGTCCTGGCTGTAATATAGTATGAAGAAAATGATCAACCTTAGCATAACAGTCTGTGATATATAAAATTACATAAATATATACTAATAGGCAAATAAAGAGATAAGTAGCAAATGTAATATATACTGCCTTTATACATCAAATGGACCTAATGAGAGTATACAATACTAATAAATAATAATGCAAGGCTTCTATTGTAGACATATCACTCCTGTAAGCTCTCTAAGTATCTTTTGACACTTTCTAATTCACCTTTACCGTAACTTGTGACTTTACCTTGAAATTTATCTTTTCCACCACCTTTCAAGCCGGTCAAAATGTTTTTCAAGCTATTAGAAACTTCTTGAGCCTGCTCACCAAAAACAATAACTGCTCCTCCATCTTTTCCTTCTCCCGATAAAAGAGCCGCAGTAAAGCCTTTCAATCCTGAAAGTTCTTTAAAGACTTGGTTCAAGAAGTCCAAACCGGCATCAGGTCTATGCAAAAACACAAACTTTTTACCTGCATCGATTTCCGCCTTGAGCTCATTTGCCTTATAAATTGCAATCTCCTTCAATAAATTTGATTCTCTTGATAGTAATTTTTTGGCTTGAGATGACGAATTGGACACCATTTCCGGCAATGCCTCAGGTTGACATGTCATAGAGTTCACAAGTTGTCTAATTATGCCGTACGAGAAAGACGTATACTTCAAGATTCTATCACCAGCCAAAAAGTTCAATCTAATATTTTTGCCTTTACCTGGTATTTGGTTCAAGAGAACAATACCCTTGATTTGCGCAGTAGAGGACAGATGTGTGCCGCAACAAGGGTTTGAGTCCAAGTCACCGATGTGGATGACTCTTAAGACACCCTTGTCCAGGTCGTAGTCGTCCGGCATTTTGTCCTTTTTAACATCATCCTTGTGTGGAACTTCCACAGAGATGGCAACACTATCAGATATACGGGAGTTCACCTCCTTTGAGATGCTCTCAATCTCTTCGTCGCTCAGCTTTCTTGGGATCTCGATGTAGTTGACTGGGTCTCCCATGTGCCAGCCCAGGGTTGGCAAGTCACGCTTGTCCATAATTGCAGACAACAAATGCTGACCTGTGTGCTGTTGCATATGGTCAAACCTCTTTTCCCAATCCAGTTCCATCCTGACCGAGTCACCCACCTGGAGGGGTTCCGAGGTCAGGTGGACCGCCTTCAGGCCGTTTCTCAGAATGGAGCCAACCTCAACCTTCTTACCCGGCTCGAGCTTGGTGGACACAAGAATCCCAGTGTCAGATGGCTGTCCACCACCTTCTGGAAACAAAATGGTATCTTCTAGCTCAACCTCATACAGTTTCTTACTCAAGTCTTCAATACTGGCGTCGCCCTTCTTCTTTTTCGGCTTGCCGCTAGGTTTCTGCTGCAGCTCCACGCAAGACACAACTTTAGTGGCAAGCGACTTCAGGTATGAGTCCCTTTGGCATGCAAGCGCCCCAACAACTGTACTCATAGACATCCTCAACGCCTTTCTGCTATGTCCCACAACCTCTACTCTACCCCGTATCACGACCCGGCCGTCTCTCTATGGGTGCCCCTTATCCACTCCTTTTATCTCTTCAACTCACCTTTTCTGGCAAATCTCGTTTCATCCTTACGTAACCCAGCACATGGCACGCAAAAACATGACGTACGTAACAAATGCCGTAATTTTGCGGTGAAGAGAAAAACTTTCAATTTTTGCCTAGAGAGCCATTATCAGAAACAAGGAGCGTTAAAGAGTCCAACCATTGAGTGGTGGAGTACTTGGTTATATCATCCCAGGGGGGGACATTAGCCAGGATTTGAGTGAGAGGAGATTTTTAAGTTGATTGGATGATTAGAAGAACAGACAAAATACCTCGTAAGAAGCCATACGATAGACCTGTTGTCGGGAACGGCAGTAGGCCCGGTGGGTCTGCGAGCAAGACAACAGGCTTCTTCAAGAAGATCCGTGGGATCTTTTCGACGGCGAATACGGCGTCAGATATAGCAGACGCTTCAGATCCAAATACCAGCATGAACTGTACAGGCGCAGACACAACGATACAAAAGTCAAAACACTATAACGCGAGCGGGTTCAGCATAACCGGTTCAAGAATATACCAGGACAAAACAGGCAATGCATCTTTGGCAGACTACTCAGGCATGCACAACATATCCACAGCATCAGTCAACAATCCTAATGAGACATTGGCGGAATTTTTTAGCAGAAAGGGAGACGAACCGCTGTCGGACATCGAAGTTGAAGGAGTGCTTTCGTTAATAAACAAAGCACATGTGCTTAATCAAGAAATGCTCCTGCAATCTTCACCAATCGCAAATAGGTCCATGGCAAATCATAGCAGAAACATGACTGCAATGAATACATCATTGCATGATACCTCATATAATAATTCCCTCCTAAACATGTCCAATAATACGATATTGAGACCATCGAACCTGAAAACTCCAGTCAGAATAGATACCCCGACTTATACACCAAAGATTAAATCATACTCTAGAAACAACACAATGAATATCCCTCAAACTACAAGAAGAAGAATAGTTTCATACTCCAATCTGCCTTCCCCATTTAGATCTAGAATTTCATCACCACTACAGACATATATCAAGAGTAAGGAGCAAGAAAAAACCAAGATTACAACTAAATTTAATCCACAGCCAAATCAAAGTAAGAAAGAATACACAGGTGGAATAATAGATTTGTCTAATGTGGGAGATGATGATAACCATGATGAAGGGATCGACTGCAGCGCTGTAAACGTGTGCACTGACACGAGAGATAAAGACAAGCCTATAAGTCAAACCGCAGCAAAAGTGTTGTCACTTCTAGACGGTGCAATAAATTCGACTGTTGAAGACAAAAAGAGTATAGAAATTGATATAAAAGAAAAACAAGACACCTTGAATTTTGCAAAAGGACCGGCTAAAAAAACAATGACCCCGAAATCTCAAGAATCACCTAGGGATCTAGTCTCTGGTAAAGGTAAGGGACAAAAGAGTAACTCAGAGTTGAACTTTTCTGCCTCTGCAAAATCTAGTTCTAAAGATGAGCCTGAAAAGTTATTTAGTTTTGTTGCTCCTAAAGATACAGGTAACGAGATCGAAGGAAAGCAACATAAAATAGAGCAAGACAATAGAAGGGAAAACGAAAAACCTGCACAAAAATCTAAGGTATTTGAAAACATCCAAGCAACAGGAGATAAGACTACCGACTTGTTCACTCAACAGAAGATCCACACGCCTGTTATTACTACCGAGGAGGTGAAGAAATCTTCAATCTTGCCAGAATCTCAGTCATTTTCATTGTCCAATTTTGCGGATAAGAACCTCTCATTTGAGAGTATTCATAATGTGCCTAGCAATCTTGGACATTCTATTTCTGCTTTACCTCCAAAACCTTTAGTGAATGCTGCTAATCAGATGGAAGCTCTATCGACTGAAGTAATTGAAAGCTTTACATTCCCTGATGTTTCTGCTTCAAACTCTAAATATTTGAGTGAATTGATGCCAAAAATTGGTCCATCCGAGCCCACCGCAAATGGACACATTCATCCGGTTTTGCAATTTAGTGAAACTAATAGCATTTTTAGCAGACCTTTTCAGGAAAATACTCCAAAGGCAATAGATGAGAATAGAATTCAACTAATTGAGAAAGTCAATCATGTACCTGTTAACATTAAATCAAAGATTGTTATTGACAACTTTTTTTTTCCAGATGTGTTAATGGCTGACGACAAAATACTAGAGCTTATAAAGGCTGAAGACGAACATCCTTACGATCAAGAATTCATCTTTTAGGAATCAAATCCTTAGTAATATCAACTTTTTATATTTGCATGTATACTGTTTGTTCAATAAAGTATATTGTTTAATTATGCTAGCTAAATCACTACATAACAAAATACTAAAAATAAATCTTTTCATTTACAATTGGTCATAAGTGAACGTAACGTCATAAAGCTATAAAGCGAAAAAAGCAAAAGAAGCAAAGAGAACGGCAAGACGAAAAGCCAATCTTAAATGAAACACAGATGGTTTAGGATTCAACACTCATGCTGATTCGTTGCTGATCATTTCGTCTTGGGACAAAGAGTGTTTCTCATTATCAGTAACTAGACCCATATCAGCTGCGAAAGTAGAGTGTGGCTTCCAGCTGGCAGATGTGAATGGCGTAGTTTCCTCTAACATTCTGTCAACTTGCTCTAAAGTCAAACCCTTGGTTTCGGG